>CM020022.1:0-1356500 GCA_009771035.1 Lupinus albus | reverse complement strand
TATATATATATAGCCGGTATAATTTTTTTTTTACAACAATCTACACATAATCCATTATTTATAAGTTATTTGGTTACTGTGATAAATCTTGATGGTGTATATATACATTACTCTCATATTATCTTTTGGTTGATTTGATGGACCTATCGATGCTTGTTATGTTTGTTTGTGTTGTACTTGTTCACTGAAATGTTTCTACTACTTCTGGATTTTGCACTTTACACAACTATTTTGTCTATTTTAAGTATTTTCCTCTCTGTCTTTTCTTCAACTACCATTTTTGCCCTTCAAATCAAGGGCAGTAAAGTTCCTCGATTAATTGGGAGAGGTGAACAAAGGCCCAAATTTGTCAAAACAAAAATAAAACTGACACATATTTAGTCTCCTTAAAATAAGAAATAAAGGTCTTTAATTTTATCCTTACATTTCAATCAAAATAGTCTTTAATAAAGATCAAGATTAAATATCTCTACAAGTTGTGCGAAAAATATAATCTGGTCGTGAATTGGGAATTTTTCTTTCCATATTCTTTAAACAAAAGGTTTTAATTGAAATGGGAGAGAATTGTATGAATTTAAAGATAATAATATCAAGAGATATTAATGTAAAGTCACCTTAAGTAAACATTATAAAACCTAATTGATAAAATGGGAAATATTTACTATTTACACTTTTATTTATATATATATATATATATATGTGTGTGTGTGTATGTGTGTGTATGAGTGTGTGTTTTTCATCTTGAACACTAACTTGAGTTTGAGTATTGTGTATAGAGAAAATTCAATTAAAAAAATTTTTCTACTTGGATGTTGTTGACACAAATATAATTGTCTTATATTGAAATAATTGTGATGGTAAAAAAAAGAAGATTCTCATATACTTATAATAACAACACTTTATCTGCCTTAAAGAGATACAATTCTCTTATAAAATTTTCAAAGGCATGTGCTTGCAATGTGGTAAAACAAATGTCTTTTTCTATGCAAATAATTCATATTATTGGTCGCTTAGCTAAAAGAATCTATGTTTGTATTCTAAAGATGTAAGAACAATCAAAAGAAAATGAACATTTTTTATGGTATGAAGTTACTTGTACAATTAGATATCTTACTTTTCAACGTAAAGAAACATTTGGAATATTTTTCTTTCATCTTCATTTAATGGCTTTATCTTCTTTATTATGTATGTACGTTGCTAAGCAACTAATGAATTTTGGAACATATTGGGGCCATTGTATTCTAACAATAGCATTGTAAGCTTTCACTTTTGTTTTTGAAAAAGTTGTTGCCTAACGATAATGAAGGAACACCTACCTAATTTGGTTACACTTAGTACTATGTAGTTTTTTCATGGAACAATGTTTTAAGCCTTTTTCACTTCCCTAACCTACTATATATGTTCCCCTTCGTAGCAGCATACTAAATCATCACAATTGAAAAAATAAAAAGGAAAAGTGGATTATCTACAAAGTATAAATTAGATAAGTAAAGATGAATTCACTATCAAATTATTAATAAATTAAATATAATACATTTTTAAATTAAATGTAAACATAGTCACTTACCCTTATTTTATTACTTTATATGAAATATGTACTTCATTAATAGTATAAGAGAATAAACAGATTGGATCATTAATTAAAAAGTAAGGTTAATTAGACATGAAGATATTAGAGGCAAAATCGTGCTATCGTGGGGGTTCCTTTTTGTTTAACTACTTTCCTGCATATGATGCAGATTTTAGCTTCATGATTATGTTGTCTAAACCAATTATAATCATGTATTTAAAGTGCTCCAGATCTGGAGTTATAACATATTCAAAACTTTATACAAAAGGAGCTCTAAATATAAAAGATATAAAATAAAAAATGCATGGTTTTATACTTTTATACAAAAAAATCTCAAGATCTCATTGGTTCAGATATCAATAGTAAAATGTATGAAAAAGGCTATCCCAACAATATTATCACAAGTTACTGATTTACACTTACGTTTTTTCTTTTGAGATTTTAGTGGAAAACTAAAATGAATGAATATTATTAAAGGAGAACAATTTTGAAAAATTATATCTATTAATTGGTAAATATAAAGATAATAACAATATCAATCATAATTCTTAATTCCTTAAAATCTCTCAAATGGTCTTATGAAAAGGACCATATATAATTTTTTTTGAACTGTCGAAGGTATTCATCATTTTATTATGTGGGTAAGTGACTAATCTCTTTTAGATCGTCCCTCTCAACAAGTGAATCAAACTTTTGACTTTTTAGTCATCCTTAAATTTAGCTAGACCTTAAATCATTGAACCAACGCCTTGTTCATTACCATATATAATGTATCCATATATTAATCTTTTCATATGTAGTTCCCTAAGGTAAACTGCCCAAACTGGATTGTTTAAAGTCTGTATTAATTCAATTTGACTTACCCAAATTCTTATATTTTGATAAGCAACTTAAGCCAAATTTAGCTTGCATTAATCTTTTTCTCATAGAATTAATTGAGTTTGATATGCATATGCCTAATTCATAAAGGCAAAAGACTTATATGTAGATTTTCAAAGATCTCTCTGCTTAATTGAGGCCCACAAATCAATTCAAGCGATTATTCCATTTAGAAAGTATAGGATTATGGAAAATGATGTGATACTTGATCCATTTCAGTAGAGTAACTACTTTTGCTTATGTGAGAATTATCATTAAATCCTGGGGTATACTTGAAAAGCCATAAAAGTCTTTAAGATACAGAAACAGTTACCCAAATTCAGGGCAACTAAACCAACAAAGGGACTTGTGTGTACAAGTCTTTAAGGTACAGAAACTGATGGCTCATAAAAGAGGGAAGGGCACTTCCCTTCTGCAAGGGCAAAACTAAACAAAATAAGTTTGACTGGATCTCACCACTACTAACTTTTTCTATAAAAGTGGCAATAAAAGGAATATAGAGATTAATAAACTTAAAGAAAAAAAGATATATGCAACTGTACTAAGTCATGGATGTTCAACTAGAAATCGGATCAAATAAATTTAAAGTATAATATAGTTCATATAGTTAGTGAGATTGTCGTTTTAATACGGAAGATATAGAATACTAATATATTCCACAATTCCTAGTCGACTCAAATTTTAATTTAAAGACTATATTTTTTCAATTTAAGCATAAAATAGAATCTTATACGTTTTAACTCCAAAAATGGTAATGACAACTCCAAACATTTGGGAGAGGGTCATAATTACATTCTATGTTTTTCTAAGTCGTGTAACGAGACTATTTTGGATTTTTTAAATTTATAGAGACTAAATTGATATGCATTAAAATTTTGGTAGAGGAAAATAAGTCTTTACTCTTGTAAGTAACATCCTTCTATTTTGGCATCTATCATGAGTCATGAGATAAATCCATAGGCCCAAGAACTAGTTCATTTGAAAAGTTTGCCATATGAGAAGAATTGTATAATTTGGACCAATTGTAAAATGTTATATGAACTTTCTTTCTTAGTATTGATGTCACTGTTTCAAGTCTGAATCAACTCAAGAGAGAAGATTGTATATACTCCATGGAGTGTTTGCTACTCTTCTGGAAGATAGAGAAACTCAGTAGAGAATAGAGACTGGGTTGAATAAACTTTTCCTTTAATTTTCTTAAATGATACATTAATTCTACACCGAAGTTACATCCATAAATTCTTTGAATGCAAGGTTAACTTGGGACCCTTTTATATATGGACCTAGGCTTTGTGTATAAGCTCAATTTTTTTATGATCTAAATTGTTAGCATCATATTTATTAATTGACCAAAGTTGGAATTTGCTTTGTCGTGTGCAGCATGAATTGCGCCATTCGCGGCCTAGTTCATAGTCAAGAATGTGGCTTAGATCAAAGTGTTTGTGACTATTGACTATGAAACAATAAATCATAATAGTAGATAAATGCTAATGGTGTAACATTTAGAATAGTTAAACTTGTAAAAGGCACTATTAACTTTTGCATGTTTTCATTACTTATGTGTGACATACAATATTGATATAGACAATAGATTCTTTGCTGAAAGGTTATGTCAGACACTTAATATAAAATTTAACCTCAACATGGCTAAGCTTTAACTAGGAATTTTACATCCTTGTATTTGATACTCTACTAGAAGTTACCAAATTGGGACATAATACAATGGAGAAAGTAAGAAGGGTTTTCAATAAGAGGAAAGAAATGACATAAAATAAAGGGATTAACATAATCTTTTTTTGGCTGTGGCACAATAAAATTCAACACATACACCTTCTTAATACCACCAAACATGTTATATTTGTCATTGGAATCTCTTATATATTTCCCCCCAATGGAATGTTTTTAGACTATAAAAATAACTCATGACTCAAATAATTCAACCCTTCTTTTTTAATAATACCATAATTTAACATGTTTCAGTTGCAACTAGAATCTCTGATTTTTTCCACCTATTGCCATGTTCTCATTGAACATGATAGCTGCCATTGAGACTATAAGTCAATTTAATTTAATCTGCTTTCATACTGGAAGAAATATTTGTGCCCTCTTAATGGAAGCATTTAAGTTTTATATATATATATATATATATATATATATATATATATATATATATAACATTTTGAGTGGGAGCAGATTCCAAAAATGGGGTTAGTTGAATTATTAACACAAGGGAGAAGAAAATATTTTTCCAAAAAAACATAAGATTATACTTGAATAATCATAATTTGCACAACAAAGGCCTGATATAATCATAATTCATACATCACACTAATAATAGAACTTGATTCTAAAATTTTGGGTCCACCCAACTCAACAAGCAGAGATCATAGACTTTTGCTTTGGTTGTTTGTCACAATCATAATCTCCAATTCCAACCACTCTACACCTATTCTCTTAATTGTTGATGTGATCTTATAGATCAATCTCACTCAGTCACAAACATACAAACTCAAATCACATGCTGGACTATAGTATATTTTGTTACATTATAGTTTCATAAAAATAAAATTCATATTCCCTCACAAAGTAAAAGTAGAATGTGAAGGGGGGAAATTCCGAAGGATAAATTCCTCACCCTAAATCAAACACATTTTGCTTCTCCATCTTCTTCTCTCTGGATGAGTTAAAATCTGCTTAACTTGTGTCCTAGAACAAACCACTAAAAACATGCTAGATCAGTCACATACCACCTCGCTACTATCGATTCTCGGAGACACAATTGTTGGAATGGACATTCACACACCCCGAAAGATATTAGTTTCTTATATGTGAGGGATAACCTGGTACCCAAAAAATATCATCTTGCTCCTCTTATGATCTAACCTTTGAGGTCCTAAGAACTTGAAAATATATAAACTAAAAAACTATGTAGATAAATACATGTGACTTAGTAAAAAGTCAGTGAAGTACAACCCTTGGGTACTTGGTCTGAGTAGGAGAATCAGAACTATCATAAAGTACCCTTTTTGTACTAACTCTTCCACAGTTAGTGGTAGTGCTGCTACTGCTACCATTGGTGCTAAAAAATGAATCTTGATGGAGAAACTGTGGTGCAGGTATGGTTACAGGGGGAATCTCAAAGGACCCAAGTAGTGGTGGTGGATGTTTCCATTGAGGAAGTGGTCCTGCAAGTAGCAATGTTTGAAGAAGAGGCCCAGCTTTCATAACTGCTTCTAAAAGTTTACCTTTTTCAGGTAATGGCTTCTCTTGTGTTAGCTCAATCATCATGGAAGGTAGTGGAAAATGGTCAATGATTGGTGATGAAACAATGCTTTCTTCACAATCTGATGGAGAAAGACCATTTTTTTGGTCAATTCCTATTCTAGGATCATCTTCAATGCTTGAAATTCCAGATAATGGAGCTGTTTGTTGATGAAAAAGTAGCTTCTCTAAAAGAAGTTTATGGCATTTCTCTTGTGCTTCATCTCTTTCCAAAGTGGTTTTTTTAAGAAGATCTTTTAGACCAAGTAATTGATTATCCCTCTTTCTAAGTTCATCTTCTACTGCAACTTTTGTTTGTTCAAGCTCCAAAATTGTGTACATGAGGGAATGTCTCAACTCCTCCATTGACTGTATCATCAATCAAGTTAATTAATACAATAACAATGAACAATTATTTTCATAAAAATGGAACTAGTTGAGTAACATGAGAGAGTAACAAGGTACCTTTCCATTGCAGTAGTGAGCCCAATTTAGAAGAGAACTATGCTCATTGTCCATGTTCTGAAGATGAAAATTGATATGAATTTCTGATTTTTTTTTTTTGAAAGAGGAAGACAATATATAGAGAAGAAAAGAGAGATTATAGTTAGAGGGTTGTGACTTGTGAGGGGTGGTTCAAAGTCTATATAACTAACCGCAGTATTTTAATTTGCGATTGCGGTAACGGTTGTGGTTACTGTGATTGTGGTTACTGTGATTGTGGTTATTGTGATCGTCGCGGTGTGAATATTTTGTTATTAAAACAATATTTTTGAAACATTAAATGAGACACTGTTGCGGTTTTTTGTGAATCGCACTGCAATTGCAATGCGTTGTCGGCTGCATCTGCATTGTCACGTCCACATTATTTATTGCGGAACGCATTTTAGAACATTGAGTGACACTGATCACCTATTCCAACGGTGTCTCATTTAATGTTTCAATCTAATCACATATTATCATACGAATAAAATAAAAAAAAATAAAAATAATAAGTAATATCTTGATCGGCATAAGATAGAGAATAGGACATTTTTGGAAACCGATGTATATGTATAAGAGTTAGTCTAAGTTACTGTTGACCAATGTGGGTTGGTTGCATTGATACTTTCTCACCAGAGGCTGGAGAAGAAAAGTACAGAAAAGCCAAAAGTCTAACAAAGTCCAAAATCTACTACCCAATACTCTATCTAAGAATAATACCTCCGTCAAATGAATGTATTTATATATGTTTTTTTTGTTATGTGAATAACATAAATAAGTATAAAGATATTTTATCAATACATCAACTAAATTTGTAAAGTTTCTTTTATAAACAGCACGAGAGAATTCATTCTATTATAAGTGTTATATTTTTTGTTGAATAAGAGGCTCATAAAGGTGATTTTGCCATGAGAGGAATAAGAAAAGGAAATTGGGAAATTGTTGGATGTTTGAATCCATACTCTTATATTATTTATGTCTCATAATTCAACTAACTAAACTAATTCTAAGATGTTCTTATAACTATATACTCAAAAAGATCTCTAATTGAGTAGAGTTAGACCCAATTATTATTACAGATAAATTATTTATTAATTTGATAAGTAACATCATAATCTTAATTCAACAGCTTAATGATTTAATAGTAGGTACATTGTTTTATGATTATAAAAATAATAAACTCAATTTAGGTGGTTTTGTTTTTCATTTATTCTCATCTTTTTTTTCTTCTTCCATTGAATATAATATTTGTAAAGGGCATCATTTTGTTGTTTACTTGTAGGGTTCAAGAATTTAAGGAACTTTTGGCCTTTGTGCTGTCCACTAAGGGTATTTTAATTTATACATTAATTAATTGTTGTGTTGCATATGTTATCATATATCTTAGATGCCATTTTCTTATTAGAGAAAAAATATATACAATAGAGTATGAGTTTTATATATTATTATTACATTATTCATCATTTGTTTTTAATTATTATTGACTCTTGGAAAAAAAAAGTAATCCAAATAAAAAGTAATGATACACTGACTATATATAAATTTTTACACAATTAATGTATAAATATATATATATCCTATAAATGTTTCATATTTCATTGCGAATCAGTGTGAACTATATAAAAAACCATTAGTTAGTAGCAATGTTATAAAAATTGTATTGTATTTGGCCGGTTCAATCGGAAAACCGATGAATCAGACTCCTAACCGGTATGGTACGTATGTTATACCGCATATGCAATAGAACCGGTTGAAAACTGGTCAAAACCGGTGAACTGGTTTAAACCGGCTGGTTTGTATATTAATTTTTTTTAAAATTTCAAATTTTCAATTCTTCACCAATTCTTCAACTTCAATGATTGATACTTGTGTCATTTATTTGTATTTTGCGTTTGTTAAGTGATAATTTTGGATTAATATATATTTTGCACTTTAGACTTTGATTTTGTTAAAGATTGTTTGTGTGAATTTGGAGTATATTGTGAATATGTATTATAAATCTGAATACCTACTTATTTAAAAAAATTTGTTATAGGTTTATATATATATATATAAGCAAATATGTCCGGTTTAACCGGCATGCGGTTTAATTACTGAACCACTGGTTGAACCACTGTATCACTATATCAGTACCTTGACCGATTTGATAACCGGTACGGTTTTAATAACTTTGATTATTGATTAGTAGTTAAGTTAGCACATCATTCTGCCCTAAAAAATGAGGATATATAAGAGCAAGAAGTGGCATTGCACTATTGTAGAGTGAGTATTTTCAATAATTGTATGTCCTAGGCATGTTACAAAGATATAATTAAAATAGTGATTACAATAATTGCGATTTTTCTTTCTATCAATGAAATAATAAATGGCAAGCAATAGTCCATATAAACTTGCAGAAAGAGTTACGTTGCACAGAGAAATGCCTATTATGCATAAAGCATGATCAATAAAAATCTTATATATTTTAAAAATTAAACTATTAATTACTATGCCTATGTATTATGCTTATACAATATTTATTGATAAACATGACATCTCTCATCTAACTTCTCATATAGAGTGTTGAATAAATCTTTGGGAAAGTATTTCTATCATTAAAACACAACGGAAGATTGTTAGTGTAGCTAAGATCGAGGAGTTGGTTAAGCTACATCATATCCTAGTTTCTAGGATTAAAGTTAGTGCTTTCAAACATTCTTTGTAATCTATATAATTCTCTATAAACTATTAGAGTAAGGGATGATAACTCTCTAGTTTCAACAAAAGCTTCCGGTTGGCAATTTAGAGTGCAAAATTCTAATGGAATTGTGATAATTAATGAGTTTGAACATTTACAAGCCTACAAGGTGTTCCAATATGCTTCCAAACATGGGAATATAAAATGAATAATAAGAATCGTAGTACACTCATTTAGGTTTCAAATTGAGATATTCTTAGGAGTAATTTGTCGGCCAAATATGGTAACGTCGATGTTGTTCACGCATGGATAAGAAATTCATTGCAAAGACACAAACTCGTGAGAGATTAGTGCTATAATCCATCATTTGGCATATCTGTCTTAGGAGTGATTATCACTCCATCTCCATGTCAATTTTGTTTTTGCTTTGTTTGGTTCAGAGAAGAAAATACGATGAGAGAACATAAAAAAAAAGAGTATGAGTAGAAAGAAAGAAATGAGAAAATGAGTTGATCGTAAGAATTATTTACTATGAAAAAAATATGAAATAATTGGAAAGAAGAGAAAATATGTTTTTATTAAAAATACAATTTTCTCCTTTCAAATAATAATAAACATTTGATAAGACTAAGGACATTATAGTCATTGTAAAAAAATCTCTCTTATTTTCCCATTTCTTCTCTCCTATCGTACCAAATGAGAGAAAAAATATCACTCTCCTTCAACTCTCTATTTCCTTTCTCTTTCTTTCCTTACTCTTTCAAACCAAAGACACCCTTAAGTAAAATGGTGGTTGAACATTAAAACTGTGGACATCATAAGGGTTTTTTTTATGTCTTTTAAAAAGAGAAAAAAAAAGTATTCACTAATAGTGTAAGAGATTCTTACATTGACATTACATTATCTACCATTCATATTTGATAATCATTGGTTTTTAGATAAAAATAATGCAAATGAATGGTAAATGATACATCAATTGTATATAAATATTTACATTGTGAGTGCATAAATATTAGGATCTTTTAAAAATGTTTGTAATCTTTAAAGTGAAGTTGCATTATAGAATAGTTTTACTCAATGGTTTTGTAATAATTTATCACATTCAAACATACACAACTATATAAGTTTTTGCATTTTAAACTTTGAGAGGCCACACCATTTTTTTGTGATAGCTAATGTTGCATGATCTTACCATGGTATCAAAAAGGGTGCATAGATAAAGTCATATTCTTAATTTCCATTTTTGACTCGTCCACTTTTAAGTCTTTTATTTTTTGAATACAAGAAAATATACACCACTTTCTACACAAGAGAAATGCTAGAGAAAGAAATGGAGATTACATCATTGATTATGTCTCATGTCTCAATAACGGAATGGCAAATGGATTCTCTAAATAATAGTTTTTTAAGCAATATGACCCCTATGTGAAATATCATATTTTTTGGGTTATTTGAAGTCCAAATTTTTAATGTCATATTTATTTATCTCTAAATATTACTTATTTTATTTTATTTATATACATACTTTTTAGAATTTATTCAAAAACTTGTCGATCACATTATTATTGTCCAAATTTTGGTGTTCATGGACCATTTTCCAGCCAAATATAATATAATTTTAAATAATATATATCATACATTGTTAGTGTTTAAACGTGCACTTCTCTAATAACATTAAAGTGAGAGCGGTGTTTGACTTTTAAGCCAAATAAACTTTATGCTCAACACATGCCTATATATTAGTTTGGTATCTCCCATTACAATAAAAATAAGTTTGAAAATGTTTATATTTTTTAAGCGAGTATTCCTATAAGTAAATATTTTTGTAATGTGATTATTCTTCTCAATAAATAAGACTCTCAATATTAAATATTAGTCTTTAACCTTAGGGATCTAAAAGGTCTTATATTCTTAACTCAAAACTGTTTATATTTTATGGTTAGAAGATTAATATATTAACAATATTAGTTTTAAAACTGTCTAGAAGTCAAAATCAAATAAGGAGTGGGTCTCCACTACAAAACCATTAAAGTTTGATCAATTATATAAACGGCCTAAAAGCCACCACCCATTACTTTCAAGTTTCAAGTACTACCATGTAACAAATATTATAAATAATGAATAATATAATTAACTAGTATAGATACTTTTTGCTTGTATAATTATTGCTGAGATTAACAAATATTACATTTGAAAATTGAGTCGTTGTTAACTGAACACTAGAGCTTATAATTAACAAACAAGATTGTTAATTTACATAAGCTTGAAGTTATTTCCCCTTATACCAAAGATGGAATATATACCTTTGATCTAGTTGGAACAATGGGATTTTTAGTAATTAAAATCTTTTGGTGGGTCGTCAAATTTGTTGTATTTGTGTTACTTGTATGTTAAAGTATGGTAATGGATGAAACATTTATAATCTCTAATTTTTTTTATTTTGTTTTGTTTTAATCAATCATCACACTAACATAAGTGGTTGTTATGCTACTCACTCACAGCAAGGAAAAACTTGTAGTATTATTGACTAGGACTCTCATTACATGTGCACATGGTTGCATAATTTGTGTATGAACATGAATCACTTGTCAATAAAAAAGTTCACATGGCTTTAAGGCTTTAAATTAATTTGTTGTGTCATTTTTTTTAATTTAATGTTTCTGTCTTTTTCTTAGCTGAAGAGTAAATGAGTAATAATTGGACCTTCAATATAGCCTTCATATATTTTTGGGATGCAGTTGATCAAATAAAAAATGGGCTACTAAAATATTAGAGGCCCATATATCAGCCGTAATAGGAGAAATTAGAGTCCAAGTGGTGGCCCACTGGAAAAAACATGAAAATTAAGAACATGCTGGTTTGAACTTTGATGAAAAAGCAGAGTAAGAAAACATTAATGGAATAGAATGATAAATATTGGGAAGTAAGTTTATCTTCCCTTAAACATGGTTTAAATATCCGAAGGAATACTACTTAAAATAAAATTTTAACATGATATTAAAGTCAGAATTCAACTTTTCTTCGGTTGTCATGAGTCAAAGACATCCTTTAATAATTATTGGTCAAATGTAACTTTTCGTCGGATTTGACTAACTTCTGGGACATGTTAAAAAGTAAGTCGCACATTTGTTGCAACATTCTCTTTAGGTTATCCGGGGAAGCTTGGGCTTGTGAATGAAATAAATATTGATTTAATAAAATATGAAATCAATAAAACAGTGCATTATTATATTATTCTATATAAATTAATAATAAATATTATGTTTTATAAATAATATAAATACTTAGCGAGTAAAGTACAATATTTTTATTAAATTTAATAACAAACAATTTAATATAATATTGTAAACACAAAATAATACAAATGAGTAAAATACTATATTTCATGCAAATGTGAATGCAAAAATCAATAATAATACAAATAACAACTATAATTTGGAACAAACAATAATGACTTGTAAAAAAATGAACGAAAAGTGAAAGATATTGCATTGTAATAACGTTTTCAGATTATTTTTATAATTTAGATTAGACTAGTGTATCACCTTATAACTTTCTTTCTCTTCTTCTCCTATTAATTTCTTCCTTACATCTCAAACAATGAAAATGAGGTATTATAAACATTGTGGTAATTATTGTCAGTGTTTAAATTCTAATTCAGCTTTTGTTGTTCCCTCTGACATCTCACATGCAAGCATAGAAACATGCATGTTCCTGGATGATATCAAAGGGCTATTTTCATGTACCTTTTTATCTCTAATAATTTCATAGATTCTATCTTTTGCTATTGAGTACCACTTCTTCTACTAGTCCCCATCCTATGAGTCACCCCTGCCCTATATTTTGGTTCAGCTCTGCATGTGCTAACCCAGCTCAGACCGCACTGTTTGTAGGACCAACCCTTAAAAAAATGTTGGGACCTTTTTTCCAGCCAAATCTCCTTTTACACCGTCACTAGAGCGTTGGTTTATTGGTGTAAAGTCATACTAAATTTTGAGAATGACCAAAATTTTTATAAGCGACACTTGTTGTTAGAAGAGACAATCACACATCATGAAAGAGATTAATTCACTCATAAGATGAGCGAATACATTTGTTAGTACAAAAAAAACTCGGGTTAGAGCACTCCTTAAATTCTAGCTTATGTATCCTTCTCAATTCATTACATTGCATGGGAGTTTTTTTTAACTCAATCCTAATATCTTTGTTTACTTTGAGGAATATTGGGTGAATGTGATTAATAAACATGCAAATGAGTTAACTTATGACGTGTATTATTTTTATTTTCATTATGGCATGTAGTTTTGAAGGTACCCAAAATATCAACTTGAGTTTGGAAAATGGGAATTATATCTTTTTAAGGAAGACAATGACGTCACCACAAACCCTACTTGCTATATTTATTTCTGCCAAATTTGGGTTAAAGCTCAAAAGGTACCTAAAGTGTTGTATAAATTTATGCCCATTCTATCCCTAGTGCTCATCATTCCCCATTTAATTTAACCAATGACATGCACCCTATAGTTTTTTTCTTCTAATTAATCAATGGATGCCTGAATTATTCAGAACTTTTTAAGTAAGTTCTTCTACTAAAAATTATGACCGGGTGTGAACTTATTTAATCATTTATAGAGTAATAACACTTGTATGTAAAATATAACTAATATTGTTTCTTGCATGCAAGTCTTGCACATCATTTATATTTGAGTTTGTAAACTTAATAATCATTTGTAGTTGGGGCTGTAAGATTTGTTTCTAAAGAAAAATATAAGAGTATAATATCTATATATTGTCAGTGTAAATATTTATATACAGTCAATACATCATTTATCATTTGTTTGATTGTATTATTGTGTTTTAAAGAGACAATGATAATTGAAAATAAGTTCTGAATGTTTGACTATCAATATATAAAACAATTAGTGTATAAAACTTTTACATTTCATATTATTTTTTAAAATAATTAAATAAAATACATATCATGATTATAGTGACTAAAGAACTTATCCTCTTAGAAATAATGCCCTTTAACCTTTTATATTGGAACTCTTAATATTATTATTATCATCAATAAATATGCTTCTTTCCGATTTATTTTAATATTTAATTTTATTGAGCTATCAATTTTAAAAATCACCAATATGCTTGCACTCTATTTATTTGTCCTATATTACAATAAAACACACCCTTTAAAAAATGTAATAAATATGCATGTTATTTTATATTAAATCTAATGTGTTATTCCTGACATTACATTTATCTTTCATCCAATTGTGGGTTGCTTGACAAGAAAAAGTGATTTTATGAAACAGCCAAATTGAAAAGAAATACAGTGAATTATGATACGATCAGAAAAATATAGTGCAAATAAGGCAAAGCATAAGTATATGCTGCTGGCAAACCTTTAATGCTTACTTTCCATTGTCAAACTTTGGAGTCTTATAAATTCTAATATTCCATTCTTCCAAATTTCGATCTCATTTCGAACTTTCCAATTATTTATTTATATATGACAGATCCAGGTTCAGACCATTTGTTCCTGTTAGATAGATCTTAGACAAATATGATAGGAACCTCTGTAACAATTATTTAATCATGTAGCATGTTATGTTATCATGCTTTAATTTCATCATTTAATAATAATCTCATACAAAAATCAGATTATTTTTTAAGCAGAAAGATCTTCTTGTCCTATTTTTTTCTGCTTTGTTGTTCAATTGCATTGCATTGCATTGCATTGCATCCAATGCGGTCTAATGTTTTCAACCATATGACTTGTGCTAATTAGGTGTAGTTCCAGAAAACAGCGTGATATCATGCTATGCTTTTATCTCAATGATGAGCATCACAGCCTGTTATCTTATCAATGTAGAAAAGTAGGTATACTATTCATATTATTCTTATAGCATAGTATATTTGAATGATATTAATTTAATTATTGCAATTAGACTAATTAAAAACATGACTATTAATCCATTTAAATGTAGAGATGACGACTTATTTTATGTCCATAGAGTATATCATTTCTTTAAACAGGTTAACAAGTCAGATTAGACTTTTAAGTAAGTCAAACGTAGACTTTTACTTTTTTTAAACAGACTAACAGACTAGATCCAAACTCTTCTAAGCTATATAAGCTTGGTATGTTTAAAACAAAGTTTGGTCACTTGTTTCCACCCTTAAGTTAGAGTAATGATACAAATTTCACCTTGCACAAGTGCAACCATGTCTACAAATAATATATTTTTTTGTATAACTAAGAGTATTCTTCACTATAATATTAAGGAACTAATTTTATCTTGGGGCGCGTGTATGTCCTTCTAAACTCGTATTGATATTAAAAATCAAATCATTAACATTTTGATCTATAAACTATTGGATCAATATCTCGTTCGTAAAATAGAAACTGTGCATGTTTGTAAAAAGTGATGTTGTTAATTTTTTATGTTTTATTCTTAACTTTTTAATTATACATTTCTTTATTACTCATCTTTTTCGTCTCACATTTTTTAATTCAATTTTCAATAAGCATTAAATAATATTATTTTAATAAAATTATATTTAAAATTTAATTAATTTATTTTATACTTTAACTTTCAAATTATACATTTCTATGTTACTAATTTTTTTCATCTTATACTTTTTGGAACAAGTTAATGTTATTGATAATGTACCCACATTTGTGAATTGTGATTGTACAAAAAATGGCGTTGGGCAAGCATGTCATTTGAGACGACAAATTGTAGGGACCACAAGCAACATAGTAACCGAGACCCTCGCCGAGTTACATTCTGATCCATTCCCATGTGACTTCTCAAACATTTCAATCTCTCTCTCCCACTTTCTTTTCCCATTAACTATTAATTAATTTTTCATTAAAATAACTACATCGAATAATCAAAATAGTCTTTAGGAAGTTGAAACTCAAACCCCATCCTTTATTTTTTGGCTCAAAAACCAAGTACCAACATTTTCCCTTCTCTTGTTCTTCCCTTCCCCAAACATCACTCTCAACTATACTACAACAACAACAACAATTTCCATTTCTTTAATCTCTTCATATCCTTTCTACCTATGTTGTTTCTTTCATTCATTTGATTATTATTATTATTATTACCAAATGAAATGTTGGAGCATAAGAGACCCCTAAAAAGCAAGGGGTTCTACGTGAGGATGAAACTCCTCCACCATAAACAAGAAAAAAAGAGTTGCTTCTACACCTATTACAAATTCCTTACATGCTTTTCTTTTTTCCTTTACTTCATTTCTTCACATTTCATCACCACCAATAATCCTCAAACCAAATCAAATTCACACTTCATCTCTCATAACTTGTTCCAAACCTCCAACACAACCACCTCGTATCAAAACACAGTACATAACATACTAAATTATAAAATCTTTGTCTACGATCTTCCTTCAAATTACAACACCGATTGGCTTTCGAATTCAAGGTGCAGCACCCATTTATTCGCTTCTGAGGTAGCTATACACAGAGCATTGTTGACGAGTCAAGTTCGCACGTTTGACCCATATGAAGCTGACTTTTTTTTCGTACCTGTTTATGTTTCTTGCAACTTCAGCACCATCAATGGTTTCCCTTCTATCATCCACGCTCGCTCTCTCATTGCTTCTGCAATTCAATTCATTTCCACACAACACCAGTTTTGGAATCGAAGTAAAGGATCCGACCATGTCTTCGTTGCTTCCCATGACTTTGGCGCGTGTTTCCACACCCTCGTACGTAAATTTTCCAACTTGATTCTCGTTTTACTCATCGAACTCTACTAATATATATATTCTATTACCATCAAAGTATTATTATATTCATTTAAGAAAATGTCCAAGTTGAAATAATGTTGAGTAATGATCAAAAGAAGGATAATGTATATTGATGGTGTGTTTCTAAATTTTGTTGTGAATCGTTTTACACATTCTTCATGAGGAGCACATTTCTTTTGTTTTCAGTATGCAATGTTTGAAAAAGATTTTGTTTTTGCGTGTTGAAGGAGGACGTGGCAATGGTTCAAGGAATACCAGAAATGTTGAAGAACTCGATAGTGTTACAGACTTTCGGCGTAGAGTACAAGCATCCTTGCCAAGAGGTTGAGAATGTGGTTATACCGCCATATATTTCGCCGGAAAGTGTGAGCAACATTCTGGAAAAAGCTCCGGTGAACGGACGGCGAGACATTTGGGCTTTCTTCCGTGGCAAAATGGAAATTCATCCCAAAAACATCAGTGGAAGATTTTACAGCAAGTAATTCTAATGACCCCACCACTATTATTCATTCATAATCACCATTTTAATGGTCAGACTCTCCAGTAGAAGACAGTTATTGGAAAAAGATTAAAATGCATTGAAATTTGTATCCTTTAATTTACACTTATATTACATCTTAATCCTTAAAAATACACGGCCCTCTCAATTACTGGAGAGGAGTAGGACTCCATTTTAATGAAAATTCCTTGAAAATTTTAGTACCACAGTTTTCTGAATTTTCCGTTCGAACTATTTCGTGCAGGCGCGTGAGGACAGTGATATGGCGGAAGTTCAGTGGTGACCGGAGGTTTTATATTCATAGGCATAGGTATTCCGGTTACCAGTCAGAAATTGCACGTTCTGTTTTCTGTTTGTGTCCTTTAGGGTGGGCTCCGTGGAGCCCAAGGATAGTGGAATCAGTTGCATTAGGGTGTGTTCCGGTTATAATAGCAGATGGTATCCGGTTGCCGTTTCCCTCCGCCGTGAGATGGGCAGAGATATCGGTTCGGGTGGCGGAGAAAGACGTTGTAAAGTTGAGCCGTATTCTAGAGCGCGTGGCTGCCACAAACCTAAGCGATATTCAGAGGAACCTGTGGGACCCGAAGACCAGGCATGCGTTGCTTTTCAACGAAGTGATACAAGAAGGTGATGCCACGTGGCAGGTTTTGGTTAGTCTGAGTCAGAAGCTTGGTAGGTCCCACCGGAGATCAAGGATTGTTTCTGGCGAATTAAGAAGTGACACGTAAAACAATGTGTGACCCCACCAGGTGTTGGGAACGTGAACATGTTTGGGTTGGTTTGCATGGTTAATAATAATAATAGTTGAAGACAGCTACGACAATTTGATCTGGTTTGTTCACACTTTCCTCTGCACAAAGAATTTTGATAATACATTGTTCTTAAGGGACCTCGTTGGATCGGTGAGTAGAGTATTAGATTTTTTTTTCAACTTATTTATTGTGTGATTAGTGTTAGGTTTAATATTTTGTAAAGTCATTTTTACTGTAATTTAGTCAAATGTACATAAATTTTAAGTAGTAGTACTACTAATATCTAATTATTTAACTTGTTATTAACTTGATTGATTTCAAGATTTGTTTCTACTTGAATTTTAATTTCGGGATGTTTGTTGAACTATTCAAGGTTCATGAATATAGGTCTGGTCCACTGGCTATTTATGAATTAGAATGGACCTTATGACTCAACTATTTAAAGTTGGTGTATTTATTTTAAGAGTAATGTTATATCCTCCTACCCATAAAAAAGTGACATATATTATATGATACTTTATTTATTTGTGACTGATTTACAAGTGATATATATCACTTTCCCGTAGGTAAGAGAATAAGTAAGAATATTTAGAATGAGAATATATCATTTTCCTTATTTTAATGGTTTAGTATTATTGAGTGAGTTGGGAAATGAAATGGGGAAGTGTGAAAAGGTTTGGAGTTTGGAGAGGTGAAATGATTGAAAGGAGAGTGGGAGTGTGTCAGAACTTTAATAGAGCTTGTTTGTTGTTTAATGTCAGTTTTTGGAAGCAGTGGTGTTCACGGGTAATAGTTAGGCTGTCTAAATCAAAAGCAGTGGAGGGAGAAAGAATCCAACTATATATCCTAAATGTTGTCTCATTCCATATTCCTAGCAAATGAAAATATTATATTTTGTTTTTAATTTTTTTTTATTGATATGATAATATGTTATTGATTTATGATAGAGAATGAGACACCGTTCTAGATAGGTGATTCTTTGTATAAGATTCATTCATGTAGGAACAATTCTATCTGTATTTTCAAATTTTACATGAAATATATATAATTTCCTTCTATATGTATTTTAAATTTATTAGTGCCATGTTTGGAGCCTCTTATGTGTTGATATTGTTGGATTATGTCAAAAGACCACTACGTTGGTGTGTTTAACATGCTATATTAGACGTGATAATATAAACTAATATAACTGATCTTGTCATTGTATAATTGTATTGTATATGTTTTTATGTCAACTATCTTATACGTTAAAATTGTAGATAAATAAATCGTAACATGGGAGGTGGGGCAAAGCTTGATTAGAAAATTTCATCTTACAGCCCAAATCATATACACAAATCCCTTTTCTTATATCCTTTTCACCTTCTTCACTCTCATTGTTGCTTCTTCCTTCATTAGCTTTTAGCCACACAAAAGAAAATTCCTTCATTTTCTTTCTCTTTCTCTCTTGAAATATTTCTACAACAACTAAGTTTAGTTCCAATGCACGTTGTCCACTCTTTCTTAAAATAGCTATATATGAACAAACTAAACTTATTTCAACCGATTCGTGAAAATGATCATGTTATGTAGTATATTTACCGGTGTGATACACGACATAAATTTGTTTCTTGGGGGCTATTATTGTATAAATATTTGGTTAAAGAAATCACTTTCGGGGTGTATGATTGTCCCTCCTAACAAGTGTCGTGTCCAAGAATCGAAACCAAAAATTACTTATATGATTATACCATTCAACATTTACATAAATTAGTATTTTAAATTGTATTTACGGTTATGGTTATATTAAGTTTAGTGACTTTGGGGTTTTAGAAACCCAAAATTATAATATTATGAATGAAATGTATGATTTAAAACACTGATAATTTAAGAGCAATTTCAGTTTACATGAAACTATATGACTATTATCAAGTAAGGAAAATGAAATAACTTGTGAGATGGTACTGAATCATTCCCTTCCCTTTTGAATTGAGATTTTCTATCTAATTTTTATTTAACTCACAAACAGATTTTTAGCATCAATACTTAAATGTATAATGGTGGAACTTTTCCCAAGTTGTGATATAATCTTTTCATTCGTCTATTTCTGGATAGATAAAAAGAAAGAAAGAAAGCTAGTTTATCTTCCTGCATTAACCATCATAATATATCTCTTACAGAAACATAAGATAACTAGATAATTTAAAAAACTAAGAATACCATGGTTTTCCCCTACCATAGGAAAACTCTTATTATGCTTTATTGATTACATTATTGTCCTTTTAAATGGGTAGTTAGTAATTTGGGTTTTATGTATGATTAAGCTTGTCGTTTGTCTTGCCTTATAAAAATATACTTTCTCCTTTCTTTCTTAAACGTTCTTGTATATCTTTTTTCAAGTACTTTAGTTTATCCTTTTTATTTTTTTTGTTATCATTTTAGCCCAAAGAATGGAAAGGGTTAAACTCATGAACATGACATTCATTAAATTACAAGTGTTCCAGAAACTGGAAAAGTACGTATGCACAATATGATGTGACCTCTTGGGCATACAAATTCATGAATAGTCCTTGGCATCATGGGTCACTCACAATGTTGGAGTTTCACATATTTTACGTAGTTCAAGGTGGGTCATTGATGAAAAAGGAACAAGGAGCAAATAGAGTGAAAGAAAATGGTAAATGAATAGTAATAACCAAATCCATCTGAATTGTTGGAAAAAGATGCTCTTCAAAAATTCAACACAGAAATTCTTTTATTTATTTATTTAGTTATAATGATAAAAGTATAATTTCTTCATAAAATAAATAAAAAAGATATAAATATTATTTTACTTTAATTTTTTTTGATATTTTAGAGTTCTTTCCTTTCTAGTATGGAGTGAAGTCTTACTCACCTGAATTATATAACAAAATAAATAAATAAAAGAATCGTGTGAATAAGTTTGATAGCTTTGCTATATTCTATTAAATGAATAAATATTAAGCAAAAATGTAAATGTATTAAATTTTTTAGAATGTTGTGAAAAAAACATTGAATACATTTGTATGAGAAAGTTGGAGTGGGGATCAACTGTCCCAAAATAAATATGTCTATATGTCCTTAGCTAATTAATTTTCTCCAAGTAATATAAAAATATTATTTTACATTTTTAGATTTTTTTAATGAATTGTCACTTTTTTATTGGACCAATATAGGAAATTGAGACAGAAAGGAGGATAGTTGATCCCTATTGAGGAAGTTGGGTGGTTCCTCTAAGATACATTTTGTATTCCACAGTCAAAAATGGAAAAAAATATTGAATATAATGATTGGTTAAAATTATCACATCATGAAATACACTTTATAACGTTAGAAGAGGATTTAACATTTTCATAAGTGACATCACATCACATCACACGGATTGAATAATTTTATTTTGGTGGTCCAATTCAGCAACAAGTCCATGATAGGATTCCTTCAAACGGCTTACTTTCAAGGGAACAATGTCCATTTTTCAGTGCCGATTATGAAAGTATCCAAACACGTTTATTTAAATATGAAAATGACAAAAGTAATAATATACACAAATACATACTAAATTGTTTTGGTAAAAGGTAGTAATTTTGGGATGGATATCACTTATAAAATAAAATTAAAATGAAGTATTATTTTTTATTTGTTGACAAACATTAATTAGTGCATTGCAGAGAGACAGGAAGTTTAAGAGACAGAGGATCATGTTATACTAAATTGTACCAAACCTTAGCATTCAGGAGTTAGTGTATGGTCTCTCCTAGGATCATGACAATAGTTATAGACCAAGTAGTTGTTTTGGACCCATTGCATTGCATCAAGCTGTTGAGTGCTAAGGCTGCGGTTGCCGCCGGATGGCGAGGCTGACGGTGGCTTGCATGAGGTGGAGGCTTCATTGGTGCAACCTTGAAGTTTGAAGTTTGTATATTTACCAATGAAGGGTTGGTATTTATAATCAGCTTTGTATTTTCCATCCTCTGTAGCCCATGAAGATGCATCCCATATTGATCCATACACATACATTGGTCTTGTAGGGAATGTAGCATCACTCTTCCTAGGATAACTCCTCACTGGGACATCATCTACTAAAAATCTGCACATATCATTTTCCTTTGTAAGACCAAAGTAGTAAGTATATGCAAGAAAATATTCTTAGTCCCCTAGATATTATCTCATATATAGTTAGGTATGTGTTCAGTTTATTCAAGTGTGTAAATCTCACGTTGATATCAGGGATGAGGGGAATAGTTTCACTTGTGACTTCTAACTCTTTCCATGCCCGATAATAATGGGACTCCATGATGGTTAGAGGTTCCCCGGTCACGGACAGGTCCATTAGTATAAAACATGTTGAAATTGGTAAAATTATGAGCATTGTGGTAGGATAGTGCATGATAAAAATATTACATGATCTCATTGGGTTTCCACAGAATAGCATAGTTGTGAAAATCTTGTGTAGGGTCAAACCAAAGATGAAACTGCATCTCTCTTCCTATGTTTCTATCTCCACTTCCTCTGATGAACACATTTGTTTGCAATACATATGGCTTATCTGGTGTTGTACCAAGGAACTCAATGTCAATTTCATCATGGTTTTCTCGGTAGACTTGGTTGTTTGAAAGCTACAATTTTCCAATCAAAAAACAAAGTAAAGGGATAAGAAATTGCAAATGAAAAAAAGGGTATACTCAACTTTCAACATTAGTTTAAGTTATAGAGTATTCCTCACATAGAGACATGTAATGACTCCAGCAGTATAACCCTGTTGAAGCTTAATTGCAGCACCAAAGTATCCAGATTTATAAGAATGAAGTGACTTGAATCCACTCCCTATGTTTCAAAAAAGTTATAGTAAAGAGTATGCAACACAAGGTAGAAGTATTGAAAGAATGAGATTAATTACAAAGGCAATTTGGGCTGCTAGGCCTTCTTAAACAAAAGGGTCAAGTGTATATTTAGGCCGAAACATTACGGACAAAGATCACCTGTCACAATCTATGTCTCGGGCCAATTGAAATGCTGATATTTGTTACTTTTTATTTTTAATTTTTTTTATTTCGTTTATATAACAACATTCTGATTGACCCGAGAAAGGGAGTAGGACAGATGATCAGTGTCCAAACATTACTACATAAGTCTAAACCTATTCTTAACCATAATCCTAAAGACTTTCTTATGCCAGTTTGTGCCTAATTGGGTTGGGTCAAAAAAAAATATTGAATCTGATTGATTTTTTGATGTCTAAATTTGTTCTTTCGTTGAGTTTAATCACACCAGTCCAATTGACCTGTCATTTTATTAGCTATAGGTTTTAATAAATAGTAAATACAGAAAGTATATATAAGTGTAACATTTATCTATATAATAAGTGAAACTAGAGATATAACAAGTATGAGACATTGTGTACTCAACTTTATTTTCCTAATATGGAAGTTGTAAGGATTGATAATCAAATTGAGTTGTAAAAATAACAGAAATTGTGAAAAAATAGGAAATCATATGAAAGTGTGACATTTACATACCTGAGTTAGAGTCAAGCCATATTGTTAATGAGCCTTGGTCAAGTTTCTGATGCTGAGGTCCCCATAGGTTTCTAAATCCTTGACCAAAGCTAACAGGACTAACTTTGGAACTAGGATAGTAGCCAGGTGAAGGTGGACCCTTAGCACTAGTACAACAAATTATGAGTGAGAATGTGAGAAGAGAGAATAGAGGATCCATATAAAGGAAAGAATAAAGTGATGATATATGGCCTGTAGTAACAAAAATGACTCTGCTAAAATGCAGGGTGGGGTAGTAGAAAATCAGAGGTATAGTTGTTGAAAGAGTGTGGATACACAAGGTTATATATAGGGAATTTTGGAGGCCCTACTACAGTACCAAACATCTAGGTTAATATAAAAATGAAATGTAACAAAGTGATATTTTGTTTATTAATGATTCATTTATAAATGATATATGTCACTTTCTAATGAGTATGAAGATTTAATAAAATGATATATCATTACTCTTTCAGTATAGTGCGTAAGGGTGAGATCGAGTTAACATTATGAGACTCCAAAATAAGAAGACCTTAGACAGTTGATGAATGCACGAAGGTAAGTATTATTTTTTTTTTGTAGAAGTTCAAATTTAATAATAAGTGAATTGGTTTTTAGTCAATACTTATTGTGAGCAACTTGAAGTGGAAAACTTGAGTGTATTTGTATGGGAGTTCAAATTTAATAATAGCATGATATATTTTTAGACAATATTTATTGAGCAATTTGGAGATTAGCCTAGAACCATAAAATTCTTATTTAGCATGTTTTTCCACTTGAAGCATCTTTGCTCTCATGCCTTTCACTTTATTTCTCTGACTTCATCACTATGCAGTATCAACAACCTTGGATTTTTCCATTAAACATTGAATTATGGTTGTTCTTTTTAACTGTCCCTGGTCTTTTGCTGATAATAAAAAAACAGCAGTATCACAGATAATTGATAAAACCAGTGTATACTGAAAGAGAGTTGACAAACTGAGTATAGTGCTTATTTTTTGTTGGACCTGACCGTGACCAATAAACCTTCTATAGACTTCAATTGTTACAAATGAAATATTAACTCTCTATCTAACTGATGGGTTTGATTTACTCATAAACCATAGGGTCCCTTAAAAAGAAACAACCACTCAACTATATAATAAAAAAGTCGACTTAATGTACAAGGTTTTCACTTTCTTCTGGGATCTGGGAAGGTTAAATGTACACAACCTTACCCTTACAAGAGGAAAATTCTTTCTAAGATCTGAACTCGTTACCTCATGATCAATAAGCAACAACCTGCACGATAAACTCTCACTCAATAACCGGACTATATACACCACAAAAATGTTAGCGTTGTGGATTAAACACCAATCTAGAACAAAAAGTTTTTGTGACTCAATTATTTGTCCTTTACTGTCATGCCCAGGTTCTAGTTCATTAGCAAATCAAATGGACCCTATTGTTTTAACAACAAGCACGTTTATCAAGCGACACATAGTTGTTTTACTTTAATTTTAGTTATTTTGACCTCTAACTGTTGAGAATGTATCTAACTAACTTATTTAAATAGGAGAGTTTTGTCACCTTTATAGTCCAATTCTACTTGAATTTGAATTAATCCACACCTCTAGACACCAACCAGTTTATACAATATACTAATTTTATAAATCTAATACGCCTTATCTTGTAAAAGCCTTTTTGGATAACTCAACCTTCTCTTTTTAATTAAATTCGATTTGTCCTGAACTGTAATAGATTGTGGGTATTCTCTAATAACTTCTTTTTTTAACACTCGTTAGAAGAGTCAATCACATTATAAAAATGGGAAGAAAATACGATGTAAGGACCAAAAAAAATATAAAGGTGTGTAATTATATAGATGTATTTATTTACAAAGAAATTAAAACTCAACTCGTTTGTTGCTCACATCTTCTTCTACACGGTGAATGCATATTCCATATGTTTCGCAATTCTGTTTCCACGATTTATGGTTGAAAATAAATTCTCAATCCCTTTCTTACATGCAAACATTAATGTCTACATATATATATATTGGTAAAGTCTACATTGATCATGTGAGTGGTGAGAATTCCCTTCCTCTTTTTGCATTACTCCAACTCTTACAAATATCACACTACACGGTAACGTGGATATTGTATTTATAATTACATGCATTTATCTTTCTCACCTTTTGCTTATATGTAAAGTTTCCTTTATTTTTTTATTGGAAATTTTTTATATTCAATGTCATCATAATTAAGGTAATAAGTAACCTAATTTTAAAAGACTAAACGTGTATTTTTTATATTTGAGGAACTATAAATACTAAAGTGTTGAATGAAAAGGACTACATTATTATGGATCTCATGCAAATAATTTGAGAGACCATGCATGTGGTATGTGTTTCAAATCTCGTAAACCCGCAAACAACGTAAAATCGACTCTCACGTGATCTTTAAAAAGAGCAGCACTTTCTGTGTTATTGTGTTTTTATCTTCAATAGCTTAAACAAAATGGAAATACTCGCCAACCCAGCTGCATAAATTCAAAGACATATACCCCATAAAATTAATTGGTTTATGAGTGGAAAATAATCATTAATTTTGTAATTAAGTTAAAGATGATTTCATTCTCTATAAGTTTATTGATTTTTACTTTTAGGCCAATAACTATATTTTAATTTTACTATATTTTAATTTTATTAAGCGACCTCACTTACGTAAATCAAACAATATTATAATATTTGTTGCACATCATGTCTATTAACAAACATTAATCTCTAATTTTTCGGTAATGATTTAATCTATGATTTTCTTTCGATCGTCACATGCTTTTAGAAATTGGACTAACCTCAATTTTATACTGTCTCCTTACTAAGGTTTCTAACGATAACTAAATAAACAATTCTACCATCTTTTCTGCAATAAGAGCTACCCAAATTTTCTCCATAATGCATGTATTTCTAATTATATATTAACTAATGTGTCAACTGTTCCAACATAATATTCTTATCTCCACTATATTGAGTTTATTATCTTGTGGATATTTTACTATCCAATGTCGAGTCTTTATAACACTATAGATCATATAATTATGTAGTCAAATTTACATTTAAGGTTTTGTGACACATGAAGCACTTTGTCCTTTCATGCACATCGCTTGAATCTTATAGTTTCTATATCACCCTTTTCCCAATTGTGTTGAATGAGTGACTTAAGATACTTAAATCTAGTGGCATGTGCTATGATATGATCTCCAATTTTTGCATATACATATATTTTCTCTTACTTCTACTTATACGAAAATCATGTGTTTCTAATGTTTGTCTCTATATTTTTACCTTCCCATTTAATTCATCGCTCAGTCTCCAACTATGGCAATATCATTTGTCAAAGAAATGCATTATAGCACTGAGTTATTGGATATGCTCAGTAGGCACGTTCAAGCCTAATGTAAACGTGTAAAAGCTTAATATTAACCCTTGGTATAGTCCTGTAACAATAAGGAAATCTTTTGATTACTAGTCTTATATATGTTCTCACATTGCTCTTAATCCAAAATATATATCTTTAATTGCTCGAATGTAGACAATCCAAAAAATTTCTTCTCTAGAGCTTTCCACAATACCTCTTTAAGCACTTTTCACACACCTTCTCCAAAACAATGAAAATCATGTGTAAGTCTTTTTAGTCTCTTTGACACTTCTCCATCAATCTTCGCGAAAATATATAACCTCCATGCTCAACCTTCTTGACATAAAAAATTGATTTTTAGTAACACATTTCTTTTCTTAACCTTTGTTAGTTATCATCTCCCATAAATTCATACTATGGCCCATGAGCTTAACTCCCTATACCTTGCATACTTGTACATCTCCCATGTTATAATAAAAGGGGATTAAAATAATTCTTCTTCACTCGTCTAGCATATTCTTAATCCTCATAATCTAATTAAACAACTTTATGAGTACTAATGCCTTATTCCCCTAAAACCTTAAAAGCATCAACATATATATTATTAGGTCCAACTACTTGTGTTATTCTTCATATTTTTGAAAGCTTCTTTCACTTCCAACTCTCTAATTCTCCAATAAAACTAAAAAACCAAAAAGAATGCTACAATAAAAGACATAATTTTACTCCAATGTTATGAGGACTAGACAGTCTCATCATCAACCAAACTTGCAAAAGACCATGGTTTACATGCTTATCTAAATTAGGGGTTGGACCACTTTAAACTCTAAAAATTTCGGCCACACCATTGTTCTACCTCATCAAAGTCCAAAAAATTGAGAGAATTTACTCCAAAATTATATACATGATTATTAATTATATAAGTATGCATTTCTTTATAATTATATATTTATAAATAATTATTAATTATATATAATGTTATTGGGTTCCATGAAACGATTTAATAGATTAAACATGTTATATATTATATGGAATCTCTTCTTGTTCGACAAGAATTTTATAAACATTCATATTTAATCTATTAGAACATAACAAATCACAACTATTGAAAAACTTCTGGAAAAACTTCGTTATTTACTAACACCCACATGTGATATGTGTCTTCCTAATTAATTGATGAGAAAGCTGATTGTGGTATTGTCATCATTGACATAGATTAAAATCAAATAATAAATTAAATATTTGTACTAAAAACTAAATAAAATTTGAGAGACTAAAATCAAAACTGCTCATATTTGTAGACACTAAAAACATAGTTATGAAATCTTAAAATGTGCTCAAATACACCAAGTCTTAAACAAAATTTTCTAAAATAAAAGCACAATAGACCAATCCATTATTTATGAAGGAGGATAAGATTGCACTAGCAAGCATGTCTTTATTTTGAAGCTTGTTTCATAAAGGATATATGCTTTATCCAATAATCTATGGCCATTGTCATTTTGGTCCTCCAAGTTAGGCATTGGTCTTAATTTCCAAAATGGCAAAGATAATGCCAAAGAGGCAACATGATAAGGATTAATTATATGTATTATAATATAAGACAAGTGGTTGGGTTGAATCATTGTAAGATCTAACGTTATTGCATGTTTTAACATGGTTTATAATTCTACCAAACAATGCTATAACCAATTTGATTTTCCATCAAAATTATCATCTAACCTGAAGTGTTAAAATAGAGTTGGCATAACATGCCAATAAATTTACAGGCTTGGATAAATAAGAATTAGACCTAAATAGATCTAAAACTATTTCGTTTCTACTTGTTAAGCCCAAACTTGGATGGGCCGAAAAAGCCCACTTGTTCATCTTTAAATAAAATATAGCTTTTGCATCGATAGAAGCTTTCATGTTGATTCTTACTACAAACTTACTTTACTTCAAATTCAATTTTAAACAAAAATCAAAATCAAATTTGTACTAAAGCAATGTTTACAAATGATCACTAAAATTAAATTATTTTTGTTAAAATAAATTTAAAAGTCATCATTATTGACGGTTTTTTTTGTATAATCAAGGTATCTTCTCACCTTATAGGTAATATTTCCCAACAAATATCATTTATAAAAATCGAACTTACAACCTTAAAGCTAGTATGATGCTCGAGAATTCGAAGATACCCTACACCATTTCTTATTCAAATGTTATATATTGAGGGTTAAAATGGTGTATAACTCATTAACTTGTTTATTTCATTTAGTAAAAAAAAGATGAAAATAAAATGATACCAAAAAAGTTATATGAGTTGGATACGCCTCTCCAATAATCAATTATTCTGTTTGAAGTAGCATCTTGCTGCAAGGAAGAAAAAAAGCACATTTTTATTATTTTATTTGATACATAAAGATATATATTATTATGTCACGGTCCATTTTGGTTCTGAATATATTGACCATCGTATACGCCACTTACAATTATAAATTAAATCTTGAATGGGAAATCTTCAATCAATTATATAGACAAACACTGAAGATTGGGCTACACTCATGGTTTATTTTCATTCACATTTAGTCAAAATTGCGTGTACTTGTATTTAAGGCACCACTATCATATCTTACACGCAACGTTTTCTAAAGCCCCTACTTTTACAATCTTCACAAATATAGTGTATGCAAAATGGTTAAAATTAGAATAAACGTGAAGTATAGTTGTGCACCCTTTTAAAAAATGTGGATATTAAGTCTAAAGAGTAAAACTTCATAGCAATTAATGGAGCAATTAAGAATCATGTACAGAACAGAGAAAAAGAATATAATCTCATTATTAATGTAGCATTTAAAATGAGACTTTGCCCCTCTCAAAGTCCACGGCAAATCCATAAGGAGAGACTTTGATATTATACATAACTTTAGATAAAATGAAAAGTAGTACTAGTTTAGATATAATTAATATAAATAATTCCTACTAGTTTAACTTTGATATTAAACCTAAGAGAATAAAATATTTCTTTGTATCATGAGATAAATTACCTCCTCCAGCCAGTAAAATAATGACATGTGTATTTTTTTCTTTAGTTCTAGAAATATTTTGTAGAAAATGATTAAATGATATATATGTCACGATTTTAGTGGTTGGAGGAGATAACTTCTACCAGAAGATACATTATTGTCTAAACCTAAAGTAGTTATTTTAAGGTATTGGTATTTGGTTGGTAGGTTTATTCTTTAAAAATAGTAGTAACATGAAAAGTAGTGGAAACTGTTAACCATCTCATACTCAACCTTTCCATTATTCTAGCCAAGTTGGTGACCAAAGCAATTTTAATACAAAGCAATTTAAGCACTATAAATTCATAACCAATATCACACATTGTTCAAGAAAACAAACAATATGGTATCATCAAGTATCCTCAAAATGTGTGTGTCTTTTCTTATGTTGTTTTCTCTCATATTTGTTTCAACTTCCATGTCTGCTTCTAGTTATTCCACTAACAATGACCTTCACTTTTCTTCAACTCCTTCTCTTCCCAAACTACAAGCAGAAAATCTCATAAGAGGCCTTAATCTATTCCCAAAATATACCATTAATACACCACTCAATGACCCTCATTTTGTTCCTGGAAAGATTGTGGAGAAGAAGTTTAGTTTCCCTAACTTTGATGATTCTGTAGGACCTTCTGTTCAAGAATTTGGTCACCATGCAGGGTACTATCCACTTCCTCAATCAAAGGCTGCAAGGTAAACAAGTAAACTCTAGCATGTGCTTTTCATAGTCTTCATTCTTCATTTGAAATTAACTCTTATAGTTTTTATTCATTAATGTATAATCTATGGTAAAGATGTATATATTGTTGGTATAAGATCATTCATTAATTATTTGTTAAAATGGGGTTTTGTTATTTTTTGCTAACTTAATTTTCCTCCCATGTCCACCATGATTGTCATGAAGAGAGAAAGAGTTATTTTCTGTGATAAAAGCATATCCAAAATAATTTTAACTTGTAATTGAAGCTATGTCATGAATTGAATAAATGTGCAACAAAATATTCTATAAGTGATTAAAGTCTAATAATTGTTGCACCCCTTTATTCTGTTTTCCTTTAATAAAAAAGCTGTGATTGGAATCCTGGTTTTCTCAATTTAAAATTATTTTTAGTTTTGATTTTTAAGTGACTAAATGTACTCTTTTTTGTTGTTGATACTACACATAAATGCTATCATTACAACTAACATAATTTTACAAGGTTATATCACTGTGCATGAATCCCACTCAACCTATCATTATTATCACATCTAATACTGGTTTAGATTGGTTAATAATGTAGTTTCAGCCTTATTTGCTCATTGATAAATTTGAACTTTATCTTTTAGTAATTAGGAACATGTGGTCCTTATATCCATCCATTGAGTAATCTTTTTGTCGATAATTTGCAGGATGTTCTACTTTTTCTTTGAATCTAGGAATAGTAAAGATGACCCTGTGGTTATATGGTTGACCGGAGGCCCAGGTTGCAGTAGTGAACTTGCTTTGTTTTATGAGAACGGTCCTTTTCAATTTTCCAAGAACTTGTCTCTTGTATGGAATGATTATGGTTGGGACAAGGTCACTATCAATTCCCTTTGTCCCTTTTCTTTTTCTATCCATGTTGTCACTTTAGTTCCCACTTTCATATAATCATCTTAATAACAAATCCAATCAAGTTTTCTCTGTTTTATATGCTGATTACATGCATGAAAAATAAGTCTAGTAAAAGTTAAGAATGCTATTGTGTATATCCCTGTCTACACACTATAGGCTATGGCTTGAATAGTAAATCAAGGTCTTTCAACTACTTGTTTTCTTATTAGCATTGATAAGGTATTTTCTTCTTTTGTAGGCATCAAATATACTATTTGTAGACCAACCTACTGGTACAGGTTTCAGCTATACTTCTGATGACAATGATATTCGTCATGATGAAGAGGGTGTTAGTAATGATTTGTATGACTTCTTGCAGGTAATTCAATTTGATGAGTGATTGAAGAAAATTGATTCACTATAAGTTCAAAATAAAAAATACTACATGACATACACATTTTATATTACATAGAATATCTTAAACTATGTCGTAAGCCAAACCTACTTATTGGAGTTAACACTTGATTGTTGTTGTTAATGTTAAACTCAACCACTTAGCATTATATAACATCTACTATGATTACAGGCATTTTTCAAGGAGCATCCTCAGTTTGTGAAGAATGAGTTCTTTATTACTGGAGAATCATATGCTGGACATTACATTCCAGCTCTTGCATCCAGGGTACACCAAGGAAACAAAGCAAAACAAGGAGTTCATATAAATCTCAAGGTCTTAAATTATATCATATTTTATAAATTATTTATTAATTAATTGATTTATTCTTAATTGTATTGATTCTTTGATCCCATTCCAATATTATAAACAGGGTTTTGCTATTGGTAATGGCTTAACCAATCCTGAAATCCAGTACCAAGCATATACAGACTATGCATTAGACAGAGGAATAATAAAAAAAGCTGATTATAACAGTATCAACAAGTTGCTTCCAGCATGTCAGAAAGCCATAAAAACTTGTGGTATAACTATCCTAGTTCTTTTCCTTTTTCACACATGAATTTCTTAGGCCTAGGATGTGGTCTTAGAAAAGAAAAGGCACATGGGAGAAAATTTTACCTATTTATGGCACTTGCCACATATACATTGATTTGTATTTCAATTTTCAGGCACTGAAGGTGGAGATACATGTGTATCTTCCAGGTATGTTTGCAATGACATATTCAACCAGATCATGTCCATTGCTGGTGACATTAATGTAAGATATCATAAAACATAGTAATATGACAAAGATGATATGAAAATAAACTAAAAAAGTAGTTCAGGTTTGCTTAGACTTACGAGTTATGTTATTCTAACTGCAGTACTATGACATTAGAAAGAAATGTGAGGGAAATCTGTGTTATGACTTCTCCAATGTGGAGAAATTCTTAAACAAGAAGACAGTGAGGGATGCATTAGGTGTGGGGGACTTGGACTTTGTTTCATGCAGTAGCACAGTATATGATGCCATGATGCAAGACTGGATGAGAAATCTAGAAGTGGGTATTCCGGCTCTTCTCGAGGACGGAATCAAGGTGCTTGTCTACGCCGGAGAAGAAGATCTCATATGCAATTGGCTTGGTAAGCCTATACCCTACTCAATTAATCTGTATGTGTTAAAAAGTTAAATGTCAGCTAGCAAATTAGCATCACTAATGTGCTTTCATTGGGCAGGGAATTCAAGGTGGGTTCATGCTATGGAGTGGTCGGGTCAAAAAGAGTTCGAGGCATCTCCTACAGTCCCATTTTTAGTTGATGGTGCAGAAGCAGGAGAGCTGAAAAGCCATGGACCTCTCACTTTCCTAAAGGTCTATGTTCACTATTCAGATGTGTATTATTTGTTGTGACAATGATAATTCAACTTTTGATAACTTTATTTTGTGAAATAACAGGTAAATGAGGCTGGACATATGGTCCCTATGGACCAACCAAAAGCTGCACTTCAGATGCTAAGAAGTTGGACACAAGGGAAACTGGCCATGACAAGGAGTGGAGATAATGTCTCTCCTAATTGATGCACTCACAGAACAAAACCAAAACCAAAACTAAAACCACCCTCCTTTTATGAAGATGCTGATCATATTTTCTTGTGTACAAGGTTCAGTGTCAAATATTGCAAAAAATCATGTAAAACTCTGTACTTGATTTTCAAACATATTTAAATTCCTGAACAACAAAATTCTCAGCATGATCCCTACTGAATGATAAGGGGTTTGTCGTTCGTTTTTTCTATAATAAATTCGCAATAAAATATGGTATAAAAAATCACAAAGAGATGTATATTGAGAAAATGAAATTTCAGTATCAAGGCTTAGACTGAGGGTATCCTTGGTTTGTATTGGTGGAAGGAGAAAATATGAAAAACAACAAAACAGACAATCAAAATAACCTAACTGTATTTTCCACCATCTTATATTTTTGTTATAGTCTAGTGCACAATAATTTTCAATCCAATTTTTTCACCAAACTGTCACAAACATACGTGGAGTATAGGGATTTAAATGATAAAACAGAATAAAGCTCGATGAATATGAACTTTATGGTGATCTATGTTTTATAGAATTCTCTCAAAACCTCAATCGCAGGCCGAAATCCCAAGCTCAAAGGAACAGCTGATGTAACTCTTATATTCTGTGCATTGCAATTCAATGGTTTGGATAGAGTCATTGTGAACATCTCTCCCTCCAGAATTTCATTTACAGCCACACCTGCAGCACAAAAAGCAAACAACAAAATGGATTAGTTAAATGCCAAATGCTACTGCATTTCATTGATGGCATTGCCAAGCTGACTTAAACAAAGGTACAAAGTGATTCAAATTGTGGACCACATCAAGTAGTACGGCCGCAATATTGTAGTTGAGGGGACCGTCGCAACTATATCACACCACAATTGTGTTATGACACCGAATCATAATGATGGTCCATATCAGGCCGCAAAACAACCACATCAGACCACATCAAACTCAAAAATATTATTTTAATCACAAAATAATTCACAGCAATCAGAGTAACCACAACTGTGACTGCAATCGAGCATGGAATACAATTTTTTATAACCTATCTATGGTCGTTGATTCTTTCAGAAAAATCAAAATAAAAATAAAAAATTTGAAATTACCAGATAAAGGGTTCAGCCTAGCAAAATCAAAAAACTGATCCGCAGAACATCCAAATAGAACCTTGGCAATCCTATCGAAGCAGATTACAGTGATAACCTCTGTATCTGTTGCAATTGACATCTGCAAAAAACAAACAAAATAAAAATAAAAAATTTATCATTCAAATGTTAAAAACCCACAAAAACAAGACACCCCATTTTGTTATAGAGTGGTGAACTCACCAGGATTCGGAAGAGTCGTTTGTTTTTGTTGTTGGTGTGGCAGAATTTGCAGAGAAAAGAAGGGGCATTGTCAATACCATTATTATTATTATTATTATCAGTGGTGGAAAGAGTTCTTTCACAAATGGCACAGACTCTATAACACAAATTGGTGTGGTCTATGGCTAAAATTGTGCAGGTTACTTTTGTAGCTGTGTTTGCTGCTTTATCACCTTCTTCTTCTTCCATCTTATTCACACTCTTTCCTTTCATCCCCCATGCTTATGTTAATTTATCTAGGTACATTGAAACTCCATATGCACCTTTCTATTAGATTTTTTATTTTTTTTGGGTAAAAATGATTTTATTAACTATAATTCGTACAAGATATTTTTTACTATAATCTGCACTTATGTCTTAAATGGGTATGTCTTCGTGTCCTAATACAATAAAATGGTATCAAATGATTAAAATATTATTTTATGTTTTTATAACTTTTTTATTCTAATTAAATGATACATTTTTTTGAGTTCGAGACACCAAAAGGAAAACAAATCTTCTTTCGCATAAGGTCGCCTTTTTTTTTCTCTCAAAATAGTAACTAAATCCATGTAGATTGTAAGTATTAGAGAGGAGCATTTAAAGTTTGTTTATCGCTCTACTCTAAATATTAGTTGTGTTATTTTTTGAACCAAAATCTGATTTTATCATATTCGTATATATGATGAAAAATTAGAGATACAATTATATTTAGTACCAAAGAGATGACATTATAAATATATATGAATACGATGAATAATTAATTAGGGTCGTGCTCACAATTAACTAAGATACCAATGGGTCACCTCTAGACGTGTCTACTAGTAGCTTCAAATAGTTGAGACTTTGGGAAACAGTAATTGTCTCTTATATAATTGTGGCACCATTTGTATCTCTCTCCCATTTGAATAGGCTCTTGTACTTGCATAACATTAATGCTTCATTTTCAAGAGAAAATAAGAAGAGGGTAATAGGTGAGAAAAACACTGAAAAAAAGAGATATAATGAGAAATAGAGTAGACTTGTATGTTATTTGGTTGTAAAAGAAAAAAAGAGAAGAGAAAGATTTCTCTCACACCAATCGAATATAATTTTTTATCCGAAACAATGTCGTAAATATTGTTCCACACCAATGAAAACATGTCACACTAGATTTTAATTGGAAAAAACATATATTTATTCCATTTTTTCTGCGCATGAAGGGAGAAACAAAATGCATGGGTCTCACTCTCCATGAAGTTTGATTGGAATCTGAAAATTAAATATGGGACATGACAACAGGTTTTAATTTCGAGTGAAGGAGAAAAAATACAATAGGTGTAAAGATAATGAAGTTTGAAATAACCCTACCCCTTAGAAGTTTGCAACTTGGTATTTGCATGAGGTGAGTGATTGATTTGTTGTTTTTCCTTCCACCATGGCCACCGGAAATAAATAGAGTGGCAAACACAACAAGGTGGCCTTCTCTATTAGATAATATAATGTGTCATGACCTAATGTTATTTGTAGTGATATACTATACTCTACTAGATTCAAGACCTAGTTCAACCTGTCCCACATCCTGTCATACCAGATTGATGTTTCTGCTTGTCACTACTTTATAGAGCATCACAATATATCACAAGAGTACTGAAACATTTTTGTTACACAAGCAAGAGACTTAGCCCAATTCATATATTCATATATATAGCCCCTAAACCTCATAGCCACAAAGCTATATATAAGTTTTCCTGAATAAATATATTGATAGGGATTATCCCCATCGTTAAATATTTCCTTCATATGGAGATAATGATTGTCTTATAATTGTCATATATAGGTAGTGGTCAAAGATTAGTGTCACTGTAAACAAGCACTATATACAGTGATATATATATCCAGCAATAAAGTGAGAATAAAGATGCAGGTATTATATATATATATAGCTAATTACAAAATAGTGAACTTCAAATTCAAGCTAGCATATCTTCATATATTCCTGCCTACCGACGGAGACTAATTTGCTTTAATCTATATATAAACTTTATTTTATGGATGGCAGCCAATAGTGTATATATATGTATATGTATGTATATATTCTTATCTTCTTACTCTTCTTATCTTCTTTCCGATCCCCTCAAAATGAAGGATTAGTGCATAAAATACCCTTGAAATTAGTAGAGACAACTATATATATATATATAACAAGCATACACCCACTGCTGCACATTGTTTTTATGACAACTTAAATAATAATACTACATGATTGTCCATAACTTTATGAACGTTGAGGTGTGCCATAATCATACATGTCCTTTAGTTATATGGATTTAGTTAAATAATACATTACAAGAGTACTACTACATGGCATTTTAACTTGCGTGCACCCTTTTCAATTTAATTTTTCTGTCTTTTAACATTTCATTTTACTCTTTGCAGAGTGTAAATGCATTGATTTAACAATGATATTTAAATATTAAGTAACCCCACTATAGCGTAGAAATTAAAACCAAGTCAAACACCATATTAGTCTTGCGTTTGAAAAGAGTCATAATTTTGGTAGCTGTACCCATCACTATATAAAATAGTCAAAATTGAAGATTATTAGAAAGCTCTCCATCAAAATAGTGGAAAAGTTACCGTGATAATATATATATATATATATATATATGATTGTTTTAAATTGTAGAAATATATTGGATGTGACCATGAGATTAATTGTAATTTAAAACAATATAAACATGTTTTCATTTCATTCATACATCTCTCCTTATCTCTGAAATAACAATTTTTTCACTATTTCAAAAATTGGGTCACTTATTATAAGGCATATATAAGGACTACCCACAAAAGTCTCATTTTGATCAGAAAATTTAGTGTTTGGAATTTTGGAGTGCTAAAGAAAGAGAGAGATAGAGAAATGGGAAGAGCTCCTTGTTGTGACAAGGCAAATGTGAAGAAAGGACCATGGTCACCAGAAGAAGACTCAAAGCTGAAGAACTACATAGAGAATCATGGAACTGGAGGAAACTGGATAACTCTTCCTCAAAAAGCTGGTTAGTAAGTTCACCATTTTATGAAAAATAATGCTCTAATTCAAAACTTTTTGAAGTTTTAATCTACCATATATCGTTTTTGAGATCTCATATTTTATGTACTTTGTTTCTACCTATATCTAAGATAATACTCTGACTCTAATATATGATTAGATCTAAAGAGATGCGGAAAAAGTTGCAGATTGAGATGGCTTAACTATCTTAGGCCAAACATCAAGCATGGAGAATTCTCTGACGATGAAGACAGAACAATTTGCACCCTTTATGCTAACATTGGAAGCAGGTATATATAACTAAACACCATTTTTATATATGCACTACAGATATATTATATATAGCAAGCTAGGCCACTAAAAATAGTAGTACATACTTAGCAAAGCTTTTGCTATATCTATGTTTGACCAACAATATAATCTGATTAATAATATCCAGATATCTATGACATTGATGAGGAGTTATGGACATTGTTTTTTTTCTTGTTCTCTTCAACCATCAATTATATGCTTGATCTGGTGAAAGGTTGATGAAGTCTCTATCCATTTATCTAAAAGGGGTTAAAAGAAAAGGACAAGATCGAACTTGGGATTTTACCATTATAATTATCTAGAATCTCCTTATATATTTGTCCTGTGATCTTCCACATGCATGCCAACTTTAGATGTAGATAAAGTATCCACTACAGATATTTGGTTTAATTTGAAGACAAAGGAAACTTGATTATCATTTTATGACAAGGATGGAAAACTTGTATAGGGAAAGTATATATGTATTTAATATATTAGAAGCTAAAAATTTTGTGCTTTTCAAAATAATTTTTGTTATTAAACAATGTGATTATAATAACACTTGTTAATCAATGTTTATGATATTGCAGGTGGTCAATTATAGCTTCTCAATTGCAAGGTAGGACTGACAATGATATCAAGAACCACTGGAACACTACGCTAAAGAAGAAATTCATGGGATTGCTTCCATTTGAATCTCAATATCACCAAAGAAAACCTTCATCACAATATTTCTCCACTCATCAAAGCCCAGCACTTAATTCTTATTATACCCATGCTTCAACCCTATCTTTCACAGGCCTTGAACCAATTCCTGTTCCTTCAAGTAACTCTCTTCCTTTTTACCAAAACCAAGAGTCCTTAGTTAGTGTAAGTCCCATGCAACAATATCACTACCCTAATAGTTTGCAAGTGTTTGGAAGTGAAGTAAGTACTTGCAGTTCATCTGATGGGAGCTATAGTCAGGTTAAGGAAGAAATAGGTTTTCATAACTACATGCCCAATAGGTTTGAAGAGTATTGCAGCAATAATAAATTTTTGCTTAGTCATAGGGGCATTAATAATGATGGAAATGAGGGTATTAACCAATGGGAAGAAAAGCCAAATGGGTCTTTTTTTCAACCACAAACCCATTTGGATTATGAACTGGAGGTTATTTATAAGCAACTGATTAGTAGTAATAGCAGCAATAATGGTTGCTTCAGTGTTGATGAAAACAAGACTGAGGAGAAGGTCATGTATACAACAACTACTACTGAGTGGAATTGATATTGATGACTGTGACTGCAGCAAGTAGGTTCAGAAAGATATGGTGAAGATTTAGAAAAGACTTTGAACTTGTTTCTGAATTTCTATGTTGTTTTGAATAAAATGAGACGATTTAAAAGCTTCTTTATTAGTATATCTTTGTGCTTCAAATTAAAGTGATGATGTTAGGTTTGTGTAAGTATTTTCCTGGGTGCAAGGTTTAAAGAACAAATCCTCCTATTGGACATTAATGTTATAAATTCTATGAAAGATATGAGAGATAACATATCTTCACCATTTAACCTAGTTGAATACTTGAGGATTAAAGATTTGGTAATAACTTAAATTATGAAACATAATCTTAACGAATAAGTTTATTGAAATAGATTCAATTTGGGATTAGAGTTGTTAAACCTTAAAACTCAAGGAGTATCTCATTTAGTCATATGATTCCAATCTAATTCTTTTAAAAAATGTTAATAATATTACCAAATTCTCATTATTGCTAAATAACATCAACTAGTGTGATAGCCATTTTAATATATGAAAACTTATTTATTGACCATTTTATTTGAAGGCCAATTTGATTGCCTCAAGAACAAATTTATTTAGCATAACCAACAAGACGTTGGTTTAGTAGAATAAGATATTATTAGATATTCAGAAAAACTAAAAGGTTAAGAGTAAGACTCATGCATCTCGAAAGCAATTAGTTGCTTACACATAGTGTGAACGAATATTATTAGGAGTGCCAAGAAAACTCATTGAGCATTACATTTTTTCAAGAACTAATTTGAAGTTTTAATTTATATTAATTTCATTGTTTTTATCATTACAAAAAATATACATGAGTGTATGTGAAAATTAAGATATATTGTAATTTAAAATAATATAAATATATTGGACATTGATATTGGAGTATAGTATATGATGGTAATATCTATTTATTGTTTGTCTAAACGTTTATAAATATTCGATCAGTATATTATATATGTACATTTGGATTTTACTTTTTTTTTAAATTAATAATAATTAAATATAAATAATAAGTAATATAATAACAATGTATAAAATTTATGAGTGTATACATCATAATGTTACAAAAGCCATACCGTACCGGCCGGTTCAACCGGAAAACCGGTGAACCGGACCCCTAATCGGTACGGTACGTATGTTATACCGTATATGCAATAGAACCGGTGAAAAACCGGTGAACCGGTTTAAACCGGCCGATTTGTACATTATTTTTTTTTAATTTCAAATTTTTTATTCTTCGACTTCAATGATTAATAATTGTGTCATTTATTTGTATTTTGCGTTTTTTAAGTGATAATTTTGGATTAATATATGTTTTGCACTTTAGACTTTGATTTTGTTAAAGACTCAATGTTGTTTGTTTGTGTGAAGTAGATTATGAATATGGATTAATATATGAATATGAAGTAGACAATGAAATTTTTTTGTTATAGGTTTACATATATATAAGCAAGTATGTTCAGTTTAACCAGCATGCGGTTTAATTACTGAACCATTGGTTGTACCACTATACCAGTATCCTAACCGGTTTAATAACCGGTCCGGTTTGATAACCGGTCCGGTTTTAATAACATTGATACATCATACTATATTTCTATTGGTCATAATGATAGTTTAAATTACACAATGGGATTACAAAATTCGTTTGGATTAGACGTTGGATCAGACTGCCTTTGAGTATTGTACTTTTTATTATAAGTCAAATTATTTGAAAGGTTCTTATTCCTGTGAAGTATAAACTCTATGATTATCAATTTTCTCGGGACTGGTTGCAGCTCTCAAAATCTGGTCTGTTCTGATTACTAGTACTTTACTGGAGAAGACAATTTTACGGTTTGAGCTGAGATTTCACATCAACATGTATAATGCATAACCTGCAAGTTTCAGACAAAATATACTTCTGAGAAGAAGGGAGTTATAAGGTAGTAAAGAGATAAATTGAAGGTTTAAGGAATGAAATAATAATAGTTAACAGAAATTCATATGTTAGTACTTTTAACAAAAAATATTTTGATAAATTTTATATATTATTAATGTATTATCTATTAATTATTTTTAATAATTATTAACTTTAAAAATAATATAAATGAATGGTTAATAATATAATTATGGACGAGACTCAAACTCTCAACCTCATTCACTCAATTCCTTAACACTTTCCGCCTTAATCACCAGACCACCTTATGACTCTATGTCTCCTCAATTACTAAAATAGACTACCACGTTTGGGACACCTGGATTTTTCAAGGTCAATTATGTAATTGCGCATTTTTATATTCATTATAACAATTAAAAATATTGACAATTTGTACTTTAAAATCTCACTTCAAAATCTCTATCTTCTAAAATCTCACTCTCTCATCTCTCTTCACTTTGTATGTTCACTCTCACGTATCTTTTTACTTTGTAACCAATTTATCACAGTCTCACCATTACTCTCACTGTGTATGCTCACTACCACCATCACTATCATCACTTCCGAATGGAAACAAACAGATGTAACCATCCCAAGTTGACGATGAAACCGTTTATTTTTTACATTTCTTTTCTTTTTGTTCCAAATCATTTCCTTTTCTTTTTGTTCGAAATCATTTCGTTTTCGTTTTGTTCCAGATCATTTCCTTTTCACATTTATTATAAAGTTTTTATGTTTATCTTTTTTTTATTTCATCTTTATGTTATATTGAATCTTTTCCGTTTTTCAGGGGAAGAATGTGTGTTAAAGGGTGTTCGGATTGAGAGAAATGTTTGCTAAAAAATGATGAATTTCTTACATATTTCTCTGTTGTTTATTGAAATTGTATTAATATTTGAATTAACCATTTTACTAATATTGATATTCTAATTTTAGGTGTAATCATATAAATCATTCATTACCAAAATTGATAGGGGAAATTTAAAATCACACACATATATTAAAATTTATAAATTGTGTTGGTTATAATTTAAAGGTTATAGTTCTATTTTTTAAATTCTAATATTATGAAATTATATTATTACACTATTGGAATTGTAATGTTATAATAACTTTATAATATGTGAAAATAAAAAAATATTTTCTTTATTTTTTAATAAAAAAATTGAAATTACTAATCAAATAGAAAATTTTGAATATTTTTTTCCTTCTTATTGTTATTATTTTCATACTGCAATATTATGCACTACATAATTATTACGAATTATAAATATCTCTTATTCTTTTAAAAATTAAGTAATACATATTTATTATGATTTATACATATTTATTATGATTTATTTTAAAATTAAACAATAAATGAGTAGAAATTTATATTACGTATTGCCTAAAATTAAGGAATCACAACAAAAAAATTTTGAAATTGTAATCATATCAAATCATTCATTACCTAAAAATTGCAATTGATCACTTTTAGAATCGGTAGGAGAAATTTAAAATCACACACACATATTAAAATTTATAAATTGTGTTGGTTATAATTTCAAGGTTAATAATATTTTCTTCACTTTTAAAAAAAAACTGTAAAAATATTTTCTTTAATTTTTAATAAAAAATTGAAATTACCATAAAAATAAAAATGACAACAATAATTACACACTTAATTGAGCTTTGAAAATACTTTAAAGTCTAAATTGAACGGTTACAAAATGTGAATAACTACATACTTAATTCTGTTATCTTATGCAAAATGTGAAAATAAAAAATATATTTTTTAATAAAAAAATTGAAATTACTATTAAAATATAAAATTTTGAATAGTTTTTTTCCTTCTCATTGTTACTATTTTCATATTGAAATATTGTGGACTACATAATTATTATGAGTTACATATATATATCTCTTATTATTTTTAAAACTAAGGAATACATATTTATTATGATTTATACATATTTCTTATTACTTATTTTATAATTAAACAATAAATGAGTAGAAATTTATATTAGGTATTTCCTAAAATTAAGGAATCATAAATAAAATGTATTGAAATTGTATTAATATTTGAATTAACAATTTTCCTAATATTACTATTCTAAATTTAAATGTAATCATATGAAATCATTCATTACCTAAAAATTGCAACTGATCACTTTTAGAATTTGTAGGGGAAATTTAAAATCAGACATATATTATAAATTATAAATTGTGTTGGTTTTAATTTCAAAGTTAATAATATTTTCTTTACTTTTTAATAAAAAATTGAAATTACCCTAAAAATCTAAAATGTAAACAATAACTACATACTTAATTGACCTTTGAAAATGATTTAAAGTCTAAATTGACCGGTTACAAAATGTGAATAAATACATACTTAATTGTGTCATCTTATACAAAATGTGAAAATAAAAAAAATAATTTTTTTACTTTTTAATAAGAAAATTGAAATTACTATTCAAATAGAAAAATTTGAATAGTTTTTTTTCCTTCTCATTGTTACTATTTTCATACTGCAATATTATGGAATACATAATTATTATAAGTTATACATATTTCTTATTCTTTTTAAAATTAAGGAATACATATTTATTATGGGTTATACATATTTCTTATTACTTATTTTATAATTAAACAATAAATGAGTAGAATTTTTAAAAAATCATTCCCTAAAATTAACGAATCGTAAATAAAATTTGTTGAAATTATATTAATATTTGAATTAACAATTTCCCAAATATTACTATTTTAATTTTATGTGTAATAATTTCAAATCATTCATTACCTAAAAATTGCAACTGATCACTTTTAGAATTTGTAGGGATAATTTAAAATCACAGACATATATATAAAATTTATAAATTATGCTGTTTTTAATTTCAAGGTTAATAATATTTTATTTACATTTTAATAAAAAATGTAATAATAATTTCTTTACTTTTAAAAAAAATTGAAATTACCTTAAAAATCTAAAATGTCAACAATAACTACATACTTAATTGAGCTTTGAAAATATTGTAAAGTCTAAATTGACTGGTTACAAAATGTGAATAACTACATATTTAATTGTGTCATCTTATACAAAATGAGAAAATAAAAACAAATATTTTATTTACTTTTTATTAGAAAAATTGAAATTACAATTCAAATTGAAAATTTTGAATAGTTTTATTTTTCTTCTCATTGTTACTATTTTCATGCTCCAATATTATGGACAACATAATTATTATGAGTTAATTTCTCTTATTCTTTTTAAAATTAAGGAATACATATTTATTATGAGTTATACATATTTCTTACTACTTATTTTATAATTAAACAAAAAAAAGTAGAAATTTATATTAGGCATTACCTAAAATTAAGGTATCACAAATAAATTTTATTGAAATTGTATTAATATTTGAATTAACAATTTCCCAAATATTACTATTCTAATTTTATGTGTAATAATATCAAATCATTCATTACCTAAAAATTGCTACTGATCACTTTTAGAATTTGTAGGGATAATTTAAAATCACAGACATATATATAATTTATAAATTATGTTGTTTTTAATTTCAAGGTTAATAATATTTTCTTTACATTTTAATAAAAACTGTAATAATAATTTCTTTACTTTTTAACAAAAAATTGAAATTACCATAAAAATCTAAAATGTCAACAATAACTACATACTTAATTAAGCTTTGAAAATATTGTAAAGTCTAAATTGACTGGTTACAAAATGTGAATAACTACATACTTAATTGTGTCATCTTATACAAAATGGGAAAATAAAAAAAATATTTTCTTTACTTTTAATAAAAAAATTGAAATTACTTTTCAAATAGAAAATTTTGAATAGTTTTTTTTCTTCTTCTCAATGTTACTATTTGCTTACTGCAATATTATTAACTATATAATTATTATGAGTTATACATATCTCTTATTCTTTTTGAAATTAAGGAATACATATTTATTATGAGTTATAAATATATCTTATTACTTATTTTATAATTAAAAAATAAATTTGTAGAAATTTATATTAGGCATTGCCTAAAATAAAGGAATCACAAATAAAATGTATTAAAATTGTATCAATATTTGAAATAATCATTGTCCTAATATTTCTATTCTAATTTTAAGTGTAATCATATCAAATTATTCATTACCTAAAAATTGCAACTCATCACTTTTAGAATTAGTAGGGAAAATTTAAAATCACACACATATATTAAAATTTATAAATTGTTTTGATTATAATTTTAAGGTTAATAATATTTTCTTTACTTTTTAAAAAGAATTGTAATAATAATTTCTTTACTTTTTAATAAAAAAATTAAAATTACCATAAAAATCTAAAATGTCAACAATAAATACATATTTAATTGAGCTTTGAAAATACTTTAAAGTCTAAATTAACCAGTTACAAAATGTGAATAACTACATACTTAATTTTGTCATCTTATACAAAATGTGAAAGTAAAAAAATATTTTACTTTTTAATAAAAAATCGAAATTACTTTTCAAATAGAAAATTTTGAATAGTTTTTTTCTTCTTCTCATTGTTACTATTTTCATACTGTAGTATTATTGACTACATAATTATTATGAGTTATACATATATCTTATTCTTTTTAAAATTAAGGAATATATATTTATTATGAGTTATATGTAACACCCTAAATTTGAGTCTTTAAAATTATAGTATCAGTTCTGGAATTCTCGCTTGAGCGAGGGATTCTCGCCTGGGCGAGAGAGGTTCACATGGGAGGGTGAAATCCTGGGTTATACTAGAAGATTCTCGCTTGAGCGAGGGTTGGCTCGCCTAGGCGAGAAAAGTGATGTTTTGGACCTGTCGAGGCTTAAAATTCTCGCTTGAGCGAGAGGGTCAGATCTGAGTTTTTAAAATGGGCAGATTTTCTCGCTTGAGCGAGAATGGACTCTCTTAAGCGAGAACCCGACACTGTTACATTAAATAGGGGACCCCAAACACATTTATGAGGGTTAACCTAGATGGAAGTGAGAGAAAATGACCTTTTCAAGAGCAATGAGGCTTGTGAGTCATTTAGAAGTTTGAGAAGAGGTAAAACTCTTGATTCTAACTCTCTTATTCCCTTTGAAACTTGTTTTGGGTATGTTGGATCTCTTCTCAAAATGAGAGGAACCATGGAAACTCATCCTTTTGAGTTATGGTTCGTTTTATGTTGTTTTTATCTTGTAACCTCTTGGTTTAGGTTAGTATTTCAAGAATGGAAAGAGTTTGTAGGTTGATTCATGAAAACCCCAAAACCTAAAGTGAAAATGTGGTTAAAGAAGAAAATGGGTAAAGTACTAGAGGTAGAAGATGAATAAGCTTTCTAATGTTGAAATATGAGATGAATATGTATGTTTTAGATGTTGTAAACTATTGATAAAAGTAGTTTAGCAACATGGAAAATGTGTTAAATATCTTGTGTGGTTAAATAATGCAATATGAGTTATTTATGTGATATTTGGAATAAATGACTAACATTGTGTTGTATGGTGGGAATGGGAAAGATCCTAGAGTTGACGGCGGTGTCGGTGGAACTAGTACAGTTACCAAGAACCCAACCCAACACTCACCAAGGTAAGGCTAAGTCTTTAATTTGTGCATTTGAAATGGAAAATGTGTGTATTTTTTGGTTGTGCAAGGATTAATTGGTGAATCACGTATTTATTATAAACATATATGGGTATGTTTATAATAAGGATTGTGTGGATTCACTGGATATGATTGATGGTGAAATCAATGAAAAGGAAATATATTTTTAGCCGACCATAAATGGTTAGCGACTTCGGCTCGAGTTATGTAGCAATACTTCGGCCCGAGTTTATCTGGCAACACTTCGGCCCGAGTTTATGTGGCAACACTTCAGCCCGAGTTTATGTGGCAACACTTCGGCCCGAGTTTATATCGCAACACTCGACCCGAGTTTATGTGGCAACATTTTGGCCCGAGTTTATGTGGCATGTTTTCTTTATAAAAGAGATGAGAAATTGCTTTTAGCTAACCCTAAGGGGTGTAGCGACTTTGGCTCAAGTAATGTAGCACGGAAAATGAATTTCAAAGTGATTTACTAAGATTTTCTAATGTGGATTATCTTATAATGACGTTTATTGAATTAATGACTTACTCCTTTATGTGTTTGTGCTTTTGTCATTGATAATCTCATTGCAGATAAACAGGTGACATGAGGTGGTCTCATTTTTGAAAGCTTTAGGAGCCTTATATTTTGGTTTCACTTATTTGCACTATTTTGTACATGAATGCTTATTGGATTAGTTGAAATATTTTGTAACTATGAATATATAACTTACATGATTTATTGTAACTCTGGATATTCATAGCTATGAGTATTTTGGAAACCCATAGCTAGTTATATGCGGTTGTTGCATGACATATGGAAATGAATTATGATTTTATGTCGAATTAGTATGTATGTCATATTGAATTATGAAATGAGTAGGAATGGGAAAGTGAGAGTTAAATATGGTTGTTGGAAATTGTCGGTAAAATTTATGAGGAAATGAATGCAAAATGAATAAGATAAGAAAAAAAATTTCAATGGTAGAATTTCGGTCCTTACATTATACATATTTCTTATTACTTATTTTATAATTAAACAATAAATGAGTAGAAATTTATATTAGGCATTTCCTAAAATTAAGGAATCACAATAAAATTTATTGAAATTGTATTAATATTTGAATAAACCATTTTCATAATATTACTATTCTAATTTTAAGTGTAATCATGTCAAATCATTCATTATCTAAAAATTGCAACTGATCACTTTTAGAATTGGTACGGAAAATTTAAAATCACACATATATTAAAATTTATAAATTGTGTTGGTTTTAATTTCAAGGTTAATAATATTTTCTTTAATTTTTAATAAAAACTGTTATAATATTTTCATTACTTTTTAATAAAAAAAATTGAAATTAGCATAAAAATCTAAAATGTCAACAATAACTACACACTTAATTGAGCTTCGAAAATACTTTAAAGTTTAAATTTACAGGTTACAAAATGTGAATAACTACAAACTTAATTGTGTCATCTTATAAGAAAATGTGAAAATAAAAAATTATTTTTTTACTTTTAATAAAAAAAATGAAATTACTATTCAAATATAAAATTTTGAATAATTTTTTTTCTTGTCATTGTTATTATTTTCATAGTGCAATATTATGGACTAAATAATTATTATGAGTAATACATATCTCTTATTCTTTTTAAAATTAAGGAATACATATTTATTATAATTTATACATATTTCTTATTACTTATTTTATAATTAGAAAAGAAATGAGTAGAAATTTATATTAGGCATTGTCTAAAATTAAGTAATCACAAGTAAAATTTATTGAAATTGTATTAATATTTGAATTAACCATTTTCCTAATATTATTATTCAAATTTTAGGTGTAACGCCCCGAAAATTACTTCAATAATCTTGCTCGAAAATGGGTAAATTTTTTTTTTTTTTTTTAATAAAGGAGCCATAAAAATTTATGTCCTTATCTTCGTTTCATTTTCGGAACATCACTTAAGTAACATACAATGCGGAAAATCACAACCATTACTTAATGGTAACTAGAAAAACTCAATATAACTTTGAATCATACTTCATTAGAAAATGTTGGTACAGGTACAAGGCGGAATCCTAATCGTCGCCCAAATAAAAACTGCTACAAAATAAATTCCCTACACAGGTACACTAATCAAAAGTACCAGGGCCTGTGTAGGTATAACAGATTCCCTCAATCCTCCATGCCCCATCCTGGGACATCGAAAAGTGGTAACTCTGAATCCCGATCGAACGATCCATCTGAACAAACGCGGATAGAAGACAAAAAGAAAGAAGAGAGGGAGTAAAACATCTAATGAAATACTTATCATTGACGTCGTGGAATTACACAGAATAATACACCAAGACAACACATGAGTACATATATATCATGCGATTATACAAGCACATAAAAACAATGAATGAAATATAAAACTCGAGGATTTAGAAACGATATCAAAGAATATCATGTATGCAATGCGATGCATGAGTCCACCATCCTTACTCCTTTATCCTCCCAATAACTATTCGGAAATAACCGAGAGTACAGGTCCCATAACAAGCCGATTTGAACGCACCAAAATATTCCTCGCAAGGATATATGATCGATCTGTTCCAAAGAACTGTCCATTTCAGGACGGTGTCGTATCAAACACTTTCTGGGCATCCCTCTCATCGATCCTGATTGCAAAGAGGGGTTGTCAGAGATCATCTAGTTTGCGCTGTGAGAACTGTCCGATCCAACAGAATACCTCATCCATCGTCGTCCCTCTCAACATCTCGGGGCTCGTTCGTCTCCCGTAAATTTCCTCTCCACTACTTCATTATTCGTAATGAGTATGCACACTAACCGATGTTAGCCAATTAAATCTTTTAATCATTCTTTTAAATGATCGGCCCAACCTAAGACATCTCCCAAAGGAATGCTTCTAGTGGGTCCCGATCTTAACACATATAACAAAAAGAGAGAATAATTTCGGCACCACTACGAACCATCGCTGAATTATCCTGGACGGCTCCTCTAGCCAAGCCTCTTACGGTCAAATAATCTCGCTGCGTGGGCATAATATCACACCCTCGGCCTCGCCTTTACCAAAGCAATTCCTTACTTTTATTACTTTCAAGAATTTCATATAGTTGTTTACCTTTACAAATTCTTGATGGCAAACATGCCATTGGGCTCTCGTATATATGAGAGTTATCATTCCGACGACTTAAAAAGAAGTCATGTTTGTATGGAGCCCGCTCGCTCAAGCGAGAGCTGTCTTGCTCAAGCGAGATGCTTCCATTTTTGAGGCATTTGTGGCTTAAGCAAGAGCTGTCTTGCTTAAGCGAGAAAACAATCAGTTGTCTTGGTGCCTATTTTAGCTCAAGCGAGAGCTGTCTCGCCTCGAGCTAAAACACTCGTTTTCTCTATACACTTCTCGCTCAATCGAGAGTTGTCTCGGTCAAGCGAGAAGAACCTAAATATCATTTTAATTACTTTTCTCAAGGAAAATATTTCTCATTTATATCAAATGTTTTTAAACCTTGAATTTCAAAATTATCACATACATATCATTCCCATAATAATCATTCAAACATTATAATTCAAGAGTAAACATGATATTTGCATATATAAACATAACATAAATCGGTATAAGAAATATTGTTGTACTTAATCCAAACAAACATGCAATTGATTAAGTACAAGCTTTCTTAATACCCAGGGCAACTCCAAACTTGTGAGGGAGTTTGGAGGTCCTGATGCATATTCGGACACCACTGTGTCACGATGTTTTCTCCCTCACCTGAGTGTGTCGGGTCGTTAGGTTCTCTGTTTGTAGGTGAGCTTACTTGATCCGTTCTCCTCTCGAAATCTTTATTATGCCAAAATAACGTTAATTAGTTAAATGACGATAATTATTATACTTATGAAATAACTTTTTACGCGAAGATAAAACTTCCGATTTAAAATGAATTTAATTGCTTTCGTCCATCCAATTCAAGGTTGAATATCCTTGAATCATCATTTGTCATCGAAAGTCTTACAATCAAATAATACTTTTTAAAGTAAAATTTTCAATAAAACTTATACCGAAATTATGTCGTAATCCGTGGATATACACCAGGCTAGTTCCCAGGAAAGAGAGGTGGGTCATAAAGACACCCTTAAATACCAAATCTTTCCTTAGACAGAACATTTCTAGACATGTATTCCCACTTCATTTATGTCGTAATCCGTGGATATACACCAGGCTAGTTCCCAGGAAAGAGAGGTGGGTCATAAAGACACCCTTAAATACCAAGTCTTTCCTTAGACAGAACCTTTCTAGACATGTATTCCCACTTCATTTATGTCGTAATCCGTGGATATACATCAGGCTAGTTCCCAGGAAAGAGAGGTGGGTCATAAAGACACCCTTAAATACCAAGTCTTTCCTTAGACATAACCTTTCTATACATGTATTCCCACTTCATTTATGTCGAAATCTGTGGGTATACATCAGGCTAGTTCCCAGGAAAGAGAGGTGGGTCATAAAGACACCCTTAAATACCAAGTCTTTCCTTAGACAGAACTTTTCTAGACATGTATTCCCACTTCATTGTATTTTTCCGATAATTCACAAATCTTATTTTTTTGTAAGTAAAACATTTTTACTAAAACTAACCTTTTTATTTTTTTAAGTAAATCTTACCATTTTAAAGTAAGTTCACTTAACTAAGATTCAACATTTTTAAATCATTTTACCATCTAAGACTTCATAACACTTTAAGTTTATAAAGTCAAGACTTTTAGGTAACTCTCATTATTTCAAGTATACTACTAAAACAAATTTTCATGAACATCTTAACACCTCCTAATTTTTTAGGAAAAAACCTCAAGGGTTAGTAAGTGTTATTTTCATAGTCATGAAAAAGAATGGCTCTTAATTTAATATTTTACATTTAAACATCTTTTAGTTATTCTTACCACTTTAAAGTAAGTCAACTAAAATAAATACAACAATTTCTATGAACATCTTAACACCTCCTAATATTTTAGGAAAAACCTCAAGGGTTAGTAAGTGTTATTTTCATGGTCATGAAAATAAATCATAATGTAAGACTTTCTACTACTTTAATATCTAAAACTTCATAACACTTTAAGTTTATGAAGTCAAGACTTTAATAAATCATCTTTTATCCCAAATCATTATTTTAACTTGGGAATCAAAGAGTAAAATATGTAAACCACTTTTAAAACATAATACTATCTAAAAAATGAAATATTTTCAACAACTCATCAACATCATAAACTTTCAAGAATAAAATACAAACTTTTTCCTAAACACATTAAAGGTTCATTTGATGTTAAAATCATCACCTTTAAACATATTCAAATACTAACAATAATGTATAATATTTCCAAATAAATAACTCATCTAACCTTGTCCAAAGATATAGTTTTTCCATCTAAGAACAAGGAAGAAATTTCAAGATTTACAAAAGTCAAAAACTACATAAAGGTTCATATGATTTTATTATCATCCCCTTTAGTTATGCTTTCATAAAATACTTAAAGAACAAATATAAACTCTACTTTATGAACAAAATAATAAAAGCTCATAACTTTCTATGAAGTATGAGAAGAAGATGAAGAAGATAAAATAAAAGACTACCTTAGTTTGTATAAGGAATTTAGTGTAAAAATGAGAGGATGGGGTGAGGTATTTATAGGAGAGCCTCACCCTCATCAAATCAGAAAATTTAATGCAAAGTAAGTAGCTTTAGACTAGCATAGGTGATGTGTCTAATGGTGGTGGAGTGAGAGGATTTGTTGAGTGTTTTAGGGGGTTTTCTAAGCTTTTGCATTACTTATGTAACAAGTAAGTGACTCATGCAATGATGACTTCCAACTTTATTGATATGATGTAATTTCCCAATAAATGTCGTGTCCGAACATCTTCGGATAATTTCGTCCGAAAATATACAATCTCCCGATTTTGGTTTACCGTTAGAACTTCGAAACACAGAATTTGGAGTGAAAATATTTAGAAATGCGTTCTGAATGAACTTGATGTCTATCTTGACTCGAAATAATATTTCGAAGCCAAAGGTGCAATCGGAATTCGATTACGAGTTACGGAACTTAAAAACACGTTATTGGGCCGAATTCGGGCTATTTGGGCCCGACGACAATTCAAAAATATTTCGTCACAGAAAATTACAAAAATTTACCATAAAATAGGAAATCACAAAACAAGACTAATATTCAACTATGGCTTAGCCTAAATCCACACTGATTAATTTCTACAATTAATCGTTGATAAAATAAATAATTAATAAAAACTCATAAAAATTTATAATTCCAAATCAGAAAATTCGTGGTGTTACATTAGGTGTAATCATATCAAATCATTACCTAAAAATTGCAACTGATCTCTTTTAGAATGGTAGGATAAATTTAAGATCAAATACATATATTAAAATTTATAAATTTTAATATATGTGTTTTAGATGTAATCATATCAAATCATCCATTACCTAAAAATTACAACTGATCACTTTTAGAATGGTAGGAGAAATTTAAGATCAAACACATATATTAAAATTTAAAAATTCTGTTCGTTAGAATTTCAATGTTAATAAATTTTTTGTTTCTTTTTAATAAATACTGTAATAATATTTTCTTTACTTTTTAATATAAAAATTGAAATTACTAAAAAAAATATAAAATTTCAACAATAATTACATACTTAATTGAGTTTTTGAAAAGACTTAAAAGTCTAAATTGATCGGTTATAAAATGTGAATAACTACAAACTTAATTGTGTCATCTTATACAAAATGTGAAAATAAAAAAAATATTTTCTTTACTTTTTAATAAAAAAATTTAAATTATTATTCAAATATAAAATTTTGAATAGTTTTTTTCTTCTCATTGTTAGTATTTTCATACTGCAATTTTATGGATACATAATTATTAAGAGTTATACATATCTCTTATTCTTTTTAAAATTAAGGAATGCATATTTATTATGAGTTATACATATTTCTTATTACTTATTTTATAATTAAACAATAAATGAGTAGAATTTATTAAAAAAAACATTTCCTAAAATTAAGGAATCACAAATAAAATTTATTGAAATTATATTAATATTTAAGTTAACCATTTTCTTAATTTTACTATTCTAATTTTAGGTGTAATAATATCAAATCATTCATTACCTAAAAATTGCAAGTTATCACTTTTAGAATTGGTAGAGAAAATTTAAAATCTCACACATATATTAAAATTTATAAATTGTGTTGGTTTTAATTTCAAGGTTAATAATATTTTCTTTACTTTTTAATAAAAACTGTAATAATAATTTCTTTACTTTTTAATAAATTTTTTGAAATTAGCATAAAAATCTAAAATGTCAACAATAACTACATACTTAATTGTGATTTGAAAATACTTTAAAGTCCGAATTGACCGGTTACAAAATGTGAATAACTACATACTTAATTGTTTTATCTTATACTAAATGTGAAAATAAAAAAAATATTTTCTTTACTTTTTAATAAAAAAATTGAAATTATTTTTCAAATATAAAATTTTGAATAGTTTTTTTTCCTTCTCATTGTACTATTTTCATACTGCAATATTATTGACTACATAATTATTATGAGTTATACATATCTCTTATTCTTTTTAAAATTAAGGATTACATATTTATTATGAATTATATATATTTCTTATTACTTATTTTATAATTAAAAAATAAATGAGTATAAATTTATATTAGGCATTGCCTAAAATTAAGGAATCGTAAATAAAATGTATTGAAATTGTATTAATATTTGAATTAACTTTTGTCCTAATATTACTATTCTAATTTTATGTGTAATCATATCAAATCATTTATTACCTAAAAATTGCAACTTATCACTTTTAAAATTTGTAGGGGTAATTTAAAATCTCACACATATATTAAAATTTATAAATTGTGTTGGTTATAATTTCAAGGTTAATAATATTTTATTTACTTTTTAAAAAAAAATTGAAATTACCATAAAAATCTAAATTGTCAACAATAACTACATACAATTTTTTTAATACTAACTTTTTTTGATAAATATGAAATTATCTACTATATCCTATTTTTCAATATCTCTAATTTACAAATGATACATAAAATTAACATCAAATGACTTTATAATTACCATGTTTCTAATTTAATATTTATTTCTCTATTTTTAAATAAATCATTCGGAAAACACTACCACCAGTGCGCATGCACGAATATCCTAATAGTTTTTCTAATAAAAAACATATGCTTAAAAGAAATGGGACATTAATGTTTGGTGTTAGAGTAGGGATCCTATCTAATATTAGAGAGATAAATATTGAAAAAAATAAAAAAAATTAATATTTGAGAGTATCTTGGTTCCGTTTGCCCACCTTATTCTACCTACAATCACTAATTTTTTTAGCCATCATTATATTTAATTTTGAATAATTAATTTTATATAATATTTATCTTAATTTTATTCTAATATTTTGCATTTGATATATATTTTTGTGCAATGAGGTAACCGTGTATTATTATCGTAGTTTTTGTTTTATAATCTGTACAAAATATTTTATACAATATTTATCCGTAAAAAATGCTTTTTTAGAACTTCTATTTGTTCTTTATACTCTTTTTTTTATATTTCCTTGTATGCTCGTGTTTCTTGATAAATGGGTTTAGTAATGATTGGAGTAAAATATACTCGTGTCAATTTTATTGTTGACCCATCTATCTATATAATGTCTTCATGTTAGGTTCTTGAACAGTAAACACGTAAGCATAGATTAATAATGAATCAAACTAATTTGATATTAATTCAAAACTTTATTTGTTATTTAGCTCGATAAATAAGATTCATAAATCGAATGAGTTAAATTTAAACTAAAAATTAAGTTGGTTAAATAAACTAGCTGAAATTGAGCAAAATAAAATTTAATTTATTAGTTTCATGATTTGAATCAAATATATTATATACACACATTTCCTTGTATGTATATATTTATGCATATATATATATATATATAGTGAGAGAAAATATCTAATTTTATATATATTAAATAAGTAATCATCATTTAAGTTAACGAACTAAACCAATCAAGCTAATGAGTTGAACTAAATAGTTTCTGAATTCTTGACGAACCAAATGAGTTTGAGCTAACGAGTCGAATTAAACAGTTCATGAACTTTAATCGATCCGAATTCGAACTGGAAACATTGCTCGTTTTGAATTTGAGTTAGTTTCAACCCGATCAATTACATACATTTATAATTAAAGGTAGGTATTTTAATATGATAAATTAATGTAATTTGATAAATTTCAAAATGGTAAAATTGATCAATGAATTATTAAAAGTTCTTATCGATTTTGCAAGATTTCTAAAAGTCTCTTGTCCAATTGCCAATTTGGTCCATGTATGTACTGGCTTGGCATGGAAATATAACTTATTTTCAAACACTACAAGTTCTCATTTTAAAAGCTACAAGTTCAATCCAATTTTTGTTTAGTTTATTGAATCAGTAAAAAAATTATAAATTAAAAGCAAAAGCTATATACTCGTGTTACTGAAAAGTAGTCATGGATTAAGAAATACTATTCTTTAAGTTTTTTTTCTTTAACCATTATCTTTAGATAATCTTAAGATAATTAAATGATTTATAAAATCTATATACCATTCAAGATGAGGCGGAAGTAAATTAGGTTGAGGAAAAGAAAGGTGCGCATATTCCAAAGCTTGAATGATACGACAAAACTTGATCAATTTACTTGACCAGATGTGTCCATAGCAAGCAAAACCTACTATCATCAGCTGATAAACAACTTAGGATTCCATTATTTCCTTTTCATGAGAATATCCAAAGAGTACTGTTTTCATAAAGCGTAGCAAAAATATGTGGTAAATGATTTAGGTTTTGTCGCTTTAGTAAGTATAAATGTATAATATACTTAGAATTGGAAAAAGATTATGCTAAATGATTTCATTAGCTTCAGGAAGCATATGACTTTTCTGATCATAATTTGCCAAATGAGGTCCATCTACTGTGATTAATTTCACTCTTCCTAAAAAAAATTGGCTATATTTAATTTAGAGAACAAGCACTTGATAGGGAAAAAGATGTTGGGAAGTAAGTCCCAAATCGCCTACCTCATTGTCTTGGGAATGATTTAAATACATGTTTGGCTAATCTTCTTATTACTGTTTTGAGATAGATTTGTTAAATTAATAGATGACCTAACCTCTAACATTATAACATATTAGATTCAGCAACAGCTCCATATTCAGATCTGGATCTGCATAAGTACTACGGTTTATATATACCACAAACAATAGATAGCATATATATATATACAAAGAGCAAATGAGGGTTACCCTTTTTAATCCAACTTCTGTTTCAGCAATGTTGATAATAGCCAAGATGATGTTCACCTGCAGTTGTACCTGCACCTTGTTCTTGGTCTCCTACCATGTAATTATTAACAACATGATGAATAGGTTATCAGAGAAACACAAGTAAAGTGCAGGTGCAAATGCAGATAAAGGCAACATATTGGGAAGAAAATATTTAATGGCAAGCCATGGAAGTTAAGAAATTTAGTGCCCTTTGCCACTTTTTTTATAATAAGGATTCCAAGGGAGGGTGGGGCACCCTAAATAGTAATTCACTCAACTCTAGAAAGATATGGTGTTACCTGAGGTGGACATTATCTATGCAAATATATATATTTTTTTGACAAAAATCATGCTGAGTACGTACAAGTATACATATATAATTTTTTATTTACCTTTTTAGAGTATATTTCGATCATGAGAGTAATCTTTAGAGAATTGATCAACATTTAAGCGGGTCTTCCAATAATCTCATTTTCAAGTGATACAAGCTCTTTTATCTTGAACAAACACATGCTGATCTTTTAATAATAACTTTATACTTTTATGACAACTTGTTATTTAAAAAAGAATTAGGGTATTTACTTACTTCACATCTTAGCCATCAATTCTAGAGAAATCTAATGATTTATATCTATTTACTAATCCAAATCATTTGATTTCTCTATAATTGATGACTAAGATGTGAATTAAATTTTGTACCGTTACTCTTGAAGTAAGTTGATTTCCTCCATAAAAAATATAATAATAAAAATGATTGCTAGCAAATGTAAGACTTTTTTTAATAAAAAAATGTAAAACTAACAAAGTTGTATAAATATAAAAAAATATATTATAAGAATTAAACTTCAATACATTTTAGAATTTGTAATGAATGGATCAAAAAGTAGAAAAAGATTTATTGTATAAAAGATGTACAATCCTGAAATTATTTGAGTATTTGAAAGAAATAGTTAAATGTTCTAATAAGCACACTATATAAATGTTAGTCTAATTTATAGAGTAAAAAAGACCAAAAAAATCATAAACGATGTAAACATAAAAGATATAGAGATCAACATTTTATAAATGAACATAACTCACAATAAATCATTATAATATCATCCAATCAACCTTACCTAGTAAGGTTAAGATTTGGTTGTTGTAACTCATCCTAAATAAAATAGATCATTTTGTGAATAATATATGTTATTAGTAGTTAGTAATGATTATTATTTAAAAGTAAACTAATAAGAGAGTAAATTATTAGATAAAAATAAAGTTTAGTGTAAAATAGCAAAACATATATCATTTTTCTAAATTTTAACAAAAATAATTATATTAAATATATATTTCTTCTCATTCTCAATAATTATTGTAATATAGATGATGAAAACCACTGAGGTTATGAAAGTGAAGGAGGAGGTTGAAGGATCTCCATTATTTATTTTTGTTGTGTTATGAGGTGTGCTTCTCTGCCACAAAACATGCTGGTTTTAGGGCCCACCAGATACATACAAACCCTCATAAGCACGTGGGATTTGATGTCCTAACTAATGGTAGAATGCCACGTAATAAAAGAAAGATTGACACTTCACTTTTGATAGGGCTATGTCACCCTCTATGTACTTGTTTTTGTTTTGTTTTGAGCATTGTATGGTTGGTGGAGGTCTATTGGTGCATAATGTTCAGTTTTAGGTTTAATTACTCCTTTAAGGTCTCCATTTATTTGAGTACTTGAACTTTAACATATATGATTGATTATTTGAATATTAAATTATTTATAATTAGTTCCATATATTATTTTTAATTTCTTTATCTTAAGCAATATGCTAACAAGTAGAATAATAGTATTGATTAATAAATGAATAATCAATACTATTATATTGATTAATAAATCAATGCTAACAAGTAGAATAATTATGGCACTATATATTTGATTCAACTAATATAAATGTTGTATTATTAGCTTTGAAATTATTTTGAATTATAAAAACAAATTTTTAGTATTAGTTGTATGTTTTGTTATCCTTTATTATTTTATGAATTATAAGGAATTATTGTGTTACTTAAATCTTATGTAAATATTTATTGTTAAGTAATTTTAAATATATAATTACTTTTAAAGAATGGTAAAAGTTTGAATTTAACAAAACATCATATATGAACAACAAATCAAAATTACTACAAATCATTTCAAAGCTTAAGATTCAATGACTAACTTTAAAAGTTCAGAGACTAAATTATAAATAATTTTAAGTTCATGGACCCAATTAAAAACTTTTAAGCTCGGGTATTCATTTACAAATATAATCAAATTTACAGTTTAAAGTCTTATTAAAAATTTCTCAAACAGATTGGAGACATATAGAAAAATTTAACCTAAGCTCTACCTTTGAGAGGTTTAAAAGTACTTCTTGGAGCCTCACCCAACATACTTTTGAGATTTTGTAGTATGTTGATACTTTCAAAGTCTGTTAGTTCTAACTAGGAATGATATTTTGACCCAAATCCAATACTACTAGCTAAAAAATTGGCCATGAAGGAAGGGTATTTACCCAATAAATAAAGATAGTACTAGTGATGAATAATTACCCAAAAAAATCTATAGGTATATATGGGTATAGATGATACATGGACTGTTCCATATCCGCACATATATAATCATAATGAAAATCCAAATGATAACCCAGTATCCGCCAGCTCATACAATACTTTCTTAATTTGTTGCATTGTTGCCATAATTAACGCAATCACTGGCTTCAAAAATGCTACATTTACTACAGTCAAGTCTCAGAGTTCTCACTCTCGGTCTCTTATGCTATTATTATTGTTAGGGCAAATTAAATTTTTTTTGTTGGCAAAGAGAACTTTATTAAAAAGAATGGTAATATTTACAAAGTAAAATTAAAGAGGATTACATAACAATATTGATACAAACGAACAGATTAGAAATCCAATCAGCCTTTATAAATAACTTTACCTCTATGGTTTGGTGTTTATAAATATTTTACATCCCTGTGCTTTGAAATTTGATCATTTGTCCCATTTTTCTGTTAAAGTGTGTTGAAAATTTAATCTGATTATCATTAGTTTAAGCCGGATTGAATTGGGGTTTTATCAACTAAAAAACACGCCTTATTTCTTTGTTAACATGTATTGATAAAATTTCATGCTAACAGTGAATAAGATTGTTTATAAGATTAATTGTGATCAACCAATACTGGTCTTTTCATATGGTATTTCAGACTTAGTTACTTTTTATTAGTATTTGATGCATAATGTAGTTGATAGAGAACCAAATTTGTTATTGTTAGAATCTTGTCATACTTTGGTTAATTAACCTTGTGTTAGAGAACTAAGTTGCTTAGCTAGTTGTCAACCCTATCATAAATTTTTGAATGAAGTTTGGAAGAGGGTGAGCTTGATATAACTGTAAAATTGTAGTTGTTGCTTAATGACTAGTTATGAGATCACGAGTTTAAATATTGGGAAAAAAACATTTTCGCTCGTAGGGATAAGGTTGTGTATATTTATCTTCCCTAGATCTCACTAACTGGGAGACTCTTATACCGAGCCGCGAAGTTGGGAAGAAAACCGGCTGGCCTCTACATATCATTATTAGGTGTCAATTTGTTGAAGAATAGGTTGATGAACTCATAATTAGTCATTTGGCTTATTCCTGATGCTATAGTTCTAGTTTATCGTTTGTCCTTACTACCTTGTATAACTTGTCCTACTTATAGGCCAATGCCATTTTCTAAATTCCAGGTTCGTTAGTGGAGTTGGATCCTGCCATGTTCTATTCATTCATGTGGCTTATTATTTTAAGTTTTTAACTAAGAATTCAGTCACTCACTGCTCTCAATAATGTCTAGGCTTAATTAGTCATTTGGCTTATTCCTGGCCTTTGCACTGTCTGTTCATTACCATTTCATTTATGCTGGATACATTTCTTCCAATGCATTCATAATTCTGTTTGCTTGTACTTCAAATTGGATTCCTTTCAATGTTTTATAAACTAGTCCAGTCTTTAAAATGGTGAAAGAACTTTTTCACAGTTCTATGTTTGCAATTTGTTCAAAAATTATGTTTGTGCAATCTTTGGTTCTTGAATAACTGTATTCTTAATTTTTTCAATTTAAAAATTATGTTTGCAGATTTGGAAGCCTGTGTGTGGTTGGAGGAGAATATGAAGCAATTTGACCGGATTCTGGTTGTGATTTCACACTCTCAGGATTTCCTTAATGGTGTCTGCACCAATATCATCCACATGCAAAGCAAAAAGCTGAAGCTCTACACTGGTAACTATGATCAGTATGTTCAGACACGTTCTGAACTGGAAGAGAACCAGATGAAGCAGTACAAGTGGGAGCAGGAGCAGATTTCCTCAATGAAGGAATACATTGCTCGATTTGGCCATGGGTCAGCAAAACTAGCTCGCCAAGCTCAAAGTAAAGAGAAAACTTTGGAAAAAATGGAGCGTGGTGGACTTACAGAGAAGGTATCAAGGGATAGAGTCTTGATATTCCGCTTTGTTGATGTGGGAAAACTCCCCCCTCCTGTCCTCCAGTTTGTTGAGGTGTCATTTGGTTACACTCCTGATAATCTCATCTACAAGAACATTGACTAAAGAAAGATAGCAGTGTTGGGACACAGGCTGTTTCTCAGTATAATCACAATGTTAGGGGTTCCCTTCTCTACTTTTATTGCAATGTAGGTGGGTGTTTCTTCTTCAGGAGAATTCCCCTCAAGGTGATTATAGTGGAGTAAGTGTGGACTGAAATTTTGAGTTGGGATGTCCTTCTTCTTGATAGGTAATATTTTATTTTTGTTTTCTATCTGCTGTGCTTATCATTTGATTGCTCTGGAACATGTTGACCCACATGATAGACAAGGGGGGGATATATAAAACTTTATACTAGATGTTATAGCTATCTGAACATGCAAAAGCTCATATGATGGATATGCGTACTGATGCATTTAATTTAAGTTTCATTGTCTGAGATCCTCTTGCACTGAAATTTTATTAAGGGCCTCATAAGAAATTGAAGGTGATGTTAGACAAATGATTCTCCATGATAGGGATCAATAGATAAGGACATGGAAGAAAATGAGGGCCAAGTCGGAGAGTATTCTAAGCCGAGTCGGAGAATATTCTAAGCCTCACCTCGCCTCGTTGTATGGACCATGCTCTGCAAGGCTATCTTAACCTAATACAGCCTTGTGTGTTCTTTTTGTATGGGCATCATTGGGTGCACTTACTAATTAATCTCATCTAGTTTCCGTTGTAATTATTTTTGTTCCCAACACCAATCTACCTCTACGTAATTAATCAAGTAATTGTTTATTTATTTTAAAAATATTTAAAATAACAGGTCACGTTAATGTTTAAAAAAATAATGTTGAAGGGATTGTTGTTTAGTTTGCCTTTACCTTTGAAGTGAAAATAAACTTTATGAACATGATATCGATATTAAAATTGAACTATTCCTTTTTATACAAACATGTAAAATTGAAATCTTATATGCCAATGTGAAGAATCTGTTGGTTAGCCTTATGTATCTCGTCTTAATTTTTATATTCTTTTTAAAATAATAATAATAAAGTGTTTCGACCATTTTTTAAGTGGATTGGCTCACCTGAGTGGTTTTATAGTCTTTGTCAAGTCATTCACCTATAAATAAAGTGATTATAAGATGAGTCATGTTATTATGTTTGTTCATTATTCAAGCTATATATATATAATATATATATATATATAACTTATATATATATATATATAATTGAGGTTTGTTAACATGGGGAATGTGTATTTTCAGTTAAGTACATGTTAGCAAGGTATACCAAAAGATTTAGACAAAATTACCCTTAAAGTTTTGTGTAACATGTTTTAGTAACTAGGGGTACTTATGTAATTTAACTTTATCTCACACATAGTGTAATCGATTGTTCTGATAAGTGTAATCGATTACCATATGGTGTAATCGATTACCATATGGTGTAATCGATTACACCAGTTAAAAATTTCAAATACAAACTCAACGGATTGATGTAATCGATTACCAAACATAGTGTAATCGATTACAATGTGAAAAATGCACATATCTGATGCTTTTAATATGTTGTAATCGATTACTAGTACAATGTAATCGATTACATCATACAAAATGCACATATCTGATGCTTTTAGTATGTTGTAATCGATTACTAGTATAGTGTAATCGATTACTAGTATAGTGTAATCGATTACTAGTATAGTGTAATCGATTACTAGTATAGTGTAATCGATTACACTGTTTAAAGTTAAATTACATAAGTATCCCTGGTTACTAAAACATGTTACACAAAACTTTAAGGGTAATTTTGTTCAAATCTTTTGGTACACCTTGCTAACATGTACCTAACTGAAAATACACATTCCTCATGTTAGCAAACCCCTATATAATTTTATAGTTTTAACATATATTAATCGGGTTCGGAGCGAGTTCAGGGTAAAGTATTAACAATATCAAACCCGAAATTTGTACTCGGTAAAACCCGAACTCAATCACATCGGGTTTTCCCCGTTAATTTCGGATTAGGTTCGGGCGGGTACCCACGGGTTCGGTTTTCATTGTCATCTCTACTTAAACCAATGAAACCATACACGAGCTCTATTATAATCAGGCCAAACCAATAAGGGGATAGAGTTGGCTGTAGCTCACGGAAATTCTTAGTATTATTTTTACCAACAAAATTTGTCTTTGCCCTTGCCCACAACAAAGAAATTATTAGTATTTCCAAAATGCATGACCGAATTAGTAGCTTAAACTTTGTCGGCCTTCAGTAACTACCTTAGTGAGTTTGTCGTATAGGGAAAAACTTGATCCAAAAACATTGCACGGACTATGCATGCATTTGCACTTTCCATTAGGTTTAATGTACCCTCACAAGTGTCCATAGCTAGATACAAAAGTATATAGAGGAATACTACTGCTTTTGGATACATAGAGCAATAGAATTTCTCTTGGAACCAAATCCAACCCAAAAAACAATGGTATTATAATATATACTGAAATTTTTTATTTTGTGCATAAAATAAAAATTTGATATTTGCAATTTATATGAATGTTATTATCATATATACTGAAAATTAGGGTTGTGGGGGATGGGGTTGCTCAATTCAGACTACAACACTGTATCAGATTGGAGTTGTCTACTCTTCAGACAATGTAAATAAGCATAATTCATATGGTATTGTACAAATTCACTGGTATATAAATATATCATTTTCTATATAAACCAAGAAATAAATAAAAAATTACTTTTTGATCACATAAATAAAATACTATTGTAGTAATTATTTGGCCAGCCATGGATACAAGTGATTGTTTAATTAATTAACAGTGGACCATGGATACATATTATTATCTGAATTATCTTAGATTTGAAACACTTCCGTTTGATTTTGTGCATGCTAATGATCAAATTAAATTTAAAATAGGACACACAAAGGCATCTAATAAGACTTTTCATCTCATAACAAACAAAAAGTGATGGGAAGAAAACAAATCTTAAAATTTGGCTGACATATAACTTCCTATTATACTATATGTCACTATAATTAACAATAGGTTTAATAAATTTTTCCATTTATGTTTCTTAAATGTAGGAACAAGGATTATATGTAATTAAACATTCATATCCTCATGTCCCAAACCAACCAAATCACTCCAAATAATATACAAAAATTAGTTTCTTTTTTATGATTTTTTTTAAATAGGTGCCAATTTTTTTATTGAATTGGTACATCATTAAGACATCAAAAGTGGGACATCGGATCTCTAATCTATACGTACATCATTTAACAACATGCTTAATCGGCATGAAGCATTAGAGTATTGGAGTTAGAAAATAAGACAAACTATAATTAATTAAATAAATAAAGTGGCATATGTTTTTATGTTATCTACCATACTCAAACTCCAAGAATCTCATACACTACACTATCCATGTATATGGTTTGTAACTATAATACACAATAATATAGTTGTTTTGGGATCTTCATAATCATATTATTAATATAATTGTGGCTTATTGGACTAACTATCTCACAATTTTTTTTATAATTGTGATAAACATAAAATAACCATAAGAATAATTGAAAACCTTATATATCATTAACTTTGAAGAAGTATGGATTGATTACAAGAACTCCATCTACTCCACAAGTTTGAGAACCTTTCCATTGCTGTGTCAGTATCCTCTCAAGCTCACTAGGCCTGCAAGGAAAGGTTAATGCACCTTCATGATCATATCCATATTCTTCTTCTGCTTGTTCCAAAAGCCTCAAAAATGTTGAGTTTGTTAAGCAGCTTAATGGCATCACCAATCTCTTTGGTTCTTCTCCACCCTCAGCTATCACAGCAAAATGCCCTTCTTTCACATCATCAGGCACATAGGATGAGTCACTTCCTCCTTCTTCATATTTGTCAAAGTTAGAGCTTGTTTTATTTCTAACAAGTAAGAGCTTCTTTTGAAGCTTCTCAACCACAAACTTAAACTTCACAATGCTACCTTTTCCACCTTTCTTTTTTATGCTTAACTTAGCCATGACAATTGTTATTTTATGAGCTTGGTATAGTGCATGGGTTATTCACCTTACTTATATATACATGCATTGAAGTGTTGTGATGATAGAAGAATCATAGATAAAAGTTAAGGCTATTTGGACAGTAGCACAAGTTGAACATGGACAATGCAAGAAGATGGTTAGAGTGAGTGTGTAGTTAAATATCAGGAGACAAATGCATGTGGCTGCAGTGTTTACTAGCTTTCAAACCTTGACATGTCCCTTTTGGTTAGTCTTGTCTGTCTCCAACTCCATAATTATTAAGGCATGGCATATTATTATTTATACCAAAAAGAAAAAAGAAAATAGTACTAGGATTTTAAATTGTGATTGTAATTATATAATATTTAATTATGACAATTGCAAACAGTTTGGGGCAGAATGCAATTATAGTTGTGATTGGGTGGATGTTGTGAATATAATTACAACCTAAATTTTGTTACAAATTTAAAATTATGCATACATAAAATAATTAATATTCATCACAATATCCTACATATATCTATACATATACTTATATTGGAAATTAAGTCTCACATCTCCTAACTCATTGTTTCGGGAATGATTTAAATACATGTTGGGCTACTCCTTTCATTGTTGATTGGTTTTGAGATGGAACCTTAACATTGTATCAGTGCCAGAGCCCAACTTCTCTCCAAATATTTTAAAGAGTATAAGCACATGAATTAAGACGTATAGATATGAAATTCTTGCAAAAGTACATGTTTTACGTATGAGTTTTTGCTACGGTACATGTTATGATTATGTGATGAGATATATTTTCATTTTGTGCACTTGCATTATTAGGCTATGTAGCATACCATCATGCATCTCCAACCACTTAATTCTTATCATATTTATAGGTCATGTCCCATTTATTCGACCCACTTTCAAAGCAAGGGTTTGTTTATAATTAGTAAGATCGAATGCATCATAACATGTTGTAAAGAATGTTTTAGATAATAGTTTTGGAAATATCGAAATCTTAATGTTTAGGACACAATTACAAATATTTGAGTTTGATACAGCCCCAATTATCAATGTTTATAGCGGTCTCGAAACCCAAATTCAAAACTTCATTGAAAATAAATGTTAGATTCTAGGGTTGGGTCAAACAAGTAGAACTCTTTAGAAAAGTCACTAAACATGCATTGTCAATAGCCTTATTCGCACCAAATCATGCATTGTCAAAAGTCACTAAACATGCATTGAGAGGGAGGGCCAAATTTATGTGTTCAGTGTTGGTCTTCACATTTTGTTGATCCAATGTTGGAAAAAATTGGGCACCATAATTTAACTATATGGAGCTTGAATATCAAAGCTCAAATAAAATAGAGGATTTAAAATAAATTGTCATGACAAAATAAAAATATGTAATATTATATATCAAATAATTTAAATATGTAAATATTTTTATAGTAGATTTGGAATAGAAAATATCATATAAATCGTGAGAATGTAAAATACACTTTCTTTTCGAACTCAAATCACTTATTAGAGACTTGACTCAAAGATATTTTTATAGGACCATCTTCAAAATGAGCATTAAAAAATCTAAAACATTTTTCACTTTAGATGAACCAATTTATGCATTGAGTAATTCTAGTTGACAATATAACATATATAAATAATAAAAACAATAAGATATTAGCATATAAAAATAAAATTAATTGTATAAGAAAAATATATTTGAGATCTCCATTAATTATGGATACCGCATACCCTGTAGGGCTGGCCCTGTCTGTGTTGCATGTTGTTTTCACTTCTGATGACACATTAAATTCAACATAAAAAAAAACAAAGATATAGCAAAAATATTGTCCTATGTTTTTAAGTTTAAGAACCGATGAGGCATTCAAATCATAGTTTAAAATCAATTAAATTTGTAATTGAACCGCAATTGAAAACATAATTAACAACTCACCTAATATATTATCGCAACCTCAATCATAGACTAGATTTACCAGCACACTCTTTTTTATGTACAATTAGATACACACTCTATCCTCTAAAATTTATCTCAAATCTCAAATTTGAAAGCATTATAGAGTCTTTTTTTATCAGCAAATGTTAGTATGTTAGTATTTTATTATAGAACGAGACTCGAACTCTCAATCTACTTCATTTCATTCCTTAAATCATTCGTCTTAACGATCGGAACACACTCCAGTAATGATAGAGTCTTTTGCCAGGCTGCCAAAAAAAGTTCATTTACGGGGTCCATTGGCATAAGACATATGATAATTTTGTGTTCTTAAATTTGTCCCACCATTAAAATGATTCATATGTTAACAAATGAGGCCCCTCTTTAAGCAATTAATTGTGTCTCTCATTAGTAGTCTCTATACACAAAAAAGGGTGACCTAACGGATAAGGCATGCTAAAAGGTGACGTTGGATCAACTTTGCAACTCTAGATATTTCATTTGTCAATAAATATTTTAATGTTAAGGGGATAATGTTTCGTATTTTGTACCTTCACTACTACTTGATGATGGTTGAATCATTGAGAGTGAGAACAACAAATCAACACATATACATATTGGCCCTCAAAGATGCTTTGTGTTATGTAGCCAACAATCTCAACTTTGGGCAATTGTTTGGTTAATTGATAAAAAGTGTTATCTTCGATCAAGACGTTGTCTTAGACAGTCAACTTGTATGAGACACCGTATATAATTATGAGATTAATATCTCTCTCAAAAAAACATTATACATAAAATTGAAAGTACAAATTAAATATTATTGTTGATAAAAGAGTTTCTTCTTATTTTTCTTAAAAGCCATATTGATTAAGTGAGTACAAAAAGTTATGCACTGCAATGTTATTTCTAATTAATCTTCTTTTGTTATATCAAGCCATCAAAATATATATATATATATATATATATAAATATAAATATAAATATAAATATAAATATAAAGGAGTCAATTCATAAAGATAACAAATCAAAATGTACTTGACTCAAGTTCGGTTTACTTATTTAATGAGTTTAATTTTTAACTCAAGTTCAACTCACTTAATTTATAAATCAAGTTTATCAAGCTAAATAATGAGTAAAATTTAGAACGGGTATGGAGTTGGTTCAGTCTATTCACATACCTAGTTATATCATCATTTCATTGTAACAAATTCTTTTTTTTGTTGTGTGCTCATTAAACTCAGCTGTGATATGCTTTAATGCACTTTTATATAGTACTAAATTTTAAATAGCAGTGTTGGATCCTCTTAATATATTTTTTAATTAATCTTCCTAATATTTAATAAAGTAACTTTTAAATTAAAAGATGAAATATTCCACTATATTTAAAATATAAAAATATTAAATACACATTTTCAGGATGATATAAATTTTTTCAATTTTAATTTGTTGTGTATACTTCAATTAATGTTTCTTGATCTGAATTTTAGTTAGTACATAGTATTTAACTATGTATCAGATTAAACTGTTTTTAATGAATGTCTCTACTCTCTAGTGATATAAGTTTTAGAACTATTTTTTTCAAATTATGATTTATTGTTTTGGGCCCTTTTAGGTTGATGATCCTCCTGAGTCGTAGTGGGCTATTTGAGGCCCTAAATCGCATAACTCTCATCCAGGGTTTATTGGACATAGTTACACATCCTAAAATAGATTAAATCTTTATCCATAGGCCGATCATATTCTTGGTAATACAAAAGCAACTACGTAATACACGTCAAGGATCACCTGTCCAAAAATCTTTATCTTCATGTCCCAAACTAATTACATTGCACCAAGTAATATTAAAAATGTTATTTTTAAATAGATTGAGACACTCTTGAGACACAAAAAAAATGAGACAAATGATTTTCATTCAAGTAATACGTGCCTAATTTTGAAGGAAAAATAAAATAATAAAATATCATCTTTCTTTCTCAAGTATTTAGGGCATTGGCTATACATATAATAGGAAATGGTCACTAGCATCATCACCTTCCCATGCATATCATTCTTTAATCGAAATTGTAATTGGAAATATATCAATCACTATAAGAAAAATAATAATAATAACACATACGTGATTTTTCATCTTCCAATTACTAGCCATGATGTTGAAAAAACATAGACAAACAAAACAACCTCTTGCATTGAGCACAGCATAACATGTTCAAGGTTTCTTTGAATTATGCATTCCAGAACAACCACCAGAACCAAGTATCTTATAGTTCACAAATCTGCTAGGAGCTGAGTTATGCCTAGACCCTTTTGGTAAACAACCTTTTACTTCTCTTCCTTTAAAGATTTTCTCTTTGTGATCCAAATGTGGCTTCACATAAGTTTCAACTTCTGATGAAACTAATGGCCTTGTAACTGTACTTGGTGCACTAGGGGGAATGATCCTTCCACCCATTGTTATGCTAAGATAATTTAGTGAAAGAAGGAGGCATAGTATCACAAGGGAGAAATGTGTAGTAGACATTAATTGGAGTTTCTTTTTTCTTTTTCTTTTTGAAATTCTATACTCTCTTATTTGAGTTTATGAATGGAGAGGTTTAAAAGAGATTTTATGCTACTTTGTTATGAAGGGTTTGGAACTAAGTGCCTTAAATAGGCTCGTGATCAATAACTGATGAAGTCAGAGATTTTGCACTCATTGGAGGTAGTAATTATTTACTTTGAGGATGCTCGTGAGTTCATTTTATTGCACCCAGCCAATGTTTTTTTGCTCCACAAGTATTTTCTTTTATATTTATGCTCAAATATTACATGACACAAAAAACTTAGTTTCTTAAGCACTGATTTATGTCATTTGTATGAAAAAACCACGTTCGAGATGCAAAATTATTGGTTGAAAAACACTGAAAATGTTATAAATAATATATGAGAAAAACTTCTTATTATTTATAAAATGAGAAAATAAGAATATTCTAACCGAGACTCATTTTTGTGAAAAATGACTTAGACATTGTCAAGCAATTGGGGAACGCATTTAAAGAACATTGACGATTATATAGTAATCTAGTTATGAGTTTCTTGTGATATTCTTCATTACAGTTATCAGTCATTGTAAGAATTAAATACAATTAACACATTTTTATATATGATCATAAATATGTTTATTTATTGTGTTTACCACCCATCAAGTTGGTTGGAAAACTATAAAATGAACCACAACAATCTTCTATTAGGCTGGCAGCATTGCCCACATCCACAAATCAGAGTAGCTTAGTCAAAACAGGTTATAAATTGAATGTCTAAGTCCAATGTCCCACTTGTTTTTACACTTTATCATTTTTTGTTTTGTTTTGTTGCCCGACCACATTCAAAATAGGGACTAATCGAGTTTAGGCCCTATCAAGCTGGACCAAGATAGCTTGGGATTTGTTAATATTTATATTTTGTCCTTGATGTTTGTTCATCTATTGAGCCAATTTGGACAAGTCTGATCAAATTGGTCCATTTTATCATTTTTAATTACATCTCCAGTTTTTTTAAGAGTATTTCCTCATTCTATGAGTAATGAATTAACTATTCTCGGGGTGAGTGATTGTCTGCCAACAAGCGTCATTCTGAGAAATCAGACCTTTGACATTTTGGTATATCTCGAGTTTAATTATGTGGAAAATTATTTCTCACTTGCTTCTCTCAATTTCTAATATATCATATGAGAGACTACCTTAGCTTATACCAAAGTTTTCTTAAAAAGAGTATGAGACATGTAGCTCATAACTAAGATATTTTTGTCAAGGGCAAGTCAATATATAACTTCTAAAGTTTAAAGGACAACAAACATAAACATTGCTTCCTTCTTTTTTTCCCTTCTCCCTCCAATACAATTTTAAACTTCTTTCTATGGCTATGTTTGGTATGAAATATAATAAACATTGTAGCAGCATGCAGTGTAACCACTGACAGCAATAATTACCCAAAAACATATAATGGAATAGGATTTTAGATCATAGCCGAAGCTTTTAAGGAACTCTAGTTTAATTGTTAAAATATGTGTATACTTTATCATTTATGACTCATAATATGTGTATACTTTATCATTTATGACTCATGAACACAATAAATTAAATTTATGAACCGCTAGAATGGATGAAGGATATTCAGTGAGATCAAATTTGAAAATTGAAATGCATATGCTATAACTTATGTATTTATTGTGAAAAAGATTGGTATAGTAATGGCATGGGTTTGTTGCTACTATTGATTATGAATGAGAACTTACATAGAAATAAATTGGCAAAAGGTACTATCCATAAGTGAGACATGTCATACTGCTTGTATTGGGTATTTGAGTTCCATCTCTCAAGGTAGTAGGCTTAGCAAATCTTTGATAATTTTAGTTAAGATTTAGGCATGTTTGTTTCTATATATGGAAAAGAAGAGGAAAGAAAATGAGTGGAAAATGTAATTTTTCATCATTTGGTTGAAAGAAAAAAATATGGATGGGCCCCCACAAAAATCTAGACTTCCTTATTATTTTATGAAGAAAATTGAGAAAGGAAAGAAAACCATGAATAAATTGAAAGAACAATATTCTATGCGGAAATAGATACAATTTAGTGAACTTCTTTGCTTATATTCATTTATATCGGAAATTAGTTTACTTAATTAATTTTAATTTGATTGCTTATGAACTCACAAATAATAATAATTGTGTGTGCTCAATAAAAATGTAGTGAAAATAAAAAAAAACATAATTTCTTAAAATTGCATACAAAATGAATGATTTATTTAGATGGTTGGGAAGCTACAAGACTTCAACAAGACTCTAGAGAGTAGAGATGGATGGATATGGATCCACGATAAAGGAGGTCAATAGGTATGAGGATCTTTTGTCTCCAAATCTTATCCCTATTTATGTCACAACCAACCAATATCTATCAAGTCATATAAAATTAACTCATTCTCATTGATTGAAATGTAAAACCATTATGGCTTATTTATACAAAATGAAATGGCTTGTGATCCAAGCAAAAATGGATGATGCAAAGTTATTAAACTATCTTTAATAACTTTCTCATAGCAATACCAATTCTTGGTGTTCTTGTAAAACTAAACCATTCCTCTTCTTCACCAAACGACACAACAATAAAAGTAGCATAGAAATAACAGAATTATGAAGATAAAACTTGCTTCTATGAAGAGTATGCTCTTGGTGCAAGATGTTGCAGCCAAAGCTTGATATGCCTTAGCAATATGGCGAGATTGAAGGTTGTTGAATATTGATTTCCATAACATGCTTTTCTGGTCCATATTCACCAACCTCAGTGCCTCCATCTCATTTCTTGAATACTTGGCAGATAATGAAGAATGAAGAAAAGTGTTGAAGATGTTGCAAGAATGGCTCTTCATGACATAGAATCTTGAAAAAGCGAATGAGGATGATTCTTTGTTGAATCTTGGAATGGACGAATGCATAAGCGGAAGCGATGATAAGAAATAATTATGCTCTGATACCATATTGAAAATCATAGAGCAAGAAGAAAATGTGGAAAAGATCTTATTTGGTGAACAAGAAAGATGAGAAAGAAAACAAACAAGGAAAATTAATTCATTCTCATTGATTGAAATGTAAAGCCAATATGGCTTATTTATACAAAATGAAATGGCTTGTGATTCAAGCAAAAGTGGATGATTCAAAGTTAACAAACTATCTTTAACTCCTAACTACCTAACCACCTAACCACCTAATCATCTCCTACAAAAAACTCTAAAATATCTTTAATAATATTAAACTTGGTCACTTCTAATTGGTCTCATTCTTGTAGGTTGATGCAGCCAAATGATGATGCCATGGATGTTAAATCATGTGCCATGGATGCTAGGTCAGAAACTAAGTCAGATGCTAAGCCAGCCAGGTCAGAATCCAAGCCAGATGTCTTGGATGCTAGGCCAGGTGCTGAGACAAATGTTGAGCCAGATGCACCAGAGCAGACAAGACAGATGCACCAGAAGCCAAGACAGATGCATCAGAAGTCAGGCCAGATGCACCAAAGGCTGAGTCAGGATGCACCAGAGCAGACAAGACAGATGCACCAGAAGCCAAGACAGATGCATCAGAAGTCAGGCCAGATGCACCAAAGGCTTAGTCAAGTGCACCAACAGCTAAGTCAGGCACACCAGAAGCAAAGCCAAGCTCAGTCAGGCTGCTGCTTTGCTTTTCTTGGTCAGCAGAGGCATGGGCAGCAGAGCAGTTTATTGCTTGGGACTCAAGCTACTATTTTTTGTGTTGTTTTAGCTTGGTTGTTATACATAACAATAAGTTTGTTATTTTAGTTTTTTTGTTATTAAGCTTTGGTTTGTATGCTTATAAATGTACATTCTTTTCCAAGTTTTCAATATAATAAAAAGTATTATTTCTTCTTGCTTAGTCTTGTTCTTCATCCTTAATTGTTGAGAGAAGTTATTGGATATGGATTCTTATGTTCTAAGAAATAATATTATATCTGTTATCTCTAATGATGTCAAGAACAACTTTTTTTTACATGCTAATATGATGAGGATGAGCAAAAAGTGCAACCAACAATGAATGTTACTTTGGTTCGTCACTATATGAAATATTTGGTTGGCCAAATAGATAAGGTAATGAATGTAATTTTATTTCATTCTAGGAACTTTCTCAATACTTATTTTCTTAGCTTCAAATTCTGTTTTGTGGAATGATCATTGAACCAGTTCAAATTCTGTTTTGTGGAATGATCATTGAACCAGTTGGAAGATTTCAAATTTTTTTTTGTTTAAAATTTTAGGGTTTTCGGATTTTGCCTTTTTTGTTTGTCGAAATGTGAATGAGTTCATCAAGGGTAGAGAGATTCCCTTAGGTACACAATGGGCCTTGTGTGCCAAATCATACTAACCAATGGCAATAAGCCACGTCAGCTACTCCTCGTGGCCTTGTTCCTATTGCACATTAATATCACAAATTTCTCAATTACCCTTGTACTTAGTTTCTTTTTTTATTCACTCTCTTACTTTCATATTGTTCCCTCTTTTTTATTTTCTTTTCCGTGAGATTGGTCTATACTCTTTGAGCAAGCTATAAAGCTTTCTAGCCATATTATTAGTTTCGATGAGATTGGTAATTAATAATGCTATGCTATGCAATCTTCTATATATATATATACACTCTTTTCACTATAGCATCTACAATTGCATGGACAGATATTAATAGTCGTTGTTTGCTGATGTAGCATCATCAAGATTCACATGCAAATGCTTATGGGTAGGACTCTTGTGCTCTTCTCATTCCATTGGTGTTTTGAGAGTGAGAATCTTGATGATGCTGCATCGGCCATAAATGACTTTAAAGTGTTGAACAAGTGATTCAATACTGTTGGGTTTATTCAAGTGTGAAGTCTCACATTGGATATGTGGGGAGGAGTAAAATAGTTTATAAGTAGAAAAGGCCCATGGAACTAATGACTTAAGGTTTTGGTTCAAGATGTGGTATCTCACTTGTGACTTTCCACTCTTCCCATACCCCGGTAACAATGGAACTCCCTAGTGGTTGGAGACTTCCCGGTCATAGTCTGGTCCAACAAACGCTAAGAAAAGAACCTTGTGATGGAGGTTAGAATGTAAATGTGTTAAATATTTGATACATTAAAAGAGAGTTTTGTCATTGAGAGTGATTCTACTTCTAGCATCATTTTACAAAACAGGTGACTCTTTCTGCTACCCTTCTTTTTTGTTGTTTCCTTCAGGTGGGTTTCATTTTTTGTTTCTTCAATTTTATTTGGCGCATTAACATATGATGGTTTGTTTTAAGTTTCTTATGCATGGCTTCATCCAAATCTTGAGGGAGTATAGAGATAAGTCATAGACACATAGAGGGAGGGAGAAAGAGAACTTAATATTTAGATTTTAGGGCAAACTGGATTTCATGCTGTGTTTATTATAGTCATAGTTTTTATTTTGATAATGTCTATTTGGCTTGAATTAATTATCACCTAAATTTATTTAAATGATAAAATGATGAGTAAATACATAATATGAGATAATAATAATAAATGTATAAAATCCAACATTACTCTAGTAGTCTTGTTATTCATACGCCAGCTTTTTGGGGAAGGGGGTATGGTGCCCACAAGTTTTGTGATTGTCTTTTTAAGAGTTAGACTTCTCTCCATTACTGGAAATGAAAGTTATATAAAAACACATAGAAAAATCAAAAGTCAATAATATTTTTATCCTTTTAACTTATACTAATATTACATTTTTATCCTTCAAAATACATTACAAAAATTAACTTTCCTCTCCAATAATGGAGAGGAGTCTGGCTCTTGTCTTAAATATAGTATTATTATTTTTTAAGTGTTGAAGCAAATCACTGAAAATTGAAGCTAGCTTGGGAACTTGGATATACAAAATCACATATATTGTCTCATTTTCATGATCAAGACTTGACTTTATGATACTCTTCTCCATTACTATAGATGAAAATTGTTAATTTTACTCTTAGTTTTAAAGAGATAAATGACATATTATTATATTTTAAGGGGTAAAAATGTCATATCACATTGTTTATTTCCTTTACTTTTGATATATTTCTCTTTTAATTAATGGAGATGATTATCATTTGCACTAATCAACCTTGGTTGGTGGACAAAATAGTTAAAGGTGTTGTCTAGCATGTTGGACCCTTGGTATGTACTCTATATCCCAATGTTAGAGATATTTCAAGCCATCTATTATTCATCTCTATTGCAATTAATAATAATATTGCTCAAAAAATAAATTGTATATTCTCCTTTAAAGAAGAAAAAGTCCAAATATATATATTCCACGTCTTATTCATTATTCATTATTCAATCTAGCTTACAAGAAACAACGTCATTTTTAATTCTTCCAAGATGAGTATCCAACAAATAGTGGAGATCTTGAAGGTGAAATATTAACTTTAGATCAAAGCAAATAGCGGCAAACTTGTAATGTCTTACCTTGATTGGGAGGACAACTCCTGCAAAAGCTCAGCATCTTATCCTTCCTAGCCAAATTTATATCCACACACTTGTACTTCTATTGAATCTTTTGTAACTTCTCATACCTAAGGTGTCATAATTAATTAAATAACTTTTTTCACAGATAAAATATTGTAATGGCAAAAATCAAATTAAAGTTATTACATATATCAAATAAAAGTCGCGAACTTAAAATAGTTATATGAAATCATGTAGAGAATGTTGATTACCTCTTTATAAAATAGCCATGTGGTTGCAAATGTTTCGGTCTTAGTGTATTCTTGACCTAACAAGTGCATGCAACACTTCAAGAAGCATATGGCCTTGAAAAATGATAAAAAGAGAAGGAAATTTTGGATTCTATTTTGAGAATTAAATGGTTCTTTGTAAATTTCTCTTAACTTTTTTGTTATAATTATCTCTTTATATTGGGTTGAGCATCCTTATGTTATCATAATATATTTCATGGCCTATAAAATCAAAAGTATATAGCATAGCCTTTTTAAAAACATGCAAAAGGGTTGGGCCATATAACACTAACTTTTTTGTATGAAAATGGACACAATCACATGCCTCCATGTGTGTACTACATTGCTTCCATCATCCAATGTCAGAATATAACACCTTTAGCAATGCAAGGAGGAGTTGCAAATTAAATGAGATTCTCAATTACTGTCAAATCCATGGTTTGAACTTTGAACTTTTAAGTTGGATTCTCACTGTTTTGGTTGACTATGTTCTACACTTTTGGACAACATGTTCTCATGAGATTCTCATACACCTACATCATGTCATGTTGGGATGATGGAATTAGAGGTGATATTTGATGATCGAGAAAGAAAACAAATTCCTATCTATCATTGAAACAGTGGGTGGCTATTAGAAAGTCATATTTTATCCAAATAAATACACATTTTCATAACTTCGATTCTGCCTCTCTAAAGTACATGGTGCACTTGAGGAAAAAGTTCATATTTAGAATTATTAAGTGATACATTATATATCCAAGAATAACAAAGATATGTTGTATCAGATCATATCTGGTACGCTGTCTCGCGCCGGATAATAAGAAAAAAACAATAATAATTATAAAGATATAGGACATGTATCTGTTCACCCAAGAAATATAAACAATAGTGTTTACTTGAATTATGTAAGACCAACTAAACTCAAAAGTTCCAAAAGAAGTTGAGTAGTGGTTCCCTGTTTTTTAGTTATTATCAAGTTCAGGTTTTTGGTCCCATGTATCGTACGTTATGGTCCCGGTGTATGCATACTAATTACTACTGGTTTATATATTTATAACCTTTCATTATTCATGTGAAAACTTTTATTCTAAAAAATAATCTTATTTCTAAGTTGACATGTATTCTAGATATTGTAAAGTATACAAAGGCCTACATTGCTTGTTTTCCCCCCTCATGTATCATGTTTTCATGATTTAAGAAATTGGTCTTAACATCTTGGTGGATAAAATAATTAAGACCGAACAATGAGTATTATTTTTTCAAATATCATAAAACTTTGTACATTAGAAAAAAATGATAATTTGACTTGGCATAAATATGTGACATGTGATTTTATAGTATTAATTAATTAGCATAGCTAAAAGATGACTGTAGTAGTAAAAACTCTAACATCACTTTATGCCCCATTAATGGGTTAGTCCTCTAAACAATAACTCCCAGTATGGTATATGTCAATTCAACCATAAAATCGATCATATTTTAGTATGATATGACAATTATATTAGAGATGTAATTAAATCATTTAAAAATTAAAATATTGTATTAATTAAAATTGGTTTATATATGAAAATATTTCATATATTTCAAAACAATAGATCGATTATTCGAACTTTATTTCATAGCAAGGTGAGTCATTATATCGTTGAATAATTGATTATATGATGCATATAGAAATGCTTATAATTATAAATTTATTATATTATTATAATATATATATATATATATATAATTTAATGAGTATAAAGTTTAATTACTGAATTAATCATTGTATCTTGGATCGGAAAAAGGATACCAAGTCTAAATCCAACAGTCGCCTCAAAATTAAATCTTTCAGTAAATTCCCCTTATTTGCATGTTACTCGGTGAAAAATGTTCTTTGAAGTTCCAAGCTCCTACTTTCTTTATTTGATTTGAGACTTAGCGCAGTATAGATTATTATTTTGCAAACAAATGAAATTATAACTCGGATTTTTTTTGAAAAAAATAATTCAAAAGTAGAATATCTAAAATAATGAGTTGGTTTATTTTTTATTAGCTTACTTTTCCAATTTTTGCACTTCTCATTTTACCACATCATAATTTTATCTCTCTTCCTTTTTACTCTTACACCAAACACCACAAGTCTTCACATCATGACTACCACACTCCATAACATTTGTGTATTATTTATTTTTTATATGTAATTCAAGTTTAACAACTTCTATTTATTTGTGTGTTATAATGTTTTTAATATTGATATTGATTTTTATATTGTATTTTATTTTAATATATTTTTTTAGCATTTGTTACGCAATATTAAAAATTAAAAAATTTATAGTAAAAATATAAATGATGGTAAATATTAAAAATTTATATTTAAAAAATAATGTAAAAAACAACCAAAATAATCATAACATAAACAAATAACCCCATACTCGTTTATATAATTTACTATGTAAAAAACAATCTTTATACCTTACCCAAACAAAACAGATTAGTTTATAATCAATTTTCAGCTAAAGTACCCAAACATAAACATATTATAATTTTTACAGATTATAATCTTATAATTTATAAACTAAAACTAAAAACATAATTCATACCAAACGGATGTACTCCAAAATTAAATTGTGTTCATTGTCAAAAGACAAACTTCTGGTATTAATTATTTATACTCTTTTTGACTCAGAAAGGAAAATTGAAGGGGAAAAGAAAAGAAAGAAAGTTCAAGAAATGAAAAGGAGGAGAAAGTGAGGTGAAAAATAGGTTGTTTGATTTAAAATAAAAATGAAGGAAAGAAATTTATAACTTTTCTCTTCTCTTATTTGGCTGTAAAATAATTAAAGTAAAAGAAAAATTATATTTATGAAATTACATAAGCATGCCAACTAAGAAATGTTATATTTACAACACTATTCTTGTTACTACATTGTTTTTATTATGTACAAAAATAAGAGATTCATACATTCTTTTATCAAACTAACTCATAGACAAAACATTATGTAGAAAAATATAACTAACTTGTGTATCATGTAAGTAATAAAAATAATAATTAAAAATATATTTCTAAAAAATAATAATACAAATATATTACGCAACAAATTGTAAATTCTCCACACAAAAAACTAATTAGCACCGAAAATAAAATAAATAAAATAATGCATTTTGTTATTGGGCAAAACATTCATACTCTACCCTACAAAAATATTGACTTTTATGAGGAATAAATAAAAAATAATTACATGATTTAGAGCAAGTGGAAAATGAGGTACCTTATTAAAATTTTATTTGTCTTTGTCGTTATAGTAGGTGAAAAAAATGAAAAAGAGAGTTTGAAAAAAAAAAGTAACAATTTATAAATAAAATAAGATACTCATTTTTATAAATAAAAAAAAACAAATCTTTCTTCACTTTGTCACGTTTACAAAGAATCTCACTTTTATCTCTTTTATATTTTATGAAATTTTTATAATATTTTATTATTATGCTAAGAATACATATATTCAACTCTAGCTAGCCATGACAACTGGCTGCCTTGCCTTGTAAAACATCATCTCCATTAGAAGAGAAAAAATATATTTTTTTTTCTTTTCATTTTAAGGATAAAAGTATAATCTCATCAAAAATAAAAAGAACAAAAATGATATTATGTTTTCCATTTTCTTCTCCATTAATATAGAAGAGTATTACTCATAACCATCACAATGTTAATATTATTATATTATTTTCATGGCTCTTTAATAATATTTAAATTTTAAAAAAGAAAAATATATTGAGATCATTTATGAAATCTTATAGTAAAACTTTAAGGGAATGGATTCACTTACTCCAAGAGTAAGTGGAAAAAACCTACTCCACATCATGATCATTCATTCTTGGAAAATCTAATGGTTTGAATTGGTGAATACATTTAAACCATTAGATTTGCCAAAATTAGATGGCTAAGATGTGGAGTAGGTTTTTTTCCACGTGGATCTCTCCCCAAACTTTAAAGCAACAATATTTTAATTGAAAATAATAATATTCTTTTGACCTTTGAACCTTTAAATCAAACTTTATGAAATATGGTATATAGAGTTGTTGAAATTGTATAGTCAAAAATAAAAAATGGATTCTTCTAATAATAAATTAAAAATCAAGAAATCTCATAGTAATAACAAGGATCGCCACATAAAAGTGAATGGACGAGATCGTCGTGTTTACTTGCCTAAACTATGTGCTTCTCGTATCACCCAACTCAGTAATGAGCTTGGACACAAGACTAATGGTGAAACTATTCAATGGCTATTACACCAAGCAGAACCTGCTATTATCATTGCCACTGGCACTGGCATTATACCTTCGAACAACGACAACAACAACAAAGCCTTTTCGGGTGTTGGTGTGAAGGATCCAATGGTCACAAACTTGGACAACAAGTTAAAGGGTATGAAGGTAGAAGAGAAAGCTTCTCCATCATTGCCATTGGATTTAGATATGACAATGCCTGATTTTCAATTTTCTGATAATGATATTGCATTAATCAAATCAGTTTTAGCCACTAATAGAGAGGATAAGAACTAAAATCTCTAAAGATTAGGAAGCTTAATGATATTGCAGTATTTTCTCTTCCCCAATTTTAGTTATATATTTTGAATTTTCATAGCATGTTGTGGAAGAATGAGTGTATATTTCATGGAAACATCATATCTAAATGCTAATAATAGTCATTTGAAGAAAGTATTTATACAATTTCCTGAATTGTAATTGCAACTTTAACTAGTTCAGGTACTATTTATACCACCAGAATCACATTTATTTAGATGTTGTCAGTTATCATTTTAGACCATCAAGTACTCGAGTTAGGATCTTCTTCATTAATAGAGAATGAAGAGTTAAGTGCTTCAAAAACTAAAGGGAAATGTAGCTTTCAATAACACACATATCCCCTTAATTACAATAAAATTATGTATTTTGTCATTAAAAACAAAGGTAAAACATGAACTTGACTCTTCATTAATGAAGATGATCATGAGAGTTTAATTTTAGAAGAGGCACTAGAGGAAAGAGTCATAAGATTTTGTTACAATCTTATTTCATAAGAGTTATAACAATAACTTCATGTCACAATCAAACTATTGGTATTACCAAGCCATTCTAAACTAAGACCAATGATCACAAAATGCAAAACCAAAAGTAGAAAATCCTGTGTTAATTTACTCAATCTCATTTAATCTTTGCACATGTGAAAAAGTCTATATATACTGTTACTCATATTTATTAAGTAGATTATTATTTTGATGTTAAGTGAAGTTATTGTTTATTAACAGATAATAAAGCTATTTCCCACTAAAAACCCTCTTAGCAGAATAGGTGGTTGACTATATAAGTTGGCAACTCTGAATTGGAAATCGAAGTGCAGAAGCAGACAACGAAATTATTGACTTTTTCCTATTTGGCTTTTGCAGATAATTATATAAACTTGAATGCTTTCACATCTTCAAACAATGTAAAGATTGGTCAATTCACTGAATTCAGCATCTCTTATAATCAATACTACCTCACTTCAGCTCAGCTCATACTACCAAGAACCATCTTGTGCATACGTGAGACATGAATAAGTATTAATGTTTTCCTGTTTTAATCAAGAGATCATCTTTTATTTTATAGGAATATATTTATTGTATCTTCTTGCTTCAATACTTTGGAATCATCATATCCCTATGCTAATACATGGTCAATCTTTCCAGAAGGTAGCTCCACTTTATATAAAAAAACAAAATTCCACCTTAATAATGTCTTTAGAGTAAGTACTTATTAGTTTTTTACAAAACAGATTATTAATGAATCATTATAAATTAAAATTTTGGTTGTGTGTGTTCATCCTCCCAGATTTTGAGTCCAAATCTTCACTGAATATTCACTTGTGAGGTATGTTCAATTAATGGATGAGCATGAGACAAATCAGATCAAGTTACTTTTTGAAGCCGAACTCGACCATAAACCTAGTTAAGTATAATGCATACCCTTTTAGATAATTTATTTTTAATATTATTACTTTTTATTATGGATATATAATTTGACATACAAAATAAAATATATATATATATATATATATATAAACAAATGTTTAGTTAATCATTTATTATCTAATAAATGATATGTAAATATATGATCATGGAACGAATCAGGTTATGTTTATCCCTTACCCGACCTAAAATATTGATCGAGTAATTTGGACCCCATTAAATCCAACTATATTTGAGTTCGATCATGGTCCGACCAAACTAAGTGAACAATATGATCATGTATTGCTTACCTCTAGTATAACTATTGTTACTTCATTAGGTGAAACTATTCTATTATAAAATAAAATTTACTTATGCAAATTCAAATAATAAACCCATCGAACAAACAGTTTATAAATAATATAACTCTCAAGCTTGATCAATTACATGTTACTTTAATTTCACAAATTGAAGATTATATAATCAAAATTTTACTTCATTTACTTTTTATTTTATATTTTTAAATTTTATATTTTATTCATGTAAAGCAGGATAATTTACAGGATAAGAAGTGGAACGAGAGATCCTTATCATAAAAGGCGCCACTAAACTCATCTAGCAGCCAATGAAACAGAAATACCAGTCGGAATCTTAATACTCTCAGACCAATTCGTTGACTCCAAATAAAGCTTCGATATCTTACCAGCCACGCGTCCCATGTTGGGCCTCTTATCTGGATCCACGTGTACGCAATCCAACGCGACACGCGTCACCTTCTCCGCTACCTCGATAGGAAATGAATCTTTTAATCTCCGATCCACCCACTTTCTCAGCCTCCCCTCGACGCTACCTTCTCCGCTGCCGTCTACGGCGCACCTCGCTGTGTCGATTACTGAAGTCTTTACGAAATCACCGCTCTTTTTATCAAATCTGTACTTCAACGGCTCCTCACCAGTCAACAGCTCCAGCATCACCACGCCGAAAGAGTAAACGTCAGATTTCTGTGTCGCCACGCCGGTGGCTTGAAATTCCGGCGACATGTACCCTCGGACGCCTTGAAATTGCAATCTCCTACTCTCCGACCGTCTCAATTCCTTAGATCTCGCCGTCGGTGGCAAATCCGATATTTCCTCCACGATCTCCTCCAATTTCTGAGCGACGGTTTCGTTTTCCGGTTCAATGTCGCCGCAGAGCTGTGCAGCTCCGAAATGGCAAACCCTAGCGTTGAACGAAGGCTCCGTGACGATGATTCCACTGCTCTTGATATTGTTATGAACGAAATTAATATTCAAACCTGTTTTATTATGAACATAATCAAGCGCGTGAGCTAGATCGGTTGCAACCTGCATTCTCGACAACCAGGTACCAAGCACAGTAAAGTTAACGTTCTTCGTATTCCGAAGACAATCAGCGAGGTTAGCACCGTTAACGAACTCATAAACAAGGTAGATATGGTCACCAGAAATAGAAGCGCCAAGGAGCTTGATGATGCTGATGTGGTGGCTGCGGCAAATGACAGAGAGGCGTTGTCGTAGCTCATCGGTTTGGAGTTTTCGGCGGAACTTACGCTGGAAGACAATAACATCAGCGCCGCGGAGGGTGCAGCGCCAGGAAGGCGTGGCGGAGGAGGAAGAGTGGCGTTTGGAGAGGAAGTTGTTGGTGGCGGAGGATATCTCAGAGAAATCATAGATGTGAGGGTTTTCAGGAAGAGTGTGGCGGAGAGAGGAGAGGGAGGTACGGCTTGAGATTGAGGTGTCAGAGGTTAGCCGGTAACCGGTGGAACCGGTGTTATAAGAGTATGAGGTAGATGGTTCGGAGGAAGAGGTAGGGGGTTCGGTAGCCGGTAGCCGGTTGGGTGGTGTTGAAGTTTGAGAGCGTGTGCGTGGAGTAGGTGAGGAAGCGTTGGTAGCCATTTTGGTCTTACACATAGAAAGCGTCACGAAATGAAAATGATAATGAAGGTGGGGTTTTATTATTGATGGGATGGATTGGGTTTGAAGCAGTGTTCTGATAATCAGACCGGAGGGTCCGACCGGTTTGATCGTTGACCGGACTTGAAAATAACTTTATTTTGTAGTCTTAATCGAATGAGTAGTTTGACCGCTTTGAACTGGAGAAATTCCGGTTCGACCGTGCTAAACCCGGTTAAACCAGAATAACCCGGGGAAACCAGACAGTTTGCTTAAAATTTTAAAAAATGTAATATTACTCTAATGTTTTGTTTTATTTCGGTCAAGATGTTAATTCAATATAGTTATATAAATTTTTACATTTATAGATAAAAATTATTAATTATATTTAAAATTATCTGGTCCGATAGGACGGTTTAATTGTTTAAACTGGTTAGACCTAATACGGAAGCTCTTCCGGCTTGATGTTCAGCTCGGGTTTCACAACATTGGTTTGAAATTCAATCTTGATTCAATGATAAGATATCTTATCCCAAACTAAATTTATCAGAAAAATATTTAATTATTATATTTTTAAATTAAATATATATGTATATTTTTTAAACAATCACATAAAGTAATATTTAGAGTAATATACTTTTTAGAATAATATACTTTTTAGATTTGTGATATTAGATATTGATAATGAAATGTTGATATAAATTCTTTAATACTAAGGTTTTTGAATTTTTTTTAATAATTTATAAATTTATAAAACTTTTAGTTAACCTTATATTCCATTAAGTGTTTGAAGTGATGGCTGAAAATGAATAGGTCAATTGGGGTTCAACTTTGAAGATTCAATGATGGATGACTAAGAAAGCAATAACAAGGGGAGAACATGGCTCAAGAGAAAATAAGTATGGGAAGAACCAAAAGCGCATTTTATGTTTGAAGTTACATTGGGAAGAGTTATTACGATAAATAGCTTATGGGAATAAACTTTAAATTGTGTATAATTTCTACTTTTTAAATTTCTTTTTACTGAAAAAATTGGGAAGGGAAAATAAAAAGAAGTATTCATTATTTATTAAAAGAATTAATCATTAATGTTTTTATAGTAAATTTTCAATAAAAGAATGTCTCATAAAAATCTTGAAAATGTAATATATGTTTTGGGAGTTAACTTCTTGATCTTTTGACCAACTGTTTAATAATTTTTTTATAATCCTAAACATTAAGTAATAATAATTGACAATGCAACAACCTATTCAAACAAAGAATAAAATTAAGAAGGAATTTGTGATGGGTAAGTGGATTTTTATACAAGATTACGAAAGTAAACTTTCCTAAGTAAAATTTTTGAGCCCACATTGATTGTGAGTCTTGACCTGTTATGAAATGCATGGGCTATCTTTGTATTTCTATTTTCTTGGCGATGCTTAATTTTGTTTTGAGTAATGTTATATCCTTATAGTAATTTTCCTACCCACAAAAAAGTGACATATATCATAAAGTGATATGTCACTTTCTTGTAAGTAGAAAGATTAGTATGAGGATTTAGTAGGAGGATGTATCATTTTCCTTTTGTTTTATAATGTGGTGTTATATTCAAACCTTTCACTGTTATGGAAATTTTTTTGACCTTTGGTTGCTTTCTATGTTTCTATAACATTTATTTGTATTTTTAGAATAGAGCCAGCATCCTCCACGTGAACAATAAAGACTGCTCCTTTGAATAAATTAAAATGAGTAATGATGTCTTACCAAATCCCAGTACAAATTCTCCTAAATTACAAAAAAGTAACATATATATATATACCCTTTATAAATCAATCAAATATTGACATGTGTTACTTTTTCTTACAATAAAAGTTAGTGTAGTGGTAATCCTTGTTTAGTTTGTCAACTAGATTGACGTGCGAAATCTCATTTCTCTAAACTTTTGTTCTCAAATAATATATCCTTTGGATAAATACTAATTTTATTTAAAAAGAAATAGTGTAGGTGGGAATATCAGATATGCACGACGTGTAAAAGATTCTTCTGTTTCTTTCAGACAGCGAAGCTTATATAGCCTAATGGATGCTCTTATCTGAATTTGTCCGCACCAATCAAAATGGAGTAAAAATAAAAAATTATAAATGTTTATTTTTTTAATTAACATGTCATTTTTTGATTGGCGCGAAACGAGCTTGTGGACAGAGTTCGGGACATCATGTCCTCGTCCCTTTATAAGAGCCACTACCGCGAATATTTTAGGTACGAAACAAGCACAATGATGACATCATGCATGGAGTGGCATAAATATAGATATGGAGGAAATCAATGATTAAAATCAATAAGTTACACGTTAGAAGTTATTAATTACTTACCACTTTCTAATTAAACAAACGTTTACCATGACTACTCAACAGTCAATAAGTCACACGTTACATTCATCCCACTTTCTAATTCTCTCACAATGAAGAAACTTCTTGATATCACCACTTCAATAACTTACAAATTACTTTTTTTTATCTTTCCGTTAGCATTTGATTCATTTCAATTACCCTTATTATTATTTTTAAAGTATTTATGCTAAAAGAGAAAGCAAAAAATGTGACAACTTTGATAAGTTATTATTCCAAGAGTTTCTTGATATTAAAGTTAGGGATGACAATGAAAACCGAATCTGCGGATACTTACTCGAATCTAACTCGAATTTAATAGGGAAAACCCGATATAATTGGGTTCGGGTTCGGGTTTTATCCGTGTTCAAATTTCGGGTTTAGTATTAACAATATCAAACCTGAACTTGTCCCGAACCCGATTAATATATGTAAAACTATAAAATTACATATAAATACTTACATAAAAACTATATATATATTTCACACATATATATATATATATAAACTATATATATAAAACTATGTTTTTTCGGGTTCGGGTTATCCGAAACCCGACGGGTTTGGGGATGGTATCATTGTTTCCAACTCCGCTTAATTCGGATTCGGGTTTTGAATTTCGGATTTTGGTAAGCACAAACTCGACTCCGCCTTGCCCCATTGCCCTTCCTAATTGAAGTCCATATAATGAGTTTATAAAATCATTACATCAAATATTTACTTTGATTGCATGTATCAGTTTTCTAAGGTTTGGTAATGTATCACATATACAATTTTCTCATCTTGCTTTGTTACCTAGCCTTTTTGCGAATTAATTATATCATATAGAACCATCACTTTCTTTCTGAATTTTCTCAAGTGCTCAATGCTTAAATGAAAATGGATATGTGAAAATTGTTAGATTTCATATTTATATATACTTAATCTCAAACAATATGAACGCACCAACAAGATATTAGTCAAGTGATGTAAGATTCACTAGGTCCTGACATTTGTTCGATATCTAAGAACTAAGGGTGGAAACAGGTCATGCCGTCTATTAGGAGCCTATTACCTTGCCTATAACAGGTCAGACCAAGTCAGACCTTTTTTGTAAACAGGTCAGACTTAGGCTTCTCCAAAAGCCTATTTAACCGAAATAGGTCTGATCCGGACCTTTTAAAAAGTCTATTAAGTCTAACAGTCCGGTCTATGTAATGTTATTATATATTTATAAATTATTTGTATAACATGTACAAAAAAACTAAATAAAATTTTTTTATGTAAATAATCCACTAGGACTAAGAGATTAAACTATTTAATAATTTGATATTTAATTATTGAGACTTGGACTTAAGTACATATTGATATTTAATTGTTGAGACTTGAGCTTAAGTACATAATTCAACTCATGTTAAATATTAGAACAATATCATATTTTACTATGATATTAAAATATATTGTTTTGTATATTATAACCTCAAATCCTTCGAATACATTACGCAACATTGGAAGGTGATGAAAATAATTGTGATAACAATGTAAAAAAATTCACACTAATTGCTATAATTATAATAATTTTTTCTAGTTTGTACATAATTTTTTACCTTAGTAGCCCTTTAAATAGTCTAACAGACCATATCAGACTTTTAAACAGGTCAGACATATGCTTTGAAATTTTTTTTAAACAGACTAACAAGTCAGACTTAGACTCTTATATGTTATATAGGCTCGGTCTGTTTAAGGCAAAGTCTGACCTGACATGTTTCCACCTATACTAATAACGACATTTGTTGAGAGAGAAAATCATACATCCTGAAATAGATTAGTTTGCTACCTAAAAGATGAAGATATATCATTGATAGAACAAAAAAACAATATGAATGGAGAGCGACAAACACAAAAATAATATAAAGTATAAAGGAATACAAATTCTTTATGGGCTGGAGCCAACTATGAACCTTTATTTGGGCTATCCCTATGCATTGTGTGGATACTCACTAAAGAGGTCGTTCTCCATCCAATGAGTCACTCACTAAAGAGGTCTTGTTTCTTCAACCCTATGCTCACATTCATTTCTTGATTAACTTGTTTCCATTGATTAATATCACTTTTGAACCTGTCAGTAATTTAACATTGTTCACAGTAAAGGGTTTTTGCTAACAACTTAACCAAGTTAAAATATAAAATAATTGCTTTTTTTTCTTTTTTTTAATCCCAATAAATTCAGACATAATAAAAAAATGAATGTGAAATATATAAAAAATCATTAAAATAAGGAGCTATAAAGGGGAAAACAAGTTGAGGAGGGAAAGAGAATGAGAAGAGAGAAGTTGAGGATAAATAAATTTTTTCTCTCCTTTGGTTTAGAGGGAGTTTGAAGAGAGGAAAAAAAGGAAGTGAGGCCCACCAAATGTGTTTCTCCTCTTAAGTGAGGCGAAAATGAGAGGAGAAGAAAGATCAAAATCGGTTATATATCCTGTAGCTGTGGATGTATAAAAAAGAAAGTTATCGTGTGTGGGAAATGGCTTCTTTGAACATTAATCTTTATCCATTTCGTGTGTGGCGTTCAATACAAGTTATATAGTTATTGTATATATCTGTCTCTTTTTTTTACGTTACCCTAGCTTACCTTATTAAAAGTAATCATGGATCATTCCCAAAGAAAATGAAAAATAAAAGCTGAACATGATTCAAAAAAGGGAATAAAGGATGAAGATAATGACATGCGTACACGTTCCATTTATTTTGTAAACTTAGCTTGTTTATAACTTTAGGGCTTGGGCATGACGAAAAATATAAATATAAGGACAGGGTCTAGTTATGGAGCTAGGATGGGATTTTTTACATATAAAGGGAGAAGTGAATGAAGGGAGTGATAGATAAATGTTGAGTCTTCATGATGAAGGGACATGTTTTGAATTCACCACATAGTTCTATAAGGATGTCCGTTAAAATCTACCACAATTTTTTAAGAGACTTTTATATCAATGTTGCATATTTAGTTTTGTTTATAAAGATTTCTATAAGAATGTGATAATACATAATATTTAACTCATGTCTAGAGAATTCTAGAGAATTCTAGATAAATTATATTATGATAGATATAACATGTATTATCTAGAAGTTTCATAAGATTCTTGAGAGGTCCTATAAATACGACTTATGAGGTTAAATGTAAAGTGTGTGGTAGTGAAAGATGTTCTACTATATATATAAAAATTTAGGTCCTTCAACCCACCAAAGTACTCACCCAACTATTGATCAATCAAATATATGTTTTTATCTATGATTCATCTCATATGCTCAACTACCATTTCTATCACCCAATGAAACCTAACAAAAATCATTCTCTCCCAAAAAATTCATGTTCTAAAGTCTCAAACTAATCAAATTCCACCAAGTGAAATATGAAGACACTTTATTTGTTTTATAATTTTTATTTGGAAGTATTTAACAACTTTTGATCGGATTGGAATATCATTGAAACACAAAAAATGGGATATGTGATTTAGAGGGAAGTGGCGTGAATATATATTGGGAAGGGCAAAGTGACCTAAGTGATGGGAAATGAAAAAGATTGATAGTGACACGCACTCACAGTGCTGTTCTTTAATGCCCTATACTCACTCATAAACTCACCTTACTCACACCATAAGGAATACTTCAGAATCATCAATATATTTTTCTCTCTTTTAAACGATAGATTCATGATGAATAATCTGGTCATAATCTATATACAAATTTAATTAAATAAAATGTATAATTAATAGTGTAAATATGTGTTGTGTTTGATATGATATATATATATATATATATTATTTCAAAGCAGGGAAGTGTAACGGAAGAGTGGCTTGATAGTGCTCCAATGTGGGGTACCACCCTATAAAGGCCATGTATAGTAGGGTTTCTGTAGTGACATGATAGATGACCTCATCACTATAATTAAGGGTTAAGGTAGGGATTGTTCCTTTTGTTGTAATTTCTTTTTATACTTTGCTTAATTCAAATTCTATCTTTTACTATTATTGGTTTTCCACTCCTACTTCATTCTTATAATCTGTAAAATCATCCATTCAATTTTATTTTAATCACTTATCTTTGTTAGGGATGGTTCCTCTTGTTCTATCTTTTCATTTTTATTTTAATTAATGACATACTTTGATATGCCGTTATAATAGAATCTCAAATGAAAAATGATATATCCTTTTATTAAATCATCTTAATCATAAGAAAGTTACACATTTTACTTGTAAATCAATCATTAATAAATAAAATATAATTTTATTATATATATAAATTTTTGATGAATATGAGAATTAATAGGAAGATTTAATAGGAATATATAACATAAAAATGAAATATAAATAACTGTAGATTACATCAGCTGTGGATTGATGTGTTTGAAGTTGTCAATGTTTAGAGAAAAGAGTGAGAGTTATTGGGTTTCGAGCAGAAGCATATCTTTTGCTTAATGTCAGTCATAATTCTCCATTTACCCATAAATTCAAAAGCTGCTTATACTCAATTTTTATTCTTTTCACTATTATTCAATAGGAGGTGATATTCAAGGTAATTGATTAATATGATAACCTAATTAAAATAGAACATTGCACACATATATCTCTTTCTATCTATTCATATTCATGATTTTACCTTTATTGATTATGCAATCTATAATGTAAATGTGTTATTTGAGTTGAAGATAAGATATTTTCTTTTTCATTTATTACTCCTCACTTTCATCTTTTCCTTTTCACTTACTCCTCACTCCCATCTTTTTTGTTTTCATTTACTCATCACTCTCATTTTTTCATTTTCACTCAATGGCTTCAATTATGATCTATTCTTGAGACATGCACATAGATACAATTATGAGAGTGTTCCATATTTTAGATTTTAGATTTTTATTTTATTCCAAACACTAAGTTTCAAAACAACTCACTAATATTGTAATAATTCACATATGAAGATAATAATAAAAAGTTATTCCAAGTCCTTGATCATGCAATTTTGTTATTGTGATTATTTATTTATCTTTTTTGTTTAGTTTGGATATAAATATTCTCCCACTTATCCTCTTTATCTGTTTAGTTAATAATATAAAAGGTTGGATACATTTTCCTTTTTTATTGTAAATAACTAAATATACAAATAACGATTTAAGTTTGATGTAGCTTATTTCATTATTCATTTGTTACGACCCACAACGATCCATGTTGGCACTATTTTAGGAACCTATCCGTTTATGGGGAATGATACTATTTTGTTGTTAAAGTAATAACTTACGTGTTAAAACTTAAAATAAATAACTAAATAAAGTTGATGAAAATGTGACTTATCTCACTTGATGAAAACTATTACACTTGATGAATTAAACTCTATAAAGGTGCCCCTTCACATATATGGCGTATGTACATAAATTAATATGTATGTGAATTGTGAAATGGGCATGTAAAATAAAATGGCAAGGTTTTTTTAATGTTTCCTTATTTATGGGGGAGGTAATTAAGTGGGTGGCATTAGGTTAATTAATTAAATTTGTTTTGATTGCTTTGTAAAATTAATGTTGTATTATTATAACCTTTCATGAACATGATTAGTTTACAACTAATTAAGGATCATGATTTACGAGACAGGACTTTCTTACCACTAGGGGTGAGCGGGAACCGACCCTATCCGCTCATTCGGTATGTCTAGATCATGATCAGACCTGAAAAATGGTTGGGTCTCACTGGATCTAGGGTTGAGTTCGAGTTCAAAAATTAGACCCAGACAATATTTAGGGTCGGGTAGAGACCAAACATGACCCGTTCCATGATCACTCATGATGTTTGTATGTGTCTCTGTTCAAATATATACATAGTAATGATATTTTTTTGGTTGAAAATATCATTGGTTCTATAATTTTTCATCATATATATGTTTAATAATATATATACACATACATTATTTTATATGTCAAATTACATATTCACAATAATAAATAATATTTAGAAGACTTTATGTAAAATGAGTATACGTTATATTTAATCGGGTCTAGGACCAGGTCTGGATTTAAAGGCTGATCTTATGAATATTTAGGGTCGGGACTTCAGGTATAGAACCGAGTCCGATTTCATAAAAATGACTCAAACAACATTTAAAGCCGGATAAGAACAAGTTTTAACTCCCACGGTCACCCGGTTAAAACTAATGAGTATAGTGGATGAAACAGCACCACAATTATTTCTTTTGCTGCTTATTAACTTATAAAGTACTATTTAACTATCAACTTAGACTTTACCTTAATATAAACGTCAAAGCTAAGAAGCGATCATAATCACTGTGATATATATGCTACTGCTACTATATTCATAGCCATAGGTGATAAGTGATAGCTTCTTCAATCTCATCTGAAAACTTTGACTGCTTCTGTGTCTCCATCGCCAACGTTGCTATCCACAGGTACAACAACTTCCCATCTCAGAATACTTTTACTGTTTCAGCTACTATCATTAATGACACCCTCACGTGTTCTTTCTTTTCTTGGCTCTTTCTTCTTCATTTCACACATAATATAACTTTTCTAGGTTTTGTTTTTACTTTTCCTTTTAACTTCAACGTACTTGTCTTTCTGTGTTCTTGTTTCTGCATAATATATATATAATATGTTTGTATAAGTGCTACTTTCTTGGTGCCTTTAGTGTATATAGCTTTCAAGCTAGCAAAGTTTCTACTTTCAAAGAAGGAAGCTATGATTTGTTGGAGAAAACCAGCAACTAGTTAGATCCATTGAAGGGAGAACCCAAACAACTAGGGTTTCACACGATATAACATGCAACCGAGAAGTGTCTAACAACCTTGTGTTTTCTTAGATTTTTTTTTTGAATTTTTTTGATCAATGTTCATTCTTACCGACATAGAGATTGGGATGTTGCACTGTTTGGTAGGGCTAATTTGGTGGGTAAGTGTCATAGTTGAGCTGTTTTTGAGAAAACTATTGACACAAAAGTGTTTGGTTGGGGAGGGATAGCTTCCTTAGATAAAGTTAGTGAAAAACTGAAACAAAAAACAAGTAACCCTTGATTTGAGCCTGTTCAAGGTGAAAACATAGAATAACTTAGTATATGTGTTCCTATGTTATTTATTAAGGTAGGTTGATTCCTTCCTTTAAGTCTGTTGATCCTTCTTTCTCTCTTTACTCTAACTGCATTTTGTATTAATTTTTCAGTTGAAAATACATTCCTGAATTTTACTGGGTTGTTGTGCTATGGTTTCTTCATAAGTACTTATCATTCTGTTCTTTAATTATTTAATTTGACATATAATAAGATGATGATCTATATTTTCTGTTTAGGAGAGCAACTGAGTATTTTGTTTTGACTTTAGGCTTTGGTGTTGTAGTAGTAAACTTGGTGTTGCTGGAATGAGCAACTCAAGGCATGAATCTCATGTTGCACAACAAATTCGGCGCGATAAGTTGAGAATCCATAATAGCTTCCATCATCTACAAGAATTTCCAGACAATAATCCAGAACAATTGTTGTTACACCAAGGGCTCAACTTAGATATTCAAGTTAGGAATGTTAGAAATGCCAACATGCTTGTTGATGAACCTGCACCTGTTTATTCTTCAGAAATGCCCAAAATTTCAAACCCTTTACCTCCTCCAAGGAACCATAATACTTTGGGGTATGAGGAACTAGGAGCAACTGAACCTATTAAGCTAATGATGCATCAGAATGGTTTAGTTCCCCATTCATATAACAGTTTGGGCAATGAAAGCACTTTTTTGGCTTCTGAACTCAACAATAATGTGTTTGCTTACCAGCACTATGGAAAGCAAAGTTACAATGAACTCACAGATACACAGTCTTCTCTTAGTAGAGAAATTCAGAAGCAATTAGGTGTAAATGTAATGCACCATTCTTCTTCTTCATCGTATCAGAATGCTTTGCAAGACATTGTAAAGTCATCGGCTTCTATTGTCGACTGCAATGGTTCACACATGGCTTCACTGATACAGCAAACTAGTCAAAACATTTGGGGAGGGGATCCAAATAATGAACTTGAACAACTTCAGACAAGTTATGCAAATCAACCAAATCACGGGCCGCGTTTCGGTAGTGTTAATTTTTGGACTAATAGGCCTCTCCCGAGTGATTCAACTCCTCAGAGTTTGTCCTTGTCACTTTCATCAAATTCACAATCCAAACCTTCTGTTTCTCATTTTGAAGAGGGTTCTGCATCTGCATGTGTATCAGATCATTGTATTTCTAAGCACCCTCCTCAATATGTAAAGCCATCTATCATTTCTAGAGATTCTGGGAAATCACCACTTCAAGACTATGTAGGGGTACCTAATCCAAACACGACAAGTTATCGAAATGTAGGTCCTCTTGGTCCTTTCACTGGCTATGCTACTATTCTCAAAAGTTCAAGATTCTTAAACTCTGCTCAGCAGTTGTTAGAAGAATTCTACTGTGTTTCTGGTCCAAGATTTGCAAATGTATTTGATGTTCCAAAGAGGGTCTCTGGAGAAGTTAATGCATATCCTTCTCCTTCTGCTGATACTGTTACTGTCAATGAAACTGGAGGGGTTGCTCCAAAAGGTGGTAACTCATGTTCTTCATCTTCTATGTTCTATAGTGCAAATGAAAATAGCACTAATAGGGAATCCATGAGTAGCTTTGTTCTTTCTCAAAAGCCGGATTATCAACAGAAGAAGGCAAAGTTACTTTACATGCAAGAAAAGGTTGGTTTTTACTGCTACCTTATAACTTTTGTTTGTTTGTTAATAATAATGTCTGTTAGAAACTTAATTTTATAATCAAAAGGAAGGTGTTTTTTTAATGCACAGTTGTGTGCACTGTGCAGCAATGGCAAGTATTTATTTCTGGAAAGTTAGGTTGCAAAAGTAAAACCTATTTTGATGTTTCACTGTGCTGAGAATATGAGAGAAGAAAATTGCATTCTTGTTTAAAACTTGCATTTATCAATTTCATTTAATGTGCTTGAATTTTGCAGCTTATAGCTTTCATAATTTTCTTTTTTACATTATATATTATTGTACCGCGTGGATTGTTGGTAATGTTATTTTTTTAGAATGATTGGTGTTAATACTATTGTTAACCTTTTGGTGAAAATCAATACATCTTTTACTTTATTGTTAACCTGTTTGGTCTTTTAAATTATTGCTCTTATGATGTTCCCTTCTTTATCATGGTTGGTCATGCCGAATGCTCGAATTCGTATCTCCTTTGAACATGACATTTCTTCATCTCACAACATTTGGCGTGACTCAGGAAATTTGAAAATGAAGAGTGAATAAGAAAATGGATAAGGGTTTCACTAGTCCTATATTCATGTATTATTATACTACTCAAGCCACTCTTCACACTTTCCTTTTCAATGAATTTCTCTCGTGAAGGCAAAATAATATTAATGGGGTTCATATATGGTAGTTTTGACTTTCATAAATGTTTTTTAAAAGATTGCCTTTGACACTATTGCATTGTTGATTGGATCATATATATAGGTTAGCAAGAGATACAAGCAATACCACCAACAAATGCAAATGATTGTTTCATCCTTCGAGTCAGTAGCGGGTCTTAGTTCAGCAACTCCTTACGTTTCCTTGGCTCTCAAGTCAACATCAAGACACTTCAGGTGCCTTAAAAATTCAATCTCAGATCAGCTCAAGCTTATAAGTGAAGTCTCGGGAGAGGACATACCAACTACCAGTACAAGTAGTAAAGTCGAGACTAATATGGCAAATCCAAGTTGCATGGACCAAAGCTTTCAAAAGAACAAAGTTAGTAGAAGTAACATGGGCCTTCATGAACCCCAACAGCATGTGTGGAGGCCTCAAAGAGGCTTGCCGGAACCTGCAGTGGCAATCCTTAAAGCTTGGTTGTTCGAGCATTTTCTTCATCCGTATGTTGTCTCTGCCTCTTTGTTTCTGTTTCGGTTTCTCTCTACATGTGACTCTTTCTTTTGTTCCGATAAGGAAGATTATTCTATTGGCTTTTTTCCCTGTTGAATTGCATTTCAGTTACCCCACAGACAATGATAAGCACATGTTGGCTACTCAAACGGGTCTATCGCGAAACCAGGTGTGGGATATATATGCTTAATATATATGATATATATGCATAAGGCTTGTTTGTAATATTTGATAATTAAAACTAAGGACGGTGTGACAAATCATGCTTGGAAACTAATTTATTGTCTTACCAAAAATAAAACAATGCTTGAAAACTAGAATAGGTATAAGCAAGTATCATAGCAGTGTTTGTGTTCATGTTATTTACTACTCTAATGGTGCAATGAACTACTAATATAGGTATCAAATTGGTTCATAAATGCTCGTGTCCGTCTATGGAAGCCAATGGTCGAGGAAATACACATGCTTGAAACCAAAGTCACAAAAGGTGACAACACTAGTAAAAATGAAGGAACTTCATGCACTGAAGGTGGTAGAATAGATAAGCCTCTAAGTAAGTTTGGTATGCATTCAATCCCTGAAAGCGAATTTCAGTGCAATAATGCTGAGGAAAATGGAATAAATGATGAAGAACAATGGAGTCAAGAGAAAAGGTCTAAGTTGGAATTCCAAATGATGGGTTTTGTTCCATACCAACGTGGAGGAGCACTTGGATCAGTGTCATTAACATTGGGTCTTAGGCATGGTGTTGAAGGTATACAAAACCAACAACAGTTACAACAGGATCAGCTTATACCTCACTTTGGAGGGCATTTATATCATCATTAACATTAGGTCTTAGGCATGGTGTTGAAGTATGTCTAAATCTTATTTTGTTGACCAACTCGATCAGGTGACACAAGGAGTGACAAATAGTTACGCGTTTTCTCGTCGGCCCTAACTATTTGTCGGGGTCTTATGTTTAGAGATATTTCAAGGTAGGTTCTTGGTTACCCTTTTCTTCAATATGATACATGTGAATGTATCTATTAGAGATTATATAGTGCATGCATCATTTACCAGTTATAAACATGACAGGAAATAGTAACAGACCTTGTGCATTGATGCTTTAGATGTAAGGGTTGAAGGAGTACTCACTTTAATATCAAAAAATGTCGATAAAAAAACATTAAAACAAAGAAGCATTTTTTTAAGAAATGAAGCACTGAAAAATATAGTAGAAGCATTGCATCTCAGATCTAAACTAATTAATAGAAAGTGGTGATGTGATTACCACTATGGTTCTTGTAGATACATAGAAAATTCATGCAAAAGTGTAAGGGTCAGCCAGGATTGCATAATACATGAAAATCTCTTCTTCACAAGTGAATTTCCCATACTATATATAAAACACAAAACATCCATTAAGCGGAAAAGAAAAAACATATTCTACGTTATTATCATTCATTTTTAGGAAATCAAATGGTTAGAATTGATGAATACATCTAAATTATTGGATTTTTCAAAATTGGATGACTAAAATATGAAATATGTTTTTTTCACTTACTATTGGAGTTAGTGGATCCCCTCCATTAGTATATGGGTATCCTTAAAAATATACTAAAAAAATAGAATTTGTTCTTTTTAGTAATGGAGAAGAGTCCAACTCCAATGTAACATGAGTTTGGGTATAAAAAGTTATCTAACAATATTGTTTAGGAATTAAAAATTTCATTATTAAATATAAATATCAATGGTATAAAATTTAACTTGAGTGTCATGGGTCTAAAATTATTACGATGTCAAAAACAAATAATTCAAGTGAAAGTCCAAACTATAAAATTGACTCACTCCACCCCCTTAACATGCATGAATTATGTTGGATTTGTGAAAGTGTTGGAAATCAGCAAGTCCTACATTGATAGTTTAGGGTATTTAAATAAATAATGAATCTAACTTTAAAATGGTAGAAATCAGGATAGGTAAAAAAAATTGGAATTTTGGGCCATACCTATGGTCTGATGTATAGTTCTGAGAAAATAAAAAATATATTATTTTCAGAGTTCACTCGACTCCTTAGATATTTATAGTTGTGAAAGTGTTTTGTTTTTCTTGGAATTATTTCTTTTGTGTATCTTTCCTTTATATTGTTGGAATTTAAAAGTTATTATTTTAAGATGTTGAAATACTTTCATATTATTTTATCATAAGATTACCTCATAACTTTTTCTATAACATAAGAGATAGAATTATTCTTTATTAGAATATAGGATATAAAATGAAAATATAAATTATTAAATTAGAATAAATTCAGATAAAGATAAAATTACCATATTTAGATATTAATTAGTAAGTATAAATAAATATAAATATAGATTGATTATAGAATGTATCATATATTATTGTTAAAAAATATACTTTGTTCAAAAAAGTAATCTACTTTTTCTTTTCTTTTCATAATCACTAATATAGAAAAACTACAAACTCAAAAAAGAAGAAGGCAAAAACAATCTCCAATCTTCAAATATAGTGTTGGATCAAAACAAACACCATGTCCATGACAATGAGTCTGGTTGGATCCGGGTAGTGTATTACTCAGACCCGTCCAATTGCTTTATTTTTGGACACAGATCTGCCACACACTCATGCTAATATCTGATTGTATGCTACCCATGGGTCATTGGGTACCCAACGGATACATGAGTATCCATAAATTCAAAAATATTAAAAATAATTGCAAGTAATTTATGTTATTTAGAAAATTAACAAGAGAAAAACTATAAAACTTAATTTAAAGTTTTAAAAACAACGTAACAACTCATTTTACTCTAACAAACATTAAAAACAACTTCAATATTAGGACTAAAAATTCATTTAGTATGAACTATTCGATTAACATCACATCATACATATGATTTAATAACATAATATCATTACTTAACAACGTAACATCACATTTTAACAACATAACAATCACATTTATTAATTAATATGATATTATAATTATGAATTAATATCATATTACAATATACATGATATTACAACAATTAGGTTGTTATATATATATATATATATATATATATATATGAAGAAATAGCGGGTTCGGGTACCCACGGGTCTTATATATATATATATATATATATATATATATGAAGAAATAGCGGGTTCGGGTACCCACGGGTCTGAGTACCTTATTACCCAGAACCAGACCTATCTAACAGCGGATCTTAAAATCGCGGGTCTCAATTACCCACAGTCCAAAACGTGGACCCAGACCCGACCCATTGCGGGTACCGTAGATCTGGGTACCCATTGCCATCCTTATATGTCCACAACAACGGTAAGGAAAATCAAATTGAGAATGCTCCACATATGATAAAGACCATCCTCTAATTTCTCTTCACATACATGTAGTTCCATAATTAATATTTTAAAAAATTCTATAGATCTAATTGTTAAAAAATTCAACATGTAAAATAATTTCATAAAAGCTTAAAATTAATATAACAAAACAAAGCTTAAAATTTATAAGCATTCATAATCACTTATGTAAAAAATATTAACAACACCAAAATTGTTTCTCAAGTGATATACTACTCTGAGCAATACTTATTAAGAGAGACAACTACATACCCGATAAAAAATTAGTTCCTAACACAAATGGGTAATGGATACCCTTAGTACTTGTAGGGGTGTGTAGGCCCAACCTACTCACCTGATCTAATCCGATCATGATCAGAGCCAAAACAGATCGAGTCTCACGGGTGTAGGGTGAGGTCTATAGTTGAACTCGAGTCCAAAAATTAGACCTAAGCAATATTTAGGGTCAGATATGAGACAAATATGACTCGATCTCAACGATGGTCAACGACCTATCTTGCTTTTATATGTCTATATTCAAGTGAGTATAAAGTAATGACACATTTTTGATCCAAAATATCATCGATTATTTAATTTGTATCATATATACATGATTAACAATATATACACATAAATAATTTCATATGTCAAATTACACATTCATAAACATAACTATAATATTGAGAAGACTTTATAAAAATGTATGCATTATATTTAATCGGTTTTATGTCAGATTCAGATTGAAAATTTGTCTCAGTCAATACTTGGATTCAAGTTAGTTTGGAATCTAGGATTAAATTTGTATTCAAAAAAATTGATTATACCAATATTTAAGATCAGATAAGAGATAAATTTTAGAGACGACAAATATTAACAAGCAACTCATGAAAAGAAAAGCAAACTATGTACGGGATGTTCTCTCATAAATGAATTACTGTATTGTATTTATCACTGTTATTATATAGTGTTATAAATAAGGTCTTTTATTTATCCCAAAAATAATTAAACATTCTTACGCAGCGTCCCATATACTAAGAACTCTGAAACTTCAGAATTATTTTCGTATTGCAAATTTTCCAAAACAATTCACGCAGGTTTGTTTACTCAATTTTCGTCATTCTTACTATTTTTTTCTCCAATCCCTGTCAACTATGCATACATTGTTGTTAAATCGTGTCTTCGTAATTTATGCTGTTTCTGAATTAGGGTTTGATTCATTTAATTCCGAGTTTGTATGGCGATTTTATAGTGATTGATCCTCGTTTTGGTACGAAAATTTGATTTGACATTGGAAGGTGAAGAAAAGGCTACCCAATTTCTCAGTTTTCACCATGCATGCGCAATTTAAATTTTTTTTGTTTGATCTTTTGAGCAATTTTACTGTAAATAGTAAATAACAACCTTTTCATAATTTTTTCTTGAGTTATGGGATTTCTTGGAATTAATGAAATATAGTGGTTTGAATCTTAGGGTTCTTACTCTATGAGAGGTTTACGGTTTACGTATGGGGGCCTGAGGGTCAGTCTCACAACTATGTCTGTGAAAAAGTTTTAATTTTCTGCTGGCAGAGCAGATAATAATCCAGTCAATGCATCTCATCACATTGTGTGTATTGACACAATTTAATATTAAGATTTTATTTTTTGTTTGTCACAACCCCAAATTTGTATAGAGATAAATGGCTGGATTTCAGTTGATTTTATCATCTCTATTACCCTTCTCAGTTGGTACCATGTTGTATACTTAGCCTCATTGAAGTTTGCTAAATGCCAAATGATATGTATATATTAAATGTTGTTTTGGGGTCTCTGTTACTGATTTAAGTTATTGTTCTGTTGGCCTCACAAGTCACAATGTTCAGCTGAACAGATGGCAAATGGTACACATTCTAGTCACAAGGGTAAGGCTGAAGAAGTTAATAATAGGAGGCCAATGCAAGTTGGTGAGAAAGAAAAAGTAAATCCTCCTTCTAATGTGTTAGATGCAACTGGTCTCAGAAGGTCTACTAGGGAGGCATCATCAACGAAGTTGACTACAAGCCCTTCAACTACTCGGAAGTCTGAGCGGCTCGAAAACAAAACAACACCAACTCCTGCAGTTTGTAGGAAATCTCAAAAGGTTGAGAAGACAAATATGCCAAGTCCTTTGAGGAGATCTGGAAGACATAAGAATCACTCCGTTTCGACTCCTTCAGATTCTAAAAGTTCAGGGTCATCAAGTTCAAAGCAGAAGCCAAAAAAAGAGAAGACTGTGAAACAGTTGATATTTGAAGCTAAGGAAATCACTGAAAATGATGAACACGATGTGGGAACTCCCCAGGTTAAAGTAAAAAGAATGGATGCCCGTATGTACAGGGCTACCTTTATGAAACCAAAGAGAGGTAATAATATAGTAGGTTGCGTAGTCACATTCTTATTTCTACAACTTCACATTCCTTTACTTAGCCATAGCTCTGTTACTAATCCAAATGTAATAAAAAGTAATGCTAATTTGGGGTTAATGTTACATGCATTATCACTTTATAAAGAGTAGCTATAGTGGTGCTGGTGAAGATAATTGAAAGTTTTGCTGAGCGAGTCATGTTAATTATTATTAATATTATCCATTGCTTATTTATTTATTGCTTGACTGCCAGATTGCCTCGAGAAGCCAAATACAACTGATAAGTCAACTCAGGAAGGTGGCACTAATGGTGGAGGCAAGATTGATGAGTGCTGCAAGTCGAGTGGGCATGTAAAAGGTCTGTTGGAAAATAATTCCACTCTAGGTTCATTGGTACCATCTAATGACACAACTCATGAGACTAGGTTGGCACCTCAAAGTGTTCAGCCTGATTGCAATGGAGAGGAGATATCACAGATGTTAGTTTCAATGAATGTGGTATCAGATGAAAATTTGGTTGGGAGCAATGTTGGGCTTGATAGTGGTGAAAAAATGATAGAGAGAAAAGGAACCACGGTGGACAAGGTTTCAAATGTTTATTCTACCATGTCTAATGATAACAACTGCACCTTGATTGGTGAGGCTGGCCCTTCAAGGCTAGGTGGCAATATTTTGGGGACTGACAGGCCATGTTCCAAACGAAGAAGGTATTTCTTAATTGTTGGCAAATGATATGAAATAATATAATATTCTCCATTATTCCCGAATAATAATGAAATGAAAGTTTTAATCGATTCTTTTTCCAGGTGTTCTAGCATTTTTTGTTGCTAGTTTATTTTCAAATTCATTATCCTATGATGACACTTTTCTATTAAAAAATGTTCATATGACACATGCTGCTTCATATGTTGTGTTCAGCATCTTTTGCCTTTATATAATTTATTGTAGTCGAACATGTTGGTTTTGGATGGTGTTTGGCTTTCTTGCCCGTCACTATGAAAGTTGTATCACTGTTGGCTGTTGCCACAATTCATATGCAACTCTGAAGTGTCTCAAGTCCCAACCACTTCTATTTTCCAACACTTCACTAATACCATATCATCTTATAGAAATGTTAGGAGTATGTGGTTAAATCTTTCTCATAGGAATTATAGAATTAGTACATTATATATTGCATATGGAGTTAAGTCCTAAATTTTGTTTTTGTTTTTATTACTTTGTAGGTTGGATGATGATTCTGCAGTCCCCCATTGTAATGAATCCTGTAACCCTTCTACAGTTGAGGTTGGTTGAATTTATTTTTCCTTCATTACTCTTTTTCCAGGTTACTTAATTTTGTTAATGAAGGCCCCTTACATCAATGCACATCAATGTTATAATACCGTACCAGTCATCAAACCGGTCAATGTATTGAGATTCTGCTTCGTCAGTTCAACTAGTGGTTTGCTAATTAAACCTCATACCGATTAAACTGGTTAAATGACACACATATGTGTGGTACAGTGCATGAGGCTCCCACTTAGTGGGGTTTGGGGAGGGTAGATGTGCACAAACTTACTCCCACACGCGAAGATGTCATTTCTAGGATTTAAATCCGTGATCTCTTGGTCACTAAGAAACAACCTTATCGTTGTGTCAAGGCTCACACACATACACACACATGTAACTAAATTAGAAATAGGCAAATAGTCAAATTTATAATCTATTTTTCATAGTTTCCTCAAAATCAATCTTCCCAAAACAAAAAATAGTTTACGAGTGCATAGTTTAAATTGTAAGACGGTGAGCTTTGACACAACAGTAAGGTTGTTGCATAGTGACTGAGGTCACTAGTTCAAATCTTGGAAATTGCCTCTCCGCTTGCAGGGGTAAGGCCGCGTACATTTACTCTCCCTACATCTACAGATCTACTCTCCATAATTTAAATTGTAAAGACCAAACCACGAGTATTTATCACACTTAAAAAACTCAAAACATAAACAAAGAACATCAGTTCATAACTCAATCTACAAAACATATTATAAATGTGGAGCTTTATCACCATGTGTCTGCCTAGTGTAATCTATGTGTGTTTTCACTTCTGTTTTTCTTTTTTAAGCAAAATGCCGTCTTGTGGTGTCAGTTTTTTATGTTTAAAATATATGTAATGAACCGCCTCGTTCAGATAAGCCCACCTGATTTGACGGTTTTCACTGGTATTGGTGCTTGGGTGGTTGAATAGATGCACCGTACTAGTCGGAGGGTCTGATACTCTGGTTCAGCGGCTTTTGGATTGAACTGGTCAGTACGCTTATATTATGGATCCTGAATAAACTGAACTGCAGCAGAATCACGATTATGTCGCCGAGGTCAATTATTTGGCCAAAGCATAAAAAAACTATGGAGTTTGTGCTTGCTCAATCTGGCTATGCCTTTCATGTTATAATTGAATGCAAGATGCTATCCTTGACTATTCTCTGTAATATGTTCACCTGATTAAATTGTAGTCTATCTCCCGGCTATTCTTACTTTAGTAAATTCTCTATCCTGACTGGTTGTTTTGGTTTCATCAACCACTGCAGGAACCAGGCTGGCGAAGCTCTGTTAATAAATTAGCTCAGTTGCCTGGAAGAGTTTCTTCTAGATTTGGTAACAACAATCTTTTGGAGGCAGTGAACAAATTATGTGAGCATTGGCAGAAGGGCCAGAGCGCTATTGTAATTGATGACCACGTGAGTATGACTATGTTCTTCACTTGTGCCTTTCAGTAGATTCATTTTGTCTTTATTATGTTGTGTCTGTTCATCAATCTCTATATCCATATATAAAAGCCAAAATCAGAGTGACATTAGTTTTTGGATGATTGTACTGTGTGCTAACACAGGAATTGACCAGAAAATATCTGGGCTTCAGTTTTACTAATATTTCTGTGCTAATTATGTCTTGATTTCAAGTAATGGTTTTCTTGCTTGTTATGTGTTAGCTTGTTCTAATTTTATTTCATCATATGTCTTGAAAGGATGTCCTCCCCCCCCGCACTTGTTTAATAGTTATTCATTTGAGGGTGGATTTAGTCATTTTGTTCTAATTGGCCTTTTGGATGATTTGGTTTATGATAGAACCCAACAATGTCCGTGTAGAGGACACTGCCTAGTAGGAAAAGATTTTTGTTGTTTTTATTGTTGTTATATATAGTATGCTCAAATATTTGAAAAAAATGAAAATCTCTATAGACGAAATTCCTACTAATCAGATGGCAGATAGCCCCAATACCTAGAGTTAGAAGGGGACCATGAAAACATTAAAATGGATTTCAAGCTAAATGACCTTCCTGAAGACATTGCTTTTGGGGGTGACACAATGTTGTTTGACCTATGTAGCTGACCCCACCTAGTGGGAAAAAGGTTTTGGTTGCTGTTGTGCTATATTTTTATTCCATGATTTATTGGAGAGCCATTTGAAAATGTTGTGTTTGAAGTTGTGTCAATTGATGTTCTTAAAACCAAGTCCCTGTATGTGTTTTTCAGGAAAGAATTTTGAAAGTGGTTGCATTTATCGCAACGTTGCAGTCTGATATTTATCGTCCTTTCCTCATAATCTCAACCGCTGCTTGTCTCCATTCATGGGCGAATGAATTTGACCAGGTGGATCCATCTATAGATGTTGCAATTTACAATGGGGACAAAGAGATGCGTAACAGTATACAGAGATTTGAATTATATGATGAAGGAGGTTGTATACTCTTCCAGGTGCTCATAGTTGTTCCACATATCCTGATTGAGGTATGTTCAAGAGCAGGTTACTGATATTGATGGGATTTATCAACGTTATCTTCATTTAGGGGATGACCCCCAGGAAGGGGTGGGGGATTGGATGAGTTATCTCATTAGTTGATTGGGATTTACGGTTTCCTTCCATGTTTAGTCTATTTATTTTTTCCTCGAAAAATTGTTTTGTGATGCTTGTCACTGATCAATCTAAGTAATATTATCATGCAGGATTTAGATGTTTTGAGAGGCTTTGAATGGGAAGCAATCATTGTGGATGAATGCCAATCCCCTAAAATCTCTTCTTATTTCAAGCAAATTAAGATGTTAAACACACATTTATCAGTTCTACTTTTCCGTGACCAGCTAAAGGTTTGTTTCTATTCATGCCTTGGTTTCAGCTTCTCCCTCACCTAAAACTTGTATTGTTGCCTTATGCGATTCTTCTGGCTTTTTCAGGATAGTATTGAAGAAAACATTAACATTCTGGCTCTCCTTGATTGTCAAAGTGGTAATGAAAAAGATGGTTCAACATCTAATTCCAGTAACAATATCGCTGACCTGAAGAAGAGGTTGTTAAGTCATATTGCATATAAATGCCAGACTGACTTCTTTAGGTTTGTTGAGTATTGGGTTCCTGTACAAATATCTCATGTGCAGCTTGAGCAGTATTGTGGTATTTTGCTTTCTAATGCTTCAATTCTTCGGTCTTCGTCAAAAGTTGATACTGCTGGAGCTCTTCGTGATGTCCTTAATTCAACCCAGAAGGTTAGTTTTTACTTTTGAATTAGTTGCATAGTTGGCATGAGATCAAAGACTACAGATTTGATTTGGGTTCTACCTCTGTTATTCTTCAATATTTGGTTTGTGCCATATTAATTAATCTTCTTTTAAAATTTGTTATGGGTAAGCTGTTGATAGTTTGTTACTAATACCGAGAAACAGATTTGTAATTTCAAGCATGTGAAACATCAATTGTAATCAATTGGGTACATGTTTGGCTCATCAATGATCAGAAAATTGATTTAGATTTGCGTTTTATTAAATCTGTTTCTAAGTTTACAGTATTGTGATTTATGTTTTGAAGCTTATTTGTTCCTAACTGAAAATAAAAAGAATTTGACAAAAATCCATGTTTTAAATTTTTAATAATTAATTTGGTGTTCACATAGTTGATCTATAACATAGAGATCGACGAAATTTTACATTCACGGTCGACTACCTGACACACCCTTCACCTTTTACTTGGGCTTAGGACTGACTTTGATAGAGCGTTATGATATTGTTTGATCCATGTAGCCTACCCCATCCAGTGGGATTAAGGCTTGCTTATTGTTGCAATTAATTTGGTGTTCCTCAGCATTTTATGACAAAGCTGTCAACTAGTTATAATTGTTACGGTTTCACATTTTTGGGCAGTGTTGTAATCATCCTTATGTTCTTAATCCATCCCTGCAACCTTTGCTTACTGAGGGTCTTCAAACAGCATCACCTGAGTTTCTAGATGTTGGTTGCAAAGCAAGTGGCAAGCTACAGCTTCTTGATTCAATGCTCAAGGAGTTGAGAAAAAAAAAATTACGAGCACTCGTTCTTTTTCAGGTACAAGTTTTGCAGACTAACTGATTTGATTTTGCATCCTAAACATTGTTAGGAATGGTACAGAAATGAGAAATGATTTGGTTTCTAAATTGTATATGTAATTTAATTTATTTCAAAATGATATTCTCATCCCCACCACGTTGAAAATTTAGAATTCTTTATGTACTTATATGTAATTTAATTTATTTCAAAACGTTGAAATTTTATATTTTATGATTTGTTTCCATTATGAGGACTATCAGAAAAGCTTAGAAACAAGTTTTAATTAATAAGTTCAATATTTTCAGTAAGGCTTTATTGTCTTGTTTTTTGTTGTTGTTGTTTGGTTTTGTCTTAAGTCTATTAGCTGCTCTCTCTAACTTTTCCACTGTGCAATATTTATGTTGTCTTTGGTGAGTACATGAGGACTGTGATGTCCCTCTTTCTCTTATACACCATCTTTCACATGAGACAAGGTAGTTCAGTGGCTTATACTTTTATTGAATTTCCAGTCTATTGGTGGTTCCGGTATTTTGGTCGACTTCCTGCTACTAAGATTTGGTCAAGATTCTTATGAAGGGATCGATAGATCTTCTCCTCTTAGCAAGAAGCAATCTGCCATGAAGAAATTTAACAACAAGGACAATGGATGCTTTATCTTTCTGTTAGAAACAATTGCTTGTCATTCAAGTATCAAATTGTCATCAGTTGATGCTGTTATTATATTTAATAGTGATTTGAACCCAATGAATGACGTAAGATCTCTTCAGAAGATAACACTTGATTCACAGTTTGAGTTCATAAAAATATTTCGTTTATATTCATCTTTCACTATTGAAGAAAAAGCCTTAATATTTGCGAAACAAGATAAGACCCTTGACATCAATATACAAAATATAAGCCCAAGTACCACTCATATGCTGTTGATGTGGGGTGCGTCTTGTCTATTTGATGATTTGAGAGTCTTTCATGATGGTGAAACTTCTGTCTCAAGTCTAGAATCCTTGTTTGGTGGAGAACCACATTTGAAAGCAGCCTGTGAGTTCTCATCCATACTATCTCAGGATGGTGAAAATAATGACACAAGCAACTGTTCATTTTTACTGAAAGTCCAGCCAAATGGGGGAAAATACCGTGGAAATTGTTCTTTGCTTGGTGAGCAGAAACTTAGGTTCCTGGATGAAGAAGCACCCCATATTTTTTGGACAAAACTTCTGGAGGGAAAACACTTTAAGTGGAAATACTCATGTGGTTTATCTCAGCGGAGCCGGAAGAAAGTTCATCATGTTAATGGTTCATTAGATAGGCCTGATCTTGTGAGTGAAAGCATCTCAAAGAAGCGCAGGAAAGTGAGCAACAATACTATTGATCAGCCTTCTTCAAAATCTGGTGGTCGGAAGTTATCTGCTGGGGCCAAGGCAGGTTAGTGGTGGCTTTGTTATTAACTTTTCATTGTTCTATGAGTGTGATGAATGGGAAGAACTGTTGACCTTTGTTGTTTTTGGGGTGCCTTCTGAAACCATTACATACTTTTGCAGGAACGTCTAAAAATCCGCCTGGAGATCTGGCCGGTAATGTCACTCAATTCTTGGTCTTTAACTACTTGCGTTCGCAATCCATTCCATATAAATTGCAGTCCTTACTCAATTTGTTTGCTTGATCAAATATCAGATGGGGATCCCGGTAATGGTGTTGAATCAGAGAAAAGTAGTAGACTGCATGATGAGCAGAGGAGTTTACATCTTTTGCTGAAGCCAGAGATTGTAAAGTTCTGCGAAGTTCTTCTTCTACCAGTATGCAGCAACATTCACTTTGTTATACTTTCTGTTTGTTTTCCTGCCATCGTCATTTTACCGTTGACTAGATTGCAATTTTAATTACCAGATTTAGTGTTGATGTAATGTGACTTCTAAAAGATTTACCGAATTATAGGCAGTTTAGCAATATTTTTTTATGTCAGGCCTTCAAAATTCTGTTGACTTGATGCAGTGTTCCCTTTTTGCTTTTGATGTTGGGATAGCTTGCTAAACCTGCCTTATTCTTGGCTTATAAAGATGAGGGGGTGTAGTGTCACTGATCTGAAATTATGAAGACTAAGGTTGAAGAAAGAGAAATTGGATAAGTATGAAACGTTTTGCTGCAATTTCTGATTGTGGCTGTTCTTGGTGTTGTGACTTTTTGTTTGAATGACTGACAGTGATGTCTGAATTGGAAATTAGAAGGTTTTTAACATTAAGAGGAAGGGCTATTGAGATTTCTTAGAACAGTTAGCGGAAGGAAGATAATGAATTGGGAATTGGTGCATTGAAAATTAATATTAAGAAGTTCAGGGAATAAAATAGCCAAGGGCTAAATTAAAGTGGTTAGTGAGTCTTGAATCCAATATAATTAATTATAAGGTAGTATGGGGAAAAAAGGAGAAAAATTTAATGAGGTTGTATCTCGGTTATGGTGTTCTTTTGTCGGTCATTGTTTGGTTCTAGATTTGTTTTGTATCATTGATATTATATGGAGTGAATATTGATGTCAATAAGTGAATAAAGTCAATGTAGCAGATATAAGAATGCGTTGGATGAGTGAACATACTAGACAAAATAGGATTAAGAATGAATGCATTAGGGAGGAAGTTGGGGTAGCTCCTATTTGTAGAAAAAATGGTAGAATCGTGCCTTATGCATGTGTTGAGAAGGCCGTTAGAAACCCCAATAAGGAGATTTGATCATATGGAGGTTAGTCTAATTTTTAGAGGCAGAGGTAGAGAGAGACAAAAAAAAACTATAGGCGAGCCGGTTAGGAAAGATTTAGAGATTAATGATTTGTTAATGAGCATGATTTACGATAGAGCGTTATGATTTTGTTTGATCCATGTACCTGACTCCACCTAGTTGGATTAAGGCTAGGATGTTGTTCTTGATGGATTAATTTTATTGTATCATGAAGCTACTGTGTACTTGAAATAACACGGACGATGACTTTACCTGTTATCAACCAATCTAGGACTCATCATAAATGCAGAAACAGCACCTAAGGAAGGAGGAATTTGTGTTGCCTGTTCAAGTAGTTTCAGTTTTCCGTAGATATTTTAATCACTATGACTTTGGCCTTGGAAATTAATGTTGCAATCAATCCTCTAATTCAACCCTGCTTTCACGAGTGATCTTTGTATCTTTTTATACTAGTATTATTATTAATTTTATTTGGAGTGATCTTTATGACTATGTATACTAGCACTCATGAACATGATAGCTGGTTTGGCCAAATTTTGTATTCATATATGTCAATCTGAGCTTTATTATGACTTATGAGTCTGAATTTGATGTTATGTTGACATATCTTTTTTGTATTGCAGGATAATGTCAAGAGTACTGTGAACAATTTTCTTGGATACGTTATCAACAATCATTGTGTCCCCAGGGAACCAGTGTCAATATCACAGGCTTTTCAAATATCCCTGGTCAGAATATTTTCTTGCACTTTTGCTTAGTCCATCAATTCTTTTTCTTGTCTTGCATCCAGTTGTGCTCTCTAACTTAGTATTTTATAAAACAATTTTTTTGTCATTTTTGTTCCTGTCGACCTCAACTAGTGGGATTAAGGCTTGATTGGTTGTCATTTGTTTTTCTGCTTATATATGTTGCAACTGTTGGTCACCAAAACTCAGGTGGATTATATTACATTTGACCTTTGCAGTCATTATTTCTTGATTGGTTTCATAGTCCATGTCATATATGATTTGTGACTTATCAATCTTGGCTTCCTTTTCCTTTCCTGCTATAGCATCTCGTGGAATTTGATTTCAATTTTTAATGTATCTGTCTCCCAAGTTATTAGAATGCATTATGTGCTTACACAACTTTTTTTCTTTGATCTAACGTTTCATTAATTTCTGTTGATTTTATTATTTTGATTTTTTATGTTGCTGCAACCCTACCTGCAATATTTGACTGCTCAACTTTAAAGTCATTTCTTGTGTTGCACGCGCCTTGAGAATTTGTTTCAGTTGAGATTTTTATCCCTGGACCATGATAGTCAAATCAGGATAGAGACAGTGGATAGTTTCTTACAATTCATGATCAATTATCAAATTAAAAATACTAAAATAAGAGTCACAAGACTTATAACAGCAAAATAATGTAAGAAATAGCACAAATTCAGGTCATAAGACCCATATCATAATAGCAAAATAACATAAGTTTAACTGTTCAAACATCATAAGAGTCACGTCAATGTGACATCAAAATAACATGGATTGATTTTAACTATCAAAATTCAATGACATGCTTTCAAATTATATAAAAATGAGAGAAATTAAATATAACCTTTGCCTGTTATACAAAACCATTACTTGATATTTCATATCCAGAGCTTTATGCTAAAGGTAAAAGACAGTTTGACCTGGTTGGTTAATTGAAACCCTCAACAAAACCATAATAAGAGATGAAGAAACTGCAACTGCAAGAGAAATGATGCAGAAATAGTCAAAGAGTAAAAGGCAGGAGAAGGGATAAGAACGTAGGTTTGTGCCATATTAGAATGGTAAATTTGGCCCATTCTGAAGTAGGTTTTTTATTTATTTCATTTTTTATAAAAAAAGAGTCAAATTTAGGGTTTTCAAAAATGGCCGTGTGCGGCCCCTCCTGCTTTGATATGCGACCTGCTAGTTTCAGACTTGCAGGAATTGCGATCCGGTGATACACTGATTCAGGACCGAATCTGGACCAAAAATGATGCAGCCTCCAGGAGTGAAATTATATTGAATTTGATATTATCTTATGATATTGACTACCATAGTCTTGATAGCTCAGTGAACTGGGTCACAGTATTTCCTGCCGATTATAAATGCATTTTTTTTACAGGATTGCATTTAGTATGTAAAACTGATAAGGTTTTTCTTGTATTGTGCAAGTTTCAGATTTGGGCTGCTGCTTCTTTTGTAAAGCATAACCTTGACCAGAATGCTTCTCTTATTCTTGCGAAAGAAATTTTGAATTTTGACTGCAAGAAGGTAGAGGTGGAGTATCTATATTCGATGTTGCGGTGTCTAAAGAATATATTTTTATATCGCACAGGAATTTCTAGCGATACTGGTTCTCCAAAGGCTTCTGAATCACGTAATGGGGTGTATTCCTGTACGGGACGAGAAGTTGAATTGTTCAAAAAAGATATTTCCAAAAGTATTAAAGAAACTAAGAAGAAATTAAAGAAAAAGCTGACAAAGCTATTTTCTATGCAACTGGAAGAGAAGCAAAGATTGAAAGCAGCTATTGAGGATGAAAAGGCTCACTTTGAGAGTAAGTACAAGCTAGAGTCAGCAGCTATTCGATGTTGCTCTCCTAATGATGTGGTAAGAGAAGAAAAGCTTGAGGATTTGAGTAGGGAATATGCTAAAAAAATTGGAGAATTGAAATGTGAGCATGAAACACGTCTCAAGGATCTTGAGGACGTGCAATCAGCTAAAATACGAGACTTTCAAGATCAGGAGGCTGCTTGGGTGGAAGAGCTTATGTCTTGGGCAAAAAGTGAATTGTCAAACATAGATGCTTTAAAGGAACTTGGTAATGGGGTTGAATACTTGCAGACTTGTGATGAAGCACTGCCTCAAAAAGGTCTAAAGAATGTGGACCTTGTATCTGGTCATTTTACTGAAGGAATGGGTCATGATAATATGGTTGAAGTTATGACAGGAACCACGATTGGGGTTCCTGAAAGTAATTCCCCTACACTTGAATTATGCAGTGGACCAGTTGAACTGCAAACTCCTTTGGTCAACCATATCGGTGCTAATGGAATGAGCATTATAGGTTCAGAAGATCCACCAGTCTCTCAAAGTGAGGACCATAATATAGCTGAAAATGAGGTGATTTTTTACAGTAACACAAGTACTGCAGATGAAGGTTATGGGTGTGAAAATTTTAGCCGTGGATCCAGAGACCCTGTAGATGAAGATTTAGATAGAGAGTTGTCAAGACCAGGTGGACCTACCAGTCCAAGTAGTGGTCCACATGATATTACCCTTTCAAATTTACCTGTAGAGCACCAAAATCCCGATCGTGTCTCATCATGCGTACATGATGGACAATTTCCAGTTGAAGTGCCAGAAACTATTCATGAATGGCGCACAGTAAGTGTATTAGAAAGAGTGATACCTGCAGAAATGCTTAGGGTGGTCAATTTTACTGATTGTCCGGCAAATGCAACTCCTATGGATAATCCTTCTGAAAATCAAATATCTATAGGAGATTCGATAGATGTCCCAGTTTTAGATAATGTTTTGTCATCAAGACCTAGTGGAGCTGCTAGTCCAAGAGGTGGTACACTTACTGATCCAATTTTGAATCAACAACAAATTCTTGATGAATTCTCTTTTAATATACCCCATGAGGATATTCCAGTTATAGTGCCGGAAAATAGTCATGCTGTGGTTGATTGTCATAATAATGTGGAGCCTTTAACAAATGCTGGGTTGGTGCATACTACATCTGGGCAGCGGGAAGGGGTGCCTATAACGATGACAGAATGCACCTTGTCCCAGGATACTCCAGTATCTAGATCAGTTGATGCCGTGGAGCCTCTAGAACAAGTGCAGCAGCTATCATCTGCAGAATCCCCCCCTGACCAGGATATAGCAGGAGAAATGCAGAATTCTTCCAATCAAGTTGGGCTTGTTTCTAGTCCAGTTGATATTATACCAGCCAATCAATTCAATCATGCTTCACTGATCACGAGTCCTTCAGAGTCGGTGCAACAATTAACATCTTCCGAGCTCCCTTCTTCCAACCTAGATCCATCTAACATACATTTGTTACCTACAATTGAACACCAGCCCATCAATGAAGATGATGTCCCCTTCCATGATCCTGAGGCATCAACGATAGTTCCAAATCAAGATGCTGTGCAACCTGACTCAAATTTGGGACTGGATTCACATTCACATCAAGTTGTTATGCACCCTGCCGCAAATTCAAACCTGAGTTCAATTTCCCCTGGTGGGGCTGGAACACAGCCTTCAGACACACAAAATTTGTCAACTCCTTCGGGGATCAGTCATCATAATCATCTTATTCAAACTGCAACCCGTTCAGCTTCCGGATTTGTTCCGCCTTTGTGCTCTGAACCACTTAAATATGAATTGGAAAGAATACAACAAGTAACAGAGAAAATTAAGAAAAACCATGAAGATATGGTTAGTTTCTATTTTACTTAATTACTGGGATGATGCTTATTCTTGGTTTTCTATCTTTTCTGATTACTATAATGTTATTCTTGTTGGAGCAGAAATTACAATTGAAATCTGATTTTGAAAAGGAATATGCGGAACTTCGCATGAAGTATAACATCAAATTTCAGGAGATTGAGGTTGAATTTCAGCAAACAAAGAAGAACCTAGATACAAGTCTCAATGCAGTTCTCATGAATAAGATATTGGCAGATGCTTTTAGGTCTAAATGCATGGTTCTTAAACAGCAAGGTATGTTGGATTTTAAGAGAGTTCAAAGTTTTGATAATTGCTTGTAAAGCCCTGACTGGGATATGTTGAGATTACAAAATCTCACTTTACTGAAGTTTTCCAATTCCGTTTCTGTAGCTTCAGTGGTTGCTTCCTTGCCATTTGTTATTATTCTCTTATTGACTGATCAACTCATTCCTAAGTATTAAGCCTAAGTATAAGAGGGGTAGAGGGTTTTCCTCATTTTTTGTGATGGTGTGGAATGCATATCAAATCAAATTAAGAAAACATTTGCAGGTAAGTAACTTCGGTGCTGGCACCTGCTGTTTACCATTTTTCATAAACAAAATGATGAATATGTAATTTTTTGAAAGAAGAAAATTAGTCAGGACTGATTGTCTCAGTTCTTGGTTCTTTGTTTTGGTTGTTTGGATTATTGTAAACCATGTAACTTGGGTTGTATCAGCAAACTTATGCTCTTAAATATGTAATTTTGCACATGTCTCTATGTCTATGCATCCATCTCATGTTTATCACATGTCTCTGTGTGTCTATGCATCCATCTCATGTTTATTGTATTTTACTCATCACCAGGCATCCGATCATTAAATGTGGATGCTAGCAGCACATGGTTTTTCTGTATTGAGTCTTTCCTAACCACTATTTTATTGTCAGATGCAGGTGCTGCACACCAATTGCCTCAACATTTAAGACAGCGTGGTGCTACACACCCCTCCATGGTTGCTGGTCCATCTTCTTGTCCACCTCCTGCACCCAGTCTGCATAATCCCTCCACTACGACGAGCCCTCAGAATGTGGTCGCGCCTATACAGCCTGCTTACAAGACATCTGGAGTTTTCTCCGGTGTTCCCCCAAGACCACCTCTTATCAACTCTGTCTCTTCACCTTTGGGAGGTTCAAGACCACCTCTTATCAACTCCGTCTCTTCACCATTGGGAGGTTCAAGACCACCTCTTATCAACTCCGTCTCTTCACCATTGGGAGGTCTCCAAGCTGGCGGTGAGATCCGGGCTCCCGCACCACATCTCCGGCCTTATAGTCCCTCCACATCTGTGCCAGCTACCACTCTCCCTGCTCCTCCTCGAGGGATTCCGCGTCAGCCAGCACCAAGTAACATTCCTGCAAGTTCTGCATTTTCTCACGGTCCACCCCGATCAAGACCGACAACCTATCAGTCTGATCATCATTTGGGACGTCGGCCTGATAATGCAGGTGGGTTACCCAGTGCCAACTTATCTCCTGTAGACCTCCCAAATGTTCGGCCACAGATGTCGCATGATACTTCTTTGAACCCATCTAGAGTTCGCACAATTAATTCGTCCCAAGAAGCTCCAGATTTTGTCTATTTATCAGATGACGACTAACTAGAAGTTTCTGGTATATTTTTTCTTGACACCAGACCTTGTTTCAACTTTTTGGACCCTTATGATTGAGGGTCTTGCATGAATTTAGGTTTGCAGATAGTTGGACTGATGATGGGGGTACCTCAAATATTTTTAACTTGTAACTGTTGATATTAAAATGTACATACATTGTAATTAATTATCTCACTTTTCTCTCTGCCATGTTATGAATAGTGTACTTTAGATACGGTAAGTATATTATTATTTTACTAAATACAAAAACTGGAGATATAACCTATAACCTTCTTCCACCTACACTATATAATAATAACCTTGAAAGGTTAGAGTTAAATTAAGAATATGGAAAGAGCAACAATGTCAGTAACTCACCTGAAGGAGGTTGCACCAATGCCAATGGTGACTCCATAACAGTCAATCTATTTGGGTATACTATTCATCACCTGCTTAATATTGTCATATTTTTGAAGTAAGTGAGAAATTAAGTACTCATGACAATATTTAAAAACAATATATTTTTTCATCCTTTAATTAAGAAGGCTGATTAACATTCCCCTACTTTTTATTATTAATCTCAGTCTCTATCAGGTCGTTGTCTTCGAACATATTATTACTGCCATTTGAATTGACTTACAAATTTTCTACTTAGGACTTAGGAACACACAATCAGCTTCATTATCATATGCATCTATCCCTACTTCTTTTAGCAATCCATTAATTTTTACAACCAACACACTCATACTTTACTATTCAACTTAACCAACCTTCTTCCTATCAATCTATTTAAATACAACTTCATCTATTTGGTCAGAAAATTACTTAATAATTAAGTTTTAAATTTAAATATATTTTTTGAACCAATCATAACCGATGAGATATGAAGTGACACAAATTGTGGTAAAGTTGATGTGTCCTATATATAACTCATACCCATCTTACCATTTCATTTCAGGCTACTTTAATTTTCTCTCTCTCAGTAATCAGCATGCATGGTATCCCATACCTAATAACCTAACCTTACCTTACCTATGCTTGTTTTTAACTCAGTGATTTCTTTTGCTTACCCACTCAACCTAAAAGCATATAAGAGAGTTGAAAATGCATCTTTGAGTTTAAGGAACACAACTAATTTAGGCACCTCAACAACCCAACTTGAAGAGCTAGGTACCTAAGAGAGGCAAAAAGATAAATACTACTATTTATATAAAGGCAACTAATTTAACTGACTATTTCACCCTCTAACATAATCACATTAAAAATCAAGCAACACATCATAATATTGCCCTAAACATGTTTTCGTTATTATCCTATTCTTTGTAACAACCTTTGCCTATACAATAAATTGTTTCAACGGACTCATAGTTGAGTTTAACTAATTTTTATCATCATTAAATTCTACTATATATATATATATACATATATGAGTCACTTTGGAGGCCCTTTAGAAGAGGAATAATGTACACTAATATGCAGCTCTATATACCATTATTACTATGGTTGAAATCCCAAGCTGCTTTGAATACAAATTGATATAAAAATGTGGGCATTCTATGATTATTTTGGTCTGGGTCTAAATTATCATCATCAAATATATCAACATGCTTGGCATATGATTACTTGGCCAAAAGCATAGATAGATATGGTTGGAATGAATTTGGATTCTCTATGTTACCAGAGTTTGGAGAATCCATTACCATATTAAGATTATGACATGTGTTAAAATAAAAATCTAACGATTTTAATTTTAACTTATTTTTAATAAAATAAGATATAAATATCATTTCTCTTTATAATTCAGTACTAGATTATCCAGTACATGTTGGACAGGTTGAAATTGAAGGACCAAGTTGAGTGATGATAGTGATTGGTGAGCACTTGGTGTTGGATATTTGAGAGAGGCTATGGTTCCAATGACCATGAGTGACCATTATGCTAAAAAATGCCACTCATCTATGTTCCCCATTATAGATTAATTCTTTTGACCAAAATATGTTTAAGGCCATGGCAATGTACTCAACACATATACTTATGTAGTGATTTAAATTTAATATAATTAATGTTGTGATTATCATAATTTTTTACAAACATTATCTATGATATCTTAGTTTATCATAATATAATTGTAGAAACTTTGAAAACTGTAATACTAAGAAACTCTGAAAATTGTAATCACTAAGATTATAATTGTAGAAACTTTGAAAACTGAAAACATTATCCATGAGATCTTAGTTTGAATCTTCAACCTACTTATCACTCTATTCCTTAAATCTTTCATATTTATTACTTCACAACCTTATGACTCCTTACTAAGATTATGATTATGAATCACTGTTTAATACTATGACGCATATAGATAACTCTAAAAATTTATTTTGTGGTTCTGAATAGTCTCATGAACTTCTATTTGATTGAGACAATTACTAGAAAACTACACAGTGTATAGTGTAATTATGGACCGTAACCCCATCCTAACCTTTACGTAGGAATGACAACGAGACGGGTCGGGTCGGGTTTGTGTTTACTCAACTCTAAATCTGAAATCCAAAACCCGAACTCGAATTAAGCGGGGTTGGAAATAATGATATCATCTCCGAATCTGATGGGTTTCGGATAATCCGAACCTGAAAAAATATATTTTATGTAGATTATATATATATATATATATGTGAAATTTATATATATATATATAGTTTATAAATATATATTAATTGAGTTCGGATATTAACAATATCAAACCCGAATCCGAAATTGGAACTCGGGTAAAATCCGAACCCAATCACATTGGGTTTTCCCCGTTAAATTTGGGTTGAATTCGGACGAATACCCGCGGATTTAGTTTTCATTGTCATCCCTATACCTTTATGTTTATTGTTATCATCAATTCAATTATTCAGACTAGCTCATTTTTTTGTTAAGAAATGAGAAAGAGTGCGTTTGGCATGATTTTTTTGTTAAGTTAAAGTTTCTGGCTTGTTAACACTCATATAGTCATATTCAACCCACTTCTCATACCAACATTATTATTATTAAATGATGAAAAGTGAACTCTTCTATTTATTTTTTAACCATTGAACTGAATTATGGTTGAAAATTTGGTTTGGGTGAAAATATTATATCAAATTCAGGATCAAAGTTGACCCATCCTAACTAATCCATGAACAACTTTAGCCGGAAGCCATGGAGTCCATAACCCTAATTTTCTTGGTATGCCAAGGTTGTCTCTATACGTAACGAAAAATTCCTTTTGTCTTTCTCAACAAGTATTGATCGATTTCAGAAATTGGATATTTGACCTTTAGTCTATTACGACATGCGGACATATGAGAATCTAGTAAAATCTTACACTAGATCAACATTTGTTGGTGTCCAAAAATCTAATTTAGGCTATAATTGTGAATGATGTGAAAGCTATATATATATATATATATATATATATATATATTGATCAGTTTTGGAGGTGGTTTATTAGTTAATGTACATCTTATGGCTGCGATTTATGACATTTGTTGAATCTAGAATATGTTTATAAAATTGGGGGTTTATTTTAAACACACATATTTGAATCCATTTTTTTCTTCCTGTTATAGAAAAGTAAGCTCTATTTTTCAGGTAGTGATAGTGAAAGCTGAAGTTCATGTATAATATCTTTAATCAACTAATGTCCTACAAACCCTAAGAGTTCTTTATCTCTATTTATATCTATTTCAATTGTTTCAATCAAATTATGAGTAATTTATAGTGCATTAAAGAAAAATGGATATTCTCTTCTTTACAAATCAAAATTACTTTTGATTTATTTTTTGTGGCTAGTCTTCATTAATAGAAATTTGTTAATTCCAATAGATAATAACCATGCTGGAATAACGTATCTATCTCGTTATAATATTTTTTTCATTCTTATAATAATAATACAATATAAGCAGAAAGTCACCCATACATACATACATATATATACATATATTTATTTATTTTGAGTTATTACAAATGTTGTTGGCTAAGGGATAAAGACAATGCAGCATTCAAACCTAATATTAAATTTAGATAATGATTGAATAATATGTATGCATGAAGAAGAAGTTCACGTAAACAAGTTGAATATTTAATGAGGTTTTCTGACTAAATCAAATATTTTCATACAATTGCAATGTAAATGTTCTGTCTTAAAACAAGGAACTTGTTTAAAATTAAAATGAAATAAATAACAACTGAATATACAGATTAAAGAGGTGCTGTGACAAAATGGAAGCTTCTTTGATACAGTTGAAATGTTAAAATGTAAGGAGGTTAAATTGAATGGTTTTGGTTATCATTTGTTATAAGGTTATTAATTTACAATTACTAGAAACATTGTAATGGTTTTGATTATTAATTTTTTAGACTAATTGAGTTTATTATTGATTACAATTACAATTTTTTTAATGAATTAGTAATTAGTTATAAATTGTGTTGGATTAAGAGGTTTCAAATATCATTAAATGATACACAAGACAAGCAACCTAATTGGACTCATGGTCACCCTCTTGAACTGTACATGGATAAAATTTTACAAAACCAAACAATGTTTAAGAACAATAAAATATTAAAACATTATTATTCGATATGTTTTATCAATTATAAGCTGAAAAGTTAGTTAATTGATTAAATATATAATATGAAAAGGTGAATGTATAAACTCATATCATATACAAATTTATAATTACATATCTTAATAATAAGTTCACTCCTCAAATAAATTTATTATACATGGCTAAACATATTAAAAATTTAGAATGATAGGTTAAAAATTATAAAAAGGAAAAAAATGAGCATTGCTTTATTATATCACCTCATTTGTTTCAAATTTCAAAATAATTGTCCACTTATGATAATATTAAATGTTTGATTATATAATGCACTTATAAAGAGAGTGAAATATGAGAAATAAGAATAAACTTTTAAAATTAAAATAATAAATCAGAAGTTATTTTCCAAATTTTAAAATTATTTATATTTCTTAATATATGTTTATTCTCTCTTTGGAAAGTTATTTTGAAAGCACATTTTGTCTAAAATAGTCATTACTCTTTATGGCCTTCAACTTTATTATGAGATATGTTCTAGAATGTTATTTTTGGTCCATCCGCAAGAGATTTTACCATGTTCATGTTCATATATTTATTAGAGTATAATGGACTATAATTTCATTTAACATATCATTAAAAATGTTTAAACTTTTCTCATAATATTAGATTACACTCTCAAACATTTTTTAATTATATTAGAAAATATCACAATTATCATATCATGTTCATAGACACATGAGTATCTAATCGAGTACAATTTCATTCAATATATTCTACATTTGAAAAGATACTTTACATTTTTCATGTAGTTTTTTCTCTTCATTTGGTCATATTATCATTAAAAATTGTGATTTAGTTAGAAATAAGGTTATTATGAAATATTAATTTTCCTTAAAAATAATAAAGTATGATGGTAAATAAGTTGGTATTAGAATATTACTTAACTATAAAAAAGACATTGATATAGTAATATAATCTTTAAATAAATAAAAAAACTATGAGCTAATTAATATGGTAATAAAGTAAAACAATAAAGGGCAGTTTTGACTCTGAAAGGTATTAGAATATTAAAGAAACAATAAACAAAAAAGTGAGATAGTTATAAGGCCTTAAATTTTGTTGAATGATTTGCTATAATTCTGTGATATGAGTGATTCCACTTTTATTCCAAACAAATTAACCAAAGTTGTTGCCTTATATTCAGTCACCCACTTTCATCCATTACCATATCCAACATAACCATTTTATCTTAATAAACAACACTTTCTTCATACCCATTCATATTTCAACATTTTCTCCATTGATTCAAAATCTGACCCTACTTCTGTCTACCCTTTTCGATCAAAATGGGAAGCAAATGGAAAAAATTGAAGCTTGCTATAGGAATCAACATGTGTGTTTTTACTCCTAAAACTATGGATCGTTCAACATCTTCCTCGTCTATTAAATCTGCCACCACTTTTCCCGGTGATGTCTCGCCGTCCGGTGATGTTTCTGGTCACATATCAACCACTCCGAAACCCTCTTCATCTGTTCCTCGTCTCTCAAAATCTGGATCCAAATCCAAATCCTCCAAGGTTTGTTTGTTACCATTAGTTATCATTCATTTTCATATTCACAATATAAAGTTCCTATTTTTTTTCATTACCATTAATACTTTGCTTTTTGATAGTAGAAAGTTACATTTTTTATTTTGCATTACCCTTATAAACTTACATTTTTTCATTGCATATAGCTGTAACAGTATTTGATTTGTATATTTACAATAGAAAGTCACAATTTTGCATATCACCCATTTTTAGTTTGAATATTGACAATAGAAATTTACTTTTTTTTTTGGCATTACCCATTAACAGTTTGAATTTTGATAATTGAAAGTTACAATTTTTTGGCATTATTCATTAGTAGTTTGAAATTGACAATAGAAAGTTACATTTTTTCTTTCTTATTTCATTTCAAACTGCCATTTTGATTATGCTTCACTATTGAATTTCTCTATGGTAAATTCTCTTTTAGGATTTTTCACTATTTGGTGTTAATGCTATTCATTTCATTGCATTTCCTTTTCTTTGTTTTCCTTTTGGGATTATTAAGAAGAGAATTACCACTTGATTAACATGGCTAAATGCTAAACATACATCAATACAACGTTCTAATACTGGTTTAATTTTTGTTTGTTTGTTTTCATCTTCATTACACTTGTCTTATTAGTTATTAGAAAAAAAGGGTTCATTTCTTTTGAGACCCTTCAACTTTTTTCATCCATTACTTTATTGCACTGTTCAACTCAATGATGTTATGATACTAACTCCACAAAGAGTCAAACACCCCTTAACCGTTGATTGTGATCTGTTAAAATCCAATCTCAGTTGCAAACAAAGAAAAGTTGGAGTTATATTATACTACAAGATAACATATATTAATATTAAAAGAAAAGAAACATTACTATTCCTAGTGCAATGAATGAACCATCTTTGTTCCATGCTTCTTTTGATGACATTTTTTATACTATTAAATTCTTGAAAGATTCAATATTAGAGTTGCATTTTGCTTTTACTTTTATGAAAAAGTCCTTTGCCAACTGTTGTTGTATTTTCTTGATGTCTATAGTGTGTTTGACCACTTAACGTTGACCTTTTTTCATCAAAACTTTATAGATTAGTAACTGTACATTTGCATTGGAATCCTCTAGTTTTGCTACTAATTAGGAATCTGTGTTATAGATGATAGAGTTGTACTTCATCTTTTTATGCAGTGGTCTTAGTAGTGGACCTGCATAAGGACAGAAGGGGGGGGGGGGGGGGGGGGGCAATGTTGGACAAAATAATGTTCTAATAGTGACCTTTGCAAATTTTGTATTTATCTATAATTACTTTATTTTATTCACTCACTGCTCATATTCCTGGTTTTAGAGAAATGTGGTTTCTTCTCTTTCTTTATTTTTTTAATTTTTTTTTAAGCTTGACTAATGGTTAAGGTCACATACAACAATATGTTAAAAAAATAATTATTAAGGACTTAATTTTGATCAAGTTTAAAAGTTTTTAAACTGTTATCTAATTATACACTGTCATTGAAAATATTTGATTCTCCTCATAATTACTGGAAAAGGTCCCATACAATAGTATATTATTTGTTGGTGATGTAAAAAATCTATACTTACTCCTCAATTATTGAAAGCCTCAATTCCACAAACATTTTTTTATGAGTGTAATATCTATGTAGTGTCAATATAAAGATTTATAAACATATAGTGCATCATTGACCATTTATTTGTATTATTGGATATGAATTGTAGATGATGCAGTGATAGTGTAACTCTTACACTATCATTGTATACATATTTTTTTCTCTTTTTTAATTACTACATGAACTGGTGACCAAATGCTACTACTGGTTGAGCTACCTCTCAACCACATTTCAAATAATGTTCTATATGACATCATGTTTTTTCCTTGCCATCTTTGTTTGAGGGCATGGAGTTTTGTAGTTTCTTGTTCTGTCCACGAAGAATATTTATAAAATTGCATTTTTGTGTTTGTCTTCAATATCCTGAACACTTATGCTTTTGCATCTAAATCTGCTATTTGGCATCTCTAGTCCAAAATGTCATATCTTAGAATCTAGGGCTTTCTTTTTCTAACATGTTTAATGCGCCTTATATCTGCAGGGAATGTGTGCAATATGCCTGACAACAATGAAACCAGGGCAAGGACATGCCATTTTTACTGCTGAATGCTCTCACACTTTCCATTTCCATTGCATCACATCCAATGTTAAACACGGGAATCGAATTTGCCCTGTCTGCAGAGCAAAATGGAAAGAGGTTCCTTTTCAGAATCCTGCTTCTTCTAATGCCTCCAATGATATGTCTCAAGTCAACAACCGCTTATCTTCTCAAAGAGGTAATGCCTTGGCCACAATGCCAAGGAGGACTACTTCCCTACCAGCTAATGTTCCTGAACCAGCTATCTTTGATGATGATGAATCCTTGGATCACCACACTGCAACAACTCAGATTAATAATAACACTGATCGCACTGTGGTAAATACAATGGAGATCAAAACAAATCCTGAAGTTTCAGCAGTTTCAAAGTCAGCCTCTCATGACAACTTTGCTGTGCTAATCCATCTCAAAGCTCCTAAGAGAAATATAACTGAATCATCATCACCTACTTCAGTTCAAAACTCGCGTGCTCCTATTGACCTTGTCACAGTTCTTGATGTAAGTGGAAGCATGGCAGGTACAAAGCTTGCATTACTAAAAAGAGCTATGAGTTTTGTCATACAGAATTTGAGTTCATCCGACCGGCTCTCTGTGGTTGCATTCTCCTCCACAGCACGCCGCATCTTCCCTCTTCAGCGAATGACCGGTACTGGAAGACAGCAGGCATTGCAGGCAGTGAATTCTTTGAGTCCAAGTGGTGGAACAAACATTGCTGAAGGGTTGAGAAAAGGTGCAAAGGTGTTTGTTGACAGAAAGTTCAAGAATCCAGTTGGAAGCATCATATTACTATCTGATGGACAAGACACATACACATTCAGTAGAAGGCCTCATATTGGAACAGATTATGGGGTACTTGTTCCAAACTCCATTCAGAGGAATAATGGTGATGGTTTGCATATACCAGTGCATGCATTTGGCTTTGGTATTGACCATGATGCCACTGCGATGCACTCAATCTCTGAGATTTCTGGTGGTACATTCTCTTTTATTGAAGCTGAGGATGTGATTCAGGATGCATTTGCACAATGTATTGGAGGACTATTGAGTGTGGTGGTTCAGGAATTGCAAGTAGAAGTTTTGTGTGTTCACCCAAAGCTGCAGCTTAGTTCGGTGAAAGCAGGAAGTTACCTAACTAACTTAACAGCTAATGCAAGAAGAGCTATTATCAAGGTAGGAGATCTATATGCTGAAGAAGAAAGAGACTTTTTGGTGACACTCAATATTCCAGTTGATAAGTCAAGTAATGAGATGTCATTGTTGATAGTTAAAGGTGTTTATAGAGACCCTATGACAGAAGAAATGTTGGGTTTGGAAGAAACTAGTGAAGTGAAGATTCAGAGACCTAGTGTAGCTAGAGGACAAGTTGTGTCAATAGAAGTAGACAGGCAAAGGAACAGGCTTAGAGCTGCTGAGGCAATGGCCGAGTCTAGAGTTAAAGCTGAACTTGGCGATTTATCTGGTGCAGTTTCTATCCTTGAGAATTGTCAAATGGCGTTGTCGGAAACTGTTTCTGCAAAGGCCGGTGATAGGTTATGTGTTGCACTTGCTGCTGAGTTGAAGGAGATGCAAGAAAGGATGGCAAACCAACGTATGTACGAACAATCCGGAAGGGCTTATGTGTTGTCAGGACTGAGTTCACATTCATGGCAAAGAGCAACCGCAAGAGGTGATTCAACAGAAAGCACTAGCCTTGTTCAAGCATATCAAACACCTTCAATGGTAGACATGGTTACACGTTCGCAGATTTTAGGAGCTCCACAACTTGGACTAAGTGCTGCTAAATCATTTAATGACAGGAAGAAAGAAAAATGATTGTAAAGGGTATTGGAAAAATTCTACTTAGCCTAATACTTGAACCTATGTGTTGGCTATAGATTTCTTCTTATATCATTTTGTCCTTCCCTTTTTGGTGTTGGGTATGGTGGGTATATTGGAAGGAATGGTTTAGGTGGATAAAATTCCTAATTGAACTGGTGAAAATCCATAGTTTGATTGTGAGTAGTGATGGATAATGTACATAATTTATTGTTATTTGAGAGTTGAATTTAGCATATTTTGGAGAAAAGGGTTCATTGTGGAGATAGGGAATATTTCTTCACTGAATTTTTACATATATGGTATTATTATACTTCTGATTCTTTTTACAAGTGGTGTTCCTTCTTATTTGCAATTTCTTTTGCATTTTAAATTTATATACCAAAGATTCTTCAAGGTGTGTGTATCTTTGGCTTATTGGTTTTTAGAAATAAAATAGTTATCAGTTTCAAGTGATTCTTTCTGTGCCATGCATGCAAGTAAGGGATTTTATATGTAAAAGAGTAGAAGCCTTCTGATTTCATTATTATTTAGTAATATAATCCAATTATGCTAGTTCTGGATTCCAATTGGATAAAATAATGAAAAAATGATAATTTATGATGATAATAAGAAGATTCAACATAAGTTGATACAAATAGCACATCTAAATTTTGATACAAGAAATGTGGCTCTTTTGATACATACCCGAGATTAAGTACGTCCCTAAGATTGTTAAAAAGAGAGGTCATTTTCTCTCATTTAATTTGAGAATTTGAAAAGAGAGTGGAAAACTACACTACCGATTAAATATCATAAAAATTCACTATATTTTTTATCTTTTTTTCATTTTTATTCCTTTTCTCACATATTTTTATCTTTTTATATTACTCTTTACATGAGAGAGTTTTTTTGAAGTAAAATTTTAGAGAAAAAAAATATATACTTCGTAATCTATGAATTTTATATATTATTATTATATCATTCACCATTCATTTTTTGTTATTGTAAATATTTATCCTCAGATGATGTTTTTCTTATTGAAGAGAAATAGGTGAGGAAGTTCTCAAAGAAATACAAGGAGAAAATATTACATATTTCAAAATTAGTTGATAATGCATTAATGATATAAAATTAAGAAGTTTGTTCCAAATGAACCACTTATATTGAAGTATTAATAGTTTCTGGAATACACACTGGCACTTTTATTTTGCTACCTATATTAGATTATATGTGATCATAAAAGATGTGTGGTAAGCATTTTCTTCATACTGAAAAATACTACTATATACACACCTCTCACATTTACATATGTATGAAAAACCAATATGAATATAATTATAATAAGTTGCTAATATTATATAAACAAGAAGTGTGATGTAATCATGTTCAATTGATAAGACTTTGGATAAATGAGAAGTGATATGAGTGTGTAGATAGTATTGTTATAAAAATCCTTAGATTATTTTTTCTCTTCTTATAAAAGAGTGGTGGTCATGATTTTGTGTATAGGATGAGGGTGCCTTGGAAATGAGTTTATTGAGAAGAGTTTGTTTTATTTTACTTGTACACTAAAAGTATTATTGGAAGGTGTTAAAGGGTCCCTTTCAGTAAGGGTACCTTTTTAAGACTCATTTCCTGTTTTGTGTCTATCAAGTTTTTAAAGGATAGAGTTATTCAACATTGATGCTAAGTGATAAATATTTCCCTTCTCCTTTTGCATGTGAAAGTGAAAGGGTATGCATACAAGAAGACACAAAAAAAAAGGGTGGTATAGTTATAAATGGAATAAGATAATGGAGAGGGAAGTTTTTTATTTTTATTAAAGAATAATCTTATCATAAATAAAAATGATACAAATGATATTGCATCTTGCTTTTTTGACCGGCTAGTATGTTAGTATTTGTTGTGGGTGAGACTCAAATCTACCATTAGATCACCTTATAACTCTCCCATCTTGCCTCTTCTTTGGTGGTTTAGAGAAGAGTCTTCCTCCTTATAAATATATGCCATGTTAAATAAAATAAGATGTTTAAAACTTGTTCAAATATCAGTACTCTTTTACTGTTTTATGCTTTAGTTCAGCTCACTGAACTAGTTAGTACTTCTTTCCAATACAAGAAAATAAGACAAAGAAACCCTGCTTGATATATATTAGCCTTATCTTTCTCACTTTCATAGATGCTTTGACTTTCTTATTTCATACTCTTATAGTTTTCACTGTTTCTGCTAAGAAACCTTAAATGTTTTGTTGGCACTTTCAGTTTTGGACAAAACTCCTCATAGTTTCAAATTCATTCCATTTGTAGACTTTGCATATCATTTTAGAATCTAACTCTAAAGCCATCTGAGAAGAAAGTTCTACCAATTCACTGCCTATATTTATTGTCTGATGTAACAAACTATCTATGCATTTGCATGTATTATTTGTCCTACTTCAATTGAACATTTCAAGTTTAGTCATATCAGTTATGGAATCATGTTCAATTATGGGTCCATTTCACCCTGCATTAACTGTCCTATGCTACTTAGTCAATATAGTCCCTACTTCTGTCACACCTCATCTTTGTTTCAGTACTTGGAACTTAGGGTGGATAACATTAACTTAGGTGTTTTTTTGGTTAAATGTTCATTTCTTATTTCTATCCATTTTACCTTATTTACATACCCGGACAACGAAATTTGTGGTAAGAAAAAGAGAGTTCCTATCTACTTATTTAGAGTATGAAATGATTGGCATTCATTTACATAAACTATTTTGATTATTAGGTAATATTGTAGCTAGTTTAACTATTTGTTTCTGCACATAATATCAGTTTGAAGATTAAGTCTTCTCATTTCTCCTTAACAGGTTTCACCAATTGATGTCACTATGAATTTCCCCCAATGATGATCTCTACATTGGCTAAGTTGATTCCACTGTTTCCAGTGCATAGACTCAAGATCCTGATAACTTCTATCAGTTGTTCAGTGTTATGTTGAAGGACTAATATATACTTCTGAAATTTATTGATGTATACTTTATTACATAGTCAAATGTTATGGGTTTGTACTATTTATTCTTCAGGTTTATTCTGATGTCACTCTTAATATTCATACTTTATGTAACTCAAAACCTTTAGATTTAGTTTCATGGTGCTTTATTTCATAACATGAGAAACATTCTTGTCCTTGGATTTGTATAGCACTAAATTACCCTTTCCTTGAAGTGTAAGGATTGGAATAAATGAAGCCTCAATTCAAAGTTGTTGTTTCTCTTGTTATTAGCTTGGTTTGGATTCATCCCTCATTTTGTGGTTAGTATCACCATTTATAGTACATTTTGTATATGTTCCTTATTAGCATGCTGTCTGCACTGATATTTAGGCATTGCTTAAATAAAAAAATGTCGGGCATCCCACGAACACTACTCCGACAACATTGAATGAGTAACATTTAGTTTCAATAATGTTCTATTGACTCAGCATTATGTTCTTAGTAATTTTAAGTTTATAGAGGTTCTGTGGTTTTTTTACATGTTGCTTCTCATTGCTGTTAATGGCAGGTGAACCTTCTGATCATGGCCTAAACAAGTGGAAATGTAGATGTCATTCTTTCCTAGGAAATCAGAGACACTCTCTTGCAAATTGTTCTGAGTCGTGCGATTGCCATTCAGGTATACTGGTAACTTTAGTATGAAGATCCGGATCCTCTTGCTGATAAATTCCCCCTTTCCTTTTTACGTTTACATTCTTCATTCGACTATTTAGCTTGAGTTTGACCTTTGCGAATATACTCGAGGTAGGAATGGCATACATGTTCATCATTTTAGGTGAAATAGGGAGACTATGTTCACATCTTGAATAGTATATGGTAACTGCTTTACCTTCCATGTAGATGCCAAAGAGAGTGCATCCAAATGGACATGCATTTGTGATCCAAATGGGTTTCCTAAAGTGGCAGCTGATGGTCATAGTAATAATTGTTTTAAATCCTGCAACTGCACCTGGGGTACCTTTCCTTCTTTCTCTTTTGTTTCCATCTTGAAATTTCATTAATCGATGCTTCCGAAATAGATTTCGATGTATCCTAAGCTAAACTAGCTATTGCTGTGCATAGAACAGAAATGCATATTTACATCTTGGTTACAACTCTTATAAAACAGGATTTTCCATTGCATCTCACTTCTTACTTTGAAGCCTATTATTTTACTTTTCAATAAACTCGTCTCTTATCGATGAGGATATTTCCTTGAATCATATAATAAGCCACAGTTCGATATATGCAGGAACTATCAGAATGCCACTAGGTCCAAAGAAACACATTTCAAGCAAGATTGTAGTAGCCGTTCTATCGATATGTGTTGTATGCACAACTATTGCAATTGTTGCCTTTGCTGCATGCTATGTGAACCGAAAGGAAAGAAGTACTATTCATTCACCAATGATCTCATCAGATAAGGAAACAAGTTACAGTAGTTCCTTCAACTTAATTAGTGACAGGAATTCTTCAGTTCCAGAAACAAAAGTCACTATAAATTCTCCCATTAGTCATATTACAGGTATGTTGGTTTTGCATTCGCGGTTCTTTCAGTTCTAGTTTCTTATGTATATGTTTTTTTGTTTTTAACTTTTCAGATTTATGAGAAAACTCCAAGGTTCTTAATTACCCTCCTCTTCTATTTAGGATGCTTTCAGAAGGTCTATTTCTTGTTTGGGAGACAAAAAGAAACTTTCCATGGAAATATTATTCAATTTTCATTTGCCGAACTAGAAAATGCCACTGAGAACTTTTCAGCTTCCAACCTAATTGGTCTAGGTGGAAGTAGTTATGTATACCGTGGTCGGTTGAAAGATGGTAGTAATGTGGCAGTTAAGAAACTAAAATATAAAGGGAGGCTTGAAGATGACTCTGAATTTTTCACAGAGGTTGTACCTAATCTTGTGATACTCACTTTTTTGGTTGACAATGTTATACTGTTCCTAATGTCTAGCTAGATATATGAACTTAGAACAGTGTTCTTTCTCCAAAGCATTTGTCTTAATTAAACAATTTATATTTTTTATTTGTCTAGATTGAACTATTGTCTAGGCTTCATCATTGTCATCTGGTGCCGTTGGTCGGATACTGCTCCGAATTAAAAGGAAAACAAGCTCAAAGGTTACTAGTATTTGAGCACATGACACATGGAAATTTGAGGGACCGTTTAGATGGAGTGTTTGGAAAAAATATGGATTGGTCGACGCGTGTTACAATTGCATTAGGAGCTGCAAGGGGCCTTGAATATCTTCATGAAGCAGCAGCTCCAAGAATTCTGCACAGAGATGTGAAATCAACAAACATTCTTCTAGGTGAAAATTGGCAAGCAAAAGTATGTCTTGGTTTTTCTATACGATTATCGAAAATCTGCCTATGCATGTTTCTTGAAGAAATGTATTAATTATTAAACCTTTGGTGGTACTATTAGTTGACACTGTAAATCATAAGGTATACTTTTATAATCTTTTCATGTGATTAACTCGTAGATAACTGATCTTGGTATGGCTAAGAACTTGAGAGGCGATGACATCGCCGGTTGTCCAGATTCTCCAGCAAGAATGCAAGGGACATTCGGTTATTTTGCACCCGAGTATGCAATTGTTGGGAGAGCCTCTCTCGAATCAGATGTTTTCAGCTTCGGGGTGGTTCTTCTTGAGCTTATCAGTGGCCGGCAACCCATCCATAAATCTGCAGGCAAAGAAGAAAGTCTTGTTATATGGGTATTGCAAATTATCCATATAAGAATCACCTCAATTTGCATTTGTTCATGTTTTTTATGTGCTCAACTTAGAACTAAGACCAAATTTTTCATAAGGGATCTTTGCTTATAATATCTGATACACCACCTATGTTTTTTGTTAATCATATGACTCCTACATCCTTATAATGTATCTTATCATCTATGTGCAATCTTACATATGATGGTAGTTTTTATTTTATTTGTATAATCTACCTATTTGAGTATGAATTTGTTGCATACCTTACTGAATGAATTATACTAAGATTTGAGCTGATGAACATTCAAATAATGATATAGCTTACCTAAACTTCTCTTTTAGGCTAGTCCGCGATTGCAGGATAGTAAGCGAGTAATAACTGAGTTGGCCGATCCACGATTGAAGGGAAACTTCCCCGAAGTAGAGGTACAGATGATGGCATACTTAGCAAAGGAGTGTTTGCTTTTGGACCCGGATACTCGGCCAGCAATGAGTGAGGTTGTTCAGATTCTTTCAAGTATTTCACCAGCCAAATCTAGGATGAGAAGGAGCATTTCAGTGAGCCTTTTTGAGGTGCACACATTCACTATCATGTCATACTTCTTAATGTTTCTTGTCTAATCATATTTCTTATATTTCACATTTTTAGTTTAGGAAAATGTTTCACTGACATTTATGCTCCACAACTTTAAGACAACTTTGATTTTTATAATGCGAAGAACAAAGGTGTTGATAAAGTTGTCAAACCTTGTTGTACGAAAAATATCGCTCTTTAGGTTCTTTAATATCTGATTGTTACACTTTAAAGATCACCTTAGCATGAAAAATAAAACATATCATGATAATCTCATATCCTTTCGAGACATGTAAAGGAACCAGAGGATGCAGAGAAGCAAAGACAAGCTCCATCAAATAGATTTTTGACTCGACATTTATCGACTCTAGAAAATAACCACAATCATTTTGCTGGAAAGGAAAATAAAGATGTAGGAAGAGTTTCAGTTGAGTATATTGATAGTTTGGTCCATTTGAGTTCAAAAGCTGAGAGCTGGCATGCATCAGAAGAAGAAATGGTAGACCTGACTGAGCCTCAGTTTGAATCATTTTGCATTTCAAATGTTGAGATTCCTTGATAAGACACTTAGCACAAGTCTTAGGAATCTTTATTATTGTACATAATAGCATAGGTGATTCCATTTCTACACATTTCCTTGTTAATGAATAATTGAGCTCCTTTCAAGATTATCATTTAAATTTTAGTTACTTGGTCACAATCCATTACACTTGATAGTGTCATAACAACTATATCCATTGCCAAAAACCATATTTGGAATGGAGAAATAAGTTGATCTAGTTGCATTTTACTAAAAGAGTAAGAGTAATGGTCTATATATAGAACTAACATGTTGACTGAAATAACAGAAATAGCAACTAACTACAACTTGGTTAACCTTATCTAAATGTATAATGTACCAAACACTAATCCCTCTATCTATTTCTTCTATAAGATTGCAATAGCCTGCAGGAATGTCATTTGATGCAGAACCAGTGGTTTTTTTATATTAAATGTGAACATGCAATTGCAGATGATCCTTGAAGAACTGATTTGCTCCCTCAATAAAAATAAAAGGAATATCTATCATTTAGAGATGGTATAGAATTATTATTTGGGACACAACTTTATTTCCTTCAACATAGTACTAAGTGCAACATTTGATCCTACCTGGACCTTGTCGAGCTAGGATGCTAGCCCACGACCGACAATTTTCTCCCATCAAATGTAGTGTCTTATCAAGTACTTATGACTAGACTAAAAGTTATAGTTGTTAGTCAAGACATAACATTATTTCCTTAATGGTTAGTTTCATATTTCAAACCGACTCCAATTCTAATTGAGCCCTTCCTTCCATTACAATATAATAACCTACAACCAATATTAGTATCCAAACTTGATGAATATGCTTGAAGACTCCTCATATAGCATATCATATGTGAATGATTTTAATTTGAATCAAGGTTCACTCCCTTATAAATAACTAAAAAGATGATAGGGGAAAAGACTTTTTTCTTCTTCTGCTAATTAGACTTATCCTACAAAAATCCTATCCTTTTTCCAATACATCTTAACTAATAAAACGACAAGTGTGGGTCCTTAGGTAACATTACAGTCTGTACTTTAAGAATAGGTCCCATTCTGACAACCTAGAAGGTACAACCCATCACATTTGTTCATTCAATGCAATCACAAGGGTTGCTTAGCAAGCCTTTATATAAAAGAGTTTTCTACATAAAATTGATTAAAAAGGAACTACACAATCCTAAAGTCAGCATAGTACACAAAAAATATAATTTAAAATCACAGTTAATATGTTACAATTTCAACATCATGTCACATTCATACAATTGGATACATTATCCAATATTATAATAGCCAACTATTATTGGTTAAGTTGCATGGCATCAACCCATGATTGTCACAGTTAAACATGATTTTTGTGTTGGGGTCTAAGCCCTTTATAGTGATCCTATGATAGCTGTAAAATTGTTGCACCGACACAAGACAGGAAAACAAGGTCAGAATGATTAGAGAAATAATAATGGATATAATATTTTCTTGCGTAAATCAATCACATTTCGTGTATTAATCTCTTCCAGAATGTGTAGTTACTTATTTTAAAAAAATGATGTTATTATAGAATAAATTGTAACCTTGTGATCCAGTAAAATTTTACACTATTGAGAATTCTTTATTACTTAATAATGGATATAATCTGATGCAACTTTTAAACTAAAATGTCTTACATTATATTATTATATCACTTAACTCAAAGTTTCCCTCACATATTAAAATAAATGGAGTAAAAGTGAAGCATTATTAAACAACTTAAAATTTTATGTCACCTGCATAAGGCTAATATTAGTGAAAGAGTGAGAGAATTTTGAAATGGGTATGAAAGAGTAGAATGTAAGTAACAATGATGAAAAACGTGTTAAGATTCCATGGCAGCGTATCTAATGCATTAGTCAACTCCTCCTTGGATCATTCCCACATTTAAATAACAACTACAAACAAACAAGTGTTACTATTATAAGTTAAATCAAACCAATGTTATTAGAAAAGTTATGTTTTAATTAATGAACTTTTCTATTTTATATGGTTCCTTCCTTAAGTCTAATTTAATTTCTCTTATATTATGATACTTTCCATTTGGATTATATGAAGCTGGTTTTGTTTTTACTTTTTTGTCTTTTCTAACTTGGTTCTACTGCATGAGCACCCATATTTAAGGAGAGAGTGACAACTATATATAACTAAAAAGAAAATATATAGTTAAGAACTTTTTCTGCATTGACCCTATGAGCTTTCAATCCTCAAAGTGATTTCTAGTGCTCAATTTCTGTTTCCATAGCTTAAATCTTATGTGCTTAATAAGATATAAGCTCCATGCAAATGTGACAAGTTAGTTGGTTAAATTTCTAATAATGACTTTGCTTGCTGCTGAGGGAAATGCTTTGGAATCTTTCTCACCTCATTTGGTGGTGCTCCATCCTTTTTTCTTAGATGTAAGACACAAAATTTTATCATAATCGTACTAGGTGGTCTCATGCACTGGGCCGCAATTTTTATCTTCTTTATATGTTTTTTGGTGATTTATACTATGGTATTATTCAAGCTGCTTTTTGATGTTCATGTATTGGTGTTTAATATGAATTTGTTTATAGTAATCTAGTAAGTTAAAGAATCTCTCTATTACTTCATTTCCAAGTTATGTATATTCTAATTCATTCTTCATAAGAATCATGTTCTAAGGTTCTTAACAACTATAGATTGGTCTTGCTTATTGTTGTGAAATTTATTCATGATCAAACTCAACATTTTTTAATGACACTTTTGATTTAACCCATGTTCCATGCTCTCCAGATTGATAATTTCAATTGAAGAATCAGTATGGGTTTTGCTTGTTCAAGATCTGTAAGGTGTGTTTCTTTCTTAATATCTTCCAACTTCTTAATTAGTACTATTACTTTAGATTCTTGAAGTTCCATTAGTTATAAGCTTGTAATTGTATGTTTCCTATTTTTAGTTTTGAAGATGATCCTGAACTAGTAGGTGTTACTGCATCGAAAAACGACAACGGAGTTAAGCTTAAATACCACATTGATGGTACACAAATAGCAGAGTCAAGTTCCAAAATGGCACAGAAGAAGGTGCTAAGGAAGAAAGGAAAGTTGTTGAAAGCTAGAGTATTGTCAAGGGTTTTCTCAGAGGACTATGAAAGAGTAAACAGAAGACTAATATTAGATCCTAGGGGACAAATAATAAACAAATGGAACAAGATTTTCTTGGTAGCATGTTTAGCATCTTTGTTTTTGGACCCTTTGTTCTTTTATTTGCCTGTAGTTCAAGATCAAGTTTGCATTGATATTGGAATAAGTCTTGAAGTTACCCTCACAATCATAAGATCAGTGGTGGATTTGTTTTACATCATCCAAATTTTCATCAAGTTTCGTACAGCTTATGTTGCGCCTTCTTCGCGGGTATTCGGGAGAGGAGAACTTGTTATAAAATCTTATAAGATTGCAATTAGGTACCTAAAGATGGGTTTCTGGTTAGACTTCATTGCTGCACTGCCAATTCCTCAGGTACCTTTTTGGAAGTAATTTTTTGTTTATCTTATACAAAATTATGTTGATGCTTAAACATGCTAAATGTGGTGTTTTGTTTATGTCTATTCCAGGTGTTAATTTGGATTGTTATTCCAACACTTAGAGGTTCAACCATGAGAAACACAAAAAATGTCCTTAGATTTTTCATCATATTCCAATATCTGCCAAGGCTATTTTTGATTTTTCCACTTTCAGCACAAATTGTTAATGCTACAGGTGTTGTGACAAAAACAGCATGGGCAGGGGCTGCTTATAATCTCATGCTTTACTTGTTGGCAAGCCATGTAAGCAAATGAAAAACTTCATCTTCATAATTGCTAAAGCACTTTTATCATGTTTACTAAGCCTCACATTAAGAGACAAACTTTTCATTTTCTAAGTGACACTTCCACGATTTTTTTTGTACTACCAAGGTATCCCCGAACTAATCCCTTGCAGGGTACGTGACTGCCCCTCCCAACAATAGTCGCTCCCAAAAATCGAACATTTAGCCTTTTGGTCTTTCTGGGATCTAAGAGGGTCTTACACCACTAGAGGCAATGCCTTGTTGGTGAAAGTTCCAAGATTTGAACAACTGAAACTATCTTAGGCTGCTCTTAGGATGTAACATTTACTGAAGACATATAAATCAGTCTTGCAAAAATGTTTTGGAATTATTGTTATGGGATGTTTTTTTATATGGTAAACTATGTATAACATGCACTACATTATAAATACAGAAAAATGAAAATACTAAGCTTGTTCATACTTTATCTCTTAAAGATTTTAGGGGCATGTTGGTACCTTCTATCAATTGAACGTCAAGAAGCATGCTGGAGAAGAGTTTGCCTTATGGAGAAGTTCTCTTGTGAATATGGATTCTTTGACTGCCACAGGGTTAAAGATGGCCATAGAGTCTCTTGGTTTAAGACAAGTAATATCACAAGTTTATGTTCACCAGATGTTGATTTCTATCAGTTTGGTATATATGCTGATGCTGTGACTTCTCAAGTTACATCTTCAGCTTTCTTAAATAAGTACTTCTATTGTCTCTGGTGGGGCTTAAGGAATCTAAGGTAACTTTCTTAACTTATAAGGTTATTTCTACCATATGCTACCCATATTTACTCCTTAGCTAAGCATTAAGAGTTAGAGTTGAGAAATTTTTCTCATACAGGCCTCAAGGAGGCACCAATATTTAATAGCAGTCGACGTGTCTTACATTAGACACTTTTGAACACTCCTAACCACATTCTATAACATTTTATATATGTTTTCCATATCGTCGTGTCCGTGTCATGTAACTCATGTCGTATCTGTATCACATGTCGTGTCGGTTAGGCGTCCATGACTTACTAAAAGCTCCTTTACCCTTTGATCTTTAATGCTTTTCTGATTGGTGACTGCAGTTCTTTGGGACAAAACCTTCTCACCAGCACTTATGTTGGAGAAATAATGGTTGCCATTCTTGTTGCAACCCTTGGATTGGTTCTCTTTGCCTTGCTCATTGGTAATATGCAGGTATGTATACAGTTAAATTATGTCTCTTACTCTACAAGAAAAAGAAAAAGTTTTCCCTCTTGGCTTAGAAGTTAGAACTGCTTTGACATAATGAATCTTGAAAATCTGAAGAAAGGGACCAAAATCAGCATTGTATTACCCATACTAGACCAAAATTTGGCTAATTAAATGTTCACATTGTTGTAATTTTAATTTTGTTGGAAAATTCACCAGACTAATTAAATTGACATTGTTCAATAGGATGTACTAATAGAACTCAAATTTTGTAGACATACCTCCAATCAACAACGGTCCGGTTAGAAGAATGGAGGGTGAAAAGTACTGATGCAGAGCAATGGATGCATCACAGGCAACTACCTTCAGAACTAAGAGAGTCGGTGCGTAAATATGATCAATACAAATGGCTGGCTACAAGAGGAGTTGATGAAGAAGCTCTTCTCAAAGGACTTCCGGTCGATCTTCGCAGAGATATCAAGCGCCACCTTTGTCTTGAACTAGTTAGAGGAGTAAGTCATAAGACATCAAATTTATCTTGTTTTCTAAGAAGTAATAGCAATAATGCTAGAAATACAAACTTACACATCCACCACTATATATGTACATAATCTATAATAGTAGTAATGGTAGACTAATTATAGTTACATCATATTATAGTTTATGTGTAAATCTAGTAATAGTACTATTATAGTTGATAAAGTTATTATGCATTGACTCATTAACAGGTCCCATTGTTTGATCAAATGGATGAGAGAATGCTAGATGCAATATGTGAAAGGCTAAAGCCTGCATTGTCCACTGAAGGCACCTATCTTGTTCGCGAGGGTGATCCTGTGAACGAGATGCTCTTCATAATTCGCGGCCATCTTGATTCTTACACAACAAATGGAGGCCGTGCTGGATTCTTCAACTCGTGCCGAATCGGCCCAGGTGATTTCTGTGGTGAGGAACTATTAACATGGGCATTAGACCCAAGACCAAGTGTGATACTCCCTTCTTCCACTAGAACAGTTAAAGCCATCTCAGAAGTAGAGGCATTTGCACTCATAGCAGAGGATCTAAAGTTTGTTGCATCTCAATATAGAAGGCTGCATAGTAAACAACTTAGGAATAGGTTCAGGTTTTACTCACACCATTGGAGAACATGGGCTGCATGTTTCGTTCAAGCCGCGTGGAGACGACACAAGAAAAAGAAGGATGCTGCTGAATTGAGGATCAAGGCAAATGCAAAAAATGTTGAGCTTGAAAAACCAACATCATCAGGATCAGGCTTAGTTGTGTATGCAACAAGAGTGGCCAGGAGCACTACAAAAGGTGTCAATGAAGTGGTCAATTCTTTGCAGAAGCCAGCAGAACCAGATTTTTCTGTTGATGAATGGATAAATTCTTAGCTTATGTTAGAACATGGACAAGTTTTTTATATGTACCATACAACATTAATGTTATTAAAGTGAGAGACATTGAATAATACACATTGAATTCTGACTCACATAATTTGTTTGGTAATGCACATTGAGTGATACAAAGACTAAGGAACAAGCAAAATGATAATATCACAAAACTATAACTATAAGAGGCTCAAAAAATCATCAGTTTTCTATGCATTCCAAAAGAGATTAGTTACTTAGGCAGATACTTTACTTATACCACATGTTTATACAAAAAAATTGATGTATATGCCACATGTTTTATATTGTATCATTCTCTATGTTAAAATGTGGTAATTAATCAAACCAAATTAAATTAAATTCAAAATTCAACAACTTTTTTTTACAAATCAGCACACTTTATCTGTGTAAAGAAAATAGCACTAGTGTTGTTTTCTCTTCAAATGAGAGATTACATCACTCCTTCCACCATTTGTGTCACTAACAAACCCACTTTCAAATCCAGAATATTGATTCTCTCATTATGCTTTTCTTGAGGGCTAAAAATAAAATGAAAAAGGAAACTAGAGACTAAACATAAAATATTATAAACCCTTTTTAATTGTGCCACACATAGAATTTTGGATACAAATTAATAGATATATACTTTGCCACTACTAATTGCGTATACAACTTTACTTCTTCTGCTATTCACCAAAGAATGGTTATGTTTAAAGGTAGAATCTTTGCTTTGGTATGAGGTTGAAACTTCAAAGAAAACAAAGTGGACACAAATATCATGTGTCCCCATTCATGTCCATATTTAATGTCCAGTGAAACTTAATTATAAAATAACATTTTTATATGGGGAATGATTCACTTACTCCAAGAGTAAATGGAAAAATCATACTCCATCATATCATGATCATTCATTTTTGGTAAATCCAACGGTTTGAATTGGTGAATACATCTAAACCATTGGATTTTCCAAAATTGGAAGACTAAGATGTGGAGTAAATCTTTTCCATATGCTCTTGGAGTAAGTGGACCCCACTTTTTATATTTGGTAAACATGAATAGCCGCTTTAACCTTTTCTCTGATGCTAAAGTTTTATTCACATTCCATATTGAGTTTATGAACTCAAAATTTCAAGTTTTAATGGATATATTAGAATCCAATACTCCACTTATGTTATAAGACAATCACATTGAACCATGCATGCTTAAATATAATTCAATTGATTTATTTTCAGTTTAATAAGAGTAAGTTATTGAGTCATTGTAACATGTATATGAATGTGTGTTCATTTATTGTCTTATTCTCTAATATAAATTTGCATGCAAGAACAATGAATTGCCCCATAATATAAATTTGCATGCAATAATATTTTTGAAACTATGTAGTTATTTGATAATTAAAATAGGAATGATAAGTGACCACACAACAACCCACTCAAATGATGCCTCATATTTTATTGGAAGTTCAAGAAAGTAATGAAATTATAGCACTTTGGAGAAGATGGTGGAAAGAAAAAGGGAATGTATTTTTATGAAAATGAAAATGAAAATGAAGTTTGTGAAAAAAGTTACTTAAATTTGTCATTTATTTAAACGAGTTAAGATTAAAATTTGATCCTTACTCTTTTAACTCATTCATTTTTTTGATTAAATTTGTAGTTATTACTTTTTTTCTTAAATTATTTTATGTTAATCAATTTAACATTATTTATTTTTTCTCACTCTTAACCTTTCTCCCTTTTGCTTTAATTATCTTTGTTTATTAGGTCATGACTATTATTTATAAAGTAAATAAGCTTATTCTCAAAAGCAACTTAGTTGATAGAGTTGTAAGATATAAAATACAAAAAAAATATCTATGTTAGTTGATAGAGTTGTGCACGCTTTAAGAAAGAATTTGAGGCATCGAAGAATTTGTCAAGTTAATGTCATCTTTTGTAATTATTTTATCTTTGTGCATCAAATTCCAGAGACTTTCTCTAAAATTGACTGAAGTTCCTTTCATTAGTAACCAAGGAAGTGACACCATTTTCTATCAAAGTGATCCTAGGAGGGAATTGAAGCAGTGTGCATGGATTGGCTAAAACTTGAGTGGACAACATGAAAGACAAGAAAGAGACAAATACTTATTAGAGTGAATGCGAATGTTAGAGGATTTCGATTTTGGATCGCAACTTCGAATGTCAATTTTCATGATGACAACACCACTTATATATGATGAACATTTTAAAAAGAGTGACCTAGTTGGTAACTCAACCCAACAACAACATTATATTATCTTCGAAAACATTAGTTCACACAAATTAAGGAAAATTAATAATATTTTCAATACCTTTTTGTGTAGTTTAATGCTAATTTACATGTACTTTTTCAAAATCTACATTCATTAATGACCTCATTCATTATTTTTTGTTTTGAAACACCTAATAATTAACTAACACACATATATAAGACCAAAAATAATAAATACTTACTCTTACTCTATGTGGGACCTAGGCCAAAACCTGGTAAATATGTACCTTATAAATGGGTTATTAAATTATTAAGTGGGTGATTATCTGAGTAGGATTCCCACCATTTAGGTGTAGAACTCAATGATTCATTTATTTGTAAAAGCACAAAGATGATGATAGTGTTCCCATGGCAACTCCAACAAAAAAGGGCAAAGATAATTGTTAACTTTTCTTCCTCTCTACCAAACAAAATTTAGCAAAATCCAAATTTGACTAATGATTTATTATCCACTAATATAATACAGATTCACTTATATTATACCTTTATGATAAGTCTAGTGAACAAACTTAGCACATTAAATGACAAATAAAAAACTAGTGTAATGCTTTTACCAACATATAATGCCATATATCTTATCTGAGAAGTGGTGGCAATGCACACAATCCTCATAACTCGTTGCTCATTGATGAACACAGTCAGTTTGTTATATATGAAGGAGACAGAAAGGGTAACATCATACTTGAGTTTGTGACAGGAAAAACGTTTTGTAAATCTGTCACAAAAATTTAGTATCATGGGGTTTCATAGGTGTCGAGTTCTTAATGGCCTTTGGAGTTTGGTTCTTTCCTAAAGGACCATGTGAAAGCGGGTCCTTTTTTATAAAAAAGTTGCGTATGCCTTATGACTTAGATTATACTTAAACATAAGAAGTAGAAGTAGATCCTACCTACCTATTCATCCGATTTTATCTGATTATGATTCAGCCGAAATATGATTAGATTTAGGGTCAAATTTGAGTTCAAAAAATAGATTTAATCAATATTTAGAGTCGAATAAAGGTAATTATGATTAAGTGAGACTCATCTCATGGCCACTTATTTGTATGTGTCTATTCAATTGTGTACAAAGTAGTGACATCTCTTTGACAAAGAGTATCATTAATTATATAATGTTTATCATATGCACATATATGTAAATGATTAACAAAATATATACATATATTATTTCATATGTCAAATTATATATAGATAATAATAAATAATATATTGAAGATTTTAGGTAAAAGATGTATGAATTATACTTAATCGGGCCTAAGTCTCATTCAGGTTCAACGATTTGTCTGGTCGACTATTGAAGTTATGTTAGCTTCCGAGTTCAAAAAAATTATTCGACCAATATTTATAGTCGGATAAGGAAGAAACCTTAACCAACTCAACCTTACTTATGTCGATAAGTATAAATTGGACATAGAGTCGACACAACAATAACATTAAAAACTCATGGTATTATAAAATGGCACATGCATGCATGTTAAAGCCTATCCTCTTAGCTAGACAAGGCAATATTGGTGTCGGTGAAGTACATATTCACTATTTCACCTTTTTATACTGTGCTGACCATCTATTATTGCACGGATGAATTCACCAAAACTATTCACACTAGAGATTAATTTTAATTAATCAATTTGGTTTACTCTAAAGGTTGTTTAGATTCTCTTTTTTATTTGGGCTTCATCTATGATCAATAAATTGATATAAAGCCTTAGGACCTTAGATAAATGAGTTTATGCTCTCATATTTCTCACTTTATTTTATATGAGATTTATTTCATTCATAACATGATTCATATATACAAATCCTTAAAGACTAGGTCTTTACTAGTCTAAAATTGTTTTTATATCTATTATGGATTAGTATGCAACATAATTATATGCGATAATATTTATGATCAAATCCTATGATTTCCTCTAAATCCAGTGAATCTCTCACTTGTGAAATTCACCCTTCACCTACTCTACCACCATATATATGTTGCCAAAAAATATTCCACTTACACGACAAATGTATTTTATGACTTTGAAGTTTTCCCTTTGTTTTCATTCTCCTCTAAAGCTAAACTCGGAAATGAATTTTTAGGATCCATCGCCATCATCAAACAGGAAGGCTTAAAAAAATCAATGGGTAAGGAGGTGAGGGAGGAAATGAGAAATGAAGGCAAACCAATTTAAACTTTTCTCTTGTTTGGGAGTGTGAATTTTAGATGAGAGAGAATAGATGATTAACTAAAATAATGATAATGCACTATCATTGTTTTACCATCCTTTAAAAATCTAATTAACAATGAGAAATTGACAAAAACGTAATTTTAAATTTTTACTGAAGACATTTAGATACTTTGACATTTTTTCTCCAGAAAAATCCTAATTGGAGGGCAAAACATTTTCTACAATGAAACATTTTCTACAATGAAACATTTTCTACGATGAAAGATTTTAAAGGGCTCCAAAAAACCTTCAAAACATTTCCTTCTCTTTCATCCAACTCTTAAACAAGGATGACACGTTCCAAATTCATTCATTTTCTTCCATCTTCCTCGAAAACAAGACTCTCAAACACAACTTAAGAATCCCACATACCTCCAACATGTTGTCACTCATTTGTATTGAGAATGAAGTCTCATATAATATATGCCACATTGTTTTGAAAATGCTAACTTTATTATACTAACAATTATACTAGTTATTACAGGCAGAAAATATCAATGAAAAGGTAGTAGCAACTAGCAAGTATATATATGAGAGAACAAAGGGACAACAAGGTTGGCCAACATATGATAGGAATGGACATGTCTTCTTTTCTGCATAAATCTACATTCAAAATTAATAATTCATGTTTCCTAGACATCCATCAAATTTGTCTAGTAAAGGATGGATGTTAAGGGTACATGGTAAGTGGATGATAGGGTCACCATGTGAACATAGAAGCTTAAATATAAATCTTGTCCAAGTTTAGACTTAACTTATTTTATTATTTCAACAAATTTTATATCTTTATAATGTTTAGTATCTCATATAATGTACTATACACATGTTTCTGCAAATAGAATCATTGTCTCTCTATAAGGCCTTGATGCCTTATTTGGAGGATTACACCGATGTACTCTTTTTCTTAAATTTAGCCGTAGTTTTTGGTGAGTTCTTAAATACTTTACTAGGATATATATTTAATAAACTTACAAGCATTGACTATAAAGAATATGAGTAATAAATAAATTAGAATAAGTGACTTTAAGTTCATTACAACAGCTAATTTATGAGGAAGAGTTTCTTATGTCCTTATAATAGTTCATTATTTATATATCTATGTTAAATGTGTACAACTTTTTTTCTTGTCGAAAGTATCACTAATTGTCTAATTTTTATCATATATATATATAATTAATAATATATATACATATATCATTTTATATGTCAAATTGCATATTGATAATAATAAATGATAATATTTAGAAGACATTATCTAAAATGAGTATGCATTATATTTAATCGAGTATATGGTCGAGTTCGGGTTTAAAGGTTGATCCGGTCGATATTTAGAGTCAGGTTAGTTTCGAGTCTAGAGTCAGATCCAGATTCAAAAAATGATTTGACTAACATTGAAGGCCAAATAAGAAACAAACCTTAACCTGTCAATCGCATACTCAGAAAACTAGACATGAGCATGTAGATTGAGATAAAGATTTCTATGCCTCACCAATATTGAGATATACTTAAATATCATAAAAGTTAAAAACTATTGTGTCTAACTATATCCCAAAAGTTAGGATACGTTTTGTTGAATAAAACGTTTTTTGTTTTCATTTTTTTACTAGGAGACCCGTGTATTAGCATGGATGATACTGTATGTTGCATAATTTTAGTTACAAAATAAGCTGATCTTTGTTAATATTTATAAAAAATGGCACATTAGTTTCATTTTATTGTCTGTTTTTCAGTATATTTGTATAAGAAATACTGAAAATAGCAATGCTCATTGTTTCATGTATAAATAGTACGTTGGAAGGAAAAAACTGAAAAAACACAAATTTTATTAATATTGAAACGAAAAATGTTACTACAAATCAAACACCCAAGTTTAGATCATCAACCGACCAATACGACATTTAAGCACTTAAGTAACATTTAACATGACTAATGTAGCTTTATAAGTGCCATAACAATAACGATTCCTCTACAAACTTCATGGCTTTTGCATTATTACAAAGATCATAGAGGCAGATTATGTAGTTGGTGGGTAGACAAAAAATGAGATAATGTACAAGATTACAAGTCAACCAACCAATAGAGATGAAGATACCTATGCTTTAATTTTGCTAGTCACAGTTGAGTTGAAAACTGTTTATATTTATTTGATGCTATACGTAGTCGATTATAAGCTCGGATAGATAGTCGATAATAAAATTGAATATACATGATGATAAATGAGTTGACAATGTCAAGCAAAAAAGATGGGACGGCAAAATAAAATGGTCTCACGTGCTCACCACATTCAGTGCATGCCAAAGTCTATGTTAAGCATTACTAAAAAGAATCTGCATCCATTAGATTTATGGACAAAATTGAAGATTACTCAATTCTTTGGTCAACTTTATATATATGTATGTGTGTTACATTCTCTAGTTTCCTTACGAGGGTCGGCAATACCTCAAATCAAATTATAAAGTGTAAGGTCTCACTAGATCTCTAGATGTTATATTAAGTCAAATATTAAAAGTTCGATTTTAGGAAGGAAGGGAGAATCACATATCTCGAAAAATACATTGGTTACACCAAAGAAGAAATGATATTTTTCTGTCCAATTGAATAAGAGAAATATATATATATATATATATATATGCACAAATAATGTATAAGTTTTTTTATACGGTCACTGCATTATCCATCGTTTATTTTCAATCATCATTAATTCGTAAGTAAAAGTAATGCAAATGAATGGTGAACGATATACTGATTATATATTAATCTTTACACTATCAAATGTATAAATATTGTACTGTAGTTGAATAATGAGATTAGAAAATTGTAGTATATTTTTAGTTGTGGTGTGATTAGTGATTGAAATGAAGGGTCTTAACCGTTTGGTGGAGTGATTAGTCATTGAAATGTGATTCATGGACGGCAATAGATAGAGAGCATATCCATGTTCCCAAAAGATTAAAAAAACAAAATGATCTTAATACATATAGGACCATGCATGTTTTTTTGTTTTTATTTTAATGGTAGAAGGGACATTGGGTAAGTCTCCATCATTGTCTATCATGTAATAAGGAATAAGGAATAAGGAATAAAAGGATCTAGTCTATAATAGAATCCTGAAGAATTTCTTAAGAGTATTGTGTGAGGAATAACATGTTTTTTCAAATCATATCCACCCCTTTTGAAATCACTTCTCCTACCATTTATATTTCTTAATGTCAGAGATTCTAATATTTAAATTTAATATTTTTTATCAAACAATCTTTGACAAATTAAATTATAGGACAAATGAAGTGATATCAATTTTATCACCTATATGAATGTGTAATAAATGAAATATGCAACAACCATTCACAAAGTTTCTATTTTGTATAATTCAATTCAATGTTACCCATTTAACTATATTTTCCATGTTTCTTATTTTATTACTGATCCTAGTGTATTTTAAAGGCCATTTTGGTGTAAGGCATAAGCCTTTAAATAAATAAATAAAAGCTTTAATTGTGAGTATTTTTGCTAAATTGCCCTTCTTTTAAATTTTAATTAATTTCATTTGTTTACCATTTTTACCCAATATCCATGCATAGTTGGTAGAAATTTTAAGGTATAAGGATACTATTTATTAGAAAGACAAATAATGCTTTATCCATATATACATATATAGAAACCTCACTTTTAATGAACCAAAAAAATAAGAGTTATTAGAGAGATAATATATTTTATGTAAGGTACATAATACACATTAAATCACAAATACGATAAATATTTACTTTACTTGTTTTTTTACTGACAAGATTGTGATTCTATTATATATAAAAAAAGATAAAAATGTATTATCATGTCATTGTTTTCTTTACTTTTTGTAGTAATTGTCTCTCCAGATCCTTACTAAAAAAACAAAACATTTTGTCACACCTAATAATTTGTCATAAACAAGTCTTACATATGCAAGTGTATGGTTTTGTTATATATAGTATAAGGTGGCCTCAAACACCATCAACTACTCATTCATTATCTATATTTTCAACATAGGAAGGTTCAGTGTGTTAAAGAAAAGAAGACATGGAGAGAGAAAAAGAGATGAAACAATCCAAATTCAAGAGGATTTGTGTGTTCTGTGGTAGCAGCCAAGGGAATAAAACTACTTATAAGGATGCTGCTATTGAACTTGGAAGTGAATTGGTATATATAATAATGTTTTTCTCTCTTTTGTTTTTCTTTTCCAAATTGGACTCTTTTAATTTGCCTTTGTTTTCTAATGTTTGTTTTCATTATTTAATCTTTCTTTTATACCATAACATACACTACTCTTGCTTAGGATTTAGACATAGTCAACCTAGGTGCTATGTTTGATGTTCCTTAAGACATTATTATATCCCATCATTTGATTCAACTACATAATCTTCTTAAAACAAAGTGTGAAAATAGCAACATTTAATCTACAACTTAAGTTTCAACTCAGTTTCTGTCATGGACTTGTCATATATATTCTTTTATACTTTAGTCTATAAAATCATATATTTTTCTTAGTTTCAATTTGTTGGTGTAAGAGAATAGAAATTTATGATTATGATAGCTTTAATAATCTACTTTGGATTCTTAAAAGGTATCAAGAAATATTGATCTGGTTTATGGAGGAGGTAGCATTGGTTTGATGGGTTTGATTTCTCATGCTGTTTATGATGGTGGTCGCCATGTAATAGGGTGAGTGAGACTTTAGACTTAAATTTCTTCTTCATCATGATTTGTCAATATATTCCAAGCTAGACGAGCCTCTGGCCTAAGCAAGAGGTTAGCACTTAGGCGAGAATACCTTAACATGATTTGTAATTTTGTATTAGTGCTATATTTTTTTTTTTGTTCATCTCAACTAATTTTTGTTCTGTTTTTATTCTACAGAGTCATTCCCAATACACTTAATGCAAGAGAGGTAATCATATTTTATTTTTGTTAATTTTCATCAAAATACCATTCCAAACAAAGAGAAAAAATGACCAAACAGCTATGCAGGGTAGACAGAGAATTTTCTATGATTATGAAATAGTACTAGGAATCTTAAAAAAACAGTACTAGGTAGATACACCAAAATAAGACCAAATAGAAGAGAATATAAAATTAAGAGATGAATTTTTTTGTGAATTTTTCAACCATGCTTTTGTTATCTCAATATCTGAATTTGAAACTTGTCTTTTTATTGTGGTTGCTTCTTACATTTATAGGGTCTCTTTATAAACTTATACATCAATACACCTCGCAATCTGGGGTCTTTCTTTCTTAACCATTGTTGTTGTGTTATTATTTTGGTTTTTATTCATTTCTTGTCCCAATGAGAAAAAGATTAGTTATATGATTTCTAATTGACCCCACTTCTACGATATTAGAACACTCTTCATTGCACCTCTTCCATTTCCTATTAATCATTCCTTTCATATGCTCTCATTTGTCAATTGAAATATGACATGTTAATTATTTTGCTTCATTATTATTAGTGCGGGATAACGTATGAGATAAGATGTGGAACAATTGATCTATGTTCCATACATTCATGCAACACAAACTCTATTAACAAAAATTATTCAATGCTTCCAAGTTTATGCAAGATGTCTTTGACAATGTGTGTCATAATCATATGTTATATTATATATAAAATAATTGGTGAATGAAAACATGTGAATTACAGCTTACAGGAGAAACAGTAGGAGAAGTGAAAGCAGTAGCAGACATGCATCAAAGGAAAGCAGAGATGGCTAAACATTCTGATGCCTTTATTGCCTTACCTGGTTGGTACATAAAACATGCATGCTTCCACCTTCAACTTCAGTTTAATATCTTTGTCTCTTATAACATGTGTATAATCATGTTATATAAAAGAGTATCCAAATCCAAGGAACATATTTTTAACCCTGTAATGATCACATATATATTCTTTTATGTGCATCATTGAAGGTGGCTATGGGACACTTGAGGAGCTTCTTGAGGTTATTACCTGGGCTCAACTTGGCATTCATGATAAACCGGTATAAGTCCCTCCCTCATTTTTCATAAGTCTTTTCTTTTAAATCTTAACACCAATTGTTCGATTGTTCGATGATAATTAAAATCAGATCGATTATCAAACTGATCAGGGTACTAAGACACGATATTGTAAGGGAATGTACACCCTAGACACTAGAGGCTAGTGTTATGTAATGATTGTTATTGGTTATGAAAAGTGATGGAAACATGTTAAACATGTTATGGTAGGTGGGATTGTTGAATGTTGATGGATACTACAATACCTTTTTGACTTTCATTGACAAAGCTGTGGAAGAAGGGTTCATAAGCCCCACAGCTCGTCACATAATTGTGTCTGCCCCAACATCAAAGGACCTTGTCAAAAAGATGGAGGTAACTACTCATCTCCTCTTTTCTTATACTTTTTATGTTATAACATAATAACCAATTCAGCTATTGTCTTCATATATTTATTTATTCATATTATTATTTGTAGGAATATTTCCCACAACATGAAAGAGTTGCCTCTAAGCTAAGCTGGGAAAATGAACAACAACATTAGTCCTCAATAATCATATGTTAGTCAGATAATTAAAAGAGAGTTTTGTTGCTCTTACATTTCCTTGTTAGTGTAAACTACACCATTATGAAGGTTAACTACTTTGTTCCGTGTGAATTTTTTCTATATACATGATTTATTTGCAAACCCAATTTCTCTTATTTTATATTATTGTTACTAGACAACATTAGTCTAAGTCAAAAGCTCAAAATTACGCTTAATCCTATGCTGCCACTAATGCACTACCATATCTTTTTTTTAAGTTTAGTCTCACATCGTCTACTTTATTGTCTCGAGAATTGTATAAATATATTCTCTCATTATCAATTAGTTTTGAGATGAAACTTTAACACAACAAAAAATATAATTATAAGTAGTTCTAATAAGTTCGTCATTGATCCTTATTTCTCTTTAATCACTCAATTTCTTTAAGGTTGATTAATTATAAGATAACTTTGAAATCTTCTATTTCTCCGTTGGGTCAAGATGTGCTTAGATGTGAGAATGCCATTGAAATAGTATTTGTTCTTCATCATACTCCAAATTCTATATATATAACTACACCAACCATATATAGGTTGGCATATCAAGTTTTTCAGGTAGGTAGAACATTCAAAATACAAAGATTTCTAATTATTACATGATGACGACACATACCAAATAAAAAAACAGGATAAAAAAGCATTAGAAACCTGTTTTAGCAATAAATAGGATAATAGTTGCAATTTGTTTGAAGCAGACTTTGAAATCAGTTAGATTTCTTGATTATATTTTCATCAATCATCATCTATACTGCTATATCAGGCAAAACCTAATGGTACTTTTAAAATATTTTTTCTTCCATTTAAAAAATATCAACATCTACATTTAGTCAATGAAGATTAAAATATATTAAATATGAACCATGCATGTACTTTTTGGTGCATACTTTTTTAGTAAGTATTTTTTTATATATAACTAGGATAAGAAATTAACCCATTATTCAATTTATAAATATGTGACTGTTACTGCCAATAAATGTCATTTACAAAAATTGAATATTTAATTTTTATGAAAATCTAATAGACCTTATACCACATTCCATTGGTGGAGGCAGGGGCAGTTTTGTCAAAATATAAAAACACCAGTTGAAGCAACAATGGTGGATCTTTCTAACTTGTTCTTCTTGTATGATATGATATAAACAACACACACTGTTACTCTCTCATTTCATTCTGTAAGTTCACTCCGATTTCTTCTTCCATTTCATTACTTCAATTCACTTTTCTCCAACACTCTAAATTACCGCTCAAAATAATTAGTATTTTAAGTTGCGATTCATTGATGCGGTTCACGGCATTGCAGCGTGAAATTTTATGTCATTGAAAAAATATTTTTGAATTTAATGCGACCTGATAAGTATGGTATGATCCGGTGACACACCACAATTGCTTGGTGATACGATAATTAACTGCAATATTACGGCCGCATTTCGCAATTTGGTACAATATTCAACTTAACCCTAATTATGATTATGTATTAATCAATTAATTTACAAAACATCAATTGGCTGAAACTGCATATAATACGGATGGTATATTTTCTTCAGAGCTCTCATAAGGATTTCAACCTTTTCCGTCTGCTAAATCTATTCATTTGATTCTGAAATTGGGAATAATGCATCGAAGGTAATAACACATTGCTTTTGTCGTTATACATTCATACCCTTTTTTTGGGTTTTGTTTCTTAACATGGGGATTTTCTTTATTTATTTTTAACTACCACTAAAATGTTTGTCTTTACTAATTCTTCTTTAGTGCACTGAAAAGATCAAATGGTGGTACCAAGATTATCATCACAACAATTATGGGAATTGCATTTGGATTTTTTATTGGTATTTCCATTTCATCCACACATTTGAATAAGGTAATCTATGTAACCATATTTTTTCAGTGTATCATCAGTCATTTATCATCTTTTTAATTTTTTTCCCCTTTTTACTTCTCTTGTTATATTTTGCAGATTAGCTTACTTTCAAAAGTTGGGAATTCTTTTGATGTACCTACAGCTGAAATAGAGAGATTTTCAGCCGAAGTAGACAGATCTCCTGCAGTTATCGACGAATCTTCCGGAACCAAACCTCTTGAAGCCCTAGGATCAATTAGATTGCCAAAGGTAATTTCCATGCCTATTCATTAGATGGGTGTGTGTGCATGCATGCACTTATGTTTTCAGAAATGTAAAATATATTTGGTTAAGCTGTTTAGTAGAATGGTCGAGTTTGATCTTTGTTTCTTTCTATTCTGAATGTGTGCTATTATCATTTCCTGGCCATTGTTTTATCTTTCTGCACTGGTAGTTGTTGTGAATGAACAATATTTGGAAGTATGGTTGAACTAATATAAGCTTATATTGTTCATACAAGAATGATTATGAAGGGTGGTGTTCATCAGCTAATCAACTTAGGAAGTGGTCAGAATGATAGGCAATTTATATGATTACATGAAATAGTTTATTACTTGAACTAAGTTAACTAAATTATTTGTATGTGGAAAAATGATTTTAGTTATGATTAAACCACATTCTAGAATGGATTTCTGCCCAGTGTAGTTCTTGCTGCATCTCAGCTATAGCTTTCATTTAAGTTGTCATCATTATATAAGTATGTTTGCTTCAGATTTGCAACAACATTTTATTTCAACCAAATCAAGTCTAATTCGGATGCTACTTCTGCAGATAAATGTTCCAACAAATCCTAATGGAACAGAATCACTACCTCCAGGAATTGTTGTATCAGAATCTGATCTTTATTTGCGCAGATTATGGGGTGAACCTAGTGAGGTATGATAGGAAACAGGCGCTCTGATGGGATCCTCGCGGACAGAAAAAGATTGCAGTCAGTTTGATAATGATCGAGTGACATTAAAAAATTGTTTTCTATACAACACATTATATGTGGCTTGTAGTTATTAGCTCTTGTGTAGTACAATACATTTGACTCAGAACTTGACCTGTCTGAAGTTAGAACAAACCCCCTGGGCATGAAACCTCTCTCTCTCACACACACATTTATATGTGATGTAGATGGTTTGGGATGGTTGGTGTATTATGAAAAGCATAGCCGTGTTTAGCATTATTTTTTTCTTTATTCTTTTTTAGAAGTCCTTCTTTAATCTTAGTTGAACATGATATAGGAGACAAATCATGAGTACGTCTCTTGATGCCAGTACTGGCTAGAGATGTGCACTTTTCTCAATCCGGTCTTCATGCAACTCATGCATGCATGAGACCATTGCATTTGTGTATGTCAGGAGGTATGCATATTGATAAGCTAGTGGGCTGATGTGACTAATGCTCACAAATCTTTAAACCTTGAATTCTACAGGATCTGAAGAAAAAGCCAAAGTATTTAGTGACATTTACTGTGGGTTATGATCAGAGACTTAATATCAATGCGGCAGTGAAAAAGGTTACAGAGACTATCAATTATATATCAGGATTATTTATGCACCCTTTCATATTTTCATCAAAAGTACTGACTATCATATTGTTCTGTAGTTTTCTGATGATTTTGCAATTTTGCTCTTTCATTATGATGGTCGGACTAGTGAATGGGATCAATTTGAGTGGTCAAAGAATGCAATCCATGTTAGTGCAAGGAAGCAAACAAAATGGTATAATATTTTCCTATCATTATTTTCATTTATCTTAAGGAATTCACAAGAAAGATATTGAACAATTGGAAGCTTTATGTTCACAATTAAATTACGAATCCATAAAAGAGATTATCATCATTTGGAGTGGTAACCCTGTTGCTTCACTCCTTGAATTGATACAGTTTGCATCTTTCCTGATGTTATGCAGGTGGTATGCCAAAAGGTTTTTGCATCCTGATATAGTATCAGCTTATGAATATATTTTTATTTGGGATGAAGATCTTGGAGTAGAACACTTCAATGCAGACAAGTATATTTTCATTTGTCTAGTCTGTTCAAATTTAACATTATATGCAACTTTTAGTTTGATTAATTATCTGTATTCCATTCACCAGGTATATCAACTTAGTCAAAAAACATGGTTTGGAAATTTCACAACCTGGTCTTGAGCCCAATAACGGATTGACATGGGAGATGACAAAGAGGAGGGGTGACAGAGAAGTTCATAAGTATTCCTTTTACTTTATACTTCCTTTGGTGCTAACTTCAATCTATGTCATAATGTAATACTTCTTTTCATGCATTCAAATGCGTTCGTGACACATTTATGTATATATATTCACGAATAGGGTAACAGAAGAGAGACCAGGCTGGTGTAGTGATCCACATCTGCCTCCTTGTGCTGCGTATGCTCTCTTTTCCATCTTTGTTCAAAGTTGAACTGTTATATTGCAATATCATTTACCTATATTTTTTTATGTTTTATATTTAGTTCGCATTATGATTGATCTTTTAGAGTTTTTAAAGAGGATGAGCCTCAGCGCAACAGTAAGGTTGTTTGCCTTTTGATTTGGAGGTTATTAGTTCATATCTTGGAAACAACCTCTTCGTCTGTGAGGGTAAGGTTCTATACATCTACGGATCTACCCTCCCCAGACCCCACTAGGTGGGAGCCTCGTGCATTGAGTCACCCTTTTAGATTTTTAACATTATGAATATTTTTGGTCTTTTAGATTTGTGGAAATTATGGCTCCTGTATTTTCCCGGGAAGCATGGCGTTGTGTGTGGCATATGATTCAGGTATATTTTATTTGTCATATCAAATATGTTGGCTATGGTAATATAACTGAATGAATAGGTGAATTTCTCTTTTGCATGATATATACAACCTTTTAATTTCCCTTATGCATTTTACAAATATATGCTTGCAGAATGATCTAGTGCATGGATGGGGATTGGATTTTGCTCTTAAAAGATGTGTAGAGGTCAGCATTTGTCTATTATCTATTTCTTTTCATCCATTCCTAATGCCAGGTCTTCGTATCCTTTCGTTAGCGTTATGGATAGTTGGTTATCCTTCAATTCATCATGCCTGACTTCATATGCCATCAAGTAATTGAGGCAGTTTGTTTGATAGTAGTGAAAATTAATCTCATAATGTCGAACTTAACAAGCTTCTTCTCTTTAGATAAATATGAAAGCATATCTTTTTTTACCCTTTCCCTACAGACGATGTAGGAGGAAATATAATGAAACTGCACATTTCATTGATGTTTTTGGCTACACCAATGTAGACCATGTGAAGTTACTCTTACATGGAGATCACTTGCTCATAAGTTGCCATATGAATAAATTCAAGTTTTGTTTTGCTTGAGCGATTCCATGACATGATTTCCTGGTTTTGTAGGCATGTATTATGTTTGTCTTTCTGTTCATATTAATAAATTCCGTCATGTTATTTCTTACATATGGCCAATTTTAATTCTTGGAATGCATTTGATGGTTTTATTTAGGCCTGAATCAGACAAAATGGCTTCCACAGTCCAATGTTTTTCACTAGAGTAACATTTTTATTTCCATGTTCATGAATCACCCAAGGGATTTGTGTGTGTGGAACCTGTATGTTTTGTGTGAAATATCAGCACTAGCGAGTTGTTTCGAGTACAACTTGCTCTAGTTTGAACCTTTTTTGTGTGTTTTAGCAGCCAGCACATGAAAAAATTGGTGTAGTTGATTCACAATGGATTGTTCATCAAGTAATTCCTTCTCTAGGGAGACAGGTTAGTCATCACATGTCTAATATTTGGAACCATTTACTTTCTTTGATGTCAACATTCTACATTGATTGTGCTTTAATGCATCTGCTTGTTGGAGTGTTTTTATATTTCAGGGAGAGGCTGACAATGGAAAAGAGCCAGGGGATGCGGTATGTATATTTCTCATGGAATTGTGATATTTACACAATGCTGCACTTGCTTTCTCTTTTAACTTCTATTAGAGCTACATGTGCAGCTATATAGAGTACTGAATGCAAGATCAGTTTGCACTTGTAGTATTGCTTGCTATTTTTCAATGGCACTTCATTGTATTGCTTGCTATTTTTCAATGGCACTTCATTGTATGTGTACGATAGATATAGGGTGAGTTTGACCCAACGGCAAAGTTATTGCTTAATGATCATCTGGTCGTAGGTTTAAATCCTGGAAACAACCTCCCCATTTGTCGGGGTAAGACTGTGTACATCTCTCTACCCTCCTCAGCCCACTAAATAGGAGCCTTGTGCACTGGGTCTTCTAGAACCAGATATATCTTTTTATGGGGTGCCAAAGTGATACACTTTGATTGGTGTTTCAGGTAAAAGCGAGATGTAGAAGTGAATGGGCCATGTTTCAGGCTCGTCTAGTTGATGCAGATAAGGCTTATCTTGAAGGACTTAAACGTGGCAAGGGTTGATACAACATGTGTATAGCCTCTCATCCTCCCTCTTGTACATGTTTTACAAACACAACAACACTTATGGGCTCTCTACCAATCCATAGGCCACTAATTTTGGATAAGCTCCATGTGCCTTAGGTTTAGACACCATTACATGGCATAGTTAGCATTTCCTAAAGAGATATATAATATTCTATCATTTTAGTATAAGGTGTCTCATATAATTCAGCATAATATTAGAATATACAATACTTACTATATGGATATATATGGACTCCTTATTCCATGTGACCAAAACTATCATACCCACCATAATATATGTATGTGGGTATGATAGCTTTAAGATCAAGCAAAGAATTAGTTGGCACTAGGTAGCTATTATAATTAAGTTGGTGTGTGTTGCCTCTCTATAATTCATTCTTCATGCATTTCCTCTAAAAGTTGTTTGCTTCTACAAAACTCTTATTTATTTAGTAATATTTGGTGCTAGTATTATAAAAGGAGAATATGGTACAAAAAGTAAAACATGAAGATGAGGGACCATTATACTTTAGTAGCACATGCCTTCAATTTAATTAAAATTATTAAATGACCATTTTAACTTCTTATTTAGATTTCCAAAAAAGTTTTCATTAACCAAAATGTCAATCATATATTTTAATCTATCTATCAATCTCGTTTGATTACAACTAATAGAAACACTTATATTGTAAAGAGTTGAAATGTAGAAAAATTAACCGAGAAAATTAATCTCATTTGGTGAATATTTTTTACTCCAACTAAACTATTTTATTTAAACATTTTTATTGGCATCTCTTTACCTAACACATAGTGATATGTTAATATCTTAAGACTTCATTTGGTTGGGCTGAGAAAAAGAGGAAATAAATTGAGGGGAGAGAAGTTATAGAAAAAATTGGCTTCACTCATGTAGTTGAGAAGAGAGTAACATATGAGAAAAATAAAAAGTACGTGAAACCCCAAAATTCTTTCTCTTCATTTGTGAGGAAATAGTAAAATGACAAAATCAACTCATTTTGTACTAATTTATCTTATCATTCATATGTCTTCTATAAAAAAAATTAATACGCCCTTATGTGCTGTAAACTTTGCTTTGGATGTGTCCAACGATGATATTTTAAGCCTAAGGAAGAGTTTCTGTATGACACCATAGATAATACACATAAATAATAAGAAAATGATAAATAACCATAGTAGTCATCAATATAACATTTTTTTAATATAATAATTACTTTGATACGTAAGTGACTCACACGTAATGAGGATGGAAACCCTTACTAGTGCTCATTCAAGTAAATTAATTTTTTTTAGGATATCGATCTAATTAGTCATTGTTACTGTTAATGTGGCTTTAATTGCAACTTGTAAGGTGTACCCAAAAATTTAATATTTTTATGGAGCCACTGGGATTGGGCATCTATATAGGTCCCATTCAATAATTAAATGGTTTGTTATCTTTATACATACTATGAATGAGTGATATAGGAAACTTATTAAAGAATAATATGTGTATTTTTTTATTTACTTTCAAGGTCAAAAAGTGTTTCATTTCTTAACACATAAAAAATGAACATTTATCATATTTACAATAAAATATTTTTTGACATTGAAAGTAAATAAAAAGTCAATGTATCATCCTCTAATATGTCACATGTACCACTAGTAACAAAGTTTTATCCTCATAAATAAACACTATGTCCATCTAGTTGAAGTGAAAATAAACTCTATATGAGTCAAGGGTACATACATATATTATTAGAAGTGGTTATGACTACTTAGTGAGTGACAAATAATTTGGACTAATTTTATTGTACCTAAACACTAGTGTTCTGGTTGTTGCCATGGAGTAAATTATTAACTAGAGATAGATTGAGTTGTTCCTTGATATGATGTTAGGATGTGTAAGTTTTATGTACTTGGTTGCTCATTGATGACTAATATAATGGGTTTAAGATATGGATTAGTTGAGTGAGATATTCATTTGAAACAAAATAATATGGGTTGGTTTTGTTGCAACTTGCTATCACATACATTGAGTGAAATATGAGGCATTTTCCAAATAGACCAAATTTGATAGGGATAAAATTGAATGGTAATGTGTAATTACATTGACTTAAAAGAAGAAAGTGGATAAAAGAAAGAAAGAAAGAGAGTTGAATATGAATGTTTGTGTTTTGTAATAATAAGACCCAAAAACAAATTCCAAATTCATTTGATTCAGTTCGTCAAAATGGGAACTAGTGTTGCTGTTGCTCCTTCTTCTTCTTCTTCTTCTTCTCAAAACGACACCGTTTCAATTGACGCAGCAACTACTTCAATGGAAGGTTGGTTATATCTCATTCGTTCCAATCGTTTTTATCTTCAATTCTCTCGTAAACGTTACTTCCTTCTTCACGGTTATCATCTCCGAAGCTTCAAATCTCCACCTACTTCTTCCAATCAGGTTCGTTTTAATTGCTTTCGTTTTCATAATTAGGTTTTAATTTTACTTTTATCATAATTTATTTGTTTGAAATTCATAAATTAAGCATCAGTTTTAGTTATGTTTCATTGTGAATAAGGATCTCAAGTTATTTCTTCTTAGGATCCTGTTAGAAGTACTATTGTAGACTCCAGCGTAAGGGTAATGGATAATGGAAGAGAGAGCATTAACAGAAAAGTATGTTTCTGCAATTTTATTCTTTCATGCTTCAATCTGTTTGTCTTTTTAATTTTATGGAATGATTATTCTTTGCACAAATTGTAGGTGTTCTTCATATTCACACTGTATAATACCTCAAATCACGATGATCAATTAAAGGTGAGGGGTTCATATAGTACAGGGTTTATTTATTTTTATTTTTTATGATTTGAAGTTAAGCCTTTGAATTACAAGAGGTGAATATTGTAGTTAGGAGCAACCAGTCCTGAGGAAGCAGCAAGGTGGATTCAGTCCTTTCACGAAGCATCTTTGAAGGTAGAATACAAGGTCTACAGTGTTTGTTTTTATCATGTCGTGGAACTGTTTTGCTGATGAATGAAACTATTGCTATGAATTGGTGCAGCGTGCCCCTGACACAGTTCATGACACTGTAGGTTGTTCTAAGAGGAGATGGCAATCCTTTCGGTAAGTTACTTCAATTTTTATAGGATGCATTAAGAGTTTGTATTCAACAACACTCTCAAGTTGGCTGAATCAACAATCTTTTATCCTCTTAATGGTATTGTTCTCGTGCTTGCAGACTAAGTGGATCGAGCAGTGGAAGTCGTCCTAATCTGGTAGATTGGACTCTTTCTTCTTCTGATGTTATCGCCCCTTCACCATGGACAATCTTTGGTTGCCAAAATGGTAATTTATGTGGTTGTTTACTGTTTGAGTTGCTAATTTTTTTATTGTTAGTTTGTTACTAAATTTTGCATTGGGCAAGTGCTCACCTAAATTTTTATATATGTTTTATGAGTTTAACACAGGATTACGACTATTCAAGGAAACGAAAGAGAGGGATTCATATGTGAAGGTTGGCATAATTTATTTTCAGTAATTATTTGTTTATTTTTATAATAGAAACTTGAATTCTTGAATGTTGTCCTACCTCCAGAAATGGGATGATCACCCCGCAATAATGGCTGTTGGTGTGGTTGATGGAACTTCAGAAGCTATTTTCCAGACTATCATGTCGCTTGGTCCTTCAAGATCAGAGTAAGTCCATTAAATGGCAATGTTATGTTAACAAGGAAATATCATCTTCAATTTAGACTCGGTAAAATGATTTGAGCTATTCATCAATATTCAAACTCATTCAAGCTCAATTTTTAGTTATACACAAGCTCTAGTTTGAATATAGGTTGAATTATATGAATAAATCAGGCCCAAGATTTATAGGCCTAGCATTTAAATCTTGTCATCCAGCCAACCATGGATGACCTAAATTAAGAGTTACTTGAAGGTCACACCACTTATTGGTAGAGGATTATGAACTTTTTGTAAAAAGCTTTAGTTTCTACTTTTTTTATTCATCTTCTAGCATAAACATGTCTATTAAAGGTAAAGGTAAAGAGCATAACCATGCCACAGATGAGCCAGGGATTTGGTGTATTTGATTGAGCAAATACACCAAATACAATTATGCAACCTAGTCTCTGAAATTTAAAAATTTGTATTTTCATCCTTTGTGTTTGTTGAGTGTGTAGAATGATCCTCCAATAAGTTTTACATTAGACTATGATAGAAAATGTTACATGCCATGCATGTGCCAAAAGTTCCCCTTTACACATTATGGCTTTCCAAGTCCCCTCCCCCTCTCATCATTCCCCTCTCCAAACCTTGTTCCCAAATCATTTGATCACAAGTCCATATCTGAAGATCGCATCTTGTAACTTGTAGTAATCCTGAGTTTTTCTACTACCTACGATGTCTGTCCTACTCCTGGGGGTTGCAATATCTTTATTAACTGACTAAGTTTCTCTTATGCATGTCAAGTCATATTTGTAACGCTGCATGTGCTGGTATGATGTATATGGGTGAAAAATGTGTTTAACTGTGCATGCTTGAGAAATAATGCACAGGGTGATTGGTGGAGAATGGAATGGTGCCATTTGTATTTCATTAACAAAATTACATTGGAAAACAACTTTAGTTTGTTCGTAGATTTCGAGTAGTAGTGTCATCATTCTGATCCGTAAGATAAGCAGTTCTGTATGTTTAAGGCCTGTATTTGTTTCATGATTGAAGAACTGCCTTAAAAAAAGATAAAAACTCATATGGTGGATTCAGATTGGCTGCAATTTGTGACCATTGACTGAAATCATTGAATTCAAAATCCCCTCCGATGCAAAAATTTCACCAAACAAGTTTTGGGGTAAAACCCTAACCTTAGTAAAAAAACTGAGATTCAGATTGAGAATTCATTTCCTAGCAAATTTAAAAGTTATCTACATCCCCACCTCCTGAGTTTGATTTTAATTGCTTTTTATGGTGGGTTTAGATCTTTAGGGATTTGGTGTCAGATTTGACTTGAGAAAGGGTTCATGGGACTTGAGGATGGTGAGTGAACAGATGTGTAGAAGGGTATTTTTGCAGTGCACATTTTTAAACTTCAAAGAGACAGAGACTACATCACATGTCCCAAACACCAAGATACTAAATTGTCTTTCCCCATTTTATATTGTCAAGCGCCTTTTGCATTATTTTATTATTGATGGTTACTATTGTCTTTAAATATTGACTTGCAGATGGGATTTCTGTTTCTACAATGGGAACGTGGTTGAGCACCTAGATGGTCACACTGATATTATCCACAAGCAACTATATAGGGATTGGTTGCCTTGGTAAAACCTAGCTTTCATTGCTAATCATGTACCAATACTTGTTTTAAGGTTGTACCCGACCTGTCCTTTCCCTAGTAATAGATTTATTATTTGCATATCATATTTTACAGGGGAATGAAACGAAGAGATCTCTTATTGCGGCGCTATTGGAGGAGAGAAGATGATGGAACCTATGGTAGTAGTGATTTATGGAAGAAACTATTTATGTATGCTCCTACATGTAATTCTGAATGAACATAACATCTTTTGTTTTCTTTGTTACAGTTATTCTTTACCATTCCGTGTTTCACAAAAAGTGTCCTCCCTGGAAAGGCTATGTCCGTGCCTGCCTTAAAAGTAATATATGCTTAAACTGTTGAAATAGTAAACATGTCTATTCCATTTCATTAGCTGCTCTTGTACTTCACCGTGAAACAAATCTAATAGTATGTAGCAAAATTGGTAATTTGGAATCGTAACATTCTTTGCTTTCAATCATCTTTATTCCGAGCTGAAATAATTTGCTGATTTTTAAATCATTTTACTTCTTTTTGAGACCATTGTCATCATCATATTAAATTTATTATCCAAGGAGTTCTGAATTTGTTCTTTTAGATTTCCCAGTGGCATTGAAAGTTCCTAGATAAATGGATTGGAGGAAAAGCCATGAGTATCTGAAGGATGATAACTTGCAATCTTTTGTAGGTGGAGGTTATGTTATATCACCAGCAAACAAAGGAAAACAGTCGGTTGTAAAGCATATGCTTGCTATCGATTGGAAATTCTGGAGGTCTTATCTTAAACCCTCATTAGCACATTCCATAACCATTCGAATGCTTGGAAGAGTTGCTGGTAGTCTTCTTTTCTTGATAACTTTATATTATTGGAGATGTCGGTATTATGCCTGCTTGCCCGCATTTACATTATATCACTGGATTCATTAATTGTGAGGGTGAGCCTCGGTACAACGGTAAGGCTGCTTGCTCTATAACCCCACTAAATGGGAGCCCCGTGCATGGTGCCATCCTTTTTACTGGATACATTAATTGAAAGATTAATATTTAGTTTATATTTTAGTTATTAATTACTCTTGCATTTGCAGCATTACACGAGTTATTTAGAGCTAAACTAGGAAATTGTTCTTCGTCTGGTTATTCATCTGGAGATTTGATAAGAAATAGTTCTCTTCATCTAAAGGAAAGAGACATCACCTCTGAGTCTGATACCCAAATTCAAGCAGGAGATGAGAAAACTCATGATAACTCAGTCGGTGAAGTAGATCAAACACAATCAGAGCATGCAAACCTTGTTAGTCTAAATGATGCTGATGATGAGTTTTATGATGTTCCAGAACCATCAGATTGTGATGAGTCGGAATATGGATGGATGACAGAATGTAGTCATCAGAGGTCTCAGGTAAAAAACTGTTTGGAATAGTTACTTGTATTGCGTAGAAAAGAAATGAACAATCCAAAGTCAAATGTCAGTTTTTGTTTTCAAAATTAATTTAAGGATGTTCTTAGATATTCGTTTCAATTTATATTTGGTAATGGTCAATCAATACCACAAATAAGCTTTTAAAATCTCATTTAGTGGAAAACTGCTTTACTCTATAGAGTGCATTCATAGGCCTGGTTGTATCTAGGCATAACTTAAATTTATGCATTTTCATGTACTCTACATATAGCATTTCATCTTTGTCATAACTCGTGGGGTGCTTACTGCAAGCATGTTTGCCAGTGCTCATCACATTCCAAGTGGTACATTCAGATACAGGGCTACATCTGTACATATTTTAACTTGCATGCCTCATAATTCACATGTTTACTTAATAACATTTTTGTGAAGTCTGGATGCCTATCTTGTACTCTTATTTACGCTTTTATCAGTTTGCTTTGGAAACTATTGTTAAACATAGCTTTTGCTTGATTTGGTGTCTCCATGTCCCCTCTTGTGAATTTGAGAATGTCAGGATGGTCGCCACCAGAAGTTATCAACTGCTGCTAGTTTGGTGAAAAGACTGCATGATCTTGCAGGTCATTAGTATATTATACTCTTTGGTCTCATGTCGGGATTATCCATGATTCTATTTTTTCTGACTATTAATGCCTAAAAACAATTCACTGCAGTTCATAAGAAAGGTTACATGGACTTGCAAGAGATGGTCAGAGAAGAGAGTATCTCATGCTCCTATGGATCCACTCTTCCAAGAGATCCTACTTGTACATTACCTTGCAGTGTGACAGAAACAGATCCTTCTACTTTCCTGATTCGTGGAGAAAATTATCTTGAAGACCGCCTGAAGGTATAAGCAACAGTTCATTGATAATATTATTTGCCAACTTAAAGGGGAAAAACTGTTTTGGTTGTTCTGCCTCATGTGCCTGTTTCATTTTCTTCACTTTTTTTCTTCGCTAATCTTGTATGGGCTGACCAAGCACAAGATCGTCCTTTCCTTCTAAATTGTTCAGTTCAGATGCTTTGATTAAAGATACTTATTGCAGATCTAACCACCAATGATATGCAGTTATTTTTTGTTATTTGGTTTTTGCCCTTGATGTAGCCACTAATCTTCTAAAATAGTACAATCTTTCTAATTGAAGTTAAAATACTGTCTGAATTCTAAAGTGTCATTTCTTATTTTCATGTTTATTCTATTATGGGGGTATTGATTACTAGGTTAAAGCAAAGGGAACTTTGATGCAAATGGTTGCTGCAGATTGGCTGAGATCTGACAAAAGGGAAGATGATCTTGGCGGTCGTCCTGGGGGAATTGTGCAGGTTGATTTTTGCCTATATTTCTTTGGTTCTTGGCTTTGAATGTATTCAACTGTAGCCATTGATTAGCAACTTATGATTATAGAATAATCAATTTGGTGAAGTGTTTACTTGCAGAAATATGCAGCACAAGGTGGGCCCGAGTTCTTCTTCATTGTAAACATTCAGGTTAAGTATTAGTCTTGTTCTTTCATTGCTCTTAAAATGTTTCATCACATTAACTTAGGTGTTTCTCTGAACCAGGTTCCAGGCTCTACTACATATAGCCTAGCACTATACTATATGATGACTACCCCTGTGGAAGACTCTCCATTGCTAGAGAGTTTTATCAAGGGTGATGATGCCTTTAGGAATTCAAGATTCAAACTTATACCATACATATCTACGGTTAGTAAAAGTGGTCATGGTGCAATCTACTCCAGTTGCAGCAGCTCTTTTGTCTATGTTGTAGCTGAGAAGTTGTTCATTCCCACACTAGTTCTTTTATGAGAAAATACACAAAACAAGCAAATGATATATATACCCTTTTCTCAGATAATTCAAATCCATAAAAGACAGGCAAATGATATATTCCCCTTTTAATTGGAATATACTTTTCTTCCTAAGTTCAGTGGTTGGCTTGGTTTCACTTTATCACTATATTCTAAGCAATGACTCTATATTAGAATCTGATCCCCAATTACTAGATTCATGGATGTTCCAGTTAAGAGACCAAATCTCTTCTAATCTATTTGTTTAGCTCATGATGGATTGTGGTTTCGGCTATCGTGTTTCAGGGTTCATGGATAGTAAAGCAGAGTGTGGGAAAGAAGGCATGCCTAGTTGGTCAAGCACTGGCAATGAATTATTTTCAGGGAAAGAACTATTTGGAGGTAAAATTTGCATTAATGTATAAGTATACCTGTCTGCATTGGTGTGGTCTAAGGAAAATAATATCACCTAAATGAAGAGGGATGCATTAAATCTAAAAGAATGAATAGGGCTCTCAGATGATATGCATGACGAGTCATGCATATAACTGACAATCAATGTTACATTTAATGCTTATCTTGAAATGGTGTCATCTATTTCAGCTTGGGGTTGACATAGGATCATCAAGTGTTGCAAGAGGTGTTGTGAGTCTTGTCCTTGGGTATCTCAGTCATCTGGTTATTGAAATGGCATTTTTAATTCAGGTAAAATTATCATTTTTGCCATTTGATTAATTTATTGGCTAAAACTTGTTCAAATACATATATAACTAAAAAACCACAGGTGTTCAGATTTGAACCAAACTTTTAGATATATGGCAACAATAGCAAAATAAATTATGCATGCTTTTGTGGAAGACTGACTCTCGTGTAGTGAGTGAGAATGTAATTTGCCTTTAACGATTTGGTTATTTGATGTTAATAATTGGATGATCAGGGAAACACACGTGAAGAGCTTCCTGAGTTTCTTCTTGGAACCTGTCGCCTTAACCATCTGGATGCTTCCAAATCAGTTTTGCTGAAGCCATGATTTTCAATGACAAGTGGGTTTATCAAGTTGCAAATGTAGATATAATTGATATTCTATATTCTTCTCTCCACAAAATAACTTCCACTGGTAATTACTTTATTCAATTTATTTGAATCTTGCAGCTGTTTATTATATGCTGTTAGGATGGATGATGGTATCTTCACACTACTCTTTGTATAAATTAAAACTGTATTTCTTCATCAGAAAAGTCACCTATGGGTCTTTTCCAGGTCCATCACAGTATAACTGAATTTCTTAATTTAATAATTAATAGAAAAGTTACTCATCCATACAAAAGAATTACAAAATTACATTATTAAACTTTGTGGTATCCCTTAAGCCATTTTATGAGTGTTTGTCTATCTCAATAAATGTCGTTTGATCTTTTTGATTTATCTGAGGATCTAGTGGGACGTGTTTTTATATTCTATATATCCCTAAAAGCAATATTAACCTCAAACAAACTTGTCACCCAAATCCCATATATTTAATTGATATCTAATAATTGAATTCTGATTGGTCCCGTGTTGATCGTCGGTGATTGCTCAATCAATTAGGTCTCTCTTACCAATCAATGTAACAATGCATCATTCAAATAAATTATTATATTAACTTCTTTCAGATCCATCTACTTTTGCTTTTAAATAATTAATTTCATTTATATCCATATCTCGTTGCCCAATCACCGTTATACTTATACCCCATCTGACTAACTTTTTTTCTTAATTTCTTTGTTCTTTCTCCAGTTTTATTGGCTTATAAATATTTACTATGTTTTTTGCCTCATGGTATTATGATAAAAAATAAGTTGAGAATGGTTTCATATCACAATTTGTACTTTTGAAAAGTAAACAATTTTATTCAAGAGAAGCATCACAAGTACTACGGTCTCAGTGCAGTATATAATCACAAATTATGATCATATCATCATAATTTATTTCGAATGAAAAATAAAATCTAAAATAATTACATAGTAGTTCGGTAAAAGTTTAGGATTAATTGACAAATATACATTATCATGTCCATGTGGAGGGGGTTTCAATTTTTAAAATATATAGTTTTACTCTCTAAATTTATGTGTAAGTAAAAGATAAGTCCAACTGAAACATATAATTTTATGTCAAAAAGTTAGCCTCACACTTATCAAATAAGATGATGTTCTGGAGAATAAAAATAAAAGTGTAACTTTACAATTAAAAATAAATCATATGTCAAGTAAGAAATAATATATTTTCCCACGAAATTAAGTTACAAATTTCTTACACAAAACCCAAGAAAATAATATATATTTTATAATCCAATAATTCATAAAGAAATTATAATATTATAAGACATATATCACCTTTATAGGTTATTTCATTTTTCATATGGAACACATGGGTTAATCTCAATGCTCACATAGGACAGCAGTTAATAGTTACCCAACTTAACCGAAACAACTCTAACTTCCTTTGTCTGTAGGAACCGATTTATTACAACATGTTTTGCAATTTAACATTTATTTATTTAACTCTTGATCCTAGATACCCAGAAGAGTGAAAGGAAAAAAGGAATCTCATTTTTGCTTTGATCCTTGTACCTTGTCTTTATGTTTTGTCACTTCAATCCTCACACTTTATCTCTCTCCGTTTACACTATAATGTGTTTCATTCCTTCACTTAAACAAACCCATCATGTCTAAGGTAACTTCCTTCAACCCCTCTCACTTTTTTTCTGTATTTTTCTCTATTTTAGCATTAGATGTTGCATGATTTTCCTTTTATTTTATCTGGGTATCTTTATTACAAAGTGGGTTTTGGAAGAAAATGTTAAAGTTTGAGGCTTTTTAGTTGGATATTGCTCTTATACAAAATTGCAATGTTCCTAATCCCATTGTGACTCATGTTCATATGGACTTTACTTACTTGATCTGGGTGTTTTTTTATTTTTCTTTCCAAAATGGAGAAATATGTGAAAATACTAAGGTTTTTTAGATGAATTTTATTCTTATTGCTTTTTGTGTAAAAATACAATGTACATGATCTGGTTGTTATATATGATGATCCAAATTGAGCTAAACAATATAATTTCCCCTTAAATATCTGTCATGTTTTGTATTTTGATTCTCTTTTATTTCACTGACTGTAATATTTTGAATCAGGGTGTTGCTAATATGAAGGACTCTGGGTTTTTGGACAAGAATTTTAATGGTCTCCCCGACGAGGTTTTTAATGATATCATAAACTTTTTCGATTTCCCTTTGGAAGATGTAGAAATTAATGTGCAGGAAGACTGGGATGCTGAGTTTAAACAGCTCCAAGAACCATGTTTTGATGTTTTTCATGTTGCATCATCTGGCCTGTGTGGCAAAACTGATAATAATTCACAGCTTGGGATAAGTTTCCCTACTTCTGTGAGTATCCTTCCATGATTATTGTCTACAGAAAATGATTTAGTTTACAGTGTGTACTAACTCCTTAGAGGCAAGATTATGCTGTGCAATATGGTAAACTGAAATTGCAAAAAGGCCTAAGTAGTTTGAGTGATGATGGCTCTTTGGTCCCTCATGATGATTTGTATTGACAGCTTCAAATAATGATAACTGCAGTGTATGTTTTAGGACATTACACATTAGTAGTATTTTCATGTGATTAGTTCTGTGGAGTGAGGAGTATTTATGTAAATGTTGGAAGAAATTACCAAGATTCCACTTTCTTTTATTAATTGAAACACATACTATAGTCATTTGATCAACTGTTTTCAAGATAAGTAAGTATATTTGTGCTTTATTGATTTGTTATTGTTGTTCTTGGTTTGATACATTTGGCATTGCAGTGTAATGGGGTTACCCAAATAAAGCAGCTTGCACAAACTGCTGGACCTGCATATGGAAAAACCATTACCAACCTGAATGACTCCATCGGAAAACATTTGCATCCATTCCAAACCACCAGTCCAGTTTCAGTTTTTGATAGTAGTAATAGTTTTTCCTCAGCTGAGAATTCCAATGTTGATCCACCTACCGTCCGTGTCAAGCGCTCTCGAAGTAAACGTCAGCGTCCTTCAAGCTCCAGTTCTGTATTCTCAATTTCTTTCATCCCTACTTCACCGTTGAGAAACAAAGTTGAGAAACAAAAGGAAAAGGATCTCTTCCTTCTACCAGATCAAGTTAAGATGAAGATATACTCATCAAAGGAGTCCGTTGTTACTAGGAAATGTATGCATTGTGCAGCGAAGAAGACGCCACAATGGCGCGAGGGACCTATGGGTCCAAAAACATTATGCAATGCTTGTGGAGTTCGATACAGGTCTGGCCGCCTATATCCTGAATACCGGCCTGCAGTTAGCCCCACCTTTGTGCCATCATTGCATTCAAACAATCACAAAAAGGTTGTAGAGATGAGAAGCAAAGCTATGCAAGAGGCTGTTAAGGGTTCGATGTTGTCGTCGTCTTCAAGCCCTTCTAGAAATTCTGTAGAGTAAGATTATGTTGGACTTTTATGGAGTATGTAACCATAGTCTCAAACAGGACATCCTCCTTGTTTGCTGTTCAATTTCTAGTCTAATGTCATTACTGCTTAGCAAACATTTGTTTAAGTAAATTTATTGGCTAAGGTAAAATAGAAAGTTGTGGGACAAGATCCCTGATTAGTGCTTGCTAGGCATTCAGAGAACATCTTGAGAAATAAAGGGATTGAGAATGGTATATGAATGTTTAAATATATGAAAAGATTTTGCTGATTGAGTTTATGTTTAAATCATTAGGGTGAGACTTAAATATATGAGAAGTTTTTCCCTTTAAAAACTTGTACATTTCCTTTATACCATATTCATCATATATTGAAATGGGTACAAGCAAAGGCTATAAATACTTGAATTGGATTTTCATACAAATGTCCAATTTATGAAAGAGAAAGCTAAGCAATGAACACTATTATCTTGTTCAGCAAGGACTTTCCATGCAATGGCTTGCTCATATGAAACATGTCTTCCCATTGTGGACATGCAGATCCCACCTGGTAGATAAGCAAACCCCTGAAAGGAATCATAGATCAAAAGGAAATGTGAGGTTGTAAACTAAGAAACTTAATAAAAGACTTATATATTGATACATATAAAAAACCGAGTTTAATTTTGATGCACTATCGTTGTCATATGCGACGACTTTTGATACCTTATTACGTGTCACATATTTTTAATGACTGACAGTACATAATTGAATAGATTATAGTCTAACAAAAACTTACACTAATAGGGAATCAAATTGAAAATGAATATGAGAATGTGTTTCTGTTTTCTTCATTACCATTAAGATGTTAACATTTTTACTTCAGAAAATTACCTGCTGCATTATCCTAGCAAAATCTGAAAACAGTGCCTTGCGTCCAGATTCGTCAAATATTTTATCTAATGTTATGTCTTGTAAAGCAACTAGAGTTGTTTCCATCATATCAAGACCAGCCTGGTTTGCAAAGATGAACATTGGCTGCAACTGCAATACCGATTGGAAAATCAGATGAACATACATCGAATGGAAGGCTTTAAGCTTTAAAGGATTATCATTATACACTTCGGAATTCATTACATACAAAAGCATCAACTATGAAATAAAACCACAGCCATACCTTCAAAGAACAGCACAAGATGGCATCCTGATGATGCCATAAGTGTTTCAGTACCGAGTCGCCGACAAGAGTATCAGATCTCAGTAACTCTGTCCCCAAATGATAACTGTTTTTAGATAAATGGAAGAAAGACACATTAGTCATTTTTTGAAAATGAATATTTAACTAGAATGCTTGACAAGATAGTAAGTTGAGTTAATTATTGAGTGATGTTATTCAAACATGTTTCAAACATTGTATTTGGCATCATATAGATTTATCTACCTCATTTACTTTTTATCTTCATTTATACATGTCTTTCAAAAACACATCAAATAAACAAGAGGACAATGTATGATGTCCAACAAACAATTTCCGAAGTTATTGAACAAATGTGTGCAAGAAGAAAATGCCATTGTTGAACTAAATAGTTGTAAATTCAATTAGACATGCAAGGTAGCATGCATGTATTAACTTTTAGATAGTTAAAAATATTAAAAGATATAGTAGATATACACAAACTTGCCTATAACTCTGACAGATCCACTGAGCTAGCATAAGAGCTTCCGGAGAGCCCGGGGAGAGTTTTGCACTGACAGCCGGGTCTATACCAGATGGAGATATAGCCATGGCAATCCTCTGCACAGAAGAAATCACACTGCGGACGTACTGAAGTGCCATGATTGCAACATTGTCCTGCAGACTGCTGTCAAAAGGAAACTGAAAGGCTATAGTCAACACGGATCGATTGTTATAACATGATGATGCATCTCCTTCAGCATGGCTTGTTGCCGGGCCTTCTTCAAGACCAGATGTCAAATCCAAGGTTCGATTTCCTGCCGTCGCACCCTTTTGATAACCCTGAAAAACAACACAGTAACATGATTCCATATATCGACATCAGTACCAGTAGTTCCTTTCTAATAAACACAGTATTTTTTAAGTTTGTGTTCAAGTATTATCCTATGTTTATTTGGGTAAGCATGTAAAATTTTATAATCTGAAGTCATTGGCTCCTACTATATAGCAAGGGTAATTAACTTCACTAAAGGAATAGCATGATGAGAAAATATCTCATTAGAGAAAGTCAGATACAGTGGAAACAAAACTTACTGGTTTTGAATCCAAGGGAATAATGCGGAAACCGGAAGGCACCAATGGAGCATCATCTGGAAACATTTCATCAATTGGAGCAAATATTAGCTCAGAACAAGCCCCCACAGAATTCTCATCAATTCCACTGCATATCTGCAAAAATACAAAAAAATCAACAGAAAAAACCAAAGGTTCCTTAGTACTCGTCTATTAACCACATATTTTATTATACTACACAAAAACGAACTACATATTAAGTGCATTCTTGTAGAGCTAAAGAATGCCAAAAACCTCCTATGGGCATAAGTTAGGAAGAACTTCTGTGGTACAATGTTGGGAATGAGATTTAAGCCTATGGCTTGGACCGGCCCGAATTTTGTTGCCCCACTATTTCCGTACTAATTAACATCATACACCATTCTTCAAATCCATGACGATATTTTTCCTTTAAAAAATAGTAGACAATTGCAATATGCCAAAATAGTAAATACAACTTCTGAACATAACTTGTGTGGTGTGCCTACAGAATGTCAGATCTACTCAAGCCATATCATGAATTATGGTACAGATTTCTAATATCGTGATCTTTACTTATAGTACTTCTAGGAAAATTTGAACTTTTCCATTATGCATATCAAAACTTGATCTGTTTTTAGCCTATGCAATATGAACAGAATACAGATGGTTTCTGACTATCAACTAGAGTCAAAGGCAGAACCTGTAAGAGATGAATGTCCCTAGAAACAAAAGCATCTTCTTGAGCAAGAGTGTGACCTTCAAGCCGGACAACTTCAAGCATCTGAAATGTAAAGACAACATTAGCAAAAATCTTGCTTGAGAAAATGAATGCCTAAAGTGATCTGAGAACAAATGGTTAACATTACTCTATGGAGAAGCACACCAGGCACAGATATATATCAAATCTTAGCTCAATGGAAGTATGCATCTACCATCTAAGGAATCATAAAGAACTTTATGCCTGGGCAAGGGAATACCTCTTCATGTTCAATTGTGTGCCCAAGTGGCATGATTATTTGATTGCCGGTGAAACTTGTAGGCCTCATTCCAGGGTATGTATAGGAGCCAGCTTTAAGTGAAGCAGCAGAATAGGCATCAACGTTAAAATCAGCCCACTCTGAGCGATGCTCCCTCAGAAAGCGAATCAAAGCTGCTGGAGGGACGTTCTGAAAGTAAAGCAGAATGAAAGATTGTCATATAACATTCAAAGGAAATATATCATGTCAATGGTTTCTCAAACTCGCCTGGAGTAACATAGAAGCTTTAGCACAGAGAACTCCTCCAAGGGAAGTAAGGGGTGTAGCTAGATTAGAAGTACCACTCAAATTCTTGGTTGAATTAATTGAAATAATTACATCCTCAGCATCATTACAGTTCAATACAGACCAGCCATCGTCATTGAATCCATTGACAGCATGGTTGAATCCTCTGCAAGTTTAATGTATCATTTTTTCAACCAATAGAACAGGCCATTTTACAACATCAGGCTCAAGCAGTTTTCAAGAAAACAAATTATTACAAGTGGCTACCTGCTCAACCTTTGGCTGAAAGTTCTCAGAACAGCCGGTTGCCTACCCAAGCCATATACCACTTCACCACTTGTTTCCTGGGCTATTTGCCTGATATAGCGAAGTGCCTATACAAAAGCCATTGAATCATTAGCCGACTTCTTACAATAAGGCATGGGAGATAGGAATCAGATGAAATACAGATGGGTATAGAAAAATAGTGATGTACTTGTTGAAATTTGCATGAAGAATGTTAAAACAGAAGAGAATTAAGAAAAATAACATTGAGATATCTAATCCAATGACCATAGAGAAACAACAACAACTTCTAGAGGATGTATCCGCTGCATAGTCTAACATCATATGCCAGAGGCTACCTCAAATGCGGAGTGATATACTTCACAGGTTTGCTCGAATAATTGCAGTTCAAAGTTAGAATATTGTTTACATAATCACATTAATCAACCCAAGTTATCAATAGAACCTTATTTCATGACGTAACAATATTAAACTTACCGCAATTGTCATTTTCTGAGCTACCACTTTTGATGATTCATAAAGCGGTTGCAGTACTTCTGGCACACTCCAAGGCTAAAAGAAAACATTAAGCAGTTTAATGTATACGAAACAAAAAATAGAAGTAGTATAGCAAAATTGTCAGGAAGTCAAACCTGAAGGTTTAGGTGGTCTACAATGTGGATGATTGATCCTCCACCTTCACATGGTCGAATCAAGTAGCCACTAGATAGCACTTCAGCCCTCACAAATTGAGCGGCAGCTGCTGCATTAGGCCCAGCACCAGAACCGGACAGTGACCTCTCACAAACCTACAGAAGTGAAATCAAAATACGTATAAATCATTCGATAACCTCCCTTCAAAATGAGAATTAAAAAAATTAGGATTGACGCAGTTTCATATTAAATTCTATGCAAAATGGTAATATTAAAAAACAACATAAACCTACTCACCACAAGACTGCCATTGTCTAAAGTTGTTGTGTATCTTAGTGTCCAGAAATCCCGGGCAGGAGCCAGTGTGGTTGGGGCATATATCTGTATTAAATTTGACATTTACTCACAAGGATCAATTAAACGGGTGATACATTTCATATTCGATAGTCACCTGTGTGTAAACAAGTTCAATTGTCCCTCCATTTCCAGCAGGGACCGTTGTGAAAACTTCTAGACTCCGACACTCTCGAAACCAAGACAGGCGGTCTTTTAGGATCTCCGCAACCTATTGAAAAAAACTGAGATTAGCAATTCACAATTCAGACAGCTTACAAACTTGCTTACCAAAAAATGGCAGAAAATTGCAACATGTAATTTCTCTTCTTATTTACCTTTGTAGGTTCTAAACTAACCAGACCACAAGCTCGAGCTGCCACACCAGCGCAACTTTGTGAAATGGCAAAGATCCCAACCGACTCCGGACCAGGCTGACAAAAAGAATTATATAAACAAGTTAATAAACTTTCAGTGGATAAAATATGGCCCTCATATACAAACCGATACAGTATCATAATTATAAAAACAAAAATTATTATCGACTAGAAGTGTGACCACTAATTTATTTACTTATTTTCTTGTGAGGAAATATAAAAGAAGAAACCTTCATTCCGGGCATCTGGACCCAGTCAACAGCTGTTCCCGTAGCCTTTGAAAGGAACTCTGTCAAAGTCTCCTCTGCAATTGATAGAAATCTGCAAGATCATGTAAGAAAATGAATCTGAGGAAGCTTGATAGGAAAAAATTGTGGAGAGCTCAAATCATAGATTTCATTCAATATTACCCAGCAGGATTGCTAGCATCTCTCATATAATGCTGGGGAGTAGTAACCGCCGAATCACAACTTGCATTAGCAGCTCGTTTTGATGGCTGCAGTTGAATAATTCAAACATACAACCCATAAATAGTTGAAGCTATAACTTCACTGCCATTAAAATATGCCTCAACCATGACATCAGACAAAAACAAAGTAAATGAAAATCAATTTTTATATGCTCACAATATGCAATTGCTGCCGCATATAGTCATTCTCGCATACCAACTGCGACACCCGTTTCTGCAACCGGCCGTTTTCCTCCATCAACAACTTGTTCATTGCAGTTAGTTTCCGATTCACGGCATGAAGCCGTGAAGCCTCTTTTCTCTGCTTCTCCCGACACCTGCATAAATGAACTCCAAACCATATCACCCTACTATAATAAATAATTCATATAGCTTCTATAGAAGTTTAAGCCTTGAAATTTATTACAATTTGAAATGAAGAACCATAAACACACCCTTCTACCCTCTTTTTAGTATAACATCCAAGAGCTTCAACTGAAAGAGCCTTAAAAATCATTAGAATTTGAAATGAGAAATACCGCAATTTGATTCGATTCAATTACCTACGGTTCTGGAACCAAACTTTGATTTGCTTTGGTTCAATGTTGGAGAGAATTGGGCACTCTCTGATTAACTGTTGCCTTCTCAAGGAACTGGGTTTGGGGCACTCTAAGTAAACCCTTTCAAGAGCTTCAACTTGTTCAGCCGTGTAGCGCACATACTTACCAGAATCAAGGTGTTTATCAATGCTGCTACCACCACCACTGTTACTTTCTCTGTGTTGAGTCACAGTCATTGCCATATTCTTCCAAAACAACCTCACAATCACACACTTCAGCAACAACACTATAAGAAGATTCTTGCACTTGTAACTCTTTGAGCTTGGTGGGGAATGCTCAAAAGGCAAAAGGGTATATATATAAGGACAGAAAAGATTGTATTTTTCTGCAACCACGGTTTTCAAGTGTGGTGAAAAACCAACCAAGCTAGGAAGTGAAAGAGCGAATAGTTCCAAAGTGAAAGAGCAAAATCCTCGTTTGTTAGAGACAGAAAACGCGTATTGCTTTAACTACCGGTGAACAAAACAACCTGCGTAAAAAAACAACAGTTTTGGAGTTCCCATAGAAAGCAGAGATTTTGTCTTTGTCTGAAACCAAAAACCCCACCTTTGTTGTTGTGTTCTTATAAGTTATAACTTGTATGGCATAATTGAGGGGTTTTTATTATAAACTTGTTTGGATAAAAAGCCATTGTGATTGTAAAAGCCATAAAAGTTAGAAGTTATGATTCCAAGGAGAGAAGAAGGAGCTTCAGAAAGAAGGAAGGAATAGAGGGTAGTTTGGGGAAAGTGATGATCTTTATTTCTTAGAACAAGAGAAAGTATATTCATTGATTTCATTCATATATATATATATATATATATATATATATATATATATATCAAAGTTTCAAACTTTGAACACAACAGAATTACAACTGAAGTGATCTGAAACTGAAAGAATGGGAATAAAGTGAGAGAGACACCCATATCTAAAAACGTGCCATTAATGTTTTCTCAAAGACATTATTTCATATTAGTACTTACAATTGATTTAAAATTCAAACGAAATGCAATAAATATATATATCAATTTGATTATAATAAAATTACATTTTTGTTATTAAAATAAATAGAAAATATACATTTGTGTCTCCATCAATAGAGAAGATCATACTTTCATTCATTCTATTAATCTTCCAAAAGAGAATGATAATCCATTTACCTACGAGTAATAATCTTATATTCTTACAAATCATCCCATTTGTATTAATATATATGTCATTTGTACTTACAAAACATCATGAAGAGGTCAATAGATAAATTTTTGTACTTTTATTGTAAATATTAATGAATTAATTAATTTATCAAATATCTAATTATTAAAAAAAGTAATAGAAAAAATCATTTTCTATTTATATTAAAATGAAAAATTATATGCACTTACAATGTAAGAATGTATTGCATTATTAGTTCGTCGTAACATTCGTTTTTAACTATAATTGACTAATGGCTATTCAAAAAAATAATGATGTATTGACTGTTTATAAATTTTTACATTAATAATAAAAACTATTTATTGTACATAAAATGTTAAAAGATATATAAAAACAACTTGAGGAATGATTATTATCTTGTTCCATGTTATTTCATTGGGCATAAACACATGAACTATAATGTTCTCAAAAAGATATATAAGAAGGACTTAGGAAGTATTGCTTCATTTCTTCTCTATTGTTTCTTACCACAAAAGCTAATTATCAAATACTTTCTCTCATCATTTTATAAGACTTTTTTGCATAGTTTCACGCGGATAAAAAAATGTGAAAATATCATTAAATGTGTTCATACTATATGTATCATATAATTTATTAATTGATAAAACTAAACCATTTTCTCTTCCCATTAAAATAGTTTTAGTAAATAATGTTATTTTGGTAACTAATTCATGTATTGTAGCTAGAAATTTGAAAAACAAATCCTGTAAGTAGCACTAACACAAAAAATTCAAATTAATCTTATAAAAAATATCAAGAGACAAGTATATCTAACTCAAGTAAACTTTATTTTGTAATTATATTTACGATTTATCTCTTAAGTCACACCTAAATCTCTTAAGTCACACCATTTATATTACTTCATTGAATATTTGTTGATATAAAAGTAGTAGCTATTAATATTCATAAAAAGAATCTAGATTACAAAGCTTAATCCAATATTATTCCAATAGTACCCTTATTGTGATGTTGGAGTAGAATCCGAATTTATCCACACTCATATGATTCAAATATTGGGGAGGGGTATAAAATAAAGGTGTTATAAAAAATAAAGGTCTTGTAAAAAAAATAAAGAGAGAGGGTATATGTTATGGCAGTTTGGATATTATTCAGATTAAGCCATGACACATTAAAAAAAGAGTGCTCATATACTATATTCAATATCATATAATATTTATGTATTATAGGTGTAAATATTTATAAACAGTGATTACATTACTAAAAATTCATTTGTATTCAGTGTCACATTCTCAACCTCTTTGATATAAATTCCGAATAAAACTAAAGAGATCAAAATTTAATAAAAAAATGAAATAGATTATAGAAATTTATTAATTAATATCGTGGCATTTTTATATATCCCTGCCTTTTGCATGCGCCAAAAGTAGTAATAAGTCTTGTTCATGCATCACAAATATTTCAATTTAACAAATGTTTATGATCATTCATAACAAGTAAAAGATTAATCTCATATATTAACCGGATCAAGAAAGTACTTGTGTGATGATATTTTTCGTAAATAAATTTCAATATCAACTTAAGATCACCATATACTTAAAAATTTGTTTCATTTATCCACTTAAACTAACATATATTAATTATAATAGTGTAATTCAGCATTGTTTATTATTTTTCTTATAATGTTTCTTCTTTAGACAATTATTAATACCACTTTTTACGTCACAACACTAGCAACAATGAAGATAATCTAAAATATTAACACTTTAAGTCAAAATTAATCTTTCTGAGACAATGATTATTTATTTTTAAATAAATTTGTTGTGCGATCGGGTGCATCTATGTCTTTTTCTTTTGGTTTATTTTCCCTTATTTCCTTATATTTTTTGTACATTAAATAATAATTGTCCAAATCCCTACATTTTTAATCATAAAGTGGAATGAATACTTTTGCTTTTCTAAATATAAAAATTTTAAAAATGAAATTGTGTAACGTGGGTGGTGGAGTGAAGATCCTCAACAATCATATGATTATTGTATATAAATAGAACTAGCTAGGTGTTGATGAATCATTTATTTAGTGAATGTGCAATATCTATATATTTTCATTGAAAAGAATTATAAAATGTGAGTACATCATATATCATTCATTTGTATTACTTTTATGTAAGAGTCAATAATAAATAAATATTAATAATAAATGATACATTAAAAATGTAACAACTCTTACATTACATTACCAGTATATACATTTTTTTTCTATTATTTACTCGTTTGATTGTGTACAAAGTTGAAACCATAGAAAGTGGTTTAGATTGAAAGACATAAAAACAAATATAGAAGCCAAAATAGGGAATTATTGAAAAGATACAAAATGACAGAACACTAGCTACATGAAAAGTTGACATATCAACTACCAGCTGTAAGAAAATTAAAATAAAATATAGCAAACAAGATCATTGTTTGGATATGAAAAGATTTTCCACTCTTGCTATAGGACTTTGGAGTTAATTTCATCACAAAAGTGACACTAGCAAATTTCCATGTAGAAAATGGGTGGAAAGGTAAATCAAATTGACTTCCAAGTTCCAACTATAGGAAAAGTTTCATGCTTCTATGTTGTTGTGATCACTATTTGTGTTGTTAGGGGCCTTATCTTTCAAATTTTGCACCCTAGAATACATGAGTCCTTTTATGATTCTAGTATAAACCTCAATCATAAACATTTTAAATGATTTTGTTGTATAGAAAGTGTTGGGAGTTAGAAACATTCATATTGGATAGAATTAGGTAAATTGATCAACATATGAGTAAAAAAACCATATATTTAATGTCTTAATATTTTTTAGGTTATGGTAAGGTGACAAGTTCCCTTATCTTACCTTATTGATGAAGAATATCATCTAACTCTCTCATCTTACGAGTCTCGGATAATATCCAATCCTAATTTTGAATATGATAAAATAGTTTATATAGCCTCTGGATCCATTAATAATTGGGTGAGGATCAAGTCAAATTAAGAAAGGATATGTAAATTACTTACCGACTAAATTACTTACTTACTTACTCAATGACTTACTGACTTACTTACTCACTGACTAACTTACTCATTTACTTACTCACCTACAGACTTACATGGTGACTAACTTACTAACTGAGTTACTGGTTTACTTATTGACCGACTTACTGATTTAATGACTTAGTTGCTAACTGACTTAATGACTGACTTATTGACTTACTCACTGACTTACTAACAGACTTATTAACTGACTTACTGGCTAAATTAGTGACTTTATGACTGACTTACTAGCTTACTTACTAACTTACTGGCTTACTAACCGACTTACTAACTTAGTGACTGACTTATTGACTACCTTATTCACTTACTTACTAACTTACTTACTTGCTTACTTATTGGCTCATTTACTAACTTACTAACTGACTTACTGAATGAATTGCAAACTCACTTACTGACTGACTTACTGGCTAAGTTAGTGACCAACAGACTGACCTACTAACTTATTTAGTGACTTACTTACTGACTCACTCACTAGCAAACTCACTAATTGATCTATTGACTTACTCACTCACTGACTTATTGAATGACTTACAAACTGACTTACTAACTTAGTGACTGGCTGACTGAACTACCGACTTACTAACTACCTTACTCACTTACCTAATTATTAAATTACTGTCAGACTTACTAACTGACTTGATGAATGACTTACTTACAGAATCAATGACTAACTGACTAGCTTATAAATTAATTTACGGACTTACTGACTGACTAACTTATAAATTAATTTACCGACTTACTGACTTACTGATTGAATTATTGGCTGACTTACTGATTGAATTATTGGCTGACTTACTGATTAACTTATTAACTTAGTCATTGACTTATTGACTCACTCATTAACTTACTTATTAACTTAGTCATTGACTTACTAACTCACTTACTTACTTACTCGCTTACTCATTGACTTACTAACTTACTGACTTACTTAGTGACTTACTAAATGACTTGTTGGCTGACTTACTGACTCAATTATTGACTTACTAACTTACTCATTGACTTACTCACTGGCTTACCTACTGACTTACTTACTGACTCACTTACTGACTCACTTACTGACTCAGTGATTGACTTAATGTCTTAGTGACAAACTTATTGATTAAATTACTGACTTTGTGATTGGCGTTTTGGCTTACTTATTTACTTAATGACTGACTTGATCATTGACTTACTAGCTGACTTACTCATTGACTTTCTGATAGACTTACTAACTTACTGACTTAATTACTTACTTACTGACGTACTGACTCACTTACAGGTTGACTTGCTGAGTTACTCTCATACTGACTGAATAACATGCTAACTTATTGGTTAAATTATTAACTAACTTACAAACTTACTTAATAACTGACTAACTTACTAACACACTTACTGACAGAATTAACGACTAATTGGATGACTTACTGACTGACTAACTGACTAACACACATACTTACTAACTAAAATTTGCAATCATTTTTATATGTTTAAGGCTATTGTTAACTCAAATTCATCTTTTGGTGAGAGACAATTCATGCTTCCTAATATACTTCACATTAATAACATGCAGAGTACACATTACAAATAATAGGAAATCGGGTTGACGGACATATGAGTGCCCGTCAACACGCTAGTGTTTATTTAATAAACCAAGAAAAAACCCAAAACCATTTTCAAATATAAAAATATAAAAACGTATATTTAAAATTGAAAATTCTCTAGAATTTTAACTTTACTTAAAAACACTTACATATTTAAAAAATCAAGAAAACCACAAAATCATTTTCTGAATGAAAATTAAAACGTAATGAAAACGTGTACGTAAAATAGAAAACTCTCGAGAATTATAGCTTTATTTAAAAAATATCTAACATATTTAAAATATCAAGACAAACCAAAAATCATTTTCTAAAACAAAAAAAATGTAATGAAAACATGTATATAAAATAGAAACTCTCGAGAATTTTATTAATTTTTTTAAAAACACTATCATATTTAAAGAACAAACACAAAACCAAACTAATTTTCAAAAGCATAAAAAAAAGGTAATGTAATGTAAATGTGTACAAAATTCTCAAGAATTCTAAATTTATTTAAAAAACGCAAACATATTTATTAAAAAAAACCAAGACAAACACATAAACCTTTTTCAAAATAAAATATAAAACATAATGAAAACATGTATGTAAAATAGAATACTCTCGAGAATTATAACTTTATTTTAGAAAAGTAAGTAAATCCCAATATCATTTTCTAAATAAAAAATAAAACATAATGAAAACATGTATATAAAACATAAAACTCTAAAGAATTCTAATTGTTTTTAAAAAGTCAATGACATATTTTAAAAAATCATGACAAACCTAATATCAATTTTAAAATTAAAATTAAAATGGAATGGAAACTTGTATGTAAAATTAAAAACTCTCGAAAACTCTACCTTTATTTTAATAACACTACAATATTTAAGAAATCAAGACAAACCCAAAACGATTTTCAAAAGTAAAAATAAAATCTAATGAAAATGTGTATATAAAATAGAAAACTATTGAGAATTCTATGTTTTTTTTTCAAAAAATACTAAAGTATTTAAAAAAGCAAGAAAACAATAAAATCATTTTCTAAAGGAAAATTAAAACATATTGGAAACTTGTACGTACAATATCAAACTCTCGAGAATTCTAACTTTATTTAAAAAATCACTAACATGTTTAAAAATAACAAGACAAACCCAAAATCATTCTCAAAATAAAAATAAAAGGTAATGAAAACATGTATGTAAAATAGAAAACACTTGATAATTCTAACTCTATTTTAAAAAAACTAACACATTTTTAAAAAAATCAAAAAAACCCCAAAATCGTATTCAGGAAAAAAAACAAAATATAAAAAAAAATATGTATATAAAATAGAAAAGTCTCTAGAATCTATTTTAAAAAAGACAATAACATGATTAAAAAATTCAAGGCAAGTCCAAAATTATTTTAAAGAGTAAAAATAAAACGTAATGAAAACTTGTATGTAAAATAAAAAACTTTTTGAGAATTCTATCGTTACTTAAAAAACACTAACATATTTGAAAATGGTGACATTTTGAAAATTGTACCATTATTTAAAAACACTAACATATTTAAAAAAAAATTCAAGACAAACCCAAAACCATTGTCAGAAACAAAAATAAAATATAAAGTAAATATGTATGTAAAATAGGAAAATCTATAGAATTTTATCTATTTTAAAAAAGACACTAACATAATTAAAAAAGTCAAGGCACCCCCAAAATCATTTTAAAAAGTAAAAATAAAACGTAATAGAAACTTGTATGTAAAATAAAAAACTTTTTGAAAATTATACATTTAGTTAAAAAACACTAACATATTTGAAAAATGGTAACATATTTAAAAAACAAAGACAAACCCAAAACGATTTTCAAAAGTAAAAATAAAACATAATGAAAATGTCTATTTAAAAGAGAAAACACTAGATAATTCTGACTTATAAAAAAAATACTAACATATTTAAAAAAACAAGAAAACAACAAAATCATTTTCTAAAGGAAAATTAAAAATAAAGAAACCTTGTATATAAAATAGCAAACTCTATAGAATTCTAACTTTATTTAAGAAAATCGCTAACATCTTTAAAAAGTACAACACAAACTCAAAATCATTTTCAAAATAAAAAATTAAACATAATGAAAACATATATTTAAAATAATTAACACTTAATTAATAATTTTAAATTTATTTAAAAATAACTATAATATTTATAAAAAATCAAGAAAACCCAAAACAATTTTCAGGAACAAAAATAAAACATATATAAAATATGTATGTGAAATAGAAAAATCTCTAGAATTCTATCTATTTTAAAAAAAATACACTACCATATTTAAAAAAATCAAGACAACCCCAAAATAATTCTTAAAAGCAGAAAAAATAATATAAATATATACGCAAAATACAAAACTATGGAGAGTTCAAACTTTATTTAAAAAACAGTAACATGTTTTAAAGAAAACGTTTTATTTTAAAGAGTAAAACGTTTTTCAAAAGAATGAATAAAAAGTAATGAAAACATGTATATAAAATAGCAAACTCTCGAGAATTCTAAATTTATTTTAGAAAACGAAGAAAAACCTAGAATTATTTTCTAAAGCAAAAATAAAACGTAATGAAAGCGTGTAATAGCAAACTCTCGAGAATTCTAACTATAATTAAAAACACTAACATATTTAAAAAAACCAAGGCAAACCAAAAACAATTATCAAAAGTAAAAATTAAACATAATGAAAATGTCAATTTACAGTTGAAAACACATGATAATTTTAACTTTTTAAAAAAATACTAACATATTTAAAAATTAAGAAAACAACAAAATCATTTTCTAAAGGAAATTTAAAATATAATGTAAACTTGAATAAAAAATAACAAACTCTCGATAATTCTAACTTTATCTAAAAAATCACCAACATATTTAAAAATAAAAAGGCAAACCCAAAATCATTTTCAAAATAAAAATAAAAGGTAATGAAAAAATGTATGTAAAATAGAAAACACTTGATAATTATAACTTTATTTAAAAAAAAAACTAACATATTTTTTAAAAATCAACACAAACCCAAAACCATTTTCAGAAACAGAAATAAAATATGTATGTAAAATAGAAAAATCTCTAGAATTCTATCTATTTTTAAAAAGACACTAACATAATTTAAAAAATTAAGACAAACTCAAAATAATTTTAAAAATTAAAAATAAAACGTAATAAAAACTAGTATGTAAAAGAAAAAAACCTTTTGAAAATTCTACCTTTACTTAAAAAATCCTAACATAATTGAAAAATGGTAACATATCTAAAAAACCAAGACAAACCCAAAACGATTTTCAAAAGTAAAAATAAAACATAATGAAAATGTCTATTTACAATAGAAAACACTTCATAATTCTAACTTTTTTAAAAAAAAAATAGTAACATATTTAAAAAATCAAGAAAACAAAATAATCATTTTTTAAAGGAAAATTAAAAATAATGAAAACTTGTATATAGAATAGCAAACTCTAAAGAATTCTAACTTTATTTAAAAAATCACTAACATATTTAAAAATTGCAAGACAAACTCAAAATCATTTTTCAAAATAAAAAATAAAACATAATGAAAATATTTATGTAAAATAGATAACACTTGAAAATTCTAACTTTATTTAAAAATCACTAAAATATTTTTAAAAAAATCAAGACAACCCTAAAACCATTTTCAGGAACAAAAATACGACATACATAAAATATGTATGTAAAATAGAAAAATCTCTAAAATTCTATATATTTTAAAAAAGACACTAATATATTTTAAAAAAATCAAGACAAACCCAAAAATAATTCAAAAAGTAGAAAAACATAATATAAAACACTTGATAATTATAACTTTATTTAAAAAAAACTAACATATTTTTTAAAAATCAAGACAAACCCAAAACCATTTTCAGAAACAAAAATAAAATATGTATGTAAAATAGAAAAATCTCTAGAATTCTATCTATTTTTAAAAAGACACTAACATAATTTAAAAAATCAAGACAAACTCAAAATAATTTTAAAAAGTAAAAATAAAACATAATGGAAACTTGTATGTAAAAGAAAAAACCTTTTGAAAATTCTACCTTTACTTAAAAAATCCTAACATATTTGAAAAATTGTAACATATATAAAAATCCAAGACAAACCCAAAACGATTTTCAAAAGTAAAAATAAAACATAATGAAAATGTATATTTACAATAGAAAACACTTCATAATTCTAACTTTTTAAAAAAATTAGTAACATATTTAAAAAATCAAGAAAACAAAATAATCATTTTTTAAAGGAAAATTAAAAATAATGAAAACTTGTATATAGAATAGCAAACTCTAAAGAATTCTAAATTTATTTAAAAAATCACTAACATATTTAAAAATTACAAGACAAACTCAAAATCATTTTTCAAAATAAAAAATAAAACATAATGAAAACATGTATGTGTATGTAAAATAGATAACACTTGATAATTCTAACATTGTTTAAAAATCACTAAAATATTTAAAAAAAATCAAGATAACCCTAAAACCATTTTCAGGAACAAAAATACGACATACATAAAATATGTATGTAAAATAGAAAAATCTCTAAATTTCTATATATTTTAAAAAAGACACTAATATATTTAAAAAAAATCAAGACAAACCCAAAAAAAATTCAAAAAGTAGAAAAACATAATATAAAAAACTTGATAATTATAACTTTATTTTAAAAAAAAACTAACATATTTTTAAAAAATCAAGACAAACCCAAAACCATTTTCATAAACTAAAATAAAAAATAAATAAAATATGTATGTAAAATAGAAAAATCTCTAAAATTCTATCTATTTTTATAAAGACACTAACATAATTTAAAAAATTAAGACAAACTCAAATTAATTTTAAAAAGTAAAAATAAAACGTAATGGAAACTTGTATGTAAAAGAAAAAACCTTTTGAAAAATCTACTTTTACTTAAAAAATCCTAACATATTTGAAAAATGGTAACATATCTAAAAAACCAAGACAAACCCAAAACGATTTTTAAAAGTAAAAATAAAACATAATGAAAATGTCTATTTACAATAGAAAACACTTCATAATTCTAACTTTTTTAAAAAAATAGTAACATATTTAAAAAATCAAGAAAACAAAATAATCATTTTTTAAAGGAATATTAAAAATAATAAAAACTTGAATATATTATAGAAAACTCTAAAAAATTCTAACTTTATTTAAAAATTCACTAACATATTTAAAAATTGCAAGACAAACTCAAAATCATTTTTCAAAATAAAAAATAAAACATAATGAAAATATGTATGTAAAATAGATAACACTTGATAATTCTAACTTTATTTAAAAATCACCAAAATATTTTTAAAAAAATCAAGATCTAAAACCATTTTCAGGAACAAAAATACGACATACATAAAATATGTATGTAAAATAGAAAAATCTCTAAAATTCTATATATTTTAAAAAAGACACTAATATATTTTTAAAAAATCAAGACAAACCCAAAAATAATTCAAAAAGTAGAAAAACATAATATAAAACACTTGATAATTATAACTTTATTTAAAAAAAACTAACATATTTTTTAAAAATCAAGACAAACCCAAAACCATTTTCAGAAACAAAAATAAAATATGTATGTAAAATAGAAAAATCCCTAGAATTCTATCAATTTTTAAAAAGACACTAACATAATTTAAAAAATCAAGACAAACTCAAAATAATTTTAAAACGTAATGGAAACTTGTATGTAAAAGAAAAAACCTTTTGAAAATTCTACCTTTACTTAAAAAATCCTAACATATTTGAAAAATGGTAACATATCTAAAAATCCAAGACAAACCCAAAACGATTTTCAAAAGTAAAAATAAAACATAATGAAAATGTCTATTTACAATAGAAAACAGTTCATAATTCTAACTTAAAAAAAAAAATAGTAACATATTTAAAAAATCAAGAAAACAAAATAATCATTTTTTAAAGGAAAATTAAAAAATGAAAACTTGTATATAGAATAGCAAACTCTAAAGAATTCTAAATTTATTTAAAAAATCACTAACATATTTAAAAATTACAAGACAAACTCAAAATCATTTTTCAAAATAAAAAATAAAACATAATGAAAACATGTATGTGTATGTAAAATAGATAACACTTGATAATTCTAACTTTATTTAAAAATCATTAAAATATTTTTAAAAAAATCAAGACAAAGCTAAAACCATTTTCAGGAACAAAAATACAATATAAATAAAATATGTATGTAAAATATAAAACTCTATATATTTTAAAAAAGACATAACATATTTCAAAAAAACAAAGACAGCCCCAATTTTTTTTCAAAAAGCAGAAAAACATAATATAAAACATTTGATAATTCTAACTTTTTTTAAAAAGACTAACATATTTTTTAAAAATCAAGACAAACTCAAAAATTATTTTCAGAAACAAAAAATAAAATATGTATGTAAAATCGAAAAATCTCTAGAATTCTATCTATTTTTATAAAGACACTAACATAATTAAAAAAATCAAGACAAACCCAAAATAATTTTAAAATGTAAAAATAAAACGTAATGTAAACTAGTATGTAAAAGAAAAAACTTTTTGAAAATTCAACCTTTATTTTAAAAACGATAACATATTTGAAAAATGGTAACATATCTACAAAAACCAAGACAAATCCAAAATGATTTTCAAATTGTAAAAATAAAACATAATGAAAATGTCTATTTACAATAGAAAACACTTGATAATTCTAACTTTTAAAAAAATAGTAACATATTTAAAAAACCAAGAAAACAACAAAACCATTTTCTAAAGGAAAATTAAAATTAATGAAAACTTGTATATAGAATAGCAAACAACAAAGTAGAAATAACTTTATTTAAAAAATCACTAACATATTTAAAAATTACAAGACAAACTCAAAATCATTTTTCAAAATAAAAAATAAAACTTAATGAAAACTTGTATGTAAAATAGATAACACTTGATAATTCTAACTTTATTTAAAAATCACTAAAATATTTTAAAAAAATCAAGACAAACCTAAAACCATTTTTAGGAACAAAAATACAACATAAATAAAATATGTATGTAAAATAGAAAAATCTCTAAAATTCTATCTATTTTATAAAAGACACTAACATATTTAAAAAAAATCAAGAAAAGCCCAAATTATTTTTCAAAATGTTGAAAAACATAATATGAAACACTTGATAATTCTAACTTTATTTAAAAAAACTAACATATTTTTGACAAACCCAAAAGCATTTTCATAAACAGAAATAAAATATAAATAAAATATGTATGTAAAATAGAAAAATTTCTAGAATTCTATCTATTTTTTAAAAGACACTAACATAATTAAGAAAATCAAGACAAACCCAAAATTATTTTCAAAAGTAAAAATAAAACGTAATTGAAACTTGTATGTAAAAGAATTGTTTTTTAAAATTCTACCTTTACTTAAACATGGTAACATATTTAAAAAACTACGAAAAACCCAAAACGATTTTCAAATGTAAAAATAAAACATAATAAAAATGTGTATTTAAAATATAAAACTATTGATAATTCTAACTTTTTTTAAAAAAAATACTAACATATTTACAAACACCAAGAAAACAACAAAATCATTTTCTAAAGGAAAATTAAAACATAATGAGAACTTGTATAAAAAATATCAAACTCTTGAGAATTCTAACTTTGTTTAAAATTCACTAGCATATTTAAAAATATAAGATTAACCCAAAATCATTATCAAAACAAAAAATAAAACGTAATGAAAAACACAATAGGCACAACTGAGATATTAAGTAATTTGTTGAGAAGTAAGTCACACATCGTCTACCTCATTGTCTCGGGAATGATTTAAATACTTGTTGGACTAATTCTCTCATAACCAATTGGTTTTGAGATGGAACCTTAACATAATTAATAAATATTTGGACATATTCATGACAAAGCTAGTTTACTTATAAAAAAATTACCTGAATGATGCATTTTACTCTCCAGATATCGTGTCTGAAAACAACAATCTCGGGGTCGTTCGGGTCTAATGGCCACAACATTTGCATTGTGTTCTGTAGACAACTGAACTGCAGAAATCCTACCAGTGTTGACATCTCCCATATACCTGTTGTCATTTGCAATCCATAAGATGGTGAAATGCAGGTAAATAATGAATATAGGAAGTACCTTCATTTATTTATTTATAAAGGATAAACTAATGGAGAAGAGTCTTGTAAGGCAAGCAAAACAATACCTTGTCAGCAAAGGGATCAAAAGCAGAATAGAGCTCAAAATCATCTTATTAGCTTGACTAGAGTTCAATGGAGACTTTATAACTCAAAGCTAGAAAAAATATAAATTAGCTTTATCATTTATTGGCATGAATCTCTAAATACACCTCACACTCACAGTAAACAAAGGGTATGCCTTTCCATACAATTCATAAACACTAAAAACATCCCAAAAAGACAACATTTTTAGCGATCAATGATCCACCATGATGCTTCTTTTTACCCTTCATGTTCAAAGTTCGAACCTTTTTTAACATCCAAGTTGTAGAAAGATTGAAGGAAATTCTTGATTTCAAATTTGGTAGCTGAAGGGATTGTCTTAAAGATGAGGGAGAAGTGGAAATGGGTATAGGAACGAGGGGTAGTAATAAGCTTGTAAGATGTGACATGATTGTTGTTCGTAGCTTCTCCTTCTTTAGGACCTATGTACTTAAACCTTAAACCCTCACAAAACAACAAAACATTCTTCAACTGCAACAAGGATGCAAACCAAACCTTTGAAACTATAATTGACAAAACATTAAGAAGCACAGTTTTATACTTTTTTGGTGTTAAGGTGAATGCATGACATCCTACACGTCTTGATAAATAACTTCTTTCTTTCTTTCTTTCTCGTTTTTTCATGTCTCCAAAATGACAATAAACAGAATCAAAGAAGTTCACATTCAGCCGCCAAATAAAAAAGCAATCCAAAAAGAAAAAACAGATGAAGACAGCTCCTACATTCCACAAACTTATTAATAACATGAAACACATGCGTATTTAAATTCAACAAGTTTAAATATTGAACTATAAAGAAATCCAAAAAGAACCTGAACAAGAACTATAAAGAAGCTGAAATAGTAAAAGTGTGGGAGGCCTTGGTGAAAATGAGTGGAATGGGTTAATGGTATCCCTGGAAATGTGAGAGAAAGCGGAAGGTTATTATATTAAAGAGAAGAAGTGAGGGTAATGAGAAGTAGTGGAGGAAACTCTATCTCACCTTCATTCACCCTTTCCGAATCAGGGTGGAGAGAGAGAGAGAGATGAAGAAGGAAAACGGTTACGTGAGTGAGTGAGTGAAGGTTATTATGGAAGAGTGAGCAGAATAAGTAGGGTCTGCAAGATAGAAAGAAGAACGTTGTAGGTGGTTGAAGAAGTGGAACGGGTGGTTATTATATTGTCATAACTAATAACTAATTCTTCACTTATGTTATTTTCAATCTCTGTTTTTCTTTCTTTCTATTTTATTATATATTTATCATCATTTGTGTTGGTTTTGGATAACCTAAACTTGTATCAAATTTGTCTGAAAACATGTATGTAAAATGGAAAACATTTTATAATTCTAACTTTATTTAAAAAGCAGTAACATATTTTTATAAAAAACAAGACAAACCCAAAACCATTTTCAGAAACAAAAATAAAACATAAAGAAAATATATATATAAAATAGAAAAATATCGAAATTTCTATCTATTTCAAAAAATAAACTAACAGATTTAAAAAAATAAGACAAACCTAAAATAATTTTCAAAAAAAAAAATTAATACATAAAATAAAAATCTCTAAAGAATCCTAACTTTATTTAAAAGACACTAACATATTTAAAAAATCCAAGACAAACCCAAAATGTTTTTCAAAAGAAAAAAATAAAATAGAACGAAAACATGTGTATAAAATAAAAAACTCTCGAGAGTTCTAGCTTTATTTTATAACACTAAAAAAAAGCCCAAAATTATTTTAAGAAAGCAAAAATAAAACGTAATGAAAACTTTTATATAAAATGACAAACTCTCGAAAATTCTAATTAACATTTGAAAAAATCAAGGCAAACCTATGTAGGACATAAAGTGCAATTTATTGATGTATGCTTTTTAAAATAATCCTCTACTGTAATATATAGCAATTTTTTTTAAGGTTGATTCATCACATGCGTTTCGTGTACAAAGATTCTGCCACTATTCTCTTCTAATTCTAGGGCCAAAAAACACCATCTTAGAAAAAATCTGCCATGGCAGTCAAAAAGTGAAATCATATAATGAACTAAAAAATGCCCTTTCAACTTGTTCTTTATTGGCCATTGATATGACCAAGAAGTTTTAGTGCTGTCTTGTTTTACATGGAAATGGACATTTTGTTTTGGTGAAACGCTTAAATAGTTATTAAATCGAATAGCATGTAGTTCCAATTCCCATAGCACTCCCACAACAAGCATGTGTGTTTATGCATACCAAATTTTACTCTGAATTCGTGTGCACTAATTCAATTACATTGTAACATAGAACATAAATAGATTAAACCAATCTAATTGATTTAAAAATGAAATCTTACTCCTTACTCATTACTCATTAGATGAGTTAGGATGGTGTCATTAAACTAGCACCTTTTAACAATCCAACCAGACACAAATATCATGGTAATTCTTCAACTTCACAAAACTACCTACCTGAAGTTCTAAACTATCTTCTATATCAAATTATCAACGGAATCAGAACAAATATTTCATCACTTAGCAAACAACACTTTTTTTTTTGGTCAAATTGCATATAGATGGAATTGGAACACCATCCATCCAAAGTAGTTCACCAGAAACACTACTCTAACAAACCAGTTATAGGCAAATAAAAGTTGCCATATTCATGTGAGGCATGAGAATCATATCAGCAACATTGTTTATTCATGTACTCTTCTGGCTAATGACTATATAAGAATGAAATGTTTTAGGCAGGCTCGACACTCTACTAACTGATAATGTAATTATTTTACATCGAAGATGTTTTTCTAATTCTAAATGAAGGTTAACAAAGACACAGTAAATTCTATAGAAAATTAAATAAACGATACATGTTTACAGTATTTGAAAGGAAATCACCATGAAAAAGGGGTAGCTCCTATCAAGAATACTTCATTTTCCACATCTTTCACCCATTGACACACTCGGTTGCAAGTTTTTATTGCCGAGGCCTGCACATGCTCATTATGCAAAAAATAGTAAGATTTATCCAACCAGACTAGCAGATAATTAAATGCAATTTGTAACTATTTTGACAATTGATTTGCTACTTCAATTTAGCTCTCTTCGTCATCCTTCTCTTATACCTAAAAATGATATGGTATAGTTTTACCAAGAACGCAGAGGTTCAATTTCATTAGTCTGTTTCTTGCCCACATTAATTCATAAATGATGACACAAAAATATAGGAAGTACCTTCATTTATTTATTTATAAAGGATAAACTAATCGAGAAGAGTCTTGTAAGGCAAGCAAAACAATACCTTGTCAGCAAGGGGATCAAATGCAGCATAGAGCTCAAAATCCTGTGTCACCCAACAAAGAAGAACTGCAACATAAAAATCATCTTATTAGCTTGACTAGAGTTCAATGGAGCAGGGAAATATCATGACACTTTATAACTCAAAGCTAGTCAACAAAAAGGTTAAATTCTTTAGAGTTGCACATCACTCAGTTTTTATAGCACAAATTAGCTGTCTTTTATTGGCATGAATCTCTAAATACACCTCACAATCACAGTAAACAAGGGGTCTGCCTTTCATAAAATCACTCTATCTGAAACATCCAGGATTAAAATAGATAACACATACCACAAATAAAGCATGTCCCACCCCCAATACAATGAAGGAAACAGAAGTATTATTAAAATGAAATGGAGTCATATCCTAATTAGTAAATACTGACACAAAATATAAAGTATGACGTATCCATATCTTGGATGTACTAAGTATGAACTAGAGCATTTATTACCATAGTTTTCATCCCTTCTAAACTGAGTTTTGTGTGGCCCAATTCCTTTATCATGCACTGACACGAAAAGTTTCTGGTAAGCTCTGTACAGCCTGTACCAATGAAGGCAGGTTATGCTTCTGAGAAGGAAAAATGCATAAAGAAGAAAAACGCTATAGCAGCATTAAAAACAATAAAGTAGCAACAATATTGCTACCTTTTCTGCTGCTGAGGAGTGTTAATCGGTGATGAGAATTCTGAAGATACATATTGATCCAGATATATACTGCGATATATGAAATGCCACAACCCAGCATCACCACCGATGCCAGAATTAGGTTCTCTCAATCTGTCAGGAGAATCCAACTGAAGCCTGTTCTGGCCCAATTCAGAAGATGATCCAGAACGAGGTAGGGGTGGCAGATCCTCAACACGCATTCCACCGTCAAGCAAGGATCTTTGAACTTCACTAAGGACATTTGACTTCAAAAGGACCGTTTCAATATGAATCCTATCAATTGGCAGGTAAGTTGCTGAACCATGCAAGAGAGATAATTGCTACAAAGAGACTAGATCTGTTTTATAGAGTTTGTTTTCATTTTATTTTGAATAAAAAATCATCTATCCAACAACAGTAGGTCAGCTTATTCATTATTTACCTGCAATCCTTAAGATGGTAAAATGCATCTGAACTAGTGGTCAGCAACATTAAGTATGTGTCAGCCTGCCACAGAAATAAATAAAGCTATGTTTTATGAACTAAATGTACAACATATGGCAAATGCACCAATTGTCTATAAAATCAAATGACTCACATCAAAATAATGGATATAGGCATACATAAATGCCAAAGAATTGTATCTTGGCAAGCAAACAGGAGAAAATGATTCTGATGTCCTGCATATTGTAGCCCGGGAAAGAGAATAAGGAAGCGCAGAATGGTATCATAAAGCAAGCAAATTTGAAGTACAAACAACTTCCTACTGCATGGAATCTAAACTTTTTGCTGCTTGTAGGATCAATAACAATGGGACAAGTTTAAATAACTGAATCAAGAGTACACTATATGACAAAACATCAACAGGACAGAATGTTGGTTGAAGTATACCATCTATAACATGCTATCTGAAAGACAGAAATATTATTGCCAATCTACTTGCCTAAAAGATTCTGATGACATAACAAAGTTGGCCAGCAGCAGCATATCGTCTGGGTGAAGAGTGGCTTTCTGAGCACCACCTAGACTGATTACCTGTGTTCAACCTTTAATGTTTTATTGTATCATTCTATGTAAGTATGTAACTAGGGACATTAAGTACAGCACTAAACCTTGTGCCTGCACATCAGTATTGCAAACAGAACACCTGAATCAGCAACGTCTTGCAAGATAGCATCAGCAGCCTGCCTTGTTGCATATGCAAGAGGAATACAAGTGTAGGCATGAAGAAATGTAGCTGGATTCCTGATATGATCAGACAGAAAGAAATCTTTACTATTGAAATCTAAAATAGAATGTTGGGAAACCAGGAATATCAAACAAGGAAACAATCTCAAACCCTAAAATACATAGACGACGGCTACAACAACAATAACAACAAAACTAAAACACACCCATCCTGGACCTGGAGAGAACAGAGAGGATTTTTGCTATCTATCCTTTAATACAATAAGACCAGATGCATTCAGAGTAGAGAAACAAACCAACTAAAAGAGTGGATTAGTGAAGAGAAGACAATATCTGTTCCACCAAGCAAGGGTGTCATATCAAATTTCGGATTCTTCTCAAAACATTTGTTCACTGCCTTTGTTAGTATAACAATCATCTGCATATGTATCAACAACAGGCATGTATCACATATCTGTCACAGTAAAACTAGACTATTTAAATAACTAAAAGAAAGATGCACTAATAAGTTGAGAATCAAAGAAGTTGAAAATGCAGGAATAGGGGGCAAGCAAATGAATAGATTTTTTTGGGTATACAAGTTTACAACTAAATTATACCTGGCCATAGATAAGCTCCAACTGCTCCACTAATGACTCATAAGGTTCTTCTGTGCAGCTGATGCAGACTAAGTAAATTGGTCCTTTCACAAGAAAAACCACCTGTACAATAACTTCAAAATAAGATTTCACAACAACAACCACAAATAAAAGCATCCTTTTCCTAACCACTACTTAACATAAGAAGAGCAACTCAGCAACCATAAAGCGAAGCATATAGCAAGTGTGTCTAATTTAAAATATAAAGTTAAGCGAGGATTAAAATACCATTTTCATACTAAATTCAAAAACGAAATTGTCTATTCTAGAAATAAAACTTTATGAGAGAAAGCAGACCTGATGCTTCCCAGCTCTCACCAATTTGACACGGTCACCCCTGAAAACAACAGAATGGAAAAATGTTTGACCCTTTGAAAAGCCCCTCTCATATTATATCAAGATAAGAATCAATTAAACATAGTTTAGGAACATTGCTGTAATAAGAAACAATCTGGCTATAAACAGAATAAAAGAAAGCCACAATACCCATTCTCCACAAAGGAAATAATTGCTTGCAAAGTTGCTGAAAACCCAGCAAGCTTGTGTTCATCTCCATACCTGGAAGGAATAAAAACATGAAGTTTAAGGCAATAATCCTAGAAAGAGAAATGAATAACAATTGAGAGAAACTCATGTGAGGAATTGATAAACACTGACCTAGAATATATTGGTTTGCCAGAATGACTTAGAACAAAAAAATGCTTCTTCCTTTTCCTCCATGAAATGGAAGCATCATCCTGCACTTTATTCATTAATCAAACATATAATACGATATCACACACATCCTCAAACAAAGTGTAATAATACCCCAAAATTAAATCTCTGCATCATAAAACCTAAAATACTTAACCAAAAATTGTTGAACGGTACATATTATTCATCAAATATCGATAACGAAGAATTGAAGATATAATGTATATACCTCATTATGAAATTGATGATGATCACTGTGGATACTTAAGTCCTGAATTTCATTGTGAAGAGGAAGATCTTCAATTTCAGCGACATAACCGCTACTACTTGGAGTGGAGGGTTGAGATGAAGGCGTTTGCGCAGGGATTGAGACATCATCGGAGGGTTGAGAAGGATTAGAAGAAGATCCATGAACGACGCCGTTTGGATCATGATTTGAAGAATCTTCTTCGGCATCGAAGAGGCTTAGTGTTAGTGCGGGAAGATGGAATTGATCGGAGTCAGATTGGGATGACATTAATTAAATTCCAAATTGAAATTGAAATGCTTTGGTTACTGAAGAGTGAAGATCGATCCTTTCTCGGTTTCTCATTTCATACTTGGGCCGGTTTACTACATTTTTCAATGGCCCAATCCTTTGGCCCACTCATTTTTCAAAACCTTATCAATATCCTTCTTGAAAATAGATCTATCCTATTTTCAATGTCTAGTGTGTTGATAGACATTCTGTGTCTGCCGGTGTACATTTTATAGTGTTAAGTATTCAATTTTTATATATTTTATTTTGGTGAATCATAATGTATTTTTGTGTTAGGTGTAGTTTATATTATAGTAATGTTCAATTTAAGTTGAGAGGTGGGGGGTGTTTATCATGGATTATATGATTTTTTGTAGAAATAAAATAATGTTAAAGGGCAAAATAGAGAAATGAAAATTACAACATGGTGGTGGTTACACTATATTTTACTTTTATATATAGTATAGATGATAATTGGAAAGTCGATGAAAATCTAGGTTCATGTAAAATAAAATACAAAATTTGTATTTTGTTTCAATTGCTAAACAATAAACCTAACCACAATTGTTATTAAATTTCAAATTCACTAATAAAAGGGGAGAAGTTTCTACACCCTCTTGGATGAAAATTAAACCATGGTACTATATATTTTGACCAAAAATTACTAGGTTATCCTCTTGGTTTGTTCACTGCCCCTCACACTGTCCTTATTTTGTTCCCTACTTTCCTCCCACCCCTTGCTTTATAACCTTAACCTCAACTACTATACTCTATAAATGTGTATATATATACACCTCTTAATATATTATTCTTCTTTCATTCAATAATCATTCAATAGCTTTGTCAAATATCTCCCATAGATTTTTCAAGTTATAATTTGTTTGTCACTCTTCTCATTATTCGTGCATTCGGACAGGATGATATTTTTTTTTGTATGATTAAGAACACATATTACATATACATTAACATGGTTAAGAACGTACATTTGCATGATGAAAAATTTGGATGTTGAGTGAGATCACTGTTGCATGAGCTTTAATGTGTGCATTGACAATAATGTGGCAGGGCAGGCCAAAGATGGACTTTGCTGCCCCTCTAATCTAAGGGAACCCCATGACTCTTTTACTTTTCGTTTTCCACTTAGAGGGTAAGCAAAAAAAGCCTCACAAAATTGAATGAAGTACTAACATCATGTGAATGAGTTTACAAGGAAACTAAGTTTATAACCTACCAATACCCATACTCAAGTATAAGCATAATTCTTAGAGCCAATTTTTAAAGAAACCAAAATATATAGCAAAATAATAATCTAGAAGGTCATGGATAAGAAGCTGTTTGACTTTTATGTCCTAACTGCCTCAACCAACCAATACACTTCTTTTACTTCAAAAATGTGACCCTAAACCAGGAAAAATATGAAATGAAGAAAATCCACAATGATAAGGGATTACCAACTCAATAAGAAAAAACATTAATATGTTTTAGTGGCAGTAGATATGGCATGAATGTGAGTGCTAATAAAGTAGTTATAGTTGTTAGTTATTAGTCTTTCATTAGTTGATTAAGAAAATTCATTTGGAGTCATGTTCCTATACTAACTCAAAGGAAGATGTATCACTTTCATCAAGGCATTAGTAGCCAACTCATTTTCCCAACACTCCTTAAATTTATATTCAAGTCCAACAAATAACCACTTACTTCATAAACAAATATATGTTGTCCCAAATTTTGTCTCGCGCGAATGAGTATATGTCACATGAATCGAAAATATTAAACATTCATTATTATTATTGTTTTTGCTCCATTATTATTAGTACGAGACATGATTTGGGATAACAGATCTCTATTTTTCTCTTAGCATTATAAAACTAGGGCAACCTACCCACAAGTTTTCATCTCAAGCTACTACAACTTCTTCAAAGTGAATTACACAAAACCAAAAGATACAAACATGAACCCCATTGGATTATCTTTTCTCATCCTCCTTTGTTTATCATCACTTGTGATAGCCCAAGAAAGAATACCCCAATGAAATGGTTACTCGCCAAAACAACATTATTAAAGCCAATAATAATGTTCAACACTATGTTTAATGTCATGTGCCTAGTTGAACCTTAATTTTTACTCATCTACTTAAATATGGTTTTACTCCATGCAAACATGAATAATTTTGATTTTAGTCCCTCAATTTTATTTTATTTGTTTTTAGTCCATACTTTAGTTGTTTATTTTGATTTTAATCCATATTGACCACACGCCAACATAGTGATTTGATACTTTATTAATTAGTATGACATATGTCACATATTTTTTATATAATTAAGACTATTTTTTCACCTATTAATATTGAACTAATCTCTTTCAGGATATGTGATTGTCTCTTCAAACAAGTGTTATTATCAGGAATAGACTTTTAACCTTTGTACTAATACATGTCACAAATTGGTATTAGCTACACAATCCCTATGTTCAAAACCAAAATTTTAGAATATAGAAGAATGTCTCATACCACAATTTATGTTAGGCGTAAATAAATATTCTATACCTACTTTTTATATTATTATTTTTATTATTAATAAGAAACATACACATCATTAAAGATAACTTGTTTTCTAATTTACTTTATAATAAAATGGTTATTTTTTATTGATAACAAATATAATAACATAGTTAACAATTTAACATGAGTTAAGAATGAATTATGAAATTAAAAATGTGGTACAAATTTTAATTGGAGTAAAATATATATGTATTGTTAGTGTAAATATTTATAAACATTAATATTCATCATTTATTTGTATTACATTTTTAAAGAGTTAATGATAATTAAATATGAATTGCATACATACAGTGTTGTGTACATTTTTTACTGTTTTTATCGTAATTCATGAAATTTGAACCTCTACATATACAATATTTACCTTAAGACCAAATTGATTCTTAACTAATGATGAATCCATTACAATCAACATATGACTAATAATGCTGGTAAAATGGCATTGGTCCGAAAAAATTATGTGCACAACCATTTCAGAATATAAAGTTATATATAGAATGAGTGAGCATGTTATTATGTTGCATATAGTTTGGTATATTAAAGGACGACGAGGTTCACGTGGTGACCTTGTAAACTTCATTTCTCACCCACAAAAATGGGATGTCTAAACTTGTACACCATCAAATTTTATGTCTTGCAGCTTTATTAATGGATTTGGCTCTATAAAATATATATTTTTTAAATGATGTAAAGATTAAATTTTATGATAACAAACTTACTTTATGAGTGTTTTTTTATTTCTCCTAAAAAAGTATAGTACACTCTCACAATTATTTGCATCCCTAAGCTAAAGTAGAGGGAACTAACCTAAAATAATGGCATAAGTATTGGGATAAAAATGTCAAATTGATTATTCTTAAAAACGAATACAGAGGAAGGAAAGACCTTACATTTGGGAAAAGAGAAATGTGTCACTCTATGTGTAATGAGTTGTGATTGGTTAAAGAAAATATATTTAAATTTAATATATTATTATTAAGTATTTTTTTTGACCAATCATAACTTATGACATATAGAATGAGATATATTATGGGCATAAGATGTGTTCCCGTGGAAAGGTAAGTGCGAGTGAAGAATTGTCAAGACATTTAGTCTTTATCATTTAGACATGTGTTCTATATCTATCTTATACCTTTGGCATGTAGGCTACTCAAATTATCGTGTTATTTCATATATTTTTTTATATAACATTATGATATTGTCTGAACTCACAGGAAATTAATGTTTGATTATTGTTGTTAATGATTTACATTAGAATTGAATAAACTTTCAATTTTTTTTATGAATTCTAAGACACTTGTAAAGGTGGGAAATGTGGAAATGTAAAGGTGAGGATCATGTATGATTAGTAAATAGAGGTGTCTTTTTTTGTAGGACTATGGGAAAAAGGTAGTGGCATGTGAAGTCCCTGGCAAAGGGTCAATTGACCACTGCAGCACTTTCTTATCATATGACATTTCTCTTTTGTTGGATAATTTCACTTTTGGTCCCCCCACACATACTCCTTCATTCACCATCATGTTCCTTTACTTAATTATTATTAGGGTTTTTTCAAGGAGGGTAGGGTAATTTTATGTATTATAGAACTTTGGTAATTTTATCTCTCCCCTCAAATTTGAGAAGAGTCCAATACTCGAGAGAATCTCAACTCGCACTTTATACATATTTGATTAAGTCATGTTACTTTAAATTTGCCTAAGAAGGGTGATTGGATGAAAAGTAAAGACCGTAAAAACTAAAGAACTAATTAGAGGATGTGCTTATAAAAGAGTATGTATTAGCATTATTATCAGATTTTAAGGTATGTACCCTTATTAGTCTATTACCCAAATAAGACCAAGGACTCCTTCCTAGGACATGTGAAAGAAGATAGGTATTCAAACATGACAATTATGTAGTAGTCAATACTTATTATGATGGGAACAATAAGTTAGGTGAAAGAAGTCAAAACTATGAATAGGATTACATGGAGTATAAATTATAAAAATCAATGATATTCCTATCACAACTTGATTACTTCTTTTTAAGAAAATAATTGAGGTCTAATATTTTCTCTTAAAAATTGAAATAATCCTCAATCCTCGCAAGGATATGAAGTTATGAGTTAAAATCTTGAAAACAGAGTTAGGAAGGTAAAACTCACACCTATATTAGATAAGATGAGATCATGAGTATAGTGCATCATGCAACTTTTTAAATACTACTAAGTATTAGTAAAATTAATAAGAGAAAACTTAGGATATATAGAAATAGCAAAATCTCTGCATGCAGTGGGTGCTATATAAGAACTACTTTCTTCCAATGCAATGCAACCAATGTGTTTAGCTGAGGAGCTAGCTAGAGCCTACAAATAATGCTTACTTTCTTCATTGCATGCTGAAAAATTAATCTAGAGAAAAAGAAAAAGCTATTTGTCCTAGCTGATTCTCTATCAGAAACATTAGAAGGGCATGATGCACTATTCTGAACACTGATGCACATAATCTCTTTCTTCTTTACTGTTTATGTTATGCAAAGTACTTATGTAGCTGTATAGTTTCCATGCATGCATCCTATGAGGGTGACTTCTTTTCTTGGAATTTCCAAACACAGCCTGAAATATCATCATAATTCATCACTTTCTACTTGTACTGTTTTTGCTTTAACATCAACTCTTTCTAGAGATGATGTTTTTTGGCTTTTGTAGTTTACCTTACTGAGAATCACCACTGTTTGCTTTTACCATGGTCCATTCACCATGTTCTGCACTTTTGCAGGACAACAATGATGTGTAACATGCAGACCCAGATTTTGTTTTATAAAAAAATTTAAACTTTTGAGTAGCATGAACCTGGATAACAATCCTAAGAGAAAGTGGGACATACAGGTAATTTGGTTTAGGTAGTTGAGTAGAAATGATTTACTTTTTGTTACACAAGTGCTTGTAAAAAACACTTTGGGCTCTTTTTTTGTGACAGGCATGTCCTATAGGAATCCATGTTTAGAGAGATTCTTTGGGAATATTTTGGGATTTGGAATTCCACTTCATTATCATGTAAATATGTGTTGGTTCAACAAAATTCAAAAGAAACAAGTAATTTCATCTGTCAACTTCAATGAAGACAACCTGTTTAAAGCATTTTCCAGCTTTTCATGCAGGCTTTCTTAGCTGGATTTATATATATATAGTCAACAACCAAATCCACTGTTTGATTTTTTGGGATGCTAATGCTAGAATAGACTAGAAACTAGTCTTACTTACACTCTTATAACCTTCCCCTTTCAAGCACTTTTTTTATATTTACTTTTTACTACAACAAAAACTACTACTACTACTACATCATCTCCTTGATTGATATCTATGTAACTTACTTGAGAAGCATGCAAAGTGTGAGTTCAATTATTTTCCTCAAATTTTACCATTTTACTATGACTTTTCATTACATTTCTTGGTAAGTTAATATTTGACTTCATAGTTTGTGTTGCCTCTACATTATTGTGTACTACTAGTCTTCAATAGTTATTTTCTGTTCCCTTTGAAGAAGTGCATACTTCATTATGTCTCTTCAATACATTATAAGAATAGAGTTTCTTATTATTTAGTGATTGTCTTTTGAGATTTTTGTAGGGGCAGATCAAGGCCATTTGAGAAGAGAGTTTGATATCTTTACTTCAAAAGCAAAAAGCAGAAAAGACTGAAGCTGAAAGCTCATAAGGAAGTTCATGGGGTAATGCATGATGCCAATGCGATTGTTATGGAGATTAAGGTTGCCACTACTCATATTGATTCAACTTTTATACCCCAACAAATCAACCTACAAATTATATGGTAAGATTTTGTTAATTATTTCACCTATCATATTCATGAAGATTTCTGTAACAAAAAATATTCTGACACTGCATTAAGGAGTAGTGAATTTGCCATTATCTTTGTGCTTAATTATACCACTTAGTTTCAGAATCAAGGACAATAAGGCCTTAAGTTATTCTTTTACAAATAAAAAAATTTCATGTAACTTTTCCATTTTCTCCTGGATGATAGATATCATTAGTTTCAAAATGGTTGTTGCATAAACATGTTTGGTGAACCAATTGCATTGTTGGTCACAGTTTACATAATTTGTTAACTGCAGCTGAGGCTTTGTTCACTATCAAAAGTTCACAACAATTTGGATGCAACATTGTGAATTATCCATGTCAAATACAATGGCCTTGTCTTGACTGCAATAAAATAAAAGATCCAGGTGCTTTTTCTCTAAATTCTCTGTAAGCTCCTTCTCTCAGTCTCTATGAATTTGTGTGTGGTACTGATTGGTTATTAGGACAACAATGATAGTTTGAGGCTCAATATAGAACTAATAGTATCTAGCATTGTGTACTATAAAAAGGTTAAAATGATAGACAGAGATGTGAGTATTTTGATATCTATATTTACTTGTCAATTCTTGTTTGGAATGTTAAACATTCATGTCCTCTATCCAGATTGGAAAATATGGTAGAGAATACAGAAAATGAGATAATCACAAACTAGACCAAGATTTTACTAAAAGATGAAAAAGTGTACATAAAACATTATTATTGATAAAGCAATAGTGTGTCTTATATAAAACAGTGAAGAGTAACTAACCATAATACAGTAATACTAGATAAATAAAAGATTTCAACTTTTGAGAAACAGGTGGAATAACAGGAAAACTAGATGGGAATAATGACATTCCAACACTTACACCTCTTCAAGATTCTCAAGCTAAGAGACCAAAAGGAATAAGAGGTGCTGTCATAGTTGGTGGCATTGTTGCTTCCTTAATTGTGGTTGCAATTCTAGTGATTGTCTATATCTGCTTGATGAGAATTAAAAGACTTATAAGACAAACTTCTGAGACTGCTTCTTCTATGCCATCTCCATCAGGTAATATAAACAAATATTGAAACAAGTTCTGTTTCACTTGTTTGTGAATGTTGTTATGCTATTTCATTTCCTTTTTCTACAGTTGAGATGGGAAGAGGCAACAACTCAGAGTATGTAAATGCTTTTACTCCACAGAAGACAAGGCATATAACCATTTTGGAACTTCAACAAGCTACAAGAAATTTCAGTCCGAGTAATATTATAGGTGAAGGTGGATTTGGTTTTGTTTACAAGGGATTACTTGAAGATGGATCTATTGTAGCCATAAAAAGGCGCCAATTTGCTTTGACACCGGATTTCATCCGCGAGGTAAATATGTAATATAAAGCTCTTCCATTTGTAAGAGACTGATTCCACGACTCGAACATGAGACCTCATATTCATTCAAACCAAATCCCCCTAGTTAGTACCTATTTACGACCATGCTAGCGTGACTTAGTCTTCTAGACATAACAATGTCTAAGGGATACCCTTGTCAACATAACATAAAATCCTTGGTGCTAAGAAAAGCTAAGCATTTTGATCTCTTTTAATGGATGGCAGGTTAAGCAGATAACTCACACCCATCACATACATCTTGTCAAGCTTATAGGTTATTATGAAGATAGGTTCCAACAATTGCTTGTGTATGAATATCTCCCTAATGGCAATGTAGGGAATCACCTATATGGTACTTTTCTAGTCTATACTTGTGTTAAGTTTGTTTCACATTCTATTATGTTTATGCTTAATGCATGTTGTTATTGCAGACAATGAAGGTTTACCACTAGGAAGGTTAGACTTCTGGAGAAGGTTATCCATTGCTTTAGGAGCTGCCAAAGGTAAAACCCATCTAGCTATGATTTTCGAATGAATATCAGATGTCCCTAACCCTATCCCGTTCAATAAGATAGCGCCAGCATCATTTAAAATTCGAGAAATAATTCATCAGTTCCTGAGGTCTTTTAAATGCGAGCTGGAATTTTAAATAATGTGACACTATATTATTGGGCGGGACATAGTTAGGGATATCATCATATTCATGGATGATTTTTAGTGTCCTTGTGTAACTTAACAACAAATTCATCTTTGCTTTGAAACAGGACTTGAACATCTTCATAGTTTGGTCCCTCCTTTGGTTCACACAAATTTTAGAACTAGAAATGTTCTTTTAGATGAAAATTATACTGCCAAGGTTTCTGATTATGGATTCAGCAAAATGCTAAGAAAAGCTGACCAACCTGGCTCATCTTCAAACATAGACACCTTTCTTGATCCAGAGTATGCTACAATATAACATGTTCTTTGAAGAAATTACACCCTCCCCTAAAAAACTTGCATTATGTTCTTTAAACACTTTCATGTTATTCTTCAATAAAAATGTGACACATGCCTTGTTTTAATATCATAAGCACCCCAAAATCTATATACAAGTTATTTTTCTTTATTTTGCATCTTGGCTTTTGATTGTTGATTTGGGATATATGAACATTTGTTTTGTCCAAAGGTTGAGCTTATCACAAAACTATTCAGAGCATAGTGATGTATATAGTTTTGGGGTCTTCTTACTAGAGTTGATAAGTGGATGTGAAGCACATAACAGAAACATGTCAAGCCCATATGAAACTCTAGTATTTCAGGTACATTATTAATATATGCTTCCAAACTTAATGAATTTTGTTTCCCATAATTTAATAATTTCTTAGGACATACTAATGCTAATTTTGTGTTGAAGGCAAAACATAAGAATGATGTGGACAATTTTGTAGACATGACACTAGGAGAGCATGAAAAGCATAATGGTGCTACAAATATGATGAAGTTGGCATTGCTATGTGTGGATGTGAGTTATAGAAGACCATCAATGAGGCAAATTGTGCAAGAGTTGGAGTGTATTCAAAGAGAAATTGCTCCTTTCTATTCCCAATTCAGTGAGGAAATTGGTGTAGTTACTCTTGGGAGTGAGCTTTTTCAATAGTCTTTATGGTTTGTCATTTTCATCTAAGTGAAATTAAGACTTTGGATCTTATATGGATATTTATTTTGATATATGTTGTAAATTATATTGATGGAGTAAAAAAAATTAAAATAATTGTGGAAAGTGGAGTTTTTTTTAATGTTTTGAGAACAAAATATTGTGATGATCATCTTATATCATGAACATGTTATATGGTGGGAAAAAAACTTTAAGAATTGGAGCTCAATTAAAGAAGGGGTATAATAATTATAAAATTGTGAATAATTCAAAAACTAACAACTTAATTAATATTTGTACTTTTGATATTTAGGAATTGTTTATTTCAATTTGTAAAAGATTTATCTTATAGTAGGGGTGAGTAGAACCCGACCCTACCCACTCATCTGGTATGGCCTGAAGACCATGATCAGACTTGAATAAGGTCAAGTCTCATCGGGTCTAGGATCAGGTTCGGGTTCAAAAATTAGACTCATTCAATATTTAGGGTCGAATAAGGACCAAACATGACTCGATTCAACATGTCCCATGATCACTCATTCATTTGTATGTGTCTCTGTTCAAATGTGTAGAGAGTACCATTTTAGTTGAAACATTGATTCTCTAATTTTTCCATCATATATATTTAATATATATATATATATTATTTTATATTACAGATTACGTATTCATAATAATAAATAATATTTAGAAGACTTTATCTAAAATAAATATACATTATTTTTAATCAGATCTACGGTCGGATCGGTTTCAAAAAATTGGCTCGACCAAAATTTAAGGTCGGGTAAGGACAAACTTTAACTCGTTCCAACCCGGTCGACACTCATCCCTAATAAAATGAATGAAATGTTTTGGAGTAGGTGAAAACGGCGTCGTATAGAAGGATAGTTGAAGTAGAGAGTCAACACAGTGAGAGTGAAAAACGCCATAGCCATAGCCATAGATCTGTAACTTCAATTCCTTCACTTCTACAATGAGAACCTTTCTTTTCCTTTCTCTCACAACCCTTCTTCTCTTCTCTTCCTTCTCTCTCATTTCCTCCACCACCGAAGACCAAGACGAACTTGAAGATCTCACCTTCCTCCAAGATTCCGATCACACTTCCGATTCCGACCACCACCACTTCGATGACAACGACGCCGATCTCGACGACTTTTCCTCCTCCGTATCCGATCACGAAATCGATGATAAAAACGTTGTCGTTTTGAATGATAAGAACTTCAGTGACGTCATCAACAACAACCGTTTCGTGTTGGTTGAATTCTACGCGCCTTGGTGCGGTCACTGTAAGGCATTAGCTCCTGAATATGCAGAAGCTGCTACTGAATTGAAGGACAAAGGTGTAATTTTAGCAAAGGTTGATGCTTCTGAGGAAAATGAATTGGCACAGAAGTATGATATTCAAGGATTTCCTACTCTCTATTTCTTCATCGATGGAATTCATAAACTCTACAATGGACATAGGAACAAGTAATTTCATTTTCATTGAATTTCATTTTTTTTAATTTTACTATTTTCAATTTCAATATTGATTTATTTATTTATTTATTTATAATTATAGAGATGCTATAGTGAGTTGGATTAAGAAGAAGACAGGACCTGGTATTCACAACATAACTAGTTTGGGTGATGCTGAAGCCATTTTGACCTCTCAATCCAAACTTGTTTTGGCTTTCCTCAACTCTTTAGTTGTAAGTGTTATTCATGTTTCCTTTTTACACGTTCAATATCAAATTTGTCCTTAACAAATGTACCCTGGTTGGAATTGTTTTTGTCTATTTTTGGTATATAAGCTTTTTTATTAACCAAGTTTTTTGGGTATTAACCTCAGTTTATGGGGAGGGGGGAAACTTATAACCCAAGAAAAATAAGCGAAATCAACATCTTCATTTAAAATTATCATTTATTTTTTGTAATTTGGTTTGTCAAATGGATTGCTTCATTTCCTAGTCAATCAATATATTTATTTTCAATGAAGCTGAGCTGTTTGTAATTGTTAATTGTCTGGATTAAATGATTTAAGGATTGATTTGAGATGGAGTAGTTGACTGTATGAGATTGTTGGTTCTTGTGCTTCATTTATCTTATTATGTAGTATAACAATGCAGGGCCCTGAGAGTAGTGAGGTAGCTGCCGCTTCAAGGTTTGAGGATGATGTCAATTTTTATCAAACTGTGAGTCCTGATGTGGCAAAGCTTTTCCATATTGATCCCGATGTTAAACGCCCAGCTTTGATCCTGATCAAGAAAGAGGACGAAAAACTCAACTATTTTGGTTTGTTTTCATTCTCATTCCTCTCTCTTTTATCTGAAAAAGGAGTTATTTTTATTGTAAACTTAACATATTTTATCTGTCCCTGCAGATGGCCATTTTGAAAAGTCTGAAATAGCAAACTTTGTAACCGCCAACAAGCTTCCCCTGGTAACAGTTTTCACAAGAGAAGGTGCTCCAGCAATATTTGAAAATCCAATCAAGAAACAGGTAGTTATTTATGTACATGTTGATTTGTTTCTTGTTATATTACTGATCTCAGAGGAAAAATAAACTTCGGAAATGACATCATAGCATTCTTCTGACATTGTCATGGGTTTGAACTTTCACTTGTAGTTGTTGCTGTTTGCAACTTCAAATGATTCAGAGAAGTTGATCCCAGTATTTCGAGAAGCAGCTAAATCTTTCAAGGGGAAGGTATATTTTCATAGTCTATTTTATTATACTCGTGCAAAACTTGTTCAAACTCGATCAAGTAGACTTCTAAAAATTTACAAATACCCCGCCATAATTAGTAACCTTGACCATATTTGTAAAATTGTAAAATCATAAAAAGCTAGCAGTTGACTTGTGCTGGGAGCTTATATGAGTGATATTTGAAAGTTCTTTCTTTTCTGCTTTTGTTGAATTTTATTGATAAAATATCCGATATATTATTTTAAATTTTAAGAAATATCTAAAATGACTTCCTACACTTTTGTGAAATTATCTGTTGCAGCTGATCTTTATATATGTGGAATTGGACAATGAAGATTTTGGAAAGCCAGTTGCAGAGTACTTTGGTATCAATGGGGATGCTCCAAAAGTAATTGTTTCTTCTTCCCCTTTTTAATTCTATCCAAATGCATTTGAGTAATGAAACTCTTGACATCAACATATTACTTCCTCTAAAGTCTAAATCATTTAGAAGCAAATTTTAAGTAACACTGTCGTATTTCCTATATAGGTACTAGCATACACTGGAAATGAAGATGGAAAAAAATTTGTGCTTGATGGCGAGGTGACTGTTGACAACATAAAGGTACCCTTTTCTCCCTTCTCGCACAGACCTCTTAATGTTGTTACCATGTTAAGGAATGTGTATTAATGCCTTTCTCTGTTATTTAACAAAGTTTTGGAAGCAACTTTATGGTTTAAAATTTCAAAATTTTATTTTATCCAGGTATTTGGGGAAAATTTCTTTGAAGACAAGTTAAAGCCTTTCTTCAAGTCAGATCCAGTTCCTGAAAGTGTAAGTTATTTTGATTTTAATCTCTCACTTCAAGTATGTTCTGTTTATCCGGTCTTTTGTGTCCAATATGTTTGCTAACTTGTTGACAGAATGAAGGTGACGTGAAAATAGTTGTTGGGAATAACTTTGATGAAATTGTCTTGGATGAGTCAAAGGATGTTCTCCTCGAGGTACAATTTTAGCCCTCTACTTTATGAGTTATATATAGATCTGCACCTTGTTCATGTTAATTTGATGGTTGTTGGAAAACCAGATTTATGCTCCATGGTGTGGACATTGCCAAGCACTGGAACCAATATATGACAAGCTTGCAAAACATCTTCGCAGTATTGAGTCTATTGTGATAGCGAAAATGGATGGAACAACAAATGAGCACCCTAGGGCAAAGGTAAACCCAAAAATGTAAACCACATGTTGCAAGCATATGGTATATACTATATACTATTTGCTATCATCGACCGAATTGGCTTTTCGTCTTTGACTCATGCTAGGTTTTGAATTTTCCATGAGGCATCATATCATAAGCCATTATGTGAATTTATTGATCAATACTGGTTTACATTGCAGCCTGATGGATTCCCCACTCTTCTCTTCTTCCCGGCAGGAAACAAGAGTTTTGACCCGGTATGTGAATATTAAACAACGCCGCATATTTTATCTATTCAACTATGGATATTAATTTATTTTATCCTTTTTGGTTGTGTAAGATCTGCAGAAGCTTTACCATTAGGTGATTAAATATATAATTTGTTCACTGTGCCTACAGATTACTGTTGATACAGATCGTACAGTGGTAGCCTTTTATAAGTTCCTCAAGAAAAATGCATCAATCCCATTCAAGCTCAAGAAACCAACCTCAACTTCTAAAACCCCAAGTTCTGATGCCAAGGAGAGTGCTGATGCTAAGGAGAGCCAGAGCAGCAATGTTGATGTGAAGGACGAATTATGAGGAGTTACAAGATATAGTTCTATTTTTGAAGAGGTATGATTCATAATAGATGTTGACAGAAAAACAATCTTACAAATGAGGCAACACGTGTATTATTATTAGCTTCAGTTTTTACAGCTTCATGGGTATTTAAGAATTTTGGTGAGACCTTAAGAAAAAACTTTTCAATTTTAGTTTATCCATCCTCTTTTATAACTAAATTTTCCATGTCCTACTGGCTAATAGGCCATGAACTAGTTATAAAGTTTTATATATAGTTACTGCATCATATTTATTCTCAGTGAGATCACAAGTGATCCCATTTTTAATACCATGCCAACAGCAAAACGATACACAAGTAATAAGGGACATGAATTAATCGCATAATATCTAAAATACAGCTTAAACTGAGTAAATTAGTCTAAAAATGGATGAAAGTTTGATATTGTGCATCCAAGATATGTATCTAATTGATATGTAACTAGGTCAAGAGTACGATTCATGAAAGTGACACTTGTTTGGAGGAATAAATATATACCCCAAAAGGGATTAGTTCCTCCCAATATTTTTTGTTTTGCCAAACAAAGACTTAATTAGTAGGATATAACCTTATGACTGAAATGATATAATTAATCCTGTGTATTATTATTCTTATTATTTTATTAATAATGGAAGCAAAGTAGTAAATTTGTTCTGTATACATGGAGCTGTAGAGTCCTCCACTCCTACCTTTAATTGGGACCTTTCTTAAATGGAAATTTAGGCCTTTTTTCCAACTTATATATTGAAACTAAAACTCTCAATGCTTCCACTAAATTACATATACAACAGTTAACAGGACATATTCAACTGTTGCTTCTACTCTTCTGCATTAGGCTCTACCCAACGTCCATGTTCTTTTATTAGATCAATCAAGGCATTGGTTGCATGTTCCATTGCAATTCCACGCTTCACCACAGTCTGTAATAATAATTGTAAAAACAACAACTTAATCTCAAAGTTCATTAAAAATTTAATGGGATTTAATGGGCGGCTCAATGCACGAGGCTCCCACTCAGTGGGGCCTAGGGAGGGTATATGTACGCAATCTTACCCTGCAAGTAGAGACACTATTTCCAGGATTTGAACCTGCTATCTCATGGCTACTAAGCAACAACTTTACCGTTGCGCCAAACTCACTCTCTCATGGTTCATTAAGCATGAAGAAGTAAAGAACATGTTACCTTGCCAACATAGAGGTCAATCTTTCCAGGGTTACCTCCCACATAACCAAAGTCTGCATCAGCCATCTCCCCAGGTCCATTCACAATGCATCCCATGATTGCAATCTGATGCAGGAGAAAATAAACATTGCATAGTTACACTCATAATTTATAAACTAAGGAAATTGCATTGATTTCTTTGAGGTTTGATTTAATTACACCATACAGTCTCTTTGTCTTGGAAATTATAATAGGGGAGGTCATTGTAATTTCAATATCATAAATGTAATCATAATATAAACCCGGAGAGGTTCGTGGAATTCTTGAAACAAGAGGATACTCTGCGTAACTAAGCCGATGTATTCCCCTATAATAAACTACAATGGATGGTTAAAAGTGCGGGTGTGGAGCATGAACTGCGGAGGAAAAGAATTAGTTAATTACCGATACACCAGGCAGGTGTGATGTCTTCTCCCGAATTTCTGCACTTATTTCCTGAAGATCGAACAATGTTCTTCCGCAGGATGGGCATGACACATACTCCTACAACACATGTTAGGCTTATAAATAAAAGATCATAGATATTTGTTTTTCGAGTTCAATCCATGTCTTGTCTATGCTTGAACTACATACCGTCTTTGTGTTTCTCATTCTGCAGCCTTGCAGCAAATTGAAAGATGTGTTTCTTAGAAATTCAAATTCCTGGTCTGGGGCTTCTAAAAGAAGACCGTCTCCAAGCCCGTCAACCAGAAGGGCTCCAGCATTAGTACCGGCACCAATCACTAAGTCGTCTCTGTAAGCGGAATGGATTAGGTTTCACTAAGATTGCATATTTCTTGCATCTTAACCAACAAATACCACAAATTGCGTTACCTGTGAATCCCGTTTGGAAAGTGAATGTGATGAATGACGGGAAAGTTCAGAGAATTGCTTGATAGGTACTCAAATAGCCTGATGTCAATTCAAGATATAAATATTATGAGAATTCTATTAATCAGTGAAGATTGCCTTGATGTTGTCATATTATTTACAACAAATGATTAATCATGAGCAACACTCTCACCTCCTTGCTGCATGAACCCTACTAACATTCTCTTCCGTGTATGACAGGTCATGGAGAATCATGGTAGCATCAACACCTTTGAGAATTTCTAGTTCTTCATAAGGCTCATCACCTCGTACTGACACAACCAAGCGTGTGCCTAATGGATCACCAATTCACATTAGATCAAACATGAACATTGAAGTGGGTGAGGAAAATATGTTCAGAGTAAATTACACAAAGTAAATGGCGACTCAATGCACGAGACTCCCACCTAGTGGGGTCTAGGGAAGGGTAGATGCACACAGTCTTACCCATGTAAACAAAAAGATCCAGGATTTGAACCTGTAACCTCTGGGTCACAAGGCAAGTTTCAAAGTAAATTACACATTTTGGAAATTTTCCATGGACCATCTCGTAATTTTAACTATAATAGAACCCCTTTAGCATATGTAAGAATTCAAGGTAATTTGCGTAATAAATTATATCTATGTAACAAATCTGTAATTTTGAAAAAAGGTTTGTGTGATGTCATTAAAGCTGAATGAATGTCCATGTAATTTATTTAGAATGTATAAACAAAAGTCAGACTGAGAAGCACCTTGTGGCAAAAGCTTATAAGCTCCAGTAGATAGTTCCTTAAGGGCAACCAGAACCATGGCATTGGGTAATGGCTTTGTTAGCTGCTCCGACAAAGGAGTTATAATCCCCATACTTATATCTATCAGTCTCTTCAGAGCTAGCCGCTGATCACAGTATCCAAAATTGGAAAGGGGAAGAAAATCATTCAACTATTGCAATAAATTATAATGCAAAAATAATTTGATGGAGAACAAGGAAATTCTTCTATTTCGACTTGGTTGCCAAGGTGAAGGATCTTACAGCATTAGCATCATCTACTGGAGGAAGTTCCCGCAATAAGATTGAATCTACTGTAGCCAGATCCTGAATGTAAAGGTCCTATTATGTCAATAACTTCTTATTTAAATCCATAAGACATTTGTCCAACAGAATACAGTAACAGAAACCTTAAATGGCATGCCAACAATGAGTTTTGCAGCAAGTGACTTGTATAGCAGCTCCGGATTCTGTAAAAGGCAGGGGGCAAAGTCTTTCAGAAAAAGATTAAGAGAAATGAAATGTGATGCACATAAACAGATAGACTTTTGGAGACATCTAGCCCGACAAACAGAATAGGTGCTGAATTATTACCTCCAACTGGTTCAAGGAGACTGACATGAGAACAGAACCATCCCGGTGCAGAGCACCTCTGTAATCTACCTCCTCACCCTGCACAAAGATGGATAGTTTACATGTAAGTATGGATGATGCCAAAAGAAGGAAATTGTGTGGCGTATATATTTGGTTTAGCAGTCTAAACATTTATTAGTTTAACCTCTTTTTGAACTGGCAATTGACCAGATCGCCGCTGGAAGTCAAAATAGTGTCGGTGCTTTTCTTCAAAAGGTGCCTGATGGAGGGATTAAATGTAAATTCTTAGCATTTGAGAATGTCAGATTTTATACAGTTTAGGCATGTGAAATAGAATCCTGTTTTGAATCATACCACCCCTTTCTGAAGTTCAGATGCTCTCATTCCAAGGTTTGCCAGCCTTCTGCAAGGATCTATCTCCTCCTCTGGTGGTTCGGTGAGAGAAACACGAATTGTATCGCCCAATCCATCCTGATAAACAGCATATCATCAACATACATTGCAATGAATTCTAAACACCTGGAAGAATATTTCTATTTTATATGCAATCAATCATATGCGGACCTGAAGAAGAGTTCCAATTCCAATTGCAGACTTCATCCTCCCATCCTCGCCTTCTCCAGCTTCAGTAACTCCCAAGTGCAATGGATAATCCCAACCTTGGACAAGCATTTCAGCTACAAGTGAGCGGTATGCCTGGACCATGATAACCGGGTTGCTCGCTTTCATAGAGAAAACGAAATTGTGAAAGTCCAACTTTCGGCATATTCTTGCAAATTCAAAAGCAGATTCAACCTGTCCAATCATAGCTTAGTAAGAAAGGCAATTCTCTTTGGGGGTACATAAATGCATTGCATTACAAGAGGGGGAAGAATTGTCTGCTTACCATTCCCATAGGAGAATCTCCGTAATAGCTCATTATACGATCTGAAAGACTGCCATGGTTCGTCCCAATGCGCATCGCTGTCCCATATTTCTTACATTTTTCAACCAATGGTGTGAAAACCTAGCATTTAATAAAGCTTAAAAAGGTCAATAAGTTCATAATTCAGTTGTGATTTTAATTCTAACTGGAATTGAAAAGAAGAAAATAAATTCCCCATTCCTCTATAAATTTTTACGCAAGATTTATGCATTATAAAAATCGTCCCGATGTCCTCAGTATTGACTAAGGATGCATGCATGAGAGATGAGTAGCTCTAAATTAAAGTGCTCATAAACTAGTGTAATGCATGCCCTACACACACATAAATGAGAGATAAAACAAAAGATCAGAGGTTTGACCTGTTCAATATGCTCAAGCTCTTTCTGATAATCATCTTCTGTGTACTCTAATTGTTCAAATTGAGCCCGTCTATCAGCTGTGAAAGACCACCATTGGCATCATGGATTCAGAGTACAAGCCAATTCATCAAAAATAAAAGGAAAAGAAAATACAAGAAGACTACTGAATTAATGAAGATATGCTACCAAAATTGCCAGGGTTGACACGAATCTTGTCAAAGCATTCAGCAACTCGCAAAGCGATAGCAGGGGCAAAATGAATATCAGCCACCAATGGTATGTTGTAGCTGGACAAAGCCACAAAGGTGAATAAGGATGCACTTGAAAACATAAATTATATAGGCTTAAAGCATCAACCATGTCCAATATATAGCACACAATAATTTATACTCACTTTTTCTGCACAAGGGTGTTTTTAATCTCAAAACATGCATCAGCTTCTTTCTTCCCTTGAACTGTTATTCGTACAATATCAGCTCCCTTGTCAGCTATTTTCATCACCTGCCGATCGACAACAGATAAGTAAACATAACAACTAAACCCGTCAGTCAAATTTAATCCGTAAGATTAAATCACATAAAAGCTTCCACAATTAATGCAAAGCAGAGGAGCAGTTGTATAACCTGTTCAACTGTTCCAGCTACATCTTTTGTATCAGTTGTAGTCATTGTCTGAACTCTTATAGGATGCTCACTACCAATAGACACATCACCAACCATCACTGTCCTTGTTTTCCTCCGGATAGTTTGATTTAACGATTCACAATACTTTCGCGTAGGAACTACATTTACATTGTTACCCATGCATCAGGTGAAAGTAAAGCAAGTAAATAATAATTAGAGATGCCATTTATGAATGAAAAAATTGTGGATAAATAAACAAAACTAAAAGTCTAAGAAACACTGCCAGGAAAAAATGTGATACACTAAGGTAGTAGATTTGAAGGTAAGACGGAATTTTTAACAACAATTTGTTTTATTGCATATTCCATTAGGTTTAATTTGAAAGGAACATAGATATCAATCTGCATGTGTCACTCTTGAGGTTATTCAGACGACGTCTATCAAAACAAGTGACAGGTAAATTTATAGACAGGATAGGATATAGCTTCATGCACATCTACACTCATATCAGGGGCATGTGTGCAGAAAATAAAATGAGGGCAGTTATCATAATCAAATGATGAAAACTATGCAGATATAAGGTTTATAGCGCATTTGTTTAAGCTTTAAAAAGGTGATTCCAAAAAAAAAGTGATTTTTATTGTATGTCATTATCTTGTATCTAAATAAGAAGCTATTTTGCTTTTGGCTACATACAATTAAACAAAGTGAATTTCTTACCTTCTCTCCCCTCTTACGTAGAAGTTTTTTTTTAAAGAAAAAACAGCTTCTCAAAAAAGCTGAATTTCAGTTTTTATTTTTTTACTTTTTTGCAAAAACTCAACCAAACAAAAGGCACATTTGTTAAGGGTAAAAAAATTTGATTCTCCATAAGAGTTTTCGGAAGAAATTTTTCCATGAGACTGAAAAAAAACAGTTTCTCCAAACTGCTGAATTTTAGCTTTTATTCTTCAATCAACGGTTTTTAATTGAAGCCTAACCAAACAAGCATATGAACATCAAAAAAATGATTTTTTTTTCTTTAAAAAAATCACAAAATTTGAGTGGAAAAGGCTAAAACAAATGGGCATGCAAATTAATAGATGAAGAGAGAGCATGATATATAAGAAATGAATATATATATATATACCCAAAAGAGGGCTTCCTTGTGATGCAGGTTGAAGTTGAGGAGAATTTGAAGAGTTCCTGATAACTAAAACCCTCTTTGTCTTTTCAGATTGCACTTTCTTCAAATCAGAAACTTTCACAAAATCCATACTTTTTCCAAACCCATAACTGTAATCCCAAGTGTTGATGGTTGAAAACGAAGCTGGTATTGCTCTTGCACTTGCAGCCATTTTTGAAGCACCTTAATCAAACAATACATTTCAAATTTATGAATCAATGGCATCAATAGCATAGAAATACAAACTCAAAATACAACATTATAACCAAGGGTCAAAAGTCAACATTCAAAGGTCAAAACATTACATAGAATTGGTTTACCTGATAGAGTGAAAGAGAAGAATTGTGTGTGCCTATGATGATCTTGTGTTGTGTTCCTTAGCACTAAACCAATATATTATTATCCTTTGTTAGTACCAGGTTTAGTACAATGTATATTTTGTGCTATGTGTTTATGTACCTAAATTATTAAAAAAAATAAGATATTTAATGAATATATTTATGATTATTGATTCAATATGCTCCCTCTATTTTTTTTTATTTGGGGTATTTTATTAGAAAACCCAGTTGATATTTTTTACTTTTGATTATTATTTAACCATCCATAGAAAAGGAATGTGATTTTTTTTGGCAATGTTATTTACTTATTTATTTCCTTTTTGTACCTTACCCATAATAAGAAATTAGCCAATTTAATACCATTTTTAAAAAAGTGACATTGAATTACATAAATAAACAAATAAATAAAATACAACTCCAAATTGTTTGGTTTATTATCACCTACTTCTTAATATTCAAATGCTTAGTTTAGTATTACAAGAATTTACTAGATCCTCAAATATTAAATATTTAATTTTTGATACACACCTCATAAGAAATTAGTCTCTTATTAAATATTAAATAATACTTTTCCTTAAACAAACTATATGCAAAGATTTATTTATTTTTATTCATTCTCTCTATTGCATAATAAAATATTAATGAATATTAAAATTAATACAATATAGGAGGAATATTGTAAAATTGAAATTGGAAAATTTTGCTAAAATTAAGATTTAAGGTTGTTGGAAATATTCTACCATGGGTAGGTAAGACACAATAATTATTACCAAACTTAGGGTGCCTTTTATTAGAGAGAATAAAGAAAAAAATAGATTGAGATTATTTATTTCATTTGGTAAGATAAAGTGAGGAGAGAAAGAAAATAAAAGTGGTGGGACCCTTCTTATCACGAGTAAGAATAAATGTTAGACTTGCATTTTATCTTATCATATACTCATTATTATTTATAGAGAGTAAAATTGTCAATTTAATAAAAATATATTTTTCTGTCTCATCTAATTCTATGTTTTTTCCCATAAAACAATTCTTATAAGCAACTCATTTTTTCATTTTTTTTATCTTCTCCCGTCCTATTTTTTCTTCTAAACCAAACATTAATAAAATTCAAATAAGTTTTTTCGTTCTAATTCCTGAAAGACATTTGCCATAAAATGGAAAATAACTGGAATCATTATATTAAATTAATTATGTACATCAGAATACCTAATTTCACACATTCTGAAGTGTTAAATTCAATTAAAAAGAAAAAAAATTATAAATAAAGTACACATATCCTCTTTCATAGCAATCTTACTCAAAATATATACGATGAGAGTGAAAAGGTTTTCCTACCAAGTTTTAATACAATTTCACTCTCTCATTGACTTAATTTTTAGTAAAATATAATAATCATGTTTGTTTAATGTTATCTAATTGTATTTCTAGGAATGGCAATAGGGTGGGTTAGGGGTGAGTTTGTGGTTACTTGATCCTGAACTTAAAATCCAAAATTTGAATCCGAATTAAGTGAGGTTGAAAACGATGATATTATCTCTGAACTCATCGGGTTTCGGGTAAACCGAACCCGATGAAAACTCATCTGAAACATGTATTTATATACATAGGTTATATTTATATGTGAAATTTCTATATAAATATATATAGTAATTTTATAATTTTAGTTAAATGGAGAAGACAAAATTGTTTCAAATACCGACAGAATCAGAAGCGCCCCTTGTTTAAAAGAGGGGAGGGCGTGTTATTCACATTTCATTTGATAGTCAGAGACAAATTGAAAGATAATATATTAATCAGATTTGATGCAGATTCGAAGTAGGATATTAACTGTACTAAACACGAAAGTTGAAATCGAATAAAACTCGAACACAAACTCAATCACATTGGGTCTTCCCCGTTAAATTCGGGTTGGTTCAGGCGGATATTCACGAATTTGATTTTTATTCTCATCCCTGTTTCTTATATTAGGACACTACAAAAAAATTTAAGCAATATTATTATATAATATTTTTTTGTTAAAGTAATTGTGAAGGAAATTATATTAAATGTTTTATATTTATATTGAATAATTAATATTTTCAGTAACTACAAATTATTATAAGAATAAGTATTATTCGATTATTTAAGGAATAATTCAATATTGGTATAATTAATTTGTTTAATAATTCTCTATTAAATATATCTTGAGCAGAATTCAAAATTACTCTCCTATCGTAAATAGAATTACACACCCCTCCATATTTAATAAAATTACACATAATACCCTCCTTTTTTATAATAACACAAATTACTTATAGTTTATATACTTACATTATCCTTATTTCCTAATTTATATATATACATTATATTGAGTATCCTATACTAAAAGTAAGTGTAATTACACTACCTTAAACCTCTCCTTCTGGAAGGTTAGGGTAATGTTTTAAACATCTGAAGTGTCGGGCGTAATTAAGCTAAACCTCGATAGTGTAGTTGTAAATTACCATATTTTAGATAACAAGAATCAGAACATTGAAGATGGAGGAGAGACCTTGTGAATGTGAACCTATAAAGGCAGTAAAAAATGGTGTGTGTATATATTATAATCAATTTAATCCATTATAGGAAAATGTAATCTTTCCCAAACTTGTTTACTATATATAGTTGATGGAATAAGCATACTTGGTCATACATGTTTAGGGATGGCAATGGGTACCCGGATATGTAGTTACCCACACTTGTGGGTAATTGAAACCTACAATTTTAAGACCCGCTGTTAGATAGGTCTGAGTCAGGATAATGAGATACTCAGACCCGTGGGTACCCGAACCCACTATTTCTTTCTAAATTTACATATATATAACAACATAATTATAACATCATGTTCATCTATATTGTAATATCATATTAGTCTATAATTATATTACCATATTAATTCATAAATGTAATAGTTATGTTATTAAATTGTGTTGTTATTTTGTTAAGCAACGATGTTATGTTATTAATTCATATGTATGATGTAATATTATGTTAATCGAATAGTTCTTAGTGAAAGAATTTTTCATCCAAATGTTGAAGTTGTTTTTAATATTTGTTTGAGTAAAATTAGTTGTATTTAATAGTCAATTAAGTTGTGTTTAAAACTTGAATTAAGTTTTATAATTTTTTCTCTTGTTGAAAGCCTAAATAACAAATAATAAGATCGTAGGAAACAAATACACAAAAACGTAAATTACTTGCAATTATTAATATTTTTAAATTTATGGGTACTCATGGATCCGCTGGGTACCCAAAGACCCGCTGTTAGTATACCCAATGGGTATTAGCATGGGTCTAGAACAGGTCTGAGATCAAAAATAAAGTAACAGAATGGACCCGGGTAATACACTACCCGGACTCATCCAGACCCATTGGCATCCCTATACATGTTGAAGAAAAAGAATTGTCCTTGTAGGAGTCAAAAAAACAATTGGCCTAAGAATGTGGCAAATTGATTATTACTGCTTCAATTAAAGAATGATTTTCCAAGATTGCAACTGTGAAAGTGTAAACACAACAATAAGAAGAAAAGTGAATGCAGGGTGCAATTTGTTGAATTATGGGTAGGTTTACTGTACAGAAAATACAATAAGCCTAAATGTATTTCAATATATAATAAAACTGTGCAAATTCAATGTGTATAACATAGTAATGTTATTATACAATGTCTGAATGACTTAAAGAAAGTTAGAAATAAAATCAGTATTGAGGATCCCTTTGAGCATACTTGTTCGAAAGCACGGTCAAATATCCAAAAAGATTATCTTCTTACCCATAAGATAAAAAATTAAAAGTTTTAAATGCCACTACTGAAGTTCACTGCATCATATTATATTTGGCATTGGGCCCTTAACATACATATATATTACTACTTACTGAAATGCTAAGTGCATACATATAACTAAATAGAAACAATTCTATAGCAATATAAAGCTATAGTCCTATAAACTATTCTCTAAGTTGCAATAACATAATCTATAAATTCTACCACAGCTTATTCACCTAAGCAATATAACAGAATCACTTCTAGTGTTGATTCTAAACCATACTTTGAGTGCGGTTGGAAGGGCCTGTTTGTGGTGCAGCATTCATAGTTTGAGGGTATGTATGTGTCATTACTTGAGAACCATTTTGCTGCAAAGCCTCCCATGTTGTTCTCCATTTAATAATCTCAGTTAGAATTGAACTTCCACTCATCACAACACCAAACCCAGCAAATGTTGCTAGAAGGATCGACAGAATTGCTTGCTTACCAACCTGCAGATCACGAAGCTAATCCGTTGAAGTTAGTATGCTAAGTGATTCTTCATTTTGTGATTTCATATAAACTCTAATGCAAAGCTAAAATCATGGACTACAAATATTTGAATTGGGTAGGTGTCAAATAATTTTATCAATCTTTGATTCATGTGAGAAATAATCGAGAATTTAGCTCATAAAAATCTATTACCAATGGGTAAAATATATGTCCGAAGAGAACCACCAAAGTAAATTGGATAGAAGCATAAATCCAGGTGAACCTGTTCTTCACTAGACACAAAAAAAGTTAAAGATAGGGTTTATGCATGTCAGTAATACTCAACCAAGAATAACAAAATTTTCCAAAACAAGAGTCATGTCAAAATTCTATCACCAACTGTACATCATTTTAATATGAATGTTTTTTTATAAGCAAAAATATTAAAAAGACATAAGAGATGTCAACCCGATTACAACTTGCAACACAAAAACGCTACTATTAATGATGTTAACCAATATATAACAGTTGCCAGGGTATTATGAGTCCAATGCTCAAATGGCTAAGTGATTTTGCTTAAATGGCATTTTAGATTCAGAAACTAAACTATGGTGGGTTCCCAAGAAAAGTATCTTGGCGATATTTATCGAAGATCCTTTGCAAACCTACCCATGGTTGATGATGTCATGGCAGAAAGTAGACCCAATACACAGGAAAATGGAAGAGCCAAGTAAGTCGCCCTGGTTTTCATTTGTTTAACCTGCATAGAATTGAATAATTTAGGCTATACTTTTTTTTTTGAACATTGATAGATCTGAGAGGATTGTTATTCTCACCAATAGTTCCTCGAGAAAACAGAAATATGCAAGCATGCTGACAAGGACAAGCACTGGCAGTTCCTGCCAAACCCTGTTCAATTGTGCCAAGAAACAATACACTTGTAATGACTGCAGTACTCCGAGGAAAATATTGAGTGTGTCATAATATTCTAAGAGTACTTGAAGAATGAAACTCAACAATAAAGTTTTCAAATAGGGATTGCAAGGAATAAACCTTCAACTTCAAATCAAGCAAGAGACCAGATTGTTATGAAATTGTAATAATATATTGTTCATGTCGCAAACTTATTGTGGATGTTCAAAACTTATGATAAATCCAGTTATCTTATAATTTCAATTTAGATGCACAACAGTATACTGATTTGCCCTATATGTTAGATATTGCCACAACTATAGCATATATGAAGAGGCGTAGCAGCTAGTAAAAATTAATGCGGAATTTTGTCAAAAAAATGAATGACTAGGTGGCAGTATTTTCATGAATGCTAACTTATGGAGTTAGCATGATTCTATAAACAAGTGAGAAATAAGATTCTATGACATCAATTTACTCCCAATTGAAGCATACTGTCAGAACTAATTCATCAGAAACGAGTAATGAACTTTATCTGGGACAAAAATAATTATCCATGCCTGAGTTCATTACGCTGAGGCGTTGCTCCAGTATTCTGAGGTTGAACATTTTGGACACGTAAGAGAGTGACAGATAGATTCTGAACTTCTTCCTTACACACATCACAAGTCTTGTTACCTTTGATACTAAACCATTTAATAGCACATTCTTGGTGAGCTAAGGCAAGTTCACCTTTGCAGCTGCATTCCATCTTGAACGTCTCACCTCCTTCACATAGGTCAACCATACATATTCTACACACAGCTTCCTCTGCACCTATATCTTCACCATCAGCCTCACCATTTTCTGAACCAAGATAAGATTTAAGTCAAGTTAACTAATTTTATGTATTATGTAAGAATAGAAACAATGTGCTTTAGATTTCGAAACTAAACTAAGATGCCATGAAAGTAAGTCAGTCATATTTTAAAAAGAAATGCACTTTCAGCTACTTTTAATAAAGTTTCAAGAAAGAAAAAGACACCATTCTACAAAATAATTATATAAAATAGGATGTTCTGGGAATAACTTAAAAATCCGATACACTATTAACACATTTTGATCTGCATTAACGCCTCTATGAAACAGCCTTAGAAACATGCTTTTGATATTATCCAAGCTGTTAAACTTGGCATGTCATAATTGTGTTAATACAGAGAATCCAAATAGAATTCTGACAAAATTTTAGTGACTTTCGTGAATACAAATGTAATAAATACCACTATCCTGTGTTGTGGAACTGGTCAGCCATTCATTCCGTTTCTTTACTTGAGGGGTGGAAATAATGCGAAAATACGAATCCATTCTCCTTATGCCTTGTTCTTTGCTAATGACAGGCACTGAATTAGACCGAGGTATCATCCCCTGGCTCTCTCTTATCTGCAAAAGGAACTATTAGGTTAGAGAAAAAAGAGTATATGCATTTTTATGATACAAAAATCAGCAGCGATTGAATATAAAACGGTAAGGAAGCAGTGGATATATGAGAGTAATTGTCATATTCCTAAGCCTTCATGAAACAAATCCAGCAAATGTTTAAATCCATGTCCAAATTATTTGTTAATGAAGCAAATGACTATTACATATATCTAACAGTCAATTTATTACTACAGTGCTTGAAATCTTACATATGGAGAGCCATCAAAACATCCACCAAAAGCAAATTCTGTGTTTTCATGTCCAAATTCTTCTACAGGTAATGATGATGTTCTTCTAATCTTAGGAGTAAACATCTTAGCCATGGACACTGATCTTGGTATTGGAGATTTTTCATGAGAGCCTGAAAAGCAACCATCTGGAGCTGCAGTAGTAAGATTAGCCTTTTCAATATCTGATGATGTCCTTTGCCTGAAGGTCAATTTTGGTAACATGCTTCTTATGGATGATTTGCCTCTCGGCACGGAAGGCCCTGGAGCAGAATTAGTATTTGGAGCATCAACAGAACGAGAAGTCGCGAGAAAGTTCACTCTCTTGGTAGCAGGACTTGGACTTGGTGTCATTGGCATCTTTATTCCAACAAAATCCTGGCCAGACTCTAGTGATGTTGTTCTTAAGGGTACTTCCATCACAATATTCTTCTGTCTATTACCATATGATGTTTCTTCAGTTGCCCCCATTGGATCATCAAACTATAATAAATACCATATGGAATTCATGAATGAGTACTCAAATACAATTAAGTCAACAACTTATCAAACTAATTACCAACTTTTCTTTCCTCAAAGTGTCAGCTTATTAAACTAATAGAAACTAGTTAGGACAATTGAAAAATATTATAGTCCTTAAACCAAAATCAACCTATAAATACCATAGGGAATTGATGAATATATGCAGTCTATTTGTACCTACTAAAATACAATTAATTCAACAACTCATCAAAGTAATAACCCTCTCATATTTCATCAAGTTTTCATCTTATTACACAAAGAGAAACTAGGCTAAGAGAAAATGGAAAAGCATATTCAGTTCAGAATTTAAAACAAAGATTATAGTCCTAAAAAAATTAAAAATTAAAAATTAAAAATTAAAAAATTAATAATTAAAGGGAAAAGTCAAGGCAAATAGAAAAGGAAGCAGCAGAAAGTGAAAATCACAACAAAGTAAAAGTGTGAAAATACAAAGAAGGAACAGAAAGAGAAGAAAGTGAAAAACACAACAAAGAAAGAAACAATACCTTGTGAAGAGGAAGAGAAATTGTTCTGTTGCAAGAAGAACTCATTTTTGATATTACAATTTACAAAAACAACCCCACAACTTGGAATTCCCAGATTAACCAAAAAAGGAAATAAATTTCAGTTCTTTGAGGCAAAAATCATCAAAATATTGTTATTCATAGCATTATATAGAGGCAGATTCAAGTATAGCCAAATTGTGATTTGTTTGAGGGAGAAAAGGAAAAGGTTAAAATGGGTAACGTAAAGTGTTTATGATTAAGGTTGAGGACATAGAAACATGATGATTCTTGTTGCGATGCCACTCTCTCTTCCCATATACACTTCCACTCTCCAATGCTTCTTCATTCACTCTCTCTCCACAACTGTGTAATGGAATACTAATTCCTTTTTTGATTCAATACTAACATACCCAAAAATAAATGATTCCTTTTTTAATCAAATATTAAATGGTAAAATTGTAATTTTATTATAACTAAAAGGATAAATATTATTTTTTAAAATATTTGAGTATGAATCCTAATTCTCCACATTTTATTCCCTACATTTTTGCATTGATTATGGGTATCAACTTATATTATTAATGTGATAATTGTAGAACTAGTTAAATATTTCAAAATAACTTAGCATATAAGGTAGATCTAGCTAAATTTTCAATTATTTTTATAGTTATTTTTTGTATACATGATTTATTGTTATATGTGTATCATTTCATACTCTCTAATTTTTTCATTACATATATAAATGATTAATAAAATAAATGGATATATATATATATAGTTTCATATATTAAATTATATATTCATAATAATAAATAATATTAAAGTTACTTTATCTAAAAAAAGATATAACATATTTAATGCGGTCTAAAGAATTTGAATTCAAAAATTAATCTAATAACATTCAGGATCAACTTAACCTTTAAATTTAAAATTAAATTCATGATTTAAAATAATCCGATTAATATTTAGGTTTGGATAAGATGATAATTATGGTACAAAGTGCAAAGACTTGTTTGGTCAAGAACAAGTCACTTTCACAACCTAGTTCTACCTTAGTGTATCTTCACTTCCAATGTAAGATGATAATGATGATGAATATTGTTGCAAAAGGTAAGTAAGTGACGCACTTTAACATATTTTGTGCCTGCTTTTGGGTTATTCACTACACCTCTTTGCACTCACGTAATTATTGTGGGGTAGTTTGTTAAGAGGAACATGCAAAATGTAATAATAAAGTTTTTGGTGTTATATGAAAAAGAGGGTAAAGTGATTTCTATTTTCATTGTACCGAATCACAATGAATCTAGAAATAAATGAACGGTGATGAGCTTCTATATCTTTTATATTTGCTCTTAATCATATAAGGAGTGTAATGTCAAATAATAACATAAGGACTGAAAATTTACAAGAGAAAAGAAATGTTTGCTAAATTTTAAGAAAGTAGACTATAGCTCAAGTGACCATCACTGCAATATACCTTAAAAGTAAGGTTAAATAAATAAAAACAAAATTCAAAGTGTGGAATCGTATACCTGGACTCACTCCAAGGCTGAAGTCGATGCTAACACAGATTTCACTAAATAATGTTGGCTCAATGTCTACTATGTTGAAAACATATCCAAAACATATTTGTAATCAACGTTGCTTCGGTAAGATAGAGAAAACAAAGAAGTTTTGGGAGTATTGGAGATTGTCAATTTTTATGGTTTCTGTCGCGATGATTTTTCTAGTTCTTTTTTCTTTTGGGAATTGGAAAGTGTACACAGAGTGATTCTTTTCTATTTTTTTTGCTTTAGTTGAGAGGATGGGAAACTTTATTGTAGAGAGATGGAGTCGAGGTGAAAATGATAAGAAGATAATATTTTCTTTTTGTGTGAGAAAAAAGAAAAAAATCTCCCAAATAATTTTTTGGAGGATGTTAAGGGAAAAAATCAAATGTGTGATAAATTCATAATCAAAAATCTGATTTATACCATTATGGTTTGGATTTTAAAATTTAATACCTTTTATTTTGAAATTCGAATTTATTTATTACCTTAAATATAAAAATTTGATTAGACATTTTTTGATTTGAAGGTATTTAGAAAAAATCTCTTTTTACTATAATGATGTTACAATTTTTTTTATAGAGCCACAAAAATAATTATTTAACCACTTGAAAATATAATGATATTTAGAAACTCATTTTAGGCAAAAACTCCGCAATGATTCTATGAAGTTCTAAAATTATTACATTAATTTTAAATAGATAACAAATAATTATTATATTTTCATATAAACTCAAATAATATTTCAAACATCATTTTTATTTTTATTTAATTATGGAAAAAGAAATTAATGGAAAATTAAAATGTGTTTTTTCGAAATGGAATATTAAGATAGTGAGTACTCATCAAGTCACTTAAAATCCATTTAAAATTTGTTTAAAAACCAAAAAATGAAAATAAGGTAATATTTGACCATTATTGAGTCATTGATCATCACTTAAATATTTCTCTCAACCTTCTCTTTTTTTTTTAAACAATTTGTTAGAAGGAAATTGAAATAAAACTCATTAAATGCTAATGAATTCAATTAAACCCTTTTTGAAATTCAAGTTAAGATTGAATTTTTTTTTATGAAAGCAAATCTTCAAAGATTCTAAATTATATGAAAAAAATGGTTTTGAATTATTTTTTGGCCGAACAAAATTGAGTATTCACACTATGAAAAAATGATGTGTTGATGAACATAAAATATATTAATAAGAAAGAAACTAGTTTTTGGTGGTTGGGGTGAATCACCTTTATTTTGATTCACATCAAAATAGAGGAACATATATATTTTCTGTGCGGTAATATTAGGGATATCTCCTCACCTTTTTTTGAGTAAGGGATTAATCACTTTTGATGAATGCATGGTTGTATATTCCAACAAGTGTCGCTCTAACGAATTAAACATTTAACCTTTTAGTCACCATGGTTATGTAGCAGGGACTTACATTATTAGACCAATACCTTGTTGGTGAAAGAATAGATATTAACAATGAAGGTAAAATATTTAAAAAGGATGAGGGGTATAATATTTTAAAAATGGTTTTATATTGTGTAAAAAAAATCAGCACTACAAAATCATTTGGTTAGCCATTGTCATACCAACATATGTTTTTGGAGATGGTTATGAAGGAGAAAAGATAGTATGAACAATTATGGTTGGATGAGAATAATACTTTTGCTACTGATGAAAATATATACCAATGACAATGATTTTTTTGTTATATTTATTTTACTTTTATACACTATTTCATTATAACATTTCTTTGTATAAATTACTACACAAAGTGAAAAGAACATGTAGTTGCCTTTAACGTACAAGTCATTCATATTCAAACCTAGTTTTGTGTCGTGCCTCTTCACTTCTAATGTGAGATTATCATGAAGGTTGGTACAAAAGCTACCTCAACAACACACTTTGTCATATTTTGTGCATGGTTTCCTGATTATTTACTGTGTTCTTTTTTCTTCATTCACCCAATTATTGTGAAATATTTTAAGCTTGGATATCTAATTTTGGTAGTGTATACTTGTGCTCATACCCGTACTATCTGTGAATGCTTATGTGGGCATGGAATACCCGACGGGTTTTGAATTCTATTATATTTTTATATATTTTCAATAATTAATATATATAAACATTTATTATTGGAATAATATGATATATATAGATAATAATTTTATGATTATAGTCTTATCACTAAATTTTATTATAAAATAAAAAAATATAATGTTAAAATAATAATAATTAAATATAAAATATATAAATTATTTAATTAAAATATATATGCGGGTACACGCAAGCGGATATCATGATACTCGTTCTCACTCATGAGCTATTTTACCGCTACCCATTACAGGTATTTTGACGAGTAAAACCATTCTTTTAATTTAGTTGACATGGAATTTAATCATTTTAACTTCAAAATATATGTATAAACTACAAAATTTAATCTATCCCAAACAAACATAGGATTTGTGAAAATGTAGATATTACTTATTATTATTACTGATATATATGATTTATTAGTACGTTCTATATTTGTGATGTGAACTTTGATTTTTCTAGAATGTAATTACACATTTATACGTTTAATGGTCACAAATGTGCTATTTATTTGTGGTGTTATCATCATAATTGGTATACTAAAGTATACTCAAGAAGTAAGAGGTAGTCACGTCATTTGCATATATAGAAAGGGTTTTAATTTGTTTGAAGAAAATGGTATATCATGAAGATGGAGACTATAAGAAAATCTGGTGTAAATTGTCATTTTCATTATCTTTCTTTGTTATTGTATCAAATTTAGAAAATGTTATCTATTTAGAATGTTCCCTATTTCAAAAGACAATCGATGTTAATAACACACTCACATTTCTATTCATCAATCACATATTTTGTGTAAAATAAAAAGGAAATACTAAAAATAAGATTTTTTAGTAGCTTAGTAAATAATGTAAACAAACAAGTTTGAAATATAAATATAATTTCACGCTATAATAAGGGAATGTTGCATCTTTATCTATCCAAATATTACCTTTTGAACTATTATTATTCCCCTCTTATTTTTTTGTCGATTGATTTTAGCACAATTTTCTGTGTGTCACGAATGCATTATTAATTATAGTCACTAATACATAACAAAACATTTTTTTATCTTCTTTATTTTCACTATGCATTTTTGTTAAATATAGATTATTTGACGCAACAACAAAAAAATTGGAGAGTGCCCCTTAACTTCTTCTTCAAATACCACTCAAGTAATTAATAATAACCTTACGTGATAAAGACGACAAATAATATTCTAGGGTAGATTCCAAGTTTATGAATCCAACAAGATTCAAACTAACATTTATTTTTCCTAGTTTACCTTAATATTTATTTTGTACTATAGTTTGTTTTATACTTTTAGGATCCCCAAATGTGCCACGCTATTTATTTTAAAATATGGATTAAAGATTCTTAATGGAGAGACAAATACTATAAAAGATAAAGGAAATAATAATATGAAAAAATATTTTTATTATTTTATATATAATAAGATAACACTTTTGTCATTAAAAAAATAAATATTTAATTTTTTATTAATGGAGATAATAGTTGTTCCGATGAAAAGTATATTTTGTGCCAACCCCACCAATTAAAATTAATTTCAGACAAGGAAATAGCAAACTATGATAGTTGAGATGTGATGTGCCATCAATGCTTTCTAAATATTATTTGTTATTTCACAAATGAAGACATGGATAAGTTCTTTTTCTTCTATTATCCAATTCTCTATTTTTTTTTTGTCTCAAATCATGTCTCGTACAAATTAAAATGTATGATTTAATTACAGAAAAAAGTTATAAAAATATGAAATAATATTTTATATTATTTAGTATAATCCAATTGGATAGAGACATATAAACATAATTATTTTGAAACAGATGATCATTGTTCAATTTTTAGGTACACCAAACAAATTAAAGCTTTAAGTTCCCCTATCAAGTGCCACATGGATAACCAGTGACCTCTTTGGAGGCCACGTAATCACGTGGTCCCATAAATAAGAAGGATGATCCTAATTTACACAATCCCCCATCACATTCTAATATCTTTTTTTAGGGATGTAAAGTTATATTGAATATTTATTTATCATATTAGATTAAAGGTGTATGTTAAAGAGAAATAAATCGAATAATATTGGTTGGAAATAACAGTCACGTACTCTAAAATAAATTAATATAGGATAAGGAATAACTTGTTTCAATAAAAAAAATATAATCCCATAACTAAAGAACAAGATACATTTAATGATTTATCATATATGCATAAAAACTTAAAGGACTTGAGGTGATGGACAATGATCACAAGCACCTGAAATTATGCACACAAAGTGCACCAACCTTGCTAGCAAAAACAGAAAGCTATGCATTCTTAGTGCAGTAGAAGAAAATCAGAATGCACAAACTAACTGAGTTTGAGATAAGATGTAACGATAAAGTAGATAATCGATTAACCATAATAATAATAATTATCGAACTAGATTGAATTACAAATTTGTCTAACAGAAAGAATAGGTGAAATTATTAAAACTCTAAGCCGCATGTAATTATTTTTGGATACATACTTTCTTAGTAAATATTTGATAGGAATGCAAGTTGTTTTATCAACAATTTTAATATTTATTGTCTTTAAAACAAATAAGAATATTGACAGCCATGATCAATATTTTATGTAATACATACGGTCAGCACATAATTCAACTTCCATTTATATTTTTTTTTAAAAAGTTAATAACAATTAAATAAAAATGATGAATTTTATAATAATAGTATATAAAAAATTTATATTGTCCATCCATACATTTTCCCCTTCAAAAATTGGTCCACTTAAATTTTTGGAATGAAGGTTATATTGAAGAATCTGAAGTGGAGAAGTAAAAAGATGGGATGTTGAAAAAGTTAGGGCCAGAGCTACATGGCCCAAAAGATAGTTAGATTTGAAAATGTTGAAATAATAGTGTGTTGATCAACCCGTTTAGTTTTGAACAATTTTTTTCAGAACCAAATTGTGTTTTTCAGGTCTGTAAAAATAACTAGCCTAAAAAAACAATTTGGAATCTAAATAGAGACTTAAAAGCAGGTGAAGGTAGACATAACAATGAGTTGTGTAAGTCTTGAAAGTGACAGAAGAAGTTCTCATTCTTCTTGCAAGTATGAGTATAATAACGTGTGGTTTTCATGCACTTATTTTTGTGGGGTAGGGTGACTCAAACACAGATCTTTTGTCTCCTGTTTCATTTAGTGTTTCGAGTCAATAAATAATAAAGATATGTTATGTTAATTAAAAAATTTAAACATTTATCAATATTATTGTTTTTGTTTCGTTATTATCGGCTTAAAGCATGATTTTGGACAACAAATTAGACTTCATAACTAGCCAGGAAGGGAAGTTTGGATTTTGAGGAATAGAATAATACCTTGGAGTTTAGTGATCTCTACTAAGATTGCTACTACTGTGCTACACTATTCACTATTCTCTCATAAAAGATAAATATATGATTGAAGACACACCAAAATTATAGGTTCATCATTAGGTTAATACATTTAATTTCCACCCATTTTTTATTATCCCAATCTTCTCTTTTTGGAATTTCATTTAATACATAGTTGGGCAGGTAGCTCTATAAATCATGTCCCCACATGGTTGGAATAGGTTTTATGTTTAACACCAAAGAATTATATACGGCATAGTTTAAATGATTATATCATCATCAATTATCTAATAATAACAACTTTGTTTTTCGTTTGAGCAACTATTGTTATAAGATATGATTAAGTGAAGATCCCTATTCTAATCCATGACACATTAGTTCTTCAATTACAGATCAAATTATTATTCAAAAGTGATTGATTATAGATCGTGAGAGAAATACTTCTAAATAGACTTTACATGAGATAATTCGTGAGTTTTCACTTTCGATAAAAAGTTATCGAAGTAGTATTTTTAATTTTAGGGGTGATACCATAACATAAAGTTATGGGTTAATTTCATTTTTGAAGGATTAATTTTATGAACATATAAATCCATTTCTATTGAAGACATGTATAAAACAAGTATGTGGGATAATTCAATTGATATGTATATCATTCAAGCATCAATAGCAGGGAGTAGGTGCATGTTTTATTATTTGTACGACTTATGTAAAATATTAAGATTGGATATTTATATCCTAAAGTCTAAACCTTCTTCTTCTCCTATCACTTAAAGACAAATATTTATATATTTCATCTCCTCTTATCACTTTAAGACAAATAATAGGAAGTTGTGCCAAATCACTTTACAAAATTGAGAAATGCTTAGGTCACACATTCAAAAATAGTAAGGAACGTATTCACTAGCAAATTGTTGTGCAAATAGAAAAATGGCTGGTCGAATAGTCTCTATCAAAAAATAGTAAAATACAGGGTGGATATAAATTCCACTTATAGTATAAGTCAGAAAGATTCCATTCTCAAACATGAATCAGAATAAAATGAATCACATTCCCTAACCCACCACTAGCATACATTATGTACCAAAATTTCAATTCTATTTATTTATGATTATAATATGTGAGATTGTACTATGAAAGAAAAAAACATAATACATCATATTTGAGATCCGTTAAAAAAAGCTTCTTTACCCATACCAGCTTAGATTTATACTTAGGGAGGGCAAAAAAAAATATGATACTCATCTTGCAGATTTATTTTCTAATAAATTTTTTTGTATATATTATACTTTATTATTATTATTATTTTAATATTATATATTATCTACTTTATTATTATTTTATAATAAATTATAGTGATTTGACTATAATTATAAATTTATTATATAAATATCATATTGTTCATGTCATAATTATTTTTATATATTTATTATTACAAAATGTATAAATATATATAATAAAAATTAAAAATTCGACGGGTACTCACTAATGATGCATATTAGGAAAAACACTATCCATGTCTTTTCGGTCTTATTGTAATCCTACTTATGATCTAAAGCTAAGAAAAAATAAGCTCCACCCAACATGTCAAACCCTATTAAGATTATTCTAATTGCATGGTGAATTAAAAAATCTTGTATTATAACCTTGACATTGACATGTGACTCAAATGACAATTATCCTCATGGTGTAATTTGTGGTTCCTATTTTGTCTTTATTCTATTCTAATTTCTACCAAAAAATCATATAACTCACCTCCTCATTTTATGTTCCACTAACCTTTTTGTGTGGTTATTCCTAAGGTAATTAATACCATAGTTTTTCATTTGAAGAGAACATGGATCATGACATTATATAAAATATCTATATCTACATTGATTCTTACTATTTTATTATTGCATATGCATTACAAACGATAGTAAAGTGGGTTGAAAACACACTAGTATAAATAAATAGAAATGATTGTGAAGGTAAATGCATAAGGTTGGTTGGAGAGTAAAGAGGTTAAATAATTAAAGTAGGGTCAAATTGATGATTAAGAGTATAGTATACACCAAGGACAAATGAAGTTTGAAAGGAATCAAATAGTATAGGGTACTAAAGAATGGTCCCAATTAACCTTACTGTTTAAAGAAGATAAATCATTTTAGGCCATGTTGTTCATAAAGTGTATAACCAAACATAAGTAGGAAGCTGAAAACAGGAGCTGCTTAATACAGCAAAGTACAGCTGGAGTCATGGACAAGGTCCACTACCACACCTGAGACCTTAGGAGGGGACCTCATTTTCATAAACACCAAAACCTTACATCAACAAAATGTGTTCACAACTTTGTTTTCACTCTTGCTTATAATCTAAGGTTTAAATTTTGAGCATTATGTGAAGATAGATTGGTAGGTAAATATAGGAAGCAATATCTATTTTCAACCTCATTCAGCACATTAGCTATATTTTATAAATGATGGGCATAAATTTTGACAAACATGATATACACTATAGGACTGAAGCAGCAGAAAATCAATCATCAAAATATTAAACAATAATCTCCTTGGTTTATTGGTTTACATAATTTGCTAAGATAATGTAACATATTTGTGTAAGCCTACTCAGCAATCTTGAAAAGTAGTTTAAAATTATGGATCAATGAAGTGAGAAATGCATCCAAATAAGCCATGTTAAAAGAAAGAAACCAAATTCTCAACTTAGGGAAAACCATCCCAGCAACAATTAACTCAGTGATTGAACATGAAAGGCACCATTCAAGGCTAAGTCAGAATGTAGATACCAGCATCTTTCTGTGGAGTCAATCTAAAAAGTATCTCAACAACACATAACAGCACAATTGTATACAAACACCCCAACATGCTCCTTCACACCAAGTACCTGCCAGTCTATGGTGCCGTTATTGAGTCCTGACTTTGGACACCATGAATTCAGCACAATTGCTTCACCTTCCGGAGCTCTTTGTCCACCTACAACCAAAATTTTGTCTCCACAGGCCTTGAAAGCAAGGCCCCACCCATTGGAAGAATCAGCTCGGACCGGAAGCCTTCCCAATTCACTCCAAGTGTTCTTCTCCTTGTCATATTTCTTCACCATGTTAGTTAGATGCTCAACCGCATATAATTGATTGTCCACAACCGCCACAAGTGGAGGTGCCTGAGAAGCACCATTAACATATGGATACATACCCTCTATTTTCCGCCAAGTTCTTGTGTTAAGATCATACTCCTCCCCACAAGTTAATGAAACAGTTGAGCTTTGCATCCCACCGATAACATAGAACTTGCCATCCATAAAAAAACCAGAGCACAATCTACGAGGTGTGTGCATGTTTGGCAATAGTTCCCATGAACCTGAAGAGGAGTCATACAACTCAGCCGATTTTAGAACCTTTCCAAATCCATCACTGCCACCAGCAACAATAGCAATTGAACCAAGACTGCTAGATCCAAACAAACAGCGAGGTCGGTTCATCCCTTGGCACTTCACCCAACCCCGGCGAATCAAGTTATATTTCCAAATAGCAAACTCCATCAATTCCCGACCAAAAACCAAAAGTTCATAGCCCACCGCCAAAGACTCCTTGTCTGCATGGTTGAAACACTCATCACAAGGCATCCTGGATAATGTTATCCATCGATTTATCTTGGGATCAAACGCTTCCCATCCTCTTGGATCACAAACCAAATAAACCAATTGCTCTAAAGCTCCCAATTGTTTCCTCAACCCAAATAGACTTCCACTATTAATCAGCTTATTGTACCTTTTATTTATACATGATAGTGAAGCATAATCAGATCTACTAACCCAAGCAAGGCAATTCAGTGCGACATCGTCAACAAGACCAGGGAGAAGTGACTCATTTGGTCTATGCCTAGAAAAACCATCATTCACTCTTTCCCTCGTATTCATTTTCAGAAAGTTATTCACTTTCTCTTCATCCTCCCCCGAGGAAGAACAATCGAAACGGGTTTTCTTTGTCATGTCAAGGAATCTTCACTGCATCCCAAAAAAAAATCATATCAGATTGAAAAGCAATCTTGAAAGGAAGAAGAAAAGGCCACATTTATTTCACAATTCCTTCATATATACTCATAAAACACAATCATTTATTCTTTTAAAACAGTATTGACATGCAACCAATCTGTATCTATTATTTCCATCAATTTAAGAACTAATCTGTAATTACCTTATCCATAAAAATTTCCAATTCGATTTAAAGTGAATCCTCACAATTTGTTCATAAACTGAATAACCATTATATATGATGAAATGATAGAGAAACAGACAAAATTTCAATCCCAGGAGAATCAGATTCAAAACTGTTGCAATCCCAAGTTGTCTGATTCCCAGCTACATAGACAGAACCATCATCATCATCATCAACATCTGCTGCAAATTCAAGAGAATGAGAAGAGGCAAAACCAAAAACGAATTAATTTAATTGAAACTATGAAACAATAGTAAAAAAATAAACTTTGAGCAAAAGGGTCTTCACTGATCCAATTAAAAGAACAGTAACAAGCAGATTCGGATCCAAATCAAATAATTTGTTTTTAACATCAAAAAATGAACTTGATGATTGAGTAATGAGAATGAATAGAGAATATATATATATATATATATATATATATATATATATATATATATATATATATATGGATTGTACCTGAAAATAGAGAGAAGGGTTGGAAGATCTCAGAAACATGAAGGTGGTTGTGAAAACATATTGTTGCCGGAAAACATGAAAGTGGGGTTAGATAGATAGAGATAACTTCAAAGTATTGACAGAGAGAATGACTCAGCTTCTCTCTTTGATAAATGTAACTTATCAAATAGAATGATTCATCTTATATATCGTAACTTATCAACGTAATTCATCAATTTCTTCTTACTTTGCTCTTATGATACTATGTTTTAGTCTAATCCCATTTTATCCACCATGTTACATTTATATTATTGCTTTTCTTGTTTTATGTTGTATTGTTAAGAATGCCAAAAAACACTATGATTAGGGAAGGTACTTATTGTGAATATATATATATATATATATATATATATGAAAAATGATCAATTCAATAATAATAATAGTAATAATGAGGAAGACTTTGTTCCATTTTAAGAACCTACATATATACTTTTTTAGAAAATAGTTATGTATGAATGATATAATAGTTTTTATATTATGAATGTATCATATGTTATTTATGAGTTGATATTGACTCTCAAATAAAACTAATATAAATAAATAATTATATATGGTTGGTATAAAAAATTATATTAATAATCGTTGATTGGTGTTTGAAATAATGTTAAATATTACTTTGGTGCCTAGCATAAATAATTTTGCCAATTTAGCATTTGTTAATCAATTTGGTACATGGTAGTTGATTTGTTCAATTGAATTAATTCATGGGTTGTATTTCAATTTAGTTAGGAAAATTGGTCCATGAGGGAAGGAAATAGGATAGAGAAAATGACTTTTATCTACCATAATCCTCTTCCTTCAAGAGAATGGATAGGCTTTGGGACATGTTAAAGAAGAGAAACAAAAAAATATAATATCATTTTTATTCAAATTAAGGTTTAGAAAAAGAAGTAAGTTCTTAGCCTCCAAACTAAAGCACAAATCTAACCATAAATCTTAGAAAACTCCATCTGGAAATTTGAACAAGATAATATCATTAATCAACATTAAATTTCACAAAAAACTAAACATAATGGCACAAGTTACAACTTACTGCATGTAAAATTTAGTGTGATGAATTTGATTTGGGAGTTGGAACTAGCACCAACATTCTCATCCACATCCTCTCAATTGCCACTTTTAATTGATAAACTTAAATAAATACATGACGTGTAATTAATATTAAAAATATAATTTTATATTGAAAAACTAAATACTAACTTGGCAACTTGGTTATAAAAAATCCAATGTTACCAAACTCGAGTCAGACATCAAATTAAAAAATATTTCGTAATAGGTTTAACCGGTTTAAACGACTAAACCATTTGATTGGACCAAATGATTTAATATATAATTAATAATTATGAATAAATATATAACTATACAAATAATTTTTTTTATATAATTAATAATAATGTATAATTTATATTTAATCAATATATCTCAAACTTCTTTTAGGGTCAGAATAAAATAAAATATTGTAGTAATATTATGTTTTTTAAAATTTTAAGTGAATTGTCGAGTTCACTTCTAAGATTATTCTGTTTTAATCGGGTTTAACATAATCGGACTGTAATTTTTCCGATTCAAAGTGACCATACTATTCTTCGGCTAAGATTACAAAACAAAGTTATTATAAGTACGATTAACGATCAATCGGACCACCCGATCCAGTCCTCACAAAATTAGTCAAAATTACTTCCCATTTTTATTTTCTTTAATAATTACAAGGAGGAAACCTCATTTTTATTTTGTTTCTTGTTTTCAATATTATAGTTTAAAAAATATATTGTTTGTTTTTACGGTTTCCAGTTAGAAACATTCCAAAATAAACAAAATAAGAATAATGTGAGAAACATAAAGTTATTAATAAAACCAATAAAAGGAAAAATACAAAACCCTTTCATAAATCAATTCAACGTCATCACTTTCCCATAAAACTCCCCCATCCCTTTCTTCAACCCTCACATTCACAAAACATGCATGGTATATAACATCTAACTTCAAATCATTTCAACATGTTAAAAAAAACATTCCAATTATTTTTATGAGAAGATGTTGAACAAAAGGGTGGAAAAAGTTGAATTCTCTATCAGATACCTATTACATAGCCTATAATATACTAAGTTGGGTAAGACATTCTTGATAAAATTTCAGGTTCTTTGGAAAATATATTTAGCTTAATAAACTAAAGTTTAAGTTATCTAAAAAAACCATTAAACCTAACACGCCAACCTATTTAACTATACTATATAATAATATTTATATTATATTATTTTAATATAAGTAAAAATTATTATATATATATATATGTTTAATTTTAATATAAAATGTATCAAAAAATAATTTAGTTATTAGAGTTATATATAATTAATTAAAATTGGTTTATTAGCCTATTTAAGTGTCACTCCGAAATTCATATATTTCACTTCAAAACTAATTATTAATAAATAATATATTATTTTGTGATACATTTTTTTTTATATGAAGATGTGTTGGAGTATATGTTATTTAAGTCAAAGTTGTCATGAGTTCGTCTTTAAACCCAACGTTTAGTTCATAAAAAGTAAGTTCACAAAATTGAATTTGACATTTTTTGTGTAGGCCGAATTTGATGAAGAATTTATAAAATTTGACTACACAATTATTTTGACCACGTAACTTGTGAAGGAAAGCAATTTGAACCTTGACCCAGTCAATTATTAAAGTGATAAAACAATGGGCTTGCTTCAATATTCAAAGCACGTGCATGAATGCATAATTTTAGTTTAAAATTAATCACATAAATTTTGGCTGGTCAGCCGTTGGAGTAGATAAACCCAAAGACTATTTCTTTCACTTTTTATTAACATTTTTGGGCATGTCCTTCCCAGTAATCTTTCACATAAATAGATCATTTAATATATAATTGTGTGGGTTATTTGGTTCTACTCGCTCATCCGGTATGGCTCGACCGTGATCGAGTCTGAATAGAGTTGAGCCTCATCAGGTCTAGGGTCGGGTTCGAGTTCAAAAATTAGACTCAATCAATATTTAGGGCCGGTAGGGACCAATCATAACTCGTCCCGATCCGTCTTATGGTCATTCACTCTTGATGTTTGTATGTGTTTTTATTCAAATGTGTATAGAGTAATGAAACTTTTTTGTCAAAAATATCATTGATTCTATAATTTTTCATTATATATAAATGTTTAATAATATATATATTATTTTATATGTCAAATTAAATATTCACAATAATAAATAATATTTAGAAGATTTTATCATTTAGTATACATCATATTTAATCGGGTCTAGGGTCGGCTCCGGGGTCAAAAAAATGACCCGGCCAACATTTAGGACCGGACAAAGACAAACTTTAATCCGTCCCAACCCGACCCACACTCACCTAGTTATTTGAAGATCTAATGTGACATAAAGTTATTAGATTAATATCTTGTTTTTATAATATTAATATTTGACATGAGTAACACAAGGAGTTAATGTGATCTTAGGAGATATCTTATGTCCTAAAAAATGTAATAGTTTATGTGTTATTACTTATGATTTGTTGGATAAATACTTAATTATAATTTTTTTAACTTAAATAGATGTTTTCAACCAACTATAAATAATAACACATGAAGTAATATAATTTTACGGAAGATCGAACTGCAACAAGATTACTAGTTAGTATGTATATTTTACAGGATGATCACACTTGACAATGGACCTAAAACCAATGGATGGAAAATCAATATTATTTTATTCACTAAAATGAATAAGATAATATTCTGTAGCACCAATAAAACTAACATACCGCAAAGTAAATGAATGCAAAAACTGTAACTCTGGTTAGATAATTTGTAGGCTTGTAGCTACAATAAGATAATGTCAATTTTATGTAGAATATCATTGAATCATTATTTTTTCAACTTTTTAACATGACCTATATATAACTTCCAATGTTATTAAAACCGTATCGGTTATCAAACCGGTTAGGGTATTGGTATAGTGGGACAGTGGTTCAACCAGTAATTCAGTAATTAAACCGCATGCCGGTTAAACCGGACATACTTGCTTTTATATATATATATATGTAAACCTATAACAAAAAATTTCAAATAAGTAGATATTCATATTTATAATTCATATTCATAATTTACTTCAAATTCACGCAAACAAACAACATTAAGTCTTTAATAAAATCAAAGTCTAAAGTACAAAACATATATTTATCCAAAATTATCACTTAAAAAACGCAAAATACAAATAAATGACCCAAATATCAATCATTGAAGTTGAAGAATTGATGAAGAATTGAAAATTTGAAATTTTAAAAAAAAATTAATGTACAAACCGACCGGTTTTCACCGGTTTTGACCGATTCTATTGCATATGCGGTATAACATACGTACCGTACCGGTTAGGGGTCCGGTTCACCAGTTTTCCGGTTGAACCGGCCGGTACGACACGGTTTTTAAAACATTGATATTAACTTGCACGATAAGGCAGTAACATAATATATTATTAAATAGAGTCAAAAGAATGTAATGATAATTTAATTGCTATCATTTTCTAAACAAAAACGTCTCCTTTAAACATTATTTAAGCAGTTTTCAAATACCCTAGTCAAACCTATACAATATACGGAACAAATTGTTGGTTTAGTTATGTAAGATTCTAATAAATTTTAAATTGACAAAAAATTAATATTCAACTTCCAAAAGTGACACTTATTGAGAGTGACGATCACACATCCCAAATAAATTAATTTATTGTCTAAAAAAAGTAAAATATTATATATATCTACATTAATGTTTTTCCAAAAATATTTATTTCAGTTTGAATGGTTTAAAAGATATCAACACTAACTTTTAAACATATTATAAAATCGGGAACAAAAGTTAAGTAATATAACTACCTGGTTAAATTCTATTTTGCAGTAATGCTAACAATCAACACTAGTCCACATAACTTAATCAAGCAAATTAGTGTTAATTAATATATGAAAAGACTAACCATACACTATCAATGCATATATATTTTTTAGATGAGAGATTCATTGATTCTAAGAATAAGTTTAAAACTTACTTCACATCTTAACCATCAATTTTAGGGAAATTCAATGGTTTGAGATGCAGTGATGGCGTACCAAACTCATAAATCTTTTCTCATAGAAAAACAATAAATTTATTAAAAATTAAATCATTTCTTGATTTGTGTGAAAAACATAGGGTAATCATCAATGTTATTAAAACCGTACCGGTTATCAAACCGGTTAGGGTACTGGTATAGTGGTACAGTGGTAAAACCAGTGGTTCAGTAATTAAACCGCATGCCGGTTAAACCGGACATACTTGCTTATATATATATATATATGTAAACCTATAACAAAAAATTTCAAATAAGTAGATATTCATATTTATAATCCATATTCATAATTTACTTCAAATTCACACAAACAAACAACATTAAGTCTTTAATAAAATCAAAGTCTAAAGTACAAAACATATATTTATCCAAAATTATCACTTAACAAACGCAAAATACAAATAAATGACCCAAATATCAATCATTGAAGTTGAAGAATTGGTGAAGAATTGAAAATTTGAAATTTTAAAAAAAAAATTAATGTACAAACCAACCGGTTTTGACCGGTTCTATTGCATATGCGGTATAACATACGTACCGTACCGGTTAGGGGTCCGGTTCACCAGTTTTCCGGTTGAACCGGCCGGTACGGCACGAATTTCAAAACTATGGTAATCATAATAAAGAAACACATCCATAAAAAAGGGTTTTATTTAAGACAATAATTAAAAAAAACAATAAAATGAAATTGATACATTTAACAATATTGATAAGTTATGTATTTAGTCTATGAAAATTGATTTTCATTTTCTTACTTATTTAGCTATTACCCTAATGAAAATCGGCTAATGTATATAGGCATGAACATATATAATTTATAATCCATTTTTATAAGCTTTGAGTTATAATTTTGTTAAACAATATATGAGTAGAAATATTCTTTTGAGTTAAACATGTGGATAAATATTTTTATAGTGTTAATATATTATTTTTACTTATGAATCAATACTTTATCCATTTGATGAAACTATTATCTTTCTAGTTTTCAATGTACCATTCTCTCATTAGTTATTCTCTTAACAAATTTTATTCTAAAAAATACTGTGGAAAAATAATCCTATAAATATATAAAAAAATTATAGAGATATTTCAATGAATTTATATTTAATATTTACATGATTTATTAATTTCGTGTACATAAACTTAAATATTTTTGGAAAGAAGAAGTTAATTATTAATACATTAATCATAAATGACGCACTATAATATGAAAAACTTTTCAAAATCAACCTATAAACTAGTTTGTAACTTTGTTTCTGAATATATATTATTTCCGAGCGAAACATTGACACATAGCGCATCTGGTGTAGTGGTATCATAGTACCCTCCCACGGTACTGACCAGGGTTCGATTCCCTGGATGCGCATTTTTTAATTTAATTTTTAAACCACTATTTTTTAATTTCCATAAATAGGTGACACATATTTTAAGTCTGGGTGGCAAAATACATCACAAAATATATTGAGAAAATGATATAAAAATGTTAATGGTTTTTTTATTTTATTTTATTATGATGAATGGTATCTCCTTATCTGATAGGTAAGGAAATAACATCTTTTAGGATGTGTGAATGTTCTCAATCCAATAAGTGTCGTTTTTATGAATTAAATGTTTAATCTTTTGGTCATATCACTCAGACAACTACTAGAAAAATCTAACGAAGTTTTATATCATTAGATCAACGTTTTATTGATAAAATATTAGTAGCCTTTAATTGAATACAATAACTACGATAAGATTAGAAAAAAAAGTTTAATAAATATGATTAAACATATTTCAAAAAATGCAGTGAAATTCAAAGCACATTTCTTAAAACAAAAGGAAAAATGAAGATTAGAATGAAGATCATTCATATTGGTCTATATAAAACTGTTGGGAGGATGTAGAATTATTATAAGTTTTGTTTATATGGTGGGTTTTGTAATTAGAATATAGTATCCCTAAAATCAAATAGAAAAGACATGCACTTATATTTATATAGTAATTCGAGGTGTCGATCACATGCAATTAATCTCACCTAATTGCTTTAGAGGGAGGAATCAGAATTGAGAAAGAGAAAATGTGAATTGAAGGTGGAGGATGAATCTAATAACTTTGGTTTAATGGGATTGGCAACCATGTCAATGAGAATATATACTAAGCCCTTAGTTATGCCACTTCTTTTATCCCTAAACTTTTCTTCCTCAATACTACCCAATAATCATATTAGCTCCACTTTATTTACCCAATAATCTAATAAGTTTAGTTGAATGAGATAAGTTGTCTTCTTTATGCGGAATAAAAATAGAGTTGATTTATCCTGCTTATTAATTTTTTTTCTTTTTAACTTATGTTTTAACTTAATTACGATTATAGATGTATTTGCCATTTTATTTACTTATTTTTTTTGTTTATTATTTTATAGTAAAAAATATTAGTCTTATTTAGTGAAGGATAAAACAAAGGATAACGTTTTAAAAAAAACGTAGCTAATAGTAGACTACGACACTTACTGAAAATAAATTCGCCACGCCATTCTCTGCGATGCTTTCATCAGGCATAGTAGTCATTTATTATTAGCTACAGTTTTGGGCACTTTGCGATGTTACTTTAAACCGTGACTATCACCATTAGAAGAAGTAAGAGGAAAATCAAACTATAATAGTAGTGTGATTATTATGAGAATAAAATGCTTTTAGTAGCTAGTGTGATAATACATGAGCTTTTATAATGTGTCAAAAAACACATTTTAACTTATTCAAAAGAGATTAAATGTGTGACTAGTTGCATATTAAAAAAACCTTAAATATTTAGATGAGTAAGTTTGTATTAGTGCATTAGTTTTAGTTTTATTTGATGTAGTTAAGGTGTAAACATTTAATATCTAATTCAGGAACTAATATACAACCGATGCATATTTCAGGATTAATGGTTACTTCCTCTATGTTTCTTTTAGTGTAAAAGGTGCCGTATGAAACTTGAAAATGGAGAAAATGAAACCAATGTTATTTGTTGCATTCACATAACATTCCTTGTTGTCAAAATGCACGTTTAGAACATTTCCTAAAAAGAAGAGGGTGTCTTACCATCTTTTTGTTTTTTTAATGTCAATAAGGGTTAGCAAGAGGGATAAAAAAGAAAGAAAAAGTGACAAATATGATCGTGATTGGAGATGATTCACTTACTCCAATATTTACCTATAATTGATGGTTAAAACATAAAATAAATTTTTTTAAACTTATTCTTAAAGTAAGTTGATTCATTCTCGACCGTGATATGATGAAAGACGAAAAAAAGAGATATTAAAGGAGACATTCTATTAAAAAAAAGTAATAATACTATAAGAGAAAAGTAATAAATGTTGTTTGATGATTCCAATTTGATATATACATGCACCATTGAAAGATAGTGGTTAGAAAAGAGAGAACCGTGGAGAATTGGAGTTGTTAGTTACAAATGAACAAGTTAATATTGCAAGTCTAATAAGAAAATTCTAAAAATAAAAAATCAAAACTTTGAGAATTGCCTCTACTTTTGTCTTTTTCCATTGATAAACTATTCTTTTTCAAGAGTACAAGTCTATTACGAAAGCGATAACCAAACTTATGCAACGAATAAGAACTTTATCAAATAAATAAATAGTTTGCAATAGCTTTTTGAGTTGAAACTTATTAGTTCTCATCCTTTCTTTCTCACCATAAGCATATACGTTTTTTTTTATAAAAGTAAAGTATAATGCTAGCTATTATAATAAAAGCATCTTGTGATCATTGTTAAGCTTTTCAATATTATTATGAAGGGTTAGCATGATCCGACGACTTCATCCGATCGTAATTAGACCCGAATAGGTGCAACTCGACCCATGCTCACCTAATGAGAATTAAGAGACATGTGTCAATATAATAAGTAGGTCGGTGAAGAGTTGGCCATGCAACACATGGTAGGGTCAGCGAGGGACAAGGATATGTTACCCCAATTAATGTTTCGAACTATATCATATTGAAGCAAAAACAGAAAAATAAATAATGTTTAATTTTTTACTTAACATGACATATTTTTATTAGTTCGAGATATGATTTGGGACACGATTTGAGACTTATTTAAAAAGAATGCACTTTTAGGGCAGTAATAAAAAAACAGTGCACCTTCAAAACATTGTATATTTAATAAGTTGATCAAATTCTGTGGTATCTATATTTTGCTTTTTTCCCGTGTATATTTTTTTGGACGGTTGTTAAATATTTTATTAACCATTAATTATAAGTAAATATTTATTAGATACTTTACAAGTTATAACCCACCCTGGATATTTTTGGCCACCATAGAAGTTCCCATGTTATAATCAAAACACACTCTTAAGCTTATTGTGTGATTGGTTGGATTACAAAATTCTTTAAAGCGTATATATTAAAATACAAGATGGAATGGAGTGTATATTTAGTATAAACAAACACCATTCAGTATATATGTTTTAGCACAAACTATTTGTATGTGAATAGAATCGGATACAATAACTCTATGAAGTCATAGGCAAAAATGCTTCACACAATACAATTTATTAAATTCCAATAATTTCTTCAAGACATTCTCAATGTTCATAACGTATAAAAAATGGAGTGAGACTAAAGTCACTTTTTCCTTTATATTTTAAGGGTAAAAGTGTTATCTTATTTTAAATAAAAATGATATAAATATTAATATATATTGTTTTTTTTTTGTTTTTTCATAGCACTTCCCTATCCATTACCCGAGAAGAGTGTGTCTAAAAGGGCCGTTCACATGCTTCAAATAAAGAATCTTGACTCTCCAAGCTCTTTTGTTTGTGAGTTACGATCAAAGACAAATACTTCAAAAACCAAAATAAAATATAATTTTCAATGACATATATATCCATTTGGTTACAATAAAATTATATTTTTTGTCATTAAAAATAAATGAAAAATATACATTTGTCTCAGAATCGTAGTTCTTTGTTTGCACTAACACAAGTACTCACAAATTGGTCCATCATCTCACATAACCCATCTATGCATCAATTACCCAATTTCATCCTTATTCTTGGGTCTTCACAACCCCATTTTCAATAGAAGCCCCAAAATAAAATTACCCTCACTCTATTCTCTATATAGTTGTTTCCCTTTTAAACAGAAACTAACAAAAAAAATGTTAGAATCACATGATCTTGAGGTTGACCTATAGCACAAAATGGTATAACTTTAGTGCCAATTGAGGGTTATTAGAGTAAAGTTTGGAACCCTAATTCTGATTTAAATTGAGGGAAGGAAAACCCTAATTCAATTGTAAATGAGGAAGGGGAAGGGTGAGAATAATTAACCTTTTTAAAATATCCAAATTTATTTCAAATTAAAAAAACCAAATTATTTTTATCTAATAATAATAGGTGAAGGTGAACTATTTGTGAAGTTTGTCACATGAATATATGATCCAAGTTATGTGAATATATGTGTCTATCTTTCACCCAGCATTGAAACTATAGGTCATTTAGTAATAGGTTATGCATCAATCATAAGCATAGACCTGTCAAAATGAGTCGGGTATAGCAGGCCAGTCCGCCAAAGCCTGAAAATATATAGGGCTTGGATACTAAATTTTGAGTATTTTACTTAAACCGGTCTTTTTAGCCCGGTCCGACCGGGCCACAATAAATTCGGGCTCGGGCCGGGTTTACCCATTCGGGTTCGGGCTCGGGCCGGGTTTACCCATTCGGGTTCGGGCCATTTGCTACTCATTTTCTTCCATCTCCTTCGGCTTTTCAATTTCCCATCTCATTCTAGTTTTAGATTCCTTCGCGGGACCACTTGTTCTTTCTCCTGAAACTGGTTACAGAATTTGGGAGGATCCTTCTTTCATCAAATGGAGAAAAAGAGATTCACATGTTACCCTCCATTGCCATGACTATGTTGAAGGTCCTTTTATATCATCACTCTATTTCTATTCCTTTTTCAATTCACTATTTTACCTTTTTCTATTTTTTCCTTTTTAAACTTTTACTCACGCTTTGGTTTATGATTCGTAAATCAGATTTATTTACATGGGTATGCAATATTTATCATAAAATATTTCTTGATTTGTTTTAAATATTTGAATAGTGAGTGTGATATTTTTTAATTCCTTGATTCATTTACATGGGTTAGAGTTTATTCGTCTTTAGAAACCGAAAATGAGTTTAGTTGTTTTTAAGGGTGATATTTTAATAATCCGTCATTGTAGTTTTTGAAACAAATGATTAGTGTGTAAAGTTTGTAAATTTAGTCTATGAATTAAACAATTTATGATTTAAATAACAGCAAAATTATCAGTCTTTATATTTTTTAATATCTTTTTGGATAAATTGGAATCTTGTTATGTGTAGGATCTCTTAAATATTGGTATAAACGCAACCAGGTGGATCATTTGGTTTCAAATTCTGCTGTTTGGAATGATGATACTGTTGGAAATTTTTCCTTGCTGATAGTCCAAACACTGTCCCTAAAAAAAAAATTTAAAGTGGATTCCAGGATTTGAAGTGGAAAATTTTGCCCGGTTTTGTTACTATGAATTTAATATTTTGGCTAAATTATATTGATTTAATATTTGGACAATTATATTATTATGATTTATCAATTCAAGACCTTTAAAACATTTAAGTAGAAGATGCAACAAAAAAATGTCACAATTGTTTATTTTATTATATTTTTGTGTGTGTAAATAATAAATAGGTTGTAAAATATTATTTAAAATTTTAAATATAAAATAATCCGGATCGGCCCGTCACAGCCCGCTTTAGGCGGGTTTGGGCCTTACTTTTAGCAACATAAAATTTAACCGGACTTGTTAGTCCGACCCGTTTTAGCCTGAATCAAAAGCGGGCTAGCCCGAACCCGTCCGGGTAGCCCGTTTTGACAGGTCTAATCAATCATAACCAAAACTTCAAATTTATTGATGAGACTCAAATAACACTTGTCTTTCTTTTCTTGCAATTAAAACTAGACTGTTTTATTTAATAATATATTTCTTGGTTCACTACTTGAATCCAATTTTGTTTGAGTAAACAATTATTTTGATCTCTCAAAATTTTCACGTGTAGTAGTTTGATCCCTCAAAATTTGAAAAACTCAAAATGACCACTAAAATATTAAAGGTGAGCCAAATTAGTTATTTTTAGGGTCAAATTAGTTCATTTATAAAACATGTTAAAATAACTAATTTGTTACACATTGATATTTTTGGGACCATTTTAGGTTTTTCAAAATTTGAGGACCAAACTAGTAAACGTGAAAAGTTTGAGGGATCAAAATAGATATTTACTGATTTTATTTTGTCATAGCAGGAAGGATCTTCAACCAAATAGTCCAAGACAATTTGTGATTGCTCTTGAACTGAACCTAAGGTAAGAAACAATTATAGGAAGGGTTGAAGCAACATGTCTATGTACAAATAACTTCAACAGCTAAACTCTTTTGCACTCCTTGACAAGGTTCTCCAAATGTATCAGTTGATACTCCAACACTACAACTATTTGTTCCATTGCATGCCTGTTAAGAAAGATCATTCATGTCAGTGTAAACCTAAGATAAAAAAAAGACAAGGGTTCATGTCAATTTAAACTGTCATTAAATTTCAGTTAGACACCTCATTTAATGTGCATGACCATATTAACAACTACTTTTCATTAAATGATATGGAAAAACATCATTCATGCAATTTGCATGGGAGGTTTGTTTTTCTTCTAGGATATGGTAATCTAGGCGAGTTGTCAAACATTTTGATTTTGTATAAATCGTTGGGAATTTGGACACTGGCTCCGACTAATCTGGGTTCAAGCCGTGGCTTGAGCGTAAAAGTTCTTCCTACCAAGTCTATTTGTCTTTAAATATCTATTATGAAATCAACATTCGATAAATTTCGGACAACTCACCCGAGTACCATATAAACTTGAAATTCCCTGATATTGAGAGTGTATGAAAATAAAATCCAATGTAACTAGGGAAAAAACATTATAAACTTGAAATTTATAGAGGAAGCTAGATAAAACCTTGTGCACAATGGACATAGCCTTATTGCTGCTGCAGTGTCCATGGTATAAGTTTCCACAAGTGCCAAGAGGGGTTCCATAGCTTGCAAATTTAATAGAAGAGATGACTTGATTATGATAAGGGCACTTTAGTGACAGAGTAGGCCCTGCCTTGCTTATAGATTTTGTGTCTGAATTCCACAAGTCTATTGGTGGTGGATGAGATTGCGATACATGTGCACACAAACTTCCTATCGGTTTTGTAGCAAACGATATTTGTGTTGGATCACCTCCTCTTTCTTCAAACAGTACAAGAATGTTTCCATCCGGTTTCAACCACGACCGAGGCACATGGTATCTGCAAGATTAATGTATTGAGTGACATTAAATTTCAAGATTGTTTTTCAATTTTTTTCCACTTCTGTAGTATCCAACACTTACAGTATTTGTGATGGTTTTCCGCAATTCTTAAGACATTTGGATGAACCATACTTCCCTATATAATTGCATGAATCTGTGCAACCAGCATTTGAAGAGACATATGTAGGCCAGTATCTTCCAATGCTTTGTCCATTTACCCATGCCTCGCCTTTTCCCATCCCGGTGAAGTTAATTGCAACTGGATTAGTGCCTGATGGAGCATCGAAGTTTGTCTAATCCGACAAGTAATACGTCAGTTAGTAACAAAAACATTGTGTAGTAGTATTTTGTAAATTTTGCAGTAAAGTAAATAAAATATCATAAAGAGAATTGGTGTCATAACAAAAATAAGATTACCTTATACCAAGTCAATGTTTGGTTCTTAGGCAAGGTAGATTGTGGATTCCACTCTCCAGAACTTCCACTAGATGGACCTAATTCTTCACCTTTCAGCCCAATCTGCATTACAGATATCAAGAGTCTATGATTTCTACCAAAAAGGGAAACCAAGTTCATTTTGCAGGGCCATTTTGCTTGAACCTCCCCAATGAAGCCCTCAAAAGGAAAAAGACAAGAATAGGTTTTAACCAAATTTGAGACTAACCTGATATGTCCACTTCTCGGAGGAGAGATCGAGATTTTTTCCACTCTTCAAGCCTTTCAATATCACTGGACCAGTGATCCCTGCTCCCCATGTGTCAAAAAATTCTCCGTAGTTCTGAAGCATATAAGGCTCAAATTAATAGATATAGTAATGAGACTAATCACCAATGATCAAGCCTGATGTAATTTAACTAAACAATGAATAATTGCGTGATATAAAGTATGAATCATAATTTGCTCCATTGTAATCAGACAAGGTTGAACCTGAAGTCCCACGGTTATACTCAGGAGATCAATTGTGTTCTTTCCAGTCACTGGTGTGATTGGAATGTCCACATTGAGCTTAGCTTTTCCGCTGTTGCCTGCATAACTCCCTGAGAAGTTTTCAACAATATCAGATATAACTGTTATTAAATATGTGAAGAATTTTTTTATTGAAAAGAATAATTCTCTCAACAATTTTGCATGAGCATGCCATCAGTTAAGGTCATGTTACACATTTAATGATCCTAGAGTTTGGTAACACATTTTCAACTGCTTCTGATATAAGAGGTAAGTTTGCTTTACCTGCAAGCTTCCCATTGATGAAAGCATGAAGGGCATGACCGAGAGATTCGATGTGAAGAACAGTTTGCGCACTGGCCTCGTCTTGAAGATCAATACTTTGAAAGAAAAAGTAGCAAGAAAATTGTTTTTAAGGAGTAGTGAATTATAGGTCAGAGGAAAAAGTTTCAACTTTGGAGGCCTATATACCTTGTTGAGTACCACAAGTAGTCACTTCTATCGGCTGTCGTATTTATTTGCTCTAGTAATCCAATTTTCGAGAACGCATCAGCCTTCGAAATACCCACTGGTTCACTTATCCAACTCCATCCCGAAGTTGAAGCTTCCAAAGAACCAATGTCTTTTTTTAAGGATTCAGTTGTGAAGCTTGAAAGTATAGATGCAGAATTAATCTGTTATAGGAAAATGTTATTTTCCCTTCATGCTACTTACTTCTTAGACTATAGATCTTCACTATTTATTTTGATAGGAAAAACCAATCATAGAACCATACATTAGTGAAGCAACATGAACATGAAAATGAAGTTGTTAAGGCAAACCTTTGCAGTATTAAGAACCACATTCTTGCAATCTGGTAAGATGCTCACAGACCACGCAGGCAAGTGGTAAGAGTTGCCTTCGAACTTCACTGTTGCATCCGACGAGCCCACATTGGCTAGGAAGGCAGCACATACTGATTGTGTCTTATAAACTGTAACCTGAGTTTATATAGTTAAAGGCTTACATTACTCATAAAGCGTATAAAACAAGTAGTATTAGACAAACATCAGCATATAGCAGCATTTTGCTGCAACCAATAAAAAGCAACATTCAATAACTAGTGAAGGAGGGGACTAGAGAATCCTTTGACAATGACCAAACGTAGCAGTTTCGGTAGTTTTTCCGAAATTCCACTCCCTGGAGGGCATTTTAAGGAAAAGAAACTTATAAATTTACAAACCGGGAGAATTGTATGTCCGGATGAAACTTGTCCAGAAATTCTATCCTAATGCACGGAGTATGAGTGAAATTTTTCGTGACTAAGCCTTTTAACGAAAACCACTTATACCTCTAGGTTTGGACCAGGAGATGTAATTGCTGGATCAGTAGATATCATTGCTTCCTCACAAAGCTTAATGGCCTTATGAAGATCTTTAAGGTGGCCCCACTTAGGCTGTCTAATACTTCCTGCAGAAGACAATAAAGATATTCAAAACAAATGAAATAGTTCAGGGTTAAATTTTGTCTTCTACATACAAGAAAATAAACTGTATATGGAATGCTATTCATTTTTCTTCTTGAATGCATATGGAAACTAAGCTGCATTGAATTTGCTATTGGTGGTGCATTGCTATTACATATGCAAAATTAAGGTTGAAATAGTGCATACCATATTCGTCAATTGGTGCATCATAATCATAACTAGTAGCAATGAAAGGTCCCCCGGAAGTTCGGCCAAAGTTGGTCCCGCCATGGTACTGTTATAGAGCAACCAATCAAAAATTGCAATATCAACTCATTTCATTATATTTAGGGAAGATTTTTTTCTTCAAGTATCATAACATAATGAACTTAAACTACATGTAAAGTTGCATTACCATATAGTAATTTTGAAGTGTTCCACCTCGTTGGTAAAAGCGTGCCACAGCAAATGCAAGATCTTCCACTGGTCTATAAGGAACAGCACCACCAAATGCAAGAAACCTACCATTTCAAAGGTTTTCAAAAGATTTGAAACAAAACAACAAAAAGGATTCAGCTAGAAAGGAGATAAACAACGGATGAGATCACGCTTTGTAGGATAAACTTCATTCGAAAACTAAATGACATATAGAATGAAGAAGAAAAAAAGGGCTAACCATCCACTCCAATTCTCAGTCCACATTTTTGGTTTTGTGTTAGAGTTTGGTGTGAACTGATCACAGTAAAACCCATTACATGTATTAATCTGCAAGTGATTAAAGTAACAACCAAGTAAAATTAATGTACAAGCAGCATACTAGGATTGCTCTATTGATTAAGACAAACAATGTAGTAAAACATAAACTACAAACACATGATGTAGACACATGAAAAGAGAAAACTTACAACTGGATCAGGAGCATCTGCTTGCTGGCACATGACCCAGGGAACCCCTGTATCAAGAGATGTAGCCATTGATGCTGCCCACTTGATGTAGGATTTACCAGCGGCACCGTAGTGTTTATCAATGTTTCCATACTCATTTTCGATCTGGCATTAGAAAAATCAGATATTCTCTTATTACCAAATAACCAAAGGAGTTAAATATTATAACTATACTTCAACATCTAACAAAATTGAATATAAGACCATGTATATGATTTGCATATAAATAAAGAAACCTGAGATAAAATAATAGGTCCTCCTTGTGAGGCATAAAGGCTCTCTTGCTTCATCAAATCTACAATCTTAGCAGTGAACTGCTGCATTTCCGTCTGAAGACAAAGTTTTAGGGGAGTCAAACTCGGAACGACAATAGCATGAAGGTGTGAAGAGAAAGGAAGGGATTTACCTTGAATGGTTCATTATCAGTTCTGAACTTAATTCCCAGAATGAAGTGAAGCCAAAGAGGGAAACCACTGTTAAGAAGTTAAAACCCATGATTAGAATTTAGAAATGAACATTTGTCTAAAAGAATAGTTAGAAATTAAGCACTAAATTTTACCCATAGTTCCATTCAGCACAAGCATATGGACCAATCCTGAGATGCACATATAGGCCTGCTGCAGCTACTGTCTTCACAAATTTCACCAAATCATTCCTCCCTTCAAAATTATACTGCAAATATCCATTTCAGTATTTTATGTCACCAACTAATCTATGTCTTTTTGATTAAAGTGAAAGAGTATTCAGCATTCCATGTTATATTGGAAAACAAGTTAAAGCATAGTAGCATTTCAGCTAAATAGTATTAGCAATTAAACATTTATTCTTTTTTCTCTAGTTCTAATTAAATATACCTTTTTTTCTTTAACAAGTTTCATAAGTTCATGATTGCTCAGCACAAAAGTAATAATAGAACATAAAAGTAACACTGAACCTGGCCTCTAACTGGTTCATGTAAGTTCCAGAAAACATAGGTCTCAATCACATCCAATCCTCCATCTTTAGATTTCTGAATAAGGTCTGGCCACATCTGCAACAACAAGTCCCACACTATTCACTTCAAACACCACATACAAACTCACACCTACAATAGTGATGTTATCTTAAACAACAAATTTGGACAACTTTTCCGACAACTTTACTTTTTATAACACTACTACAACAACAACCAAACCTTTATCCCACAAGTTAAGGTCGGCTATGTTATAAAAATCGAAGTTGTGTTAGAGTTGTTGAGAATAGTTGTTCACCTCAGGAGTACTACGAGGGTAATGAATAGAACCAGAGATCAAGACCCTGCGTTTGCCATCAATCACCAATGCTCTATGATCATATTGCACAGTGGCACAAAACAAAGTAGGAGCATAAATTCCAATGAACCAAACCAAAAAGAACAGAATTTGTGTCCCTTTCATATCCATTTATTTTTGGTTCTCAAGACACACTCCTCTAACCAAAATAATAGTAAAAAATAAAGGGTTGCTTAGTTAACACAAAAACAAAACAACCTTGTTTTGTTTTGCTTTTATGTAATTATGTAAATGAAATGATGTTGCTTTGTGAACATATAATGAAAGAAGAAGAGTGAAGAGTGAAGAGTGAAGGTAAGGAATGTATGTGAATATGTGAATAATGTTGTTGGTGTTTGCTTAGGAAAATAATGTAACACAAGATTTGTGCTAAGGTTAGTGAACTAGACAAGGCTTTTGCATTGCAGCATGTGTAATATGTTTCAGGACAATTGAGAGATGATGATGTAACATTAATTTTCTTCTTGGTTCAATTTATAACCAATAATGAAAGATGGGTGATTCATTTAAATTCAGTTTTTTAAATTTACTATACATCTTACCCATAATTTTTAGGAGAAATTCAATGATTTAGACTTTAGATTTACTCACTAATTTAAAACATTGGATTTCTCTAAAATTGAAAATATAGAATAAGTTTTAAAAAACTAAATAATGAAATAGCAAAACTAAGCTAGTATATGTCACACTTAAAATAAAGAATTAAATGAAGAGAAGTGAATATCCAATTTTTGTCATATCTTATTATATAGTTTTATAAAAAAGTAAGAATATTTTTTTTAATTTGAAAATAGAACAAAATATAGGAAAAATATATGTTGCTGACTTTTGTGATTTTTATATAGTCAAATATTTACCCATTTATGGCAATTTTTATAATTTTGGGGATTCTATGAGATTCAACTAATCCAAAAGAGAATGTTTGAATAATTTTTAAAGGTAATAAAATAACTTTTTGTCCAATTTTATATAAAAAGATTTTATTTAATAATTAAAAAATATATTTATAGATATTTTAGAACCAGTTGTTAATCTTTTCACTGATCATTTAGAAAATCCTATGAATTATTAGCATATTTTATTGTCATTTTAATTTGTCAGTGTTGTGTATATAAAAAGCTTGAAGACTTTTAAGTGTCCACTAATAAAGGAATAAAAATCAGAAGGAGAAAAAAGTTAACACTTAATAGCATGGGAAAAAGGTTACAAAAGGAAAAAAAACTACAAAAGAAAAAGGTAGAGATAAAAGGGGCTGATGATAACCAAGAAAAATTGAGTTCCATCAGTATCACTGCATTTTGATTTATCATCTACCAGTTTGTGTTGCTTCATTTTTCTAAAGAGAATAAAATTTAATTATTTCAAATATAATGGCGGTGACTCCAAATTATTTGGGAGAAGTTGAATTTAAGTTTTTCTTCGTAAGTCGCAAAGCCAGTTTTCAACAAAAAATTGGGTCGCGACATTAAATAATAAAAAAATTAGTAGGATTTAACGAAATGAGTTTATAGTTTCAAAAAAATAAAATTTTATCAATATTCTAGATTGTTTGATCCTTACCTTCGTGATTTACGGTAAAATATAATTGTGTAAGTTTAAATGACAAATTAAGATGAAGTGAACTAATTAAAATTAAATATTCATGATTCCATGCATCAAGTCTTTAATCATTTTTGTTGTTTTTGTTGATGTCAGTGTATTCATCAAAACTCAATTTTGTTAAATATATGGATAAGTGTTATTGTTATTTTTATGGGTAGTAATTTGATAAATTATAAAATAATATGTTTAATTTTCCATAGAAAACTATTTTTTTAATTCCTTAAACATTTTGTTAGCAGAACTGTATTTATTATTATCTTTTTTGAGTCTATATAAGAAGGCATTGCAGAACTAGGAAGTGAAGTGAACCAACTACTTAGATATATGTCACTAACAACCTTCACATGTGTCTGCTAAACAATTAAATCAAATAACTAATATTACTCTATAAGGACCATCTTTTTTGGGGTACATACCCTATATAATAGTAGCATCCACACTTTATTGTTTGTTTTGTCCTTTTCATAAAAAAATATGCTCTTGTAAAATAAATTCTAAAAATGTAAATATTTTTAAATAACATTTTACAAGCATGTTTATTTTCCTACTATTATATAACAGGCTCTGTCATCCATTGAAAGATTTGTCACTATTGGAGTGTGTGTGACATTTCGTTAGAATAAATAAGAAAAAGAAATAATTCAATTTGTATTACTTACATCAACGTAGTTTATTTGGCTGTAAATCTGTCACACACTTAAATGACAAAAATGAATGTTCCCTTTTTCTTTATTTTTTTGCCTCAAAACTTTATTTGGGTCATTGCTTTTTTTGTTTTCATTGCTTTCATGCACCTTCTTTCTTTTCTAAACTGGATTTGTCTGTTAGTATCTATTGAATATTGCTCCTATTTCAATACTAATAATATGAGAGACTACCAATATAAATATATATTTAAAACAAAAAAGGGTAATTAAAATAAGATTTAAATATATATATGTAAGGTATAGATTTATATGTGATTGTGATGGTTGAGTAATTCAAAATGCAGATTCTTCTGAGATCGTCTTTGGTTAGTAGTGGCATCAACCACTCGTGCTGCACACCTTGCAATGCATGCAGATTTTCTTTCAAGATCATTGGCAAAGGTTTTATTTATTTATCTCTACCATAAGATAACAAAATTGCACACCATTTTTTAGTATTATTAGGACTAAGTAGAGCACTACTAAATTATTACTAATAATATTACCTATAAATATAAAATGAGGTTAAGATCTTTAAATTCTATAAAGTAAAGTTACATACATTCAACATTTACAAATTCTACTAAATGAGAGACTCTTATATTATATTATTAGTATATACTTCAATTTTTGACCCAAGGGGATAGTGGAGACAAGGATTGTTATGATGAAGGGGGACCATGAAAGCACCACGAAGTGGACATTCCTCCAAAGCAATTGAAACTTGGCCATTCATATATAATCCCTTGCCATGTTACAATCACACACAATGTCTCATTTCTTATCTCGGGTCAATCAAAATGTTAATTTAAAAAAAAATTAATTTAGTCATATAATAGCATTCCGATTGGTTTGTAATAAGGAGTGAAACACGGTATGAAACAAGTTATCCCTGTCCGATTGAGACCACACACAATAGTTTTGGTAAAACAAAAACCACATGTCCAAACAAAATCATTTTTGCATGTCTATAGCCAATTAACTTCTAACAAATAACATAAAAATAATATTTTATATTTTTTATAACTTTTCTTTTTAATAAAAGATCACTTTTTATTAGATGAGGATATGAAATAGTGAATGTGATCTATATTCTTATGTAGTTTAGCACTTTACTTTTTCATATTTTTTGTTATGGCAAAATGCATTATCTTGACTTACATACGTGTTCCATTATCTTTAGTAACCATATTTAGTTAGCACTTAGCAAGTTTGTATATTCCAATAGTGTGGTTTGGAATTATAGAATACTATATAAAATAAAATAATAAGTACTAAGTAGTGTTGCTCAATGCCTTAAGCCTAATCTTGACCATAAATTTGAGCAAAAATTTCTACAAGTGCTCCTTACTATGTACCATTTAGTGAATATTATGCAAGTTTTGTCATCATTTTAAAGTAAAGTCCCATTACTAGTTTATGCTTCTGTCAGGTGTTTGGTTTGTTTTTTAAGCAACTTCTATCTTAAGCTATTGAAAAGCACTTAGTGTAACACCAGGAAGTACAACAAATGAAAAATCTTAAACATGATCCAGTGTTCATTGGTGCAAGCTTATTTGATGTTCAAATTTCCTCAAGAAACCTAGCAGAACAATTCTTAATCCTTTTCTTTCTTTGGGAGGTTGGGACCCTTAATTTTCTCTAGCATTATATTTTTTTTTTGTTACTTTGGGAGTAGCATCCACACCTCAAATTAAGCAAATACTCAAAATGGGTATATATTAAGTTACTTTTATTAGGCATCTAACATTTGATGCTAATTTTATTATATATTATTCAATCTTTCAAGCCATGTTAACATTGGCCCCATTAATTGATGGGCTGTGTGATGGCATTAGGCCATGTATATACCCCATGTGTGGACCTTCCAGCCCCACAATTTATCAAAACATCTTTATTCTATTTTTTTAATACGCAAAAGTTAGCCGAGTGAGACTAAAATCATCGACCTCCTTATCTTTATAACTCTCGGTTAGTACAAATAGTGGGATTGTGTGCAAAATCATCTTCACCTGACCATATGATGCAACAAATGGTAAATCTTGCTAGTGAAATTACTTGGCAACATAATCAAGGATCCAAAAATTATTTGATGATTACTATTAGGTATTAGACAATGGGGCATAGAATGTTAAAAATATCATAAATTCATAATTAAGAGAAGTGACCCAGTGACATAGAAACCTACCAAGTAGCAATGCATCTTAGGTCAGAGGCTAACATCCAAATAGGTTGATCAGTGAACTCAACTGACTCAACTCAAATTATCATCAAACTTTCTAACAAAAGCAAAAATGTATAACTTGTTCCTTAAGATAACAGCAAGCACTTGACTTTTGTAACCTATCTGACAACAATTTCAAAGCCTATAAGTGAATGCTAGGCAATAATCATGCTCATCAATTTTTGCCCACACACCCACTTGAGATCCCACTCTTTTTCCTGTTTTCTCAAGCAAAATCCAACTTGCTACTACATTGATATCTCTCACTTGACACACCACCTTTCAATCATGTCACATATCCTAACTTGATAACATTTTTTTTACACCAAACAAGGATGTTTAGAATGGAAAACAAAAACTAACCCAGATGCATACATCATCAAAGTAAATTGTATTTCTATTAAGTAAACATTTTCCATCTTTTAACAATAGTAAACTTAATTGGTAACATGATAATATTTTATGTGCCCGTAACAGATACTTCAACTGATATATATATATTAAATAATATGACATTACATAGTTGTGACATATACTTGGGGATACAATATACAATTACCTATATGAAAAATGATAAATATTCAATAATGAGAGAGTACTTTTTAACCAATGACATTTCTCCAGTCTCCACTGATCAAATTCATAAGACACTATGTAATAACCAACAATATAATCATTGCTGAATAAAACATGGCACCTAACTTTTATCATAATCCATTTCAATCCTCAATATATTTATTCACTCCTTCACTGAATCCCATATCAAGAACCATTCCTCCATTCTCATTCTCACACTTCTCCAATTCCAACTCAACAAAGCATAACAAAATGGTGATGATGAAACATCCATTATTCTCTCTATCACTTCTTCTAATAGTTCTCTTCCATTCCACCACCACTTCAGCTCAAACACCTGCACCATCACCCTCATCATCTCCCACTGACATCATAAGAATCCTCAAAAAAGCAGGAGGGTTCACCACTCTAATTCGTCTTCTCACAACAACCCAAGTTTCCACACAAATCAATGCACAACTCCTAAACTCAAACAATGGAATAACCTTGTTTGCACCAAATGACAATGCCTTTTCATCCCTAAAACCTGGCTTCCTCAACTCCCTAAGTGATCAACAGAAAGATGAACTCATACAATTCCATGTGCTACCCACATTTGTGACCATCACAAACTTTGACACTTTGAGCAACCCTGTGAGAACACAAGCTGGTGATGACCCTGAAAGGTTGTCATTGAATATAACAAGTTCAGGAAGCCAAGTGAACTTAACAACTGGTATTGTTAACACTACAGTTGGTGGTAGTGTATATTCTGATCATCAACTTGCTATATATCAAGTTGACAAGGTTCTTCTTCCTAGGGACTTCTTTGTTCCAAAGCCTCCTCCTCCACCAGCTCCTGCACCATTAAAGGGTAAGGATTCTAAGAAGAAATCTGAAGATAGTGCTGTATCTCCAGCAGCTGATAACTCTGGTGCAATGAGTTTGAAAAAACACATGCATGGAATGTGGGTTTTTGTTGCAGTTGTTGCAGTGTTTTCATTGTGATGATGGGAGATTGAAAAACTTACCAACATGGTGCATGAATTGTATGGTGAATTGTTAATTGTTGTGCTTTATTGATTTCTATGTGCTGTGTGGGGTTTGGTTGGGTTTAAGGGGAATGATCAACACTTTTGTAGCACTTTCCATTGATTGTCTACTTTTTCTTTTATTTTGTTTTTTCAATTGGATCAAGTCATTTTGTTAACACAACTTTTTTCTATTAGTTTTTGTCCACAAGAAAAATGTTCATAGCTTGTGTTATATTGAGAATTGTGTGCACTCTTTCAACTTAATAGATTGAACGTATAGAATAAATTTTTTCATAACACCTTACAAATTTAATTATAATACAAATTTAGTGTTAAATGATAACAAAAAAAAAAAATATAAATAGTAAATACAATTATCTTCAAATATAATATGTTGTATATATTTTTATATAAAATTTTCTAATTATAAAAGAAATATTTAATTATTAAAATTTTAAATTAAATAAATTTTTTTCATTGAAGGAAATATTTTGATGTCCGAACTATAATATAAAGAAAAGGCAGAACAAGGAAATAAATTTGGCGCCAAAAGAAAAGGAGAGAAAAAATGAAAAGCTCTTGATATAATTCATTCCCTCTTATTTTGCGTCAAATTTAAAAAATGTACACGAGCATCGATTCTTGTCACGATCTGGACGAAAACGACGACGTTCCCTTCTTGCATCCATCACAACCACCGTGTTCCCAAGGCCACCGTTCTTCTTTCAACCTTGAAACACACGACGGTGGTTCAATCTGCCTGCACTGTTTCTCCAACCTCATCTCAAACCCTCTCTCTCCAACTCTTCACGTTTCTTACGCTCTCTCTCAACTCTCTCGATCTCTCTCTCACTCTTCCTTCCTTCAATCTCTCTTCACTTTTCATCCTCATTTTCTCGTTTCTCCTCTCCTCTCTGCTCTCTCGTGTTTTGATGATGAACCTATTGCGGTTCAGGTTGTGGATCTCGTTCGGATTCTATCTCATTCAGCTCCTAACGATTCTGTTTCTCATGAATTTCTCGATAGGGTTTCCGCTCTTATCTCTTCTGCTCATTTAGCTTGGAGTTCCCGCCAATTGCACATGGTATACATATATATATGAAATCAATTGTTAATTTCGTTTTTCATATTCTTAACTTCTCCACTACTCCTCTCAATAATTCAAATATAAACTGCATAGCTCAAAATTTCATGCAATCAATGAAAGTTTAATAAATTAGAGGATCCGTCGTGTAGTGCTTAGTGACCACATGTTCAAATTCGGGTAATATTCTCTCTCCAATGATCAGTTAGAGTTGTTTTCCGAGTTGAGTTTTGAAGAGAAATCTAAAACTTTAGAGTTATATCACAAATATATTTCATGGCTCCCAAACCTTTATGTTCCTTCTATTAGCCTTCAAAAATCAACTCGCAAGACGAACTTTAAGCTCGTCTTGAAAGAATGTGTGTGAAATCCTATATATAAATTTAATAAAATTTATACTAGGGTAAATTTTTAGAGTCATCTCACATATGTAATTATAGCTCCCAAGCCTTTCCCTTCTCTCTATTACCCTTCAGAAATATATACAAGGGTGTTATTTGGTGGTAGGTGAATTATTTACTGTCCGTTGGATACTTGTAGAACAAGAAAGCTATAACCTTATTCTTGAAAAAAAAAAAATTGTGATTTAAATGAGCGAAAAATTTTATGCATGTTTCTCCGTTGTTCTGATGCTTCTGAATGTACAGATTCACTGCCTGGGGGTTCTTCTGAATTGTGAGAAGGGTGATCTCTATGCACACATCAAAGATAAATGTAGCCTCATATCCATTCTTGTGACTGGCCTTCAATTGCCGAGGTAAAAGAAAAATGTATTGTATGCTATTGACTTCCAAATTTATTTCAGATATTATTATAAGTCCTGTACTTTATCAGTGCAGCGAGGAGATTCGTGGAGAAATCCTTTTTGTCCTTTACAAAGTTTCTATTCTTCAGAGTACATCAGTAGAAGGAGATGGGAGTGATATCCTGATTCCATTTTGTCCAAAGCTCCTATACCTGTTGGGAGATGTTCTCATGAAGACCCAAAATGATGATGTTCGCTCTAATTGTATTGGTCTGTCATCAATTTCTCATTTCTGTCAACAAAACTTAGATGTTGTTCTTTAGGTACTAACAATGCTATTTTCTGATAAAAGTATAACATGTGTTATATCAATAAAAATGAACAAGTAATCAAAGTTAATCAATTAAAGGTCAGTTAGATGTCGTTGTAGCCATAGCTTATAGAATATACTTCAGTAATGGTAAGATAATTTTTATTCCTGTCTTATTTTCTTCATTAACAGTTTCCATCATTATTGGTTAGCACTTTTGACTATGCTGGCTCGAAGACATTTGCTCAGGGAAGCATGTGAATATGACGGCACTTATATGTTTTCCTCTGGAGGAGTCAACTCTCAAGAATTTGAGGATGGAACCAAGGGACCGCTGGTTAATCTGTTCGCTGAAGCCATAAAAGGTCCACTTCTTTCTTCGGAAAGTGATGTCCAAATTGGTGCTCTAGATTTCCTCTTTCATTATTTGTCTTCAGAAGGAACTTCAGACAGTCAGATTCGAGTCATGGTAGAAGAAAACATAGCAGATTATGTGTTTGAAATAGTAAGATTGTCAGGTGAGGACTTTGTATACAAATTGCCAAACACTACTGTTTTTCACCTTGCTTAGAAAAATATTGATGTAGCTATGTAGAATGCTTTGCCTACTTTATAGCCTCATAATTTGCCGCGTTATAAAATGAAAATGGTTTCCTTAGCTTGGAATTGGATCCAGTGCTGACTGAATGAAATTGGTAGTTGTTATCTGCACATCTATTTTCATTTTCCGAAACAAACTTATTGTTGATCTTACTGTTACACCTTGGTGGCTTGCTAACTATTCTATTTTAATGAACAGGGTATAAGGATCCTGCAGTCAAGATGTGCCTTCAGGTGCTAGATCTTTTATCAATTGCTGAGGATGCCTTTAAACTAAGGCTTGTGGTTGGGTTTTCAACTCTCATTTCAGTTCTACGTTATGTGGCTGAAGTTCCTTTTCATCCAGTCCAATGTGAGACGCTGAAGCTCATTTATGAATGCGTTTCTAAGTGCCCAGGAACTGTATCAACTTCTCAACTAGAGGAACTTGTTCTTGTTTTGACAAGAATGCTTAGAAAGTATTCTGACGGGGAGATGGGTATGCTTCCTGAGACATTCATAATAGCCTGCTCTATCGTTGCGGCCCTCATAAGATCTCCATCTTGTAATGGAGCAGCTCTAGATCTGTCAAAGTCAATTGAGGAAGCTATGAAACATGCCACTTCAGCTTGTCTCTATGCCTCTGAAAGAAATATTAACCAACTTTTGCAATGCTTATACCTACTTAAAGAGGCATTTGAATACAGTCATGATGGAAGCTCTACTGACTCTAGTAAACTGGAACTTAGAAGCTGCATTCTAGATATATGCAGAACACATTTGCTTCCTTGGCTTGTAACAGGCATCGATGAAATGGAAGAGGAAATTGTACTCGGTTTGTTGGAAACTTTCCATTCGATACTGCTTCTGCAATCCAGTACTAGTTTTGCAGAGACACTGATTTCATCCTGTTGGTTCAGTTTCTCATATGGATGTCTGGGCTTGTTTACAGGAGATAGGATGAAATACAGAATATATTTGTTACTCAGCTCACTCATGGATTCTCTCCTCGGCAATGACTCTGGAAAATCAATTAGAGATGCTGCTTTACACCTTCCTTCTGATCCTGGAGATTTACTCTTTCTACTCGGGCAAAGGAGTCCTAACAGTTTAGACTTGCTTTCTTGTCAATCTTCTGTTTTGCTGATTATGTACACCAGTTCACTATATAACGAAAGGTAGTTAAACTTCTAAATCCTTTTTACTCCATTCTTCTGATTGACAATTCATCAATATCTATTTTGCCTAACATTTTTTCTGGCTTTCTTTACCAGACTTGCAGATGAGAAGTTGGTTTTAGCTTCTCTTGAACAATACATTCTTCTCAATAGCAGCGATTTTCAGTATCCGACTACTGATAATTTGAAAGTAACACGACTGGTGAATCTTTACAGTTTGTTAAGGGGTCTTGGCCAGATGGGTTACCAATTTCACTACAGTCGTGAAGCTGAGGAGATTGTATTCCACCTCATAAACAATGATGAATGGGACTTACTTTCTGCAAGAATTCACACAGTATCATTGAAGTGGTTGTTCCAACAAGAGAGTATAACCAATTCATTGTGTCATCAGATGTTGAAATTCTGCAGAAGCTGTAACTTATTAGGGACTGACATAACTCTCGGAAATAATTTTCAAACTGTAAATGATCGGACACTTGCAGAGTTAGTATCCACTGAAGATAACTATGGAGCTAGAATTTTCGTATGCTTATTGGAACAGCTCTTCAAGAATGAAGGCCAGGAACATGATACAATTTCTGTTCTGAATCACATGGCAACGATGGTTAGTATCTGTCCAACAGCTTCTGACCAATTGTGTTTGCGTGGAATAGCAACAGCAATCAGGACTTGGTGTTACTCGAGTAATCCCTTCTCAAAGACGAGTTTTATGTCCATCTTGGTTTTAGTCTATAACATTTTGAGTTCAGTGCATCCTGAAACACTTTCTGCAGATCAGAGTTGGGGTACAGTGACCATGAAGGTGTGAGTAACTGAACTTCCACTACAATGTTAATTTTGCATATAAAGCTGTTAGGGATTAATCATTATCATGATAGAAACCCCAATTTGTGTGCCTCATTTTCCTCTTGGAGTGACCAGGTCCTTTTCTGTGTGGGAAAAGTACTAGTTTGGTCTTCCTATTTACTCTACCTTTCGATTTAGGAGGGCTATTTGGAGGAGCATACAGAAAGCTTATTTGGACTTTTAAAATTAATGCTCACTTTTGGAAAAAACATGGTGCATGGACAATCACGTGGCATTGTGAATAGATAACCAATGAAGTCACAAACTAAAATTTGAGGATCTGTTACACAAATGATTTTAAAACCGGGGTTAGAAGTTAACTAAATTGACAATCTAAAATATAGGAACCAAATTGAAGTACATGATAGCAAAACCGGTGTTAGATATGAGTTGGTATGCAGATACAGTAACTCTGTAACTTAGCTACTGTCCCAAAACTTAATAGAAAACACAAGGATTTGGTCAATGATTATTCTAACAGCATGCTATCACTTATGTAGATGATGGACTACACTATTTCGCCCAAAAATATGGATAACTCAAGTCATGAATTTCTCTTCGTTATTGGCATTCTTTCCTTGATATTGCATCTTTCCATCAGTACTGCACTTGAAGAGGCTTCAAAGCAAATTCTATTTAATACTTCTTTAATCTCTGCGGTTAACACTATAGTCTGTGCAGTTTCTTCTGCTGGACCTGTTTTGGTTGACCATGATGAAGGAACAAGCACCGCAAAACCTTTAATATTTGTTCTTTTGCTTGATTACTTTGCTATTAAAAGGTATGCCAGTTCACAGCAGTAATAAATAGAAGGATAACTTACATTTTTTTTCAAATTAGTTTTTCAGATTCTAACTTCAAAATATTGCATTTTTGATCCGTGATGCTTTGCCCTAAAATAATGAAGTCTAAGGTTGTTCATGCTAAAATTCTTGTTCTAGTTTGCATGCTATCCTTCCTGGATTTGTGGACTGGCAAAACTTCCTTGTATCAACAAATCCAGCAGAGCCGCTATCTTTCATTGGCATCCGTTGCCATGACCTATGCAGACTTCTACATTTTGGTTCTCCAGTGATCAAGCTTATTGCTTCTTATAGCCTTTTAGAGTTGTTTAACAGAATATCAGATCAAATCAACAGTAAACATGAAGAGTTGAAATGTACCGTTGGGTATTTAAGGTCTATAATGAGTATACTGGAAGGTCTGGTTTTCTACAGTGACCTGAGAGTGGCTACAAATTGTGCCCTCTGTCTGTCAATACTTATAGGATGGGAAAAGGTGGCAAAGGAAACAAATCTAATAGGAAAGAGAAGCTGGTGTAGATTGATCATGGAGGAGATGACAGTATCTTTGGCAACCCCTGCTTTAGCATCACAATCATTCATCAACAGCCAAAGGCCTGCAATACATGTAGCCATTGCAGTGCTGAAACTGCATAAAATACCTCTGTGGGTGAGATCTGTGTTTACCCATTCATGCATATCTGGCATACTGCACAACCTTGCTGCTACTGATTTGAGTTCTGAAATTCTGGTTTTATTTCGAGAACTACTGAAATCCGAATTCTTAAATTCTGAGCAAATTGCAACTATAAATGCAATGCTCCAGGTAACTCACCCCCTTTGTCTTCTTTTAGGTTTCCTCTTTATCCTTAGCTTCATCCAGGTTTACGTAATATAGATTGCATAGTTATGTATGCCACTTTTGATATTTACAGGAATGCAGAAAGTGTATATACAGTCACAATGTTCAAGAGGGTCTCCCAAATGATCCAATAAAGAAGGTCCACACTACACCATATGATCTGGGAGAGATTTGTAGCTATCTCATTGATTTAATATCATCAGAGACATATTTAGATAAGGACACATGGGGATTTCATACGAGCAGTAAGAAGAGGCTCCTAGAAGAAATCGAGGCTTTTTTCAGTACCTTGACTGTAGATGATGATAGCTGAAGATACTGCAATTATCCTCTCATAAACCAACTTATTTGAAAATAGTTAATGCCCTTAAGTTCCCACTTATAGGATGTATAGCAAGGTAATAATGCTTATGCAGACAAGGATCTAAATTCAAATCATAACAAAATTTAACATAGAAGAACAAATTCTGGTTGAGTCAAATTTAATCTCCAAACCATGTTTAATTATTTGTCCCTAACAAATTTGGAAGTTTTATTCATCATTTTTATCACTAGTCAGTAGTCATTCTCCATTATACAGCATGAAGGAGAAAAATAATATAGCATCTACTCGAGCCAGTGAAGTATATTTAAAAAAATATCTATGTTTAAAACACATCTACTTGATTTTCTTACTTGTCACAAGACAAACAACAAAACATGCATTAGAAGTAAACATAACATGACACTTGTTAAATTCATAGAGATACAAAGATAATTCATATTGAGATACAGAGATCCCATATATAATGCGCATAATGCTGTAATAGTCCACTCAGATACTATCCACTCCTTTCTCTCTTTTCACAACACACTTGAATATTAATGTATCATAATAATAGCTAGGTTCATGTTGTCAATACTGTGACAAGAACAACTCCAAGAACAAGGGACACCAATGTTCCACACATGCTGATTGCGCTAGAGGTCTCAGTGGGAACAACCTGCGATGATTCCGAGGAATCTTCTGATGATGATGGCTTCTCTTTATCAGGTTTAGGTGCCTTTGCTGCTGCAGCAATAGCAGGTGCTGGTGCTAGAGTTGGAGCCTTTGCAATCTTAGTAGGAAAAAATTCCAATGGAAGAAGCACCTTACCAACCTTATATATAGCAAGATGCTTATCTGTATATATGATGCCATTGATGGTAGTGTTAACCTCTCCTGTTGAGATATTCACACTACCACCATAACTAATCACGTTCAATTCAACTTTTCCAGGTTTTGTTCCCGCAAGTGTTCTTACAGGGTTGGTTAGAGTATCGAAATTTGAGCTAGAGACATAGTCAGTAATCACGTGGAACTGAAGGAGCTCTTGTTTTTGGGTATCAGAGAGAGTGTTGAGGAACCCAGGTTTGAGTTCTGAGAAGGCGCTGTCATCGGGTGCAAGAATGGTTAAGCCGCCAGATTTTATGGTTATAAGCTGCGAATTGAGTTGATTGATGAGTTGTGTTGTTTTCAATAGGCGAACGAAGATGTTGAAGGAGTTAGCCTTCCTTAATATTCCAACGATGTCGGTGTTGGTGCTGGTGGCGTCTGGAGAGTTGTCTCCGGGTGATGTTGGGACTAATGGTTTTGTTGGGGCTGCAGCTGGTGCGGTAGGGGCTGGGGTTGGTTGCACCGGTGCACCAAGTGGAGATAGGGCTGCTAGAGTGGTGGTGGAATAGAAGAGGGGGAGGATTAGTAGTGTTATTGAGATGGATAAGAGAGTTTGGCTCATCATTGTTACTTTTGGTAGTGAACAACAATGATATGAATTGCAATTGTGATGTAATGAATGTTTGTTACTTGTTTGATGCATTGGAGAAATGAGGCATTGAGGCTTTTTATTGAGGCTTGTGACAATGATTTGCATCAAATGGTTTGGTTAATTGTGATTGCTGAACCTACATATTGTTTATATGTAGATGATTGGAGATTGATTAAGGTGTTGTATCATTTGAGATGGGTATGTGATTTAGAGAATTTTTGGTGATGGAGCAATTGATTATTATTGTTATTTTTGGTTGAAAAGGGAAAGGTTAAAGAAAGTGAAAGGCAGAGAGAGCAGAATAAGATGTGATAGCAGAATTAGATGCATGAATGTGTTGTGGGTGTACATCTTGTATCTTGTTATCCTCAAAGGAGACGAAGTCTATTTGCAGGTTGGTTTTTGAAACGTAATAGAGAGAAGAGAAAAACTACATATTCATGAAATACACTTATAAAATGATTCAATTTTTATTTCTCTTTCTTCTTATGTAAAAATCAACTCGCAAACAGATCGACCCGTCAGGATATGAAGGTGTAAAGGAAGGTGAAGGATAGTCTTTGAAAGAATTAAACCTTCTGATTCCTTCATTTCATTTACATAAATTGAGAACTTAGTGGGAGCTATTGCCTTCACAACTAGATGGCTATGGCTCTGGGTTTGTCCCTCCATACAAGTATCATATTACCATATTCATAATTACTAATTTAATACTGCATAAAACAATCATAAACACAACTTAAAGAGATAAAAGTATATGTTTGATCTTGTTATATATATGTTTGATAATGTTAATCATGAATATGATGAAGTAGCTTATAGTATATTATTTGAATACCATGGATTATAATTGGTCATGTATTGTTTTTTCTCTTTATTACATAACTCCAATTCTATCATATATCCCTGATGTGAATAGATGTGTTTTTAAGCAAAGTTCTATCATTAGAAGTTTTGAATACTTAATAGTGAAGCTGCAGAGTAAATGAAGTAATGATAAGAAATGGATGAGATATAAATAGTCATATATTATAGGTTCAATCCTTTTCAAATAATTCTAATAATGGTAGATTTTGTTTTTAGATACAAGAGTGAATAAGAATGAAGAGATAATAGAATGTGGTGCAGATCTCATTGTCTCAGCTAGCTAGGATCCTAATCAGTTCCTTAATCATAAACTAAACATTTGTTAGAAAATTAGTAACAATTTGTTAATATCATTTCCTCCTTATTGATGTGAATATTCAACCTATATAGAGTCACCACCTTTCAAATTACATTTCCATATATACATGCATCTAATTCATAATAACCTGTCTTATACATGCATCTAATTGATAATAACCTGTCATGTAATGATGTGAAAGCAAATCATTTAATGATGTGAAGACTGAAAGGTTAATGATTCGATTTCTGATAATGACACTTGTTCAGATGAACAATCACACATTCTGAAAGTGATTAGTTCTTTGCTTGGGACGGGTTGTCCCTCTTCTAACTAACAAAAATGGGTCTGTCACCCTTAACCATAAATTACATGATGCATCACCTTTCCATGATAGTTAAGGGAAAACTATTAATTTCTAACTAAGCTATACTATAATACATCAATTATTTTTATGTTCCAGCCTCTATATAAAATGAAGCACCTACGGTTTCTTTTACTCACAGCAAGGCAAGGATCTCTGAAGTCAAGTCTACAATTTACAAAACAACATTTTAGCATTCTATATTTCAAAGGGTTTTTCTTGAAACACTGAAATGATGATGCAAGACTACTTACATTCTTCTCTTTCACAACTACCACATCAGCTCAGCTTATATCACCACTTAAGGCTCCAATACATGTACTTTATAGTCCTAATTTATTCTCAAAATATTACAATAGTAGGATGAAGTTTATGGACATTTAATAAGACCAACTTTATAGACATTTGAGGATGAAAGAGATATTATTGATTATGGAGCAAATGTGTGTTTTGTTTGAACAGACACGATGTATGCAGACAAGAAGCTAGGTATTTATGAAGTGAACAAAGTGCTTGTTCCACATGACATGGTTCTTCTATTAAGTCTAAGGCTCCGGCACCCTCACCGGCCAAAGGAGTTTGAACATGTAGTGCCTGATGAGAGGATCTTTCTACACCTCTTTTATTCAATCTTTGCTCATGAGCCTCAACAGACCCCTGAAGGTCTACAACCTTCATCTTATCAAGCTTTCCTGATTCCTCAATGGCTACCACAACATGATCAAATTTTGGTGCCACAGCTCTGAGTATTTTCTCAACAATTGTGGCATCCTCTGTCTTCTCTCCACAAGCCTTCATAGCATTCGTTTGAGTGATTATTCTAGTGAAGAATTCAGAGATTCTTTCACCTTCCTCCATCTGCATGAGTTCATATTGCCTCCTCATTGTTTGCAGCATGATCTTCTTCAATTGTGCAGCTCCAACATAGTGCTTCTCAAGGATTTCCCAGGCTTCCTTCAAAGTTGTAGAGCATGCAATCTTCTCAAAGTGAGCATTGTCAACAGCTTGGTACAGAAGACAAAGTGCCTTGCAATCTTTCTTCTTATGTTGCTAGTAGGCACTTCTTTGAGCTTCACTAGCTCCTTCTTCCAAGATTGGGAGTCCTTCTTCCACATATTCAGATACATCTTGGAAACCAAAGATGGCTTTCATTTGAACGCACCATCTTGACCAATTCTTGCCATCAAGAATAGGCAAATTTGTTGCATAATTTCCAGTGAATTGAGCCATGATTTGCAGCGGAAAAGAAATGAATTGGATCTTGAACAAGTGCTCTTGATACCAATTGTTAGAGAATTCTTGAGAGAGAGGAAGAAAGAGTGAAAGGAATATGTGAGGGAGACAAGAGAGAGGATGAGTATGAGAGTAAGAAACTAGAGTCTATAAGGGAAATGATAATTCTTGCACTTCATTGCATTCATTCATCAAGTATTTATACACTTTCTATTTAGAGGTTAACTAACTTAACCACTTGCTAACAATAGAAAGTTCTTAACTACTTCTAACTAACCATTTTGGATTATAGTTTCTAACAGCACCCTCATCGGCCAAAGGAGTTTCACCAAAAACCAAGTCTACTTCAACATGATTCCTCCTCTTCTTCGAGCCATCATTATTTAAGGTTTAATTCTTATGTTAATTACTCCCGGTGTGTTTGTAAGTTTGATTTTTTGAGAGAAATGAAAAGAAATGTAAAATTTATCATTATATTTCATGATTCACAAGTCTTTTCCCTTTCATTCTAACATTTTAAAACCAACTCGCAAATAGATTATATCTAATTTACGAATCCAATTTTATATTATTGGATATATGTTTATCTCTTTTCAAATTTGAATTTTTTCAATACAACAAAATATATATCATCACGTTATAGATAATAAACTAATCATTTTAGGTTTGTGATGTATGATTATTGTCCATCCAAATAAAAATTGTTTCTAATAATCAAATATATAACTTTTGTCATAATATAATAAGGTTTTATATCACTAATCAACACTTTGTTGATTTATGTTGAATTTTTTATATGGAAAATTTTATGTTTTCAAGACGTAGCTCCATTTTAGTGACTCCAAATGAAAATATTTGTGGTTAGATCTAAAAATACCAATGTATTTAGTATTGAATTTATTAGGTAAGAATATCAAATTTAAATTAATTACCAATACATTTCTATTTATTAGTTTATATATATAAATTTAAGTCTTCACGTCACTTTTTCCTAAGTTTACAAATTCATAGGTAGGTTTCTGCTTCAATTATGTAATCCATTCATCTAATTTAAATTCCAATCTTAATACTTATATATTGTTAGACATTCTAATAAATCAATATGTATTAAGTATTTTCCTCCATTTTTGCTCTTATTGTATTAAATAAAATATGATAATTAACAGATTTAATAAGTAGCCTGTAAGATGTTGAAAGTGAGAATTAAAAGGTGATAGCTAGAATGAGTAAAGATAGAAAAGGCTTATTTAATATATAACTAAAAATCATTATTGTTGCATCTACTCCTACTTTTGTGCGTAGATCGGTTTGAATAAAAAAATCCATACCATTTTAACTGAAAACTTATTTATGTTTCGATCGATTAGGTTAAAGCATTTATGACAGTAATATCTATTGAAAACTTTACTTCTCAAAGAAGAGTTTGTAATTTTAGGTTCTACTATGTTAATGCGTGAATTGGTGTATTGGATTTATATTTTAAATGGAAAATATTTGAATTGTTTATATTGTAGAAAACTACAAATAGTTTATTTTGGTAATATTTCTAACAAATCAATGAATATTGTTTAATAGGATGAGGGAATATTTCCTCAGATCTTACTACTATTTTTATTAATATTAATTAAAATAAACTGATTTAATTTGAATTATTAATTTAACCTAGAAAAAAATGAGAAGACACTGGAATTTATCACAAAAAAATATCAACAATGAAACGTCTTAATTGTTGAGAGATAAAATTTCAAAAATTAAAAAATTGAATAGAAAGATCTGAAAGTGTTCTTTGAGGCATAATTAGAAAGAGTATAATTAACAAAGTAAATTAGAAGCTACAAAACGATGGAAAATAAAGTGCTTAATCTGAAAAATCATGCGGAATCACCAGATTTGTAGCGGTACAGTTTTCCTAACACGTGGAGGGTTGTGACAAATCCGATGAAGCATAGGCTCATAACCAGCACCACCGTCGGTGATATCTTCAGCCCCGGTGCATCGTCAGTGTAGAATCGAAGCATATTGCTGCCTCCGGTTCCTCCTCCGGTACCGACGGAGTTGTTGCCGGTGCTTCCTCCTGCGGCGATACGGCGACGGCGCATGCCTGCGGTGGCGGCAGCGGAGCCGCGTGGAGCCATGACACCAGGTCGGGTGGTTGTGGCGGAAGCTGTGGATTGAGATTGAGAAGCGCCTCTGGCCATGTTGAAGGGAGAGAGAAAGAGGATTTGGAAAATGAGAAATCAAGAAATCAAAAGTGAATAAATGGGATTGAAAGAAAAATAACAAGAGGACAAGAATAATGATGAAAATTTTGTATTATTTGGGGTTATTATTTAACACTTTTTTAGGGATTTTGTATTATTTAATACTTTCTGCTTATCCAATCATCATATTCTTCTGCTTTATTTTGTTCTTGCCCTCTAACAACAAGAATATAAATTTATCATTTTCTTTAACCAAAGTATATCATTGACTATCAAATTCTGAAAGTGGAAAATGAATAATAATAAAACATTGAATTAGTGTCATAAAATCAAAAGTTAGATATCGAGGAGTAACAATTATTTAAAGGGTGTCATACTTAAGATACCTAACTATATTATTTTCTGAGTAACAAATACTTATAACAAAATATTCAAGGTACCTAATTAATTAAATATTTAATATAACAACCTTCTTAATTTTTAACTCTTATGATAACCTTTTGTTAAACTATTTTTTACATTGTAATAGGAGCTATTCAAAAAGGAAGCATGAAATTATTTTGACCTCTGAAATTTCTGGATGGAAGGAAGTTAAGAAAATAGAATGTGTGAACCTTAAACATCATAATGTCTTGATCCCTACAAAATGTGACATACTAATATTAGACATGAATATTTGTGGAGGAGATTACTATGTTGCTAATTATTTTCAAAAATAATATTTACTTAAAATTTATAAGATATTTATTAAAATTACCATTCATAGTTAACTGTGTTTAATCTTATAACACACAAAATAAAGAAATGTAATTAATATGCCTATTTGTATTAAATAAATAAAAGGCCCATAAGAGTAATGAAAATAGAAAATGAAAAAGAATGAATGGGGCATTCCGAGAATCGAACTCGGGACCTCTTGCACCCTAAGCAAGAATCATACCACTAGACCAAATGCCCATCTTTGAAATTTTTAAATTTTAATTTAAAAATGATATATTATCTTACTGAATCCTTATCCTAATTTTCATATCTACAAGAAATTGACATATGGTACAAAGTGATACTTTATTTATTATTGATTAGTTTAGAAGTGATATACGACATTTTATTATTAATAAATTAATTTGTAGAATAATTTAGCGAGAAAATATATCATTAAAACTATTCTCACTATAAAAGGTTTTTCATTTTAGTCAATCATGTAAACCTTTCCAAACAATGGGTCAACCCACTTAGGCCTCAAAATCGGCCCAATCATTTTAAAAACATGACTCGTTATAGGCCTAATCAATTTTCGGCTCGAATAATTTTTGATTAATTTTTTTAATCCATTTTGCACTTTTTTTCTTTGTATTTTGGGACTAAAATGCACACTATGTCAGACAGGGTTTTGATATTTTTATCCTAAGTAGATTAACAACTTTACTTTCTGAAAATGTGGATGACTGTGTTCAATTTTTATCATTTATCAGTAAAAAATTATTAAACAATTATAACGTCTTTTGACACCATTGGCTGACTAAAAATATTTTCCTAAAATAAAAACTTCAATTAGTGGTATCAACAGGAAAATAATAGTATAGTTCACTTTACCTGGATTGTATACACTTATTGGGCAGACATACCATAAGAAATGTGTTCATATGTCTAATATGCCTTATTTGGTCGTGGATATTTCAAACGAACAAAATGGTTGCCTGTGAGTATTATTAAATAAAATATTGAACATCAAATATGCAAATCTACATGTATTATGTCAAATGTGTGGATTTATGTTTCATTTGTTATATATGCATTTGTATATCAAATATAAGAAAATACTATCATTTTTATTATATATATGCATTTATATTTTGTATGTATTATTCCATTTTTATAATTGTTTAATATGATAAATCTATTTGTATATTTTTATGCAAATTACGTATTGTTTATTTTGTATGTAGTGTGTATAAATTTATATATTTTTATATATTATTTTAGTTTTATTTAGGGCGGTCCAGAAGTCTGTTCTGCCCATATTTAGGGCAAACAAGACATAATATTTGATGTCCTATTTAAAAAGGGGTATGCTTATACTCACTGGACATCATGTTACCAATACTAATTCAAGTTGAAATGATATTACTCTCATTTTTTTCATAAAAAATACTCTCCTTTAAATTACCTCTGTAGATTGCTACCAATAATATAAAGATTTTAGATTTTAGGAGTATTTTAACATCTTAAAGTTGAAAAGAAGCAGAGGAGTAGGTCCGGTTTGATTAAGATAACTTTATCACAATTTAATGATAATGAAAGCTCTTGAAACGTATCTAAACTTCAATCCAATTAAATCTTTTATCTATAATAATTATGTTTGCTTAAATTAGTATAATATCCAAAAGAGAGATAATTATTAATGACCATAGACTTTAATTTCTTTGTTAATGTTTCCCCCAACCTCAATTTGACAAAGCACCATGCTTTTATTGTGGGTGAATAATGGGGTACCTTTGTCTCTTATTATGGACCTACCACCTCTTTGTTTTTTGTTTTTGGATCTAACCACAACATGACTTTGAATATGTTACTTTCCAATATATATATATATATATTAAGTCTTCAATCTTATCCCGACCAATTATATACTGTCATATCATTCATCTCACTATGACTTTTTAAATGACATGACAATATGTAATTGGCCGAGACATCATTGAGATTCTTGAGGACACCAACTTGAGACAAATGATCCTCCGTGTAAAATAACTACTCTATACTTGTAATTTGTAAGAGAGTATATATGGATATCTAAAATACTTATCCTCATTGAATAGTAGAAATAATTAATTAGTTATACTATTTTGTTATTATCTATGTATTAGTATTTTATTTAATCTGTTGATTAGAAAACAGATTAACCAATATTATTAGTGTGTGTTGAGAGTGGCGTGTAAGTAAATGAATTTAGTAGTATCAATTAATATATCATGTCACTTTTATGATCGTGATGGTCATGATCCATTTACTTAGAAACTTGCAATTTTTATGAACTTGGAAGAGTACAATAACACTGCAATATGCAAACATGTTTTCAGCAAAACCCATATGAAAGGTAGATCAGTATATTCATTATATCAGTATATTCACACAATATGTATCTTATTATTTTCATTATTTTTATAGCTTTAGTGATTAAGACATATGATTGCAGTAACACTTTTATAAATATTTAAGAAAAATAAAAGCAAAAAAGGTAAATTGGCCTGTGGATGCCAATGTTTTAAATAGTATATTGCTTTACATAAAGATGTTAGTGAGAGCTTTATTAGGGGTCACTTTTTATGAAGTGTTTGCAATATATATGTATAGTAAAGCTTTTAGTACAGAGGTGCATTTTAAGAGCTAGCAAATTAAAGATACAGACAAGTGATACATGACTTGAAATTGGAAAATGGTGTTCCTCTCAAAAGGCTATGCCCTTCAAAAGTGTTGTCCTACCTACTTCATCTTTATCCAAACAACTCCTAGGTTGATGTCGAAAGTAAATTTTCTATCTCAAAGTTTATCTTACTTCATGTGTCATCAACTCTGATCGGTCAGAAAAATGTTTAATAATTAAAATTTTCATCATATTCAACTTATAATCTGCAATCCCATAGTCAAACATATCCTAGTTGTCTAGTAGTAATTTATCATTTATCATCATACTTTACAATCAGAAAAGTAGCATTTAAAGATCCTGTCGTATTCAACTTATAATCTGCAACTTTTTCAATTTGTAATGTCAATTCTATTGGTACTGTCCAATGTCTGAGTTGGGTTATGTTTTCAATTATATATATATATATATCTTATAAAGATAAATATATAATATTAAGGCTTAAGTATATTTTTTATGGTTGAACAATTAACATTCAACTTCATGTCTACTATTAGTTGGTTAAGGTGATAGAATGAAGACTCAAATTTAAACCTTAGGAACTTTTTTATTCATCTTAAAAGGTTATATAACATTATATTTCAGTAATTGAATGAAAATTAATTTTATAAATCATTCAAATAGATTGAACATGTTAGCTCATGAAGAAATGATAAATAGTAGATATTAGCTTACATATTTGTTAGCTCTAACACAATTTGAAAGTACATATTTGTTGTTTATGAAGTTTATTGTTTATTAGCTTTTCTTGTTAAGAAAATATTGAACTATAATAGAATTAAATTATGTTAAATTGTATTTTCTTAATCAATGAAAGAAGATAGTATATGAAGTGACACACAGTACCAAGATTATAGATATTATCCTAAGTTCAAACAATATCCTTATTTGACAAAAAAAATATCTTGGCATGTTCAAAAGACACTACTATCACATTGGCTTTGTTTTGTTTCTGTGCTTACAATGCAATGTCCATGTCTCATGCTTCTGCAAATGGAGGAGGAATCATAGTCTGAATTCCTTGTTATTATTTGATACCCTTTTTATATTCATCTGGTTCCACTCCTCTATCTTTTTAACCTTTGTGGTGTCCTTCAAAACATGAATTCCTTTTTTCATGATTTGACTTCATTTCCATTTTGTTACAGTTTTATCTTTCCAACTTTTATTTTTTAAGTCCACTTGATTGCACTCATCACACTCCTTTATCTTCTTTTATGTTTTGGTTCCATTTGAGTCTCAACAGAAGCAGCTTGGTGTTCATGGAAATTGATCTGAACCATGCAGTGACTGAGGTTGAAAAGAATGTAACTTGCAATGAGGGGTGTGAGAAAGGTGCTTGTGTTATTACTAGTTTATGCTCTTCAACATGTTCATCTTCAAGTTACTCTTCAGATTCTATTTCTTCTTCTTATGTTGAGCTTTGGAATGCTTGTGCTGGTCCTCTTACTTCTCTTCCAAGGAAAGGGAATGTGGTTGTGTATTTTCCACAAGGTCACATGGAACAAGTTGCATCTTTCTCTACCTTTTCAACAATGGAAATGCCAACCTATGATCTTCAACCACAGATCTTTTGTAGAGTTGTCAATGTCCAACTACTTGTGAGTACTGAATTCAGTGAAGTTACTATCTACTTGTTATTCTTAATTGTCACTTTTCTTTTCCATTAACAGGCCAATAAGGAGAATGATGAGGTTTATACTCAGGTTACTTTGCTTCCTCAAGCAGAGGTTAGTTTATATTTGTTAGGTTATTTCTATTTTTGGTGCAGTTACTAGGATTGGTTCTAAACTTTTATGCACAAGTTACTAGGCTTCTCTAGTTAATTTTGGTTCTTCTTCTTGTGAGGTAGACAAGTTCTGAGTAAAGAATTTGGATTCTTATTACTTTGAGGCCCATTCATACTTCCATAGTGAGATTGTAAGAAATAGATTCTAGAAGCTAAAAAGGGTATCCTTAGCAATTTCAATAATCAGGTTCATCGATATTCCCGGTTTAGTAGATGCTATTACACATACAATCATATGTGTATTGAACAAGAGTATTTGCTTGAAAAGTTATTTGATGCATCAATTTCTCCTTTGCATATATTAACTCTAAATGTTGAATTGTGATCAGTTAGAAGGGATGTATTTGGAGGGCAAAGAGGTTGAGAAAGTTGGAACAGATGAAGAGGGAAATGTAACAACACATACAAAATCAACCCCTCACATGTTCTGCAAAACACTTACTGCCTCTGATACCAGCACTCATGGGGGGTTTTCTGTTCCTCGTAGAGCCGCCGAAGACTGTTTTCCTCCTTTGGTGCGACGACATCATGCTCTAGTTTTCACCGATCTTTCCTAACACACAAAGTTATTCATAAGTTGTTGAAGTTATAGTCTTCCTCAAGGTGATGAATTACATTTTTCTTTACTACAGGATTATAAGCAGCAGAGACCCTCTCAAGAACTTGTTGCAATAGACCTGCATGGTGTGGAGTGGAAATTTCGCCATATTTACAGAGGTAATGGAAACAGAGAAATCATAACAAGTGTATAGTTGGCTCCATATATAGACTATAAATGATACAGAAAATGGATGGATGTGATAATTTTTGTCAGGTCAGCCAAGGCGGCATCTGCTTACTACTGGCTGGAGCATTTTTGTCAGCCGAAAGAGTCTTGTTTCCGGGGATGCAGTGCTCTTTCTGAGGTATATATGCCATTGCTGATCATGGACATTTTAATTGCCATTAGTCTACTGTGTATATTGTTTTTGCAATTAATGTTATGTTGCCATATTTAGCAGAATGTATTATAAATTGCCATTAGTCTTTTTTATTGGAATGAGTTATATATACTATTTGTGTTACATTTTGTATTGAGTATAATCTCCTAATGCCAACTTGAAATTCTCTATATCAGTCTTTAGGAAGAAAAGTTATCACCCCTTATGGCTCATTAACATCTTTGTAGGGGTGCAAGTGGAGATTTGAGGTTGGGGATCAGAAGAGCTTTTCGACTGAGAAATGGTCTTCCTGAATCACTTGTTGCTAACCAGAGTTGCTATCCCAATTTCCTTTCTTCTGTGGCTAATGCTATATCTGCTAAAAGCATGTTTCATGTTTTCTACAGTCCAAGGTATAAGATTTAACGGATCAAAATTTCTTCTTGATGGTAAAATGTATGAACTTTATACTACAATTGCTAACCTTTTATTTTCATTCTGTTGTGGTAGGAATTATTGATGAAATCAAACATTGGTTTCCCATTATTTCCATCAATTTGATGTGTGTAGCATAGATGAGCAAAATCAATGAACATGTAAAATCCATTTTGTTTTTACAAATATGATAGTTTATCTGTCAGTTTGTAATCAACTCTGTCACAAACTTAGCTTAAATTTTGGAATTAATGAGTTTTCTCTGGCTGTTCATTTTCTAATTGGATCCTTATATCTTGTGACATGTGAAAATTGGATCTTTATAATTTCTTATCTATTCCTTGCTTGTTAAGGATTTCAGCATACTCATTCATGATTGACATAAGAATCAGCAATAAACTAGTAATGCATTTGAATTTTTTTATAATGCAGAGCAAGTCATGCAGATTTTGTTGTGCCATATCAAAAATATGTCAAAAGCATCAGAAATCCAGTGACTATTGGGACAAGATTTAAAATGAAATTTCATATGGATGAATCTCCAGAGAGAAGGTCAACAAATAAAACATCATTTATAAATCATTATCCACTCATCTTCTATGGGGTGAAAATGTGGTGAGGAATTTGATGTCACCTTCCTATATTGCAGGTTTAGTGGTGTAGTGACTGGAATGAGTGATTTGGATCCATATAGGTGGCCTAAATCAAAATGGAGGTGTTTGATGGTACATAATCAATTTTGCTTTATTAAGAACATAGAAGTTGGACTTAGAGTACAATTAATAGCATCAAACTGAAACATGGTGAAGCCACTTTATTTGGAACCAGCTAGAAATCTAACCCCCTTTGCATTTATGTTCTATGTAAAACCTGTTTGTGAAATCTATTATTCTCTTCATGCTTAATGTAATTGTCAATTAGGCTAGACTTCAAAATCATGTTACATATAACCATATATAGAGAAATATTTAAACTAAGGTTGAAATACTAATCTCCCTACAAAGCTAGTATTTTTAACTGAGTACATTACAGATAAGAAGGGATGAAGATATTGAAGCAAATGAAAATCAAGTATCTCCTTGGGAGATTGATCCTTCTGCTTCTCTCCATCCTTTGAGCATTCAGTCTTCATCAAGGCTGAAGAAACTGTGGACAGGTCTGCAGGATGCCTCATACAGTCAGCTCGTCACCGGCATCAGTCCTAATGCTGAGAAAGCTAAAGTAGGAAGCAATGGGTTTCTGGATTTTGAAGAGTATATAAGATCACCCAAGGTCTTGCAAGGTCAAGAAAAAACAGGTTTTATGTCACTACATTATGGATGTGACACAGTAACTAAGCAGCCAGGTTTGGAGACCAGTTCTCCAAGCCATATAATTGGTGCATCAACTGGAGTAAGAAAGAATACTGCTGCTGAGTTTATGAAGGTTCACCCTTCTAGTTATGCAGGCATCACAGAAGTCAATAGGTTTCCAAGGGTTTTGCAAGGTCAAGAAATAGGTCCACTGAGACCCCTCACAGGAAAGGTTGATTTGAACCTTGGTGCTTGGGGCAAACCGAATATCGGCTACACAACTTACAACCTGCATCAACCAACTTTTCATTCTTTAGGACCAGAAGTTCTTGAAACTGCATATTTTCCTTATGGTGATATGCACAAAGCTGGTCAAGGCAGCAGCATATTCTGGTGTAATCCCTCCAATTTCCAAAGAGATCATGTCCCATCTAACAATCCTTCCACTCAATCAGGGGTCATGAGAAATGAAGTTGGAGTGCCAGAACTCGCTATCGCGAATGAGCAGAAGCTGCAGGAAGATATTTCTGGTGCTGCTGTTACTTCTTTAGGAGCAAACATGAGGATTCAAAATGATGACAATTTCAAGGGGAAGGTAAATGGTTGTAAACTATTTGGATTTCTCTTGTGTGGGGAAACTACCACACAAAATTTACAGAACTCTGCTAAAAGAAGTTGCACCAAGGTGAGTGATGATTATCGATAGAGTTGTATTATGATATCTTTTTTTCTCTCGCTTTGACAATTTGCCAACCAATGTAGTAAGTAACATACACTGAATGAAGGGGTACTATGTAATAAGCCATTACTACTTGAGAGTAACAAGTGGAATAATATGGCAGTGTTATGATTTCCAATGATTGTGGTCTTCATAAGACATAAATATATGATCCTAATAAATAAGCCTAAAATTTCTTCAAAATCATGTGACACAACTCTAACATCACACTACTATAATTAAGAGAACTTCTGGAATAATTTTTTAGAAAATATAGCATTTCTCTTTGAACAGGGAACAGGTTAAGGATACATACATGGCCTAAGGCATAAAATCAGAAGAAATCAAGTACACGTTCTTCAAATAGAAACGAGTATAAATTTCATAGGCATGAGAACAGAAATCGAACATACAAAAAGGAAGAGTGGGTAACTAATAGTTCTCCCTCTACTTAGATGTTTAAAATCTTGAAAGTAAGAAAAATTATAACATCCAAATACATAAATAAAAGAGAAAATTGTCAGATTACATGTAACATCCTTGTTTTCTTGCCCAAAGTAAACATACATGTCAACCATTTAACTCCCGCTGAGGAAAATTGCAAACTGCTCAAGAGAATGGCAATATGTTCAGCAAGAACTAAATACATAGACAGGAAAAATGATGATTCTCACCAAGATTCACAATCCAGGAGGTGTGCCTAAATATATTACAAAATTATGCATCTGCCAGAGCATGATTAAGATGAAACTCTATTTTTTATATGACTACAGAATCTGACAACTTAACATTTACAGGTTATATGCTTCAGCAGAGACAAAACTGCAAATACATTCTTGAAGGGAACTCCACACCAACATCAAAAAGTCTGTACTATTAGATCCGAATGGCTATCAGATCATAAACGAAAACTGGGGGAAGGGGACTAATAATACCTTCCTCCTGACCCATCATCACATTTGTCAGGACAATTTGAATATCAAGCATAACAAATTCAGAATCTTTATAGCCACCTCTCTTTACCAATAGGGAAATAATACCCTACAGATGAAAGTATTTGGGCAGGGAAAATTTCATAGCAATTCCAGAGATTGCCTCAGATCACATCAACATTCCATTCCTGAGGACCAAAAATGCCTCTCAACTTTCTTCAGTTTCTAATACACCATGCGACATTAAAAAATGTATCTAGAGTAATTAGATACACATGGCCTAATACCTCTACTCCGAATCTGAATCAATGGAAAGATATAGGCGGGGCCTTACTGAACGTTTTTGGCGAGGAAATGAGAAAGGGCTATCTGATCTTTGTCTGCTTTCTTTGTTAGATTTAACATCATTCATGCCAAGAAGCAAAGAAGCTGTGTAATAAGGAATAATTGGTCAATCAGTTGATGAAAAACAGTCATTTTCCGAAAAACAAAATATCATATGCATTATATAGTAGATCTGGATTAATTTCTTCTACCAATTAGTTAATGGGATTTCTCCCAATTCCATTTTATAATACAACTCAACTATCATTAAGCATATCTCTAATTTAGTTAAAGAGCTATTTCCTTGTATGAAATTTGATTTGTTTAGTGAGATGAATTCGACAATAATATGAATAAGATTAACACCTAGTGAGTAACAACCAACACAACCCGCACCTACGTGAATTGTGAAGTTCCAATGAACATTCGAACTAAAATAAGCTTTCTGAGATTTAACAGCATGTAATACAAAATTTATGTTGCTTCTCAATGTGCATCAAAACACCTGTAGTTGGTCATAGGAATTATGTCTAAAAGGACTTCAAAACTTGATAACTAGAATTCTAAAGCCCAATTCCAAGCCCCAACCAAACAAACACTAATATAATTTTTATCACAAAGAATAAAAAAATGTATTTGCCAGTTCCCCTTCCTCCTTCGTAGCCCCCATAAAATAACTTGATGTGGAACAGTGAATGTTAGAAAAGTCTTAGTGATCATTACACATGCCTATAAATTAAGTAGCAAGAACTCTTGCCTTCTCAAAATGCCTAATGAAAACATGTTCATTTACAGACAAGTGAAACACAAACAAATAGAAAAAGAAAAAGAACTGTATTTGAAAAGTAAAAAACATATCAGTCAAAGAATTTCGTTATTCTATGACCTAATTTGTTTGCATTTGTAGAATAAATAAACGGTTGTCTGTCCACTTGAAGATATGGAGAGGATAATAACCTCCACATGCATGAGTCTAAAATTTCTACAACCGTGATATAAATTATGGATAAGTTGAAGAAAATGCTTTCCCCGGGTAACACAATCCAGTGGATTTTACATGAAGGAGGATTTCACAACAGTAACTTCCACAAAAAAATAAGGTTATATTTAGGTTGAGAAAGTAAGATACCAGTATCGGTTGAAGTATTAGAGGGGCCTTCTTTTGGTGTAATTTGTGGTCTGGAATTCAATCCATTTGTAGTTGATGCATCACCATTACTGCAACTAGCACCACCTCCAAGGCTAAGAGAGATCCAATTTTCAGTGCAGATACCATTTGATACATCTTCCTGATCTCTCAATTCATCCTGCACAGATGAGTCTGCTGGTCTTGTTGGAAGAAAAATCTGAAGCGAGGGATCTTCTCCAGTAAATGGCAGTGGATTGTCAACCAAACCACCATTTAAATCAGCATCAGAACGTCTTGCAGAAGAATCTGGTATGAGAGTACTAGAACCCAAAGCAGTATCTGGAGCCAATGTATAACCATTCAATGATGAAGAGCAATTAATATCACCGTGCTGTAAATGGACCAATGCATCTGACACATCCACATCAGAGCTAAATAACTGAAATCCTGGGCCTGCCTGGGTTCCAGAAGGTAACGACCAGAGGGAGGATGTAAACCCAAAATCATCTTCATCGGGATTATTATAAAGTCCTGAGCATGGATTTCCACCAAGCTGCTGATCTTCTGCATATAAATCAATAACTTCATGTGATGGCACAGAGTAAACAACTCTTGCAGCACCAGTTTGATTATTTTCGTACCCAAGTGTAGGAGAGGCCAATATATCATTGTCTTCATCTGAGTCACTCAGAACAATAACTTCTGCAGCACCCACTGGAGCCGAAGTGTTATGTGCAGCATCTCCATGAGCTGAATCAACAATATTGTGATACAGAGAATCCATCTCAATCCCATTGGCAGTTGAATAATCAATATGCCCAGCACCACCTTGATTTACGCTACGATCATCACCACCCCTGCCACTTCCAGTGGAACTGCTACTCATTGGAATAACCACATGTTCGTGATTTCCAAAACCCTCAATCAATCTATTACCAGAAGAGGTGTTTGTGCCGTCAGGTTTATTGACTTCCCAAACTCCATTACAATTCTTCCTGATGCCAAGTCTTAAACCAGCAGGACTGTCTGAAACCCCACCCTGTTTGAGATTTGATGTTTCTACACTCTTGACTTCTCCACCAGTAGAAACAGAAAGGGATCCATCAGGACAGTGCCATTGAGCAAGATTCCCTAACTCCATGCGTTCAATTTCACCCTTAGCCTTGACACGCCAAGAACCATCAGGCTTCACCTCAACCTCATTAACTTCTTCTCCACAATTCCTCATCTGAATGAGCAAACCAATTAGAGCTACTGGTTATTCAAATGTAAGATTTATGAAGAGAGAAACAAAGACCAAAGAGGAGAATCTACCATTTTAGTGATGCGATTGAAATAAGGGTCAATAATAATATTCTCCAATGCATAATTCTTAAGACATATGGGGCATTGCCACTGCAGAGACAACAAATGCTTCATCAAACAATTACTTTTTTTGTTTGTGTATGGATGAGGGGCAGACAAATCATGCACTATTCATGAGAATCTTACCTTCCTTGAACGTTGATTCATTTCCACAAAAATTTCAAGATCAAAACAACCCATGTGAATGCAAGGTTTGAATCTTCCAGCAATCTTCATTCTTGATCCACTCATCTATAAATTTCACAAGATTTTGAGAACTGATTTGTACAAGTCCATGAATTACTACTAAGATAATCCTATGCGTGAAAGTCTTACTGGACAACGAAGGTTGATGCTGAAAGTATCTGAAACCACTTCCAAATCACTGTCACTATCAGCATTATCACTTGCATTTCCACCCCCAACACAAGAAACCACCCGTGCAAGAGCATCTTCGAAACGCTCACCTTCAGACTCCTTTGGAATCATGTTTAAGATCTAGATAACAGAGAGACGATCACAAATTTCATGCCATTGAAAGAAGACAAGTAAAAATATTCAGTGAACATACAGCCACTTCCAAAATTCAACATACATGTAAGAGAGATTTCGATCAAATATATAACTAAGTATCTCATCCTTTGTGGGCTACATTTTTATTTCACTAAGGTTGTGCTTGGGAGTATAGATTAGGAGGGGAGGGGAAGGGATGGCTTTGGAAAGTGTCTCCCTTGTTCGGGAGTTGGGTGAAAGAGAGGGAAAAATGGTTTTGAAGGTTTTATGGAGCCCTTTAAAACCCTTCACATGTTCATTTTCATGGTTCCCACAATTTGGGATTTTTATGGAGACAAACATGCCACAGTACCTAAGTGTCTTTAGTAAAATTTTATAATTACGTTCTTATCTATTTCCCGTTGTTAATTAGATTTTTAAAGGGAGGCTAAAAAAGTATAATTACATTATCATTACTTTAGTTAACCTTTCATGCTCCTCCTATATAAATTTCACACTCCCAAACAAGGAAGAAGATTAACTTGATTTGCCTTCATTTTTCCTTCTCTTCCTCCCCCCTCCTTGCCCCTTGATCCCTCTCCTCCCCTTCCCTCATAACTCCAAAATACAGCTTAAGGGATAAGATTAAACTTATAGCCACAGGTGTATTCGGTACTTATGACTATGGTTGTTTCAACGGTGCGGCCCTCTATAACAGAGACTAGGCAACCACGCTGGCTGTAAAAAACCCCATTTTGTCCTCATTTTTATAACACTGTCCTTTTTTGGGACCTTATGGTCATTTCGACAAACCCCTAGACCTAATTCGAACAAAGGGACCTAGGTGAGCAGCTCTCAACCCATTCAACAACTGAACCGTGGGTGAGCAGCTCTCAACCCCCAACCCTGTGAGCCATCAGCTACCACCATCTCAGCCATCAACCTTATTCACCATATTATTTTGAATGATTAGAATAGACTAATAGTCTAAGTCTAGTACCTAGTACTTACTTTTAAGCCTTAGAGAGGTTTAATTCCTTAAACTTATTTAACCTATATTGGAATTTTGAGCTACTTACACCAACTTTTATTAGATCAGAGTTATGTAATAGGTTTTGAGCTAAAGCCTTTAATTCTGTATTTTTTTTCTACTTTTTAGCATTTATATGCGTATAGTATAAATTGTTTATTTTATTTCCATAAACATCACTACCTCAGCCATCCCGCTATCCCATATCCTATTTTTGGGGTTGGCAAGGATGCTCTAGGATCTGAGATTGTCCACTTAAATTTCAAGTTGTCCAATTTCATTTTTTGTCAGAAATCCACATAAATGGACCACCCTCAAACTTTGGACTAACGTAATTAAGTGGAAGGAAATCTTAAAAAATAGAATGAACAAACAATCATCCAGAATATACTTGGAAATAATAAAAAATTAGAATGCAATATACCTGCAGCATGCTTCGCCTTCTTACAATACGGACCCCTAAACAGAAAATGCGAGCATCACACCCTGTTAAGGAAATCTTATTAACTCCGTCTTTTGTATATGGCGTGATCTGACAAAACAAATAAAGATTGAATGAAATCAATGTAGATAAATTTAATAAACACTGCTAAAAAGATTGGACTAAAACTACCACTCAGGTGCAAAAAAATCTAATTTAAAGTACAAAAGCACAATTGCAGCAAGAAAATACAAATAGTTATAAACTCACAATTGGACCATCATCACGGCCATTAGCCCCAAGCAACTGTGAACCAGGTCTGTTAATTGCACGTACAGGAAAACCTATACAGACATAAAAACAAAATCAAATACAACCACAAAATTCATGCATCCCAAAAAGAAAGCTGAGGTTTTACTTTTAAAATTGAGTTCTAATTACATAAAGAATAATAGAGTAAATTACGTTGATACCCCTGAATTTTAGTGAAATTACACAAATCACCCCTCCATTTTTTACACCTACAAAAAAAACTTAATTTTTATACATACATTACACTGACTACCTCTGCATGAGAAATAAGTTTAATCTTTTAAACAAAAAAGAATGATAAGTGTAATTAAGTTAAACAAAATATGACTTAATGTGGAGACAAGCCCAAATAGTATACAAGTCAATACATTTTCATTATTTTTGGTTCATTATAAAATGCATCAATAATTCTAAGGAAATATTGTTTAAATCACTCTTATACTATATTGTAACAAACAAAAAATAATGAAAATGTATTGACCCGTATACTATTTGGACTTGTTTCAACAATATACCATATTTTGTTTAACTTAATTACACTTATCACTCTTTTTTGTTTAAAAGATCACACTTATTTCTCATGCAGGGGTAGTCAGTGTAATGTATGTATATAAATTAAGGATTTTTTTGTAGGTGTAAAAAATGGAAGGATGATTTGTGTAATTTCAATAAAACTCATGGGGTGTCAGTGTAATTTATTCATAATAATATAATATGAAAACTAAAAAAAATATCAATGACATGAAAACATGGCATGTAATATCATACCATTGACTTGTAGGTCTGTATATTGTGGCCATTGCATTCTGAATGAAACTTTGTCGTTCAAAAGCATACACCAAGCCTACATATGTTGTCATTTGGCAAACATCAATACACTACCTGAATAAAAGGTTACATGTCAACACTTAAAACTACTAGTATTGAATCACAAAACCAACCTGAACATCAAATTCTGGTCTTGATATCAAGTCCTTATTAGCTCTCGTAAGTTGAAATGTTTTATCCACGCTCTGAACTGGGTTTGTTCTGATAAGCTCAAATAGAAAGCATATAAAAAACGAGGTTATAAACAATAAGAACAACAACCAAGCCTTAGTCCAACTAGTTTGCAATGGTTAGATCTATCTCAGAAAGATTGAGGAAAACCTTAAAACAAGAAAAGAAAAACTCAGAAAAGGGGAAAAGGTTTAACTTTTCAACAGTTTATTGTCATAGAGAATTTTCACATCTGAGAAACATATTCAACACCTAAAACATTTCAGTTCACAAACTCTATGCATGAGCTCTATGTTGGTGTTCCATTACACATGGAAGTGGGACTGGCATTCTTTGTTGCATGGTTCTGTCATATAGGTTTTTAGTTGGCTCTTATTTTGTTTGTGAGGATGCCTTATCTTCCTCCTTTTTACTATTCTCTTCGGTGCTAATAATATTTCCTTTATTGTAAAAAAAACTATTAATCAAATAAATAGGAATAGAACTAACATTATGATCCTTTCAAATGGCACAAAATAAATGGACATAGAGCATCTATAGAAAGCAATCAAAAGCCATGCATGGTAAACATGGACTCCCATCCCATATTGGAATTAAATTATACACCCCTTCCCCACTCCCGTCCCCAAAAGAAATGGATAGTAGTCTAGCCCAAATCAACCTCCCTATAACCTACAACTTAGGCAACAACAACAACCAAGCCTTACTCTCACTAAGTGGGTCGGCTTCATGGATCGAACGACGTCATAATGTTCTATCTTAAATCATCTTCATTGGCAAAACATTGATCTCTAAATCTTTCCTGAAGTTTCGCCTATGATTTTGCTTAGCCTCCCTCTTCCTCTAGAAATTGGACCAACCTCCATTAGATTTATTCTCTTTGCTAGGGCTTCTAATAGTATCCTCCACACATATCCAAACCACCAAAGGCACAATTCTACCATATTTTCTGCAATAGGAGATACTCCAACTTTCTCTCTAATGCATGCATTTCTAATTTTATCTCGTCTAGCGTGTCCACTTATCCAACGCAATCTCATCTCTACTACATGGAGTTTATTTTCTTGTTGACATTTAATCGCCAAACATTCAATCCTATATAACATTCCGGTTCATATATTTTTGCGATCAAACTTCCCCTTAAACATCGAAGACAGGCGATGCCAATTACATAAACTATATCTAACTTGAACTAAACGACATAGTGTACTCACCCATCGGTTGGAATGCTTGTCGTAGTCAAACTCACAGGATACAACAGGTGTGCCAATGTAACCCAAAACCTTGTAACATAATAGCAAAAAATGCAAATTTGAGTTAGACCAACGTAAATAATAAAAGAACAAGAAACCTCATTCAACTTGAAAAAAATATTAATAGACAGAGAGGGAAAAGCCAATTAATACAACAAACTTAGCATACATCAGAGAATCACTATAAGGTCCTTGAAATGAAAAAAAAAGTGTTTGAAAGCTTCACACACCATATACACATACAAATTGATTAACTCTACAACTATAAATGTGCTACCGAGCAATCATCATATACACAAAAAATTACAAAACTGCAACATGTTATCATTTGACAACTACTAAGTTCAGTTCAAAGTACCAAAATATGATATCATATCCAACTAAACGAATGTTATAAGCAAATCATGCCAACCAACTAACACAGGCCCTTGAAGTTACACACACATGCAAAATGGCTCTCGAGGTAATCATAAAAATAAATATCGGGCAATGAACTATTTAAAAAACAAACTTCAAAATTTATTCCCACCCTATATATAAGATAAAAAAAGAGAACATGACATACGGATCTGCACGACTGAGTCGACAGGTCTCACAATAAAATTTATCAGGAACTGGAGGGGTTACTTCCATGGGTTTCTCTGGAATAATAACGCAGTTAATATGCTGCCACACATGGCATCCTGTATCTTCACACTGCAATTAGATGAGAAAAAGTATAAATGCCATAATTACCGATGGTCATTAGATATCTGAATAAAAAGTATATGTCATCAAGGTAAAAATGGAAATGAAATGTACAATTTAGCTGATAACCAACAAAACCATTTCTGCATATAAAATGCATAGAATTTTACATATCATGAGTACATAAGACACATTGAATATTATACCTTTATCAATGGCTCTGATTCCAATGAACTTCCACAGAGACAACGAATCTTTGTATCTGACTGAAAGGAGTCATCCATTTCAGCTTTAACATTCACATTACTACTATCTGAGGCACCTTGTCCCTTTGATGCTAGATCAGTGGCCCCGGATCCCTGCAATTTTCTGGAAAAAAAAAAGAACATCAACAAAGACAACAAAATCAGGGGATTGAGACATGTATGTACAAGTTTAATCAACCTAAAGCAAACTTCAAAACAAATTACCAAATCATGTATAAAATGTGAACTGATGATCTAAATATTTTTTTACCATTACACTTAACTGAAGATAGCGAAGGTAGATGAAGAAAATGTCATCAACAGTGTTATCACTAAAACTGACCTGTATGTGTCATCCACTAATTTTGCCACTTGCTCTGTTCCAACAGCATTTTTCTTAGCCCACATTCTGGAAACTGGGAAAAAAGCAACATGGTCCTTAGTTTAAAGGAGAAAGAAAGGAGAGGGGAATGAGGAAACCAATTTCACATATTAGAATCATGAAATTGAAGTAAATGAACATTTATTAAATATTCCAAATGTCATATGGTTCAATGAACTATGCCCAAATGAGAGTTAGCCTCACTCTTAACACACAAAGAATGCAATGAGCTGTAGTTTAAAATAACGAAGTGAAGGGTGGCTCAATGCACGAGGCTCCCATCTAGTTAGTGGGGCCTGGGGAGGTAGATGTACACAGCCTTACCCCTCGCAAGCAGAGAGGCGTTTGCAGAAATTGAACCGGTGACCTCTTGCTTGGTCACTAAGTAGCACCCTTACCGTTTTGGCGAGGCCACCCTCCAAAATAACAAAGTGAATATCATAGGAATTTCAGGGACAAGCACAAGCCGGGGGGGTAAAGAAACAACTCAAATTCATCTGACTAACATTAAGAAGGAAGATTTACTATTTTGTCGGAAAAGCTAACAGGCTTTTCCTAGGAATTCCATCTATCATGAATTAAAGAGAGTTAATACACATACTATAATAGGCAACTACACATGCAAGAATTTAGTCAAAACAACTACTAAGCAGATATAGTCTAAGACTTCTAGCACATAAGCTTTCACACAACTGACAACCCTTACATAAACATTCTAAAATCAATTGGAATGCCAGATATAATAGAACCAAAAGTTGAGTCACATGCAAGGTTGTCAAAATAAAAATCTTATATAGGATCAGGAGGGGAAAGAAACACGTAAAACGTGGAATCATAAATTCATAACACAGATTGTAAGATCCTACTCATTCTAAAATAAAATAAAAATTCTAAATTTTGAATATTTATATGTATAAATAAAAATTTCTATAAATTCATATGTATTTGTATGCATATTAAATATTTATACAATTAATATATACTTAATTATGCAAAATAATATATATAAATGAAACAATTGATATAAAGTAGGAAGTGTTAAGAATGAGTGTAAGAGAAAATGTGTTAGGTTCTACATGTTTTGGGCTGATAGTAACTGGAACTGTTTTGGGCTGAGTGCATGGGTGGTGAAATTTGAGTGACAATATAGAAGAGAATGAGTTAAAATAGAGAAAAAGAGTGCAGGTATTAGTTTTTGGGGCTGAAACCTTTTAGGATTAATATTATGGTCCACCCTGCGCCCATCCAAACTGGTAAAAAACCAGGTCGACCCGGAAAACACAGAAAATACTGAAAACACAGAAAAAGTTTTCATGATGTTGCTCGGCGATCCCACCGAGTCAACCATCCCGTTGGACCACTTGTGCTTACAAAAATCGTAATATCATGCAATTACACGAGTTTGATCTCAAACTTGACAACCATGGTCACGTGTGTGTGTTTCATAGAGAGTATATATTTACCTTGTTCATCAGAGAGAATAGATAATATCCTGTCAACAAGATCCTGCAAAAAATAAACCACTAGCATCATTACACCATCCTAAAACACAAAAGAAGATCTTATGCACAAACAACAATGCAGAGGTTAAAACCAAAGTAATCATGGAAGTTCCTGCAGTAGATTGGCAATATCGTCTTTTCTGTTTTAAACTCATATCCGTGATGAGTAAAAGACGTACAAAATCTAAGGCATAAATGATATAAATACATTAATTCAAAATGCATGCAATATAGTAGGAAAGGAGGTACAAAATAAAATATGACAAATAATCAGTCCATAAAAACTATTCGATGTCGCGTCAATACTATCATTTAGGTTTCATTTTTCAAAGAAAAGGCCTAATATTGACAGTGACAGAATACTCTTGTCTCACCTGCTTCTTTCCCTGCTTTGAAAGTCCTAACTGAGTGAGCACATCTTTGAGCTCTTTTATACGAAAATATGTCAACTTTTCCTACAGAAATGTCACTGGATGAGTAATGTAGAACAGCATACTAAATTTTTAATAACTCAGCATAAATCCAAAATAAAACAAAAGAAAGGGGGAATAACATGAAAATTGATATACCGTGATGTCACATGCTTTGAAGACGGGATGCAAAAGAAACTCAAATATCATAATATAAAAACTATGCATATCCATTTGAGACTATATAATAGTACCAAAGCAAGGTGAACTAAAGATATCTGAGAATTACGTCATCGACAAAGTATCAACACCAACATAACTACCATAAACAATGTCCAGTGAGTAGTAAGGACTGAAATATTCCGCGATAACTGATAACCAGACCAAACTGAACAAAAACTGAAAGTCCAATTAATTGACTAGGCACAGACTATGCTTTCCAGAAGAAAAAAATGATTTAGCCTATCCATGTAAATTGAAATTTTAGACAATAAATTTCCTTGTCAGTTACCAGGAAAATCATGACTGTATTACACAACCGTAATAAGGTAAGGAGCACAGATATGGATAAATTGCACAGATACGACACGATACCATATATCAATATGAAAAGTTCATTAAATAATTGAAAGATAAATTGATATCTAAAAAATCTCAAAGTATCCAACAAGATAAGTGTTAAGGAAACATTTCGAACTATTGGTGGGGCATAATAATAAGAGACTAAGCCAACACTAATTACCAAAAAAGAAAAGGCAACCAATGACTACATTGCATTTGGCACCACTCAAACATAACCTCAATAGAAATAAAAATAAAAATCACCAAATTTCCAGCTTCACTTGCAAAACTAAATTACACTAAATCGCAATGATATCTCAAATTAAAAACACTCCGGTACCTACAGAATCTTCGAAAATGACGATGAAAAATTGCTCAAAATTAAAATTAAAACCAAAAAATGAAGTGTATATACCTTGCAACTGGATACCAAATCCATTTTGCACAGAATCTTCACCAATTCACAACCAAAACTACTGAATCAAGTGCATGCTGCCACAACCATCAACCGATCTACTCAAATAACAAAAAAAACCCACCAAAACAAGTAGAACAAGAGAGAGTGAAATTAACCTCAAATTAGAAGATACAAAGCATAGAAACAAATAGAAATGGTGAAACGGTGATGAAAATGGGAAGCAAGAGAGGAGATTAGGGTTTTGAGAGGTTACGCCGACTCAGCACTCATTCACTGTTAACGCGTTTCTTTTTCTACTTTTTGACCCAACATGGCTCGGACCTATGGCCGTTTATTCAATCCGGTTTTTTTTCGAAGACACGTCCGGGTTAGGCTCGTGTTTTGTCTAGGTTCAATGGAACATGGTCATTAGTTGATTCCTATTTTTTTTCTTGCAATTTTTTCTTCACTTCAAAAGAAGCTTGATGGGTCATTAAGATGACATAAATCACTATGATTTGCTTCAAAATTCTAGTTCTTTTGGGCTAAATATGTAATTTTCAATCACTTAATATCAATTTTGTAATGCTAATTGTCATTTCTAGTGATCGACTTGTAGTAATATAACTGAATATCATCAGAAATCATGTGTATATTGTTCGTTTTAGTGTTGTTCGGTTTTAGAGAGGAAAAAGACTCTCAGCTCTCCTTTCTAGTACACGAAAGAGAAAATAACTATTTTTGTCTCTCTTCTAATACACGGAAGAGAAAATGACTATTTTTGTCTCTCTTCTGGTATATGAAAGGGAAAATGACTATTTTTTTAATTTCTCTCCCCTTATTCTCTTGCTTCCCTTTTTCTAGTAATAGTGTATAATTCATTATCAAATAATCATTTATTTTTAATTTTGAAAATGGATAAAGGATGTAATTTTTTTCTCTCAAGTAATCTTGCATCTTCAACTTGGTAACATGTTTGGATTCCATCATAGACAAAACTACATGGATCTCTTGTTAAAAAAAATTATATTGGAGTTTTCATTTATGGTTGGATTCATCAATTTTTTTCTAATTTATGATTTGTTTTTTGTTATTCTTTATTGTCAATTATGTGGTCCACTTTGTTTATAGTCTATTATGGATTTATGGTTGGTTCTCATTCTTCCCATTTCTTGTTCATCAATAAAAAACGATCGATATAAGAAGGATTTAAAGATTAAAACTTTTTCAATGAAACACTATGACTCTGTTCCGATTCATATAGTCAATGTTAGACTTTGTCGATAAAACATTATGACTCTATTACAAATGTTACATTTATCATCTGAAATGCTTCATGTTGATTCCATTAATGATTAATGGCATAACATATTTTCATATGTTGGTGCCATAAAATACAAAATTGGGCATTCAAAATACAAAGAGGGAATAACAAATTCTCAAAAATGAGTTCTGCTTAAATATCAACGACCATCATATTGGAACTTTTACCTCAGTTTTTGTAAAGTATAAAAAATGAAAACATTGATCATAATATGGTAGAATACAAAATTAGTTCTACATTCATAGTTGCATGGTCCTACAAATGTTGATCAGAACTGAGCAGAATGGACCTTAGCTAACCTCAACCTGAAAAATGACTTCACTACTAATCCGGGATGAAGAGCTCCTTGCAATCCATGCAATGACTGCACCAGAAGAAATTATAATCAATCATTTGGCACACCAAATAAAATCTAGTTACATTATTAGATGAAAAAATTAAAGGAAGAATTCTAATTTAGACTATGGTGGCAATATATTTCAAATTTAAGATGATCAACCAAAAGAGCAGTGAGTTTTTTAAATATTATGTGTAACCAACTATTCCTTCAATGTCATAAATGGTAATCTCCCAAAAGCATATATCAGAAATGGAACACAAAGAAGCATTACTGTCAAAATTGATGGATATAAGCAATGTTCTGAGATTTTAAGCCCTCCCTTATGTGATACTATTCGAAAAACTCAATGGAAGGATATAAGGATAAACGCGAATAATGTGTCTTGGTAGTATACCACAAAAAGTTGTTACAATTCTTTATCGCTGTCGAGTTGTACTTTTGCAGCTGCCTTTTCAGCTTCTTCCAAAACAAAGGCTTTCAATGATTCAACATCCCTCGTACCTGATCATGTATACAACATGCAAAAAATAAGATTAGATCTATGAATTATGATCCATTACTTTCCCTCTGGCTTAGGTTGAGAGAAGCCGAGAAAGGGCGAGGGAGTAGCTATTACAGAGTAAGGACAAAATCGTATAAAAACTCAAGCATGATCCAGAAATTAATATATGATGACAAGATCATGATTTGTTTCTTGTTAAAATTACAGAATATATATTACTTGATTTCTTACTTCAGGGAAGATCAAATAAAATGGAAATGGATCATAAAAATCTTAAATCCATTATTATCCCGTAGTTCAAAAAAGTTCTCACCCCAACCCCCTTCGAGTAACTGTGACTAATAACTTTAAAATGAAACAGGGAAGTTTTATAACATGAAAGAGTTTCTGTGCACTGGAATTAGTATGAGACCGGATTCTAAGATGACGCATGATGTGAAGATACATGCTAACTTCTATTATTATTACAGATCAAAATCTCTGATAACTAGCAGACTCATTTGTTCATTAACGATATCTAACATATGACAGGTGCCTTCTTGCACCTTCATTCAACATCAGATAGTATTTGCAAGAGTTAGAGAACCCTTGTGGCCTCGTTATCAGCGACTTTTTTGTTTAAAAAGTTTCCAAGTTAATTACGTCGGGGGAAAGATAGTACTTGTATAGATGCAATACAATGACTGAGGTGATGTCTTGTTTGGTTTACCAAACTTAATAACATGTGAAATTCAAAAGAAGAATACTTTTTACCCCAACCAAGGTACTTAACATGCTAGGAAACGAGGGATACAATCAAACATGAGAGACGAACTAGCCATAATTGGTTATAATCATCCAAAGTGAAAGTTCAAGGTAAGAATTCTAATCACCTTGGTATCTAGCAACCTCTTCGCCATCATAGAATACCTTAAATGTAGGATATGAATGAATGTCAACTTTGCTACAAACTGCTTTGTCTGTGCCGCAATCGACTTCCCCGATCTCTATTTCATCTTCCATTTCCATTACCTTCCCCAAATCATCCCATAAAGAACCCAACTTCTTACTGAAACCCAATTTTACAAGTTAGCAAACAGTTTCAAAAAAGAGAAGGTTCAGCATCAAGTTTAGATTATTGCAGAGTATGTAAAAGAATTAATCACCAATGCTTGCACCAGGGAACGCAGAATTTCACAAACCATGCAGTGCCTTTTTCCTTGATCTAAACCCAAAAATTAAATAAATGAGAATTAGGATCGTAGTAATAATGAACTTACACTAACCTAATTAAAGAAAAGGTGAGGTACTGTTACCATAAAAAAAACTAATAAACTCAATCACACTCAGAAAACCCTAATTAAACAGCTTGTATGTTTATTACCCTCTATGGATGCAAACTCCAATTAGTTTCGATAAAACATTGTCGTGATTTTTAAAAAGGGGAAAAAATCAGAAAATCCAATAAGGGTATATTAATAACAATATAAACTAGTGCATAAACAAAATACACAAAAAAAATTGGTTGATGAATTTGGGCACATTAAAAGAAGGAAAAGCGAAGATTTTTAATTGAAAAAATCGATTTTGATGAGAAGAAGAAAATGGGTTAGGATTAAGAACAAAGAGTTGAAGAGAGTGTTACCTTGTCGGAGAATGTATCAGTGGTTAAGGTTATAACCTCAGATTGCGTTGGAATGATGAGACATGATGTTATAATAATTGTTAGGAGTAATAGAAATGAAAGATGATGAATTTTCATGGCTGATCTACACTCTCTCACACTTCTCTGCAATTCTCTTTGTTACCAATAACTCTAATGTTAGGTCACATCAAATATTTTATCCAAAGGGGAAAAGTAATTTGGACTAAATCTAAAAAGTAAGAAAGGGTGATGAATATGAAAATGGTAAATATATTTCTTACTTTTATTTTTGTCCTCCGACATATGACACCAAATAATTTTTAATGAGAAAACAAATTTAATCTTCTATCATATAAATAAATTATTAAAAGTTTGAGATTATTTCTATTAAGAAAATGGAGAGGATTGTTGGGATGAACTGTGAGCAAAAGCAAAGTGGTTAATTACTTTGAACCATATTATAATTTTGTAATCTCATTATTTTAAGAGGATTTCATTCATTAGAAATTTTCGATTGACGCTCAATTTTTTTCCATTTCACCATTATATAAGGTGTCAATATTTCAAGATTTAGTTATATAAGTACCTTTTGACATTTTTAGTCATTAAGTTCTCTAATTTTAAAATGTTAGCCCTCAAAATTAATTGTTTATTAAAGAGAAAACATAACCAAAGGTCAATAGATTCTAGTACACTAGCATCTCTTAGCACCCTCAAAATTCCATCTTATTCTCACAAAAACACTCAAATCTACCACTAATCTTCTAATAAAAACCCCTTAATCACCTCATCCATTGTAAGCTTGAGAGTGTAACTTCAACATTCCTCTTCTTGTTCTAGTTTTGCATGTGTATATTGTTCTAGGATAAGGATGTGCTATCTCATATTTGTATCTCAAATTATATCATGTCCAATCATTTTTTATTACGTCACATAAGATCCTTTGAGATAAGTTAAAAGTGTTTAAAGGGTTAAGTATGATATAGATTTTTAAATAATGTGGCAAAAAATTATTGGATGAGACAATGTTTGAGATAGGAATATGGGACAACATATCTTTGCTCGTTATTCAGCCCATGAAGTAGGTAGTATCATAGCCCATGGAAAGGGACACTTTGAGTCAATAAAAAGCAACTATGTTTCCTTTCATGCATAGAAAATAATAACATGTTGGGTGAGAGAGAGAGAGAGGTCCACCAAGAAAGATAAAAACAGACATCTTTGGGTTACCGACATGCAACTAAGTGAGATTTTAATCATTTTATGGTTGAATTGCTTTAGATATCAACTCACGTGGGTAGCACATGGTTTGAATTATAGCCCCAAAATACGCCTTTAAGGACACATGTTATCAATTATCATAGCTACAAACATGTTTGATTATATTTCTACATAGGCACGTGCCTGGTTGCTCACATTCACAAACTACCCTCAATTGGAAAGAGAATATATATATTAAATTAAATATAATGTATATTTATGATTTGAAGTTAATTTCTAAATTTGTTGGGTTTTGGACTCCCTTACTATGTGAAAAAATACCTAATATGAGCAAGTTTATTGGTATCACTTAATTAGGTCAAGAGAAAAATCTTATTTTAGTAAGAAATGTAAAAGAGAAAAGTAAGAGAAGCAAAAAGAGAGGCGAGAGAAAAGTGAGAGAGAATAGAAGAGAAGATTTTCAGTTCTTCATTATTCTCATTTTCAAATTTATTGTTCTATTACTTTGTACACTTGTTGAACACGAGTTGTGCTACATCTTGAGACTCTATTGTAACCTGATTTGATTATATTATAGTTCTATTACTAGTTTGTGTTCGTGGTTGTTTACTTCTCACATTGAGAAGATTTTTCCACGTTAAAATCGAGTGTCTCTTTGTATTTGTGATTTTTAGTTGCTTCCATATTTGTTGATTGCTCCTCATAGATTGTTGCAAATAGGGGAAATTATTATTTGCTACATATTGCTCTGTTATAGATTGTGCTGTTATTGTGTTGAATTTCCCATCATAATCCAACTCATAATTTAACTGGAAAAAATCCTAGTGAGAATGAGATCACAATCTAAAAAGAGAGGAGATATGGCGAAATTGGTAGACGCTACGGACTAGAAACTGAGGAATTTAAAGAAGTAGAAGGGATTTCACAATGAAATAAACAACTTTAATATAAGATATAATATAGCTCAACTTATGTTAAGTATAGTAGGTGATCCAAAAGGGTGTTAAACATTCAATATTATTGCAAAGTACAAGTAATTAACTACATTTCTAGTTACCAAGTTACTTTGATCTAATAATCTATTATTTCTAATTGATTCCTTCAACTTCTCCTTAGGAGATTGATTGTAATCAAAACAATTTTACATTATAATGACTTGTTTATGTTGTCCTTTGTTCATGTCCAAAGAGGCTCTAACAATGAATTTAGGCTAATGTTCTCCTCATAGAAGTTGAGATAGTTTTGATATCCAATATTGTTGTGGTGAATACTTGAAATAAAATTGTCCATTGACTGTTGTGCTGTCATTTCCATGCAAATTAAAGCCACAAGATTGGATTGTTGCAATTGCATGTTTACAACCTCAGCTTGTGTCTTTGCTAATTGTGCTTGAAGCTGGTTGATTTGTTCTTGGAGGTTGCATATTACACCTGCACAACCATATATTGGGTCTCTTATTCTTGCACCAGCCTCATAAACCATGCTTCTCACTGCATCAGCTCTTTCAGACTCCGGAAGTTTCTGGAAAATCAAGCAAACCAATAATTTGGTCAATTAATTATACTTGTATATATATTAACTTATTTTAATCTGTCATACTATATATTTAATTAAGCTGTATATAGATACTATAAGCAGGTCAATTAAAAATCGAAAATTCGCATTTAACAACAGTTCAGCGCTTACAGGTATGGAGGAACATAATCAACGCTTGATTAAACGAGCGTTGTTAATATTTAAAAGCGAATATAATATCAATAGCGCATACATGAATGCACGCTGTTGAATAATCACTAACTTGAATTAGTTTTCTTTAACCGTTGAGATTATTGCTGATGGGTCGTATAGTGATATCTACTTGCTGATAGGTTTTGAATAATAATTTGTAACTATTAATATACCTAGCTATTGGTATTGACGTGAAGATCATTTGTCTCACTTTTTATATCATAATAGTGTCTTAATCCAATTAAAAGTTATCACATACTTACAAATAAAAATCATAGAAAAATGTAACATTTATATATTATTTTGTAGAATTTGATAAGTTTAGGAGATGAGAATCCTAATTCTTGCTAGTGTGGTCCTTTATGAAGTACCTGTAAGAACTTGATGATGTTGCTAGCTCCAAAGACTTTGTGTGCAATGGTAAACTTGGAAGGTTCAGTGGGAGGAAAATAAGGTGCCAATACACATTTTTCAGCACATCTTCGCCTCAAAATCTTGCATGCAGCACAAGGGCTCATCACTACTTGAAGAGGAGCTATAGGTTGTGGAGGAGAAGAAGAGTGAGAAAATGGAGAGGAATTAAGGGTAGTGTTTATGTCATTGGAATCCATTTTTCTCACTTTGAATTTGTTGTTTAGTGAGAGAAGAAGGTGAAGGTGTGTTTGTGTAAGGTGTGTTTAGAAGCCAAAGCTAGGGAAGGGTTATATATATATAAAATGAAAAGCATGCATCATCTACCACAAATAAAAGTGATGTAACCATTGAAATTTGTTAGTTGATTTAGGTGTGTGAGCTTTTCACACTTCTTCTAGGTTAGGTGTTTTGGATTGTGATACCTCTTTGCCTCTTTGTATGAAAAATACTCTTCTAAGTTTGAAAAAACCTTTTGGTTGGCACATATATTTCTGCTTGTTATATTTCATCTCATTCTCTAATGCGTGTGTACTTTTACTGCCTCGTGTGTTTCTTAGTCCTGGTCCACTCTAAACTATACTAGTTATCTTTGGTCTTATGATTGTGCCAACTGTCTTATATTTTGTTAAATCATAGTTTGGTTATTTGGTTTAGAATGAGAGTTATTGGGGTTGCTGCCACCACAGAGAATATGCAATTTTTCTACTCACTTAACTACCACATAATGACTATGCAATTACATATCTAAGTGTCTATTTAATTTGCAGAAAATAGAATAATATGTGTGAGAGAGAGAGAGCTATAATAGGCCATGCTATATATGTGGTAAAAGACCCACCTCAATGTTTTAGAATAAAATAAAATTATAGTCTATAGTGGCTATGCATTCACAAATTTTAGGAGAATGGTATAATTAAGATAATTGTACTATTCACAGTTTTTGGTTTGGGATTGTCATATAAATGAAATGGTTAAGCAGCAACTTCAAACAGAAGATATGGGACTTTTAAAATGAAATTGATTATTAAGCAGTAGAAGTTCAACAAACTACAAAAACTTTTACACAGAAGGATAGTGATTTTATCAAGGAGTCAGAACAGAGACTACACTACATGACCTTTCATATTGCTTTTGGTTTAGTCTACAAATGAAAGCATCCCATCCAAATTCAACTTCCATTCTGCCAAAACAAGCAACTAGTACAAACTCACAATAATCTGCAACAACCCAAGTTTAAGTAGTCAATATGCAAAACCAATTATGTCAAAACTACAGATACATGCTTACAGAAGAAGTGCAATCCAAAAGACTAAACATGATAAAAGATTGTCCAACGGTTTATGAATTTTTTGTTCCAATGAAAAATGAGAATGGATATGGTTACAATAACTGGAGATAATCAAATCTTAAATGCATGTAGTTCTGATTTCTGACTAGAGTTGTTTGGAGGCAATATATGCATTAGAAATATTTTAGCGAAGTTATTTATGCATAAGACTACACATTGCTGAAATTAATCCATAAAATACAAGTTAAGCTAAAAATATGCAACACATCTCAAATGTTGTTGATTAATTTATCTCAAATAAAAATATGAATGAATTGGAAAGTTTTACGGTAACCAAAAAGACAGCATTAATAATAGAACCAAACTACCAATACAAAGAGAAAACACCGATGCCTACTAGTATCTATCATCATGCAAGTTCAGAGAGAAAGAGGCCTTCTGCGATCTTTTCTCACTGTTTAAAATCATCATTGATGAAGTCCTGAAGAGCGATCATTTTGATAGAATTAGACTTCAAGCTTTTTATTGCTTCAGCAGTTGCCAGAGCTCCATTAACCGTTGTCACAATAGGAACCTTATAATCCAAAGCCATCCTTCTCAGAGCGAGACCATCTATTCTATCAAGTGCATCACCTGAACTGGTTATCACCATCAGCTGAATGTCTCCGTTGGCAATCATGTCAGCAGCATGAGGCCTCCCTTCATGCATCTTCAGCACTCGCACAACTGGGATTTTAGCCACCTCAAGAATATGAGCTGTTCCAGAAGTAGCAACAATCTGAAATCCACTCTCCACAAAAGCCTTTGCGATCTTCTCAAGGTGAGGCTTTGTTAAGTCATTCAAAGTAAGGAACACAGTACCAGAAAGTGGTAACTTCTGGCCAGCAGCAATTTGAGCTTTGGCAAATGCAGTATTATACATAAAGTCAATACCCATGACTTCACCAGTACTACGCATCTCAGGACTTAAAAGCACGTCGGTGCCAGGGAACTTTGAAAAGGGAAGAACTGCTTCCTTGACTGACACATATTTAGGAATAACCTCTTTCGTAAACTGTATATCATGAAGAGACTTTCCAGACATGATAAGGGATGCATATTTAGCCAGCGGATGGCCAATTGCTTTAGATACAAATGGGACTGTACGAGAAGCTCGAGGGTTGGCCTCAAGCAAAAATACCTCTCCTGATGTGGTTATTGCGTACTGACAGTTCATGAGCCCACAGACATTCAGTTTTTTAGCTAGTTTTTCCGTCCATGACCTGATTGTCTCCAAGCAGGAAGATGGAACAGTTCTTGTGGGGATAGAGCAGGCAGAATCACCAGAATGTACCCCAGCCTGTTCTATGTGCTCCATTATCCCACCAATGACCACATTGCCATGAGAATCAGCTAGTGCATCAACATCAATCTCAATAGCATCAGCTAAATACATGTCAATTAGTACAGGGCGTTCTGGATCCACCTCAACAGCATTTTCAAGGTATGTCACAAGTTTATCATCACTATATACAATCTCCATTGCTCGACCACCCAAAACATAGGAAGGGCGGACAACAACCGGGTATCCAATGTCTGCTGCAATGGCAAGTGCATCAGTTTCACTCCTAGCAATTCCCCCTTTTGGCTGTTCAATCTTTAATTCATTAATTATCTCATTGAACCTTTCTCTGTTCTCAGCGGCATCTATAGAATCAGGGGGTGTTCCCCAAATGCGTACATGACCAACCCCACTGGCACATGCTAGCTTGTGTTCATCTAGGTATTGTTGTAGGGGGAGAGACAACTTCAATGGTGTTTGACCTCCGAATTGTACAATGATACCGTCAGGCTTTTCCAAATCAATAATGTTCGCAATATCTTCAACAGTCAAAGGTTCAAAGTACAGGCGATCACTAGTGTCATAGTCTGTGGAGACTGTCTCGGGATTCGAATTCACCATGATTGTCTCATATCCGGCTTCCTGCACCAAAGTTAAATCTTTATTTTAGTAAAAAAAAATATTAACAAAAAAGATAGAAGAAATAGAGAGCATGAAAGATAAATAGAATTTATATGTTTCTTCTTTAATTGGTTATTCGCAAAATAAAATAAAAAACACAAGTAGTGGAATACATAAACATATGGAATCAAATTAACACAAAATAGAAGAATACAAACCTGAAGAGCAAAGGATGCGTGACAACAGCAGTAATCAAACTCAATCCCTTGACCAATTCGATTTGGCCCTCCACCCAAAATTAAGACTTTCTTTTTTTCAGTGGGGGCTGATTCACACTCAAAATCATATGAAGAGTACATATAAGGAGTATTAGCTTCAAACTCAGCAGCACATGTATCAACTCGTTTATATGCAGGAGTAACACCCAAAGATATTCTCCTTAGTCGGACTTCCTTCTCAGTGGATTTAGTTGCAAATGCAATCTGTTTATCACTAAATCCTCTTCTCTTCACCTCATAGAAATCAACGTTTGTCAAATCAGACAAATTATGCGACAACAAAAAAATTTCCACATCAACAAGCTCCTTGAGCTGTTGGAGGTACCATTTGTCGATGTAGCTGAGTTCAAAAATTTCATCAATTTCCATCCCCTTCTTCATTGCAGCATACACTGCATGTATTCTATCAGGGTTAGGAACCCTAAGATTGTACTTCAATTGGTCCCAATCCTGATCTAACTCCTTAACTTGTCCACAACCCCATCCAGAGTAACCATATTCCAGAGAGCGTATTGCTTTTTGAAAGGACTCTTGGAAGGTTCGACCTACTGCCATTGCCTCTCCAACTGATTTCATCTGTGTTGTCAATATTGGCTGAGAGCCGGGAAATTTTTCAAAAGCAAACCGAGGAATCTGCAACATGAAAAAGTAAATACAAGGTAAAAAGCAAGTTTGAAGTTTGAATCTGCAACATGAAAAGTCATTAAAAAGTAAATACAAGTTACTAACCTTTGTGACCACATAATCAATAGAGGGCTCAAAGCTAGCTGGTGTCTTTTTGGTTATATCATTTGGAATTTGATCCAATGTGTAACCAATAGATAACTTAGCCGCCATTTTTGCTATTGGAAACCCGGTTGCCTTTGAAGCCAGAGCCGATGACCTTGAAACTCTTGGGTTCATCTCAATTACCATAACCTCACCATCTTCAGGATTAACAGCAAACTGCACATTAGAACCCCCACACTCCACACCAATTTCCCTTATTATGGCAACGGAGTAATCTCGAAGGCGCTGGTACTCCTTATCAGTCAATGTTTGCGCAGGCGCAACAGTAATAGAATCCCCAGTATGAACTCCCATGGGATCAATATTCTCAATGGAACATATAATGACCACATTATCAGCCAAATCTCTCATAACCTCAAGCTCATACTCTTTCCAACCCAACAAAGACTTCTCAATCAATACTTGATTAGTCAAACTAGCCGCAATCCCCGCCTTACAAATTTCCTCAAACTCCTCCCTATTATACGCAATTCCACCACCAGTTCCACCCAAAGTGAATGCTGGCCTAACAATCAAAGGGAATTCCCCGATCTCATTCGCGATTTCCATACACTCCCTCAATGTGGTTCCAGTCCCGGAAGGCGGGGTTTTAATCCCAATACTCTTCATTGCCTGTTTAAACAAATCTCTATCCTCAGCCTTCTTAATCGCATCTAACTTCGCGCCAATCAACTCCACACCATATTTCTCCAGCGCGCCACTCTCGGCTAGTGCAACCGCGAGGTTAAGCGCGGTCTGGCCACCCATTGTTGGAAGCAGTGCATCCGGGCGCTCTGCTTCCAACACCTGCTCAACCAATTCAGGTGTCATTGGGGTAATGTAGGTCCGGTCAGCCAAGTCCGGATCAGTCATTATTGTCGCGGGATTCGAGTTTATGAGGATAACTTCATACCCTTCTTCTTTCAATGCCTTACAAGCTTGTGTTCCTGAGTAATCAAATTCACAAGCCTGACCAATCACGATTGGTCCAGCTCCTAGGATCAGAATCTTCTTCAAGTCCGTCCTTTTTCCCACTTTGCTTGCAGTTTCAACAGTGGGAGCGACAATTGTGGCTTCGGATGCTGAAACGACACCGTGGCGCGCTTTGTGAGAACATCGAATCCCTAATTTCCCGTAACGGAAATTGGCGTTGTTTTGGGTTATAGGTTTGGGGAATGAGCGATTGGGGTTATGGGGTTTGGGAATTGAAGGTGAATTGGAGAAGAGAACATGTGGGAGCTTCTGGAAATGGGTTACGCAGTACGACATTGCTCCCATTGTGAAGAAGAAATTAGGGTTTAGGGTTTTTGCAGTGACTGCGGAGTGAAGTAAAGGAATGAGCTTTTTGTATTGGGTTCCTCTGTTACTATCAAGGGATGCTCAAATTGCTATATTTGTGACAAAATAATAAAAGGAAAAGGACATAGAATACAAGAATGGTTCAAATGTGGGTGAGATTCTCTTCAATTTGGGTAGTGGAATAAGGTTGGTAAATATTAAAACTTTAAATTTGTACTTCAAATTATGTAAATAATCATCAAAGTTAGTGCTTTATTATCATTAAGTAAGTTTCCAAAAGGCCAAAAGCGATAGTCATTTTGAACTTATAATTTACATCTTTATAGGAGTAATATAACACTTTTAATAAAAAATTAATTCTTTTCGGGATAAGTGTCATTCCCAAGAATCAAATCTTTATATTTGGTCATCATAAAAATCTAATAACATCTTATATCATTGTGACTTATATCACTAAACCAACATATTTTTGACTGACATTGATATAAATTAGTTTCTTCCATCTAATTTAGTCTTGTTAGCTTATCCAATTAACTAAGCAAACAAATGGTCCATGGCTTTATGATATGGTATCTCATGCTTCAAAGTTATGGTCTTTATGAAGATTATTGGAAAGGAAAAAGGCATAAAATAAAGAAAAAGATAGACAACACAAGAGATCTCCATAAGCACCCCACCAAATCCAATGATTCTCCCAAGTTTACTACAAACCTTAGAGTCCCTAACACAAGACCTAATCTTACCCCAATATTCATCACTTGCTACACGCTACTCTAATCCAGAATAATCATGTGTTAAGGTTTTATCTCAAAACCATTTGATAATGAAATGAGTAGTCTAACAAGTATTTAAAAAATTCTCGAGACAATGAGTAGGCGAAGGGTTAACATCATGAACATAATAATCCAAGTAACCTCTATTAGGTACCAACCTTCCTGAGCCCTTGTCAATGACAACATGATTAAGCAAATATTATAAACCCTATCAGCACTGCAAAGATGAGTAACGTGTTCGGTAACATGCACCTGCAAAGGAAAATGATATATTCTTCTACTAAATCCTTATATTAATTCTCCTACCCACCTGCAAAATCTGTTAAGGAAATGACCATGATGGCACTCGTACTTAGCCATATCCCACTTCCTAGGATTGGTATTGAGAGAAAGAAGGTTAAGAAGTTTAGTAGACCAATTAAGTGGTTGCTAGTTATCATCTTTGCGTCATGATTTTATTGATTTGGTTCTTTGATTAAGTGATTTTATCCCATCTCATGTTGCTATGTCTTATTTATTTTAGTAGAGTTATGTTTGATGTACAATATAATGAGAGTTTCATTTTTGAAATAGCTTTTCATAACTTTTTTAAGATGAACAAATTTATTTAACTTTCACTTGTTATTTATACACGTCACAAAAATATATACCAACTACAAAAGGGTACCTATAACAACAGGAGAAGAAGGTTACTCTTTATTAATGTAAAGATAAGTGTATGCTTCTTCCTTTATTTTTAATCATAAAAATGTAATTTTAATTAGAAGGATAAATATGTTATTAAAAGTTGTATTTTTTTTTATTTTTTTTTTAAACATTTGCCTTTCCTTGAAATCCTAATAATCTGAATTGAATTCCCCCTTCTTCTTTTTTGATATTGTTGACTTTTCTTGTAAAACCCATTTGCACTTAATTGGAAGCTCGGGGATAATGAGACAAAATACTAAGTTTGGTTATTATTGCGTAAAGAATTCATGACATCTATTATTGGTAAGAACATGGATCCTCTTCTTTACTGTAGGGTCCAGTACAGGTTTGAATGATAACATATGGTCTTTCACATTTTTTAATGGTATAGATTTCAAGTTATTTTTAATTAAAATTATTTTTTAATTTTTAAAGCAATCTAGGCCCCACATTCCAGTATTAGAGGGTCCAGTACTGGAGAGGATCCCAACCATATTGGAACACGGATCCTCTCCTGGAGGGTCCAGTACATGTTTGGATGATGATATGTGGCCTTTAAATTTTTTAATGGTATAGATTTCAAGTTATTTTTAATTAAAAAATATTTTTTAATCTTTAAAGCAATTTTAGCCTCACATTGCAGTACTGGAACCTCCGATACTGGAGAGGATCCCAGCCTTATTGGAACACAGATCCTCTCCTGTATGGGTATGTCCATGGGGCCCGCCCATACAATATGTAAAATTTGTTCATTAGATCAAAATATGTGTTTCCCCCATAAACTCTTCTAATAGGTAGAGTTCATTAATATGTTATTAATATTTAGTATTATGTTTTTTATTTTTCATTCGACTTGAAGGATATGTAAGGTTAAATTATTTGAACTAGTATAATGTGATATGTAATTTTAAAAATGTGATAGGGAATTAATTTTTTTAATTTAATTAATTTTATGTAGTTTTATTTCATGGTCTGTTATATTTATATCATAATGAGTTTTGTTTCTATTATTCCATAAAATTAACATTATACTCAACGAAGCAAATCATTTATCATTTGTTCTGGCCTTGTCCATACATATACTTTAATTTCTAATGAAATGAGTTTATAATAATAAAAATAGTAAAAAAAAAAACGATACCCATAAAACAACTAACCAATGTGATAGATTATAAAAAGAAAATGTAAAAGTTAAAATGAATTTTAGAAAGAAAAATAAAATAAGATTAATTTCTAAGACACTAATAATGAGACATGTGGACACAAGGTCCTACTTGAAACAAATATTAAGGTCATGTGAAACAACAAATGTATAGTACTAGGACTCTACTTCACCACTCACTCTTTGATTACCACCTTCCCTGTGTTTCTTGGTTTCTCTACACTTGCATACTCATTCTGCAAATTAAGAAACAAAACACAAAAGAATATTCTACTGAACAAGTATCTTTAACTTATACTCAACCTGGAGCATGTGTTAGAGGGTGATGTTAACTAGGTAAGTATTATGTTTCTCGTTATTTTACTAACATTACGTTACTTGTATTAGGAAGTAAGTCTCACATCGTCTATCTCATTGTCTCAGAAATGGTTTAAATACTTGTTGGGCTACCCATCTCATTAACCGTTGGGAATGGTTAACTAATTATCATGTTGCTACACATTATTTGTTGTTCATGTTAATCAGCATAACCCAAATGGAAAAGAAGATCTCTCATACCATAAACACATAAAAGTTGGTCCATTTCTAACATTTTCTGTTACAAATTAGAATGTTTTTCTTGATATTCTTTTTATTCTAACATTCTAACACTTTCTAGCAAATGATGCTTATTTTCAAGGTGTGTTTGCGTTTCTTTTTTTTGGATTTTTTTCTCCTTCTTCAAATAGTATATAATGTGATGTTCTCGAATGTATCAAAATAAATATGATGTCTCTTGTAAAAATATGTGTAATCAATCAAAGAAAATATATTTGTTGTACCAAAAACATTATGTAATCACAAAATTTCCCATGTGCATTGCCATATAGTGATACCAAATTACTTGTCATATTATTTTTCTATATTTTTGTATTGAGAGTTTGGCACCCATGTTTTTATATACCTTGCTTAATTGTTTAAATATGTTGAATTATAGTTATATAGCTTCAAGTTACTGTTGGAAAAATTAAATTTCCAATAAACTTTAGATAATGGTGGGAGACTTTTATTTATACTAAAGATGCATAATATATACTAAAGATGATGAACAATATTATCATCATATATAGCCAAGATCTTTCATGTCAAATCATCGAGAATAAATGTATAAAAGTAAAACTTGAGCGGAAGCGTACCTTAATATTCATATAGAATATGGAGAATAAATTTTATATCATTTTTAGTCATCTATTCACCAACTTCATGTCCCTTGTCTTGTATGTAAATGCATGCATGTTCATAGTAGAACATGTAGGTTTGTTGGTCTTCCAATTGTAGATCACCCTTAGCCTTAGTTTCTCCTCTAATGAGATGAAGAAAATATAGATGAATTTGTTGTCTTTGTTGTGGTACGGTGTGTAGTCTACAATTGGGGACCATAACCCCTATTTATAAGAAGTGTATACCCTTCCATGAAGGGTGATGCCACTTGATTTTCTTATTTCCGATTTTGCTCATCATAAAATAGAAATAAGACTTTAGGTATCTACACAATAATTTCCATGATAATTATGTTTATAGTCATGAACATTACTTGAAATATATCACTTTAATTTGTCTACTTATAATAATGACCATAAACACATCGAAATATTACATGTGTGACCCAAAATTTAAGTTATACAGGTTCAACAAGTATGTTGAAAGGGAAGAAGAAATAAGGAGTTTATAGAATGTAATAATGAAATTTATAGCAGACAGATATTGTGCATTTATATGACTTCACATGTTATAATGAAGATTTCATCCATCATGCATGAACCCATTTATTTTTCCCTAACTATATTGAAATTGACATTGGATTCCATAGTGTCTCAGTTTGTGATATTTTTTGTTTTCTGAAGTGTTGTGACAGAGTTACAGTCCTTGTGGTGGGACAGGAAGCATTCAAGTTGTTAGGCTCTAATTATTGACTCCTTTCACTTTCTTCTATTCAAACCTATTAAACCATGCACACCCCAAACTCAAGGTAATCTTCAAATGCTTTACCATTGTTTGCATTAGGGGTGAGCAGGACCCGACCCTACCCACTCACCCGGTATGATCTGATCGTGGTCGGGCTTGAAAATGGTCGGGTTTCATTGGGTCTAAGGCCGGATTCGGGTTCAAAAACATTCAATATTTAGGGCGGGTATGGACCAAACAGGATGCATCATGACGACCCTTCCCATTTTCACTTTCTCATGATGTTTGTATGTGTCTCTGTTCAAATATATACAAAGTAATATATTTTTTTGGTTGAAAATATCATCGATTCTCTAATTTTTCATCATATATACATGTTTAATAATATATATACACATATATTATTTTATATGTCAAATTACATATTCACAATAATAAATAATATTTAGAAGACTTTATGTAAAATGAGTATACCTTATATTTAATCGGGTCTAGGGTCGGGTCGGGTTTAAAGGCTGATCCTATGAATATTTAGGGTCAGGTTAACTCCGGGTCTAGAGTCGGATCCAAATTCATAAAAATGATCCGAACAATAATTGTATAAAGATATTCCCAATGTTTCACTATTTTTGTGTAAGAGAATATAATAATATTCTCATATCAAAAGATATCTTAGAAGTTTAACTTATTTCCTTATGAGATATATTATTCTTTTTTTAAATATCTTTCACTTACAAAGAATATCTTCTCCTAAACAAGTTTAAATTCATTTGTGACACGTTATAGAAAACTGATTGATGGTAAGCACATTTATTGCTAAGCTAACCATTTTTAATATGAATAAAAGAAAAGTGGAATATAAACACACGAGGTATAAATAAATTTTGTGTCATGTGTTAGTTCATGTATTATTTAATGTGATTAATTGAAAAAATATGTTTAAATTAAAAGTTTATTTATCAACTTATGACACATAGAATGACACATTGTATGAGATAAAAGATATGTTTCATGCAAAGATTTATACACAATTTTTATATTACCATTTATCTGAATTAATTTCTTTAATATGAATGATCATATTCTTTATATGTGCATACATTTTTCTCCTATGAAATAATGGTTTTCCTTGGGAAGTTATAGCTGCCAACGTTACGTTACATAGAGCAATTATCACATTTATTGAACGGTGTAATATATAGCATCAAATAAGAAAAATACCCAAGCCACTAATTACTATTCATTATGCATTAATCATAATATGAAACATTTTTGGTACTTAGATAAACTTTTAATTTCCAGTGAATGAAATTTGCGTTACATCTTAAAGACTTCATTGTAGCAAATCACATATTTATGGTACTCAATTACTAATTACTAATTCCAGCAATAGTAATTGTAATTTTGGTTTTTAACTTTATCTTTAAATTCTTATAATGCTTTAAATTATTTACTCTATTATACTCTATACCATATAAAAGAATTTCTATAATGAGTTAGAAAGATCAGAATTCATATTAATTTCAAGATATTGTTTATACTTTATATGGAAAAGCTTTTATTGCTAGAGTTCATACACTTAATTGAGTTTCCATTAACCAAATGATTTATTTTATTTGACATGATTTCATCATAACATATAGTCACATGTATATACACTTATTTTCAGACCTGGTTCACTTGAAATTCCTAAGAAGTTCCTCAGAAATGCTGCACTAGGCACTGCCTCTGTAACTCTGTTAAATCAAGGTAACAAAACATCAAAGGATAGAAGTCACAAAGTCACTGATTGCAGATCATATAGAAGCCAAGTTCCAGAGGTAACACCTTTATTTTATATTAGGATCACATAAAAGTGGTATTTATGAATCATCTAACATTATACTATGAGCACTTAAACTCATGCACAAATGCATGATGGTAGTTAGATAGATATTAAAGGACCCTTTTAATGTATTATTTTGTTGAGCATCTAAAAGCATTACAATCATTATAGAGCGTCGTCGGTGGGACAAGAAACACAGATCTTCTGTACCAAAATATGTCTCACACGAACCAAAACAAACATGTTTATGTCAATTAGAAATTTTAAACATGTTACTGGTGCGGAAAAAGATTTCGGACTATTTTGGTACAACATATCTTTATTATGAAATAAGCTACTCTATAACCATATAATAACTAATCATTTGGTTCCATTGTATATCAGTATTCAGTACATGCAATGCAAGATTCTGAGCCTATATTTTTATTTTCATGTCTTTTCTCAATATAGTGCTTTGTTGTACTTGGGTTCTATTCTATGCAATCATGGCCTTGAAATTTGTCCTCAATTCTAAACCAACTTAACTTTGTATTGCCTTAGAGAAAGCGTCCTAGTAGAGTATCTGAATTGGAATCTCAGATTTCTCAACTTAAAGTGGATTTGAAGAATCTGAGGAACCAGCTCAGTTTGTCAGAATCATGCAAAAAACAACATCAACAAGATGCTAAGGTGTACAAGGAACAACTATTAGCTTTATCTGTGAAACTTGAAGATTCTCAACCTCTAAAGCTCACTGCTTCTGAAGAAGCTTTTGTTATTGACCCAAAGAAAATTGCAGAAGAGAATGATGATGAATCATGGCAATGGAAAACAGTTAAATATTATGTCCTGAACACTGCAATCCATGAAATTCAGCAGCTTAAGGTACAAGTTGAATTAATAGCTAACTGTGAGAAAGAACAAGCCCAACTTGCAGAATCATTAGACTTGGAACTAGTAAACTTGAAGCAAAACTTGGAAGAATCTCTTTCTCTTATGAAAAACAATTTCATGGATTGTCATGAGTCAGTTCAAGCCCAAGATTTGGTGAATGAGACATTGAAGCAACTTGAGGCTGCAAAAAAAACTCTAGAGAACCTAAGGGCTGAAGCTGCAAAATCTGTATATGGTAACAATAATACTGCTTTGGAGTTAGAGCACTCTAGAGCAAGGGTGAACTCGCTGGAGGGACTCGTAAGAAAACTCGTTGCAAGCCTTATTAGTATTAAATGTAGCCATTGTGCAAATCTTGCAGGTGATTTTAACTTTGAGAAGGAAGCTGAAAGATTGAAAAAGGGAAAGGACTCTAATGAGATTGAAGCAGAAATTCATTCTTTGGAGTTTGTCATAGAGGCTGCTGAGACTAAGTACCAAGAAGAGTTTCTGAGCACAGTGATGATCAGCAATGCATATGAATTGATTGATATGATAAAATCAGAATCAAGTCAGAGAGAGTTTGAGCTAGAAGCTGAGTTGAAAGGAAAGAAAGCTGATATTGAAGAGTTGAAAGAAAGCCTAATGAATAAGGAAACTGTGTTGAAAAGTGTTAAAGAGGAGAATGAGAAGCTGAATTTGAAGCTTGAAAAAAGCATGTCAATGTCATCACAAGTAGAACATGAATTTAGAATGGAACTTAAAAGATTATATGAATATGTGGCTCAACTAAAAGAAGATCTTATGGACAAAGAGGCAACACTGCAAAGCATATCAGAAGAGAATGAAATGCTGAAGATTGAAATCAATAACAAGTTAAGTGAGGGAGTTAGTGCAAAACTAGAAGCAGCTAAGGCCGTGGAACGCGACGCTGCAATGAAACTTGGGATTGTGATGGATGAGGCTCATAGGATCAACCAGAAAGAAATAAAGGTGGCAGAGAAATTGGAAAAAGCACAAGCTGCAAAATCAGAATTTGAAACAGAATTGAAAAGAGTGAAGATACAATCTGATCAATGGAGAAAAGCTGCAGAGGCTGCTATTTCTATGCTTTCAATTGGAAACAATGTGAAAATGAGTAAGAGGTCTTTGTCATTTAACAGCAACTATAGTATCTCAACAACTTATAATGAAGACATTGAGGATTCTTTCCAGAGAAAGAAAAATGGGAACATGCTGAAGAAGATTGGAATCTTGTGCAAGAATCCACTACAGAAATAGTCACTTTGTAATTCAAGACATGCTTTGAATAGGCAAGTAATGCATCAATGTTTTTTTTGGGGTAATTGTTCATCAATATTGTGTTGTTGTAGTGTTTATGTTCTGCAATTTTTGTCTCATCACTTCTGTTCAATCTATAAAAAAAGAGTTACTATGTATGCATTATAGATATTAAGTTCTAAAAAATGCTAGACACCAATTAATCATAAAAAGACATAACAATCTTATCATAAAAGTATCACCACTTCCAAAAAAATACTTCATGGTATTTCAGGTGTTTGTCTTATCATAAAACTATAATTTAAAGTAACTATTTGATTTAGATATACATAACTTAATAATCTTTTGATTAATACATATAAAAAGAAATAATGTATGAGATATCATAATTCTTCATTATTATATACTAGCATGTTGACAGGCACTCACGTGCCTGTCAAACTGCTTTTCTATTGAATGAATTGTAATTTTGCATGTAAAAAAATAAAAAAGATAAACTATCATGTTCAAATATTATAAACTGTCGTGTTAAAATGGAAAAACTGTAAAAGTTACATAAACAAACATGAAACATAAAATGAAAAAAATATGTTATATGATTTTTTATATATTAGTAATGGCAAAATAAGAAACAAAAATTACACCATCATGAATGATTATTTTGTGTTTTCTCTTTATAATAGTATAGAAGTATAGATATTGATATGTGGATGTTTATTTACTTATTCATTTCAGGAGTAAAATGTCCATTAAAAAAGATGGAAAACAAGAATGAACAAATTTCAACACATTATACATAGCTGATATTACATAGTCCTATATCAAAATTATACACATTCAAAACATCAAGGTAGTAGATTTTACTCAAAGAAAAATTTGTTTTAACTGCAAAGTAGTCCTAATGTATGATCATTTTGTGTAGTCAATGAATATTTGCTGTAAACCAATAGGTTCATGATAAATGTCATCATCAAAAATCGAATCTTTAACCTTTTGATCTATTCGGGATTAAGTAGTATCTAAATATGTGAGTAAATAATTAATTGGTATTGGGCTTATGGTAGGCCTCTGAATCTGGGCCATTGAGTATAGTTTTTGAGTGATCTAAGGGAAAAGAAAACATTTATGAACAGTTAAACTCAAATACGTGGTTTGTAAGAAGCAAAAACACACGTAAGTGTTACTGTCTGTCTTTCACTACAACCTCTGCAACTGCAATTGCAACTACACACATTCTGAGAAGAATGTTGAGAATGGAGATTTTTCATAAACCAACTAATCCACATAGCTTCACTCATATTTTCAGAAGAGAATTTGGATTCTCTCATCCCATCACTTTTCCTCGACACTTTTCAGCTTCTCAGGTTTTCCCTATCTCTCTCTTTCATATATTTATAGATTCAAAAATAAAAATTCAATGTTATTTCTATGCCATGGAAATCCACCTATTATAAGAACTACTTTTATGATTTTATTTGTATACATCTGATTATGATTATTTATATATATATTTTCAGGTGATTGTAAAGAAATTGAATTTATATGGGAAATTAAATGGGCATGAAGGATGTGTGAATGCAGTGGAATTTAACTATTCTGGTGACATGCTTGTCTCTGGTTCTGATGATAAACAAGTTATTCTTTGGAATTGGGCTTCCAATGTTAAATTACTTGCATATCCTTCTGGCCATTCAGACAACATTTTTCAGACTAAAATTATGCCTTTCACTAATGACTCCAAAATTGTAACTTCTGCTGGTGATGGCCAGGTACACCGAAATCACACCCTTACAATTCGCATTCGTTTGTATAATTTATGCAGGAATTAAACCAATGTTATTTCATCATCCACTAGTTTTCTCTGTTAATATAGATATTTTATACATTGGACTACAATTGTGTTGTGTTTTGTGATGTTTAAAATTTTCCATATTACCATGTTTGTGTCGTATCGTGAATATCTTCATAGCTTTGGAATGAAAATAGAATGCCACCACGATCAAGCATAAAAAGCCAAAAATCTCTTTATTGATTTTATCGCCACGTGGAGCCTCTATTTCATCTTTCAAATGATATCAGAAATTGTCATGGTGAAAGTCCGGATTTAAGCCCAGCCTGACTTATGCGCTTTTTATGTGTCTGCCTGAATCTCATCCATTGGAAAATAGAAACTGATATTTCTTTTGCAGGTGAGGCTTGGCCTTCTTCGGGAGGAAGGTAAAGTTGACACTACAGTGTTGGGGAAGCACCGTGGTTGTGTGTACAAGCTTGCTGTGGAGCCAGGAAGTCCTCACATACTGTATAGTTGTGGTGAAGATGGATTCATCCATTATGTTAGTTAATTATGACAACATGTTGCATGTTGAAACACCCTTTATGCTATATACCGACAATCATAAGTTTTGTTTCTTTTGCAGTATGATTTGCGAAGTAGTTCTGCTACAAGACTTTTCAGTTGTTCTTCATTGGCAGGAAACAATAAGCATCCTCCGAGGAAAATAAGGTTGAATTCCATTGTGATCGACTCTATGAATCCATATTACTTTGCCGTTGGTGGATCTGATGAATATGCACGCGTCTATGACATAAGAACGTGTCAATGGGATGCATCAGAAGGTTCAGATAGACCAGTTAGCACATTTTGCCCTCAGCACTTAATTGGATCATGTGATGTCCATATCACAGCATTGGCATACTCAAGCTCAAGTGAACTCCTTGTCTCTTATAATGACGAGCTTATCTATCTGTTTGAAAAGAATGCAGGCTTTGATTCTTCATCTTCGTCATCTGCTGCATCCGAGGATTCGAAGAATCTTCAAGAGGCACAGGTTTACTCTGGCCATAGAAATGCACAGACAATTAAAGGGGTGAACTTTTTTGGCCCAAATGATGAATATGTATTGAGTGGATCTGATTGTGGCCATATATTCATCTGGAAGAAGAAGGGAGCAGAGCTGGTGAGATTAATGGTAGGTGATCAACAAGTTGTAAATCAACTTGAGCCCCATCCACATATGCCCATTCTAGCAACTTGTGGCATAGAAAACGATGTGAAAATATGGGCTCCTTTAGCTACCGATATTCCTCCACTTCCTGTAAATGTGAAAGAGGTACTATCTTCTGTCTTTACTTTTTCCCTCCTCCTGTCATTCCACAACTGGTTTCTCTAGTTACATAGGATAGGTTTAATGCATATATTTTGGCCATTGGATATTTTGTGTGTATTCTTAGGACAAAACTTGCATGCCCTTTTCTAGATACTAGTAGTGTTGTTTAACGATAAAATTAATTGTGCAAGGCTCACTGTGAAGTCTAGGAATGGTAGATATATGTAGCTTTGCCCGCTTTCAAGATTTTAACATGTGTCCTTCAGGTCAAAAGGTATTAACCTTATTGCATCGCCCGAGCCTCGCGCTCTCTACCTGTGTAACAATTATTAAACATGTTGTATTTTAATCTGAAAAGGAGCATAAAAACACCCACATAACAATCTTAAGTTATGTCCTCTTGCTTAATTGATATTTTTATTTATAAAACCTGATTTTCATTCTTCACTGCAACTTCTCCTACTGGTAATACCTACATGTGAACAGATAACTGAGGCAAACAGACAGAGCAGAGAAAACCGATTGCGGGTATCTGTTCCTCCCAATCTCATAATGCATGTTCTCCGCCTGCAGAGGCAGCAGACATTAGCATATGTAGAAAGAAGATATAATCGGGATGATATCGTGAGCGGTGAAGATGCAGAGGGCTTCGGTTTAGGACTTTCAGATGGTGAGGCCTCTTCTGAGGAGGATTCTGGTGCAAATTCCAGAGACTGCAACATTAGTTAAGCTTAAGGAAGTTGGTTTTTTTGCAGTTAGCTGACTAAGTGCTTAGAAAATGATGTTAGCTTTGGTGTTTTCATCAAGCAGTATCATATATGTACAGGTATGAAGCTTGTACTAATAAATCTCATTAGGGAAAAAGGATAATAAATTAATAATGCACAGAGTCTAAAATAGCCCTTGTGTAGAGTGCTATTAAAATTCATATATTATTGTATAGGTATAAAGTAAGAGTGGATTTTTCTATTCTTGTGGTGAGCAAAACAAGTCTTGGTTCTGTGCAAGTGAATAACCATATCCTTCTTAGAAAAAGTCAATTGTTGTTGGCATAATTTTTTTAATGGTGATACCAAGTAAGTGTCATTGTTTAATGCACGGTTTTTTAATCTTCAATGAGTCCTATTGGTTGAAAATAAAAACATTACACAAAGATAGACTTTGCAATCAGGGGTTAACTTTACAGTTTTGGGACACTGTTGAAGAGGAGATGTTGACAATAGATTTATGTAAGCCAATTAATAAAAAAAATCATCCCATAGTCTATTCTTAAAGTAAATGAGTTAACAATACAACTCATTGGAGCCAAGCTCTCAACTCTAAACAAGTGTTACCTTGATTTTATCAAACATTTAGAAATCTAATATGAAGAAAGCATGGTTCAAATTAGTTGTGAGACTGGACTTGAAAACGGCTTTGATATGCAATTTTTACCGAATGAGTGGTTAGACCACTTTGAATTAGGGAAATTTTGACCCCATTGTGTTAAACCGTAATAATCCGGGAAGTGAACTGAAATCAAACCATTATTTTCTTTTTATCTTTCTTGAGCAACTAGTCGGACCTTCCATCAATATATCAATGTCTTGTTGGTAAACAGTCATTAATTGCTACTTTTGTATCAAATAAACAAATTATGTCTTTAACCCTTTTTTACTAGATAAAAAAATATATATACTCACAATATTTGGTATATTATTTATTCATATTTAATTATTAATTTGTGAAGAATAAAAAAAAGATGTAGTGAAATATTGAATAGTACTTTTCCTTTATTCATCATAATAATGTTGACATACCTGTGATGAGTAGTAATGTGGTCTCCTTAAAAGAGAAGGCTGAAAAAACAGTATTTTCTCTAGGCCTTGGTACCACACACGTCATTATTATTCATGATAAATGCCAACAACAATAGTCACAAATAAATATGGGCAAATGTACTACCACCCAAAGGAAAAAGATATAATTGCAAATAATTTGCACACATGTCCTTAAATCCTACCAATGGGGTTATCTTCTTTGCAACCACACGTTTTTTAAATGTTCCTTTAATGAAGTGGTTGCAAACTTCCTATATTTAGTAAAAATTGGGAAATTCCCATATATGATCATTTAATTAAAGTGACACTTAGAATGTCTCATGTTTTTTCACCCTTAATTGTCCTGTAGCATACATATTTAATACATTAAATAATAAAGACATTGATATAGTTGTTGTGGGTTCAGCAAAAATGGGGGTTAACTCATTAGATATCATATCAGAGGGAGACTAAGGTTACTTTTGGTTGGAAAAAACAGAGAAAGAAAGATCAAAGAGAAAGAGAGACTTTATGGAGATTGAGATTTTTTTCTCTCATTTGGTAGGAGAGAAAGAAAATAAAAGTGGTGGGACTCACTAACTTTTAGTTTCTTCTCTCACATGAGAATAAAGTGGAAAGTAAGAGAGTTTTTTGCAATTACTATAATGCCCTTAGGTTTATTAAATGTTTATTATTATTTATAAGGGTAAAATTGTATTTTTAATAAAAACATATTTTCTTTCCTTTCCAATTCTTTCATATATCTTTCATACCAAACAACTCATACTCTTTTTTTTATTCTCTCATCATATTTTCTTCTGTATTAAGAGTGGTTTAAGAGAAGAAAATGGAGAGAAATAGATAGTGTTAAAAAAGAAAAAGGTGAGAAATAGATAGAATTGTTGTATTGTTTGGTAAAATAGAAATTAGGAAGAGAAAGAAGAGAAATGTGTGTTTTATTCTCTTACTTTCTTCTCCTCTCACTTTCTTCTAACAAGTAGGGAGAAATAATTTTTATGAGACTGCACACTTGATCACTCTCACTCATTTCTCTCCTCTCATACGGTAAATGTCATGTTTCTTTTTAACTCCGTGTTTCTTTTTAACTTCTCTCTCCCTCTTTTCTCTCTTTCCTAACTTCCCTTTACCAAACAAATGTAAATGCCAAAATAGAGGGCGAAGAAGCTAAGGTAAAAGGAGATTATATTCACCCTTCAAGTGTTGTTTTAACCACATGTCCTTCTCATTTCCTTTTGGCTAGTGTTGTTACTTTTTCATTCTTAAAGCTAATGATTAGTGTCCACACACAAAAAACAGATTGTTATAATTAGATAAATTAAAATGAGATGTTGATTTGTTAGAAATTTTCAAGTGAGTAAAAGAAGTCACATTTGAAGAGAATGAATCAGTATTGTTAGAAATAGGGGAATCTGACACCAAAGTAAATTGTGTCAAAAATAGCATGTTTTAGATACGACAATCTATTTGGTACCTCTATTTTCCTGGATCGCACGCACAGCACATATAATATCAAAAATGGTCGGCGAATACCAAGAATATTAACAGCCAGCAACAATTTTGAAGAAAACAGAATTGTTGGAAACTAATGCACTAAAAAAGTAGTGTTTTGCTTTGTTCACATATCATGTGCATAATGGTTTAACGAAGAAGTGCCATCAAATTTCATGTTTATACATCGATTAGTATCTGAATCATACAAAGAGGTTTTGAATACAAAGATGGGAAGGCTAGAGTGGTGCCTGAGGGGATTTCACCTGGTAATAGTATTGAGGTGCAATGCTAACAGGTGTGCTGGGTGAAGTAAAACAAAAACTCTGGGGAAATGGGTTCATAGATTTTGGTGGAGATGTAGCTGAAATTGAGAATCCTGATGATGCTGCTGCTTTAGAGAACTGTGCCATTGGGGTAGCAGTGACCTCACCTTGCGTTTGCCACGCCCAGTTCTGGAGTCCTTGATAAGGATGAGGGACGATTCTCTCTCCTCTTTCCTGCAAAATATTTCAACAATCTATTATTTCACCAACTCCAATTATTAATATCTGACCTGACTAATCCACTGGTTAAAAGTTATACTACTAGTTACTTACACTAATTAATAAAGATAACATGGAAGGTCTAGTGGAAATTTTACCCAATGCTTTAGTTGACTTTATCATCGAATTCTTAGTCTTAACCATATTCCACATTCATCTCATTTGTTAATTGGTCGTTACATTTAATGTATCTAGGGATCGGACGGTGATAGTTATTATGGACCCCACTTGATTGTTATGGACTGCACTTACATTTAAATAACCTACTTATGGACTCAGCACTATGGGAATGACTTTTGTATTCAGTTAGAAACAACTTATGTTGCCAAATAAGTATGCACCAAAATAGCAACAATTTCCCTCAACTTCCCGGATAAGACTTAGATAGTACCAAAAGTTGACGGTTAATCTGTAAAAAGGATTCCCTGAATATAAAAACATAAATTTGAATTTTGGTATCAAGATCAAAAGTACCCCTCCTTGTAATTTTAATGTTGACGCTAACAAGGGAATCATGGCAAATATTTAACATGCACTGAAGAATAGAGAAGGAACTCACCTGAGTGGGAAAGAAACTGGAATATGTGGCATTCAAGACAGAAGGGCGATCTTCAGTTACAACCAGGCTTTTCAAAGCTGGATTATCAATAACTGAATTAACATTAGTCTCCATCTGCAAACAGAGTAACCCTATTATGACAACTAATTAAAACATATATGTGAGAGGCTATAAAACAATGTCAGAAGTCAAAGTTTCAGAAAGATAAAGAACGTCAAGGGAAAGTAGGTGGTATGCAAAGGCTATCATTTTCTATGAAGAGTGATATGCAACTAGATTGAGTGCATAAAAGGTTCTAATGTGAATTCTGAAATAAATAAATCTTTGCTCCTTTTTATTTACAAGAAACCTTAAAGTAAATTAGGACATGAAGTCCAACTTTATTTACCCTTGAATGTCTTCCGAGATGCATGTTGTAAGGAACAGGCTGGAACTGAAGATTCTCCTTGTTTTCTTTGGGTCCATGTCCTGGGGTTGCTATGCCCAAATTGAGGTCTAGATTGTGACTGTCACCTGTGTTGAAGGCAGACACATACCTATATAACTTGGAAATCAAATATATCAGTGGGAGATCATGCTATGAAAAACTACCTTCATTAATGGCTTTTGGTTTCATGTCGCTTTCATATTTACTTGGCTCAAAGTTGGTCACCGCCTCCCTTCCATTGCACTTGATAGCTGCCTTGTCATAAGCCCTGATTTCCAGAAAATCAAAAGTGAGACATTTGTTGGATGGAATTCATGGTAATAAATTCAGTGCAGTTAGAATATAATTAATGTATCATTAGGACCTTGCAATTTCTACTTCACTGTCTAATAGCACAAAATATATGCCTGCATGAAAGCATTGCAATCTCTATAACCAAAACACCTTCCCCAAATGTTTCTTTGAAACAGGCATCTTGGACATGTTTCTCCAAACACGGACAAAGGCCAAAAGCCTAAAGATCCATTGAGAACTAAGCTGAAACCAGATCATTTTGCAAGGAAATGCATTCGAACTATTCTAAAATTCTAATATATCCAATCTTTATTGTACTGTCCAATGTTCGATTCATGTGAGAGATACTTATTAGGAGTGACAGTCGCACACCCCAAAATAGATTAGTTCATTACCCATAAGTTGAGTGGATACCCTTGATTATACTAAAAATATATCTAATCCTACAACCAAAGTAGAAAGACCAGTAGTTCAGTTTAAGTAATCATAAAAATATGTCCTCACTTTTTGCCAAGGAATTGTCCCATTGGAGCTTCCGAACGGCCACAATTCTGAAGTGTTACTCCTCTGTATTTTGAGCCCCCCCTTGAGAAACCAGTACTTTGGCGACGTAGTGTTTGCACAAATTCCTCTTTGGAGAGATTCTTCATCTGTCCAACATTAACAAAATGGTGAAACACTATTCACATGGTCCATCTATAATCATATTCATAAAAAACCTTATTAAATTCCCAACCGGTTTAAGTTCGTCATCATAATCAATGAGATTGAAATTGATGTCAGCATCAACTCCCCTGAACTGGATAGCAGCTCGATCATAGGCCCTAGATTATGAAAATTCCAAATCAATTGAGGAGAACAACATTCAAATCCTTATCTCAATAACTATAACAGAGTAAATTTACTTTCAACATGTACAATGGTTTCTTACCTAGCAGCAGCATGAGCGGTATCAAAGCCACCTACAAGTCCCAAATACAAATTTTCAAAAAAAAAACAAAAAATTACTAAAAATAGCAAAGAAACATAAATAGAATAAAGTTTAAAAAATGAAATCAAATAATGAACAATTTCATACCCAAATAGACTTGTTTCCCGCAATCCCTACACGAAACAATTACAGATACATACAAAAAAGGGAGGAAAAAAAGTCAGATGTGGTATTCAAGCAATTACAACCAAAATCAAATTTCACAAATTAAAATTAATAATTCCTCCCAAGTCATGTATAAGACCTAAAATTAGGGAAACTATACAAGAGAACTAGAGAAGCAAATAAACTGAAAAATCAAAACAGGAATCGAATAAAACGGTTTGAATGAAGAGTGTGAAGTGTGAATTGTGCATACCAGATATGCGATTCCCATCGACCAGTCCTTCTGTAGAAAGTGACTCCTCTATACTGTGAACTCCGAGACCTTGGTCCTCTCCTACTCTTCTTCACCGGTTTCTGAGCCTGAACCATCTTCACCGTCTCGCTGTTCTCTCCCTGTTCCCACAAGAGATCCACGCCACCCTTCCTCGCCGGAAACGGCAACGTTGACTGTTGCTGCATCTTCCAATTCCCGGAACTCATCGGAAACAGCTCCTTCGTCGGCGTAACAACATCATTCCTGCCTTCAACCTTCATGATACCGAAATCAAAGGTGAACACGCCGATTCCTTTACCGGCGCGTGTGGAGCACGAGTCATCGCTGCCTCCTATGTTACTAGAACCATCCGCATTCACGATTGAGGAATTCGAAGTCCCCGAAGAAGCTTCTGGAATCTTTTCCAACAGCTCGAGTAAGTCACCGTTCTCATTTGAATCAGCATTCAGGTTAAAAATCAACATCACGATTAATCTTCAAAGTATCAAACTCAAATTTCTTTCTAGTAATACTCTTCTTACACTTCACACTAAAATAGTCAACTAATTTTGATACTCAATCGCCGGCGATGGAAGATTCCGACACCGGTGAAGTTTCCGATCGAATAGTGAGTAATGTAAGGAAAACGGTTGAAGAAGCGATATTAAGTTTTAGAGAGAGAAAGAGAAGAGAGATAAATCGAAGTTAGTTACGGAAGTTGCATTATTCAATTCCTGAGCGATGAGGTTAGAACTTAGAACCGGAAACACTGACAGGGTTCAAAAGAGGAAATGGAATATATAAACATTTTCTCTCTTATGATTGAAAACGGTTGGTCCGGTCACCCGGTCAAGTGATACCAGATTTTTTATTTGTTTATTAGTTTATTTTTATCACACTCTGGCTCTCTGCATCATAGTTGTCTTCTTCTGTGTATCAACTTCAATGGGAAAAATGTATGATTGAAAAACGTTTATAGTATTCTAGGAAAAATCATTTTGTCTCCTAACTATACAATTTCATATTCATGCTAGAGATTTGACTCCTTCTAATGTTTATTTTTATAAAGTGCTCATTTCATGTATTATTTGTGTCTACTCTACCAATACTATACTATGATTAATTAATTTTGTATTGGTTTGTAAAAATAGTTTGTACCATGTAATTTTGTGCTTGTGAATGTGAAGTTAGTGAGATGACTGTAATTGTTGTGTAAATAACTGATTGAACTACAACAATTCAGTATAATCACTTATGAAAATAGCTAAAAAAATTAAATAACTAAAATGACATATAATACTTATTTGTTATTTGTTTGGTTGTTTATTAATCACTTATAATTATTAATTGGAGCTAAATAGAAATATATAATTGCATTAAGAAGTAACTACAAAATTAGTAAATATAATATATATACAATTAAATAAATTTATTATAATTTCATAAAATTATTAATAATTAATTCTAATTGTTATGTATTTTAGTGTTGTATTAATATAATTTGATAAAACTTAAAAGGATAAACTGATCAATTATTTACTAAAAATTGTTATGAAATTTTTTATAATAAATAACTTTCAAATTTGATATGGTTTCTTGTTAGAAGTTGTAAAATGTATTTACATCTATTTATTAAACAACTCTAATACCTTACTGAAAAAGTTAAAGAAAAAGAAAATTATAATGTTAGGTTGCCAACAAAAATTGGTTAAATGGACTGAATTGGAGTACAGCCACATAAATAGTTTGTGGTTTAAGAAATCATCAAATAAACATTAATGAGAAAATATGTTGCTAAATGCGAGGGTCAAACATGTCCTATCATATGATATGATATATAAAGTAAAATAAGGAGTCTTGTCAAATCATGGAACATTTTGATTATTGAAACCTTAGTCTAGGTCCCCTCCCTCCTTTCTTGAACTTTCCTCTTAGGCATGGATTTAATAATAAGGCCAAATACATAAAATGGCACCTAACACAAGAGCTACTTGGTAAATGAATTAATCACAAAAACTTTAAATAGAGTATAACATGTTATATTTGGAAATAAATGTATAAATATTTAATTAAAATTAAATATTTAATATATTATTAATTTTTTATTGATGTCTCTATATACACATATCTCATACACATTTTTTATGAAATATAAGTCACGACTCATACATTTATTATTATTAAAATTTTAATTTAAATATATTTTATTAATTCATTAATAATGATACAATTTTTGGGATGAGAATATTATGAATAATATGGAGTATGAGAGAGTAGGACCCGACCTTACTCGCTCACTCGGTATGGTCCGATCGTGGTCGGACTTGAAAATGGTCGGGTCTCATCGGGTCTAGGTTCGGGTTCAAAAATTAGACTCAGTCAATATTTAGGGTCTGGTAGGGATCAAACAGGACCCGGTCCGACCCGTCCCATTTCCACTTTCTCATGATGTTTGTATGTGTCTCTGGTTAAATATATACAGAGTAATGATACTTTTTTGGTCGAAAATATCATTGATTCTCTAATTTTTCATCATATATACATGTTTAATAATATATATACATATATTACTTTATATGTCAAATTACATATTCACAATAATAAATAATATTTAGAAGACTTTATGTAAAATAAGTCTACGTTATATTTAATCGGGTCTAGGGTCGGGTCCGAGTTTAAAGGCTGACTTTTTGAATATTTCGGGTCGAATTAACTTCGGATCTATGGTCGGGTTCGGGTTCAGAAAATGACCCGAACAATATTTAGGATCGGATAAGGACAAGCTTTAACCCGTCTCAACTCGGCTCACGCTCAGAGTACCCTCCTTTCTTCTAGAGATAATCCTTTAACCTTAAAACCTTTTGGGTAAACAGTGTTTTCCATTTAGGGTAACTTGAGTCCTAGAACCAACCCCACCAATGTGAATTGACATTAAAACCTGTTATAGCCGGTTCAGGATAAAACAAAAGATCCTTCCCTTTTGAGCCCTTTTCTAAACCAATTATAAGTTTACACGTGTTTTCCTTTCCTACGCATATTCTCCCAATTGTATTGGTCAAATTTGTCATCCAACGGTTTATATTGCTTGGTTTTCTATGAGTATTGACTATGAGCTATGTGTGATCGTTGGATTGTTTCACTATAAACATAGTTGCAAAAGACGTGTATGATTGATAATAAAATGATTATTTTTTTTCCAAAAGACGAGACATTAATGAGTTTAGGCATTTCTACCCGCTTCCCCATATATATTATTAGGTAACATAGTGTTTTTCATTAAAATTCTTATGCCTCTCCCATCCCAAATGATACCTAAAGTTAGAGATTAATATTAATGATTTTTTTTTTGTTAGTTATGACTTTATGTTGAAGAATTGTTCTTAGTTTGATATAAGTCACATCTTGTAAAGATTTTGATTAAAAGAGTTTTATTTTAAATTATTTCGGATATTTTATCTTATCTCATCTTCTATAATGAAAAATAATGTTAGGCCAACTTGAATACTAGAGATATATATTAGCATAAGAAAATTGCAATTCCAATACTCCGTATGACTTTGTAAATGTGAAGTTTTTTGTTTGTTAAATTTTCACCACTATTAACAAATGGAAACCAATTGGACCCAATATTGTCTAGATAAGATTTAGTACATGTACTTGTCTATCACACCTAAGTGGTTAGCCTAACTGAGGAAATGATGACAATGACAAGAAATGACCTAGTTAGCACTTATAAAGTCACAAACCTATCATACAGGATTGTTACGTCATTTGAACAGCGCAGACACTACTACAGTGTTGGAAATGTCGTCTCTACACTAAATCACCTCCTGCCATACGGAAAGGATGTGCCTAATATTTGGGTACGACAACCCAAGCAGGCGACAAAACGACCCGACGTGGATAAAGAATTGTACGTGTCATGGTATGGGTATGATAGGACCGCTCGACACGAAGGAATTAGTCCACACTTTTGTGTGGCAAACCTAGTAGGAGAATTTTTTATGTTTAAAGCATGTTATTATGGAATATATATACCATTTTCAATCCATTTACACATATAAGATATCTCTCATAGGGAAGTTTAAACCTATTACTCTCACTTATACTCTTGCGCCCTTATATTCATATTTTCACTGATAGTGATTTGAGCGTCATAATACTTTTTCAGATATCCACTCAGAGAGTTCAAGGTCGACTATTGCCCATATTTAACAGACATATCAACTTTTCAGCCCAACTTCTATTGTATATAATAACAAAATCTTTGTATCTCTACTTCTATACCCTTTGATTGTGGTGATTGTTAGGTAAAGTTTTCTCTCTTACATAGTGATCCTTGGCCATTATTGGTCTAGACTCCACTATTTTTCGAATTGAGTGAAAAAATCAGTTAATGAGATTTCTAGGCATGTAATAATATTGCTCGAAACAACTTCGCACTATAACTATATATATATATATGTGTGTGAATATGAGGAGAGATTAATTTATAGCTATATTAAATTAAACTAGTTATACTTGATAACATTTATTGAATTTTTCAAATGCAACTCAACATTTGAGGTGAGTGGAAGAGTCACCTAATATTCTTATTTACCTCTCTCATCATACCTTTCACTCATCATACCTTTCACTCATCTCTATGGTCCGTTGGAGTTAAAAAATGGATGAATAAGAATGAGGATAACTAGTGTAATTTATAAAAATAATAATTAAACCCTAGCTAGTGTTCCCTTTCCTTTTGTGCTTGAACTTGTGCGAGTAAAAAGATGCATCACGCGCCATTGCTGGGCCCTTTGCTTCAAATGCATGTTTTTCATGATCCGAAGTATTTTGCAAGTTACCAACACTTGTTGGTCAAAGTCAAAAGTAATTTGCTTACCCAAGCAAGATTTTGTGTTTGAATATTGTCCGTGAAGAAAGGAAATTGTTTTCATGGAATCAAAATTTGGATACAGATATGGTGTTCCATGTTATTTTTCTATGTATTTTAGGGAAGTATACAAATATTATTTGGCAGAATTATATATATGTATAAGATATAAGATATGATGTTTAAATTTTTGTGATATATAAATAATAGAGTTAATGAATAAAAAGGTCTCGAGAAAACTTTATCTCATGAAATAAGTTTTGCTATGCTCAAATTAATGGAGGTTCAAGCTTCTGGAATATAGAAACTGGGAAGCAAAAAAATGTGTTTTTGCAACTTACCCGCTGATTATTATAATACAAAGAAATACAAATGGAAATAAAGGAAAGAAAAAAACAAACACAAGGTATATTATTCATGCACGTAACATTATAAAATGTTCCGCTTAGAAAAAAATTTATTCAACATCTTAGTCATTTATTCTTATAAAATTCAATGGTTTAGATATACTCACTAATTCAAACCATTAAATTTTATAAGAATGAGTGACTATAATGTTGAGTAAATTTTTACACTTAGAGTAAATGGATTCATATATATATATATATATACATATATATATAGCTATAACGAAATTTACATAGGATAGGATATTAAATATCTTAATTGAATGTTGAGACCATTACTTGAAGAATGTTTTACCTAATCACTAGCCATAACCCTGAAAATATGAACAAATTATTGTGAAAATATAAGGTCAGGTATGTTTAGAAGAGTGGGTTGGTTTAACAAACCATATCCCTTAGTTGTAATGCACCCTTCTTTTATCAATTATTGTTTAATTGTTTCCTACTTTCCTACATAAGTTGTTATCACACCTAATGTTTCAAAGAGGTGGCAATAACGTCTAATAGCTTCATTAGTTACTTTCTTGATCGAGATAAATTCACGCCAACAAGGTGTTGGTCTAATATGTAAGATTCCAATAAATCCCTACAAATACTAAAAGATCAAGATTTCGATTTTTTTGAGCAACATTTATTGGAATATATGATCATACACATATAATAATAGATTAATTCCTTACTCAAAAAGATAATAATATACCCTTAGTAATACCGAAAAAAGATTTACCCTTGTCAATTCTCACTAAACAAAAGAATAGCAATATTAAAAATGAAAGAAATATTCAAGGAAAATTCATATAATTACAGCAAATTAAAAGAAATTAATCCAAAAGTACAATCAAGACCCAATGAATATAATATTTGAGATTCCAAGTTAAATAATGTAATAAAATAAGTTAGATAAAACTAAAATTAATAGGAGTATTAGGTTATGTTTTGCTTTAGGATGAATACGTTGTCGGCAAGATGTACGAGGTTTAAACATAGGAGACGTGGAAGCTTCTTCTCCATTCATAGTATAGCCTCTTCTTGAATATTTTATGTCCTTGTTTTGTCAAACTTTTCCATTTCTGGATTATTTTAATAAAATTATTGCTCTTATTTTATTCTCATATTTTCCACTTTAATATAGCAGGTAGGGTACTTCTTGGATTATTTAATGGCTTTATCCTTTGTCCTCAACCCTCTATTATTGGTTTAAGAATCATACTGTTTTTGGAGATTTGCTGAGATTGTTCCTTATATTATAATGATTAATTGATTCCATTTATAAGGAGCAGCCACTATCATCTCAACATATCTGGCACTGTTTTTATCTTCTTTCTCTTTAAAAATGTTAAATATACACCGGTCACAATCATATTACTTTTACATTTGTCATAGTGCTATAATCATAAAGCTTATAAAAATTAAATGTGCTTAATTATAATTTTAATAATGAACACATACATTGTTGAAATGTAGGTATGAACACACATACATATAATAGTAGTGTATTCAATTTCATAGATACTGACATCACCATTGTTGATAATTGACTTCCTTCTTGATAGATAATATATTGTTTTGGGCAATAATGATGATCTTATAAACAAAATCATCTGATCACATTGTTATTACCATTTCATATCTAATCAACATTCACTATTTTTCAAAAATTAATACATATAAATAGTCAATGATATAGTGACATTGTAAATTTAAAAGTAGTTTTAAATGTTGAATTGAAGTTTAGAGATTTCTTTTAAGTGAAAATTACATCACATATTATACAACAAAAATGAAGGTTGGTTAAGTAGTGTAATCTCCAAATATCATATTAGGTTAAATATTAAAGATTTAATTGTTGTGAATACAATAGTTATTATTGAGAAAATCACACACTTTGAGAAGAAATTAGTTATAAAAAATGCAAAATTCAATTGCGTTTTTGGATCACGGAAAGCAATTTATTGCTGTTATGCACGAAGTTGATACGCTAGCTGGGAAACAAATTTATCATAAATGGGATTCTTCGAAAACAAAATACTTCAATAGCTGGAGTGCTATGATTCTATTAAATTGCTCAGGTAAACACACCAAAATATGGTAACTAACATGCACAAAATTAACAAAAGAAGCATAATTAGGCTATAGCCAAATAAATAGTATTAAATGTTGATCATGATTACAGAATATTATGCCACTAGCAATGTTATAATAGAACTTTAGACATGTTAACTTGTCTTTTAAATTGTGAGAACAAAATATATAGAATGACTGGACATGAGTTATATATATATTGTGAGTCCATTATTTACTGTTTATATTTATTTATCACTCATTCTTCAAAAAATTAATTCAAATGAATAATGGATGACATAATACTGTACATAAATATTACACTATTAATAGGGGTGAAAATAGGTCAGGTCAGACCAGACTTTGCCTTAAACAAATTGAGCATATATAGCATATAGGAGTCTGGGTCGGACCTGTTAGCATGTTTAAAAAAAATTTCAAAGCATAGGTCTGACCTGTTTAAAAGTCTGACTCGATCTGTTAGTCTGTTTAAAGGTCTGTTAAAATAAAAAAATTAAAAAATTATGTACAAACTAGAAAACAATTATTATAATTATAGCAATTAAAGTTGATTTTTTTTACATTGTTATCACAATTTTTTCATCACCTTCCAATGTTGCGTAATGTATTCGAAGGATTTGTGGTGTCTTAGAATATATAAAACAATGTATTTTAATATCATAGTAAAATATGATATTGTTCTAATATTTAACATAGGTTTAATCTCTAAGTCCTAGTGGATTATTTACATAATTTTTTTATTTAGTTTTCTTGTACATGTTATAAAAATAATTTATAAATATATAATAACATTACATAGGTTGGTCTGTTAGACTTAATAGACTTTTTAAAAGGTCCGAGTCTGACCTATTTCGGTTAAATAGGCTTTCGGAGAAGTCTAAGTCTCGTCTGTTTACTAAAAAGGTCTGGTTTATCATGTCCTATTATAGGTTAAGTAATAGGCCCCTGATAGGCGATCTAGCCTGTTTCCACTCTTAGTTATTAGTGAAAGGAGCTTATTATTGGGAGGAGATTAAAATGTGACGTTTATAAATAAACAAAAGTAGATCAGGCATGAGAACAGAACAATATCAGTATTAATTAATTATCAGCTGTGTTGATTGCACCTGTTCTTACAAGTTATATACGAGATTCAAAGACATTAGACAAGGTTAGGAAATTCTTCAAATGTTTTTTTATTATGACCAAGTCAGGTCATAAGCAATTATAGGATTAAATAAATTATAGAGAGGCTCTAATGAAATCATGTGACAGTATTAACAAATAAAGCATGTTTTTGAGTGGAATCTTAGGATTGTCGCCAGTACTTTTCCCTTGTTTAAGAAACCAAAGCTAGAACTGTAGAATGAATGTGGACATGTAACAATGTATCAAAATAGAATAATGTATCTCCTCGCATAACTTATCTCCTTCATCTAGTAAAAGAATGACATGTGCATTGTTTTGTTTAATTTCAGAAATATTTTGTAAAAAATTATTAAATGGTACACATGTCACAATTTTAGTGGTTAGAGAAGATAATTTATCTCATTATATCAAGAGATACATTATTCTCATAAAAAATGAATTGAGGCATGAATATAACTCTTCTCCAATATTGGACATTATAATAATTAATAAAAAGGAGAAAGAGAATATTTTTATTTTTTAATTGAAAAATAATGTAAAATTATAACCGTTAGAAAAAATAAATAACCATATGTTGCAATCCTCATCTAGGCATTATTAGAGATGATCCCCGTAGATAATATTGTTTAAAATTCCTAAATCATCTTAGATAGTCTTAAAAGGTTGTAATGTCCTAAGATATTAAAGATCAAGATACATGGTAGATATGTACCTTTGTTCTAATTGTGAGTCACATGCATGCTTATCTTTTAATACAATGCCATTACATATCTTCTAGGTTCATGTACTTAGGAACTTGATATCTAACAGACTTAAAACAACAGCATTCTGCAATCATAATAACTTGTGCATATGTCTTTCAAGGATGTGTGCGAGTTGAGTTTTGCATGTGAAGGAATGGAAACAAAATACTTCAAAGTCATTTCACAAATGTATCTTATACTTTTAAAGTCTTATCTTCCCATTCATTTCTCTCCAAAATTAAAATTATAAGCGGATCATAAAGATATAAAGATTATATAATTATATATGATAAAAATATGGCATATTGTTTTGTTGGGCTGGCCCGTTTAACAAACGAGCCCATATATTTGAGAGCATTCACTTTCAAATGTAACATACTTGGTGAGGAATTGAAAAAAGAGAAGGAGTGAAACGATGAGCTTCAATCTCTTCACCAAAGCTTCTCGACAGAACCAATCGAGATTTTCATTTCTACTTTCACGTTCATTTTCTCACCGATCTGAAAGGTTCGTAAAACCCTCGCATTCCTCAATAATCCTCTTTTTTTGCATCATATAAATAATTACACTAATTCAATAACCAATGTAGCAGTAGTAAACATTCATTTGGGATTGCATTCGACATCGACGGTGTCATTCTGCTCGGAAACACTCCCGTCGGTGGATCTCCGTCAGCGTTATCAAGATTATACGACGCCGCTGGTAGGATCTATGAATTTTCGCTATTTACTATTATGGAATGATCAATTTGTTTGTTTTTTGTTTGTAACTCAGGTAAACTCAGAATTCCATACGTTTTTCTTACCAATGGTTAGTTCTACTTCTTCTTCCTCTTATTGAGGTTTTATGTTTACAATACTTTCAATTTTGCTACGTTCTGTAAGGTTTCGTTGTTATATGAGTGTGTTATAGTTAATTGATGAGTCACCTGCACAATCAGTTCCAGACAAATATAATGTGTTGAAACAATAGGCCGTTTATTGTGATCATAATTTTATATTTACACAGGTGGTGGTTTTCCTGAAGCTAAAAGAGCTTTTGAGCTGAGCCAACTCTTGGGTATTAACATTTCACCTTCACAGGTATTGCTGAATTTTGCGATGCACTAATCAATATATACATGTAGTGAGAATACCTTGTAAGTTGTATTTTAAGTTGAGAAATGGTCAAAATTAAAAGTTCAGTTCACTTACAAGTTAAAAACTTCACATGTATCTAGTATCTCCAATTTTGATCGTCCAAATAAATTCTAATGTTTCTTGCTTCTCGCAATAATAGTGTTCTCACTTCTCACTTGATATAATTTATATATATCAGCACGCCCGATGCTGACATATTTTAGGCCCCCAGATGAAAAAAACGGACCTCTTAATTTATCAGAAGTTTTTTAAATTAAAAATAAGTCAACAAAGAAGTATGTTGTAATTTCACTCAATCTCAAAATAGCCATAATAACATCAAGTAATAAAATTAGGCATGAAAGAAAATTAGGAAATGAAGTGCAAATAGTAATTTGTTTTAGTCCTAGGTGATCGCTCACCCTGCACACCCTAACCAACAAATAAAGGGTGTTTCCATAAAGGGTGCACACCCTAGCCGTTCACCCTGTTCCCTGTGTTTCTCTCTCAAAAAGTGTAAGTGATTGCCTTTCATGTTGCCCTAAATTTTATTTTGAAATGCAAAGATTCTGGCCTAAACCATTAAAAATGTGATCATCATGCAGGTTTTACAGGGTCATTCACCATTTAAACAATTGGTCAATAGGTATACATGTGCTTCCTAACTGATCCTGTTATGTTTATTACATACTGAAACCAATAGGGTTAACAATAGTTCAAGGACTTCAGGCCTATTTCATCCTGTTATATTTGTCCTTATATGATTTTTTCAGTTTACAGATTTGAGAATGAATTCAACACCACAATCACTAGATTTTTTTATCTTCGGTTAATCATACAACACGATGAGGAAATTGAGGGAGATCTAAACCATATGATTCAAGTGGGACGATGAAATGGCTGAGTGCTTTAAGTGTCAGTGTCGTATGTGATAGAAAATGCAACTCAAGCTTAAGGGAGAATTTTACCACATAATTATAAGGTCTGCAATGTTATATGAGACTGAATGTTGGGCGATAAAATGTCAACGAGAAAATAAACTCAATGTAGTAGAGATGTAAATGTTGTGTTAGATGAGTGGACACACTAGCCAAGATAGGGTAGGAATGAATGCATTATTGAAAAACTTAAAGTAGCTCCTATTGTAGAAAAGATTGTAGAATTGCGCCTTAAATGGTTTGGACATGTGTAGAGATGACTGTTAGAAGTCTCATTAAGAAGAGTATGTCAAATGAAAATTGATCCATTTTTTAGAGGCAAATGGATGCTAAGAAAAACCATAATCAAACGATTAAGGAATATTTAAAAATCAACGTTTTGTCAATTATCATGATTTATGATAGAGCATTATAACTTAGTTTGATCCATATTGCCAACCTCACTTAGTGGGACTAAGGCTTAGTTGTTGTTATACAGATTTGAAAATGAATTCATTGTTGCTGTGGGAAAAGGGCAACCTGCTGCAGTCATGTCTGAATATGGTTTTAAGTAAGATTTTAACTTCTAAGACAATTGACTTTTCTGATATTTCATAAAAATGTTGAGTGAGCAACCAACATCTTCCTTATTATCTCATTTTTGTTGATTTTAATCTTCAGAAATGTTCTTTCAATTGATGAATATGCATCACTGTTTGAAAATATTGATCCACTGGCACCATACAAGAAATGGACAACCAAATTGGCTGCTGTTCAGAATGCAGAGTTTAATGAGGGCGCTCCAAGGAATGATGTATTCTCTGAAAGGATTAAAGCAGCATTCATAGTTAGTGATCCTGTTGATTGGAGCAGGGACATACAGGTTTCAAAGATTTTATTTCCTATCCAGTGAACTGTCTTTCCTTTTCCCCCCTGCCTATTTGGTGGGCAACATACAGGTTATATCGATTTATGGCTTATTTATGGCTTCTATATTTAGATATTACTATGTAATCTACGAGGATCCTAAATAGAGAAGCATTCAGCTAGTTTCTGCAATTGCGACTTTCAAGTTGCTGTCAACATTACTCGTTTTAGTTTAATCATATTTGAATTGTAACTTGGTGTGTTTCTGAGAAGTGAGGAAAAAAATACAATGGCTACTTTGGATTTTTAATCTGATTTTATTTCTTTGCACTGAATTTGTATATTAGTGAACTGACTGAGAGTTTTCATTCAGGTTCTTTGCGACATCTTAAAAACTGGAGGTCTTCCTGGAAGAAATGTTGGACCACAACCACATCTGTATTTTGCCAATGATGACCTTGAATACCAGGTTGGTTGTTGTTTTCTGTAGGTAATTTCTGAAGGAAGATATAGAGATTACTTGGAATCCTTTTAAAATGCCATATCACTATACTTACTGACAAGGTCCCAAAAAAGCTAGACTGCTTTTCCTTCTGAACGTCTGGGCTTGGGAGCTTTCAGGATTGCACTGGAATCCATCTTCAACAGGTAAGACTGCCTATTATCTAACCACTGTTGTGTGTCCAATATATAGATAGAGAGGGTGTGAAGCTGCTTAAGCACAATATCAAAACTGCAGCCAAATATAATTGCCTTAATTTCTTACCAAGGAATGCTCTCCTTGCAGGATTCACCATCATCCCCTGGAATATGCATCTTTTGGTAAACCACATCCATCTGTTTTCAAGAATGCTGAAATTGTGATACAACAACTTGTGCCACAGATTCATGGCGATCCTTATAATAATGCTCAAAATTTAAAAACACTTTATATGATTGGAGATAATCCTGTAGTTGATATCAGAGGTGCAAGACAGGTATGCCTCAGGGAGTTAGATTTCACAAACATGATACATTAAGTTATCTGCTGAAAAATGATGATATTAATGCAAATACTGCATTTCAGACTGGGCATCCTTGGTTTTCTATTCTCACGAGAACTGGGGTTTTCAAGGGGAAGGGAAATCATGACAAATTTCCAGCAGACCTGGTAAGTCCGTTTACGTTCCTCTAGAAAAGTGTCATATGTAGTTATACCTTTTCCTCTCTCCTTTTTAATCTCTTTGAAATCTCCTTTCCAATAGCAGATACCAAGATGGGAACAAGTAGTATCCCAATCAAAACTAAAATTGGTTAACAATCTGAGTCAAACAGAAAGTAAAGGATGTACAATGTTTTCATTTTGGTTTTGATTTCTTTTTGTTTTGAGGGCTTTTTACCTTTTTGAAAAATTGATGGAAGACTAATCATCATGACACACTTACATTTAGCCACCATAGCCATGGATACAACTTACATCACAGTCTGCATTGAATTGTCCAAAATGTGTTCTCTGAAATTTATGGAGGAGTTATGATTAAGGCAACACCACCAGCTACTTGGTGATCTAAAACTTGCAATTTTGTGTCTGAAATTCTGCAGGTTGTTGACACTGTAGAAGAGGCTGTGGACTACATCTTAACAAAGGAATGTGCTTCATAGGTCTCATCTTCTTTACATGGCCAAGGCTCAGATTATTCCTGGTAAGGGTTCTAAAAATTTGAAGTTTGAAAGTTAAAATGTGATTCTTTGATCAATTGAAGGATGTAATAATTTATGGCGAAATCCTCCCATTCATTTGAAGCATAAGTGGCATAATGATACACTTGGTGAAAATTGAAATTGTTTTTTTTGTTTATCCAATTTCCTAATGTTTGGTTGCATTATTTATGGACTGAGTTTGTAGTTGGGGTACTTGGTAGGCTTCTTAAAGCCTCACTACACTTTCTTGGTCTGAATTTTACAATGAAATCCCTCAGCCCCCACTTCAAAGTGTGCCACTCAAAATATTATACTTTATCCAATTTATTTTAATTTAATATAATTAATAAAATAATAAAATATATACTTATATCATGAGATAAGTTATCTCATCCATCCATAGAATTACGATGGGTCTTTTTCAACCCTTTCTATAAAACATATTTCTAATAATTAAAAAATATATGACAAATGACTTATCTCCTGACATGAAAATATATTTTATTATCGTAAAAAATAATAAAACAAATGACTTATGGTTCAATGGTTTTCTTTTACAATCATGCCAAATTGACAAAATTTCAGCAGTTAAATAATTTATTTACATGATAATATATTAAATTAAATTGTTCTTAAAAATGATGACTATTGAATGAGAGGTAAATGGATGAAAACTGTAGAAAGAGATAATTCTAAGATGAATCACTGGAATGTGAATTAATTTTTCTCATTTTATAATTTTTTATGTTTATTTTGAATTTTTTTCACTTTTTATTTTGTTTTCTTCAAAATTATGTTGTGATTGAGAAAAAGATAATTTCTTATAAAAACAAAGGAGCTAAACCAATGACCGGAACCTAATGTGACTTAATGTCAAATTGGCTTGGGCAAGAGAATTGACCAGAACAATCTCGATCCAATTTAATTCTGTTTGGATGATTATATATTGAACCTAGACCACCTCCAAAAAAATTAGTCCATCATCTAACATTCGTTTGTATTACTTCTTTAAATAATTAATAACGATTAAACATAAATAATGGACGATTACATTTATAACAAAGATGCATTAACAATGAACACAGACATAATTTCACGTAACACCAAAACATAGAAATCATACATAGAAGTTGAGTTTCTAAAATGAGTATACAATATAAAATTTGAGTAATAATTATGTAACAATATAGATATTTTACACATTTAGTACATCATTTAATTGTATTACTTTTTTCTGAAGAGTCACTGATGATTGAACATGAATAGTGAATAATGTAATGATAGTGTATCAAACTCATATGTTATCAGTATACACATATTTTCTCATAAAAGTTTAGATGTTCTCATATATCATTCATTAATCAACAAGACATTGATGTAGTAGTATAAGACCCACTTAATCCCTAAATGACAAAAAGGGTCCACCAATGTTCGATTCATGTGACCGACATTTATTAGCAAGGGTAACTACACACCCTCAGAGATTAGTTCCTTACCTATTAGTTGGTGGAATACCTTTGATTATACAAAAAATATCATTCATCATTCATGTACATTCCTCTTAATTTAATTATTATTAAATTATGAATAATAAAAGATATAGTGTTGGAATAAAAAGCTTTACTCTCAATATACTACCCATTTTCTCATACAATTGGTGACTTAAAAAAGTTATAAATATTGGGGACTTTGGAGATTACTAACTATTCAGACACACACAAATGGGGTACTTAACAGTGACATAAAAATGCCAGATAAAATGCATGACTCACTCCACACACAATTAAAAATATAATACCAACAGTCCTGAAATCCAAATCCCCAATGTTTAGAATTTGATAACTTGCTTAGGCTGGCTCCCAAGTTTTCCTACAGCTTTATCCAATGCTGTATTGAAATCCTCAAAGGGAGCCAGTTCCATCCTGCAAACAGTGTCACTCATTAATTCAAAACAGATACAATATGACAAAATTAAAATTTAAGTTTCATGACCAATTAATAATCATCATTGAATATACCCCCCTTATATTTTTTAATTAAATCATTTCATGGATAGAAGACATACTTGTATTTTAACTTTCCATCTTTCACAAGAGCCAAAAGCCTGTCTATCATTTCTCTGCTCTCTTCGGCTTTATCCTTTCCCAACCATTTTTGCAACCAGAATCCCCTCAAAGAAAGTTCCTGCAAACATGTGGTTCTAGATTATGGTTACATTTTAAGAAACTAGAGCAACATCTTACTCTAGTAACTAGTAAGCAGATAGGAACACGCCCCAGAATAAGTTGTGAACTATGATTTTAAAGAGATCCACCACAAATAAGATATGGAATAAAGGGGTATCAAGCCTCATGGTCTAAAATGACTATTTAGTCTTTGCCTATTTACCCACTCATTTTCTATTTGAAATATTAAGTTCCAGAGATGCCATACATCACTTGAACAAATAGCTATGAAACTATTTGTAAAGCCATCCTAAGAGTGGCATACATCACTTTAACAAATAAAATCTTATAAGCTCAAAAGTATCCAGTGGATGGATAACTATGTTGATTAAACATGATCTATATGCCCTGCGGAGTGCGGACTATAGAGAGAACTTGCAGAGACTTATAATTTATTTGTTCCATCTCTGTATACTACAAAATAACATCTTGTTCTTGAACAGCATTAAGCTTATAAACTCAAACTATGGGCCTGTGTGAAGGCTCGTGAACTCAAAAATATGGGCCTAGAGTCCAAGACTACTTTTTACTAGTATGGCATCATTTATACCCAACTTCAGCACATTTAGACAGCATAAAATATATCATAAATTTCACAGGAGACTTGTCGATTATCTTAAAAACTTCATGACATAATACCTGCTTCCTTAATTTCAACTACTTCCAAATTCCATGTAGAGCCCTGTGAAAACTACTCACACAGAAAGTAACCACTTTTAGTGGCAATTTTAATTTAGCTCGACTTTATAATGACACAATTGATATCTTTATGCTTCATGTGAATTATTGCTAACCAAGATATATAGTAATCAGTTAGATGAGGTCGTGAGGGATGACAATGATTGGAAGTTATGGCCTGACCTTAAATATGAAGGATGAAGTTGATACTGTCACAGGTTTTTTAGACATTCCACCATATGTCACCATAGTTCCTCCTTGTCTGCAATGCAAAAACTACATTTCAATATATTTAAGAATGATATATAATGACGGAAGGGGAGTTTTTTACCTAATATTTCATGCCATACCTCAAAAATTTGAGAACTAAAGAAGCAGCATTGCCACCAACACAGTTAAAACCCAGAACAGGTTCAGGTATATCACCCTAGCACATCAATTTGATTAAATAAGTTATTCATATCCGAGATAGATAATAACTCCTAAAACAATTGTGTTTGCCACAACCAATAGAAATGAGATTTGTCAGGTTCCCTAGTGTTTCAGAAAGGCACATTCAAAACTTAAAAATAATAAAGGTAGAATTATATCCACATTAGGCTTCCCAAATGCTCAACCAATGAATCATCCACATTCATCTGAAAAATCGACATCCATCCCATAGCATAGACCACAACAACAATTACAAGTAAAAGTATACCAGGAGACTCTTGACATTCTTCACTTCCAGTTCTTTCTCGGTAAAAACTTCATCCGCACCCAAATTCTTAAGTCTTTCTTTTACTTCATCAACCTCAGCCCTGCCAGTAGAAGAATTTGCAGTGCATAATTAAGATTCTTCATAAAGATATAATTGAGATGGAAGCACAAGAAAAGGGAATAGGAGAATGTTAATCATTTTTATTTTAAAGAAACAGACAAAAAAATGTTATAATAAACAAACTATAATCTAAAATAATATTTAGAAGCTCATAAAACATGACAGGAACATTCAAAGGAGCACCTGTCTCTTATAATGTTTATGTTACGAATGCCACGAGATTTTGCAATCTGAATGACACACTGCCCAACCATGCTTGTGGCCCCATTTTGCACAATAGTATCTCCTGTTGATACCCAGAATTACTAAGTTCAAACAGGCACAAACGAATGCACTCATGAACAAAAAAAACATTACAGGAGTTGTAGCAAAAGGCTGTGCCTGAGTTCAAAGTAATGCAGTCCTCAAGCATAAGGAGAGCAGTCAATGGATTAACTGTAATTGTAGCAGCATATTCCATAGGTACACCCTTGTCTACTTTGTGCCATACATTATGGTCTTTGACAATGTATGTCTGCCATGTCCCTGTGCCAGAGTAAAATCAAACATAATAACAATGGCAGGTTAGGAAGTATCAACACTTCAAATGGTTATCATATTAATATAGAATACATATTGCATCAGATACATCTAGCTAACATATTACTGTTTCGAAGTTTCGTATTAACACAACAGCAGAGGTAAGGTACCATAACGATTACAGAAATGTCTAGAAGAACTAAAGCCGAATTACAAAACATTGATATCTTTATTTTAATTTAGGATGTGTTTTAATGATAGAGGATGAGACTCAGCTCAACGATAAGCTAGCATGTCCTGTGGTTCAAGTCTCTTCACTTGAGAGCAAGTGTAACACTGCACGCATCTACCCTCCCCGGACTAATAGGTGATAGCCTGGTTCATTGGACCGCCCATGCGTTTTAACGATAATTTGGGGTCATTTTTTTTCTATTTTTTTGTCTTTAAGCATGCATCTCTATCCTCAAGCCATGGATGGTGGTTAAGTAAAACCTCTCCAAAGTTGAAATTACAGGATTCAAAGCCTGGTCTCACATTACATAATTTTTCAAACAAAAAATCTTACCAATTGAACTGTCATTCCATTCTATTCTATTCCAACTACATTTAATTCATTCACTTCCATCAATCAATCCAAACATAGAATCAATTTAGTTAAGCAAATAATAAGAACAATATTGTTAGTGCAACAGAAGTGATCGTTGCGCAGCATTAGCCACAAACAATCAAATAAAGTGAATAGAATAAATATCAGAGAAAAAACAAAAGAATTTGGTAACAAGGTTCGACCAATTGTGCCTACGTCCCGGTAGAGTTGAGCGGAGCAGCTACCAAGATATTATCGGAGAATACGGATTACAAGCTCTATTTGATGCACATCATAACGAGGATTGAGTCCAATATATAACATTGACTACTCTAATCTATTTCAATACTAGACAATGTGGACTAATACAATAACATATCTTAAGCATCCGACAAATGTAGCGAATAATAATGAAATAATAAAACGTAAAAATGAGAAGAAGAAAAAAGACTAACCAAAAGAAGGTGGAGAAGGAATAACCCAATCACCAGGAGATAAAGTATTCACAGAAGAACCGACAGAATAAACTTCTCCAACACCTTCGTATCCACCAACCGCTGGTGGTTCTGGCCGCACTGGATAAACACCTTCTATCCTATTTATATCTGATGGATTTATAGGCGCTGCTAACATTTTTACACACACTTCATTCTCTTTCACTTCAATTCCTGGAACTGAAACTAACTTCGTCACCGCCTTAGGTTCACCGTGTGTTGAATATATTATTGCCTTCGACGGCGGTGATATGGTCACGGCGGCGGAGAATGCTCGTGTTACGGATTTGAATTTGATGAAAGGTAATGATTTCTGAACTCTCAAATATGACGTCATTATTCTCATCGCTGTTTGTGTTACTCTGTCTCGTGATGTTTATGCGGTTGCACATTTAAAACGACATCGTTTCCCTGAAATATCTACGGTACTTAATAAAACCAAAATCCATTTGTGTTTCCCTGATAATCTTTTATGTAGTTTTACATTTAAAACGACGTCGTTTGCCTGGAAAACCATCAGATATGAGCCAACATTTTTTAATTATGTCCAAAATGATGAGCAGATTAAATAATTAATATAATATCATATATATTTTTAAATAAAATATGTCTAAATATAAATAATGGGTTACAAAAGTAATGAATAGTTATTAAAACTATTTCGTGTCGGCCAGTTGAGCTGGTAAACCGGTGAATCGGTCTCAATACTGATACGATACAATAATTGTACTGGTCATGCAATTATACCGGTAAAAACTGGCCAAAATTGATAAAACCGGTCATACCGGCCAGTTTTCAATTGAATCGTATCCGTTATACCGATCGATTTTTATTTAAAATTAATTTTTTAATGAAAATAAAAATAATTATTGTTTTTATTGATTTTTCAAACATTAATGTTAATATATTATATATGTATATCTAAATTTACCGATATGCGATTTAATTAGTGAACCATCGGTTAAACCACTATATAATTGTACCAGTATCTCTACCGATTTAATGACTGATATAATATTAATAAACTGATTTAACATCTATATTAAGTCTTAACTAATAATTTTTAAAATGAATAACCCAACATTAAAGACAGACTTATAATTGTCTTAGTTGTCTAGCAGTAATTAATGCAACGCTGTTGCTCCTTGTAGATAATATATGTACAGTATTAAAATGAGTATATAAAATAATATTTATTACGATTGAAAAACAAGTATATTCAAGATTCTATCCTTAATTTTTAGTTTAAAGTTTATGTTAATGTTATATCACTAACTTTTGATGACGAATATAATCATGCATGCCATGTAGTGTGTGTCTGTGGTTATGTTTATGGTTTAATGTTTATGTGGTTATTAATATTGAGCCATCTTCCTTTCTCTAAATGCATCCTAACACACTAACAAATTGGTGGATAATTAATTGATCCACTTAATTATTAAAATGGTTGCAATTGTATTTGAGCTGGAACTCCGCATAAAACATCAACCAAACAATTATAATATAATGTTGTTGTTATGTTAGGTCTATTAGTTGGGATCATGTTAAGGTGAGAGAAGGAACTTGTACTATTTGCTATGAGTTAATCATTTGTCCCAAAACGGTGTCCACAACTATGTCTCAGTCAATTAGAGAATAAAAATGAAAAGTTACAGGAATATATATTTTTTAGATGACGTGACACAATGTTATTGACTGAAATAAGTTTAAAACACTATTTTGAGACAGTAATCCCCTTAACCTCCATATGCTATATATGCTAGGGTGAACCCAAGTTTTTTTAATGTATATCTTTCTCTGTCTTTCATGGAAGACAAATATTTTCATAAAATTATGCACTTATGGATATAGTTTAACAAATCTGTAAATGATATAAATTTTTTATATAACTTTACTTCATTTAATTTATATTAAAAACTAAATTAAAAAATAAGAAATTTTTATTGGAAAAAATAATAAATAAAGATATAGTTAAAATATGATGTATAAATATATAATGAATCTCTTAAAGATCAAATTACTTCAAACAAGGTATAAAAATTAAAATATCTATTGGTTACTAATTAACTTGGTTGAAATATAGTGGGTGGGACCTCACTTATTCGTCTAAAGATTTATATATCATTCATTTGTATTTTTTTTTAACAATGATGATTAAAAGTATTGATAGATTAACAATATATAAAACTTTTAAATTTTGAAAACATATATTTTTTCTCATACATTAATTATTAATAAGAAAAATACAATCTTAACACATATTTTAGTCTAATATGAGAAGGAGTAAATAGAATGTCTCTAATAAGAGATAAATTATTATATAGTTCATCTCAACCATATCTCAGCAATTTACTCAAATTTAAATTATTACAATGTCATTAATAATAATTTGGTTGATATATGATTAGGATCAATGTCATTAATAATAGAGCTTCTAAATATTATTGTTGTTATGTTGGAGGAATATTTGTAGTAGTCGTAACTATGTGTTTGCAAGCCCAGCTGGAACCACCTCTAATTTTGAATTTGTTGAACTACTTTACGCATCACTGTTCTAACAAACCAATAAACAAGAATTTGTAAGTGCGATACGTGTTCTTTTAAAATTAAATTACAATATTCTTGGTAGTGTGGGTAATAATGAAATGAACAAACTTTAAATTACTCCTAGACTTTATTCATTAGTATTGGGTCATATGCGTTATAATATATGTACCGTATTAGTTAGAGGTCTAGTTCACCAGTTTTCCGGTTTAATCGGTCGATACGGTACAGTTTTTATAACATTACATCCTATAGATAAATAATTAATAATTTTTAGGATGTGTGACCACTCTTTTCAACAAATGTTGCTTTCAAATATTAAACATTTTATATTTTATCATCTTTAAAATCTTATATTAATAGGGTAACACTTTTGTTGGTAGTTACTTCCCCCTTTCACCCATACACCCATAGAATATATTGAGTTTAATATTTATTTATGACCAAAAGACATATATACCGTAATGTAATAATTTTTTACACTATTACTACTTCACTTATCATTCATATATTAGTAATTATTGAATTTTAAATAAAAATAATAGATATAGTACATGATGTATTAACAATATATAAATATATACAATTATAACACATAGATATTACATTGTTTATTCATTAATAACATAATATTTACTGTTTATCATTTATATTAATTAACACTCTTATAACAGTATAAATATTAAACTAATGTAATCTTTTATATTTGACTGGAGCATAATTGAAGGAACACTTGTTCTAAAAAAAATATGCCAATCAATATAAGAGTTGTTTTGGTTAATTGAAAAATATGTATTTAAATTTAGAATTTTATATTTAATTATTTTTCTTAGTTATTACAACTATGCCATATAAAGTGACTCACATTTATGGGGAAAATAAATGTATTAACTAAGGAGGGCGAGTGGCACTGGCGCGTGGTACAGAAGAAAAAGATGTTTTTGCAAAGCAGCTCTTACCGAAACCGTTAAATTACACCGATGCACGATTGTCTAAATACCGAGTAACAGAAAAGTTTACCATGTGATTATAACTCACATACGAAATTACATAAAAGCCCTTCACTCTCTCTCGTGCAACCTTCTCATTGGTTCACTCATAATATGTATATATATATATATTAAAGCAACGTAGAATCATTAAAAAAAGAATAATAGTCGTAGAAGACTCTTTTCTCTTTCTCTCTCTCCCTTCATTTTCTTTCTCCCTTTTCTAACAGTGTGACACTGTTTTTGGCGTGTTTTTTGTTTTCATGTTTTGGGTTGAGACAGACACATAAACAAAAGACAAAAAAAAAACATGGGTTGCTTTGGTTGCGCGGGAAAATCTAGCAAAAAATCCGATACCAACAATCCTACTTCTCCGGGTAAATTTTATAATGGATCTTCAATGATTCATGTTAATGCATTTTTTATTAACCCCATCACTCACCCACTGTTTCTGATCGATTTTGATCTTATGTTGCCACCATTTCCTGAATGCTTTTTTAAATGATTGAAAATTTCGATGTGGGTATGTTCTACCTTGATCAAAGGTCATTTTTTTCTTGTTCAAGTTGCTCAAAGTTTTAATTTTTATGCAAATTGTTGAATGTGTACATTTTTGTTTCGTTCTGGAAGCATCTTCCGTAGGATTTTTTTTAAGGTTTATGGCATTTAAAAGAAGAAAAAAAATGTGAATTTGGTTTTATTTGATTTGTGCTTAACATTGCAATTAATTTGGTGGTTGTTGATAACTCGTTCTCCTCTGAAAGTTTTGATATTTCAAAATCTATTCTTCCTCATTTTCTGGAAATTACAAAATGATGAATATTTTTTAGTGTTCAAATTATAATTTATGTTCAATTGTTTTTTGTTGTTGTTTGATTGATTGGTTTGAAAAGGTTCGATCTATTGTAGAAAGTGCGAGTTATCATTTTGTGCTTTCCTTGCTTTGAAATTTTGATGCATGTTTCTTCTGGCATTTGTCGTGACAACCTGTTTATCTCATATGTCGTTTTGTTTGTTTCTCTTACTCACGTGTTTGTTGTTTTGTTTTTATGCTTTTGTAGATAAGATCAAAGTTGATTTGAATGTGAATGGTAAAAAGGAAGATAAAAATTCGAAGGAAAATCAACTCTCTCTGAATGCAAAGAATTTGGACCCCAAAAAAGATCCTGTCAATGCAAACACATTTACCTTTGATGAGCTTGCAGCTGCAACAGGAAATTTTAGGTCAGATTGTTTTCTGGGTGAAGGAGGGTTTGGCAAGGTTTATAAGGGACACTTGGAGAAAATTAACCAGGTTTGTTAAATTGCACTCAAACATTTAGAAGATTAATGGCTGAAGCATTGTTCTGTAGGATAAGCTAGTGTTGTTTGATCCATGTAATTGAACCCGTTTAGTGGGAAAATTCTTTGGTTGTTGTTATTAAAGCATTGGAATTGATTTCTTGTCATGTGTTGCACGCTTATGCTCTTTCATATTATGTTAGTTTAAATGTTTATGGTTATGCCAATTTGTGGTGAGATTTTGAAGTATGTTATTGTCTATGTAGGTCGTAGCTATAAAGCAACTTGACCCTCACGGGGCACAAGGAGTTCGCGAATTTGTTGTTGAAGTGATAACCCTAAGTTCGGCAAACCATCCTAATCTAGTCAAGTTGACTGGGTTTTGTGCTGAGGGAGAGCAGAGGCTATTGGTTTATGAGTACATGCCATTGGGATCTTTGGAGAACCATTTGCATGGTAAAACTATATACTCAGTCATTTTCATAACCTTTTATTCTTCTTATAGGTTAGCATTTTTTGTTGTCATGTCTTATCTTTTTTCCTTTCCCTTGGGCCTTCAGATCTAAAACCGGGACAAAAACCAATTGATTGGTATACAAGAATGAAAATTGCAGCTGGTGCAGCTAGGGGTTTGGAGTATTTGCATGATAAAATGAAACCTCCCGTCATATACCGTGACCTGAAATGTTCAAACATTTTGTTAGGAGAGGGATATCATGCCAAGTTATCTGACTTTGGTTTGGCTAAAGTAGGTCCAAGCGGTGATAACACTCATGTTTCAACCAGGGTTATGGGTACATATGGGTATTGTGCCCCAGATTATGCAATGACGGGCCAGTTAACTTTCAAGTCTGATATTTACAGCTTTGGGGTCGTTCTTTTGGAACTCATCACAGGCAGGAAAGCTATAGACCATACAAAAGCCGGAAAAAAGCTAAATCTAGTTTCATGGGTATGTCAATGCTCTTTTACTTAACTTCATGCTGGAATCCATATATTTAAACATTTACTTTTGGTAATGGTTGTCCTTGTCAAAAGTTAGCTGCTGAATTTGAATTGAAAGTGTAGTTAAAAGTTGTAGGAATTGCACTTATCACTTATCCATCATTGGCTCGTGGTAAGCTGATAGGCCAACTTTTACTTTAATTTTATTATAGGTTGCCGTGAAAGTACTGAAGCTGTTAAGCTAGAAATTTTCTGAATTTAGCTGATTAATTTGGATTTTAGTTAAGAGTCTGACCATAAGAAAATGGTCATGTTAATCCTGTAAGACGGCACTTCTTAAACTTTAAAGTGCTTACTGAATCTCTAAAATCGAACAGTTTCACAGAATTATGGAAGCTACTACACACACATATCATAGCATACTTTCCCAATTTTTTTAGTCATTGAAAATAATATATTTTTGTCAGGGCACTTCATACACAAAGCAAATTGTTTTCTCTTCTTTTTTCCACCTATGTGAGATAGGACTACACATAATCTATGGCTCAATAGTTGTCAAAAAATGTAATGTTATGGTTTAACATTGTTTTCTTATGGTTGAGTTTGTGCATGCTTTGTGTTGAATTTGTGCATGATACTGACATTTGATTTCATGCCTCATCTAATTTCTCTGTTCATACAATTTCTAAATTTTCTGGTATAGAATCCTAATAGGAACGGCTTGATATATAATACCTAGTTCTTTTGAGTCACTTTTTATGGTTGCCATAATCTGCATTAATGCTTGTCACTTACAGTGGTTGTTTTATTGTTCAATGATGTGATATGGCTGAACTTCTGAAGTATACATAACAGTTAAACTTCTAACCTTCGAAACATAATCACTCATAATCTCAGAGCTCCGTATTTTTCCTTTTAGCGCACTGAACACACTCAACAGTTTCAATCTTGAATTTCTATTTGTTTGCAAATCATCACCTTATGGTGCATTTGTATTTGTTTGCAGGCAAGGCCCTTATTCCGAGACCGGAAAAGATTCACGCAGATGATTGATCCATTGCTTGAAGGTGAATTTCCAGTGAGAGGGTTATATCAAGCTCTTGCTATTGCTGCTATGTGTGTTCAGGAACAGCCTAATATGCGTCCAGCTATAGCCGATGTGGTTACAGCTCTAAACTACCTTGCATCTCAGAAACACGAAGATCAGTTTCATTCAGCGCAATGCTCTAGAGACAACTTATACTCTCCAAGAATGAAAAGGGGTGGTCATAGACGTTTAGCTAGTAGTGGTTCTGAGACAGACAAATCTGGTGAATAGAGACAAAGTCTTGGAGTGTTGTTTGGTTATTCATTTTATAATGTGCCTAGTTATCAAATTTTGCTTAGTAGGAGATAACTGGTGCATCTTCACATATGAAACCTTTCACATTTTCTTCTTTGTTCCCCTCCTCCTTGATGTACATAAGATGCCCCTTCATGGGAATTTTGTTGTGGACCCTTTTTGAAAATTTAGCTTCAGCTTAGGATTCTGTCAATTTGACATCGATCTTAATTGAAATCCATTACCTATCATTGTCTATAGACTACAACACTACTTTTTGCGGTAACTGTGTAAGAGTTTTTTATACCCATCATCTACTAGTCATACTTAATTCTCATTGTCTTCTTAAATAAAAGTAATACAAATGAATGATAAATAATGTACTGATTGTGTATAAATGTGCATAGATATTACAATCTCTACCATGATATACCTCATGTTATGTTGGACATGCAAAATAAAAATTGAAGATAATAACGAAAAATAAAAAAATTTCATAACAAACATAACAACTTGAGAAAAATATTTACTTACAGCTTTTAAGGATTTCAAGATCAGGAATATCAAAAAATAGCCCGTAATTCAAACATAGAGAATTTGACCTTGATCTTTTGGATCAATTGGATAGTTTATTCAACTATGCCAAGGAACTTTAGCCCATAATTCAAACATAGAACTTTACTCAATGGTTTAAAGGGGATGACTTAGCTACATAGCAGTTATTATAAGCCTTAATTTCAAACTACAACAATAATCAAGTTTTTATCTCAATGATGTATAAAGTATTCTTCATACTTTATACTCTAATCAAGCTTTTATCTTACTAATGTATAAAGTACTCTTCATACTTTATACTCAAGTTAGATTTAATTTGAGAGACTAACTTAAAAAGGTACATAAAGAATAGATATTTTTTGTGTGGAGGATCTCATAAACACATTTAAAGTTAAAAGAAGATCCTAAAGTGTGAAATTAAAACTTGACTCTCTTAAAATAAAAGACAATGTTGTTCAAAGCATATAGGGAGTTCATGATGTTCATGAGATAGTAAAAGGTGAGAACGATGGAACATAAGAACAGAAGTGTTTGAAGTTTCAAGTTATCTAATGTATGTATTGTCTTAATCTAGGTAGATTAAGGAATAGGAACAAGTGATGGATACATTGGTGAGTGTCAAATAAATGCGACAAACATGATAAGATGAGTATCCAAAAAGCACTTCACATGGTTATAGGACCTATAATCCATTTTGTGTTTGCCCCAACTCTTAAATAATAATACATCTACATCTATCATCTTAATCTTTCTTTTTATCCTTATGCTTATAATGCTCCATTTGTTTATGCTACTTCTATGTGCCACCAATTATAATTTGACACGTTAATTAAAGTTGCACCATAATAACTAACCAAAAGTTAATAAAACATAAATATGAGTTTGTAATTAGTGACACATAGAAGTGACATACAACTTGTGCTCGCTCCACACTCAAATTATTTTTGTTTGGTTAGGTTAGGTCCATCTCTTAAATTTTATTCCAACAAAAGTTTGTAATATAGGTCAAGCTAGTAAGAATGTTATGCACCTAAAATAGGAAAAGTAAAAAAAAAAATTCTAAAATTATTTCAGCCTAACTCAAATAGTAGAATATGAAATGAGATTGAAATTACTCCAAATTCATATGCAATTATTATATAGGTAATAAATATAATTAAATTAAATATGAGTCAAATTTAATCTAGTATTTATATTATTATTATTAGCACTATATTACAATGTACGAAATAACTTATATATTTATTCAACTAAATTATAATTTTTCCTCAAATTGAATAGGTTAAGCATTTAATATGATCTATTTAAAAATTTAAATAAATAAGTTGTTAAATGAATAAACTCTTTTAAGTTCTCATTTACAATTCAAATGTTTTCTAATAGAATTATTACATGACATTATAAAATGTGAGAATATTTTTAAATGCTCTCCTCACAATAATCGTCTTTGAAATTACTATATATATATATATATAGTTGATGTTTACGCACAAATTATAATATAAGAAAAAAATAAGATTACATCTTATTAAATCAACAAACAAATTTTTTCAAAAAATAAATGATAAATTTATGATTAATCATCATTCCTCCATTTGGAAATATCTATATTGTGAAAGAAATGGAAGATTTGATTTTTAACCTAAAATAAAATAATTTAAATGGAAAATATTTTTGTCCAAATAATTTATAATTTATAATTCATAATATTAATTATATTTAATGCATAGCAAGAAAAATTGACTTTGAAAAAGATAGTTTAATATCATGAATGGAAATATTTTTTGACATCAAAGACTCTGTTTTGTATATAAAATAAGAGAATAAATTATCTAACTTATTTCATTAAATTTACACATTGTTTGACATATGTTATATTTTTTTTATCTCTAGAAGTTTTCATTTAAAATATATTATAAAAATAAGAAATAAAACACATGTCAATCAATTAGTAAATTTAAAGAGATTAATTATCTACTTATATATGAGAAATCATAAAAGTTAGTTATTAATTTAAATTTTCACATTTAAAAAATGAAAATTCAAAGAAGATATGACACTTGTATATGATAGAATTACAATGTTTTGAAATGGCTAAATGTAAGATATTCTATGTGTCGATATATGATTTGTCCTTTTTGTGATGAATCCTCTAAAAAGTATGGAACACGTCCTCACACTCTTACATACAAAGACACAATATAATAATTATTTAGTCCAAGAGAGATGCCAACAAGAAGCTTCAAAAGGGATCATTTATTTCACAATATATGAGACTACACCACAAGAGACCCAGAAAGAATTAACCAAGTGGTAGAACCAACCATTAATTTGTGGTCACAAGAGAGGGATAAAGAATTAACCAACCATTGTACAATCTTTATATATTTATTTAGAGGATATAAACATTGTGGCAGTTGGAATAACATTAACAATAATGTATTGGTCTAATGGTGTAAGCTGGCTCCGTTAGATAATCAAGATGAACAAAAGATTAAATGTTCAATTGATCAAAATGTTAATGATTCGATTCATGATATGAAGAGATACATTAATAGTACAAAAAAGAAGTTTAAATAACATTATTGTTTTAGGGGAAGAATAGTAATGACCCCTTCTTCAAATTTCACTTAATTATACTTAGCACAATTTTTATTTAAAAAATCATATTGATATCTTTTGAGATTCAATTATTATTACTTTCATCGCTTCACGTGTCCACTTTACCTGCTTGTCTTTCTGACCATACTTTTTTGCAAACTCTATTTTTTATTTCATAGGTGGTTAAATTGCAAGCTGTATTTTTTTAGCAGTATATATATTTGAGACGAAGGTGAGCTTACCCTAAATTTGTTGATTAGTGACTATTAGGATTGACCACGAGTTCAAATCCCGAAAATAGTATTTCCATTTGCAGTGAAAAACTTCATACATCTAGACTGGACTACGATATAAATTTACCATTTTAAGTTGTCCTACTATGTTTATACCCCTGGCCATGATTCCACTAGCACAAACACAAAGACAAAACTATCTTCCTCTGAACAAACTGGTCGGTATAGTATGCATTGAACAACGTGTGTGAAGAGATTGATAAGATAAGATATCACATTCTCTCTATGTTTTTCCAAAGTGTTACAAAGAAGAAATCATTGAAGTTAGGAACTTAGCAAGTTAAGGTGCTAAGAAGAGTGATCATCACTTTTTATTAGTTTATGATTTGAAAGTAGTAGTAAGATGTTACTGATTCAGTGGTTGATGAGAGTGTGGAAGGTTATGGGAAAAAGTGCATGAGCCATGTGAGAGATTGATGCACAGGGATGGGAAGCCAAACCTTTTTGGAAATGATTTATTGTTTCTTTCCAGTTACAGTTAAAAGCCAGTTCTAGAAAATCAATTTTAATCATTTTATCTTGTGTGTGCTTTTTTCTATAAGAATAAGCTGAGGGTACTAGACAAGGCTTCAAATTCATCAGCACAACCAACCAGCTTTCCAATTTGACTCTTCTGGATTCAGCACAACTCAGCTTTAAGGTATTGATTGTCTTGCACTATTAATATTAATGCATGTTTTTCATCCAATATTAGTTTTCTTTTCAATTTTTATATATCCAACTTGATTCTTCATAAGAATCAACTTGGCATGGAGAAAGATGGGGTGAAACTTTTCATTGAAAAGTTTTCAATACAAATTTATAAATAAAATTGATCCATGGTTTTTTTTTACTCTATTTTTAATCCCATATTATACCAAATATATCAAACTAATAATACTAAGAATAATTCAGTAAGCTCACTGGAGGAACTTTGTGATTAAATCCTTAGAATTTAGTATTAAGCAAGTTTATGAAGTGCTAATTAGTTTGTGAGGTTACATGCAAACTTTGTTTTCACTTACCTTCTCTGTGAAAAAGTTCTATCTGTCTATTAATATTGCAAGTAAGATTATTTGATTTGAATAATCTAAATTTAAGAATTTCTTTTATAACTTTTTTATCTCCACTCACATCTAAAAAATATTATCCTAAAACAAAAATTTAGTTGAATTTCATATGTTTTACTACACATCTAGTACTTGTTCATTTTTTTAAGATTTATTTCTCTGGGCACCACACAGTTACATGTTATTGTTTGTCATTAATTATTAGAGAACACCCTCTTTTAAAATTTATGTACCATATACCCTAAAGGTCCCAAAGTAAGAAAATGAATTGATATGACCCTTTTCCTTCAATAATTTGACCTGATCGACATCATTATCAGTTGACAAAACTGCCCTAAAAAAATGTGAGGCACTCAAAATTTCATGCAGCTATTCAAATATCCATCTATATTAAGGAAGCCAGGTTCACTTCTCTTCAATGCATCATCATATGTGTCACTAAACTTTTATTAATATTATAATATTATAAAGTATTATTATCAAGTCAAGTGAAAAATAATAATGATCCACATAGCAGAAATGGCATAAATGTCATACAACATAAATATATATATATTTTCTCACTGCCTTTACATGTAAGAATTTACTGATATTATTACTATCCCCACTATTTCTCCCCATCAAGGGTAATCCTGGGTTGCTATATTTTGATGGAAACATGTAGTTTTACCTATAAACATTTTTTTACCAAGGTATGGTCCTATAGAAATCTTTCTAGATCAGATGAACATACCCAATAAGGGTGACAAGTAAATAAAGCATTCTTGTGAAATTATAGTTCATTTTTTGTACAATAAACAATTCTAGATCTCCCTATAATTTAAGGCTAAAGATCCTAAAAGAGGGATTTAGTCATTGTCATGAAAATATAAAACATTAAAAGACATGCAACCATTATTTAAACCTAGAAAGGATGTTTTATTTCTCTTCATTCTATGACACCAAGATAAAAAATCTATATTGAAGTTCATGCATTGTTTATTATTAAGATGTTGTATTAATAACAAATTTGTATTATGAAAATTGTAACAGTGATAAATCATCAATGAAACCATCATTTCCAAGAGACCCTCGTGGCTCTCTCGAAGTCTTCAATCCTTCTTCTTCTTTATCCCACTCCGATGAAACCACCACCTCGCCGGCGACTAAGCCGAAACCACTCTGGAAAACTTGGAAAGACACGGAGCCACCATGCAATACTTCCTCTGATGAAATCACCACCACTATCACCGCGGCAACCACCACCTCATGGATGGCACTCAAGGACCAACCTATTCTGGAAGGAGAATCCGGCAAGGCGGCGATGAGAGCCGCCGAATGGGGACTAGTACTGAAAACAGACACGGAGACAGGAAAGCCACAAGGAGTGACGGTTCGGAACTCCGGCGGAGATTCAAGAAGGCCTTCTAATAACTCCGGTAGGAACTCCGGCGAATCCTCCGACGGCGGAAATGAACCGCGGGGGATTCCGAAAGTGTCGGAGGAATTGAAGGAAGCACTGGCGGCGTTTCAACAAACATTCGTGGTTTCCGATGCAATGAAAGCAGATTATCCGATAATGTATGCAAGTGCTGGATTCTTTAACATGACTGGTTATACATCCAAGGAAGTCATAGGAAGGAACTGGTATCAACATAATAACTACTGCTTCATCACTTTAATATAATAATATCATCCGACAAAATCATCTTACAAATTCTCGTACACCAGCCTAAGTATTATTTTGTGACACATGTTACTTTTTCTCTTCTGGGTCCAGTCGATTTTTACAGGGTGCTGATACGGACCCAGAGGACGTGGCAAAGATAAGGGAAGCGTTGGAAGCAGGGACCAGTTACTGTGGAAGGTTACTAAATTATAAAAAAGATGGGACACCTTTTTGGAACCTTCTCACTATTTCTCCTATTAAGGATGACCATGGCAAAGTCCTCAAATTTATTGGGTTAGTCCACTTTTCTCTCTCTCTCCATAATGTTATTCATTTATATTTGGATTATCATCCTATAACTTATCATAAATGTTTTATATATATATTAATGAGATAAAAAAGTTGTTAATGAAGTAAGTTGGTTAAACATTATAATCCTTATAATAAGTACTATTTTAGTTTGATGAGATGAAATTGGGACCAAAAGTTGTCATAATTTGGTCACGGGTCATGATGGCACAGAAGATGTAGAATGTGTGGGGCAAGAGCTGCATGCAATTTCACACTTCACTGTGATAATGATCACTCTATATATCCTTTTCTTTACATTTACAAACTGCCAACTGGGTTCTTTGACTGTTTTTGTCAATGGTAGATTCGTTTTATACCTTTATCACTCTTTTTTGGTTTGGAAATGTACTTTGCCATGAATTTGTGGGAACTTTTTTTAACCATGCAGTGTTTTCAGACTTCAAAGAACTTACCTTGGGTAACATTTGTTGTAACAACCAACCCTATACCATCTTTTTAATTAATCAATTATTTTAATATTCATCTTTTTAATTATATATAACAACTCAATATTTTTTTTTGCATAACCAATGCTATCTCATTACGTGATTATCCTTACTAACAAGTATTATTTTTAGTAATCGAACTTTTAACATTTTACTTAACTTGTAATATAAAATAGCCTGATTTGTGTCAAAAGTGTAGTGAGAGTAGAAAAGATAAATAGCTGGGTTTGGATAAAAGAATCTGAATTATGAGAGGCTATGGTATGAGTTGTGAATAAGTATGATAATTTAAATTTGGGGCCAAATGGTCCTATTTTGCTCTCAACCTTAATATTGAATGCATGTGGGCCTTATCTTTGTTTTGGTGATAATGACAGAATGTTAGTGGAAGTTAGCAAGCATACAGAAGGGTCCAAGGAGAAGATGCTACGTCCCAATGGATTACCTGAATCCTTGATTAGATATGATGGTATTATTGGATGACACATGCATCTTGCATTATGTGTATTTAACCATTACATAGTCTTAGAAACCATAAAAAGAAACAGCAATTCAATGAAATGAAACAGTACTACTTCAATGACACTAATGTTTTTTTCAGTAAAAAAGTATAAGTGAAGAAAAAACAATAAAAATGAATCAACATGCAAAAGTAAAGTAGATGATAGTAATGGAAATGTACAAAATAGTATTACATTTAAACACAATATTACTGTTTTCCAATTTCCACTACTTTCATCTTTTACTTTTACCATTTATAAGGAACTCCTGAATGATCATCATTGCATAAATTCAGAGGAAAAATGACCTTTTTGTGAAAAGGAAGGATTTAGACTTTAGATATATTCATATTATATACGTTAACCACACATATAACATATTAAGCCCTTTATGCAAAAGTATTGATTGTCCAAGGAAGATGTTAAAAGTCCTAAGTTTTGAAATGAAATAGAACAATGAAGAACAATTACTACCCCATGATATATTAAGCTAAATGTGAATTGCTTCATTCCTTTTGTCATAGACATTACACTACGCAATGTCATACTAATTTTTCTACCATACCATACAGAAACAAAATGAGATTCTAATGGTAACAGCAGTAACATGTTGTGCATTGCAGCTCGTCAGAAAGAGAAGGCTGCAACTTCAGTATCAGAGTTAGTTGAGGCCGTGAAGCGTCCCCGAGCGCTTAGTGAATCAGGAAACCTTCCCATGATCAGAAAATCAGGAGGAGATAAAGAAGAAAGAGGAGAAGAAGAAGAGAAAGCAGAGAATTTGTTAAGGAGAAACTCTGAGAGTGTAGCTTCTTTTAGAAGGAAATCATCACAAGGAGGAATTAGAAGTCCAATGCAGCGAATTAGTGAGCTACCTGATAAGAAACAGAAAAACTCTAATCGCCGCTCTTTTATCGGGTAATAAACTTATGTCTATCTCTCTAATTCACATGATCACATTAAACCAACATTATAGTTGAATTTGCTAAGTGTTAGTTTGCTTAGATCAGTTTTATTTGTTGGTGCTTATAGTGATTGTATCATATAAGTCACATTATTGGCTTGGTGTTTATAGTGTACTATATAAGTCCAATGCTATGTTCTTAAGATAATCACTAGGAACTCGGAAGTTTTGTAACTAAATCTGCAATTTATGTGTAATCCATTTTATATCTCTATGTTATTTTTCTATCCTTCAGGTTTATTAGGAAGAGTGAGTCCAACGATGAAAACGTCATTGATGAGTTTGTTGAGGACGTGAGCTCGGAGAGTGAGGACGATGAGAGGCCTTATAGCTTTGATTTTGATGAAAAAGAAGTGCAAAGGGAAAAGAGAAAGGGTCTTGATCTTGCTACCACACTTGAACGTATTGAGAAAAACTTCGTCATTACTGATCCAAGGCTCCCAGATAATCCCATAGTAAGTTTTCTTAACTTATATTACACCAAAAAATGTTCACTTCTGTGTTGGATTCTTGTACTGGAATGGAGATACAAATAAAAAGATGTAACAAGGTAATGTTTGTATTTGGTGTTTCAGATATTTGCATCTGATAGCTTCTTAGAGCTTACAGAATATAGTCGCGAAGAAATCTTGGGAAGAAATTGCAGGTATGCTCAAAGTTGTTTTTTCTTTGGTTTCTTTAAATAATGAAGGCATGCTCTATGTTAAATATCACTACCATGCAAATAAATATCAAAACACTTTGGTTCATATGATATATGCTATAGTTCTACACAAATGTAACTGCAATTGATCTTATGTAGAATAATATAAAGTTTTGTCAAACCAACATTATTTCAGGATTCATTTATTAAATTTTAATTGTTTCTGTAAAGGATTATACAAGATATATACATAGCAGAATCACAATAACTTCAGGAAACTAAACTTTAAAGTTATTAAATTGCAAGTATACCAATGGTAGATAGAAGCTTGTTATACAAAGGGTTTCTCTCTAATGCTAAAATTCAGTAATGTTTACCTTGTATGCTATTTGGTGATTTAGGTTTCTGCAAGGATCTGAAACTGATCCTGAAACTGTAAGAAAAATTAGAGACGCAATTGACAAACAGACAGAAGTTACAGTGCAACTCATAAATTATACAAAAACTGGTAAGCTTGTTTGATTTTCTGCAGGGAAAAACACTTCACTAGATTAGTATTATACATTGGAACTATTTTTTATGAATATGGTACTAGCCTATAAAAAAATTCAGTACATGCATATATATATCCTTGTTTTACAATCCTGAGTACAAACATTTAACATATCTTGGTTCAACCCAGGCAAAAAGTTTTGGAACTTGTTTCATTTGCAACCTATGCGTGATCAGAAGGTAAGGCTTATGATACTCCTCTGAACATGTTACATCTTTTAATACATTTTCATATGAATTTTGTTTTAGATAGTTAAACATAATCCATTCACCTATATTTTGAAAAGAAAACAAAGGTTAGCTTTTCCTTTTTGGTTTGACAGGGAGAAGTACAGTATTTTATTGGTGTTCAACTTGATGGTAGTCAACATGTGGAACCTCTTCAAAACAGCATCAAGGAAGATACTGCAAAGGAGGGAGAAAAATTGGTATATAATATGATTTATATTTAGTCTTTTATGTTCATTATAGTATGCATTGTATTTGGTGAGTTGTAACAAGTTATTTGGCATCCAATTTCAGGTCAAAAAAACTGCAGAAAATGTTGATGAGGCAGTGAGAGAACTTCCGGACGCTAATATGGTAAGGCATAGTGGCTATCATTGTATTGTAGAGAATTTTGAATTCATTTTGTGACATGAACTTCTTTGAGTTCTCTAGAAACCAGATGATTTATGGATAAATCATTCAAAAGTGGTTCATGCCAAACCTCATAGGAGGGAAGAAGCTGCTTGGAAATCTATCAATAAGGTATCACTTTATTCATTTAGTACTATTTGAAAACATGTAATCTTTTCTTGTTTTGCTTATTGAGTAGGTAAACTTAACATGAAACCATTATATTCCATAGGGTATTGTTTTTTTCTTCACTTTCTAGTGACTTGTTGAATATCTAATGTAAGTTATGTTACTTGTACCAATTGTTTAAGTAAACTTGGTTTTGCAGATCTTAGAGAGTGGAGAACAAATAGGCTTAAAGCATTTCAGGCCAGTGAAGCCTTTAGGGTCAGGAGATACTGGCAGGTCCTTTATCCTATACTTCTCTTATCCATTTTTCAACAGTTCACATTTGTTTCAACTTGAGAGCCTTATAGATGAATTAGTCCTTAGTTAGATGAACATTCAAGAAAGATTCTTTGTGATGCATTATTTTTCCAAATCAAGCTTCTGTGGCAGTGGTAATATTACTTAATTAATGGCTTGCAGTGTGCATCTAGTGGAGCTATCTGGAACTGGTGAATATTTTGCCATGAAGGCTATGGATAAGGGGGTTATGCTCAATCGTAACAAGGTTCTGAATATAAAAAAATTATACTGTATTGCCTTCATTATCTTTGTCTTTTGGTGATACACTTTAACTTTTTGTCAATGATATCTAAGTATTTCTTAATCGTTTCGCATATGGTTTTTCTTTACCTCGTTCTTCCTCTAAGAACTGGACTAATCTCCATTTGATCTACTCTCCTTACGGGAGATTCTACCATATCGTGCACACATGTCTAAATCAACTAAGGCGCGATTATACCATATTTTCTACAATAGAAATTACTCTAACTTTTCTCCATAATGCATTCATTTCTAATTCTAATACTGACTTTTAGCATATGTATACTTTAGTTGTGTACTTACTTTATGGTAAGAAGGTACCAAAATATCAGGTTCTATTCATCTAGATCTAATGGTTGAAGTTCAAATGCAGTGTTTATAATAACCTCCAAGTGACAAAGTTATTACTCTAGCTGTGTAAATCAAGTTATACCAGCATTTACCACTTATCATGATAGGATGGTTGTTCTCAACTTTTTTCCAGGTGCATAGAGCTTGTACAGAGAGAGAAATCCTTGACATGTTAGATCACCCTTTTCTACCTGCATTATATGCTTCCTTTCAGGTTTGAAACTCATATACTAATAAAGTTCTTATAATTATTATTCACTAGAGTTCACATTTCACAACCTCATTATCATATTCCCTAGCTTGTCTAATCTATGAAACATCACTAATTTCCAGACCAAAACCCATGTTTGTTTGATAACTGATTATTGTTCTGGTGGAGAACTCTTCATGGTTCTTGATCAACAGCCAAAAAAGGTTCTCAAGGAAGACGCTGTGAGGTATAATATTTATTCTATTGCTGAAAGAGTCCTCAATAAGCACTATCAATCTTCAACAATGTCTCATTTCTGCTACTTCAATCTCTTCAACAATATCTGCTACTTGTTGTGTTCTTCTATTTTCCTTTAACTGACATTAAGTTCTTACAATTTATAGATTTTATGCTGCCGAGGTTGTGATTGCATTGGAGTACCTTCATTGCCAAGGTAGTCTATTATTCTGTTATTCGGAATCGATCATACATTCACATAACATGTTGATGATCATTGTTATTGTATTCTCTTTAACTGATGAGATTGTCCAACAACTTGGGAAGTATTTACTTGATAAATTCTGTTATCATTCAAAATTCTGTCCTTGCAAGAAATCTTGCCTTTTAAAATTTCTATGATGTATAGAAAATTAATATGACATTGTCTGGTGAGAATTCACAGGTATAATATATAGAGATTTGAAGCCAGAGAATGTTTTAATCCAGAGCAATGGACATGTGTCTCTAACAGATTTTGATTTGTCATGTTTAACATCTTGCAAGCCACAGGTATATTGGAAACTTAAATTTCAGACTATGCACTTTGTCTTTAATTATAAGGAATACTGTTAAGATAGATGTGTATTCTATAATATAATCGATTAACAATGTAGTTAATCGATTATCTATATGTTTTATAGCTGTAAATCTATAAGAGTTAATCAATTAAGAGTTAGTTGCTTTCAATTTGTTAGTTGTGATATTGCATTGTTAATCGATTATCTGTGTATTCTGTAATATAATTATCTTAACAAATACTTCTTAATCTTGCCACTGAACCAGTTTTATTTAATGTCTAACTTCATTCTTTGCAGCTTCTACTTCCTGCTATAGATGCAAAGAATAATAAGAAGAAGAAGAATAAGCAAAAAGGTCAAGAGCTTCCAATGTTTATGGCTGAACCAATGAGAGCGTCAAATTCTTTTGTTGGCACAGAAGAGTACATAGCTCCGGTTTGTTATTTCTTGGCATGTGTGTATTATTTAGTAGCTAGCATAAACTATGGATCAAGATATGCATTGTTCATATACTTATTTTATGGAGAATGCACCAACTATTATTTATATGATACATGCATGCGTATTGTGAAATCACTTGCAATTTTTCTAAGAAAAAATATGCTTTATTGTGCTATACAGTCTACAGAGAATTTTCTTGCATTCATGCTAATTTAGCTTTGAAAAATTTGTGCCTTTCTCAAAGTTTGTGGTAATTGACAATTCAATTTATGCAGGAAATTATAACTGGTTCAGGCCATACCAGTGCTGTTGATTGGTGGGCTCTTGGTAACTTCAAATCCTTATAACAAAGGCAATTATATAAATCAAATAGTTTTTAAACATTAAAAAAAAGGAATTGTTGAATGTGTTCAAGTTTGTGAGTAATTGGAGTCATTGGCCACATACAAATTATAACAGTTTTTGAATACATTGGCTTTATTTTCAGGTATTCTTCTATATGAAATGCTCTATGGGTATACACCATTCAGGGGAAAGACAAGGCAAAAAACATTTGCAAATATTCTTCACAAGGATCTTAAATTTCCCAAAAGCAAACCGGTTAGTTTCTTCACAAAGAAGGCTTGCATAATTCTTTGGCAAAAATATTAAACTTCTGTTCTTGCCCTTTTGTTAAACTCTTCCTCCATTATTTTCTTTTTTATTTTCTAAGGGACCTGAATAGTAAAAACAGTAAAAGATAATGTTTTTTTACTCCAATAAACGTTGTACTTCAAACTTGGAAGTACCTAGCTAAAAACAGAACCTATTTAAATGGTGTTTGATGCAGGCAAGTCTCCATGCAAAACAGTTAATTTACTGGTTATTGCATAGAGATCCCAAAAACAGATTGGGTTCAAAGGAAGGAGCAAATGAAATTAAGTCTCATCCATTTTTCAAGGGTCTCAATTGGGCACTAGTTCGTTGCATGGTAAGTGCTAATAAACCATATTAAATAAATACACTTTTGTATCAACTATATATGGTTTTACTATGTTTTTTCAACCTTTGAATTTTAAAGCATTCATATTCACATTCATTTTCATATTTCATATATCTTATCAGAAACCTCCTGAGCTTGATGCTCCTCTCAAACTAGCAACTAAAGATGAAAGGGAAGCCAATGTAGACCCAAATCTACAGGATCTACTGACTAATGTTTTCTGAAAGGTTTTAATTTCTTTCTCTTTCCTTCTTAAATAGTTCTTTCATTTTAATCATTATTTTATAAAGTAAACAAGCAAAAGTAGTCCATTTACCACTTCATAAATCGCATGTTAATATTAATATCATAATCTTAACTCATTTTAAGAATTTATATCATCATGTATTCATGGTACATACAAATTCTGGTTTTCTTTTAACTTCTTATCTTTTGATATGTAGGTTAATGGTTGAACTTCATGATGTAGTATTCTTTGTGTTTGTGAAGAATGAATGAAATTTCAATCTCTTGATTCAGTTGTGCGAAGTTTGAACATGTTCATTGTAATTATGAATGGATGTTTACAATAATTTTGGTCCTTTTTTTATCATTATTATTATAACTTGTTGTCGTAATTTTGATTTGTAATAAATTGATGTCTCGTCTTTAACTTGAAAACGTCAACAATTGCTGCATGCAAATCCCTATTAGCTTAAAAATGTCACCATAATTGACACTTCTTTTGAAGACTTACTAATGGATATTACTCTACTCTGTCAAAGACTTAATCATGAGGGAAATGTCACTTTTAATATAGAATGATAATATTTTCTTGTGGGTGCACTCGAACCATCAACCTTCTTCTCTCCACTCATTTTCACTGCATCAAACCACCTTATAACTCCCTTTATTTTTTTCAAAATTGTTATAGGTGAGATTCGAACCCACAACATCATTTATTTCATTCCTTAAACTCTCTCTATCTCATAGAGGAGAGAGAGATGTGAAGCTTCCAACTAGTGCTCGGGCCTAGCCTAGTGCACCATTACAATGCTATTATTGCTCACCATGTGATGTTAATAATATATAATATATATCACTTTTATGTCTTTTTTATTGGTCAACGCTTCTGCATATATATAGTACTTTTGCCCACATGCATCATATTTAAATACATGAGTCATGGTGACGAACAAAGCTTTTTCCAACCTTGTAGGTTTCCATTTCATATATATATATATATATATATATATATATATATATATGTATGTATGTAGCTTCTTGTAGCTCATTATAATGGTAGCCATTATTTACTCGTGGGATGGGATTCCCATATACTTGAGCATGGACCCTGTGGTTTTCTACGTCCATGAAGAAGGAAAACATGACAGAAAAGGAATCAGAGATTGAGCCTTAACGTGCTCAATGAAGAAGATGAACAACGACTTTGAATAAAGGCTCCTATTTATACTAACCAAACTAGCCTCACACTTAAACGAATTAATTCCCTAACTAACATAACTAACTTTTACAATGAGATATCATTAAAATCCTACGTAACTTGTATGTAAAGTAATTGGCCCAAGTTGCAGCCTTGATGCACCAACTTGGTCATCTGATGTGCCCAAATGGCCTACTGATGCGCTTGGAATGTTGGCTTCTGATAACTTGGCTAACTGATGCGCCAATATTGTGGCCGTTTGATGCGCCAGTAGTGCGCCCTGGTGCGCCATTTCTATCGCTTGGTGCGGGTGATGCATGGATCGTGGTTCATGAGACTCTCGGTCAGAGTGCATGCTCCCTCGGTCAAGTGTCCTCGATCGTGGCTTGTGCGTCCTTCGATCATGGTGCATGCTTTCTCAGTCAGACTTCCTCAGTCTTGCTTTCTTGGTCGTGGCCCATGTTTTTACCTCTGGCTAAGATAGATAATTTTGACTATAGTCCCCATCTACTATTTTTCCTCTTTCATTTGGTTAACCATCTTGATCACTTTGATATGTCAATATTACAATTGATTATGTCATTCATTATTTACATCACTGTTAAAGATCAATTCTAGAATAGGTTAAAGACCAAAACAAAATAAAGTAAAATAATGATTAATATGACTAAAAATCAAGTCTTGACTTTTTTTAAGCATCCCAAACCTAGTTGAGCTAGCTGGGGATGAATTTTTATGTCAATTAATAGTCGATAAAAAAAGTGCTAGAACCTCAAAGCTCCAACAATATTGATATCAAATTATCAATGCAATACTTGGAGATTTTAAACGGTTGCATGTGAAATAATAGACCAAAATTCAGAATAAAAATAATCACCAAACAAAAAATAAGATTATAATAATTGGTTTACACTTTATATTTGAACTTGGTTCGCATTTTTGAATATAAAAAAGCCACCCATAAACCTAGTGGTTAACACCACCGAAGGACAAATATTTCTAGAGCCGTCCTCCCCTACTCACCTTTATATAGGAGCTACTTATACATTATCTGGTGAATGAGCACAAGTTTTCTATTTCACTTTTCTATGTCACTTCTGTCTGCCATCAATTATAAACTTATAATTATATTTTGTTAACTTTTGGTTAGTTATTATGGTGCAACTTTAATTGACATGTCAATTTGTAATTGGTGGCACATAGAAGTGACATAGAGAACTCGTGCTCGAATATGATTCTATTCTATTCGCTTACCTAGTTTATTAATATCCACATATTACTATATTTTATTTTTATTTAGTACACGGATTGAGTCAGGTTCAAAAATTAGTTTGAATAATATTTAGGGTTGAGTAGAGTTTGTCTCTTACCCATGACTTTTATTCACCTTTGACTTCTATTTATATATGTTTAGCTTGTAGTAGAAAGTGACTCTCATTTCATCAAAATATCTACTAACATAAAGGTTGTCTTTTTTAGAAGACTATTGATTTATAATGACAAGTAATGTAATTATTCCATATCATCATCATTAGCAGCTGATAATGCCATATCTATGAATACATCTTCTATCAGATAAATAGACTTTACTGTTTCAAGCGAAAACTTTTGAAGCTTCGGTTTACCAACTCTTTCCTTTGTATACATTAATACATACACTTTCTCAATTTCACCATAAAAATCCATAGCTACACCACCCTTCAGCTCATAGGGTGTGAGCAATGGTAACTATAAAATTTTAAATTATAATTATGATCATGATTGTAGTTGTCCTATATTCTCATTAACCGTGGACAATAGCATGAAAATACGAATGATGTTACCCGAATTGTGGTGGCAGACGCCAAAGCTACATAATACATTACTACTATTTCTAACCTCATTTAAAACCATGGTCATTATCTATTGGATCAAATAATACATTGCTGCTATGTTTTATAAAAAGATGAAAGGGCACTAGAAAACTTCACCCTATATTAAAGTTCAAAGATTGCATATGGATATGGTCACATGCACATGACTCAAACAACTATATTTATTTACATTACTACTTTGATCAATACATTGAAAATGGAAAGCTAACAAAACAAAGACATGCACTTATTCTAATATAATAGACCAAAGGAGGAATTGGCTTGGGACTCATGAACAATATTTGCAGCAACTAAGGAATCAAAGATACTGACCCAATTCTCATCTTCCTCTTCCTCTTCCTCTCCACCACCAATGTGGCTCCACTGAGCTGTAGGATTCTTCCCAATTTCTTCGTTCTTCGCAAACCTTCCTCTAATTCGCGGCCTACTATCAGCCAATGTCTTCCTGCAAACATACTGATTCAAAGAAGAAAACTTACTGTAATATCCTGAATAATGTTATATGTACAACTTTCCAAACATTATTTATAACATAAAGTGTAAAGAACTTTGGGTTATTAAAATCAAAATAGTTTGGAAGATGTTGAGATTGGATTTTCACAAGACATTTCCATAATATTTTTACTGTAATTGCATCATATCTAAATACTAGTGTAGTTGTGGACAATTAGAGAGTAGAGACTAGACAACAGTACACACTATAGTGGGAGAGTAACACAAAGGATACATGGTTAATAATGGAGTTACCAGTAACCTTATAGAATAAGACAAATTGGTGAGAAGATTATCATACTCCACAAAATTCTAAACCTAAAATCACAATCATGTGTAATCTTTAATTCTTGTGTGGAGCAGGGGGCACTATGTGCAAAGATCATGGAGAACAAATCCTAATCCTGTTATGTTGAAGTGTCACATCATTTTAAATTAGGATTTGTCAAAATAAATAGTTTTTCACTGTATCCTTAAACTTTTATTTCAACCTAGGATATTATCTTAATGATGGTTCACTAACCAAATTCCAAAAGAGTGACCTGACAGTGGTTTTCCTCTTCAAACAGTGTTGTCCATTATATTTGGGGAGTTATGGTTCTTTTGAATTCGTCCAAGGTTCCTTTTTTCCCTAATGTAAATTGAAATCTTGATGGAATATATATTTCAGTGTACAAAAGTTCAATTGTTGCAGACCAGGTTTATATTCACCAAAGTAAAACATAGAAAGCTACTAAATTTGATGAAATAATATATAATATATATAATATCAACCTTTATTTTCTTGTTGAAGTTCCTTTGGTTTCTCTTGCTTCTATATCTCTCAATCCTGATTTTCTTCTCCTCTGGGCTATATGGACAGGCTCTGTTCATCCCTTCTATGATGATACTACATTCACTTGACAATGGACTTTCTGAGTTATGATTATGTTCCATTCCATTACTCCTCTGTACCAAAGTTACATGTTCAAACAAAAACATCATTAAATAATTATACAAGAGGAAGAATTATCATCTAGAAAATTCAATGATTTAGATGTACTCACCAATTCATATCATTCAATTTTCCAATAATGAATTACCATGATGTGGAGTAGGTTTTTTCTGGAGTAAGTGGATTCCTCCCCATTATACAAATATATAGGTAAATGATTGTATTATCGCAAGAACTAAACTTAGGTACAATACCTTAGTTACTCGTGGTACTGGTAACCAATCATATAACTACAGGTGTAAATGATGATACTATTTGATTCTCCATTAATAGTTAAATGACTGTATTATTGCAATTGAGACTTTTGACATCTTTGCAACTATATAACAGCTAAAATTGCCGAATGTAAAATAATCACAATTATATTATAACCATATTAATATGCAATCTATAAGCATTATGAGACGTAAAATAATAATAATGATGATAAATAAAAAGTGTGGCGTGGCCGGAGATAACCGGTGATGTAAACTTTCCTCACCGGACCGTCGTGGGAATGAAGCAACTCAGCAAAGAGAGTAGAAGAGTAGCAGTGGGTCCCACTGTTATCATTACCATAGCAGCTCCTGTTATAACCGTTGCTACAACTGTTGTTGATTTGCCATGGTGAGTCGTCGAAGTTGCTCAGCGAGAGGAGGTGGTTAGGGGTTGTTGGTGTGGTTGTTGTTGTGGTGGAGGTGGAGGAGCGTGAGAATGCAGTGTCCGAATGTAGAGACATGGCGCGTGGTGGTGATAGTGGGAATTGAATGGAAGATCAAGAAATGAATGAAGAAGAATGGGAGTATGGGACACTACCAAGTGACAAGTATTTAACATTGATAGAGATCAAATGTCCGTGGAATATATTTTTTGGATAATGGTGTCTCATTTCCTATATCAGGTCAATAACATATTATCATATGAATAAAATAATTTTCTTTAAAATAAAACTTAATATTTTCAATGGTCCGATACGTGAAATATGATATCGTTCGGTACAGATGATTTGTGTCCATATATTCTCTATTTCGAATCAATCACATAATAAAAAGTAATATTTTGATGGGTATGAGATAAGAAATATATGATTTATGTCAATCTGACATTTGATATAAGCTTAGCTTTGTGAGTAGCTTTTTGGAACATAAACTAAAAAAGATTTGATAGTCATAAAATATTCATTCGTAAGTCTTCTATTCTCTTTTTTTTCACCTTTAAATTATCAACTCGCAAATAGCCATTTAAGAATAAGATTTAAAAAATAAAATCATATTAATTATGTATGACAAGTGTATAACATCATAAATATAAATGATGAACTTGGTTAAAATAAATAAGAAGAGGTGGTAATAATGATATAAAATGAGAAAATTGAAGGATTTCCAACCATTCCCAAAAGGCCTAAACCAATTTGGATCTTACCCACGAATCTTTGTGTATCTCACATAGGAAGTATAGTGTAGTTGTAAGTAGTACTAGCACTTTCCTTCGTGGTCCTTTTTGTATCAATATATTACCTTCCTAACTTTATCAACTCTTACCCAACTTGCATCCCACCCCAACCACTTATATATGAAATATGATCATTTCCACTAATGGAGAGATAAGTGTATTTTTTACCTTTATTTTTTAATAGTAAAAGTATGAGTCTATTGTAATCAAATGAATATATGTATCATTGAAAGTTGTATTTTCCTTTTATTTTTGAAATACTTATCTTTCCATTAATGTAGATGATCTCAACTTTGCCACTAATATAATTTTCTACGTCCTTCCATGTGACATGCATATTGGAATAACATACCTATAATAATATACAACTTGTACCTTCATTTACTAGTAAATTAACTAAGCCTGACATATCTAGCTACATTCTTCATCAACGTTTAGGTTTAGAGAAATTATGAATCCTAAGTTAGGTTGTTAGGGTATGATTTAGACTTAGTTAGGGTATGATTTATTAGAAGGACTTTTAATACCTAAGGTCATTATCTTCTTCTTCATCATTATTGTTAGAATGTACATAGCACTCTAAATATCTTGATAGTGGGTTTTTTATACAACTATAATGGTGCATGTTATTATCGAAAGAATAATTCATAAACATGTACCCTTCTTAACTTTCTATTACCTACTCGTGAATAAAGTAAAAAATTATATTTGTTATACCTGCTTTTCTTGTGAATTTTTATTGAAATATTCATTACTTCACTTTTTTTGGCTTAAGATGGCATGAAATTATTTGTTTTTCTAGCTTTTCTTGTGATTTTAACTACTTCACTTTTTTGGGTTTAAGATGTTATATTTGGAAATGAATTGACTCCTTTTTAGGACCCTCAAATATCTAAGTATTATGAGTTTCAAAATTTTAGATGTAATATTGTTGAAAAATAATTCTATTTTGTTTCTTACTACCAAAGTCAATTAAAAGAGAATTATTTTTCAATAAAATTTATAATGAAATTACTGAATTTGCAAATCCAGTTACATATTCTTTATACTTTATATTTGGGCATATTTGTTCTTAATCAAATAAATATAATTAAGATTTTCTTAGCTTGTAATTTGCTATGTTGCATGTTAAACATTGGAGAATGGGCTGAATACAAGACAACCAACCAAGTTATGGCCTAACAAGGCACTTTTGTGGCCTCCTTTCTCCACTACAATCACCCATATTTTGACCTTGTTGGATTGCCACTGTTATCTATATTAGTTTTTATTCAGAAGCTTCTTATATAGATTGGCAATGAGAAATGGGAAAGATCTACTTACTCCAAGAGTAAGTGAAAAAAACTTAGTCCTTATCTTAACCATCTATTCTTGGAAAATCTAATGATTTATATGTACTCACCAATTCAAGTCATTGGATTTCCAAAAAAATGAATCATCATGATGTGGAGTAGGACTTTTCCACTTACTCTTAGAGTAAGCGGATCCCTCCCCGAGAAATAAATATAGCCACTGCTTGATACCATAATACATCTAATAAGTTGTTTAAAATAAAATGTCATAAGTCTCTCACAAGTTATATCTCTCTAACAACTTCTATTCTAGCCCTAACCATTTTTCTAATAGATAAACATTTTTATCGCCTTTCAGTATATTCAAGTCTTACATCAGATACGAATGAATGAGTGAGAGATTTTGTAGTATCTCACTTATAGATGATTCTTCGTTTTTCTCATACACGATAATAATGAGATTCCATGATGGAGAGAGACTATATCATTAATGCGTCCAAAGATATAAATATAAAGACCTAAATACTTGCATTTACCACAAATCACTTTCTAACTTGTCATATATTCCAACATTGATGGGTTACATTAAATTATATGAGAAACTAATATTGTTGGGTTGTCAATATTGTATTTGGCAAGCTTGAAAGGGTTTCAAATATCAATATATCATTTCAATTGGACCTCAACTCTAGGCCCCTTCTTTGAACTATATATTAGTGCCACTTTAAAGGTCATTTTCATTTGAAAAAATTCAATGACATAGGTCAATATATTCCAATCTCTACAAAATGGTAGAAGGTTGATAAATGACTATGATAAACAAAGATGTTTTCATAAATGTGGAAATGTGGAGTTGAAAGAATAGAAGTATAGTTGTATACAAATAAGGTTTTTTTTGTGTGAGTGAAACGTAGCCCAACTCCTCTACAATATTGGAGAGTCCAGTACTGGATTATAAGGAAAAATGAAGATTACAATTTATTTTATTAAAATATAAGTTAAAACAGGGCCGTTGAATTTTTATTTTTGACACATGTCATAATCTCAATATGATAATGAACTCTCCAGTAACAGAAGAGATCCAAATTCGTGAAACATGGGTATAGTGATTGAGAGATTCTTTATTGGAGAGGGAAATGATGTAAAAAAATAAAAAAAAAATAACCTAAATTGACATATATATCATTTTCATTTAAAATAATATTACACTTTTATCCTTGGAACACATGTGAAAAAATTACTTCCCTCTTCATTAATGGAGATGATTCATAGTGATTGGGGATTATTATAGCATTGAAGAAATGTGAGAAGAGGTCAACTCAATCTTACTTCTCTGAAAGACAGTTAGGCTTCAATTCACCAATCATAAGACATGGTTGTGGAATGTTGAGTCATAATAAATATATTGGCTCCCATGTAATGCTTCTATTATATTTCACAATGCACATTTTTCAGCTACGGGTCGCTGCACACAAATTACTCACATAATTCCACCTCAGGGGATTTTATAATTTCAATTCATAATCATTCATATGAGTTCATTTCCACAAACAATTTGTGAATATAATTTTATTATGGTAATCAAAATTTCTCAAGTCTAGTCTAGTGAGCTATGAATATTGTAGGTAGGGGGAAATTGCCCAAGTCTTCTTTTATGTAGATTCCAATGGTGGAATGAATTATTTTCAGCAACTCTAAAGAAGCAATATTTCTCTTATCTATTGGTCTTGTCATATGATATTGATATGTACAGGGTCTTATCTATTTAAGTGTCTTTTCCAATACAAATACTGTAGTGGTAGCAAGATGTTGCTGTTAGTGTGAAGAGGCAAAGAATTATTGGTTTCATTTGATTGAGGAATTGACTTATGATTCATTGAAATGAGTGTTGGAAGTTGTTGTGTAGGATATACTCTTATGATTTTGTTCTGAGTTCATTTTAATCTATGCAGATTATATTCATCTTAGTGAAGATCAGTTAGTGAAACTAATTAAGGAATGTATGCAAGTCATAAAGATTGAAGTCATGTGTCTAACTTTGATAAATTCATGGTCGATATAAAACATTTTTCCACTATCCTGCAATCTTCTCTGGACATCTAATTTGATGAATTAAACTATGTTCCTTGATAACTGTAAGATGTAAAACAAAATACCTATTTGTAAAAGACATAAAATTTAGTGTTTTTATAGACTTTTCCCGGAAAATTATACCACCAATCAGCACTATATTGAATATTATGATAAAGGGATCTCAATTTTTAAAGATTAAACAGAGTTTATCCATCAGCCAGCAGCTATATTACTCTCCTTATATTTAGATGTGTATGATCTTAAAATTCCAAGTACACAAGGAACTATATGATTGAAGATCACAAAAATCTTATGCAGCCATGCAGGCTTAGATGATCATAAGACCAACATGCCAAAATTGGTTTGCAAGTCCAAAATTCCAAGCAAACGCCATTATTATACACAACATAAACTAAAGAATTAGCTCACATCTATGCCAAGTACAAAACCGGAGGAGAAAAACTAATTTATCTCAGGTTTGCTCTTCTTTTTTTTAATTCTCTTCTTAAAAGCCACAGGAACCGGATTCAACAATTGCGTATCGAAGCGTGAGTCAGGCACCCCATGATCTTTCTTCCGGTTAGCTCTTTTTTTAGCTACAAATAATAATGGAAAGACAGTTAATGATACTTGCACCAAGAAACAAAAAACATGCAAAAAGTTGATAACATGCACTTATGAAGGAAGCGATGAAGAATAAACCATTTTCAAAATGAAGTACAATCAATTATATTGATTAATAAATAAATTATGACGGGGATTAATGAGTTATATATGTAGATTTCCAAGGAAAATGGCAAAAACTAAAAGCTTGCAATAGCCAAACACAGACAGTAGTCATTGGATGGAGTACCTGATCGAGATTTAACTGAAGGTACTAGCTCACAACCAGTGCTCACTTTACCAAGCTCTGTATCTTTTAGCATCCCATCCGGCAATAAAAGCGTGGAATAATCCTCCATTTTCTTCTCATCAGGTTTTTGCTGTGGTATCTCACAAAGTTCAACTGCATCAGTTTTACATTTGTTAAATTGTGCAACATCCATTAAATTTTCAGAAATAGATGTGTTAATCTCCGAGACCCCATGTTCTGCAACTTTTAAATCCTCCTTGGGAAAAGTTTCATGCATCCCTGCCAGAAGAACTTTCTTCCGCTTAGCTCTCTTTTTAGCTACAAATAATAACAGAAATGCACTTAATTATACTTGCATCAAGAAATTGGAAACAAGCAAAGGTTGATAACATGTACAGATGCACTCAAGGAGGAAGCTATGAAGAATAAAGCATTTACAAAATGAAGTGCAATCAATCATATTATTAGTTCATCGCTTATGATGGGGATTAATACTAGTTAAAATATGTGAATTTCTGAGGGAAAAGGCAAAAAAATATAGCTTATCATAACCAAACAAAGACAGGAGTTGTCAGATGGGGTACCTGATCGAGACATAACTGAAGGTACTAGCTCGTAAACAGTGCTCTCTTTACCAACCTCTGTATCTACCAGCATCCCATCCGGCAATGAAATCGTGGAACAATCTTCAATTTTCTTCTCATCAGGTTTTTGCCGTGGTATCTCATTGATTTCAACTGCATCAGTTTTACATTTGTCACCATCCATTATATTTTCAGAAATAGACGTGTTAATCTTGAGGACCCCATGCTCTGAAATTTTTAAATCCTCCTCGGGAAACGTTTCATGCATCCTTGCCAAATGACGTTTCTTCCGCTTAACTCTTCTTTGAGCTACAAATAATAATGGATATGCACTTAATTATACTTGCATCAAGAAACTGGAAACAAGCAAAAAGTTGATAACATGACAGATGCACTCAAGGAGGAAGCTATGAAGAATAAAGCATTTACAAAATAAAGTGCAATCAACCATATTGATTAATTAATAATTTATGATGGGGATTAATACTAGCTAAAATATGTGAATTTCTGAGGGAAAACGCAAAAATAACATATAGCTTGCAGTAACCAAACAAAGACAGTAGTCATCTGATGTGGTACCTGATCCGGACTTAACAGAGGCTACTAGATCAGAACCAGTGCTCGTATTACCAAGTTTTGTATCTTCCAGCATTGCATTCGGCAATAAATGTGTTGCAAGCGTGGAATCATCTTTCATTTTCATATCATCAGGTGTTTGCAGTGGTATCTCATTGAGTTCAACTGCATCAGTTTTACATTCCTTAAATTGTTCATCGTCCATTAAATTTTCAGAAATGGATGTGCTGATCTCCAAGACCCCATGCTCTGCAATTTTTAAATTCTCCTTGGGAAAAGTTTCATGCATCCTTTCCATTTGTGCATTTAAAGAGGAATCGGGGGTGAAGATTTCTACTTTATGACCAACATTATGTGCATCATCTAGTTTGACATCTTCTGAACATATGTTCAGTTTCTTATCCTCACATGGTGTTACAGTATCCACCACATTACTTGATATGCACAAATCTGGTTCTGAAACATGTGCTTTTGTTGCAAACGGGGTGCAATTGACATCTGAATCGATAAAAATTTTGCTTTCTAATTTCGTGGTGTTTGTCGGAGTGTCTATCTCCTCCAAATTGAGAGCTTCCTTAGTTCTACTTCGTTTATTTTTCTTACGATTAGTGTCATGGCTCACTACTTGATGTGTTGCTATAGCATCAGATAATGAAATTTCACCAGGCTCGGGACATGCATCAAGCCTGTTGGGCAATTCAGTTGAGTTGTCAAATACATTACTTGCAGGTAAGAAATCCTTGACTTGAAAACCCTGAGATGGAATGCTATCGAAGTTAATGGCTTTCACAGGTTTTGGTGTTTCATATGAGGTTGATAAAGACTTTGTCAAGTCATCCAACAGGATATCACCTTCACCACTGGAGATAGGATCCCACTTTAATAACTCCTGATACCAACCTTCCTTAGAATGGGATGCTACATCTGATGATAAAACTTCTACCCTTATAGCCTCTTTGTAAAATTGCTTTTTCTTTAAAGAATTGGCTAAAAGAATCCTGCAAACCAATTCAGAAAGATATTCAAGATATCAATAATATTGGTTCTGGCAAACGAAAAACATCATAGGAGTTTAGCAAGTTTTCATACCTACAGTTTTTAGAAATAGCTTCTTTAGCACGGTCTTTGGATAGCCCCAATAATGACAACAAGTTTGCAACATCGAGAGGCCCTCGAAACTCATTCACCGAAGGAGCTTCACTTGAAAATACAATGTTTCTTCCCCGGGTCCAATCCATTAACAACTGCATGTTTAATCAGTATGAATGTAAGTTTGCACATATCTTAATACTGAAATCAAATACAAGGGTGTCGATTATAGATCTTAACCAGGAGGAAATGACGGTCTAATGATATAAATGAGGATTGATCCCACTTTATAAAAGAGAACCAAGAAACAGAGTAATTATTACAGCTAGACAAAAGGTACTGTAAAGTGTGAACCAAAATAAACTATTCCTGGCAAAGGCTTATAATTTCAGGTTTTTATTTCATATAAAAACTGCACCTAAAGGAAATAATTGGTTCCTCCCAGCTGTAAACAAATCTGTTCACCTATGTTCAGTTCTCGGCATAATCATAATTGCTTACAATCGAGTGAATCAATTATAGTAACCAAGTATATGCAGGTTAAATAAAATACTGAACCTAGCACAAGTTTGTCTAGAAATGCTTGACATGTTCTTAGTTACACAGACAATTTCTAATCAACCTATTCTGAGTCCACGAGCTATATATACAAAAGGTGAATGATGCCACAAAAGCAAGGTACTTAAGAATGATGCCACAAAGTTGATAAAGAGTCATCCACAAATAACTTGAAAGTGATACCAAATTTATTTATTTTAAAGAGTTATGATAAATAAACCATCAAATAATCAAAATTTTGTAGTGCATTCATATTATATAGGAAAGTAGGTATTACCTTAGCATTGGTAATCAATTGTTTCCTTGATTGGATATCAGTAATAAGACAAGCATAAGTCACTTCAAAATGCACCCCACGCTGTGTATCAACAAGACACATTTTCATTAATTTAAATCTTACAAGTGTCCGCCACATGCTCCTTTTGATTTGTAGGAAAAACCGAAAAAATCAAAGTCAGTAACAGACCTGAACAGCGGCTTTAATCAGATGTTGCTTCAACCTAAACGGCAACTTCATTGAGAAATCAATCGAAATGATATCTACCTGAAAGCAATTATTTTCAACATCAGCATTCATCCATCATTGAGGTTATGTTTGGATTTATGGAAAATCGGTGGAATGATGTAGATTTTCCATTGTTTGAACTATATTCAGTGGAATGTATATATATTTCATTATATTCCACCCAATACCTCTATTTTTTTCTTCACATAGAACCAAACCAGTATTCACTCTGTTTTCACTTAATTCCATGATAAAATATTCAAACAATGAGTTAAGTTTTTCTGTTCCATTCTATTCAATCTTCAAAAACAAAAGCAAAGCTCAAAAAATTTAAAAAAATAAGAACAAACAAACCTCCATTTTCTCACACGCGAGATCAAACGAACTCTGATTCAACGGCTTCACGGCAACCAAATCATAAGTCTTCAAAATCGGGTTTCCAGAATTGATAGCCTGACACTGAGGACCACTATCGACGCAAACCGTTAGGCGCGTGTATTGACGAAACGGAGTGGATATTGGGATTCCGAGAAGGTCACGGTGAAGCTTAGCAGAAGAAGAAAGAGCGGGAAGGAGCTTGAATAGAGAGGTTATGGTAAGGGGAGAAATAGAACAAAGGTGTTGATCGGACATAACGCCGGTGATGGTGCGGTTATAAGCGATTCCGGTGTAACCTAATTCCATGGCTTTAACCGCTATTTTGGTGCGGTTACTATCGATGGTGGATTTCTTGTTAGGACCTGATGGCTCTGGGTAGGGTATGTTTAGGTCCATGTACCCCATGGCGCGGCGCAGCGAAAGGGAGAAGAAGAAGATAGTGAGAGATGTTGGATTAGGAATTAGGGTTTAAGGTTTTTCAAATATTCATATGCTCATAACTATTAACACACCAAAAATAAAAGGCATTCAAATTCACTTTTGCTATTTACTTTTTAACCCCCACACAATTGATAAATGGTGAAATTGAGACACATTTATCATCACAAAATATGTATCATTTTATGCAATTTTTATTTTATTATTGGTCTTATTATACTCTTCTAAGTAATGAAAAAAGACTAAGGGAGTAATAAATATTTTGGGATATAAGATATTTATTACTATACATAATATAATAAAAAAAAGTCAAATATTATTTCTCTTGGATACATGTTATAATAACATTCATTTTTTTCCGCTCAAACTTATTCTCTAAAATCAGATATTTACTTTTCTACCCCAAAGTCATTCACATTAATTTCATATATGTGTCACTACTTTTCTTCATTTAAATTTTTTCGATTCACATTAAATCTCCTACTACTTTTTCACTCACATTCAATTTCACCATAAAAACATTTCAATTGCTTTTTTAAAAATACATGTCATTCTCTCAAATCTTTCATTTTCATTTTCATTTTCAAATATCTTCTCATTTTCAAAGAATATCCATACTTTTAAAAAATCTTTCATTTTCATTTTCAATAATATTCCCTTTCCAAAGAATTTTCATAATTTTAAGAAAAATTATTAAATAATATTCTATAACAATAATAATAACTTTAATATTAAACAAAATGTTTTTTACATTTACTAAAAATTTAAAATTATTTAAAAAAAATACATTATTAATAAAAAATTATTAAATGTTTTTTACATTTACTAAAAAATTAAAATTAAAGCACTCACCCACCCTCTATATACATTTCATTTTATATATATCAAAAACAATGCACTCGCCCTCACACATTGTATTGATCTTTATATATTTTAATTTAAAATTCAATGTGGAAGAATTTTACATGAAATGTGGATAGTTTTTATCCTCCATTTGCCGTTATTTAGTAAATCACTATTTGTCCATCCATTTTTCGCTCAAAAAAGTAATAGTGGAAAAATTAAGTTCATTTGTTAACTATATAAGAAAATAAATTTCTTCCATTTACTATATAATAAAATTAATTCATCTCACTTCATCACTTGACATATGTCATTTCCTCCTTAATTTTTTTCTCTCCTAAAAGGTTTCATGATACTACTATGTACCTACTACCAACACATAATCACTTTTGTATAATGTATATTTTAAAAATTAATAATAGTGATTATTGATTGGACCATTTGTTTTGCTTTTTTAATCTATTACTATATAAGAAAAAAAAAGGTCTTAAATGATGTCATCTTTGGACACATGCCGCATTCTGGTGTAATATTTTCCCTCCAAAATAGTTTCACAACTTAGCACCAACCCACACTCTATCTAATTCTCATCAACTTATAATGCATCAATCCACACTCTATCTAATTCTCATCAACTTATAATGCACCAACCCACACTCTATCTAATTCTCATAAAAAATATCTCATTTTAATTATATCATATTAAGAACACGCATTACATGAAAACACGATATTAATAGTCTATTATTTTTGTACATCATATTATTTATGTTTAATAGTCCCTAATTTCAAGTCAATAACTATTATGTTTATATTATATCCTAACAACTATGAAGATAAATTAATTATTTTATATTAAAATATGCACTTTAAAGAACATATCTATTTGTCATTTAATTTTATATTCATTCATTTATTTTGAAAATATATTGATTATATTCCCTTTTTCTATATAATTTATTAAAATGTTCCTATGAAATATATTAATATTTTATGTATAACAGTTTTTAACGTTAAATTAACTTCTACATGTAATTAATTTATTGTGTAATATAATAATTTTAAAAAAATATTATAGTCTTTTAGTTCATGTCTATCTTTCCATCGTATAAACAATATTAACTATAATATTATTAAATATTATATTTATATATATTTCTTTAGTGTACTCTATTTTCATGTATACATCTATTTAGTTGAGGATAAAAATTTATTAAATTACATTATTTTGTAATATTAAAGAGAAGTAACGTTGTAATAATAATTATATTTTTAGTGTGTAGATATAATATGGAAATGAGAGATACAAATAATGAGTTGTATTTATAGAATAATATAGAAAATGTGACAATAATAAAGAATGAATGATATTAAAGAGAAGTAACGTCGTAATAATAATTTCATTTTTAGTGTATAATATTAAAGAAAAGTAACGTCGTAATGATAATTACATTTTTAGTGTATAATATTAAAGAGAAGTAATGTTGTAATAATAATTACATTTTTAGTGTGTAAATGTAATATGGAACTGAGAGATACAAATAATGAGTTGTATTTATAGAATAATATAGAAAATGTGATAATAATAAATAATAAATGATAAGTATAAAGAAAACGTTTTAATAATGGTGACAATGATATTTATAGAAAAGTAATTATAAAAATTTATATTTCATATTTATGTCTATAAGGATTGAGTTATAAAGAAAACATGAGCCATATGAAAAGTGAATCGGTGAGTTCTTTGATCTCATGTATGATTTTTCCTTACTTCTTCCCTTTTAACTTATGCATATTAACTTTTTAGTGTTTTTTTGATATGCAACTCAGTATCTATTGTTTTTCATTTTCTATATCTGTTGTTGCCAAAGCTCTAGAGTGTGTGTTTTTGTATTCATCTCCTACAATTCACAAACATGCAATCTCTTTTCATACCACACCATCACTTAAGGATGAAGAAGAGTGAGATAGGGAGGATGGTGAAGAGTAATATACATAAGGTGGCATAGTCGTTATCTTTAGACTAATGTACATTTTTTTTCCTCAACTGAATCTCTTCCAAAATGTTATATTTTACTTTAGCTGAGGAATTTAATTAATATTGGTCATTGAAGTTGAATAGATTTATTGATGAAGATGTAAACATTTTATAAAATTGCACTTCAAATGGTAATCCGGGTAACATAAGTGTTCTTAACAATGCGAATGTACTAACAACATGTGTATTTCAATTACGCGAATGTATAGGTAACATGTGTCTTCTTAGCAATGCGAATGTACGAGTAACATATATGTTTTTAATCATTAAAATGTATGAGTCACATGTTTGTTCTTAACAATATGAATGTACATGTTATATGTGTTCTTAACCATATGAATGCATATGTTATTAATCATGCGGCAAAAATACCACCTGTGCATATGCACGGATAACTTGTTAGTTTTAAACTAATTTAAAGTAATGGGTGATCACATTTACTCATATAGTATCACGATTTGATTTCCCTAATTTCATTAAAAAAAATCAAATTTGAAATTGGAAAATTATTTCATTTTCTACAACTTTTAAATTGTTTATTTTTAAGAGAAAATCATGTAATATAATGTTTTGGTTTCCTATTTTCATTACAAAATTCAAATTTGAAATTGTCATTTGTTTTTCTTATGTGTTTGAAGAGACACATACATAAGTACCATATGTGTTCTTGACAATGCGAATGTATGAGTAACGTGTGTGTTTTAACTATGCGAATGCACATGTAACATGTATGTTCTCAACAATGCGAATGTACGAATAACATTTGTGTTTTTAACCATGCGAATGCAAGAGTCACATATGTATTATTAACAATATGAATGCACGAGTAACATATTTGTGTTTTATCCATGCGAATGCACATGTAATATATGTGTAATTAACCATGTGAATGCACATGTAATATATGTGTAATTAACCATGTGAATGCACATTTAATATGTGTTCTTAATCATGCATAAAAAAACATTGCTTCGTGCTAATGCACGGTTAACTGGCTAGTGACTCTATCTATACTACTTATAAAGGGAAAACACAAATTAACTACCCACGGTGTAATTTGTGTACCTATTTTACCCTTCATAATTTAGAATTCAATGTTATAAATAAACTTTGAGCATACCATTAATAAAATTCCATCAACTTCCATAAACTTCCATAGTTACATTATTAAACTTTCATAAACTCTTATGTAATTATGTATGTACACCATGTTATTTATGCAATATGAATAAGAGAGAAATATTTAATATAAATATGGAAAGATAATTGATAATTTAAATTTTTTAGTATATTTTTTGGTACATAACTTATTTGGAATATGAATATAATTGATAATATGTAATGAAAAATGTAATAAAATTATACAAATTACTTACAATCCACTTACTTATTTCCACATAAAACCATCATATCATTTTTTCCTGATTTTTTAACAAGGTGATGAAATGCAACAACGTCCCAAATTCATTGAACAAGAAAGATTTGATATAGGGTTCATAGCTTAGGTTTATTGGTTTTTTGTTTTCAATGAGAAGAGAAAATATAATTAATGCATAAATATCTTTTATTTCGTAGAAAAGGGGAATTATGGTCAAATATTTGATTCATCAAGCTAAGTCAATATACATTTTATTATAAATATAAAAAGAAAATTAATGTCAAATATTTAATCCATCAACTCAATAGTTTGTTCTCCAATATAAAATAGAACATATAACACAAAATTAACTGAATCAACACATCAACATAGAACATGTTCATCTTGATAACAACTTAGCTATAACGTGACGTGGTATCTATACATTTCGTGCTCAGGGTTCAATTTATCACAACATTGAGGTAATTGTTCATTGCTAAGTAGTAAATTTTTTTATTGCAAGACATCTGTCATTCATTAACATTGAACAGTTACCTCAATTGAATATATTCAACTGCAAATTATAATATTTAACACAATTTATCACATTAGATATTTATTACATATAGACCATACATTACAAACGATAAGAAAGCGGGTTGGCAGGCACGACAGTGCCTGACAACACGCTAGTATAAATAATGCCCTTTTATTTAGTTTATGAGGACCAGTTTGTATATATTTTATTTTTTAGGACCAATATTATCTTTATTTTAATTTTTAGAAATTAATGTGAATTGTTATTCCTTTATTTTTAAATACGTTACAAATTTATTTTAAAAAATAAACTATATTCATTTTTATATTAAAATTCTCACACACAAACATGATGTTAAAATGTTAAATAGTGTTGGTAGGTAGATGAATCTCTTACATATAATATTTGGGGTTCAATCAATATGATGTGTATGATTTTTTTTAATAATTAAGGTAAAATTTGTTAAAATAATATTTACATCTCCATTCACAAAAGCAATGAAATTATTTGTAGCTATAAAAGTGATCACAAAGGTGTTCAAGGTTAAGTTGAGATAATATTCCTTCATAAGAGAATTTGGGTGGTAAGAGAGAAATATATTTTGTAAATTTTATAACTTTGAGTGATAAATTTGAATAATAAATTCATTTTTTAGAAAAATAGTGATAAAATACCTACAAAAAAATTATGTGGAGAGAAAAGTGAGTTTTCATTGTCATGTGGAGTGAAAAATATTTTATGAGTCCCCGCATATTTTTTTCTTTATACTCTATTTTCTCTCTTTACCAAATGAAGGAAAATTCTATAGTTACCTTGTTTTCTCTCCTCCTCTTTTGTTTCCATCCATTTTCACTCAAACCAAACATGGTATAAGTGTTTAACTTATCTTTTCCCTTTGTGGTTTTTTTTGGTGTGGATTAGTGGATATATCAGTTCAGATTTAGGCCTTATGAAGGAGACAATGTAGTTACCCCTTCTCCCTGCCACACAATAAACCAATCTTTAAAAATGGGTCAAATATATCTCATAATCATGTAAAAAAAAGTTCACCTTGAATTTGTGCTTATGTAATAATTCACTCACTTCCAAACTCATAATGCAAGATTTGATAAGCTTGAAATTGATCGGAAAATTTAGTGATATGTATGTCTAAATATTAGTCTTTAAGTTTTTTTTTGTACTCCTCAAAACAAATATCGCTCTAAAAAATCAAACTTTTGATATATGGATCATTCTGAGAATTTAGCATGACATTATACTATACTAACACTTGTATGGGAGGGGATCCACTTACTCAAATAGTAAATTTTTAAAATTTACTTAACATCTTAATCAGTGTTGTGATAACCAGATCGGACGATCTGACCAGTTCGATCGTTGATCGGACTTGAAAACGACTCCACTTTGTAATCTTAACCGAATGAGAAGTTGTACCGCTTTGAACCGGAGAAATTCCGATTTGAACGTGCTAAACCCGATTAAACCAGAATAACCCGGAAATTCACTTAAAATTTTAAAAAAATGGAACATTACTCTAATGTTTTATTTTATTTTGGTTCAAAAAATATAGAAAGATGTTACTTCACTATAGTTTTATAAAAATTATTACTTAATTGTTTAAACCGGTTAGAAGTAATATGGAAACTCTTCCCGAGGTCAGATTTCACAACATTGGTCTTAATATTAATTTTATTAATAATAATTAAATAAGTGCTCCAATGAATTATGAAGTAAGAATATGGACTTGGAGTTAGGCCCTGCCCCATACAAACCACTCCATAATTTAATAATTTTATTATGGGGTGGGATCCAGTAAGTGGAAAAACACTTACTCTACATCATGACCATTCATTTTTGGGAAATCCAATGGTTTGAATTGGTGTCATCAAGATTGGATGACTAAGATGAAGAGTAAGGGTTTTTTTGGAGTAAGTGATCCTCCCCTTTATTTTTTTATGTAATGTTTTTGGTCCAAACTCAACCAAAAGCTTCTTTCTAGTTTCTACTCACCACTCTCTCATTTCCTCTCTATCGCTTTCTGGCTCCGATTTAGGGCACAACTCACTCGCTCTTCGACTCACATCCTTTTCTCTTCTTCAGGTAACTCTTCTCAAACTTCATCATATTCCTTCTTTCAGATCTAACGTTTTCCTCATCAATTTAGGTTTCGCACTTCAATTCCACTTTCCTTTATATTTATTCTTTTTAACTTTAAATCCTCAGCGAAGTAAGGTCTATTAGATTCGATTGCTGATCAATTTATGCTGGAGTGTTTCAATTTGTAGTTATTTACTGCGTTTGGTTTAGCCTTTGAAATTTGTTTAAACCTTTTTGAGATTTTTCAGCGAGGCTAATTTTTTTGGATCTTATTGTTTTGCTTTTATGTGACGCTATCAATCGTTTGTGAACAGTATGTTTCAACTTTATTTCCCGCTTTGCTATGAATTTGATGACTTTCAATTTGGTTTGAAGTGTTGTGTGAATTATGATTGCTGTTGTGTTAGAGTGTGTAAATTGTGGGGGAAAGTGATTTAAGTGGCCACAATTGCAGGTGCATTGTGTCAATATTCGGTTGTACACCACAATTTGAAACTACACTGAAGAGTTTGCACATACTTAGTTCAGCTTCAAGGTGGCCATTTTTATTCATGCCAGAAAAAAGGCAATTGAACTTTGGTTTACATTTGAGAACCAAGGGGGGTCCGAATTGTGTTACTTACTTTGTTATACAGTTGGATGCGTAGAACTGAATCACATTACATCTGATGTTGTCTTACACATTCTTTTCTATTCAGGTTGTTGTTTGGTTGCAAGGAAAGGCTCTCTTACCTCATCTGTTGACACTGAACATAAGAGAGGACTGTTTTTATCAGAGTGATGCGTTTTGGCACGACCTTGTGAAGTTCATGCAATGTCGGGATTACTTAATGTATTCCCTTATGTCCTATAAAGCAAGAGACTGTTTTCAATAGTTTATCTGGCCCTTTACTATTTTTGAACTGTCATGGCCGCTTAATTGCTATAATTTTGAATTGTTTTAATTGGATATTTTCACCTTTTCTTACTAGTTTGATGTTAATGGCTTATACTGCGGTGCGTATGACTTTGTCCTCAATTTTTAGTCTGAAATTTCTACATGTATATTCATTGAATTCAAGTTTAATCTCCTTGATATTTCTTATCATTGTTCTCTGGCATATTATTTTTACACCCATGCTTGGTGACTGAGCTTTGTTGGGGATTACTGAGTGACATCTGGCTGATTGATATACACAGTCTGAAATCAATGTACTATTGTACTAGTTATAGGGTTTTGTGCTTCATATTTTTGTGTCCTGGTCATTAGAATGTCTCATGAATATGTTGATAAACGATAAATTGGAGATTCAAAACATGTATTCAGTGCTCTCTAAAGGGAAAGCTGACATTGATTCAAATGTCAGCCCATGTAGTGAGGGAGAGTTTATGAGTGCTTAAATTATATGTATATATTCTAGACAATTATTGACTGCCAGTAAACTTTAATTTGCTTCAACTTTATATCATAACTGCTAATCATTCTATGCTATGCTGCTTACTGGCTCTTGCCTGTGTGGTTAATTCTATTGTTTGGCATGAAAAACTATTGAAAAGTAAAATTCCCGGCTCTTGTTTAATATTTCATGCCTTATGCTGGTTGGATGTATCACAGAATGAGAAAATCTCTGTAAGTTTAGTTATTATTATCATTTGTTATTTCTTGTAAGACATTGATCCCTGTTTGTCACATGTCTCTACAATTAATGTAAATGGTAACACAGTTCTTTTTGCAGTCTTCTTTGAACGGATCTGCTTCAAGTCTTCCAGATGGTGCTGGACGGTCTTTTGCTACATCATTCTCTGGTCAGTCTGGTGCAGCTTCCCCAGTTTTTCATCACACTGGTGGGCAATTTTTGCTGGATTTAATCCCTTTTCTTCTACATTCTCCCTTTAGTTCTATAATTTCTAGGTTCTTGCTGCAGGATCTATTCAGGGATTGCATAACATTCATGGGAGCTTTAACGTTCCAAACATGCCTGGTACACTCTCATCAAGAAACTCAACAATAAGCAGTGTTCCAACTGGGGGGGCTCAACAACCTACAGCAAGCCTATCTAGTGGAAGATTTGCATCAAATAATATACCTGTTGCTCTGTCACAGGTATCTAGGAATGTATTTATGCTTGGATTTTTAGAAACTGAGAGTAATAGCTAAAATTTTAAGCATATTTAATTTTTCTGTCATTTTGTTTCTAGTGTTGCTAAAGGTAAAATGTTTTCACTTCTCTTTCAATCATATTTGCAGCTATCTCATGGACATTCAGGAGTCAACAATAGAGGGGGTATAAGTGTTGTAGGAAATCCTGGATTTAGTAGTAGCTCAAATGGAGTTGGCGGTTCTATTCCTGGGATCCTTCCAACTTCTGCCACAATGGGTAACCGAAACACTGTTCCAGGATTGGGAGTATCTCCAATTTTGGGAAACACAGGTCCTCGAATTACAAGTTCTATGGGAAACATGGTGGGTGGGGGCAACATTGGGAGGATAGGCTCTGGTGGAGGATTGTCTGTACCTGGTCTTGGTCGTCTAAATTTAAGTGGAAATGGTGGATCTGGTGGTTTAGGTGTGCAAGGACAAAATCGACTGATGGGTGGTATGCTTCCACAAGGTATGTATTCCAAGGTCAGAAATGCATTGAAGCGGTGTGAAAGTGATCCTTTCTCCTAAGAAATATTTGATAATGTTAAGATTACCAGATATCTTCATATGTGTAGTTGTTGTCAAAAGAGTTAGATATTAAAGCACTGCAAACTTTGTTCATGTATTTCTTTTACTTTTTTAATGTTTTCTTATCCTGGGACATCTATTAATGCACTCCTTTTTAAGGATAAACCTCTTATATCTGCTTAAATTAAGTTCACGGATGCAGTGTTTTTAGTGTTTGCTTTTATCATTAGATGACAAGTTGTTTGAGCATGTAGAGTTCAGTGACTTACAATATTCAAAAGGTCAATGGTCTTCTGAGCTGTGATTCTTGGACATACCTAAAAGTATTTTCTTTATGTGTGATTTATATATAAATTGTAATAATGAGGAATAGTATCTGTCTAGACTCTCCTGTTAGCATTAAGTCATTTGGATACAGAGTTATGTTTATCTAATCTCCCCTTCATAATGATTTTGTGAAAATTTTAATTTCTTCCTATATATTGGAAAGTAGACTACAGTGTTGTCATTGGTTTATGGAAGCGGGCTCCGATGTCACCATGATATGATCATGTGTGGTATTAAAGAAAAGTGGCCACTGACCAAAAGGCACCCATAATGTTAGAAGATACCAGGATATAAGAAAGACATAGGAAGCAAAGAGGTCTCCAAGTAGGAAATAGTGGGGCCCGGCACAGTACAGGTGTTATAGCAGCTTGTACTTTCTTCGCTGCTCTGCACATGACATATGATAGTGCTGTTATGTTGTAGACACCATACCATGAGGGTTTATAACACGGCCTTCAAACTGCCATGGCCACTCCATTTTGCTATGGTGCCACCATTGACAACACTGGTGGACTATTGTCTTCAATAAGAGAGAAACATGTGCATTTGATTTCACTGCAATTTACACTTGGTAATATAGGTTTGTGATTAATCTTTCTGTTATTTCGCTGTTGCCTGTCTATCTGTTTGGCTGCTTTGAATTTGTTGTCACTATACAAATTTGTTGCCTCCTGCTTTGCATTCGCTCTTTAGCCATCCCCACCCAGTGGATAAAGGTTTTGGTGACTGTTGTATGTCTGATTGTTATATGTTTGTTTGTTACTATACTTGCTAAATTTGCTAGAAATGCCTGTTAAAAACATGCAATCTTTAGGTTTATATGAAATGTTTGTTAGATGTTAAATACTTACATTAACCTTTGATTTTAAGTTGATTTGATATATTCATTAAATAGGTGACATCCACTTTTTGATTCAGGATCTCCACAGGTAATTTCAATGCTAGGAAGCTCTTATCCTGGTTCCGGTGGTCCTCTTTCACAAAACCATGTTCAAGCAGTAAATAACTTGAATTCAATGGGGATGTTGAATGATGTGAATTCAAGTGACAGTTCACCTTTTGACATCAATGACTTCCCTCAATTGACAAGCCGTCCTAGTTCTTCAGGAGGACCTCAAGGACAGTTGGGTGTGTGAAGGAAAATATTTTTTGCTTGATGTATTTATTTGTTCACCTTCTACAATAGTGAATAACCTAAGCTATAAATTTCAGGTTCTTTACGAAAACAGGGTCTTGGTGTTAGTCCCATTGTCCAACAAAACCAAGAGTTTAGTATTCAAAATGAAGATTTCCCAGCTTTGCCAGGATTCAAAGGTTTGTATATTGTTTTGCAAAGATTTCATATACTATCTTCTTTTCTTGCTGTAGAGATTAGAGTGTGTCTTGTGCATATGGGGGTGTAGAATGAAATTTATGCTTTCTCTTCTGGATGAGCTTCTGGCATGTACAATTACTTCCTGTGCTCAGCTGCGTTACTTTTTTGCATGTGCTGAATGCTTTCTTAACATTGTGAAGTATACATCGGTATTTTGCCCCCGATTCTCTTTGGTTTTTATAGGTCCAAGGGCTCATTGCTTCGGTATTTGTATATTATCTCTCTGTCCTTATTCGTTTAATCAGGATGCTTTAATGGTCCCCTTTGTTTCTGAGGAATGAATGATTTCTTAAATTTGCACTGATTAACCTTTGACGATTCGCTGGAAATTACATCTCAGGAGTTGTCTATATCCGATGACTTTCTAGTTATTTTTGGTTGACTGTGTCCGGTCACAGAACTGAACTCTGAGTGGAGGTTGGTCATTTGGCTTCAGTATTTGTTTTTTTTACCGTAGTATCTGTACACAGGTGGTAATGCAGATTTTGGCATGGATATGCATCAGAAAGAACAACTTCATGACAATGCTGTATCAATGATGCAATCTCAGCATTTCTCGGTGAGTTTCATATTGTCAAATATTCAGATATCTTATTTACACATCCATGTTTATAATTTTTATGGATCAAAATTGGTCCCCAATCTTATTTGCCTTAAATCTGCAGATGGGGAGGTCTTCTGGTTTCAGTTTGGGGGGATCATATTCATCACACCGTACACAACAACAACAGCAGCAGCATGGTCCTTCAGTAAGTAGCGGTGGTGTCTCCTTTTCATCTATAAACAATCAAGATCTACTCCATCTGCATGGCTCAGATGTTTTTCCATCATCACACTCAACTTATCATTCCCAATCACAGGTCTGTAAGTTTTCTACAACTATAGATGATTGCACTTGTTTTTGTAACTAGAACAAATCTCTTTAATTTTAGCTTATCTATCACCAAAGCAAAGCAAGTGTTCCTGACATTTAAAGAACTTCTGTGTTTGGTTTAGACCAGTGGACCTCCTGGCATTGGATTAAGGCCTCTAAATTCTCCAAACACAGTTTCTGGTATGAGTTCATATGACCAAATCATCCAGCAGTATCAGCAACATCAGGGTCAATCCCAGTTTCGCAACCTTCACCAGATGTCAGCTGTAAATCAGTCTTTTAGGGATCAGGGCCTGAAGTCTATGCAAACTGCACAATCTACTCCAGACCCATTTGGTTTGCTTGGCTTGTTAAGTGTCATCAGGATGAGTGATCCTGACCTGACATCTCTTGCTCTTGGAATTGACCTTACAACACTTGGGTTGAATTTGAATTCATCAGAAAATCTGCACAAAACTTTCGGGTCTCCATGGTCTGATGAACCGGCCAAGGGTGATCCAGAGTTCAGTGTGCCACAATGTTATTATGTGAAACAACCTCCTGCTCTACACGTGAGATGCTCTTTACTGTGCTTTATAATTTCGTTGCTATTATTGTCTTCCCTTTAATTCGGCATAAGTCTTTTTTTGTGTAATGCAGCAAGGTTACTTTTCAAAGTTTTCCGTGGAAACGTTGTTTTACATATTTTACAGGTTCTTTTTTATAACTAATCTTATTCAGTTTCACACTGATTTGCTTGATGTTATCAATTAAGCATTATTTGATATTCTATTGCAGTATGCCCAAAGATGAGGCACAGCTATATGCAGCTAATGAACTGTACGCATCCTCTCACATGCATCCTTTTGTTGTATTGTTTTTGGATGATTTGGTCTTAGTTCGAAACTATTTTAGAATTATTATTATTATTACAGTTCAGGGATTCTTGGCAAAAGTATTTCCAGTTTTGGAATAATAAACTGTATGGGTGGTTTATTATGTTTATGTGGTTAACACATCAACCCCCTCTTTGAAAACTACTAACCATTCATGCAGGTGATTATTCTAGAACAAGGTTTCTGTCTAGAATATTTAAATTGTAATTCTCCTAATTTATGGTTTCTCAACACAATAATTACTGACAACATAGAGTGGTTGCTTTCAGTTACAAACGAGGGTGGTTTTATCACAAAGAGCATCGCTTGTGGTTTATAAGAGTTCCCAACATGGAGCCGCTTGTCAAAACAAACACATATGAGAGAGGATCTTACCACTGTTTTGATCCAAGCACTTTTGAAACGGTCCGGAAGGTTAGTTTTTATGAACATATACTGTATTGGTGAACACACCCTCAAACTATGATACATGATATTGCTCTCTCTCTCTCTCTCTCGGAATAATTTGGTCCCATTTAGGTTTCTAATGGACAATGTCTTTGCAGGATAATTTTGTTCTTCATTATGAAATGTTGGAGAAGAGACCGGCTTTGCCCCAACATTGAGGAGGAAAGAAAACCTTTTCCTTTATGGATTTATGCTGTTAGGATTTTAGTCTCTTTGAAGCATTAGTGTTCCCTCAATTTGGCATTTCTTTTACAATTTCTTGAATCTTGTTCAATCAAGATTGAGGATCTTTTTCTCTCCTGCCTTAATATGGATATTAGTTTAGATAATAGACGTTAACGTTAGGATAAACCTAATTGTCTCGCTAATGCACAGTAATATGTAAGAAACAAACTATTGAGGCAGATAACAAGGGAAATTCCTTAACATTTCTTCTTTACTTGATTTCATACAAGGTGAAGGCTGTGATGTTCTTACTTGGTTTAGAGCATGGATGCACCGAGGACAAAATGCATTCTTATGTGTGACATTCATCATTGAAAGTCACACATCAGAATGCATAAAGGAAAAGGTTAAGTAAAGAATGCATAAGAACATCATAAGAACACCAAGCTAATTAATAATTAGATCCATCGGTAAAAAATACTACGCCTGCAAAATTCTATCAATGCACTAGGGGTCAATGCAGCCCTATTATGGACCAGATAAAAAATTTCACATATCCATCTTCTTCTGGTAATTAGAATCTATCATGAATCAAATCATATTGTTATTTATATAATCAATGTTAACTCTGCTCATTCAATGTGTAAAGAACTAATCTTATTCGAGATGTGTGATCTATCTTCTCCACAAATATTACTTATTGGGATTGAATTATTGACCTTTTGATGTATATGAGTTTTAGTAGGACTTTACACCACTAAATCAACGGATATCCAATTTGCTTTATGACTATCATATTGGTTAGGTGTCTTTAATGTATATTTTATTTAATATTTACCAATCTAAATTATTGAATATAATGAAGGATTCAAATCATTATATTTAATCAACATCATAATTTTGTTTACATTTATTCATAAAGTGCAAGCTCCTTCCAACTTTTTATGTTGAGTGTTCAGCGTAGGACCAATTGGATTTAGCACGTACATCATTGATTGATAAAATAATCTAAAAGAGTAATCTTATCGACAATAAATTAGATATGTAATTTGAAACAAATTATTAATAAATAAAATATTACTTTATAATATATGTTATTTTAGAATTTGGAAGATGATTTAGTAAAAGAAAAACTATATATCATTTTTTTCTTAGTAAAAAACTAAAGAATACCAAGCAAACAAAGTTGTTTTTAACTAGGGGTGACAAATGGATGGATTTGAATGATTTTGGATTTGGATGAAAAGTCATTCATCAATCAATTTAAATTATATTTTAAGTTATCCAATTCATCCATATCCAATGAATTATAATCCATCTAATTTATCTATGACTCCATTTTTATGGATTTGGATAGATTAATATTCAACTCAACCCATGACTTCATATTTTTACAATATGTTTTCTTTTATAAAAGAAAACATTTTTAAAAAGTTTTTTTTAAAACACGTTTAAAAATGTGAATTTTTTAAGTTTTTATCCGAAACTTAAAAAAATAATAAATTTTTAAAAAATTAACTTTAAAGATTTTAATGGGAAACTATATGGTTAAACTTAAACTTTCAGTGTTAAAACCTTCAAGTGAGCTTCAAGTTAGTGTTGTTAGAAAATTTTGACGTATATAATAAAATTCATATTTTTTTTTTCTATTTCTCTCACTCTTCATGTTTTTTTGTTGGTTACAAACATAAATAATATTTATCAAAGTTAAATTACATGATTGATAGATAGTTGAAATATCCAATTGAATGAAGTATAAGAAAAATAGAATTGGCAAGAAATGTTAAACACTAAATTCAATTTTATGTGAAGGCTAAGTAAAAAAAGATTTTATATCCAAAACAAGATGATCAATAAACTTCTAGCAATCACAAATCTACAAAATTAAAACATATTTTCATCAATAGTTGAGACTAAAATAACATAAATTTACAATGTTGCATTAACATAAGTTTTAAGCTTAAAAATAACTACTAACACAATTACTGTGATGAGGGAGCCTCATATACAATAATCAGCAAATAATTTATCATTACAACACAAGCATCCACAATACAATACAACAAATAATATTTTAATGTATATATAAGGAATCAAAAGATAAATCAATCAATCTTGAAGGAACATCAAAATTAAAATAAACTATTAGAAGAAACAAAATCTTCAATGAAGATGAGAATGTATGAAGATATTGGAAAAAAAATACTCCATAAATGAAGAAAGCAAACTTTTATTGAGGGAATATTTTTGTTAGAAAGGGTAATTCAACTTTTGAATGAATTATTTTGTTAAAATTGAGTTTGCACATTGTTTTGAGAAAAAAATATGTTTTTACTTTTACTTTTTTTTTTTGTTGGATTTAGTATCCATCCAAATGGATATATCAATGGATATTCATTAGATATAATGGATGAATTTGAATCCATCTATTATCAACACTATCCATTGGATTATATCCATTTAAATCCATTATTTCTAATGGATGAATTTAGATGGATTTTGGATCGATCGTGGATTGTGTATAATTTTATCACCCCTACTTTTAACCGAAATATTGGATTGACGTACTGTACTTTTAACCGAAATATTCGATTGACGTACTGTATCGAAAACATGAAAAGTAGTAAACAGAGCCCAATGTGAAACAATTATGTGCCAATAATGAAGTTACTTGTTATCCCTGAAATCTTTGTTAATTCCAAAGCTTATGATTGTAATCATGTCACAACAATGATGAGCACAACTTCTTCATCCCAACAATTCAAATATTCTTTAAGAATGTCCAAGTGCCGAGGAGTAAACTCTTAATGTGGTTGAATATTTTTTAATACAATTTTTACCTTGGTTATTTTTATAAAACATTATTCAATATTATGTCAGTTAAGGAAATTGATTAATATATTTCTAACATTATTTTTTTAAACAATTAAATATTTAATTTTTAGAATTACAATTTATTATTTGGACTTATTCAGTTTTATTCAATTGAATTAATGATTTCTTTTTCATTAAATAAATATTTTTTATTACTAATATTCAACTAATGCAACCCAAAGTCATAAAGTGTAATAAAAAGGATAAAACCAATTTCTCAAAAGGGATAGATATAAGGACATGGTAAGTACTAATTGTTAAGCAATATATCTATGGATGAATATGAGATAAGTGAGTGTGAGACTGTCAATAGTTTTACTATTGCCTGTATCCACACCTATAATTAATATGTTTTATAAAAGCTATTATACAAACATTAATATTTGTATGTTTCACTATAATTTAATTACTAAAATTTCATTATGAAATAATAAAACTAATTATAATAAACTCAAATAATATATATAATATTTATTAAAAAAATAAATTAATGAATATGCAAACACCATGAGCAAGTGTCATCCCAACTCACATTATTAGTATGATACCCATATTTTCTAGTAATTTAATTTTGAAATACTCTTAGCTGCACAGAAAAATATGTAGTCAACACTGCCAAAATGCAAATATTACACTTTCCGAATACACATTTTTCATGCTTAAATTCCTTACACTTTTGTGGAACACTAGATGTACAGCCATGTCTTAAATCATGTAGATGGATGATATTAAACCAAAAACATAAAAAATAATAAATGTTTAATTTTTAATTGATATTATATATTTTGACTGTTGCGGAATATGATTTGGGTTATTTCTGAATCATGAACATGATAGAAGCACACGTTTTCCAAAGTCTGAAGAACCATTACTTTCTGGTTTGTAGTGGGACCTAAATCCATTTTTTTCACTCCTCCCTTCTCTCATATCATCATCCTCCATCAACTTTTAAATGAGAAGTTAGTTTAGTTTGTCTCATTAACAAATTCTTTCCACCCTTTGTTCTCTCTTCAACTTCAAACCTTTTATTCATCCATAGTAGTCTTCATGAAAGGACTTAATATGTTATGTTCTTCATCTGCTTCCACAGCAATAATCTCCAACATAGACCATCATTCTATGGTACCAAGAAGCACCAAAGGGTACCATAATCTTAGAACAAAAAGCCAACTTGGTGTCCCTTGTTCTTCCAAATTGCCCATTAGTCCTAACACTTTTTATGAAAAGCAAACAAAGAAGATAAAAAACAGTGATGCATGTAGAAACATATCTATTCAAGTTAACAAACTAGTACTTAGTACTCCCAATAATGTTTCATCCACAAAATATCTTCTTAGTGATTTGGTCTCTCATGAATCTGATAAAATCACCGAAATGCCTCTTCCAAAGAGTGAAGACAAGCCCATCAAGGACCAGGTACATCTATTTTTTATTGTGATTAATATTAGAGAGTCAATGACCAAACATGTCAGAATTCGAATTTAACAATGGTCATTCAACTGTGATTGTTAAGTGTTATTCATTAGAGATATGGCTTGTTAAGTTATATAATAATAATGATGATCAAGGACAAGTTTAATTTTTTTTCATTGGGTCTAATTAAACAGGTTGTGGTTTTAAGGGTGTCATTGCACTGCAAAGCATGTGAAGGAAAAGTTAGGAAACACATTTCAAAAATGGAAGGTGAGTTTACATACTTCGCAGTCCAAAATTGAAGATCAAACTTGAAATCTCTTTTAAAACGTAAAAGAATTTAGTTAATGTAAATGAAGTGACTAATTCTATGTATGTAGGAGTAACATCATTCAACATAGACATGGAGTTGAAGAAAGTAACAATCATGGGACATGTGACACCATTAGGGGTTCTTGCAAGTGTCTCCAAGGTGAAGAATGCACAACTATGGCCATCTCCATCATCTTTATGAGTTATTAATTCACATTACTTTATGAGTTAAGTAACATTAATTATTGTTGTTTGATACACCTATGTTGAAATGTATGTGTTTGTAAGATTACAAGTTTCATTACCAACCAAGCTTATAAATTTATGAATGAATCATGTAATGTAATGTTTTTCTTACTGAGGTTAGAATTTCTAAAGTTGTTCTGTCAATCATGTGTAACAATGTGATTTAATTGCTTAATGATTTAGTAAATATCTAAGGTGGGGCTAGTCACACTCATGTATCAATTCATACTCACCCATTTGACTAATAATAATTTTATAAATTAAAAAACAAAAAATACAATTGGTTAGTAAGGATTGTGAATAGGAACATAAATCATTTAATCATTTATGTTAACCAATCAAATACTATCACATTTAATACTGTAAACTTGAAAATTAATTTAATATTTATTTGATACATATTTGTCAAGATGAACAATGTCCACATAACGACACATTCTTCACCAAAGTTTTCATTCCTTGCATACTTATTCTTCAGCTAATGCTAGTGCTAGTGGGTCATAGTTCATTGCCATTTTTTTCTGCTCTTATATTAATATTACAGTTTTTACAATTCAGAAGCCAATTACCTACACTTCCTACTAAATCAATGTCAATAATATATGTCACCAGAAATCAGTATTTATCATTTTATTCTAATAATGATTGGTAGGTGCACATCACTTCATATTTTGGGCGAGTAAGAGCATAAAATTTATGTGCTTTAATTATGTTGTAATACAAGTTGCAATCAACTATTGAAAATGTACACATTATCTGCACACTAAAATTTGCCCTGCATCTCTTATGTGCTTCAAATTGTAAAGATTGGGTAAATTATGAAATAATGTGTGCTTAAGTATTGAGTTTACTCCTATGATTGTGATCTATTATAAAATAAATACAATGCCGATTACTCGATCTCACATATATTATAATTTACAACTATTACTAATTAAATATCATGACTCTTTTTTGGTTTAACAAATGTTTCAGCTCAACACATCTACCTTACCATAAGTTATGTCACTACATGTTCCATCAGCCTAGTTGTGTCACTATATGTATCATCATTCATATAAATAGAATAGTTTGTACCTTTGGTGAATCAATAAATGAAATATCAAGATTTTCATCACTCATCTTCTTCCTTTGCATTACATTTTGTGAGAATCATTTGTGTGAATCAATGGAGGTTTTTGGTTTCAAGACTCACCAAAATTGCACGCAACAACTTTAATTTAAAGCTATGGTAGTTACTGTAGGGAATGTATATACTATCATTATCATACTAAGGCTCATGAAATTTATTAAGGTCCCAACATTGGTGGCTTCAATATACTTTTTGTGTCCATGTTGTACCTTCCCTACAACAAATGGTGACAGCATAGTACACTTTATGGTTCCATAGTCTATATCAAATTTGTTGTTGGTGGGGCAACTTTAAGTCTTGTCTTTCATCTTCTTTTATGCTTTAATTTTGAATTCTATCTACTCAACAATTATCTAATTTGTATATCAAAATTGTGCTATAATCTCTCATTTCCCTTTTCTTTACCAAAAATGGAGGCTTAGCATTTTGTTGTAAAATGCTTTTATCAAGAAAGAAAAATATAATTGTAAGGAAACCAAAGCAAAATGCACTATTTGGATAAGAAGAGAATTATATCTTTAAACTTCATGGGACGATATCTACTCACTAGAGTAAGTTTATAAAAAACTTACTTCATATCTTATTCATAAATTTTAGAAAAATCCAATAGATTGAATTAGTGAGTAAATCAATATCATTAGATTTTCCTATAATTGATGATTAAGATGATGAGTTTTGTACAATTTTTTTGGTTTATGTTGGGCCTTGCCCCTTCCTTCAAAAAATAAGGAATATCATTTATAATTGATATAATTTTGGGACCCATAACTGGGCTCGTGAACGGGCCTGTATGAATGAATGTAATGAAATAACTCCGTCACTCAACATTTTCTTGTCTTTCTCTTCTCCTTTCACAAGTCCCAACAAAACGCACCGTATCACTTCCACACTCGGTGGTTCAGCTTCCATTTATTCTTCAAATTCAATCTCCTTCATTTTTCAGCACTTCATTATTTTCATAATTTCTTCTACTTCCAGGTTTTTCTCTCTACACCTCTTCTTCTACTTAGTTAGTTACTACTAGTACTACTATTATTATTATTACGTTCTACTTGCTAGACTAAGTCTGTGTACATCTACTCTTTATACTCACTACGTGGGAGCCTCGTGTAATGGGTCATATGTCGCGCTTTCAAAATGAGATTTTTTAGTGTTAGGCTGATAGATTTACACTTTAATTTCCTTCTTTTGTTTTGGGATTAAGGACATTGTTTCTTTGTGCATGTTTAGCAATAAGTTACACTCCCAATAATTTACTGGTCTCTGGAATATTATGCAATTTTTTGGCCATGACGCATTTTTGGTCTTTAAGCCTTCAATATATCAATTCCATGTGTACACCGTAGGTATATCTATAACAGTTTATTCTTATCCAGATCGATATTATGATGCATGAGTACTCCGAAATGATTGCTGTACATGTAAGAAGATGATGCAAACTACTTTTCATTTCTTTTAAATCATGTCCCTTCTTGGTATATTTTGCCTTACTTGAAGTTCTTTATGGAATTTGATTAAGTTTGTGGTTAAAACATTTTGAGAATTGTATTTATCTTATGATTTAATTGCTTTATTGTTTATATTTATATATCTCTATATAATTTATTATGGCATACTTGTGACCTTACTGGTTTTGCACTGACACTTGTACCTGTATCTATGCTAATCAGTTTGTAATGGAATTTCATGTTTGGCATATCAGGCTGAATAACAGAAAAGCTAGACTAGCTCGTACAGCTAAGGATCCAGGTGATGCATCGCAGGCAAGACAAGATGTTTCAAGTCTTACAAGATTAGGTTCTGGTGATACTCCTGAGCCTTCATTGGCTGGAAATGTTAATGTTGGTTCTCCCGAATTTGTTATTCGCAAGTCGGCAGGTCAAAATGTAATGCTTATAGGTGGACAAGGAGAAGAAATTGGCAACGGAAAGGTGTTTATGGTGAGTGGTAAGTGGTATGGGAAGAGCTTGGAGGAAACTGGGACCTGCGTTGTCGATGTTACCGAGCTTAAGGTTGATAAAGCATTGCGGCTGCCGTACCCATCAGAAGCCACAGGTACTTCATTTTCGGAGGCTGAATCAAAGTTAGGTGTTATGAGAGTGTTGTGGGATTTACAAAGACTTCACACATTGCAGCCTAAATGAGTTCATTGCTACTACTTCAGTGTCTGTAGCTATTCCTTTTCAATCTGTTACCAATGCTCATTGTTGTGCTGTCTGTATCTACATGTCTTGTATTTCCATAAACATTAATAACTGATGGGATATTGAATAGGATAGCTGAGAACAAAAACACCAAAAGTAGTTCAGGAATGAGAGAGTTTAGGTCTTTAGGATATCAACTAGAGCCCATATTCAAAACATGTTTCTCATTGTTATGGAGTATCTTATGTACCATAAATTATGTTACTTTATATATCATGTGTGTTGTGATTGGTCAAAAAATACTTAATTATTAAACTTGGGACATAAAATGTTAAGAGTAAATTACCCTCACAGCCCCTGAGTTTTAATGAAATTACACCAACCACCCCTCTCTTCTTTGTCGTTACACCAACCACCTCTCCCTCCTACACAAATCACTCCTAGATTTATACATACATTACACATACTACCCCTGCATGTTATAAATGTATAATATTTTAAAGAAAAAACGTGATGAATGTAATTAAGTTAAACAAAATATTGTATATTGTGTAACACTTCAAATAGTACAAAAGCGAATGTTTCTTTATTATTTTTGTACACATATTGTGTAACACTTTAAAGAAGACGCATTGACTCTTATATTATTTGAATTTTTATACATAATATACAATATTTTGTTTAATTAATTACACACATCATACGTTTTTTGTTTAAAATATTACACTTTTATATTATGCAGGGGTAGTCAGTGTAACATATTTACAAAATTAGGGGTGGTTCGTGTAATGACAAAAAAAGTGAAGGGTGGTTTGTGTAATTTCACTAAAACTCAGGGGTGTGAATGTAATTTGTTAGGGTAACTGTCAAATTAGAAGCAGGGATATGATTGCTTTAGTTTGATTATTGTCTCCTTTCTAAATAAGAAATATGATTATGGTTTCTGTTTTTTCATTGTATCCTTAAAAACTATAAACATTTGTACTACAATTTTTTTGTCTCTACCTAAAAAATTATATTCAAAGTAATAAATTGAAAGGTTATATTTGTTTGGGTAAAACCAAAATAATGGCACAATAATTTATGAAGTTTGCTAACAAAAATAAATAAAATTGAACTACTAATCTCAAATAAAATTTCAAAAACCTGCATAGAGAAGACCCACATTTTCAATTTTCATCAAAAACCAAAAAAGGGATCTACCTATATGCCATTTACATGAAAAGTTGTAACTTGTAACTCCATTTACAGAAAAGGGAGAGGAAAATTTTATAAAAATCATTGATCCCTTTGTTGAATCCGTGACAAGGTATATGTTGATGGCACTAGTACATGAAGGAAACTAGCATATGTTGTTGAATGAACCAGACATGTTATCAGCAAAGTTGAGCATTGAAGATGATGACACAAATGTTGGTTTCTGAAATGAATTCCAAGTATTTGAAAATGCATTGAGTTCAATACCAGGTGTAGCAAAATCCTTCACCACCTTAAGAGGTGGAACTTTGATAGCTTGAATTGGTGGAGGGTTTTTCCAAGTAGGAATTGGTCCTGCAAGAAGTAGTGTCTGAAGTAATGGACCAGCATCCATAACAGCATCAAGTAGCTTTCCTTGTTGTGGCAAAACTTTCCCTTTGGATAGAAAATCAATAACATCATTTGCAACATCAAAACAAGGTTTTTCATTGAAGCCATGATGAAGAAGCATAGGTTGATTATTATTATTTAGATACCCAACAAAGTTATGTGAGTCAACAACAACATTATTATTTGTAATGTTTGAAAACTCATGAGGTGAAGAATCAATAGGAGATGAAACATGTGAGAGACTATTTGATTCTGTGATGCTTGAGTTTGCTTTATTAGTAGTTGCATGAACTTGAAAAGATGATTTTTTGAAGTTGTTTGAGATTGAAGGTATAAGCATGAGGTTGGTCATAAGTTTCTGAAGCTGATCTTTTGCTTCATTTCTTTCTTTGTAAGCCATCTCCAATAGACCAAGTAACTCTCTCTTCACTTTCTTCATGTTTTCAACTTCAATTGTTGCAGCCAAAAGCTTCTGTTTCAACTCCTCAAAACTCTACACATGCAAAATAAAGGAATTACATTGTTAATGATGTTTAGAAGAAGTAAAACAAGAGAATAATTGAACAAAAGAATAATCAATTTCATTCATTGAAAATTGAATGATTTTACACAGAAAATGAAAGTGGATAATAGAATACACTACTAGACAAAAAAAAGACAAACTTTGTCATTGAGGAATTTTGAATATAGTAATGTTTTTAATGAATATTGGTTATAGAAATAGCAGTAATATGGGTATTTAGTGATGAATAGGGATCCGTTGTTCTCATTCGTGTCCCAAAATCATGTAAAGATGCAATAAAAAATCATTACAAAAAAAATTATAAAAATATAAAATAATATTTTTATATTAGTCGGAGAAGTTAATTAATTTAATATATATGAACATTATTATTTTGGGTAGGTGATTCATGGATGAAAAAACATGTTAAGAGAAAATGGGGTGAATGGTAAATAATTTCTTCACAATTGAGTATTTAGCAAGATATTGTGGAATAAATAAATAAATGGAAAAATAGGATAATCTTTTAAGACAAAAACTAATAATGGACACCGGTAATTAATGCGAAAAATAGGTCTCCATAATAAAATTCTGATTCAACAAAGATAAAAGCAAGCACATGTAAGAGACCGACCAAAACGTCACTTCACAAAAACTATTTCCAAACTCATTATTTTTATGGTCAAGAAAGGGAGAAGAATATGCTAGGTACTTAATATCTACTAGCATATGTTGTAGAATTGTTTATAGAAAAAATAGTATAGGCTGTAAATACACTAAATATAAGAAAATGTTGATCTCAATCAAATCACTTTTCATATTTTATATATTTACTAAAGAGAATAAAGTATATCATCATAATAGGAGATAAACATTGTTTTATTTTAAAAATATTCATGCTTATGTTGAAATAGCTTTTGCAAAAAAAAAATTGCTACTTCAGAAATTTCATGACATATTATGCCACTAAACAATATTTGGGAGATCTTATTATACCTAATATATGAATACTTCCACCCTCAAATCCGCTTCAAAAGAATGAAAAGAGATGAATAACATAGGCATTGAACCTCCAAGAAAAAGCATGAAAGTTTCATTTAAGGAAGAAGAAAAAAGACAAACTAAGAGAAAACATGAATTCATGTTTAGGTGAGTTTTGAAGGGATAGAAAAAGTTTCAGAGCTATAAAATACACTTGTGAAATAATTCCAAAGTCTTATATTTCTCTTTTTTCTCATTCGAAACTCAACTCATAAACAGAGCATAAAAGAATTGTACAATGACCCACCTCCTCATAACCAAGTATGGAACCCACTTCCATGCTTCAATGCTTCTACCCTTTGTTGTGATAGAGAAGAAAAGTTTTGACTAAGGAGGTTTATGGAATGAGTATTAACTCTTATTTATAGAGAAACATGAGACAAGATAAAGGGAGAATAGTAGGAGAAAGTGGTGCCTATCTTTCTAGCTAAGTCTTTATCAATGAAATTCAATTTAATGCCAAAAATTTCCTTGTAGAAAAATTTGGAGTTTCCATTTTCTATTTTTGTGATACGATTTCATAATACCAAAATTCTCCCACTCTTTCTCTACTCGTGTCCCTTTGTAATATTTCTAACTTTCTATCATTATGGTATAATTGTAGATTTGAGAAAATAATAAAAATTTGAAGTGGTGCTGTTTGTAATAGCAAACACAATCTAGATATATACTTCTATTATATTATTATAAATGGAATAAATCTTAATTATTAAAATTGATTTCGTGATAGTAATTAAATGATTTAATTAATGTGTTTAAATCCATTAAATTAGATAAAATATATTATTTTAGACAAATAAGGACTAATAATGGTGAGATGGTGACCGTTGCTTAGTGATGATGAGGTCGTGAGTTCAAATCTTGGAAATAACCTACCCGTTTATAAGGTAACACTACATACATTTACTCTCCTCATGCCACACTTAGTAAGAGCCTCTTGCATTGGACTGTCCAAATACAACAACATGATGTTCTTTATGACCTTCCACATGTTTTTATAGTAGCTAATTAAAAGTGTTCAATGTATTATTGTTCTCGTTTGTAACATTTAAAGTGTAGGATTTTGAAAATGAAAATAGTAACCATATTTTTAGAAAATAAAAATTGTTTTTTTAATGAAAAACTAGATAAAAATGAGAACATTTCTTAATATCAAATAGAAGTTTAAATTGGGATGTCAACTACCCAAGAAAGCTGAACTCAACCATCTCATGGTTGGCTTTTCAAGTTTTTCGATTCATATATTTTTTGTTCTAAAAATTCCAAGTTTTTCATCTATCTTAACAAAACTTACACAAAAAGAAACTGTTAGGACTTAAATATATGAGAAAAGTCAAACTCAAAAAATTAATCTATTAAGTAAAAAATTGTAATAACTTCATTATCACATTGAATTTGTTATTATACTCGATGTGAGACTCTTATGATAAAAGAGAAATAAAACCTTGTACTAATGGTAATGAAATTGGATATGAAAACTTTTGTTCAATGTACCCAGAATTTTCTTTCTTTATTCCAGACAAATTGTATGGGCATATTTCCATTTTGTCGTTTACATTATTTACATATATAACCAAATATTAGCAATATTATATTGTATTATTTATTTACAGTCCAAAAACTCACTTGGGATCATTATCAATACATTAATTAAATACGAAGTTATCAACATTAGATTGTGTTAGAATTCTTTTATCTAACTGGGGAGCCTATTCAACTAGGCATAATAAGTAAAACTCATTAGTATTTCTGTTGCAGAATAATAATAACAATAATAATTAATATTTTGAATTAAGAGCACCTCTGTAGTTCAGAGTGTTGGTTGAAGGAGGAAAACTCCAAAATCACAAGATATATAATAAAACTAAAACATAGTAACATACGACAAAAGTGCTTAAATTAAATGTAATATATTCTCAATGCAATGTATCTAGTGACTCGTAACATGCATTTGTGTGTCATTACATGTGTAAGCAATCTTCAATCTTATCTTAATTTGTTAACTGTGTACCTCCAAAGGTTGACCCTTCTCCAATCGTCACTACACAAATAAAAAAAAAAAAGAAGAAGAGAGGTTCATTGACTTTGAGAGTAAGTTTTTTAAATTTATTCCACAGTCATCAATTTTAGAGAAATTCAATAGTTTGAATTAGTGAGTAAATCTAAACCATTGGATTTCTCTAGAATTGATAGCTAAGATGTGGAGTAAGTTTAAAAAACTTACTATTGGAGTAAATGGATCTCTACCCAATAAAAAATTATCTTAATTAGCAAAACTAAATTATGTGATTTTTTGTGTGTGCCCTATAATCTAATTGCTAATGATATTTAATCTAATTGATAAGAAGTTTGGCCCATATTTCACAAGAATGTGAGTTCTAACCTCAATGAAATGTGAGAAATATGTTGGTGGATAGTTATATACATTATGCGTGAAATTTCCTGAAGAGCTAAAGGACCAATTTAGTTAGATTTTTTCTTATATGAAAAAACTATAAGATAACTACATAGATTTCAAACAAGACATGCAATTATAGAATATTTATTTCAATGATTCCTAAAATTAAATAATTAAAAAAATGCAGCATCACTGTGTAAGTTTTAGACTATAAAACAAAATATAATACACTCCTAGACAATAATTCCAAACCTAGCATGAAATTCACATGGAGAATCATATAGGGGCATCATTATAATTATATTCTGAATAAGAAGAATGGTCTAAAAAAGTGAGGACAAGTTGGTCTTTTAATTCTTCACCTTCCCAACTGGTAACGACTTTACCTGTCGACTCAATTATGCGAAAGTAGTGTATTTATTGGGTACTTCTCTCTCCATTAATGGAGATGAGTCTTCCTCATAAAAATGGTACAAGATTGAACATGTTTACTTCTCCTACTTGAATTGAGTGTTGCTTAGGGAAAAGAAGAAAAATATGTTGGAAGATTTAACTCCTAATATGAGTGGGCTCAAATAATAAAAAGAGTCATATGTATACAGTCATATGTATCCAAATATGTTGATTTATAAGAAAAGTAATTAAATTTATATTTTAGCATATTAGTTTATTTAATTTTTATTATATATTAAAAAAATAATAGGATTTTTTTTAACCTCAACTATAAAATTTAAGAGTAAAAATGTTAGGTTTATTTTGTTTCTATTGTTGTCTTTATCATAGCAAAATGTGGAGTATGAATCATCTTCATTAATAGAGAGACAAATGATATTTTTATACTAACTTTAAGGCTAAAAGTGTCATTAAATGTATAAGTAGAAAAACATAATTGTTTTTTCATATTTTTTTTACATTGTTTTATACATCATTTGTTTCTTCATTAATGGAGAGAATACCTAGTCCAAAATGTGGGGTGCTTGAGAAGGGTAGGGTGTGGTTGAGAGAATGAAGATCACATGTCCCAAAAATAGTGTCCCATTATGTCCCAAACCAGTAAAAAAATGTCACATAGTTTATATAAAAATTAAAAAAATTAAAAATTAATTTTTTTACATTACTTGGTGTAACATAATGGACTTGGGACATGAGAACATAAATTTTTTTGGAACAGATGATCTTTATTCGTGATTGAGAACCTATGAGATTGTCCATTAGTGAAAGGGCACATGGCCCTTTGGTATAACTCATGTGGAGACCTCGAGATTGAGACACGTTGAAAATGCCCCCTCACCAAAGCCTTACTTTCACACTCATTCTATAATTTAATATTCTCTCTTACCCATGAGAATAAGTATATTCTTATAGTAGAATATAACTTATTTCCATAAAATTATTTATTATTTGATATATATCATATTTCTCTTCATTCTAAAAGTTTTTATTTTAAAATATATTATATAAAGAAAAAATAAAACATGTGTCAACAATAAATGAATTTAAGAATATAAGTTATCTTATGATGTAAGGAGATATTTTATTCTCTTAGAGTATTGAGTTAGATGTTTGACATGTGTTGTTCAAAAATGTTTAATCATCTAAAATTTTAGTTATTTTTAAATTAAATAATTTGAAAACATTTAAATTTTCCATTCTTTCTCTCACATATCAAGGAGAGGATATTAATTCCTCATTCGACCCTTGCACCATACTTGGTGTGTTCATTGTCCCATAAAAGAACATGCAAATGTTCGTTATTTTTCATTTTACTTTTTAACTCATATAAATTATGAGTGTAATATTTATATAATGTAAGTGTAAAGATTTATATACGATTGATACATTATCTATCATTCATTAAATAGACAATGATTATTGAAAATTAATGATAAGTGGTTGAGTGTATAAAACTCTTACATTCAGTGCACATATTTTTCTCATAAATTATAAGAGTTTAATAATTATACACTTTCAGTGTAAAGTTTTTTACACTCACAATACATCATCCGTCATTGATTTGTATTATTTTTGTTTGAGAGTCGATGATAATAATTAACATATGAATGATAAATGATGTATCGACAATATAAAAAATAATTACATTGTAACTATATATATATATACTAAACCCAAATTATAAAGGTGGCAGATCTTTTATGAACTTCTATCCTAAAGTGTCTTTATGAATTTTTAAAATCCTTAGACTTTCAATGAAGGCTTAATTGAATTGTGAGTCACTAATTAAGAAGTTAACTAACATCACTTTGTCTTTAATATTACTCGTCAAAATGAGTGCACGCATCTTTAATTATACATACATGTATACTTGTACTATAAAATTGTCGAAAGTCAGAATTAGTGCACTAAGTGACACATGCATTATCATAATTCTTTTCATGTATCCATTTTCTCTCAACCTATGATAAATAGAACTTGTAGAATAGCATTGTGTATGTTCTATAGAAATCATCTTTGATATTTTCAGGCATCAATGTAGTGAGTAGTTGCATGTTGAACGGACTTAGATCACAAGACAAGTACAAAGTTGGGTGGTATAGATAGAATGAGGATCATTTGTCCCACTTTTGGTGTCTTAAGTATGTTTCATTCAATTACAAAATTACATATAATTAAAAATAAAATAAAAAACATAAAATAATTTTTTTACATTACATGTCACAACGTGATTAATTTGGGATTTGGAGACAGAAATTTTTGACACATGTGCTGTGGAATAGTTAGTAGGTAGACATGAATTGCCTACATAATGGAACCCAACAAATAAATCAAACTTACGGTTGGAGTTGCAACCCTAAGTTATACTTGCATGTAAGAAATAAAGAAGACGTGGCAAACAAAAGAAGCTTTACATGAATTTCATTCACTGAATTATTTAAAATTTATTAAAACTTTTCAAATGTAATACTAACATTACTCTATTAATACTAACATTTAGCTAGTGCAACTAAATGTGCCACCATTTTTATCCTATGACATTTTACTTTATATCATTGGATCCTTTGAATGAAAATTAAAATTGAAAATGGAAAATGGATAAACAGTGAATGTCCTTGCCAAAAGCAAGCGTCCATTTTTCAATATTAATTTGACCACATTATAAAAGTGGTTGGAGTTTGGTTTGACTCATGCATGGAAAAACCAAAAATATCAATAGGCTTTGGTAGACCAAAGTTTGAACAACACACGATGAAGACACATAGATATGAGCGAAGTTGGCATGATGTAAGAAAACGAAAAGAAAAATCAAAATTTAATGATACTTGTATACTATTTATTTACAATATGATTATATTTTTATCCTTAAAATTAAAATGAAAAAAAAAACTTATCTTTCTCATATCGGGGAAGATATTGTTCCCGAAAATGTACTCAGTAGGAGGAGCCCTTTGAAGTCAAGGAATGATCGAGTAGGTGGTTGCCGGCATTAAAATGAAGTTGTGAGACTTTAATTTGGGTTTGTGCCCTTATGATAAAGTAATTTAATTTAGTTTGAATTTTTTTAAAAGCCATTTATTTAGCAAACAAAAAACACTTTACAATCATTGAGTTAGTAGGGTATCACCGAAAAGGAATTAGTAGGGTATCATAAAAGGGTGAGATGAAAAATATAGAATAATAAAAGATGAAAATAGAGGATAAGGCGATAAACCGACAAAGCTTATATTTGTCGTGTTTTTGGAATAAATAATGCTTTTTTATACTTTTATAGGTGAGTATTTTAAAAAAAAAATTAGTTATTGTTAGGGTATCTTTCACTTTTTGAGTAAAGATCATAATATTTTTTGAGTTAGATATTGAGATTATTTTTCATTAAATGTTGTTAATAATCAAACATCAATATTTGACATTGTAGGATATCTTGAGGTCTAGTTTATCTTAGACCAACATTGTATTGGTTTATGACTCTATTTTATTTTGGTTAGTTTAACTTTTAACATTTATGAACCGTTTTTAATATTTGTTTATTTTTTATAAAGGTAGAAAATCTTTATCTGGTTATTCTTCATTTAGCTATGAGGAATCAATTGAAGAAGCCAACAAATGTTGACCCACAAATGCAGATAAAATCAATTATAATAAAATCATTCACAATGTAATTAACCACAAGTAAAAAATCTAGTTAATGCTACTTGTCTGAATTTTTTCTTATAGTTTCTACTAATTAAACATTGCCATGTAATAATTCCCAAAAAAAGGAGAGAAAAAAGTAAGGGGAGCTTAGGGGGTGAACTCAAATTAATCATGTTGATTCAACGAGAGCAAAATATTCTTAATGATGGTGAATTTAGAAGCATGATTAGTCAAGAATATATACCCTATTTAATATGACATAATTGAGTGGAACTTGAAGAAAGAGAAGACATTAATCATTCTCATTATTTTGTGCTCGGTGATGACTATAGCCAAAGGTTTTGAAAAGTTGAAAATGGAATCCATGGACAAAATGAAGGAAACAAATACCACAACAAGGAAAGATTAATTAAGACCCTTTTGTCTCATTGTTAAATGTATACTTTTTGAGTTCGATATAATATTTTGAACGAACATTATGATCAAGATCATTGATTAATTTATAATCAACAAAGAAAAAATCCAAGAAAATCTACAAATGCAACCTTGTGTGGGGAAGCTACACCCCAAGATTCATCTATAACTAGAGGTACATAGATATAGCCATATAGGAAGAGTAGACAAAGTTGTACATGTGAAGGCAAGATTAGCCATGTGAGAGTGGAAGTAAGATACAATTTAACTATTGTACTAGATAACATATCATGACTTTTTGTTGCTTGATACACAAGTAAAATTTACATAAATATTCTACCTAGGTAGAAATGCTTTAGATATTAAATGAATAAAAGGTAAAATTACAATTTTCCTTACTCTCTTGTGCTAGTTTCTGATTTTATATAAGTTGGTTATGTAAGTTTTTTTACATAGGTTTTTGTAAAATATTTTATGTTTTTAAAGTTTATTTTATAAGATTTTCTTATTTAACTTGTTTGCTTAAAACTTATTTTTGATGGTGTATTTAAAAATGAAAGGTTTTTGTAGATTTTCATTAACAATATGAACTTTTGTTAAAAAATAAAATATTATAAATAAAAAACATATGGAGTAAAACAAAAATTTAATACACTAACTTACATTATTAATTTTTATAATAAACAATCAAAATTAAAAAAAAAACAAGCCAATAATTTCAGAATTAGATCTAGTTTTCATTTTACGAGTTTTAGTTTTCATTTTTTTATGATAATTTTTTCACTGGAATATTTCAAAAGTCAATTTAGTTAAATAGAGCTTCATATAATAAATCCATGAATAAATAGTTTTTGTAGTGGCCTTTTGCTCATGATTCAATGCCAATAAACTTTCTTCATTGCGCTACTCTTACGTATAGTCGTTGCAATAATGATATTAAAGACCTAATACAACTAATTCACCATCTCTTAGTTGTCATCTCAGTCTTACAACTTGAATGTATCTACATGTCTAAACTTAGTTTTGACACACATAAATAGAATTGTAAGACATAAAAGTGTAAAGATTTGAAATAAAAATGCAAAGAGTTGATGATGGGCCACCTAATATTGAAATGGGCCGAAGAAGGGTGAAGGGTGGGTTATTTAGCAATAATAACGATGAAGAGAAGACGATTAGATCTGAGTGTGAGAAGCAGAGAAAAGAAAAGCGAAGAAGAAAAAAATGAGGAAGTTCGATCCATGGCCAGTGTTCTTCAAGCGTGAATGGAACCGTACCTGGCCCTTCTTGGTTGGTTTCGCCGTCACCGGTACCATTATTACCAAACTATCCCTTGGTCTCACTGGTATTTCCCCATTTCATCCTCCCTCATTTCCATCCCTATTTCTCATCTAACTAATTCATTCTCGCAGAGGAGGATGCAAAAAACTCTAAATTCGTTCAGGAACACAAGAGGTTATAAACCACTCATCAAACCCTAGTATTTCTGTTGCATTTTTTTTTGTTATTTGGGATCTATGCGTTTTTCGTGTTTCTGATTAATGTTATTCAAATTTGAACTGAATGGAGTTTTTAGTTTTCGTATATCTGGGATGATATCCGATTTGTGTTTTAGGAATGGAGAAAAGAGCTAACTGTGTAATAATAATATGATATTGTGGTTGATTTTATGTTTGAAATTATTAATTGATGATCTAGGAATCAATAATTTGAATCATTACTGGAACTGGGTGATACCTAATGTTTCTTCAAATGGCGTTTTCTTATTTTTACTGTTTGATATTTACGATCTGTGTGTCTGAATAATTCATTATCTGCTTATCACTTGATTCTGTACATGCATACAAATTCTTGGATTCTGATACAATATCCTTCTTGTGTTCTTTAGGTGATTTCCGAATGGAAGAATGGCACCACCGTTGCAGTTGCATTAGATGTGCCAAGAGAGCTTTGCTTGCTTTATTTTACCAATGTAATAATTGAAGAGATATGTTATGTGTACTCTCTCCATATTCCCATTTCCAATTTTGGTTGTTTGTTTAATTGTGCTTGAAATGTTCATAATGTGCATTCCTGAATCGATAAATTCACTCTGATTACTTTATTGTGACAATTACAGTTCTTGGATTGCCTCTTTTTGCAATAATACCAAATTGCTAATCTTGTGGGAAATATTAGTGTAATGTATTTTAGAGCCTTCTGGAGTCTTTCCTAACCACTTTTAGTGTTCTTGTTTATCTTAAATATAATTATATGTCTTGGGTGCATATGCTGTGCATTCTGTGTGCTTACATTTGGCCTAAGATGCATTGGTAACATTCACTCTAGTTATAGAATTAAATATTTTTACTGCCATCAATAGGAGTGAGTTTGATACACACAGACACCAAATGGGTGGAGAGAAATAAAAGTTTTTTGGGCGGGGAGGAGTCAGAGTGAGAATTTGTTTAGGATATTAAGGCAGAGCAGGCCAAGCTTTTGGTTTTGATTGACAAAAAGTTATTTGGGGTTCACTTCAATCAAGAATCCATAGTCAATTATCTTCATTCTAGATGCATTATTAAGTTCAAGCTCTGATAGTCAAAACAGTATTTAAGTTTTTGTTGACAAACCATGCAGGTGCCACCTTGTATCATGCATGAATAAGGTTTCTGTTTTATGTTGGCTTCTCACTTCCAATTATCTTGTTGACCTGTGGCTCTATTCATAATTTAGGACCTGCTCGTCCTTTATTCTCACCCCTTAGTTCAGACTCACTCTTTAACTAGACCCTACTTAGGACTACTGTCTTCTTGATTCCGGCTGATGTAGTTGGGGTTTCCAGTTTCGCTATGTATCCATGAAGGGTCTGGTAAATCTTGCTCCATTTTCACCAAATTTGCTTTTCAATGATTTTGTTCTTTCTGTGATGTTATCCGTGGCTGATGAGACTCATTTCTTATGGCTTTCTTGGTGGTCTCAAAGCAAACATTTGTGGGACATGGTTAGAAAACCTTAATAATGGTAATTACACTATATATCTCGGTTTTTGTTAGATGGCATGCACACTCCTCTAGTTTCAAAAGTGGCATTCATATTTACACAAAAGGGCTCACAAACCAATTCGTTGAAAATTTGACTTGTTATTTAGTTCGACTTGTTATATACATGTGCATATATATATAAACTAATTTTTTATGTTTATTATTATACTATGACTCATGCATTATATTTATACATAATGTTATATTTATATTTTATATATATAACCTTGTACGATATTTTTTTAAAGTGAATTAATTATTTGAGTTATCCAAATGAACCAATTCGAGTTGGGCCGAACAGTTCTTGGACTTTAACCAAGTCGGTCATGAGCTAAAAAAATAATTTGTATCGAACTCAAGTCGAGTTTTGAACTAAGCAAATCTTTATCAAACTTAATCAAACTAAGTTTTTGTTTGACTTGATTTGGCTCGTTTCCAACCTACTTTGACTCTCGGCCATTAAAAACTAATAGAAGTTTGTTGTATGTCTTAACGAGAGAGGAGATAAAGTTTGGGTTAGTTTTAAGTGGATTATTTTGTCATGAAGAATGAGTACATAGTAGTAATTTTGCAATTACAGCGCGTGTCATCGTGACCAACCATATGGGTGAGAGTGCAATTTCTCCTAATAGTAGTATACACAGAATATTTATTTATGGAGCATTAGATTGAATAGTAGATAGATTTACAAAGTCATGTTGCATTGCCATCTCCAACTTGGTCTAGGGCTAACTCACGGTAGTTTCAACTTTTAAGCATGCGCCAAGTAAAAACCTTCTATTTATTGTTGGGGGAAATTTAAACGCTTTTGAATTTTGATATGAAATAGTTATAGTTTGATTTTTTAAAGAAAAACAAACATTGAAGTACACAATATTCAAGCACACAAAATTAACATAGTGGTAACGTTAATCTCATTATTTCACGATCAAAACAAGACAAGGGCAAGTTGATTTAAAGTATGAACCATAGGATAAGCTTAAAAATCATGACCATTTCTAAGGGACCATGCCCATGGGGATAGTGGGGGTGGCATTTAACTTGTGGTTCTTGATCCACCATATTCGTCGACAAATATACAAGACTTTATTTGAGGTTCAGATTGAACTTATAAGCCAGGCCAGTATCATTATTTTTCTAAGCTAATAATTGAAAGGCCAACTTGAAGCATTATTATAGCACATAACATGCTTAGGGGTTCAAAATGAATGTTATTTGTTGGACCATATTGCAACCGGGGAGCCTCCAACCAACCATCGGAAAGTTTCATTGTTAGCGAGATATGGGAAGAGTGCAGAGACATTAGTTCTATGGGTCTTTTTTACTTATAAATTTTTTCACTCCTCCCCATATATCCAATGTGAGACTTCACACTTGAATAAACTCAACATTATTAACCAATAGGAGGATTTGGAGTATGCAGCTTTAGGTTTTTTTATTTGTGGGCCCATTATAAAACCTTATATTTAGCCGATAGAGAGACTATTTTCAGAAGTTGGACTTGGGATCGGTAGGTTAAATGACGTCAAGCATACCTTGTGCCGATGATATCCATTACTTTTCCCTAATGTTACCTTCATAGTTTTCAATTGGATCAAAACATCTAATTTGGATGTCAAACAAATTTTGTGCATGATTAATTTGTAGCCTCCTAGATATTTGTATAAATGTCTATGTCATGTCTGTTCTTTGTGTTCAGAGTAACATATGCAACTTGTAGCTTGATTATCATTCTAACTATACTTCAATGGATCCCTAATGCTCCTGTGTATGTTGTCTTGTGCATGATTGTATGTTACCAATGTAATCTAATTAGTGCATAGATTGTTAATGCAAAGATTAAAGAATAAAAAAGTTACATTGGAAGGCTTGTAGCAGATTAAATTAAAACTTAGATGTAAACAGTTGCTTGATATTTTACATTCAGAACATGCCAAACTCACTATCCTATTGGATGTTTTTTGAAGGTAAAAGCAGTGGAACACTAACATAGGCCACAGTTATGGTTGAGATTATTACAGCTGTCTCACACTAAGGAAGAACCATGGCAAAAGCTTAAAGATACAATGCTATACAGGTCAGACTTTAATAAAACAGATGAGGGTCACACATAAAATATGAACAAAATGTTATGATTGTAAAAAGAATCTTGATTAGCCAGTTAGAAATGTGCTGCCATGTGTGTAGCAAGAAAAATAAGGGTCACTTGTTGAGAATAGCCTACTTTCTTCATCCATCACACCCCATAGAGGGTCTAAACAATACTCCCTTGATGGACAAGAAAAGTTGTTACCATAATCATAGATTGGCTGCACAATGTTTTCTTCTGACATATCAATTTCTTTCCATATATCATCCATAGAGAACCCTTCTTGATCTTCTAATATGTTAACTTCACTTGACAATCCTTTCAGATTAGGACCTCCTGTGTCATAAATGCATTCTTCTCCAGCATTTTTGGAAGCATTTGAATCCACTGCATGATTGTTTGGGGAGGATATTGAGGAATGGCAGGCAGAAGAAGTTTGTGATGGAACTTGTGCTCTCTTTTTCTCTTGTGCCATCTTCCTCATGTGAGTCCTCCAATAATTCTTAATTTCATTGTCTGTGCGCCCAGGTAATTTGCGAGCAATTCTTGACCATCTGCATAACAACAAATCCACAAAATTATCATAATCGGAGATTGGATATTGTAAAAATAACATATTTAACTAATTTTACGAGATACGACGAAGAGGCAGGCCTGCATCGAATTATTTTAAATTATGATCACAGTTGCATATATGATTGGGACGGCTGCGATTGTGGACACTATAGTCTTTATGATACAGACTATAGCCATTGCGATGTGAACTTTCTTGTTATTGAAAGATTGTTTTTGAATCGAATGCGACCATACGAAGGATAGAAAAGAGATGAATGATAAGTAGTGTCAAACCTGTTTCCCCATTTTGAGTGAAGTTCCAGCACAAGTTTCTCTTCCTGAGGTGTCATCTTCCCTCGTTTGAGACCAGGATGAAGGTAATTAACCCATCTTAGCCTGCAACTCTTACCTGTTCTATTCAAACCTACAACATAATGATGTGGTTAAAAGCTGTTTTTTTCATAAACTACCTTGCTCAAATAAGCATTACCTATGTATTATTGTCTCCCTCCTCCTTCAAACCTGAAACCTTAGCTATATGGTCCCATTTACGGTCTCCAAATAAGCCAACATAGTACACCAATTTGAAGTCCTCTTGTTCTGTCCATGGACCTTTTTTCATTGCTTGTTGAACCATTTTTGCTTCTGTTTTCCTAAGCCAGGTTCTGAAAGTGGAATATTAACTTTCTCTTATTGTGCTTCACTTATGAGATGCACTTATGTAAGGTATTAGTGGTATTTATATAATGCTTGTCATGTCACACTCTATTTTTTATGATAAGCAATTTTGCATATCTACCATTTCATGTGCTGGCCATAGCTACAATTCTACTACGTGGAATTAATCTCTGTATTTGATTAATCTAAACTTTTAGATTATTTTTTCTTTGTGCTCATAATTATATATGTATTTTTTTACATTAATTCTGGTTTTTCTTCTTTTACCATATGTTTGGTTGAATAAAAATAGAAGAGAAACCTAAACTTTCTCCTTTGGTTTAGCAAAGAAAGGGGAGGAGAGAATAAAAGTATAATGAGTCCCACACAAAATTGTTTGTCTCCATTCACAAAGAAAAAGTATGGATGTCCCAACCAAATAGAAAAAAGGAAAAATATGCAAGAAAAAAAATAAATGTAAGTGAGTGGATTTTTTAAACGATGTGGTGATATTTTATTGGCCGGGACAGGGATGGGGATACCATTTTGGGACAGGTGATCCCCATCCAAAAAGTATGGGACAAGAGTTATTTTAATATAAAATGACAAAACTATTCTTAACTTTTGAATTTTTAAGTTATCTTTTGTTTTAGTGTTGTGGAGAGGAGGAGAGTCATATTGTGTTGTGGACTCTCATCCAAATTCAGTGAGCTCGACTCCGAGTCATATTGTGTTGTGGACTCTCATCCAAATTTAGTCTAAGCTCGAGTCATATTGTGTTGTGGACTCTCATCCAAATTTAGTCTAAGTTCGACTTCTCTCCAGTAATGCAGAGTTCAATATTGGATTACAATGGAAAATGAGGATTACAATTTATTTTATTAAAATATAAGTTAAAAACAGGGTTATTAGATTTTTATTTTTGACATATGTCATAATCTTAATATGGTAATAGACTCTTCAATAATGGAAATGATTCAAATTCATTCATATTTATAGAATTTATAACCAAATAATATCATTTATGAATTATCATGAAGAGGTACAGATTTCTTGTAATGGCCTTAAATTGTAAAATATAGTTTTTTTAATATTATAGTTTATCCATCATTTTTTAAGAACAATCCAGATATTATCATATAAGCACTGTAGTGGATGAAAACAACATGGACCAAATTGTACGGTTGTGTAACAGATAATAGATCTAAAAGTCCAATTACTAAAGAGGAAAACATCCACACAAAAAATCATAGATCAAATAGTTAAGAAAAATTTAGAAATCATTACCTCAACAATGAATATAATTTATTTTAAAATTATATCATTGTTCAATCTTCAATGTAATTAATTTCTTAATCTTTTGGTCAAATTATTGTGTAACTAATTTCACTTATAAGTGTCACTCATAGGAATTGAACTCTTAACATTTTGTTCATCCTAAATATTTAGCAGGATCTTACACCTCTATATGAACACTTTGTGTATTGTGTAGACCTTTAATATTTACAAAGATTAATTAGTAAACTTTTAGAAATTTATAATTGCATTTTGAACTTTTAAAGTCATTTATAATTATGTATGTGGTTTAAGATTTCATTATTAAAGGTTGAGTTTTCACCCAATCAATCTCCAGCAGACCAAAAGAATGACTGCAAATCTCTGTTTTTGTTATTATGTGATTGGAAAAATGATATATCCTCCTACTAAATTCTCTTATTAATCCTTATACCCACAAGAAAGTGACATATGTCATTTGTAAACCAATCACTAATAAATAAAGTATCACTTTGTGATATATGTCACTTTTTGTGGATAGGAGGATTAGTAGGAGGATATAACATTACTCTATGTGATTATATTTCTGTTAGATGTTAAAATAAACAAGACAAGGTATCTCACGACCCAAGAATCCACAAAGTTTTGCACATACTAATAAATCATGGATTCACTTATTCCGAGAGTAAGTGGAAATGACTTATTTCAAATCTTAATCATCCAATTTGGAAAATTCAATGGTTTAGATGTAATTAGCAATTCAAACCAATAGATTTCCTAAGAATGAATGATCATGATGTGGAGTAAGTTTTTTCTAATTACTCTTGGAGTAAATAGATCTCTCCCACATTCGGGGAGGGATCCACTTACTCTTAGAGTAAGTGGAAAATGATTTACTCTACATCTTAACTATTCATTCTTGAAAAAATCAATGGTTTGAATTGGTAAGTACATCTAAACCATTGAATTTCTCAAGAATAAATGAAGTAAATCATTTTCCACTTACTCTTTGAGCAAGTGGATAAAAAATGTCAATATTCATTCATTACAATATATTCTTTTACTTAGATTCTTTTACTACCCACATCCACATATCTATTTTTACCATAATATAATTACCTCTTTCAATACATTTTTTCTTGATATATAAATGTTAAATCTAAGTTTTACTTAAAAAATAAGTATGTACTACTTAAATGAACATACATGTATTCATTTTATTTGCTTAATGTTTCTCCCTTACAAATACAATAAAGATTCAGGTAAATAATGGCTGGAATTTGTGAAACCAACAAAGCATGATAGATATTGACATTTCAATGTTAATAATAATGAATTGTCAAATGTAGACATGTGATAAGACATCATATATATCCCAATATGCTTTTAGTGTACATAGTTGTCTGCAAATGTCTATAATAGAATCTCAGTGGGAATAAATTGAATATATAAATCAATGGTGTTGATTTAGGACCGTATATTATTATTATTATTATTATTCATCTATCACAATTATAATAACATGATAAGTAGATATGCAAAGTGGAATATTGCATCATTTGTCTACGATTATCCTAACACCACTCACTATATTTGTGGTGCTCATTATAGATATCATTTTTCAATAGACAAAGATAAGATTTTATTATAAACAATTAGCATACTTTGGATTTCATTCAAAATAGTGTAAACGGGGTGAACTTAAGTTGAGGATATTTTTAAATAATGAGTAATAGAATAATGGAAATTTTTATAATGGGTCCCATATCACATATTAACAAACAAAATTTTAAGATTCGTGAGTTAATTATTCATATAGCTTTTTAAATACTAATATTTAACTCATCTAAAACTTTTAACATACATCTCACACTGGGAAATTCCCAACAAAAAATAATTCTTATTTATTATTGGATGTGAAGAACTTAATATTTTAAAGATCTACTAAAAAATTATTTTTTATTTACTATTTCCTCATTTGTTTTATAGACTAAGACTTTACTATTAGTGTATGTTGGGTTTATGCCACTATCCTTTATACCCTCACAACTTCACCTCATATCATATTACTTAGATTATATTTTCACTTCATAACTATCTTTCTCTTTTAATTATTCCCTAAACTTTTGTTCTTATGGTTCGCATGTGAGTCATCATATACGCTTTGAAGAGAATTTTTCTTTTAACTATGTAAAGTTTGTGCACCTTTTCATTATAATCATTTCCCCATCATCCACCAACAACGCGTTGGTCTAGTGGTGTAATGTTCTGCTATATATTTATAAAGATAAAAAAGTTATGGGTTCAACTCATGTGAGGGACATTTTTTGGGAAAGTCAACCACACAACCCAAAAATTTAGAGCGGTTCTTTTGCTGGTTAGTATATCTTCTCAATATATTTTGAAATTCTCTATGTTTTATTATGTGTCCTTTAGCAATTTCTCTCTCTAAATCAAATAGTCATATAATATAGCATTGATACGCATCTTCATTCATCTCTTCACCTCTGATATGCATTTTTTATAAAATTCCTTTTGATCAAACTTAAGAGATTTGGCTTCATGGCTCTCCATCTCAAACGAGATTCTTTTATCCAAATGTTTGGCCTTCTATTTCCATATGCTACTTCTAGTGTGTGTATTTTCTTAGATCATGATATGTTGTTTTTAGTTTATTTGTTACTTTTTTTGTACTACCAATGATATTTCTTCACCTTGTGGATAAAAAACTAATATATTTCAGGATGTGTGACTACTCATTCCAACAAATGTCACTCTCAATAAACAAACTTTTGATATTTTGGTCGTCATAGAGATCTACTGGGATCTTACACCACTAGATCAACATCTTGTTGATTTATTTGTTACTTATAAAAAAATATTGAGAGGTGTTGGAATATTTAAGAACCAACCTAAAGATATTGAGAGAGGTGTATGTTGGAATATTTAAGAGAAGTTTGTGATTTTTCTTAGACCAGAATGTTACTTTTTCCAAGCTAAAGATGTTTAGAGGTATATCTGAATATTTAAGAAAATATTTGACAATTTTTATTCTATTTAAAATTATGGTCAAAATTTGTTGGTAGTTATTTCCTATTTATTATTAGAGTTTTATCATTAGTACGAATTTAACTTCTAAATTTATCTTTCTTTTATACCCATATGATCGCAACAGTAGATCAAATCATAATTCTATATGCCCATGATTGTTTTAATTTTTTTTTAACCAATGATTAAGTTTATCACGACTCTATTGGAATCATTGGCTGTTTTGATACAAGTCGAGGACCAGTAGGACTCCTCTCTATTAATGGAGAGACAAGTGAATTTTTTACGTGTATTATAAGGGTAAATGTGTAATCATATTTTAAATATAAAGAGCAAAAGTGACATTGCATCTTCCATTTTCTTTGATTTTTTTGGGTACTTGTCTCTTCATTAATGGAGATGAGTCTTACTCGTGGAGGACCTTTAAGCAAAATTATATAACTTATCGAGATTATGACTTATAGTTGAGTTTTTAGCATATAAGTGTAAAGTCATGTGAGAAAAAACGTAAGGTAGTAAATAAAAGATTATAATTATATGATTAGCTTATTAAACTAGTTTAGTTTGACAAATCTAGTTGTAAAAGTAACTGAAATTTGTTAAATAGACAAAATATATGTATCATTTTATTTATTTATGAATATATAAACACGTACATAATTAAATATATTTAATTAACTGCTTGATTACTTAATGAAGGAATAATTTTGGATTGCAGATAAAGCTGTCGTTTTATAAAAATACAAAGGGTGAAAATGAGACATTAACTATTGGACTACTTAATCTATATTAATCTATATAAAGGCTAGCTTTCCTAAATTTCAAAGTTGAAAGATCCTTATAATTTAGTAATCTTTGAAGTAAAGCTTATGTTAAATATAACCCAAATTAGTGATAAAATATGTTAGTGATGTGATTGGCACTATTTTGTGGGTAGAGCACTTACTTTAATCTTCTTAGACTTTCTCTATCGTAAGGGTCTGCTACATGATAATGGAAGAATAATGGGTCCTTTGTGTCCTTCTCTCAATAAACTAATGCACCAAATAAGGATTATAATTATTACTATGTCTTATTTTTATTATTAGGGAAGATTGGTTACTTTGAACTAATGTTTATTAATAAACCATTATCTCTATATTGTTGTTAATTGAAAATTTGCATTTGTGATATCTTTTTAACAAACAAAGATGTCTTTTTAATTCATCTTTATTGATGTCCAGATTATGTAGAAATTATTATTTGTATTGGATTAATGGTTTATAACACATATCTTAAAATTATAAGAGTTAATTTTGCAGAAACAAATGTGTATATATCCACTGAAAATATATAAAAGTTGTTTATACGATCAATATATCATTCATCATTAATATTTAATCATTATTAAATAATAAAAAACAAATAAATAGAAGATGATATAGTGAATGTGTATAATGATATTGCATAGATATCATACTCTTAATTTTAAATAAACATGAAGATATGTATGGGATGTTTGAAAAGAAATAAATTAGAAAAAATGTATACACTAATAGTGCATGAGATTTATGAGGAAAGAATATATATATTGACAATGTAAAAGTTTTATACATTGTCGTTGTAACATTTATAATTTATATTTAATCACCTTTGAGTGTCTGGAAAACAAACGCATGATGAATGATGAAGTCACTATGTATAAATCTCTACACTTGACAATACATATATATTACACTCAAGATTTAGACACTATTATTGTATCATTTATCATTCATATTTAATTATTAATAATTCTTCAAAAAAATAATTCAAGTAAATGATAGATGATATAATTATTGTGTATAGCCCTAATTTGATTATTTAATTTGCACGTGACCTAGATATTTTTACGTTATAATATTATATACACCATATAATTGTACCGCGCCATCCTATAGACTCGGACCACCTTATAATTTAGTGGCATGTTAATAACTATATAAAGGTTGTAATGATAATGCTATTTAATTCAATGTGGCCTTTCTCTAATCTCGAGTAAGAAAGTGGCTCAAATTTTGGTAATTTTAGGTTTGAGAAGATTTAAAGTCATAATCACACATAACTAAGGAAAGAATCCTAACCTTTGGATGGTGTAGTGTGTGATGAGACAATATGACTAATGAACTTGATGGATGATCTATTGAATATAATGAATGATGATCATTTTCAATAGTGGTATTGGAGTTTTCAAGTTCATTTGAGGAGCTTAGTGTGTGTAATTCATGATAAAATGAGTTAGGATTGAGTAGATTTAAAGTCATAATCACATATAATCATGTTCAAGTTGATAGTTGACAATTATTATATACCTATTGAAAGCGCATGATGAATGATCACTTATATTGCAAGGATATTCATGAGTTAATTTCTCGTAAAGACAAGTGAGACGGTAAGGTTGACAAAGATTGTGAGCTTTTGAATCGAAAAGTTGTTGCAATGATTTGAAAGTACATTGATAGAAAATTGTTTAATCACGTGCCAACATACACAAATGCCTAAGAGTTTTGGTCAAAACTTGAATTCATACTTCAAAGGGAAATGTTGTTACTGACTCCTCAGATGTTTAACATAAACGATTGGTGCACTTAGGTGAGAAGACAATTTGGATGCTCGTCAAAGATCATCTTCCACGTATAAAATGTCAAATTTTAGAATCTTGTACTCATTATCTTTTTGTGATCAACATAGAGATCGGTTTTCAGATATCAGATAAAACCTCAAGGAGAAATTATGTATTTGAGTTTGTGCATTCAAATATCTATGGATCATCTAAAAAATTTATTGGAAGAGTCTATTACTTTGTCACGTTCATTATATTAATCACTCAACTTTTTGAATGGCAAAAATTAAATACTATTAGCATATAAAGAGTTCCACTTACTATTTGTATTGGATTAGTGGTTGATGACACATATCTTAAAATTATAAGAGTAAATATAAATAAACATGAAGATATGTACCCGATGTTTGTTACGAAATAAATTATGATCCTCCTTTGATTGAATATGGATCATCTGTTATACTGGTGGTTCCAGTACTAGTTGAGATGATTACATGTGTCACTTAAAATATTTTAATGGTTCAAACTTTAATTTGTTTTTAATTAAAGTAATTTTTAAAATTTTCAAATTCTTTTGGGCTTCAATCCTTGATTATTTAATTTGCATGTGACCTAAATATTATTAAGTTGTAATACTACACACCATATAATTGTACCGCCATCTCATAGACTAGGACTACCTTATAATTTAGTGGCATGTTAATTACTATATAAGGTTGTAATGATAATGCTATTTAATTCATTGTAGTCTTTCTCTAATCTCGATTAAGAAAGTGGCTTCTTTTTAGTTATGCACAGTTTAAAAGTGATAAGCATATATAACTAATTAAGGAAAGAATCCCTAATCTTTGGGTGGTGTCGTGATGATGTTGATTACTTCAACTTTCAGAACATGTTTGAAGACATGATAATGACATAAAACATTTAACAAAAAAATGTGCCTATTTTAATAAAATGTTAGATATACAAGAAACTTACTATTATCATATTTGAACTGGCTCAAAACCTCTAGTTAATTTAGAAGGGTAAAGTTGCCTTTCTACCTGATATCTTAATTATAACATTTCAATAATAATATATAATAAAACATTTAACATTCTTGAATTGAAGAATGCAGGATTAAGTTTTGGCAATTTGCTATTGATAGATGGGTTTGGTGGGAATTACAAAAGGTTGAGGTCTTATGTGTTTCTATTAGAATATTATTATCCTTCAAAAAGTAGAATTGATTTACTATTTGGTGGGAGCTTTACTATGCAATCAACTACTCAACTCAAGTAGAATTGATTCTCACACATAATAATAGTTACCTTTAGAAGACAATTTATGGTTTAAATCAAGAAAATACTAAAATCCAAAATTTTAAGTGATACATGAAATTAAATATATGTTTTGGAATTCCATTTCAAAGTTGAGAAATATTTTCCACAGGACTATTATATATATACAATTATATTTCTCACATGAATAGAAGATTAACCTGTTTAAGAATTGAGATATAGTATTTAAAATATTCAATAATCTTTCCATTATACTTGGTCTTGTATCCTTGAAATGACTTTAATTCTTTTTAAATAAACCACACAAACAGTCATAAACCAACTAGATTATTTTTATTTCAAATTTCATTATTCATGGCACAAGGCCGCGCATGCGAGGATATTATGAGAAAATAAATCAGTGTATAAGTTTTATATACTGTTACTTACTATATCATTCATATTCAATCATTATTGATTTTTTTAAAAAATAATCTAAATTAATGGTGCATATTACCCAAATATTATTTTTTAATTTATTTTTGTCAAGTCATGGTATGAGGGTAACCTACGTTCAATGCTGTAAATGAAGCCCAGATCAGAGGTCAGAAAAACATGGGTCACCAATATGGTTAGCAAATCCCTATAAAGTAGCAAAAGCCCAAAAGATCACAAGTCACAACTATGAGAATTACAAGTGAAACTTTTGTACCAAAATGTACAAAAAATATCCAACTTTTGCTTGTAGTAAAAAAAAAACTTGACGGTTCCAATGCAACTTCCAACCAAATGAAGGATAAAATAGTTTATGTCTCTTTTATCACGTCATCTTTTAAATTATTTTTTATAAAATATTACAATTTAATAATAAGTTAGCCTAAAATATTTTCATTAATTAAACAATATTACCATGAAACATATTCTAACTAGTAATTTTTCATTCCCTAGTTTACCCTTAATAATAATCAAAGTAGTTTCAACTTCTCAAGAGCTATTTAAAACATTTAATTAATTAATACAACTCTCATAATTAAAAACAACATGTAGCCTCTACATAACTTTTTCATTTTCTTTCCACCATCCTTACTTTTTCACCCACAAAAAGAAGTCATCAATCTCTTTAATGTTATGAACTCTTCATTCATTATTGAACCCACATTTTCTAATGTAAATAAATGGCATACAATAACTTCCTTTATTATTGTAATTTAGGAATCACAACAACAACAAAATTCTTATATAAATAGTGACACTTTAAGATTGGGAATGTATTTCGTCCACCCTCCAAAGATAAAGACACACTATTTAATATAATTTTTGAGGTTAGTATTGTGTTGGAACCGAGGCTTGCATGTTTATGTGAGTAGTTTATTTTGTATTTTTGCCATGACTTTCAATTATCATGCCTTTACTCTAAGCTTTGAAATTTTGATGATTTTAAATATTAAAGTGTTTAACATTTGTGGGTAAATGATGATTTCAAATTGTAAAGTTGATCTGTTAGGAGTATGCTAATATTTGGTCTTCTATCTTAGGTATGTGCTCTCATTATGGTTTATCTTCCTATTTATTTTTATTTGGTTGTGATTTTGTATAATTTTAAACATTCCTCTAAATTATTATTAAATACCAACTTTACATTTAATTTAAATATTTACTAAATTATACTATACACTTTAAAATTGAGAATAATAATTTTTATTTTAATATATTTAATCATCAACACTAGCCGGATATAACATGCCAAGGATAGAGCAAAATATACAATAGTAGCATAAAATACATGTTTATATACGGTCTTAAAATAGGAATGTTGGTTGACAGATACGCTTCAAAATTACACTCAAACAATATTTGGGTCGGGTAAGGAAATATGCCAAGGATAGAGCAAAATATAGCGCAAAATACATGTTGACATACAATCTCAAAATAGGAATGTGGGTTGACATATACGCTTCAAAAATTACACTCAAACAATATTTAGGGTCAACTAAGGGATAAACATGATCCCACCAAATATGTTGTATGATCATCCATTCATATGTTTGTATATGTATCTATTTAATTGTGTATATTGTAATGATATTTTTTGTCAAAATTATTTTGAATTTTATAATTTTGTCATCATATATACATAACTAATATACATATACAATCATTTCATACGTTAAATTATATTGAGAAACTTTATCTCATAGGATATACATTATATTTAATCGGGTTTAGAGTCGAGTTCATGTTTAAATGTTGACTCAATCAATGTTTGTGGTCATGTTAGCTTCCGGTCTATAATCGAGTTTGAGTTCAAAAAATAATCCAGCCAATATTTAAGGTTGATTAAGAAACAAACTTTACCCGATCTAACTCGACTTGACCAAACCTGCGTACCCCTACTCGAAATATCAATTCCCTCCTAACCCCATTTACCCAACTCATTCACCTCATTCCATATCTCCTCACACCTCTCAATCTCCCTCAACCTTCTTCATTCAAAAATCTACATAAAAAAGACCCCATCCCCAACATCTCGTTTTCAAAAGCTCCAAAGAAGACACACCATTTAGGTGTGAAGTGGTTTTGGTTTAGGTGCTAGATATACATGTTGTCCATCATTGGTGGTCATTTATTTTGGTAATCTTAACCACTTTTCTACATATATACACTTATTTTATTACTATCACTCAATCAAAGTGGAAGTCATTTTCACAAGAAAAATAATTGATAAATGATTAGAGTTAAATACAATGTCCATATATATCCTGTATTACTGAATAACTTATTTTCTTAAATCATTTATTGATTGACATATGTCTTGATTCTTCTTTTTCTAATATATTTTAAAATAAAAAACTTGAAAAGAGAAAAAAATAATATATATATATTAAATAATAAATAAATTTAAGAAGATAAGTTATCTATGGTATAATAATATACTTTATTAAACTAAAGTTGTGTACTGCTTTTTTTTCATTTGGGCGCGTTATGAAAAGTAATTAAAATTTACATGTCAAGTACTAGCAAAGTAGCAAAGATTCCAATTGGCCTTATGATATAAAAAGCATCTCACAATCTCAACCCTTCATTCACTCCTCCCCACATAACGCTTCAACGGACAAAACACTTGCCAAGTCATCGATCCACATCCCGAAAACACTTCATCACTTAATCACCACCGTCCATCACCACATCCTTATCATAAACTATCCAACAGATAAAATAACATTCCACGTCAACAATCCGCGTGAAACACAATCCCACCAATCACAATGCGATACTCTTTTATATAAATAACTCACTCTAATTCCTCAATTATTCACCAATTCCCAATTTCTGAATCTGAAACCCTAGTTTTCATTCTCAAACTTAATTTGATTCAATGGCACCAAAGGCAGAGAAGAAGATCGCAGAGAAGAAGCCAGCGGAAGAGAAGAAATCCACCGTGGCCGAGAAAGCACCACCCGCTGAGAAGAAGCCAAAGGCCGGAAAGAAGCTTCCAAAGGAAGGAGGCTCTGTCGCCGGAGACAAGAAGAAGAAGAGAACGAAGAAGAGCGTTGAGACTTACAAGATCTACATCTTCAAGGTGCTGAAGCAGGTTCACCCTGACATCGGAATTTCAAGCAAGGCCATGGGAATCATGAACAGTTTCATCAACGACATCTTCGAGAAACTGGCTCAGGAATCTTCAAGGCTCGCTCGTTACAACAAGAAGCCGACGATTACTTCTCGGGAGATTCAGACCGCAGTTAGATTGGTGCTTCCCGGAGAGTTGGCTAAGCATGCCGTATCTGAAGGGACCAAGGCTGTGACCAAGTTTACCAGTGCCTAGAGATTCCGGCAATATCCCCGGTGGCGGTGTTGACGGCGGTGGTTGTTTTACGTGATGTTTGTTAGGGTTCAATTAGGGTTATGTTTAAATTTAATATTTAGGAACCTTTTAATTAAAGATGTAGGATTTTCTCGATCCTTGTTGTGTATGTTAAGTTTGTTGGGTTAAATATTTTATTATGTGGCAATATAATCTTTATCTATTGAACTCTCCAGATATTTTGTAATTTTAACCTTTTCTTTATTGTTTTTGTCGTTTTGTTTGTTGGTTGTTGTGTGGTTAGGTGATATTTTGGATATTTTTGTGATTTTTTTGAAAGCTTTGTTCAGAAATGTGTATGTTTATGGTTGATTGCGTGTGTGTGTGCAAAATATGAATAATCTCAAGCTAAATGCAAATTAGTGATGGGGTGGTTTTACATTCCACCCCTTCTTTCGAATAAAATATTGGTGAGATTCTCTCTTTTCATTCCGAAATCTTCTTTAATTGCCTAATTATTAGTGATTGTTGCTAACAGTGATTTTTAATATCTGGCCATATAAAATGAATCCTTGTTGGTGTTTTGAGGTGTGTTTTTAAGTATAGCGTATATTTGTCTACCTTCTACCTTCTATGTTCCAAAAGCATACCCAAAAATCAACAAACACTTAGAAATCAACATATAGAAAATACAAAAATTGGATATGTCATCCTTGATTACCAAAGACTTTAACAATATGACGTACACGAAAGAATCAACAAAATTACTTTAATTCCAGTTTTGTTTACCTTTTTTTCGTTTATAATCTGTGATACAAACTAGTTTTTTTGTGATAGTCATTGGAATCATTATAGTTGATAGATTTTTTGACACATGAAATTTTGAGAAAAATTGGCACATGAAATTTTGTGATACAAACACCTCGTTATTAAATTGGCACATGAAATTGAGAAAAATGCTTTTCAACTAAAGTTACGGTGATAGTTGATAGATTTTTTGTAACACTTTAATTACTTGTTGCTTTGGAAGTCTTACTCCACATGGGTATATGGCTAAAGATTAAGCTACAAAAACAATCATTATGGTAGTTTTCTTAAGGAAACTACTTTATTTAATCTCGAGGTTTTCAATTGAGTATCCTTATTGATTTAAGTTAAGTTAGATCCTTCTTGTGTTTGAAACATTATAACTTCTAAAACTCCAAGTTTATTTTATTACAAGTAATATGTTATATTTAGCTTTTTTTTTTGGCACTAAATATAAGTTTAGGATAACAAAGATTATTGAGACTCAAATTCCAGTCAATCTAATCAACTTATTATGTATATATATAATTTGTTACAATTGATGAGATAATAAACAAACAAATTAATCATCTGGACGAAAAACATAAATTATAGAAGCTTCTTTATAATAAATTAAACAAAAAGAAATTAACTTAATAAAAATATATATATAATACAATGTCACCTTTGCTTGTTTCAAGGTACTTGATAAGGTAGTAACTTACATGGTTAAACATTGCCCATATGAAATTAAATTTATGAAGTTGAAATACTAATAAAGAAACAAATAACAAACATTTTAAAACTCAATTAGAAAAACAAAAAAAATCATTCTTCTAATTATGTTAACTATATAATATGAATATGAAATTAAGAATTAACTTAATAATATTTTCATACAGTAAAAATTCTAAACTCTATAAGATAAAAAATGAAGGAGTAGAATGAGATAATGTAGTTTTATTATGAAGAAGGTAAACAAGGATAATTGAGATTGGGCCAAGTTGACTATAATTGGTAATGCATAGTTAGAAAGGGATTTGGATGTAACATATAATTGGAGTATAATCTCTCACTTATCACATAATCGCGTTTTGACCCTTTTTTTCCTTCTTTTCCTTAGACCCACACTTTCCTCTTTCTATTATTTATTATCACCACTCACTCTATTCCTCTTCTTTGAGGAAACCCTAATTTTCCTCCACTCTTCTCAGATCCAATTCTCCTTTCTCTCTCATTTCTAATTCCAAAGAAAACAATCATGTCTGCAGCACTTGATATGACGCTTGATGACATCATCAAGAACAACAAGAAATCTGGATCTTCTAACTCTCGTGGCAGAAACCGCGCTTCCGGATCCGGTCCAGGACCGGCTCGCCGATTCACAAACCGTGCCGTTAACCGTGCTGCACCTTATAGCACCACCGCTAAGGTATCGTTATTTTATCTCTTTCTTGAGTCGATTTTGGAAGATGTTTTTGTTCGTGATTGAAACGGTTGTGTTTTGTTTAGGCGCCGGAGACAGCGTGGCAGCATGATTTGTATGCAGATCAGGCTTTGAATTTGGCGGCGGCGTTCCCTGCACAAGGTGGCCGACCGTCTTCAATTGAAACGGGGACCAAGCTCTATATATCTAATTTAGATTATGGTGTCTCCAATGATGATATTAAGGTATTTCATCATATCTTCTTTTTTCAGTTAAACCTATTTTATTTTTGAAATAAAACAAGCTGGTAAACATTTGATCAAGGAAAAAATGTCATTTTGCTTCACAGAAATATTAAATGTTGGCCAAAATGTTCTTTTTATCCGGAGAAGTACCATTTATTACTGGCTTATGAAATTTTTTCGGACTAAATTAGGTCTTTGATTTGTGTCCTTTTTTTCTTCTTCTTAAATTTGGAGTTATAGGTACATCTATATCATTTTTTGTGTGTGTGAGAATTGATTCCGAAATGACTTTGCTTTGTTCCTTGATTCACATCTTCAAATGTAGCAACCACTTTCATTGTCTAGGTTCAATAAATTGTGGTTTTTGTGTTCTTAGCTAGCTAGCTAGCTATACTATTGTTTGTATATTTGATGAGGCATGAAAAATCTAGAGTTGAAGGAGAATGAAAAATCCGAAATTACTGAATGGGTGAAGTCTGTACATACTGTTGAACCTGATGAATCAGCAAACTAATCATCTAGATTATATAGATCAGCTGAATTAATTAGCTACTAATGAACCTGGTGACCCAGCAAACTAATCTAAATTACTTATAATTAACTCAAACAAGTCTCTGACCAACCTATAACTATGGTAATATGTTTTAAAATTGATTTCAAAATGGCTCTTTTTTGTTCCTCTGTTTTGCATTAATATGTGTAAAAGCATATGGAACATGTGCACATATTGTCATGAATATGAACTTGTACCGAGTGTTAGGTTCAGTATTACATAAATTTATAATTGTTACTAACTTTTTTAATTGTTGTTGAAACTATTTTAAGTAATTTATCATAAATATTTTCTCTTGTTATAATCATGTTTGTTCTATATAAATTGCATTGTTTTATGGCACTTTCATGTGTTGCGATGTTTAAGGTTGTCTTTCATGTTTGTAGGAATTGTTTTCTGAAGTTGGTGATGTGAAAAGGCATACCGTACACTACGACAGGAGTGGGAGATCAAAGGTATCTTGTCCATTTGCCATAATTTGGTCCTTTTAATAAATTCCTTCTGTTCTGTAATTTAGAAATTACTTTTAATAGGGTACAGCAGAAGTAGTGTTCTCGCGACGAGCTGATGCTGTAGCTGCGGTGAAGAGGTACAACAATGTTCAACTAGATGGTAAACCGATGAAGGTGGAGATTGTGGGAACAAACATTACTACACATGCTATGGCGGTGCCTGCTGCAAATGCAGCTTTTGGAATTACAAATGGATTTCCAAGAAGGTATATACATTATACTTCATTAAATAATTCACATATTTGTAATATGCTAATCCTTAATCTGATTTTTGGAGGTGTGAAGCTTTCGTATTTATTATGATTGGGCTTCCTGATGTTTTTGGATGTTTGAACCTTGCTTTAGGGTGTGCAAATTGCTCTTTGTTTTGTTTTTTTATCTTTGCTGCAAATTTCGATTGAACCGTTAATGGTGATTATATTATTCTTTTGTTGCAACCAATTTATAGTCTTCAGATTTTTGAGTTATTTTAAAGGGATTTGGAAATTATAGTATTTTTCTTTGTAATTTTGCCATCTTGAATTTAATTTCTAAACAAACAGATTCTCAGAGCATGCAACCAATTATATGTATTTATGAGTGTTTGATTGGAGAGTACCATTAAGTAGGATCCTTCAATAGCGATACCTGGAGGAGGATCTGATGAATGGATCCTGTATGTTAATTTTTGTGATGAGTTGTTTCCCACAGAATCTCTTGTAGCACTGTTTTATTTAATTCTGGATCGTGAATTTAGGAATATAATTTGAATTATTGGGTTATATCCAGAGATGAGTTTTTTGTGAATCAAACAGTTATTCTTTCTCATATGAAAGCTGATTTTACATGTTATTGATCTGTTTTTTGAACAGTGGACAAGGGAGAAGTGGGGCATTAGGAAGGCCACGCGGTGGAGGAAGTAGAGGACGTGGTGGAGCTCGAAGGGGTCGTGGACGTGGAAGCGGAAGTGGAAGAGGTCGTGATGAAAAGGTATCTGCAGAAGACCTTGATGCTGATTTGGAGAAGTATCATGAAGAGGCAATGCAATTAAACTAATAAAGGAATCACTCGTGTTTTATTTTCTTGCTACATCACATTTGTGATTGTTTGAGGCATGACGATTAACTCCGCTTAATTATGTATCCTTATCAGTCATATTTTTAGGGAAAGTGGAAGGATAACTTCTAGTGAAAACTTTCACAGTTGATATATGTAGTTTGGGATTGTGTGGTCAAATGCTTATTTTCCTTGGGAATGACTATGAAATATGGGTGAAGAAACATAGGTCAGCGTGTAATATGCTGCACATGGGCTTTACTTTCATTGGCTTTAATCTTTTGATTATTGAACAAGTGGGTTTGGAATTGGGAACCATGAATCTCGCACATCCATCCACAAATAAACCATCTGCTGCAAAATGTGGGAGGCTGCAAGTTCACCCACAGCTACTTTTTGCTTTGGTTAACCCTTTACAGTGGAATCTTCAAACAAGGTAGATTCTCTGCCCTTGTATCTTTCTCACTTAAAAGAACAGAATAATTTGATCTTCTCTGGTAGTATCATTTGTCCTATGTTATGATAGTCTTGTTTGATATATTGTGTTACAGTCTTGAGATTTCCTTGTATCCTTAGGGGACTTTCTCTTGACTGTTTGGTAATTTTGGCATATTATCTACTGAGATGGAATCTATCATCTGTTCTTTGCCGGTTGAGTGCACTGATCCTAGAGAGAACATCTATTGAAAAATATGAAGCAAACAAGTAATCACCATGTAATCCCTTTTGATTATGACAGCAGAACTTGGATAGAGAGACAGGAGATGTGTTAAAATGCGTTCTAACATGTTGAGCAAATTGCCTGAAGGTGGTCTTTCAGATTAACTCAGAAAGAGTACAGAATGTGGATTGACCCACACAATAGTATGTAACACCATAAGCCATTAGTTCAAATGTCTGAGATATAACAGAAGTGGAATAAGGTTGTGATCAGCATCTGTTTTTCACAGAATATTAGCTAACAATAGTGTGATTAAAGCACAGGGTGGTTGGTACATAGTAATCCAAATAATATAAGACATTTAATGTTATTTTTTTGGTGCCGCTAACCTGCGGAGCCATGTCTAGCAATATCAGGATGAAGATACATAGTTGCTATCAGTTTGTGTTCCAACTTCCATGCTTGATACCAAACTGGTTTGGAATGAAATGAAAAAAAATGAGTAATCTATACAAATTCAGTATGTCACCCTCAAAAAGCATTATCTATGACAATGGTAGTTACATTTTTGATACATAATTGATTATATATTTTTGGTACAACTGAAAAACTCGAAAACTATACAAGGTAAGATAGAGAAAGACCAGCAAAATCATGCTATAAGAGATGTCCACACCAAGCCAGTGATGAAACCAGGAAATGAAGCCTTGTAGGCAAAGTATGAGACTGGTTTACCAAGAGAATTAAATCAATTATTATATTTAATAATTTCCTGTATAAGTGATTAAAAATTACTCAATGTATAAGCCTTATGTACCTTTTCTATTTACAAGTTTGAGTCTCATTGACCCTTTCTCTACGAATATAACCATCTATCAGTGCATTATTTAATATTTATTCCCATGACCTTCACGGCAGTAAAAAATAATTGGGTAAAACTAAATCCATATTATTTGCAGACAAGATACTGTAACAAAGTACTGAATATAATTTTATTACAAACTAACTTTTTCTCCAATGATTATACAATTCAAAATGAAATTGGAGTCAAATCTTGTGATGAACTTGCATATCATTCACTTGTATCAGTTCTATGTAGACCTTGCTTCAAAGTAAATGGCATGACTCCAAGCTGTGACCCCATACACACTTATATAAATAAAGTTGTAAAGATAACCACAAACCAGACTTGAAACAATTTTAAATTCAATGCACCTGCAAAATTTGGAGTGACATACTTGTCCTTTTCCAAACAATGAACATGATATTTAACAATGTGGTAGTTCAAGACATCAAATTTCAAACACATATAATATAACTATGAAGTTGAAAGAAAACATTTCAGAACTGCCAGACTCATCCCACTTATTATCTTTTGCTTTGACATGACACTGTATGAGTGAAAATAAGTTAACTGCTTTTGATTTTCTCAACTCCGAGCCTTAGACGGAAATCATCTTCCATAAGAGGAAGACCGTCGCGCAACTTAACCTTCGGTTCCCAGCCTAACAGTTCCTTTGCTTTTGTTATGTCCGGTTTTCTCTGTTGAGGATCATCAGGAGTGTTGTCCACTGTCTTGATATGCACATTTGGATTAATAAGCTGCAAATCACCCAAAAAATATTCACTGAAGACTTAAAGTAATGAAAAAGCTACTTACAGCTTAAACTCAGAACGAAATAAAGTATGTAATTGCTACTGAAAAGGAAAAAAAAAAGCTTAAAACTGACTTCCTTCACTGTCTCTGCAAGTTCAGTCATTGTATATTCACCTGAAAATGTAAAGATACTCAAAGAAAATGAAGTTACTAACTATTCCAACTTAAAAGTAATCATACTCAAATACAAGTCTTGCAATAGAAATATAACCTGGGTTTCCAAGGTTGATTGGCCCTGTGTTCGATCCTTCCATGAGACGGATAAGGCCATCGACCTATGACATTTCTCACAAATAAGTATAATTACATCAAAGGTAGTAATAGAGGGTATGCCTTAGCGCAACGGTAAATATTGCGTACATCTACCATCCCCAGACTCTACTAGATGAGAGACTGTTGCACCCTTTTAGATTAAAGGTAGTAATAATTCAAAGATACAAAATAATTATGGGATATATACCAGGTCAGAGACATAGCAGAAACTGCGAGTTTGTGTTCCTGGAGATTGGACAGTCAAGGGTTCATCACTATAACAAACCAAAGGTTGAGGAAAAATGGGTCAGAATCAACACAGAACATGGTAAATTCCTATTTATGGTGAAGAGCATGATCATTGAACAACTCATGGTAAAGTCCTATTTATGGCAACCAAAACAATCAGAATATGTTAAATAAGCCATGCAGAAATAACAGCATTGCAGCATATATATATATATAAGCACAGAAAAACTTATGAAATTACCGAAGTGCTTGAGCAATGAAGTTGCTAACAACACGCCCATCATCAATATTCATGCGTGGCCCATATGTGTTAAAGATTCTAGCAATTCGTATTTCTGCATTGAAAGGGTATAAACACATCAAAGAGTAATAAAAACAAAGTAAAATTTCTACAACATACATCTTAAAAAGAAGGAAAAACAATCATAAGGAAAAGAACATGAAACTACCTAGCCCATGTTGCCTATGATAATCAAACATCAAAGTCTCAGCCACACGTTTCCCCTCATCATAGCAACTACGAACTCCTGTTATTATCATCATATAGTTAAGTCCTCTTACTACATCTTCAATGCACATGTATAAACGAAAGTTTTTGCGCCAAAAAAGGTTACTCTTGCATGATGAAATGAAGGAAATAGGCCTTTCATGGTTTACTCAGTACAACATGTCCATAAAATTATAGTTCATATGATAGTCATAGCATCAGAAACTGTTCCATTCAAGAAGCCTAAGGGACAAGTTAGAACTGAGATAAAGGAATTCACCAATAGGATTAACATTTCCCCAATAGGATTCAGGTTGGGGATGCACAAGAGGATCTCCATACACCTCTGAAGTCGATGTAAGCAAAATCCTGTCAGTAAAATCCGAACCAAATAAGTCGAACCGATGGCAGCGGTTGAGACATGAGACTACCATTTAAACAAAAAACAGAAAAAATAACCTTGCTCCAACTCGCTTTGCAAGGCCAAGCATGTTCAGTGTGCCAATCACATTTGTTTTTATTGTCTGTAGAAGTTATAATTTACAAACCAGATATTCTTTCAGGGTCATATACACAGAGAGAACTTTCAACAAATGATGCATACACCACAGGAGCTAAACATAAATATGGACATAATGTAACATTAGGAGAAAAAGATGAGGGTCTCAATATACAAATTTTTTGTATCAAAAGCAACCTGCATCAATGATCATGCAATGAATTGGAAAGCAAATTCCTCAACAGTGGAGATGAATATGTATGATTGGAAAGTAAATGGAAAATGATTAGAAAGACAAAAAGGACTCTAAAAAATATACCTTTACTGGATTGTACTTGTAGAAAATAGGAGATGCAGGGCATGCAAGATGGTAGATCTGATCAACTTCAACGAACAAAGGTTCCGTGACGTCTATGAAGGGATCAAAGTGATAGTATACATCAGCAACCAATGGTTTACAAACAGATTTAAAAAAAATTCTGAACATAACATACTTAGCACACAAAAGTTTCAAAATTAACGTTCCTCATCAGATGCCTAATTAAATTATGTTTGATCAAGAAAAAGTTTAAATAGCAAATTGCTTTAATTTGTGGTCTAACTAGGTGAAGCTTGTGTTGATTGCGCGATATTTTGATTCCTTAACAGAAATCAGTTCACAAAGTAGCTTTAAATGTTTAAATATATACAGCGCGGGAAGAGGAAATTGAAGAAAACACACACTAATGCCCATGTTGTATGCGACAGTTTTAATGTCAGAGATAGTTGATAGTAAAAAAATGAGACTATACCATGACGGATAAGCTCAAATCTTGGATGACCAATCCATTTTTTGAGGTTGTCCTTGGATCCAGTAAAGTAGTTATCAGCAACAATAACCTGAATAAAGATGAGGTAACAGTGGCAGAACTTTCTGAAATCAAACTCAGTTCTACTAACAAGTTATGACATCTGCCAAGAATCATTTAAAAAATGAATAGAAATGAGAAGAATAAAGTATGCAACAAATAACAAGCTGACCTCATTTTTTTCATTTTCCATCAATCTATCAACTAGGTGAGACCCAATGAATCCAGCTCCTCCAGTAACCAAAATTCTCAAGTTGGGCTGTATCAAAATTTAAAGAAATATTGGTGATACACATATATAAGCAGCATAGCATGCAAAAAATAGAAAAAACTACACAACATTTTACATTTCAACATATCAGCATCTAATCCTAAAACATGTTTTTAATCTTTCTCCCCTTGTATATTATTAGTAAGATTCACAGCACAGAATTTTTAGGCTAGTAGTCAAATATACTTTGAAGAGTAAGTGCTTGTCATCAATCTATAATATTCTACATTTTTCAGCATTTTCAATTCCCCTACAATTTCCTTCTGGCATTTGTGTTCCAAGAAACAGTAAAGCTTACTTATTTGCACTGTGATTTAAGATGAAACTTGTTATCAGTAACATGGGATTAATTATTATTATTATGATCATATTCAACATAGAAAACAAACATTAAAATATAAAAATCCAGACTTAAAAAAATGAAAATGTTTAGCTTCATGGCCAATAGTCATATAATGAAATAATGAAGGGATTATGACCCATCAACTAATACATCATAATCATAAATTTAATTGTGTACCCAAAAAAACATGACATTTAAAATAACCCTCTGAACATGAAAATCAAATTAAATGGTAACCAAAATAAAGAGATGGGATGTTTTACCTGGAAGAATTTGGAAAAACGCAAAGGAGATGGCATGGGAGGTTGCTTTGTTGTTGTTTGGTGATTTCCATTAGAAGAATTGCTTTCCATTGTTAGTAACTCTGAAATTTCAATGCAAATTTCTCAGTGGTCAATCAATTTATCTTCAGTCTTTTTTTTCATTAGACTTACACAGATAAGATAAACCAGATAATATCTAATTTCACATATATACTACTAATGTTTTAAATTGCGGCGGCGTCTAATGCAAAAACTGGGTATCTAATCATGCCTTATGCAATTGCGGTGACCAATACAACCGAGATGTTCTAATCACATCATGTAATGCGGTTCGCATATTTGGAAACTATGACAAGAAAGAAAGAGTTTAGGTAATGAACCTGATGAAAAGATGAACCAAAAACCCTAAGCACTCTGATAATTAAACACCACGTGATTATAGACCCGTTTATATAGACATATAAGTGAAATAAATATCCAAATTTGAATTTTTTTTGCTTGTATCAAACGCTAACATTAGAAGAGTAAAAAATTAGATTGATAAAAGAAAGAAAAAGAATAAAAATGGGAAAACTTGAGAATAACGGAAAGTTGAAGAGTGTAATGAAAGCATGAAATGCAAGCAACTTAAGACAACAGTAATGGGAACAATTATTCTGAAGTAAAGATCCAGAAAAGAAAAAAACATTAAAATTTGTGATTGTAATTAATTAACTGAAGGATTTGAGATGAAAAAGAATGGAATGATGAAGTTGTAGGAGTAAAGAAACAGAATATTATGATGTGTTTGTGTGGTGTGGTACTATGTATGTGTCACTCACTACTCAGTACAAGGTTACCACATTGGTCAATGCCACGTCACGTCTACTCATGAGAAAACAAGATTTTATCAATTTTTAAATTTATTTTATTAAAAAATGATTTAAAAACAGAATAGTTAGAATCTGTCTTATACTGGACTCTTAAGTACGGGATAATATCTAGATTCAGTCGCAAGAGGTAAATGAATCGGAAGTATGTAAATTGAGGAATGGGAAGTCCCAAGAACAGTTAAAAGATTAAGTAAATTATGTAAAGTTTGCTAGTTATTTTGATAATAGTGTAGGAATATATAATCATAAGGAATAGGAAATCTCAAGAACAATAAAAATTTGTTCTGTCCGACTAATACAATTAAAATGAGTCAACTATTGGTATTAGGCTATAATGTGAAGGGTGGCACCAAATGTCTTATACTCATTGATTTGATTATACTTGAATCATTTTATGGACATACAAATTATGTAACTTCCATTTGTTCAAAGTAATGGAGATAATCAGTATAATAAGTTCTAGCTTTCATTTCTTCAAAGTATGTGACTTGTATAGTATGACATACATATTAATTTTCCTAGAGGATTCTCCCATCGAACAAGTTCTTCAATTGCTTTTTCAACACATTGATTCTTTGCAAAGAGATCGTATGGAACCAAAAGTGCATTTAAACCAAGAAAAAATGAAACCTTAGTGCAAACTATAACCTGGGATCTTATATATGAGTTGTTGTTTCTTTTATAAAGAAAAATTGTATTAAAATGAGCATAAGGGGTGCACTTTCAATACAACAGAGACGATGAGTTGTTATTCTTAAGGTAATGCTACCTCCAAGGAAGATCTATTATTCACCAAGGGAAAAAAACTAATTTGGTCTGTCTTTGAATTATGAGGGTGGATAAAGACCACCAGAATCATGTAGTAAAGCACAAAGAGAAATGAAAGCCCAAAATATGAGAAAACCTATGATAACATTTCTTATCACCTGTTCATAACTACCATCTAAGCTGAACCCTATTTCATTGGAAGGATGCAATGATGAAGAATCCTCATCATCACTAATATCACTTTCCTCATCTCTCCTGCTGGTTCCAATTGTATGAGGTTGCAGCATTTCCCGATTTCCAAATTCGGAGCACTTCATGCAAGTGCAGGAGCCACTGAGATATGATGGCAGTGTTAACAGATAGTCAGAAAGAACCTTCTGATACATATGGCCTTCTATTTTTAACTTGTTCCTTGTAGCTGGCTCCAAAACCTATGAAGTATGACCCCAATGCACAAATTAGTTCATATAAGAAAACACATAGACTATTTTTACCTATCTAGATTGGTGCACTGCACTGAACTAGGATAAGTAATCTATTTACTCCACATTAGTTATCAACTTCATTCACCTTGCTAGTTTCTTAGTTATTTTAGACTGAATGAGCAGAATAGAGAGCTAACCTCAATAAAAGTCTGGGCAATAGCATCAACAACTTCTGGAAGTCGTATGACAAACAAACAACCAAGGCAATTAGGAAAGTGATCCTGCAAACAGGAAGAACAATATTTCATCATTTGCATGGGAATTCTCGATGGAGACAATCCTTCACAATCCACCAACACAGTAATTTGAGGGTTGTCTGCATCAACCAAGTGCAACACTCCATATTCCACCTGTGATACTGAAATAACAACCATTTGATGCCATAAAAATACAGCATAAAAAGTAATAGGCAAAGATATCTAAACTTATTTGTGTTCTGCAGATAGAAGGGAGTAAGAAATGAAAGGTGGGAAAAAAATACTCTCTGACTCTTGAAATAAAGCAAGGCTGGTTTTTATTTTGGGTAGTAAGCAAATATGGAAAAAATGATAAGAAAAGGAAAAAACATACTGACTGCCTGAGCAAATCCAGGCCTATCTTGGGATGTCAATGTATTGCAAGCTAGCCCAAGCCTTACAACAAGACAGGGTCTGTGCATCATATCAGACCCATGCCAGAAGATCATTTCGGACCACATTATCAGCTCTTCTTCTGAAAGAATCCTGTAAGTCTTTCGCCAGTTTATGGTCTTCTTGATTGAGGCAAGGAAGCATGAAAAATCATTATTAGAAGCTGCAAAAAATCTGTGTAGCTCATCATCGTTGATTCTGCATAAACACTACTTAATCATGGTCTGTTTAGTAGGAGAAACCAAAAAAATATGCTACTATTTCTGATAAAAAAGTGCTACTGCTAACTAACAAGGCAAGTTAGGCAACTTCTGCCAAGGATTTCAAAACTTGCCTACAGAAACACTATAAACTCACAATGATAATACAATAAACAATTGGCATAAAGTTATTAGTAGAATAAATTATATAGACATGGTTTATCTAGTATTATACTGTTGCACAAGTTCAGAATGTAGAAGTTGGCCCTGAATTTCCAAAGTGATTAGTTCAAACATTACCGACTTAACAAAAAATTTCTGCATATTCAACTCCATGAAAAGAGACAAATGGAATTCTAAATAAATATTTAATGTTTGTGTTTATCGTTTCCACTAACAAAAAAAAAGTGGTAAATTGAAACCATGAATATAAAATTACAAAATGATTGTAGCTGCAAGAATGTCCAGTAGCCTAGTTGGAAACAGAAAGTTTGAGTATCATGTCATAATTTTTTTGGAATGGCACAATTATGAGGATAAATGGGATTCTGTTTTGTGTATGCATGGTAAAAATGAAATACCTTCCTGGTAAACTAATCCCTTGATTTTCAAGCTCTTGGTGGAGTTTCATCAACCAGTTTTCAGATTCTAAAATTTTAGGATCTGTCACATGCTGACTGCAAAATGTATGAAAAATAGAAGTAAGAAGCCTGCTACTAGAGCTAAGGAACCAAGATATGAACACTTAAGAATTAATCTCGATCTTTTCCTGAAGATGAACCCAACAGCATTTTCTTAACCAGAAAGTCATAAGTGCAACAATTACTTTTGGAACCTATGTGTCACATGTACATACATGGAAATAAAAATAATACACTTTGTAGTATTGTCATTGAAAAAATGCTTCAAAAGTAAAACTTATCTGTCGTGACACATCTAGTTAACTTGGCGTAGCACCAAATTTTGGTTTAGTTGTTACATATCACTTATTTGTGTCGCCAAATGAAAATTTGGAAATTTTCGATGTCCCGGACAGACTAATGTCAGAGAACTATATATTTTCTACTTTTCTTAGCTAGAAAAATGGAGTTTATGTTGCTATTTCAGCTCATGAAGGAAACACATATTTATGAATTAGAGAGTAAAGGTATTTAAAATGCACACACAAAAACCATAGCGTGAAAATTCAGAGCTTTAATATACCTTGTATTCATATCATCCTTCACTTTAGATTCTTCCGAGTATGCTACAGAATCACGTGAATCAGTACTACAATCTAACGTTTCATTGCTACATTCTGATTTATCAGGAAAACACGTGGCAATTGAAATGACTAGTAACGGTCTTGATAGGATCTGACAGCATAGAGAATAGATATTTATTAGCTTCTGCTCTCATGACTATAGGTAAAGGCTGGGATGTTAGAAAACAGAAAACACTTAACACAAACATCAACCAGAGAAATCTTCAATCAAAATGATCATCAACCACAATGGTAAAAGGGTGCTGGGGAAGTATCATTTGAGTATAAACATAAGCCAATTTCTGAAACTTCAAAGTTATGCCCCGAATAATTCATTTTCGAGGCGAATTTGATACATACACTTCAAAAATGGAGGTGCTTGAACGTTGAGATATGAGATTTATCAATCTGACCCTGCCCCTAATTGAAAATGATGCACATGGCATAAAATGTTATTCGAACATGATTTTTTAATAGATTTCATAAAATTAGAATTACAAACCTGCATGCTTTTAACCAAACGCTTGAAGGGTGCCCACCACTGAATCCATTCGAGAGGTGGATAACAAAGCATCTGTAAAGCCTGAAGGCCTTGCCAAACATATGGACATCTGCTTTTGGAGAACCTCCTAATCATCTCTAAGGCAGCAACTTTAAGTAAAAAAGTAGTGATAGAACCCACAGAACTACTTCTAAAGCCACCATAGTTTATCAGTGTGAAACATTTAGATTGAGATGGAAGTAGAGGTTTCTTGTACGTTTTTTTCCCAGTCATGACTCTGCCTGGTTTAGAGCTATTGCTAAACTTAGAACAATCCACAGTGTTTCCCATGTAAATTGATGGCAGGAGACTTTCTCTTGCAAGCAGTGGAACAACGTAAAATTTAAGGTCAGCTCAATGCACGAGGCTCCCACCTAATGGGGTGTCGGGAGTCTCCCACCATAATTCATTGGAAGGATGCAATGATGTAAGCCGTCTTATCCTCTTAAGCGATAATGCTGTTTCCAAGACAAGCAGTCCAACAAAATATCTTTTTACATACACGAATTAATATCAAATGAAAATGTCCTCATAGTGAAACCTATCTATCATCACCAACTAGTGTAATATAAAAATATGTTATACATAAAGCTCAAAAATCATGTTTGTGGAAGAAACTGACAATCTGAACATCAATAACAATCAATAACCAGTAACCGAAACAAAAGTAAACATAACAGTAGTTTCGAAATAAAGTTATGTAAAGCAGAAGTGGTGCTTAAACTTGGTCAGAGAATAAATAACATGCACAACTGCATCATCTTTCAAAAGTTAGTTAGATAACTGAATTTGGAAGCCATCTATCAAAACCCAAATTGGGTTTTCAACCCTTAGAAAATTGATTGTTGCTCTGTCCCTTTTCAACCTTCTTATCAATAATTTAATAATCATACACCTAAAACTTGATTTGATTCACACAATCACACTATAACTTTGAAGTTTTAACGATAAAGTGTCCAAACATAAATCAGTTACTACAAACTCCCCATTAATAAATAAAAAATTAAATTTGTAAAACCTAATTCATGAAAATCTAGTTTTGCAAAAACGTTACAAAAGCATCCTAGTATATTAGACTATTCTGTTACTCTCAAACTGAACAGAGAGAAAGAGCAAATAGTATGAAATCTGACCTGAAAAATGATTACAACACAGAAGGGAATGGTGAATGTGGAAGCTGATTATTGAAAAGTGTCAACGATAACATAGCTCTCACTAAATGAGAAAATAAGCTTCATTTTCTCATTGAGCGAGTCTCAATGATTACCAAAATTTGATATTTAAGTCTTGGTTTCTTCTCTTTAGAGTCCACTCATATGCATTGCACAATATTATTCTCATCAAATCAACCAAATTTACAAAGATACACAAATTTCAACTAATCCACCTTTTATTTTTATTTGTATTCATTTTAATATCTTAGTAAACATATTTCATTATTTTTTAAATGGTACCAATATTGAGTTTACATATTATTGTTCATTTCACTACTTATTAACTAAAATCAAGTCTATTAACAAAATATTGGTATAGTGGTGTAAGTCTATATTAAATCTCAGACATACCAAAATGCCAATAGTTCAAATCATGTAAGACATATTTGTTGGGAGAAAAAATCACATACAAAAAAAATGATGACTTCTTTACTCATAGGATGAAAGAACACGATTACTAGTATAAAAAAACTAAAATCATATTTAATTTGGAATCATGCCTAATAAATGAACGAGTTTAAAGATATATTCTTGTATTTGGTCCAACCCCAATTCCATTGATCAATTGAATTGCCAGCTCTACTAAAATTTCCCCAAAAAATAATGATATATTCTTGTACATAATCAAACTATAAATCCATGAATCTGTCACAAAACTTGTAGTTCTTCCTCCATAAAATGCATGAATTTGTTAGCCCCCTTCATCTAGCATAGAAGTAAGCAAAAACATGCAAATTTAACCCACACTCCCTTTTTATTTATGAGTATAATATATTTATTGTAATTAGAAATATTTATATATAATCAACACATCATTCATTTATATTATTTATAGTTAAAAATCAATAATAATAAAACATAAATCGTGAATAATACAATGACTCAATACATCTTTTTCTTTATTTATTTATCTTGAACTTGGGCAAAGTTTCCTCTTTTGAGACCCACACACATCGAAATATTTGGAATGAGGGTAACCATTTTTTGCTTTTGTCCCAAGACCCTGCTGAAGACACAGAAACATGGAGAGCTTTTGTCTCTGGTCATGTAGCTTTATTCGTTCTTCAAAGACAAATTGGTTGCAAAAGTCCTTTTCTTTTTGTATAAGATAATTAACATGCTTTGTTCTATTCTTAGTGGGATCATAAAATATTAACAAAATTTGTAATTATTAGTGTGGAATATATATGTGTTTGATCAACTTAAGAATGATAAATTATAATTAAATTATTGTATATTGTATGCAAAATTAGGATAGATATGGCTTCCAGGGAATATGAGAGATAGTTTGGCACAAAAGGATTTTTAGATTAATAATTATGACTGTCTTGTCTTTGCATCAGTATGCTGAACAAGTTCTAGAACACACCCACGTCAGCATTGCATGCTTTTTAGTGTTGATTTGTCAGCTTCTAAGAATGGTTCCATCTCTCATCACTTCCACTTTCAACAACCTCAAATCTAACAAACAAGTATTTATGTCTCATCTTATGAAAACGATTTGTTAATTACAGCATCGTAATGTTGAGTGTATATTGAGAAATTAAACTATAATTATAAAGTTTGAAATCATGTACTCACATTAAATGTTTTGCAGTTTTATCAACGTGTGTGCAAACAATTTATTTAGTTTTTTTCTTCTTTTTCTATTACTTTTTTCCTCCACCCTTCACGCACATCTTCAAGGTATATGGCTTTGTATAAGTGGAAGCAAAAATTTACTCAATCAGATCATTGACTTAATCCAAATAAGAACTTGATTTTGTTAGGGAGTCATAGGGTGGTTTGATGGTTAAGGTGAAGGGCTTAAGGAATAGAGTGAAAGAAGTTATGGGTTCGAGCCATGTTTTTTCCTCTTTGATGTCTTGACCATAGGTCGTAGTCTAAATGTTATTTGATTTCCTTTTTATATTGGGTTAACACTTTTTATGCTTCAAAAAAAATAGAATGTTTCTCCAATTTTAGAGAAGGTAATAGCTTCTATCAAAGTTTGTCTTTTAAGTATCCAAAAGAAACATATATATTGAAGAGAAAAAGAAGGACGGGAAGAAATTAAATTTATCTTTTCAAAAGGAAGAATAAAAAACAGGAATTATATGTTTGTATATGGATACATTCTCCATCACCACAGTAATGCAGTTGCAATCTTTTCTACAATGAGACACATGGGATACCTATATGAAAACCAAAGTATGGCCTATTTATAAAATGTTTAAATGTTAAGTTGTTGTGCCAAGTTTATCAAGGTTGTCCTTGTCTGTGACTTTGGACTCATTAATTCATTCCAGTATATATGTATGAAAGGTGATAAATAAAATAAATAATAAATGCACATTCTATCAGATAATTCAAAACTTATAATATTCAAATGACTAAACACATGTAAAGTACTTGTAAAGACTATAGAGGTAGCAAGATATATATTTAAGAAAACAAATGCTCTAGGTTATAAGTTGTAATGAGCTTAATACCGAGAAACACTACACTGCCTAATTGAAAGTTAACGAAGTTTTATTTTTACAGATAGAGACACTCAGTAAAACAGTCTATAGTAATGTGAACATATTATAGTTTAAGATCATGGAATGAATATAATTTACGTGGATGTAAAATCATAGAGTGTTCAAATTAACTAGACTAAAAAGTTGACATGTAGTAGTGGCACGTTCTTTAGTGGCTTACCACCACCAGTACCACTTTTCTTCTTCCTTTCTTGATAATTGTGCCTTATCGCGGTGAATAAAGATTTGTTGTCCCAAATACTTTCTAATGATAATAAAGTAAAAATAACAATAATAATAAATATTTAAATTTTTTAATTGATGGGATGAAGACTGAAGCAGGTATGCATAAATGTATCAACTCAGTAGAAAATATAATATGGTCCAACCCAAATGATCTCACATTATCATATGGCAAATCAACACAATAGAACAATACATGCACACACTGTTACAATGAAAACTGAAAAGCACACAAAGAAACACGACTTAATGAAAACAAACAAAATCAATGAGAAGGGAAACATACAAAAAGAAGACCAAATTCCACATGCTTGACTTATATTTTATGTTGTTAAGGTTTGGTCTCGAGGGCAAAAAAAACCGCACCCTAGAAATGTTTTCGCCAGTGGAACTTGAGAAGCATGGTTTAGAACAACCAAATCATTTGAAATTGAAATTTTGGAATTTTCTCTGATCCATCTCCAAAAGGGTTTAGGTGGATGATGTGATTTTTGACCTAATGACTGGTCAAGTTTACAAAAGATGAGTCGTGGAAGAAGAGGCAAGACCTGATAAATCAGTCCATGAATAATATTGGTTATTATTTTCTGATACACCGCTCAAAGGGTTTCTTGAAGGATTTAGATCTTCAAATTTAACCAAACCATATGGTGCTTCAACATTCTCACTCTGAAAAGGGTATGAAACAGCTGAAGTTGACTCAAAACCATTCAAAAAAGGAAAGTGTTGAAAGACTCCTCCTCCTCCTCCTCCTACTGAAGTTAAACCACGACCACCCATTTGAAACTCCATGTGATTGGTGCTGCTTATGTTTCCCACACCATAACGGTTCATGTTCTGAAGAGAAGCCATGAAAGGTTGATGATGGTTACTTGGTTGCTGAGGGAACCGACCAATTAGGTCAGGGGTACTTATGCCTAAAGGGTTTGTTGCACTTATAGAATTTGATAGTGATGAGTTTTTATCAATGGATGATGGAGATTTGGAGCTACTACTCCTTTTGTTCTTCTTGTTTCTTCTACATCCTCCACCAACGGGAACGTTTCTAAGAGCACCACCTTTTGTCCAATAACGCCTACATGTCTTGCAAAAGTGTCTTGGTTGGGAGAGGTTGTAATTGTTGTAGTAGCAAAATTTTGTATTGGTGGATTCACACCGTGGACACTTTTGAGGGGCCTGATCCGGTAGTGCCATCTTAGTTAATTGCGTTCCTTGATCCGCTATCGGACCAGGCCTAATTGACTCACCACCATAGCGAGAACCTTCTGGCTGTGGTGGTAATGATGGAAGAAGTTGAGGATTGGAAGTAACATTTGGTTGATGATGTTGATGTGGTTGCTGCAAAACATATATGATCAATTAATAAAGAAAGATAAGAAGCAAAAAATGATAGTTCTAGTATATCCAAGCATATATTACTATACAAAGAGTATATATATAGGAATATAGTTACTTAGAATTTGTGTTATTCTTCTCTTAGGGTTTAGAAGGTGTGGGTGAAAATGAAGGGAAACCTTACCTGGTGCCAATTGGAGGGATCTAAATAGAGTGGAATGGAAGAGAAAACCATGGTGTTGAATTGGATAGTGTTTTATCTTTAATAAAGTTTGATGGCTCTTTAGGGAGATGGTGGAGAATCACACAATAGAGGAATAGCAGAAGCAACAAAGAAAAGGAGAAAAAAGAGCATTAAAGATGAGGAAGGTGGAGGAGAAAGCAGGAGGCTTTATTTTCTTTACTTTGCTCTTATGCTAATATTTTAATCACCCAAACAAACATATGTTGTTTTTTTACCATAGCAAATCTTCTATCCTAAAAAGTTTGTCCATTACTTATGATTCATGATAAAATACTTAATTATTACATTTTTAACTTTGACTTTCTTTTTTCACACAGGGAACCAAAGCAACATATTTTTTATTTTTTATTTTTACCAAACAACAACGTGAGGAAGAACAAATATATGTGATTGAGAGATTCCTGAAAAGCTCCTCAAAAGCCACATGTTACTGATGCATTAGGGTCTATTATACTATTCTCAACTCCTTTTGTTTTATTATATATTCTTTAGGGTTTTTTAGTGGGCTTAGTATCTTAACCTGTAAGTTTCTTTAGTTTTATGACGCGTTGGTCTGTAACTTTTGTTCATAAAATGGGGGATAGTGGCTCCCATGCATGGAATTGATATGGAAAAAAGATCACCATATATTATATACGTTGCAAAATCAATTATCACTGCCTATTAATATTCAATTGTAATGGTGGGATCAGTCCAACAAAGCAAAACATTTAATTTGACCATGGAAATAGATTCAAAATACTATAGAAAGTGCACATGAAGAAAAAACGATTCAGCATTTGTACAAAATTAAGTGAAATGTTTTCGATGATGTGAGTGAGAGGTTAATTTTAAAGGGAAGCTGATAGAATATTTAATTTACAAGAGGAAGAGGAGAGAATAAAGTGTGTTGTAGGGTTTGAACACCCATATTCAAATCAATACTTAAGATTTTCCCCCTCTAGATCTTTAAGTTGTAAAGTTAACTAGTTAATAGAAGAGCTCTAAATGCTTATTATTCATATATAAGCAAGTACCAAAGAGTAGGGAGTACTACATTCGAAAAAGTATAAAGAAAGATAAAGTAATTCCAAGACTCGATTAATAAGGCTGGCTAAATGAAAATGCGCCCACTTAAACACATGCCATACATAATACTGCCTTCCAATTATTGAACAATACTGTTACTTACACTGTCTTACAAATTCTAAACTGTAAGCTTAACGTATATATGAAACCTTTTTTTCTTTTTACTTCTCCGACCTATTTTTTGTATCGGCAAAAGATAATTTATTAGATAGGAAAATAATTACAAGAAAGTAGAGAAGGGAGAAAAGTAAAAGTTATAAAACAAAGTTGAGACGCAATCTAGAGGATTAGCTATCCAGTCAGAATAGAGAATTGAGTCCAACCCATTCTGACCTTTGATTCAAAGTCACGATTTCACTCATGTTGAGTCCAGAATTTGATGGAGATAGAGCTTAACATTGTTAAAGATTAGATCATTCATGGATAACCAAATTGCCTAAATTGTTGCTAACCAGATGACATTCCAAACTTTCCAACAATTCCTGACTTGCACCATAACTATGCGATTAGTGAAGTGATGTATTGGGACAAGAGGCAAAACGACATTGATGTCCAACCATTCATATATAAGTTGCCAGATTGCATGATGAGAAAAGGTGATGAGTGGATTCTGGATGCTCATTGCATAAGGGGCATAATATTTATTCTCCATTTTTTAAAGATATCCCCTTCATGAGAAGAGCATCCTTGGTTGGTAGTCTGTCTTGAAATAGTCTCCAAGTAAAAGTAGTTACATTAAAAGGAGTTTTTGATTTCCAAATAAGGTGAGGATGATGGTTGAGGCGGGTTTGTTGATGATCTTGATGAGTAATAAGCTTATATGCTAATCTGACCGAGTACTTCTTGGATTCGGGTGTCTCCACTCCCAAGAATTCGGTTTATTGACCTGAAGCATAGTTTGATTAAGTTCTTGCAAAAAAATATTAGTTAGCTTGAGTTCCCAAGTAAAGAGATGACATCTCTAAGTTAAGTTCACATTCCCAAAATCACAAATATGACCATCCGGAAGGAGGCTAAAATTATAGAGCCTTCTATACCTAGTGAAGAAATTAGCGGACCTCGACCAAATATCATGCGAGAAGTTAGTAGTAGACCCATCCCCTACACGACAAACCATACCTCCCCATACTTCTCCAATCTATTTATATTTTATGATGTGTTCAAAGGTGAAATGAGAAATCGATATATATATATATATATATATATATATATTGTTGGGAAATATACCTATTTTAATTAATTTGTTTTATTTAACGTGTGTTTGTGGTGGGGGATGAACACCACTCCAACTAAGATGCATGGCAAAAGATTTTATCTTTTATAGAAAAAGGTTAAAAAAAATTTATTGGTTTTGTTTTTTGTATGACCAATAGTATTCCTCACCATAAGAGTATTAAACTGATATCTTTTGGGTATGTGGTTTTGTCTTCAACAAATGTTGCTCACATGAATAAGATGTTTAACTTTTTTGGTCACCTACATGTGGATATAGCGGATCTTACACCAGTATGTGTTGGTTTATTGGTTTTGTTTTGAGAAGGAAAGGAAAGGTTTGAAACGCCAGCTATTGTATAACTTTTGTAAGGGTTAAATTTGGGTATACAATATTAGAGGTTGGAATATAATTCCCTGTACGTTCTTTACTGCTTTTTGCTTATTTTCATGAGAAAAGCTTAGCACTTAATTTTGCGAAATTTGAGTTGGAAAGCCACCAAAGTTATATTGCAGCCTTAGCCATGCAATGACTTATATGTGTGTGAATGTGCACATTAACCCACACACTATACATTATAGAGATAAAGTGTTATTATATACAAACTCCAAAGGTAACCATGCACGTGCATGAAAAATACATATCAGAAATTGAAGTTGCATAAGGGGACCCCTATCTAGTTGTGTCGCGTCATTGCATACACATCGTTGAGATCATAATCAATGTAAAAATCATTATCTTAACCTTAACTCTTATGATGTGTTTGTTTGAGGGGGGAAATAGGAGGGAAAGTTGTTTGGTATAAACAATAACATAGTGCATGTCTTATATTTACCATATTCTAAAACTATGCATTTATTATATGAGTTTTAGTGAATATCATTCATTTATTTTATTATTGCATTATTTTCATTTAGATAAATTATTTTTATAATAGAATAATTTACCATATTATTCAAATTTTGTTACTTATATTACAAATTTAATGCATCAATTCATAATCTTAAGTTTGTATTTTAAAATATAAATATAAATAAATAATGAAGAATAGAAAACTGAATTGAGCCACAATTTTTTTGACCATTTTATTTGGATTTTGTCTCAAAACTAATCCATATTGTGTTTCACTCAAATATGTGTGAAAACAAAAAGTACATATTCCAATATGATTTTTTTCCTTTCCTTTACTCTTCATAATGCAATTAAGCAAGGATAAATTATTTGTCATGTTTTTCCTCACTCCTTTCCTTCAACCAAACACATCAGTAAGGTAGATGATATACAAAATATATTTTATGGAAAAGCTAAGTATGTAAAATTTTGATTCATTCAATATAAAAAATATATTCTCTTTCAAATTCTTTAAGAAAACTCATTTAAAATTTGACTTATATGATTGACCTACTGGCCACAATCACTAAATTTCTTGTAATATATATTGTTTATAGTAGTAAACATTGAAACATTTTGTTATTGATTTAATTTGATCACTCACTTGTTACTAAAATTTAATTTATATGTATATTAAATTCTGAAATCGAGTATTGACAGCTTCCATTTAAGGAAAGCAAAAGAACAGACACCTAAATATTCAATCTTATATGGTTTACTTTTTTTAAAGATCATGTTAAAAATACTAAAAAAATCGAGATTTTGAATCTTATGAATAATAATTCTTGAGATGAACAATCACGTACACTTAAATAAATTGTTTCCTCGTATAGAGTGTGTAGTATAAAAAAATGAAATTGATAATAATTAATTTGAAGGTGAGATATACATATAATAACCTTTGGTGATATAAATTTCTCTCACATATGATTGCACATGCATATCTGACGCTAATTAGATTCTCATGCCATCACTTACTTTTCCCTTATCGCATTCCTAGAAATCCATATCCACTGACCCATATTTCCTTTTTCTTTCTAAATTTTTACACAAGGAAGAAACTAAATTTACTCCTGGTTTGTTCCAACAAGTTGTTATTCACTCTATTTTTTTACTTTATAGAAGTTAATGACTCTACTTTACAACTCAATCAAGAAAACAAATAAGAAAATCATTAGAAAATTGGATATTTTTTCGGTACAAAATTTGGTTGTGTTATCTTGTCAAAGAAAAACATAGTAAATATAGTTAGACAAAATTGAAGTGTTGATTGATGATGTTAATGGGAAAGAAAATAAGCTTGATTGAAAGTTGTAACCTTAAATAATTTAAATTTTAATGATAAAATAATTTATGTATGATGCTTGAGAATTCAATAATATCTTACATCACTAAACTTATTCAATAGAAAAATTGTTTATTATTAGTAGAAGTACTTAATAATTTGCATTTAAGGTAAGCAACAACCTATAGAGAAGATGAAATTGATGAGAAAATGGACATGTTAAGATGAAGGATAACTAATAACTTAAAAGGGTTCTACACTGTGGGCTCTGGGAGGGAATTAAGATCAAAACCATTTGTAGATATTGAACTTCTTTACTCTTCTCCAACCACTTTTAACTTCTAATTCAATCATTGAACCAACAATTATATTAAAAAATAATGTTCATTAATTTAAGTGGGTCAACCAGGATCCCGAAGCCCAACATTTGGGCCATGTATTGATGATGGTGGTATCGTTGGCCCAACATATCTATCCTATAAAAGTTCACTAAAGTTGAAAGTGACCCAACATATCTATCCTTTTCAATGCTTATGATGGATAGTAAAATTACGTATACTTAAAATTAAAAATTTAATAAATAATTATTTTTTTGACCAATTATAAATATTAATACATTCTAAGATGTTGATCCCTTTATACAAGCCCACTTCTAATGTGTTGTTCTAAAACTTTTCTGTCTATTCTATGTCTAAGTGCTGTCAACCTTGCATACATAATTGCATATTATTGAATGAGGATTTTTTGGGTACTAATAGTATCTTTTCACTATTTGGTTAAAAAATTAATCTCTTTCGGTGTACGGTTGTCTCTCCTAATAAGTATCGCTTACATGAATTGAATATTTGACCTTTTAGTTATTTTGGGATCTAATGAGACCTTACACTATTAAACCAATACGTTATTAATTATCATTGGAAGAGAATGCCTAATAGGAATACAACACTAGTCTTTCAACTTTGATAAAACTTGGGATCCAACCATACCAACTCATTGTCATTATTCTTAATTCAAAAAATAAAATCAATGTATTTTTATAGGAAAACTGACCATTAGAATCTTAAAGGATTTTTGTTAACTTTTCCTAAATTTAAAATATACCCATATAATGTATGATTGTATGAAATAGTTGATAGTAGCATACTATTGTAGTAAGATGCAGCCTCATAAGTGGTAGATAGAAAGAAAGATGTAGTGTGTTATTTCACTTATTTGCATTATATAAATTTGGTGTTCAAAAAATGTATCTCTTAGATTTCATTGAAAGCAAATGACCTATTTGAATTCTTGTGACTTAATGGAGTGGACCCAAATAATTGATTCATAACTAGGACCACCCCATATCCAAGTCCCACTGAATGTGCCTCAATTCACATGCAACAAAGCTGAATTTTCAGTTTTGGAGCTATTTATAAAATGAAGAGTTTAATATTTATATGTAAAAAATTGTTATATGGTTGATGTATAAATGTAAAAAATTCTTTATATTCATATTCCAAAATGGAAAGCCACCTTGCTTCATCTTTGTACTGAATTATTCAAATTATGAACGTTGTTGGACTAGCAATTTTGCATTATTTTAATTTTAAAATTCAAATTATGGAGCTTATATATAGTTTATAGGTTTGAGGGAACTTTCGTTAATCTCGTGACAACAGCGACATGACTTATTGTTTAGGTTAAAGTTCATAAACACTGCAACCTATCACTGTTTTCAACTTCATCACTTTATGTTTGATTAAGACATCTTCACGAGGACCCTACTAAATGATCTGCAACAAGATATTTTTATCATATTTAAGAGAGCATGTTTTGATTGACAAACTATAAAATATTTTACATTTTAAGAGGTTAAATAAATAAACCATTTTAGTATATTTAGTATTTTATAACATGTGTCTTTAAAGTTTAAACACATACCATAAAGATTCTGTTTTTATTTAATGGTCGTGTTGGTACAAACATAGATAAATGTGTTGAAAAGTACAATGTTTAATTTTTTTTACTAGTAAATGTGTCAATTTTTTTAACACTTTCTATTTTTATCCAATGTAACAACAAGGGCACTCCCATGAACTAATTCTCTCTATTCTTAACAACTTTTTGGGACAGGATATTATTTTAAATATGGTTAATGATCGTAGGATTTAAAATGTGGAATTCTTCACTAATGCCTTGTACAATTGTCCACAATCTCTTGAAATGAATCCAAAAAAAATCATTGGTGCATTGCTAAACAATGCTTTATTGTTCCAAATCATGTTTCACACGAATGATAATGAAATAAAAAACAACAATAATAATAAATGTTTAAATTTTTTAATTGACACATTTTTATTGATGCGAAAGATGATAATGTTGTCATGGTTGCATCCACTATTCACCATTGATAGAGAATTGTAATGTGAGTAAAGCATATGAGAAATAAAGCAAAAGGCCACAGCTAGGCGCATATATTAGAATAATCTGAATACAAGTACAGGAAATGATTTTGGAAATTTCCAAAAGAAAAGAAGAAATCATTGAATGACATTTAAATTAATTTTTTTGGTAGACAACATGTATAATTCATATAAAAAGAGATAATGAAATGTGGTTATAAAAAATTTAACAGTGTACATTTTAAAATATTTTTAAATGAAAAAATTATAAATTATAAAATTATTTTGAACTTTTTAGTATTGGACTATCCAATATATGATGCATTTCCAATTAAGATGCAGGAAGTATAAGGATCAGTCAAAAACAAAATATTAACAATCATTTTGAAGAGATGCTAGTTTAAATTCTATTACCTTGCAGCATATTGGACACAATAATCATCATTTCAAAGCACCAAAAATAGAGTATGAAAAAAGAGCTAAATGATGTGTAGTAGTAATATGAAAAACTAGAAGAGAAGTTAATAAGAAAAATATTAAACAACATAGGCACACATAAAATTAATAAATCTCTATTGAGCCATAAATGCCTTTTCAATTGGTCTGAATGATGTAGGAGAAGATTCCAAGGGATGAACCTGAGATAAAGAAGTTGATGGAAACTGAGGTATATATTGTTGAAGCTCTTTCCCCTCTTTGTTCTCAATGACCCTAACTAAGGATCCTACCCTTTTGTTTGTGTCTGAAGTTTCATTAGTGGAATCTTCAACCCCATGATTCTTTAGGTCATTTTTCCTAGTAGTTTCTTCAACTAGCTTTCTATACAATTTCTCCTCAGCATCTTTCATGAACTTGAACTTTGGAGGTGGTGATGATGAAGATCTGAACATGTATATCTCTGACTCTAGTGATGATGATGATGATTCAAAGAGAGGATTGAACCCTTGATGGTTATAAGAATCAAGAGGGTCTAAAGGAGATTTTAAGGGTGAGGTAGATAAAGGTGTAAGAAAAGAATTATCAATTGATAACATGATATCAGAACATTTTCTGCTTCTACATTTATCTTCATCTTCAGCTTCCAAATCTTCATTTGTTTCCTCCTTAATTGTGAAGAGAAATCTTGGTGGACAAGGTAGATTGTGAAGCCTTATCAACTCTGACTCAACACTTTCTTCTCCAAAGGATTTGACCAATATATGATCCATGCAATCATCACCTAACTCCAAGTCTTGTACTTCATTACTTTTTTTGGTTTCTGATTCATTGGTCACATTCATTGAGGTCTTGGTAGCATGAATTGAAAAGGGTGTCTTCAAAAAACCACAATAAAACAACCCTTTTGCATAATTTGCTTGATCCATTTCAATATCTTCTGTATGTGTTATTCTCTTTTTCCACCATAAGAAATAGAAAAATTGTGCAGCCAAAGCCAGCATAAGACACCCAAACACAAGACTCAAAGAAATGCTTAACTCACTGAAATACATGGCACCCCTTTTGCTAGGGAATTAATTTCACCTCTTCATACCAAACTAGTACTAATAAGAAACATAAGTTGTATTATTAAGTTTCCAATTTTTCGGTGGGATTGAAAGCTATAGAAAAATTGGTGCATGTCAGAGAGAAAACATGAATATATATTTGCTAAAATTTATACCACAAGTTATTATGGACTATAGTTTAAAGGGTCATTTATGAAATTCACGTTCTAAAGAGTAAAAATATGTTACTCTAATGTAACCCCAAACACACGCTCACCTTAGTTGAAATTCTTGTCAGGGAAAAGTAGAGACTTATCTTCCAACCTTATGAGTTTTGACATCAAATGTATCCACAAAACTTATGACAAAGTAATGAAAAAGGAACCGAAGCTATGCTTATAAACACTATCCTATAATTATACTACTATGAAGGAAATTAAATTAAATATATTTTGTTCAAATTAGGCATAGAGCTTCTTAATAAAGAAAGGTTTTGATGTATTCTGTGAGTGAATGGTGGAAAGTACCTCAGATAGGCTTGCAAAAGCTATGCTTAATAGACAAGTTACGTTGTGAGCATTACTTGTCATGTAATCCAAGAGGCAAGTTAAACAAACAAAAAATTAAAAGGAAAACAATGACTTAATAGGAGGGGTTAGTTAGCAAAAGGTCAAGAGAACTAAATTAATGTATAAATATTGAGAGGGTAACTTTTGGGGAATAAAAATAATCATCATACTCATTTAGAATACTACTAATACTTCCTTATTTTCCGTAAGACTTTAGAATGAGTAATGATATACTGAATAGGTAAATGCTTCAAAAACAAAAGGAAATACGATATGTAACAAATTTATCCTTATAGCTATAATAAAATAATACATTTGTCATTAAGCCGATCACTCTCCAATATCCTTCTTAGTTCAGAATATGAATGAAAAAGTTATGGTGGGCAAAACCAATTAGATATAGCAAAAGGGGCTAGCTCAAATGGGCAAACAAGTTTCATGGGTCATTATGACCCAATTTGGCCAATGCCTAAACCCAAACAACTAACAATTCAATCTTACCGGGCCAAATAAAAGGCCACTGAATCAGGTTAAACAACTATCTGATTTTCAAAAAAATTATCTACCACAAACGAAGTCCAAATCAAATCGGAATTCTCCGGTACAAGATAGGATAATCATATGACAAAATAAAAAAAATATAATAACACTTGTATCAATTTATTTATAGTAAAAAAAGACAATTTTACTTTTAAATCTAAGAGGAAAAACAACACTTTTTTTTTTATAGTGACTAGTCCAAATGAGATTGACCTCACCATTAACTCTTAACTCATTTTCTTAACTCTACTTATTATAGCATTACACCATATTACCAACCCATACCATATTTAACCATACCTAATCCAATGTTTAATCTTACAGTTATATTAATGAAAATATATTTGTCTAAAAGAAAGAAAATGCATGACTTCCTCTCCACAATATAACATAATATGTATTGGTGTAGGAAATTAATAAAAATGCTAGTTGATTATAAATTTTTGCAGATACTTGTTGAATTTTGGTTGGTGTGTAATTTTGAAAAGTAAAATATACGGTGAAGGAGTAAAAGTAGTAATGGTGCTAAAAATAGTTGGATCTATAAAAAAAACAATGGTGCAGAATTGAAGTTTCAACGTACAAAATGGTGTAGTTGCGGAGCCACAGAAGGAAAAGACACGCGTGACCAACAACATCAAATTCGTTGTTATGAATATGAACGTTTCATTTATAAACCTAAACATATTGCATCTTCAACTTTGATTTGGACGTGTTCCATTCTGTCTACTCTTCTCTCTAACCTGTGCAGTTGATTGAGATCAGAGAATCCTCTCTTTCACACGCCATTTCAGGTTATTACCTTGTTTTTCTATTGTTCCTCTCTTACATTTGTTACGTAATAATGTGCATGAAAGTGATCTCATTCCATGCTTATTCATGTTTTAACAAATGCACTGGGTGATAAATAATTAATTTAATACTTATACACTGTCATTGTATTGTATTGTAATGAATTGTTTTTCAATTTGCACATGTGTTTGGTGTACTGTTTGGAGTGAAAATGTATGTTTTTTTTTGCAGCTTTTGAAATACAATGGCAGACACAGAAGATATTCAGCCACTCGTCTGCGATAATGGCACAGGAATGGTTAAGGTAAAATATGAGGATGGTTTGATTTCCAAACATTACTAACAATAGTGATTATTAACAATTCCTTTTCTGCTTGTTGTTTATCTCCATCTTACATGAATAAACACTACCATCAATTTATGCAATAATGTTTTTTTACAACAAGATTAAATATCAAACTAAGTGTTATATATACCTTTCTATTTGTGTAAAGAAAGAAGAAACTAAGTGTTATACCTTTCTCCTAAAAAGATAGTTGTATAAGTTGATGATTTTGTACAAATAATATTGGTGCAATTCATAGTAAACTAACACTGATGTAGTGCATTACAATATGCAACATTTTAGGCTGGATTTGCTGGAGATGATGCACCAAGGGCAGTGTTTCCTAGCATTGTTGGTCGACCACGTCATACAGGTGTGATGGTTGGAATGGGACAAAAAGATGCATATGTTGGTGATGAAGCTCAATCAAAACGTGGTATATTAACTTTGAAATATCCAATTGAACATGGTATTGTGAGCAATTGGGATGACATGGAGAAGATATGGCATCACACATTTTATAATGAACTTCGTGTAGCCCCAGAAGAACATCCAGTTTTGCTCACTGAAGCACCTCTTAATCCAAAGGCTAATCGTGAAAAAATGACCCAAATTATGTTTGAGACTTTCAACACACCTGCTATGTATGTTGCTATTCAGGCTGTTTTGTCTCTCTATGCAAGTGGTCGTACAACTGGTTAGTCACCTTTTGGTTTATCACCATTAATTATGAGTAAATAGTTATTTTGGTATCTGATATTGTTAACTTCACAGATTCTTGATTCATCTTTAACTTAACAACATTCTGAGTGAATTTTGTCTTTGGCAAAACATTATAAGATTCTGACTTAGGCCAAATTAATTAGTGATGTGTAAAGTAAGAGACCAAATTGACATTTTGTTAATACTAGAGAACAAAATGATTGATGATGTATGAATCAAATTGATGGTTTATACATGGGTATTATGTTGCATCTAGTCTAAATTCTAAAATTGTTATGTTAGCTAGTAAACTTACATACTCAATACTGTGTAAGATTAGGTTGGAAAATGGAATTTGTAACTAAAGAAATTCCTCCTATATTTGGATTATATAAAGCCAGAATGCACTTAAGAGAGCAAAATGTAGGATCACATTAGTAATTAGGAAATCAAGAGAATATAATAGACTATTGTATGAATAGATGATATGCATGCACTTTGCATTATGCTTAATTCTTATATCAACACTAATGTTTTCTTATATATTAATTTGTGTAGGTATTGTTTTGGATTCTGGTGATGGTGTAAGCCATACTGTACCAATTTATGAAGGGTATGCTCTCCCTCATGCAATCCTTCGTCTTGACTTAGCAGGGCGTGACCTCACTGATGCCCTAATGAAAATCCTTACTGAACGTGGCTATTCCTTCACCACCACAGCTGAACGTGAAATAGTAAGAGATGTGAAGGAAAAGTTAGCCTATATTGCTCTTGATTATGAACAAGAGCTTGAAACTTCAAAAACTAGCTCTTCTGTTGAGAAGAGTTATGAGTTACCTGATGGACAAGTCATCACCATTGGTGCTGAACGTTTTCGTTGTCCTGAAGTTCTATTCCAACCATCCATGATTGGAATGGAAGCTGTTGGTATTCATGAAACTACATATAATTCAATTATGAAGTGTGATGTTGATATCAGAAAAGACTTGTATGGAAACATTGTACTTAGTGGTGGTTCTACTATGTTCCCTGGTATAGCTGATAGAATGAGCAAGGAAATCACTGCTTTGGCACCAAGTAGCATGAAGATTAAGGTTGTTGCTCCACCTGAGAGAAAGTATAGTGTCTGGATTGGTGGCTCTATCTTGGCTTCTCTCAGCACCTTCCAACAGGTAAACCTTCTCTTCTCATTTCTTTACTTTACTTCAAAATATGTCAGTACCTACACTTACATATATATACTAAATGTTATCCCTATATCTTTAGAGATGTACCAAAAAATGTTCCTTTTGTCATTACATTTGGAGTCTTGTTATCTAAAAAACAAGCTTTGAATATCATATTTGATAGTGTAACTAGTGTTATAAATTACGGGGCCGCGATGCGGCCGCAATATTGCGGTTGCGGTGACCGCCGCAATCGTATCACACCGCAATTGCGGTGGACTCCAAATCACAATAATGTGGCCACATTGGGCCGCAACGCAACCACATCGGATCGTATTTAGACCGCATCAGGCCGCATTGGACCGCAGCGGATCGCATCAGGCCGCATCGGATTCAAAATTAGTGTTTTAATCATAAAATAATTTACACCACAACGGCCGTAATCCGCATCGCAGCAGCCGCAATGACCGCAATTGCAATAACCTCAACCGATACCGCAATCGCGACCGCAACCGTAATTTAAAAGTGTAACTACTTATATCTAACTCTCAGTTATTTATCATCTATTTGTATAAATGTATTGAAAATGATATATCAAAATGAAAGAAACATCATAGTGTATGTATTGGTGTTGAAGAAACAAAATCCTTATCTTTAGTTATAGTCTTGAGTTGCATCAATTTTGTCACTTCATGGCAAACTAGATTTAAAAAACCACATGGCAGTTTAGGAAAAGAAATCATTTGTTCTTGTTTCCTATGCATTTATGGACAATCTAGGATGTTTTTATAATATGGTAGATTTATCATTGATACTAGTAATGATGTACTTATTATTTATAATGCAGATGTGGATTGCAAAAGCAGAGTACGATGAGTCTGGCCCTTCAATTGTACACAGGAAATGCTTTTAAATATTGCAGCCTATGTGGCTCAATGGACCTACAATGTTCTTTTTTTTGGAATACATTACACTTCAAACAATTGATGTTTTTACTTTAAAAAATATTTCTCTGTTGTTAGAATGGTGAAGTGGGAAAATGTGGAGTTTAATTGCAGAGTTAATTCTTTCATTTGTTTTGTTAATCATATTGTTGAACAGTTGTTCTTTAATGATAAAAGAAAGTTATTTCAACTTGTTACTATTTGTTTGTTCCTCATAATTATATTCTTGCAACTAATACATTCCCTTAAATAGTAGAGAGTGACAACATTATTCACATATGCTTAATTGAAGTATAACCTTCTAGGAATATTTTTATGAACAAACGAATATTTGATCTTAGAAGCCATTATTTCTACAACTGTATAGGACAAAATTACCTTTCAGCAAACACTACATACAACTGGTGCAAGTTTGACCCATAGATTTAAGATTAACAATTATAATGTTGCAATACCATTAGAAATAATATGAAAAAGCAAGGTGATGAAGAATATTACTTTGAGGTTTTCATAGTTAATCACCCTCCGAGAATCGATCTATAGTTAAAATTTGCAACAATAATTAGAGAAAAAATCCAAATGACTCCAATTTCCACACGCCTTCATTCCTCAGTGTAAAAGTCAAGCTTTTTCTCTTTGAAATTGGAAAGTGAAAATTTAAGAAGAGAAAATCTAAATCCATTATTTCCATCTTCAATAATTCAACAATTATTATTATTCTATTCATCATGAAGCTTTTGAATCCTTCACCCTCACTCTCCCAACAACAACAACAATTCACCTTTCAAGCTTCTTCTCCATCTCAATTACCACTACAACCTATGGAGGAAGATGATGAACAATGTTCTCAAATTGTTCATGTAGCCCTTGGTAAATCGCTTGTTAAAGCTTCCAACTTGCTTCAATGGGCTTTCACCCATTTTAGAAACACCAAGATTTGCATTGTTCATGTTTATCAACCTTCTTCCACCATCCCAACTCCATGTGAGTAAGCTTGATTCTTATTTTTAGACTTTTTTTCAATTTTTAATTTCAATGCTTGTTAGTATTTATCTGCTTTACCCATTTTGCACCCATTGGATCTCTTTAAACTTTGCTATGTTATGTTAACAAAAATAGAAACTTTGCTATATTATTTACAACCCCTATTCTCTTGCATCATATTTTTAACTATGGTTAATAATGTATAATTTCGTAGTGAATCACATGTATTGGTGGTTGTTTAATGAGTATATTCGTGGTTGATAGATAGCCCGTTAAACATCAATACATTAATACACTTGATTAACCACAAATTTATATATCAACAATCATGTATAAAGAATTGCGTATAAAATAGCATGAAATGATGATTTTTCTTCTAGTTATATCAATTAAGCTCAGTTTGTTCAGTTTTATTGAGAGTTCGTTTTGATACATTGATCAGTGGGGAAATTACCAGCATCCAAGGCTAACCCGGTAATGGTATCTGCTTTTCGAAGGGAGGAAAGAGAACAGACTAGGAATCTTTTAGACAAATACTTGAGCTATTGTCGTGCAGCTAAGGTATGTATGTTGTTTTCGACTTATTTGTAATGCAACTAGAAATCCCCCAATGAAGTAAACTAATCCTGTTAGGCAATCTTAGACTATGTTTGGATTGATGGTAAGGGTGAAATGGATGGAATAAATGGAATGGAACAATGTTTCATTATTTGGATTGTCTAATTTACAATGGAGTGGAAAACGTCCGGGTCGAAATATGACTTCATATTAAGTTCCGAATTAGTGGATGCTGCCAAAGGGAGTGACAATGCCATACACAAAAAGGAAGAGACTCATAGAATGGGAAGTGTAACCTTTTTGTGTGTGGGTATAATCAAGGGTATCCCCTCACTCTATGGAACTAATTTCTATCGTTTTTTGAATGGAGTGTAACCTGATTCCATACCTTTCCATCCAATTCCTATATTTTTGTTCCCTCCCAATTTGGGGGTAAGGGATGGATCTGATTATCTTTAGACTATGGCAGAAAATCATTTTTCTGAGACTACCCTCCATGGTTCAAGTTTTCTTTCCTCCAGAATTTATGCCGAAGTTATCTTATTGTGGAGAATATGTAATTTGGTAAGAAATCTGTTACTGATTGTCTTCGTTAATATAAGTTTTTTAGGTTAAGGCAAGCATTATCATGACTGAAGCTGACCAAGTCCAGAAGGGGATTGTTGACTTGGTTATGAGGCATCATATTAGGAAGCTTGTTATCGGAGCAGTGCCGGAGAAGTAAGCATTCCATTTCATTAATTGTCCTCTTATCCACTTGTGTTCTTTGGAGTTGTATCTTTTTTTACAATAAAATTCAGGGGGGGGGGAGGGAGGATTATGCCTTGTTTTGCAATGTTAGTAAGATGGAATGTGCCTGTATAAAACTGTTTTGTTGGTCTGAATTGAACATGTTTGTTTTCTGCTTAGTTTCATTCTAGTAGACAGTTTCCCGTGGATTGAGGAAACTTGATTTGATTCTTTTTACTATCTAGTATTTCTCAATGTCTATCTTTTCTGTATTACTTGTAGAATACAATCTGCTTTTGTAATTTTGTTCTTTGTCCCTTTCCTTTTATAAGAAGGGATGAAAAAACCTTTCCACTTACAAAATCACAATGGAATGTTTCAGTTGCATGAAGGTAAAAAGAAATTACTGTAAAGCAAATTACACCGCCAACAATGCTCCCCCATTCTGTGAAATATGGTTTATCTATAAACGTAAACATATTTGGACAAGAGATGCTTCTGAAATACCTACTTCTTTGTCGTCATGCGCCCAACCTGACATTGAAAAGGAAATCATTGAAACCGAAGCCATTTCTTTATCCAAATCATCCAGTTGTAGAAGTTGTTTTTCCTCCCAAAATTCTGCTGGGGGTTCTTTAGATATTGATTCAGAGGTCATGGGAGAAAGAATTAACAGTCAGCTGACTGAAACACAAAGAGAAGCTGATGCAGCAACAAATGAGGCCTCTGCAGGACTACTTAAGTGCAAGAGGTTGGAAATTGAAGCCATGGAGGCCATAAAGAAGGTAAGCATAATATAGCAATCGAACATCATTTAGGACTTCTGTTAGCAAAGAAGCTTCCGGTCTTTGCATGGTAAAGTAATTGGCCAAATGGATTATTGATAGTCACGAGGCATCAAGTATGGTTTCTTATTATGCCTTGTCCAAAAGAAATATGTTTTCTTACGCATTTAAGAAACTTTGAGGAGGTATTATATCAAGAAAGAATCCATGTGTAAAATACTGCACGCAAGTTTCTGAATCTTACATTTCCAAGTTAAAATTGTAGAAAAACACTTTTGAATTGGTTTGTCCAAATTGGCTCTGATAGTCTGATTTGTTTGAATGTGGTGTTAAGCAGTTTCTCTGACATGATGCTTATAATATTAAGATATACATCTCCAACTTAGTGACAAATGAATGTATTGAGTTTGAGTGTATTGTTCTGAATTTCATGACATCTTTTCCAACCTAAGTTATATATTCTTTCTTCAGGTTAATATGTTTGAATCTAGCCATGCACGAGAATTAAAGCTCGGGAAAGAGGTGGAGGATACGCTGAGAGCTACAGTAAAAGAACAACAAAAGATCATGTATGAGAGTGAACAAATTGCTAATGAGTTGCAAAGGACCATGAGAAATATTGCTCTACTAGATAGTCGTGCACAGGAAGCAAACCGTAGGCGAGGTGAAGCTGCAGATGAACTATCACTAATTCAAGCATCCATCTCAATCCTGTGGCATGAAAGACAGCAGATCAGGAGACAGAAAATGGAAGCCCTCCAATGGCTTGAGCGGTGGAAAAGTCGTGGACAAGTTGGGGAAGCTTATTGCAATGGGGTCATTGGGATTCCTGAAGAGTTGCCTGAGTTAGCAGAATTTTCACCGTCAGATCTTCAAAATGCAACATGCAATTTTTCTGAGAGCTTTAAAATTTGTCAAGGTGGCTATGGTTGTATCTATAAAGGGGAAATGTTGGGTAGGACTGTTGCCATAAAGAAGTTCCATCCATGTAACGTGCAAGGACCAGCAGAGTTTCATCAAGAGGTCAGTTCCAACATGATGATATTTTTCATATATGTAGCAAAAAAAGTATCTTAAATGCGCAGGGCTTGTGAGGATTGGAATTGGAGGTGTAAACATGACTTTGAGGCCTCTGGATTTTACTGATTATACCCCTTCCCCTCCCGTTTTTTTTTCCCTTTTTCACTTTGGCTATGTGGTGTTTCTCATGTATAATGATGCTACCAAATCTGACCAGCTAAACATCAGGTTTGGAGCTTTCTAGTTTCTACCCATTAATACTTTTAGATGTTTACTTCTCTATCCATATTACTGTTAACTGTAAACTTTTGCCATTTGTTTTTGTGTTTCTATATAGGTGGATCTTAGTTAATAGTGTAGTGTTTTTAGCAGCCACTGACATGCTTGGATGATGTTTACTGTTAAGAATGCATTTCTAGCTTCTTAACCTTTAACTTAGTTTGAAATCTTTCTTATTTTCATTCATTTGGCCTGGCTGTCTAGCATATGGTGTGTTTGATCCCACTAATGTTATCCTTTTGTGACCAGGTTCAAGTTCTTGGTAGTCTCCAGCACCCTCATTTACTGACTTTGCTTGGTGTTTGCCCTGAAGCCTGGTCAATTGTATATGAATACCTTCCAAATGGAACGCTTCATGACTACCTATTCCGAAAAGGCAATAATTCACCTTTGACATGGAATATCCGAACACAAGTGATTGCTGAAATAGCTAGTGCGCTCTGCTTTTTACATTCTTCCAAACCTGAAACTATCATCCATGGTGATCTGAAGCCTGAGGCTATACTTCTTGATTCTTCACTCAGTTGCAAGATATGTGATTTTGGGTTCTGCAGACTGGTGACAGAGGAATCTCTGTATCGTCCCAGTTTCCACTTGAGCACTGAGCCAAAGGGTGCATTAACATACACCGATCCTGAGTTTCAGAGAACTGGAATACTAACTCCCAAGTCTGACATCTTCTCCTTTGGGCTCATCATTTTGCAACTTCTCACTGGTAGGACTCCTGTGGGATTGGCATCCATTGCACGCAACGCTGTTTCATGTGGAAAATTCTCCTCAATTTTGGATTTCTCTGCTGGAGAATGGCCTTCAGATGTGGCAACACGATTGGTTGAACTGGGATTGCAATGTTGTCAAAATAATAGTAGAGACAGGCCAGATTTAACGCCTACTCTAGTAAGAGAATTGGACCAGTTGCATCGTTCAGAAGAGCGACCGGTGCCACCTTTTTTCTTATGTCCAATCCTTCAGGTAACTCACAACTAGCTTAGCAGTTCCCATGAAAAGTTAATGAACAATCTAAACCGGTTTCAACCAATTGGGAAGGACCCTTTTATTCTGTTTACAAGATGAATATAGTTATGGTATTCCATGTGTTAATGTTGTTATTGAATTCTACTTCAGGAAATAATGCATGATCCTCAAGTTGCAGCAGATGGATTTACCTATGAAGGGGATGCTATACGCGAATGGTTAGAAAATGGGCATGATACTTCTCCAATGACTAACTTAAAATTGACTCATCTACTTCTTACTCCCAATCACATGCTTAGACTTTTGATCCAAGACTGGCTCTGCAAATCTTGAAGGTTCATTAGTGCTCTTTTCATCCTTTAAAGTTTCATGATTTTTTGGGGTTGTGAATCTATGTTAAAGAGTGGCTATGTTGTTCCTTGAATTGAGACAAGTTTATTCTCATAAAAACTTTGACAAGTTATAACACCAACTCGATTGTAGATTCTTGTTCATCATTAACTGAACAACCTTACTCCCAATCTTAACTATTTTGGAATGTCCTACATATATATTTTGAAGCCATAAACTACATAAGCATAGGTAGGGTAAAATAATCATGGAAACAAAAAAGTGAATGTAATTATCAATTCAAAATATATACGTCTTTTGGATGCTTTGGTTATACAAAAAAAAATGAAGATTTCTATCTTCAATCCATATCTAGTACGTTAAGGAACTTCCGTTTTTTGAATTAGGTGTGCTCTCAAGCAATCAAATCAATAGGTTATCATCTTAAGTTGGTTCTAATTCTCATAATCCCTCTTACCACACATAACTCTCATGATCTCTCTTACCACCACCTCGTCCCTCATGTTGTAACTCGTTCTCCTAGCTATCACGATGCAATCCCCCTGAGTTCTATTGAAGCCTAATCATAACTCCCTCCATCAACATGTTCATCTTTGAGTGTCTAATGATCCATCATAGTGAAACTCTAAATCTTAATTGTTTAATAAACAAAAAACCTCCTATTTTATGAGCTCTAATAACACATTGGGGAAATATAATAGAATTGGTAAAGAAAATATAGACAATGATATCCTTTATGTAAAATCCTAAATCCCTTATGTTTATAATTAGTAGCTTTCATTTTTAAAATTTTCAAGAAATAAAATATATAAGTGAATGGATAAACCAAACCATTACTTCAATGGATTTTTACATTATAAAATATTAGAAACCAACTCAACCATTCACTTTTGTTCCAAAATTTTATATATTATCAGTACATAATTCATAATTTATATTTAGTCATCATTAATTTATTCTTATATAAATCATTATAATGATGATGAATATATATTACACTTTTTGAACTTTTGAGAAAAATAAAATGGGACGAATTTAGTGCACATTGAATATGTGAAGCAACTATTTAACCTTTTACTGTATATAAGCATAAGCATATATTTTGAAAACCCTAAAAAACAAACACAATAGTGAATTGAGCGGTGGCAGAAGCAAAACCCTAAACCCCAGATTCAAGAAGAAGACATAATCAGCGTTGTAGATCGGTGAAGTGAAGATGGGAATATTTGAACCTTACAGAGCCATTGGATGCATAACTACTTCTCTTCCTTTCTCTCTCCAGAGGCTTGGAACCGAAACTTTTGTCACTCTCTCTGTCGGAAAAGCTTTTCACGTTTTCAACGTATTCTTCTTTATTCCCTTTCTCTTCTTTCATATCATTCAATTCATTTCTCTAATTCAATTTATCTTCATTTTTTGCAGTGTTCAAAGCTCAGTTTAGTTCTAATTGGTCCTCAACTTCCAAAGAAAATTACTGCTCTTGTTTCTTATCGTCATTACACTTTTGCAGCTTATAGCAACAACATTGCTGTTTTTAACCGTGCTCACCTTGTTGCTACTTGGAAGAGTAACCATAATGCTAAAATTAAATTGCTTTTCTTGTTTGGAGAACATATCATAACTGTTGATGTTGTTGGAAACATGTTTTTGTGGCCTTTCAAAGGACCCATTCATGAAATTAACAACCTTGTCCCATCCACTCATATTAAATTTGATAAGGGTTTTACTCCGACCGCTATAACACATCCGGATACTTACCTCAATAAGGTTCTTATTGGGAGTGAACAAGGTCCTATGCAGCTTTGGAATATTAGCACTAAGAAAATGATATTTGAGTTTAAGGGATGGAATTCTCCTATCACGTGTTGTGTTTCGTCGCCTGCTCTGGATGTTGTTGCTGTTGGTTGTGCAGATGGAACCATTCATATTCACAACATTCGCATCGATCAAGAGTTGGTTACTTTTACACATTCTACACGAGGTTCTGTTACTGCCTTATCTTTCAGCACTGGTATGTAACACAGCTTATTCCGATTCTTAAATGCAATGCTGTTGTTTTACATACTATTATACATAACGAGCCTTTTTGTGTGTTGATTGTTACCGATTGTTTTGTGCTTATTTGAATTAATTGATTAGTTTTACCTCTTTTAGATGGGCAACCCCTTCTAGCTTCTGGTGGTTCATCTGGTGTCATAAGCATATGGAATTTGGAAAAGAAAAGGCTCCAGTCAGTTGTAAGAGAGGCTCATGATAACGTGATCACTTCACTACATTTTTTTGCTAATGAGCCAGTGCTAATGAGTTCATCAGCAGACAACTCTGTTAAAGTAAGTTTTTTTTAAACATGTGTTATACATTTATGGATGTATGCAATATGCGTATATAATTTTTCCAGTCGAGATTCTTTACAAATTGTATCGGTTGGGGGCTATGTTCTTTTTTTGGTGTAATAGTTTTAGATTATAGATTGTTTCCTGTTTGCTATAAAAAATAAGGAGAAAGCAAGTTGCTTGTTTATTGAAGATATCCTAAATGTCACTACTAGGTTTTGATGTCTCCAATATCACACCAATTACTTGTACTGTTGCATTGTTTTCCTTGATGGCAAGGTTTCTTTTCATAAAGCGATATAAATGTTTAATCACTTAAGCTGTGCTAGTAAACTCTTACTAGACAAATATGATATTGGCTTCCACCATCATGACTTCACATGAATTATATGTACTCCTTCCTTTGTGTTTACCATTGAAGTTAATGCTTATATAATTTCTCCCATTGTGATTCATTTCCCATTTAATGTAGTAAATTGTTGCTTCTCATCAACTTTTTATTTTTACTATACTTAAGGAAGCTTTTGCTATTCTCTCATGTGATGTATGATTTTAATTGTTTGAATTTCTCTTTCAATTTTGTACGCATAAATTCTGCCTGAAGATGTGTGAATATATCTAGCTTTTGTTTTTTCTCAGATGTGGATTTTTGACACAAGTGATGGTGATCCTCGTCTTTTGCGTTTTCGAAGTGGGCATAGTGCTCCTCCCCTTTGCATAAAGTAAATATTTTCCAGGTGTTTATTTATTTGGGAAATTATTTTGGTCACACCTGTTGTGTATTTGCAATGTCTGTGTAAGTGATATTATTACGGAAATTTATTTGACCATTCTATATTGCACTCTATTTTCAATTTACCATCCTTTCCAAGGGCTCAGAGCTGCTTCTGATAAGACACCGATCACACACTCAGTTACCTCAGTATAGTTTTGCTTTTCATATGCCACAGTGCTCTTTAGATTATTGCATTTTGATAGCAAATAAGCCTCATAATGGAACTATGAATACATATATAGGAAACTTGCAGATGGATCTCACTCCATATTCAAACTAAAATTACCAGTTGTGCCATGGGAATTTCTTTTAAAATAATTTCCTTCATGTCTTTAATTTATAGTCAGTGCTTTTACATGTATTCCGCCGAACATGGATTATTCCAAAGATCAAGTACATACCTTATTCCCTTATGGTGGCACTAAGAATTGAAAAACCCTATGACAGAGCAGTGTCTGTTTCTGTAAGTTGTTGCATTAAGTTAGAAGTAACACTTGGAGTTTAATCCTTTTAAGGGAGGTCCCTGTATATCCTTAGTAATGGTAGGGAACACGATTGTTTTCTTGAACTGCCTCTCTGTGAAGTTCAGCACAATAATTCTTCTGGGGAGTGCCCTTTGTTGATTTGCTGAGGCATTAGAGTACTATTTTGTTTTGTAGTTTTGTTTGAGGTTTTGCTTTACTTCCTGTTTATTGGATGGCTTTCTTGTTAGTTTTGTGAAGGAGGATTCATTATACTTCCTTCCTTTGCATATGTTGTTTTCTTCAAATTAAAGTTCTTCATTTTCCAATAAAATTATATGTATTACCCTCTTATTAAGTTATGATTGTAGATTTTGCACTTTCAATTTGACATGTGCTATCACTTAAGTCATACCTGCAAATTATGTTTGGCAGGTTTTATGCCAACGGAAGACATATCCTTTCTGCTGGTCAGGATCGTGCCTTTCGGATTTTCTCTGTAGTTCAGGTTGGTTATCATTCATATACCAGATGTGCCTTTCTCTAATGCAGGGACAATTTTGTTCTCTTATAATTATGAAATTGTTTACGTACCCCCTCCCTCTTTCCACAGAAATATTCCTACCTTGTTGGTATTTGTTATTCCATTTCATGCCGCAGTCCTTTGTTCATGTTCATAGTGCATTAACATTATTTGCTTTGCCCATATCTGTGATGATGTATTTATTGCAATTTTAATAGGATCAACAAAGTAGGGAGCTTTCTCAACGCCATGTCTCTAAACGTGCTAAGAAACTGAGAGTAAAGGTATTACCGATGCTTTTATTCTGAGCTTAATCAATGTATTGTTGCCTCAACTGAGCTTTGTAGTGTAGTGCTCCTTCACTAGTATGTCTTGTATAAGTTTTGCCCCTCAATTTATTTTCTTATCTCTCTCTTTCACATGTGTGTTTTTGTACAGGAGGAAGAAATAAAATTGAAGCCTGTCATTGCATTTGATTGCGGTTAGTTCTTTTATTGGCATTTGTTCATTCAGATGTATTGAGGCAAATGGTAATTCTAATTATTTGGCAAAATTGATAGATTAAAAACATAGCTGACAAATGACTGACTAATGTAAGATAACCAAGAAGTGAATGGCGGCAAATGGTAATATTTGTGTTGTCTTCTATATAGTTTGGTTAAATATTTAGTAACTTTCCACAACAAAATTGGAATTAGGGATAGTCATTAAAATAGAGTAGAAGCTTCAAGGAGTATGGATGATAAGGGATCATGGATAGTAAAAAATGGAAAGCTCAAAATACAAAGAAAACGAATAAACACCAAATGAATAACACTGCCCAATGTCAAAAAGGAAATCCCTTAAAAAAGACATGTGCTTTACCCCAAGTAGAAGCTAATTGCCTAATATTATCCCAAAACGTTATTGAACCAAAGAAACCTCCTTCAAAACACATGGATGTATAATCCTACTAAAAACACACATAACATGAGAATTTATTAAGAGATTGTATTTTTTATTATTCCACTTCAAACATTTCATGTTTAATGAATTACTTAATATCTGTGGTTATATGTATTGAATCTTCTTTTTTGTATGTGCAAACTTCAGCTGAAATTAGAGAACGTGATTGGTGCAATGTGGTTACATGCCATATGGATACTGCCCAGGCATATGTGTGGAGACTTCAAAATTTTGTTCTGGGTGAGCATATATTAAATCCGTGTCCAGAAAATCCAACACCTGTGAAGGTTAGGATCCCACTTCATTTATATTTTTTGTTTTCTAGCAATCACTGATTACAAATAAGACGTGGTTTAAATTTTCAACTTATTTTAGTATCTACTTGATTCTAAAAGTTTAGTTCCTTAAAGTGAAGTTCCTTTTTATAACGACAAACATACAAAGCTGTTGGATGTATGTCATAATGATAGAAACAATGTGCCATTTCTCTCCCAGTGTGCGTTAATTTATAATCATTTTGACTACTGCTTTCACATGGTAACAGGCTTGTGCCATCAGTGCATGTGGCAATTTTGCCATTTTGGGGACAGCGGGTGGTTGGATTGAAAGGTTTAACCTTCAATCTGGAATCAGCCGGGGTGCATACTTTGACATGTCTGAACCAAGAAGTTGTGCTCATGATGGTGAAGTGGTTGGAGTTGCTTGTGACTCAACAAATACTCTCATGATAAGTGCGGGATATCAAGGAGATATAAAGGTTCATATTTCTTGTTCAAAAGGCCCTCTCTAACTGTCACCTGTTAAAGTTCATAATGGCAAGCATGAAGCATATGACCACTTTGGTTTGCAAAGCCACCTTATATTGTAAATCCTCATTTATCATGTGTCTTATTGCAGGTTTGGGATTTCAAAGAACGTCAACTTAAATCCAGATGGGAGATCGGTTGTTCTGTTGTTAAGATTGTGTACCATCGTTATAATGGTAAACTAAGTTTTGTTACTCTTCATATTTCTTTATCATGTGTTATGTGTATTCCTATTTCCTACCTTGCTTTTCATTTGTTTTATTTAGTAATGTATGGAGGGAGAAGAAATTGCTACCTTGTAATTCATACAGTTGAGATATGAGATGATTAAATATTTTAATGTTTTTTAGGACTCCTTGCTACAGTGGCGGATGATTTAACAATCAGATTGTTTGATGTCGTGGCTCTTAGACTTGTTCGTAAGTTTGAAGGTCACACAGATCGTATAACTGATTTGTGCTTCAGTGAGGATGGGAAGTGGCTTCTGTCATCTAGTATGGATGGATGTCTTCGAATTTGGGATGTGATATTGGCAAGGCAGATAGATGCAATTCAGGTTGATGTGCCTATCACAGCATTATCTTTATCCCCTAACATGGATATATTAGCAACTACCCATGTTGATCAAAATGGGGTGTACCTTTGGTGAGTTTTTGAATTTATTTCTAATAGTTCACAGATAATAAGTGGTACCTTTGGGGTGTGCCATGTTTTGATAGTGAGAAATTTTATCAGGGTAAACCAGACAATGTTCTCTAGTACTTCAAATGTCGACTCCTATGCAAGTGTAAAAGAGGTTTTGAGTGTCAAATTGCCATCAATCTCTTCCACGGAACATTCTCAAGTTGAGCATTCTGATGAGCTCGTGAATGCCACTCGCCCTAAAGATACTCCAGTTTTTCAAGCTGAAGATAAGCAAATACCTGATTTAGTTACCCTTTCATTGCTGCCTAAGAGCCAGTGGCAAAGCCTGATCAATTTAGACATTATAAAGGTATGCTTTGCACACTTATTTCCTCCATTTTCATTTTATGCTTTTTGGTGTGCTCATTAGTGACATCTCATTTGCCCTGCTTGTTACAGGTACGTAATAAACCAATTGAGCCTCCAAAAAAGCCTGAAAAGGCCCCATTTTTCTTGCCTTCAGTTCCATCCCTCTCAGGGGAAATATTGTTTGAGCCTGGTAAGTTATCTGCGGACGAAAAGAATGAAACAGGTGATGAAAAACAAGTGAAGAAGGCAAGAGTAGATTTGCCATCATCTCGTTTTCTGCACCTTCTTCAATCCTCAAAAGAGACAAACAATTGTAAGATTGCAACTTGTATCCTGATTTTAGTTGATTAATTGAAGAGTTAGTCTGGTTTCTGAAATTTTTTGTTGCTAGCATGCATGACCTTTATTAAGATATTTTTTTGTTAAATATTTTTTATTTTGCAGATGCAGCATTCACTGATTATATCAAAGGTTTATCTCCGTCAACTCTGGATATGGAACTTAGAATGTTTCAGATCATAGATGATGATGATGAGCAAGAAGTTGAGAAGATGCCTGAGTTGGTATCAATTGAACAGTTTCTGGATTATTTTATCCATGAGCTCTCCTCCAGAAATAATTTTGAGTTTCTACAAGCTGTGATCAGGTTATTTTTGAAGGTTAGGACTTTCCCTCTATTTGTTGGCCGGTTTCATTGTTCGTAGAGCAAGAGTTACAATGTTTTTTCCCTTTCATTTTGGCAGATACATGGTGAGACAATTCGGCAGCATTCACACTTACAAGAAAAGGCAAGGAGGCTCCTAGATATTCAATGCTTGGTATGGAAGAGAGTAGACAAATTGTTTCAGAGTGTCAGATGTGTGGTTTCCTTTCTTAGCAATTCCCAAATTTCGGCGTGATGAGCCCTCGATTCATGAAAATGCTAACCCTCAAGTAATAGCAAAACATAGAATGTGTTATGGTAAAGCATTTCATTTTCAGATTCCATTTCCTTGGATTAATACATATAAACCAGGGCAAGAGGTTGGTTAGGCTAATGAAGGTTCCTATTATCATTATTCTGCGGTTGTATTATATGAAGGAATTCTTGTGACATGATTAAAGTAGTTTGCTGCACTCTTCTGGTTACTATTTCAATTTTTGTAGTTGTATTATCGAAGTCAAGTCCAAAATCAAATTGTACTATCAATCAAATTGCAATTTATATCCACCACTGCTTTCTACATGGTAATCTCTATATATCTTTGGCACACTTTTCTAGCCTGTTTTGCTTAGTTATATTGCTGAATTGTTTGTTGTTAACTTTTGGAGAAACTCACCTTTTCCCCATTTGTGAATTGATCAATACCTTGGCTGCACGTTGCAATGGCCATGGATCTCTTTGGCTCTATAAAGGTAACTTTCATTGTAATGATTTTCTCTACACAAGAAATGCAATATTTGCAAACACTAAATTGTTTTCATTTCAATCTTAACTTGCTTCCAAATAAAAAAGGGAAGTAGTAAAAACAATTCACTAAACTAATTTTTTATTATAAAATAATGTATAAATCATGAAAATGTGATACATTGAATTTTTCATGCCCATGCACACGTTTGTAAAATTCTTTACATTTGACTTTAATTTCGTTTTATTGGGCACGCAAAGGTTCTATCTCTAGGTTGGGCTTCTAGTTTGTATTAAAAGTAAAGGGCATGCTCCATTTTCATCTCAATTCAAAGCTGAAAATGGTTGTCGTGTTTATAACTTCAAATTGTGTCTTGTTCTCCATGGAATAGTCTATTTTGAACGTTGACTAGTTCCACTATGTTATGAATATAATCTTAAAAGAACCACAATTAATATATTAATATATAGTTTCAACAAGAAGAGGATTGCCATTGGGTGAGTGAGTTGGTATAAATATGTGAACTTCATATATGGGCCCCTTTCAATCTAGAACTAGAATAGTGGCAGCATAACTATATACTCCACAAGATATATATAATAAACTTTGAATTCTTATTCATAGAGTCTTGGTCATACTTCTTTATTTTGGCACTTAGTGAATTTCTTTAGGATGATTCGTTTCTAGTAATTGACATCCATATCCATAAACGTGGAACATATTATTTTATTGCTTGTAATTTTTTAATTAACTTTTATGTGTAGATATTTGTATGGCAACATAGTCCAATAATAGTAAACAATGTGAAATACATTGTATAAACTTTGAAGGCCGTAATTTTACTTTGTTGACCTTAATTAGTAGCCAACTTTGTTGTTTGGTTTAGATCCAATTCGACAATTGGGTGGGTATTGTTGTTACTTGTTAGCCTCCTTATTATTTCTAGAAACCCCATACTCTAAACAACATTTCCCACAACTACCTTGCTTTTGCCCACTAATTTTTTTTATATCAATTATTAACTCTTCCAAAAATAATATAAATAAATAATAAATAATATATTGAATATATATAAATCTGTATACTAATATTATAGATATTACACTCTTTTTTATAATCATAACTAAATTCGAGACCGGAATATTTATGATATAATGGGTCCACTTTTGCATACAAGTTTTCTCTAATTTAAATTTTGCTTACATAAAAACAACAAATACGTACACCTTAAACTATAGATGTCGTTATAATAACAATGATAATAAAAAATAATCATATCGTCACAAAATATGTGACATTTGATCAAAATATGTTTTTTTTAGGACAAATTCTAAGGACCGAACGTACTTCACATTTTTTTCCAAAGAGGTGTCTATTCTTTATATATATATATATATATATATATATATATATATATATATATATATATATATATCTCCATGAGTAAATGGAAAATACTTACTCTTCATTTTAGTCATTTAATCTTAGAAAATCCAATGGTTTAGATCCAATTCAAACTATTGGATTTCAAAAAATGAATGATGATGTGGATTAAGTCTTTTTCACTTTTGGAGTAAGTGAATCTCACCATTATATATATATATATATATAACGTGTTGACTTGTACTATAGTTGTGGCATAGGTTGTTCACTTTATACCGGCTCTTCATATACACCAACTGCTCCATACCTTTCTTGAGTTGCAACTCTGCCTTACTTTCTTTCTGCAAACAAAGAAACTGATTCCCTTTTTTTCCTTCATCTTTAAGAGGTTAGAATTTCATTCATTTCTGTTTATTAGTTACTTCTTTTGCAGCCAATCATTTCTATAAGATACGTTGAACAATAAAATGATTTTTTTATATTATGTTACTAGCTGATTAATCGAAACCAAGCATGGAGTTTTTTTTGTTTTGTTCATAATTAACATGTCTGTTTCTTATATTACTAGTTATATTCAGCTGCATGTTTCTGTTATATGTTTGAATTATTATGAACATATCATCCCAGTTTCAGTTTTATTTGAAGGACTTTGATGAAACTGCATGTTGCAGCAGTTGCAAAATAGACTATTAGTAATATGTTGTTATAGTTGGATTTTTTTATTGTTGTCACTGTTATTTAATATGATACCTTAGACCATGATGGTTGTCTGAGGCGTTGCCTTTTATTTAGACCATATTTGTTTTGACTTACTGCAACAATTTTCTAAAATCGTTGCCCTAGTAAATAATATAGGCAATGATTTTGAAGATCATTAACGTGAACGCTTTAAAATCGTTGTCAATATAAAAATTTGAAAACCATGTATTTCATCATTTATCAAGACTTTATAATTTTGATTGTTTTCACTTTCATATTTAATATGATAGCTTAATCTTTTGTAATTACATATATTTTCCTTCTGTAACGATCTTTGTTATAAAATATTCATGTATTATGAACATATGAACATTTGTTAATTGCTATATATGGTTGAATTAATCCAGCTCAGAAGTTCATATACATAAACTTTTTTTAACATCTTTAATTATGGTTCAGCAGGGCAAGGGTTAGTGGCAGAAATTGATTAAAAAGTACAGAAGAATTTATTATTAGTTATGGTAAAGCAGCACTTGCTTTCTTCTAAGAAGACCACTATTGAAATTGAAGACAATAATAATAATAATTCAGGATGCATGTGGGGTATACTTCATATTCTTGACTATCATCATTGGCATGTCAAAAGGGTATTACCTCACAAAAGACATGCCAGATGTAAGCATTTTTATCACTTCATCCTTTTCTCTTTTACTCATTATTATTCCTTATGTTTTGCCTTTATAATATTCAATGCACTGTGGGCTTATATTTTATCACTACATCATTTAGTCCATGTTATCTTCAAATGTAAAGTGTCGGGTGTTGGAAGGTAAGTTCCACATCGTCTACCTCATTGTTTCGGGAATGATTTAAATACCTGTTGGGCTACTTCTCTCCTAACCATTTGATTTTGAGATGAAACCTTATGAATTGAAGACTTTATAACCGAACTATTAATAATATTATCATTAAATTCTGTCAACTAGTTAAATATGGTTGACACTGCAATAAAACTTTTATTTGGTAGGTTCTGTAAATTTAGAAACAACTGAAACATAAAAAGAAAGGCATGGTGATTTTCTTTAAGAAGCTCTAGAAAACTTGGCTATGCAGATCACATGACATTCTTTTCTCTCTTCAATGTTCATGATTACATCTTTGTTTCTGTTAAAAAATTATGTGCTAACCAAGCTCTTCTTTAACCTATCAGCAGATAATAAAAAAACCATTTTGCATAACCAAGGCGAAAATGCAGAAGCAGAACTCCTCCTTGTAAGTTTCAAACTTCATGCTCATATTTTAAGGTCATGGCCACAAACAATTTTAGCATGGATATGTACAATATTGTTATGTAATTAAGTCTATATATAAATATTAGGTAGGGCAACATGGCAACAATTTGAGTGCTACAGGCAAGAGTTCCTCCGAAAATGGGAAGAACTCAGGACAATACACCAAGGAGTCTTTACATTTGGAGAAAGATGGCATGTCAACAGAAGCTTCCCTTAATGAAACATATTTGGAAACAAACATGCTTAAGAGAGACATTTCCAATAAACTTAAGAAGCATAATGATATTTTGAAGATATGTGGTGTGGAGAAGGATTTACTTCTCAAGTTTCTGCATGATTTAGATGTTAGTAGGAAAAAACTCCAAGCTTCCAGCAATAAAGCAAGATTGACAAAATCAGGGTCATTTCCTTTAACCGAATCTTCGAAGATGAGAAGCATAAGCACTCGTACCTTCAAATACAAGCAAACTGAAATTTGGGCCTTCCCCAAGGGAGAAAAGCTGCTTGTTGGTACTCAAGCACCAAAAATTTCTGCATCTACTTTGGTGAAAGATATTTCTATGGAACAAAAACCGAGCACTTATTCAAGGTCTTCACGAGGTTTAAATCACAAAGGTTGGAATCAATTGGTTCTTCATAGCTTTAAAGTTATAAAGCAGAAGATAAAACATGCTCTTGTGGAGGCAATTCACCGTAGATATTCACCAAAATATAGTATTACCAATGATGAGAAAGTGGTGTCACAAATCTTAGATGATGGTGTGATTCAAGAATATGAAAAGAATGAAAGCTCAAATGAGACTAAAGCTTATGATTCCAACAAACATGAAGTTCGCCTAATGCGAAGAACATCCTCTCTGAATGAATCTCTTGATAGATATACTCAGTTGTTTGAGAAAAGCTTCAGCAATGATGTCAAATGGCATAGCTCAAAGTCTAAAAGCTTAAGATTAACAAATGAAGATAAGGTTCTCAAGAGTGGAAATGCTCCTAAGTTTTCCAGAAGCAATTTCTCTCTGCCTAGTCTCGAGTCTTTACGCTTCATTCTACATGAGGTACTTCTTGACACAAATATAGGGGACACAGTGGAAACTGATAATCATGTTCAAGGAAAATCAGTGAGCTTTTCTTTACACACTGACAAACCACTCGATCAGATCGAAGAGAACGAGATCACGGAAACAGTAGAAGGAGATGGCGAGGATGTGAATTCTAGTCCTTTATCAGGTAAGATTGTGAATGAAATTGATGGAGTTACCTGTGATCAAAGGGAGGACATACATGAGATACCAGTAGAAGATGGAACTTTTTCCCATGAAAATGTTGAAATAAGCATGACTATCTATCCTAACAAGGAGGTATTAGCATCTCTTGAATCTAGCAGTGAAAACAGTACAATGAGGAATGCAGAAGGTAATAAATTTATGTTATGGTATGAATTATATTTACATAGTATTCCTTTGAGATACCATGATATCATGAAAATGTTCTCTATTCAATTCCACTCTCTTACTATAAGCTCATGCTTTCAACTGCAACAAAGATATATAATTGGTAATTGTTTTTGGCAAATGAAACCAGGTGGAGAATTGGAGACTGATTTAGCAAAAAGAGGAAGTGTAAATTCTTTTGAAGGCTCTTTATCCAACACAAATGCTAGTGTAACAGCAAAAGACACAAACAATAGTCCTGACAATCATTTCATGCTCCATAAATCAGTTACAAACAACAACTCCAACTTCATGTATGTGAAAAAGATTCTTGAAGTTTCTGGCTTCATGGGAAATGAGCAGAATCAAATGTGGCACACAGTAGAGCAGCCTCTAAAGCCTTCTTTACTAAAGGATTTGGATAATGATATTGAATTCTCTGGAGAAGAGATTGTTAGTCCCTATGATCACCAACTTCTATTTAACTTGGTTAATGATGTTCTTATTGAAATAGATGAAATGTCACCAACTTACTTCCCTAAACCCTTCTCCTTCAACTACTGCCTTCGTCCAACGCCGAAGGAGTACTATCTTCTTAATGAAGTATGGACTAGTGTTAACTCATACCTGAGCTTGAGGCCAGAGCTAGATCAGACATTAGATGATGTCGTAAGTCGCGATTTGGCAAAAGGAAGTGGCTGGATGAACCTTCAACAGGAAGAGGAGTATGTAGCACTTGAAGTAGAAGAGATGATTATGCATGATTTATTAGATGAACTTATCTTCTCATGAAATTATGATTAGACTAAGGTGGATGCATCCTTGATTTAATGCTGGCTGAACTAGAAGCATAGATGCACTAGTCTTAGTCACATGCATTTTCAAACTTAGGAGAAGTTGATGTCACTTAATATACTCTAGAATATTGATTCCTTTTGAGTGTGTTTCAGTTTTCCTAGTAGATTTTTTGATTATTTTTCACGCGGAATAGGATTCATGAGTACATTATTTGATCTTGTAAATAAGATTTACAGGTAGATATCATGTAGAGTTTTGGTGCTTGGCAAAATGTTCATGTAAATAAAATATAAGAGTTTCTCTTTCCATGCATCAGTAGAGACATTAATTGATGACAAAGTAGCAAATCTGTCATTGATGTTAGGCAAAAAAAAAATCACTTTTTTGGGAAACATAGAATTCAAGTGATTTTAACATAGAATATTACATGACATTTTTTAGTGGTGTGATATTAGTGTATAACTGGGAAATTTCAATATATATGCATGGAAGGTGTGTTTTTATTTTTCAAATGTAAAGCTATTGCTAGTGTTAGTTCTTACCTTACCATACATTTCCACTTCTTAGTTCTTAGTTTCTTACCTTCTTAGTTTGCATATTGTATGAGGAAAAAAATGTATTTAACGTAGTGTAAAAGTTTTATACATTGTTGGTTTATCATCTGTTATCCATTTTCAATCATAATTGATTCTTGAAAAAAAAAAGTAATACAAATGAATGATGAATAATGTATCGACTATGTATAAATTTTTATATTGATAGTCCATACATATTACACTTATATTGAATCACTTCATTGGAAACAAAATAATGTTAATGTAGAAACAAACAATCAATTAGAGACAATTAAATGCTAATATAATATGAAGAAAAGAGTGGGTGTAATTTAAGAGTTTTATATTGTTAGTACATTATCAATATAAAAGATAATAGAATTACGCCTTAGGTGATTTTAATATGTGTGTGGGAGATCGGTATAAGCTTTTGTAAGGAGAGTATATGAAATAAAAGTTAATCCAATTCCCAGAGGAAGATCAAGAAAAATCATATGAAAAATGATAAATAAATAGTTAGATATCAATGTTCTATCAATATAAATTATTTATGATAAACATTATGGTATTGTTCGATGAATATTGATTCATGTGTTAATTGTTGAAGGTTAACTTTAAGGAATCCATTATTGGTATATTCAAATTGAAATATATTAAGAATTTAAAAGCTGTGTGATTGCAAATGCTTCATATTGGACAAAATTGCTTCATTATGATTGTCATTAGAAGTTCTATGTGCCATTCCACTGCTTTATTGTAAGTGCAAAGTGCAAGATTGAAGACTTGTTATTGGATCAAAATAAGACGTTAAATGGTTATTTTTTTCTTAAGTAATGATTTAAGTTTGAGTCTTATATCTAGAGAAAACTTTCTTTGTGAAAGTCAATTTTACCATATCAAAATGTTCTAGTCTAATTTAGGGCTTGTTCTTCAAACAACAACCTAGGACTAGGATAAGATTTTATTTTTCATTTTCTCTTGTGTAGTTGTTGCTTGATCATGAATTGTGGTTGTAATTCACTCATTACCTATCATGACAACTTTTGGATAGGTGAGATACTCAATTATGGTGGTGGTGCCTTGGAAACCACATGATTATGTGGAAAGAATAAAGAACAAATTAATAAGGATCACTTCCAAATATATTTATGAATTGTTATTACCGTATATATTTAAAATTATTAAATATAAATAATAAATAATATTTTAAAAAACTTTTACACCATTAATATATATATTATAATAATAGGCGCATTAAAGTATAATAAAGTTGAATTGACCACAGTATAATTTGGGACCATGGGCGCCCGTGGAATGTAGGCTTGCACCATGCAGCCTAGTTTTAATATATATTATTATATAAATGTTTTATATGGTAAGACACCATTTATGTATTACATATTTGATATTTGAAAAGTGAAAAAAAAGTCGGCAATTTTTTAAGCTTTTTATTTGTGGGAATGCTAAAAAAAATAGAATAATCAATCTTTGGTTTCAGAGGAGGTTATATACATTATTTCAAAGAAGATATAATATTTTTCTGGTTTTATGAAGAAAACAAAGTGTCACTCTTAAACCAACACATTAGTAAAGTAACAACGCCAAAAAGATATAATATTTTGTTGCATTGCAAGAACAAGTGCTGGCAGTGAATAAATAAATAAATTAAGGATAAAAAGATATAATATTATGATCAAATATTCAACAAAATAATCAATAAATAATTAGTAATTACATATAAAACTTTATACTAATTTATATTGTATAAATTTTTACATTGAGATTACCGAGTTAAATAAAGCATATTCGGTATTATCCGCACACATTATAAAAGGGTAGTTGCACAGTCACTTCTACTCAATTTGAATCCAAAGATCATCAACAACAACAAATCTAACATGGCCAGAAAATTCTTCGTTGGTGGTAACTGGAAATGCGTATGTTTTTCATTTTCCTCTATTCGTTTCTTTGAATCTGGATCCATGATATTTCATCCTATTTCATTTTTAACCTATATTTTGTTTGGATCCTTCGATTTATAGCACCTTTATTCCCGATCTAGCAATTACTTTTTCGTAGATCTAAGATTCTTATCCCAAATTTTGATGATCTCCAATGTATTCCATGTCAATGGCTTTTGCATAATATTTCTAATTGCATGTTATAGATTTTTTCATGGATCTGTTTTTTTTTGAAGCAATTAAAGGCTCGTTTTTTTTTCCAGTTTTTTATCAACTGCTTTTTTAATAATAAAAATTCTTTTCTGAAAAATCTGGAATCTAGCTTTTACCAGTAGCTATATTTCCCTGGTTTTAAAATTAACTCATGCAAAGAGGAGACAGAAGGTTAAAAAAATATATTGTAATGGATCTGTTTTTCCTTGATATTGAAGTATAATGGGCATGTTTGTTAGTTTTTTTCATTAAAAATGTATTTTTGTAGAGAAGAGGATAATTCTGACATTTAAATGTTTATTTGGTTTGGATTTATTCGAAACTGTTTATCTTGGAAAATAACTGGAATTCAACTATTAGGTCAGCTACTGACCAAAATGTTTATACCAAAATCAATTTTGTAGAATCACCTTTTTAGAACCCCAAAACAAATGGGGTTAAATCAATTTATATTCTGAAAATCCCTTAAAAGGGATGCATCAGATCAAAGCATGACTGATGCAATGGATTGACTTTTTTGCAGAATGGTACCACTGATGAGGTGAAGAAGATTGTCACTACTTTGAACGAAGCTCAAGTTCCTGGGGAAGATGTCGTGGGTTAGTCCTAACTAAACTATTTTGTTTTTTTCATAATTAACTCACCTTATACTATACTTGTTGAACAGTCTATCTGGCTAAGTAAATTTCATTGTTAATTTGGTCCATTGTTTCCCTTGAGATTTATAGTCATCAAGATTCTATTTGTTACAACACATAACCACTTATTTATCCAGCAATTGAGTCCTTTGAGTTGTTATATATAACAATAGTCAAACTCTTTAGGCAGAGACTGAATGTGTTTTCTATGCTTGTATAGTTGTACTGTATGCAATTTGTATTTTGCATTTGTGCTTTTTTATTAAAAAGTAAAGTTCTTTATCTATTTGCTCTATAAATTTTTAATTTAAGATCAAGTTGCTGGATACCACTGCATTGCCCTACTGATACTGGTATCATATACCCATTATGTGTATCTCTTGTCAGTTAGTTCTCTCTCAAATAATATCATCCAATGTTCATTGTTGTTGTTTATGATGGTATTGCTGATGTTGAAAGAGGCTAATGAACATGTTTTTATTTTTGCAGAAGTTGTTGTGAGCCCTCCCTATGTGTTCCTTCCTCTTGTAAAAGATTTACTGAGGCCTGACTTCCATGTCGCAGCACAGAACAGTTGGGTCCGTAAAGGTGGTGCTTTTACTGGAGAAATTAGGTCAGCTGTTCAATTTATTTCACTTTTAGCATGTTTTACTTAACTTCAATTACTAGTGACTTAGAGGGTTTTGACCTATCCCTGTTCAGTTGAACTATGTAACAAAAGTTTGTTTCTTTTTTACTATAAGTGATTTATTAATAGCTATGAACATGTTATTTGAAGCTTATTCCCATCTTTTAATCCCTGCCTATTTTGTGTGTACAGTGCTGAAATTCTTGTTAATTTGAACATTCCCTGGGTTATTCTCGGCCACTCTGAGCGAAGACAGCTTCTAAATGAATCAAATGAGGTAAGAAGTGTTGAATTGTCTTCTGTGTATAATCCTTTCTGCTGGTTGTGCTTTAAGCTCTACTTTGTAGAATTATTTTTATGAGGCTACTAGCTAAAGTTTCATATTTACTAACTACATTAGCACCACCTCAATGTCTATTACAGTTTGTAGCAGATAAAGTTGCATATGCACTTTCACAAGGTCTGAAAGTTATTGCTTGCATTGGAGAGACTCTTGAACAACGTGAAGCTGGTATTACACTTAATGTTGTTGCTGAACAAACAAAAGCAATTGCAGGTACTTTTTTTGTCATTTGTAAGGGTTTCTCATGGCACTCAATGTTTTTGCTGACTTTTAAATCTATTTGCAGCTAAAATATCAAATTGGGACAATGTTGTTTTGGCCTATGAGCCAGTTTGGGCCATTGGGACAGGAAAGGTTGCATCTCCTGCTCAGGCTCAAGAGGTAGGTTTCCATATATTTGATTACAAACACTATTAGTCTTGGTGAAAATTTGCTTGCTACCATACTTTTTTTTTATTAAAAAATCAATGTTTTCATATCTTTTAGATTTTGTATAGTTCTGTCTGAAACTTCTTTTTTCTTTGCTCTTGCCCTATAAAACGGTTGATACCTTGTTATTTCTGCCATATAATTACCCCCAAACTAGTATTTTGTGTGAACGTAACTTGTAAATTTTGTTGTATTGACAATGTGAGTTGGGGTGGCTGGAATAGGTCCATGCTGATTTGAGGAAATGGATTCATGAGAATGTCAGTGCTGATGTTGCTGCATCTGTAAGAATTATCTATGGAGGTACTCCTCTTGCACACCCTATATTATTGAATCACATGCATTTACTTCGATGTCAAGGGATAAGCATGGTTCGATTTTTAAGACATTAGCTAAAGACAGGGAGCATGGCTGGTAATATACCATGAACAAGCACTGATTTATGATATAACATTATGATGTTATTCAATCCATGTAGCCAATCCCACCTATTTTGTATTACTCCTACAATACTAAGAGGTGTTAAGCTGTCTAATGTTCTGGTCTATTGGGTTGATAGTTATAACTTAATGGAGTTAATTTATTATTTAATTACCACTTATTGGCTGCACAGGTTCTGTAAATGGAGGTAACAGCAAAGAATTGGCAGGACAGCCTGATCTTGATGGGTTTTTGGTTGGTGGTGCTTCCTTGAAGGTGAATATTTTTATCTTTGTTCCGGTTGGTATTGGTTTCTGTCTTGCTTTGGATTTATATAACTGATATTTTGTACTTTTCTGTAAATAGCCGGAATTCGTTGATATCATCAACTCTGCTACTGTGAAGAAGAACTGAAATTCTTAGTTAGGAACTGATGCTGTCTTTCTAGCTGCTTCAGAAATGTTCTGTTTTGAGTTTTGGTTTGGTGCTGAGGCCCTATGCTTTGAACTCGTGTTGTAATGAATAAATATGATGTCTTTTTTCCTACCCTTTTGGATTTTGGCTTAATTCCTATATGCAAAAGTAGTGTAACTACCATAACATTTGTTGGGAAATAATGTTGAACTGATTATACTTTCATCATCATCTTCTTTGCATCTGTTAATGCACATGTCATGTATGAATTGTGTTTACCCTTCATAGTCAAGTGCTGGTTTTTTAGTAATCAAAAGTTTATGTTGGCCAGAGAAGGCCTCAAGGTTTTCCTGAGCACATAGTAAAGTGCATGTTGATAGCGATATATAAACTCAGTTTTGTGGATTGGGTTAAATCTTTATCAATTCCATTACACTTCATTTATAAGTGTTGGTTTACTATGTGACATTTTGCCCATAATAACCTTAGTTTCGAAATTTATATTGGTGATGGTCTTAATCTCACTACAAGCTTATTCTTAAGTCTTCACCTTAAAATGAGGAAGTATCTTCATAGATAGCTATCTGAATTTGTTGGATGTATAGGATGGTAATGGGGGAAGGGGATAGTGTGATTTGAAGCAATAATCTTACTGTTATTGTTAGAATAATCTTATTACCAAATGGCTTGTACTAAAGATACTATTAGTGGATTCACTATTTATTGTGGTGTGTATAGAATTATATATTAAAAAGCATCACGTGAAATAAGAGGTTGACATATATTACCAGGCTAAAGACTTATGAGACCTGCAATGGTCCCAGACAACTATTATGTAGTGAAATAGTGGTAACGTATTGCATGTAAATCCAACTTGCATATTTTGAGACCATCTTTTTTAGTCTTTATGAATGTGCACGTGATATTACATACATGACTCATGACGAATTCTACATTACATATTCACACAAGACAATTTACATAATTACATTAGCTCTGTTATTCTTTATCCCAATCCCAATGATGGCAAATTTAGAAATATATACGTCAATCATAGACTAGTTCATATTAGAACTATATATGAATTATTTGGCATCTATTGAATAATAATAGAATTGAACCTAAAGAAAATCAATTCAGTGAAAACCCAATAATATTACCTTAATCACAACATGATAGGAAATCTAGCTGAATTTTAATTTACCTTATGTGTTATTTACAATGTGAGTTTAAGCTCTAATTTAGAAGACCCTCTGAAAAGAAAATATCTGCTTTTTTTCTCCTGTACATAAGATAAGTAAAATAAGGAATAGAATGTTGAAAATGAATAAAATAGTAACAATAAGAAGATTAAATCATTATTTAAGTTCTTAAATTCATAAGTACTTTCAATATTTATTTATTTTTCATTTTAAAAATTATTATTTTAGTTTATCAAACTGTAGATAATATTCTTCAAATTAGTTTTTAAACTTAGGAATTTAATTATTTAATTGATGAATCTTAATATTAAGAAATAATATCAAAATTGGAAGAAGTGACTTAGTCCCTTAAATATGTAGTCCTGGATTCCAGTTTAAATGCTCAACCATACCTGCTGCTGAATTAGCATCATGACAGAAGAATACTTTTGGAAATAAAAATTCAAAAATATTTGACAACAACATACATAAACTGATAATAATACAGAATGTAAAATTGGACTTTGTGTGCTTATATATGAAAAAAGACTAATAGAACCATATAAGGTTGGTAGTTTGTAGGGATAATAATGTATAAATATAAAGGAAGGAAGGGTAGCAGCCAGCAAAGTTAAAGAAGCAACAACACTACATAGTACCTATATAGACACATGCATGCATACATAAATAAATGTGTGAACATATAAAAGATGTTGTGTGGTGTTTGCAAATTGCAATTCAGATTGAATGATAATCAAAAGGTGGGTCCATTCCATGAATGAATGCAATATATATATATATATATATATATATAATGTATATGTATGCTACTCACCCACTTAAAGTACTATTAATCTCATCCATTTCTTTACCCCCCTCAACTACTAATTAATATCTAAACTATACCCTTTTTCCATCTCTCACACTTAACCTCACATCTTTCTTTATTTGTTCATTTCAAGTTTCATGGTTTATGAAGTTGTGCTGTGTGGCTGTGATCTATAGGCAATAAGGAATAAGGGTCATGGGAATTTGTTTGAGTAACCAAATTAAAGCTGAAAGCCCTTATAATACTGGTATGCTATCTTATTATCTCTTTTTTGCTTAATCTCTTTACTTCAATTCACTTTGGATCCTTGTTTTCTTTATTTTCAACTTTGTTTCATCCAAGTTCACCACTTTCTTTTCAAAAGATTTTTTATTTGGTTATATGGATTTAATATTTGTTTTCCTTTCCTTCTATTTGTTTAATGCCTTTAAATTTTTATTTGGTTATTTGGTTGATCTCTAACCAAATATCAGATCAGTTTGTTAATTTTGATTTCTCTAATTGAATTTTGTTTGATATCCAAACAGTTCCTTACCCTGTTTTTATCATGTTCACTTTAGCTAACTAAAATGTTTCACTTTGTAATGGTTATTATGTTTGTTTTATTTCATTAAGAACATAGGACATGACCCATTTAGAAAACATATCAATCATAATACATAAGACAGAATCCATATTTTTTTGTAGTTAAGCTTGAGATTATAAATGTTTTCTTTCTAAATTTACCAATGTGAACCCATTACATTGTATAAACATGATTGAAGATCAAGTTTGATAACTCAGTAAATGTTGCACTTGATGTGATAATTATGAAAGTTTTAACTAACTATAATTGATGATATGTGGTTTGGACTTGGCAGGGCTAAATTCAAAGCATGTGAATACAGATGGAACTGATCTGGGAAGAAATAATAGCAAGGCCTCAGTAGTCTCGGTACCACGGAGCGAGGGTGAGATCTTGCAGTCATCCAATTTAAAGAGCTTTACTTTCGCCGAACTTAAGACAGCAACCAGAAATTTCCGACCGGACAGTGTGTTAGGAGAAGGCGGATTCGGATCAGTTTTTAAGGGGTGGATTGATGAGAAAACATTGGCTCCTGCCAAACCTGGCACTGGTATTGTTATTGCTGTCAAAAGACTTAATCAAGATGGCATACAAGGTCACAAGGAGTGGTTGGTGAGTGAGTTTAGTCTCTGCTTTAAATCCTTTATACTTACAAGGTGTGGATAGAACAAGATGGAACATGATGTTTTGTTCTATTTTCTTTAGTTCCACTCCTTACTATGGAACCAAAATGCTATAGGTTTTAATATTCTGTATGTTTTGTTCCTTTTGAAAATAGAGCAAATGCAGAACAAAACCTGTATGTTTTGTTTCGTCTTGTTCTGACATGTCTACGAAAAGCTACCTAAGAAGAAGTCTCAAAGTGACTTGTCTCGTCAATGATCTTCTTAAGATAAACCAAATAGTTTAAATCACTGCATCTGTAATATAATGAATAATATTAGTAATGCATGTTAAATGAGAGGAATTTGTTTTATGTTATACATACATTGTATATTTGCCTTACTCTATTTTTGTTTTCACTTTTAGGCTGAAGTGAACTTTCTAGGACAGTTTTCTCATCCTCATCTTGTGAAATTGATTGGATATTGCCTTGAAGATGAACACCACCTTCTTGTCTATGAATTTATGCCTCGTGGAAGCTTGGAGAATCATTTGTTTAGGAGTGAGCTCTTCCTGTCCCATCATTTCACATATTTTAACTTGACAAGTTTGTGTAACAATGTTTATTGTAACAGGAGGTTCATATTTTCAACCACTTTCTTGGAGCCTCCGGTTGAAGGTTGCTCTTGATGCTGCCAAAGGACTTGCTTTTCTGCACAAGGCTGAAAACAAAGTCATATATCGAGATTTCAAGACTTCAAATATCTTACTGGATTCGGTATGTGGACTATGAATCTTTTTCTTTCGAAGTTTGTTACATAAAGAAATAAGTAGGTTTGATGAATGAAATTATTTGGATAGCATTTATGAAAATATATTTCTTGAATTGATCACAGAATTATAAAGCAAAACTTTCGGATTTCGGGCTAGCGAAGGATGGACCAACAGGCGACAAAAGTCATGTCTCAACCAGGGTAATGGGAACCTATGGATATGCAGCTCCAGAATATATAGCCACTGGTATTGTTCAGTTCATGCTGCTGAGCCATTTATGTTTCCTACTTTACCTTTTCTAAGTTTGTTGCTTCATTCTAGGTTCAGCTAAATAGCTTTTTGTTGATGGATAAAAAACATTGTTATTGTAGGTCATCTTACTACTAAGAGTGATGTCTATAGTTTTGGAGTTGTCCTACTAGAAATGATATCGGGCAAGCGAGCAGTTGACAAGAATCGACCCTATGGAGAACACAATTTGGTGGAATGGGCTAAACCATACCTGGCTAACAAACGCAAGATTTTCTATGTGTTGGATAGTCGTCTTAAAGGGCAGTACTCAACAGAAGATGCTCATAAGGTATCGACCCTTGCTTTGCGATGCCTATCAACAGAAATCAAGCACAGACCCAACATGGATAAAGTTGTTGCAATTTTGGAAGAGTTGCAAGTTTCTAATGTAAATGGAGGCAATCAAAGCCCTTCTGTTGATCGGTCACGGGCTCGTAGAAAAAGCGCTGATGATGCTAACCATGGAAGGGTTCCCACGCCTTATCCTCGACCCTCAGCTTCCCCTCTCTATGCTTGACTTTGCAAATACACATCTGGAAACATAATAATGATGAATGTCCTTCAGTAGCAGGGGAAACTTCATGCATGATTTTGTGGTTATCCCATTCATAAACTCAGGCAACTCCTAATAGGATTGTACATATCAAATATGTTCAAAACCAAACATATCTCTGACATTTCTTAGTGAAGTTGCCAATGTCCAAGGATTATATTGCATGTATTTTGAGTTCTGCCAAGTATTTGTATCAATTAATAGTAGCTGGTAAGGTAGGTGCTACTATATGATGGTTGTGGTTAGCTTATTTTTGTTCATCTTATCTCTGACTTTCTTGTTTTGATTCTTTTATGCTTCTTCTAGTGCATACTTACATGTGTGCCATAACAGAAAACATTGTGTAAGATTTGCTATAATTCATATTTTGATATTTGCTACAGTGGTTCTAGAAGCTCTATTAGGTTTGCTTTCATATATAAATGAATTAGGGGTGAATTATTGTCAACACCACCAATTTACTTTGAGAGGAAAGCCTTTTTATATCTCATTTATCTAACTTCTCTTGTAAGTAAGTTTTTTGATCCACACTATTCACTCTTTTAACCAATAAACTTTGCTATTTTATTTCTTTGATTATGCCCTTGAAAAAGTAGTTTTATATCATAAAGTTCACATTTACGAAAAGATGTAAAAACACAACTAGATCAAAGACTATATACGTAATCTTAACAATAGTAATACATATTAACAAAGACACAAGTTCATATTAATTATTAGAATCATGCTATAGTATATCATGGATTTACTTAGCATTAGCATGTCACACTTTATTGTTAAATCTTTTTTATAGTATTTTATTTCCATTGACTCCCACAAGGCCACATTGATGAGAAAAGGATGTATGAGTCTTTTAGTTTTATATCATTCATAATTAAAATTTTATCATTATTGACTTTTAAATATAAGTAATACAATTAAATGGTAGATTGTATAATTTTTTTTTACAATAGGCATGCATATATATATATTACACTCAAAAATTAAATTTTTGACATTTTTAATAATTCTAATGATCTAGTTGAACATTACATCATTTGATCATCATCTTATTAGTTTATAATATGTAATTAGAATTATTGTAAAGAATAAAGAGTGTAAGAAATAGTGAAATTACAAAAAAAGAAATGAGGGAAGGGCATTGACAGAGTCCTCTGTATATTCTCTCTCTTTCTGATAGTCTCTGTACATTGTGCGTGTTCCAGAAGCTTCTTCTGTATTCATCTTTCTCCTTGTTTCTCACCGTATCAACTGTAAGTCCTCCTTTATCACATTACCTATTATTATCATCATCATCATCATTAGGATCAACAACAACCACGACTTCTCATCATCATAACAAGGCTTTTTGCAAACCTATTTTACATGAACATTTTACATGAACACTTCGCCTATGGCTTCTAAAATGTCTATTTACGTTCAAAGTTTTCGCAACTATTAGTGGAGACCTATTAAATTATATTATATTTAAATATTTATATTATTATATAATTCAAATTATTATATAGGAAATTTCAATATATAAAATATAATTTCATTGTTGTTGTTGTTGCTGGATAAACTCAAACTCTGTTGACCTATCTAATGGCCTTCTAATATAATAGACTTTTAATTAAGTTTTAAATAGACCAATGTCATACCAAACTTTTAAACAAGTCATATATTAGTTAAGTGAAAGTCGGTTTGACCTGTTTTCACCTCTACGTGAACTAGGTTGTGATGTTTTAAATAGTAAATGTTGAATGTAATTAAGCTAAAACATAAATGGTATGATTGTTATTTACTTTTATTATTATTATTGGGAACCTACAGTGTTTTAAATTGTGGTCGCGATTGCGGTAACGAGTGTGAATTATTCTGTGATTAAAATAATATTTTTGAATCTGATGTGGGCTGATGCGGTTCGATGCGGCTTGATGCGGTTGCGTTGCGGCTCGATGCGGCCACATTATTGTGATTTGGAGTCACACCGCAATTGCAGTGTGATGCGGTTGCGGCGGTCACCTCAACCGCAATATTCATTTAATATAAATACTGCACTTATTATTGGGAAACTACAGTATCATTCATAGCAAAGCAGTTGCTATTTTGATTTCAATAATGTGATTATTATTTCATTGATTTCAGAATATGTAACGATTAACTTTATTTTCCAATTATGGTTTCATTTCTCATTTTCAGATGTCTGTTAAATCAGAGCGAATGAGTGTGTCTGAGTTGAAGCAGTTTGAAGAGTATGATGATAGATATTACAAGGACTTGAAGAAAGGTTATTATAAGGTGAAAATCTCGAGGTCGATGTACCGGTGTCCATTCTGTCCAGGCAAGCAGGATTGCCACTTGAGTGAGCTTTTGGAACATGCATCAAGATATGCCAGAGGTTCAATGAGCAGGGGGATAAAAGATAGAGCTAAGCACTCTGCTCTTAAATCATACATTAAAAGGCATGTTGATGTGGAAAAGAAATCGGAACTTGCATCCTCACCAAAAAAGTTGAAATCAGAACCTGCATTGTCACCAACAAAGTTGAAACCAGAACCTGCATTGTCACCAAAAAAGTTGTTGAAACCAGAGCCTGCATTGTCACCAAAAAAGTTGAAATCAGAACCTGCCATGTCTGGAAGAAACTCTAAATCAGAACCAAGAAACTATAAAGCAGAACCAGGAGTGTCACCAGAAAAATACAATTCAGAATCTGGTGTCAAGGATGAACTGTTTGTCTGGCCTTGGAAGAGTATTGTGGCAAATATTGCTACCAAATTTGAAAATGGGCGGCGTGTTGGAGAAAGTGGTAGCAAACTAAGGGATGACTTCGCAGCAAAGGGATTTCATCCCTTGAAAGTCCAACCGCTCTGGAACCATTATGGTCATTCTGGTTTTGCTATTGTCGAGTTCAGCAATGACTGGGATGGTTTTATAAATTGTATGAACTTTGAGAGGAGCTTTGAAATGGAGCATTGTAGTAGAAGGGACTACTACAACTCAAGACAACAAGGGAGCAAGCTTTATGGATGGGTGGCCCGTGAGGATGATTACAACTCCAAGAGCATAGTTGGTGATCATCTTCATAAAACTGGGGATTTGAAAACTGTTTCTGGAAAAGAAGCAGAGGAAAAAAAGAAAACCTCAAAGCTGGTCTCTGGTTTAACCAATACATTGATAATGAAGAAAGAGAAATTGGAACTGGTGCGAAGCAAGTATGATGAGATCAATGTATCCCTCAACAGAGTGATTGATCAGAAAGAGGAGATGATCAAATCATTTAATGAAGGTAGGTGAAACTCTAATAAAATTGTTATTTTTCTTAGTGTCTACTTTACTTCGAAGTGAATTCTTTTAGTTCATATTATCTTCTAACTTACTATCATATCTTGTTCCATTAGAGATTAAAATGATGCATCAGAGTGGCCGTGATCATTTGGAGAAAATTTTTATGGATCACGAGAAAGCTCGCATGCGCCTGGAAGGTGAGAAGAAAGAACTTGAGGACATTGAGAAGGATCTGCTGAAGCGTGAAGCACGTAATGACAACGAGAGAAAGAAGCTATATTTTAAGAAGAAAAACGTAATTTTTTTGCCGGTTTAAATTTATGGCAGCCAAGTCTTTTTTGTGTCAAATTCCAAACACTGTCCTCTCATTTTAATAATTTTAAGGCTGATAAACTTTGTTTTTCACCTATTTATTTGCAGAATGAGATGGCAATAATGGAGCAGAAGAAGGCTGACGAGAAAATGATGCTTTTGGCTGAAGAACAAAAGGCATGAACTCATTTCGATGCATTTATCTATCTAATACTGTTAATTCAGTTACTTTATTGACATTATATTTCACTGAGACAATTTGTTGTTGAACATTGCAGAAAAAAAAGGAGGAACTCCATAAAAAAATAAACGAACTTCAAAGACAACTCGATGCGAAACAAGCATTGGAATTGGAGATTGAGCAAATGAAAGGGGCACTGCAAGTTATGAAACATATGGAAGAGAATGCAGAGGGGAAGAAAAAAATTGAAGCACTTAAATTGGATCTGCAGGATAAAGAGGAGGATTTGGAAGCAGTGGAAGAACTTCATCATGTTCTTGTAAGCAAGGGCATCAAAACCAATGACGAGTTGCAAGATGCTCGCAAGGAATTAAAAAAGGTACCTAATGCTTTTCATGCATGAAGTGAATCTGTCTGCATTATTTTTTTCTTTAGGCATTCAACACAAAAAATGGTCTTAGAACTTACTTTGGTAGGTCTTCTCTGGCTATTCATTTTCTAAACCAGGATGTAGGTATTATGTTTGCATAAAATACTTGTGTAACTTCTCAACTAATATAAGGTTGTTTGCATTTTTTAATTAACGTACAACTGCTTTTGTATTAGCTTTGACAGTTTGTTTTGCTTTTATTAAACTGCTTTTGTAGGTATTATGGTTTTAATCATTTGTATTTTGCTGAATCAATATAATTTTGTTGTTCACAGTGGATAGAACCGCAGCAGAGGCAAACTCGTGCTATTATTGGCGTGAAACGAATGGGGGAGCTTGATGGCAAGCCATTTGTAAAGGCTGCTAAGAGAAAATTTAAAGCTGATGAAGCAGATCTAGAAGCTATGAAGTCGTGCTCCCTGTGGGAAGCCTATGTTAGAGATCCACAATGGCATCCATTTAAAGTTTTAACAGATAAAGAAGGGAACTCCAAGGTCCATTGACTTACATAATTTCATGTGTTTAAATGGAAGTTTTGTGATTTATCTGAGGAATTGTTCATGTGGCCATTTTCATTACATGCATTTTACCTCACCATCCAAGCTAAGTATTACTAAAAAATGCAATGCATCATTTTATAATAGTTACAAGTAAAGATATGCTTGGTTGTTGATGTTGTTGAAGATATGCTGTTGGTATTACCTGAAGTTCTATGGGCACAGCAGGATTCTGGTCATCTCTTCAGTACTGTTGGCATGTTTCTTTCCCTGTTGTGTCATGCATATATCAATGATCTAATCCTTGTTGGATATATTTTGCAGGAAGTTTTAGATGAAGAAGATGAAAAACTGAAAACTTTAAAGGATGAGTTTGACGATGAGGTCTTCAACTCCGTGGTTACAGCTCTGAAGGAATTGAATGAGTACAACCCAAGTGGTAGATACCCTGTACCAGAGCTTTGGAATTATAAGGAAGGAAAGAAGGCTTCATTGCAGGAAAGTGTTGGGCATTTAATCAGGCAATGGAGAGCGGCAAAACGAAGGAAGTGATACTTCCTTTGGGTGGTGGTAATTATGCAGAACTACAACTTAAATTCTTGTTCTAACATAATAGGGTCTAGTTTAAAATTATAATGCTAATACCGTAGTAATTCTCAATACCAGTACTCATACTGGCAGAATTGGTAGTTAAATAATGTTCTACTTTACAAAGTAGGTAAACAAAGTTATTTGCAGCACTCATCCTATGAGCAAAGTAAAGATATGGATGGTAATAGTTATTACTTGTTAGGGCAACATAGCTGACCCCCTTGTTGTGTGGCATCATGGAAAGCATTGAACTATTTTCCCAGCCCCACCCCATGTGCTTCCTTTGATTTAAGCACACAGATGCTTGTAACCTCTTTATTGGACTCATGGGGTGAGAGGATAATTGATTGGTTTTATTTTTAGGGAGTGGAAAAATCATTTCATTTTGGACCTTATATTTTCCCCCACCTAATCTGCCTATACTGTGTTTTCTTTAATCCCCTGAATGAAAGTATTTGAAGAAATGACTGAAATAGGAAGTTGGAAATTATGCCCATTTTTTGGGTTCATTGAGCATTAGAATCTGCATGAGTATTGGTGCTAAGGAAAAGGTCTTGCATAGGAAGATTGTGTAAGGACATAGTCATTTGGCAAGAGAACAATTCTCAGTTTCCAACAAGGTAAAATAATAAAACAGTGTGGAAAACAACAAATTGAGTTGTTGGTTTTGGAATTTATTTTGTATTGGTCAGGTTTGGAATTTTACAAGCAGGTAAGATCTCATTGTAGGAGAGTATGTGCATTTTTATATCCAAATTTCTGTTTTCAATGTTGACTTCAAACTAACTTTAACATGGGTACATGTAGAGTCTTTTATTGTTCAGATAATCAAGGCTAACATTTATTTGAAAGTGCAACCCTAATCACTGTTAACTATTAATCAATTCCACCAATCAGAAACAGAAGTCAACATGTCACAAGAAGCTGTCACTCACTCATTCACCCTCTTTTTTAATAGCATTCAACTGCACTGTCTCAGTCTCCAAAACATTGAAAATGGGCGCCAAAAAGGGTATAAATGGTTATGCATAATTAGTGGGAAATAAAAATAGAAATAAAACAAACTTGTTCTTTTTATATTAAGATAATGCTACTAGCGCCCTTAAGTTCTAATTCATACACGATGTATGAAAAAATCATGTAATGAAAACTTAATACTTCTCACTTCCTTAACTAGTATCTTCTGGGTTCTTCCTGGAAGGTCCTTTATATTATGAATAATGTTGATCTCACACTCTTCTCTTCGTAGAGAAAAAGAGTATGATAATATCATTAATCACACTATATATTAAAAGATATATAAGGAGGGTGTGGTTTGTGGTGTAATAAGAGATTAAACCCGGAAATTCTTTCCGGTGAAAGTTTGGCCGAATTGCCAATTAGGCGGAACAATGTTCCAAGAGGTGGAGGTGCGGTGGTCGCTGCCAGTGACCCGGAATGAAACGGCTTGGCCAACGAAGACCGCATTAGATTGCCAATTCTGACCCCAATTTCGGCTCATCGGCATCCACCCGGTTCGGGAACCCTTAACATAGGCATGAACAATGTCTCCTGCACCCGCGACATTACTGATCAAAACAAGATTGAAATAACGAAAGCCGTTGATTGTGAACCTGATCCCACCAGGCTTTCTGCATGGCACCCTACATAAATATCAACCAACCAAACCATTCATTAGTATATCCTCTCTACTACTTTATCTTATAGCTCCCACCACATTCATTGTCCTAATAATGTACCATAACTATCTCTAGCTACACTTGTTATACACTTATACAGTTAGGTTTATGCATCAATGAATCAATTAAAGAGGAACATTAAGGAAAAAGAGTTTCTTTTTATGAAGATTTCACTGTTATGAGATTATTCCAACTATTAGTGGCTATAGCCACTTACTTCAAACAAACTCAACTTTTAAAGATAATAAAAAATGGGTACCTTCGAAATGCAACAGGTACAATGCCAGCACGATATTGAGCAATCTTAAGGAACATAGGCATGGCAAGATCAAAGTGTGGACGAGGTGGGTTGCACCATCCTCCATTGTCATTTGGAAGAGCATAGTTTGGGGGACAGAAATTGGTGGCTGTAATAAATATTGATGGGCTTCCTGAATGGCACCATTCTTTGTCATTTGCACACTTGATCTCAAAACAAGCACCACAACTTAACCCATTGTTGAAAAGTGCTGTGCTCAATGCTGCTGTTTTCACTCCATAACCTTGGCTATACAAGTTTCCATACCCACATGCTCCTCCTAATCAAAGAAGAGGAGAATAAATATTATTAATTAATATGTTAGATTTAATGTACTCTAGAATACTATTATTATAAACATAATTAACATTAAAGCTCATTCAATAAACAAATGTTACATATATACCCATGGTGCCAGAAGCATCAGCTCCTCCATAGAAGGTGGCATGAGCACTTTGCCAAGCACCACCAGTGTAAACCCCTGGAATTCTGGCCTCAACCATACACATTAATAGGGACATAAGAAAGGTAAGGTACATCACAATGGCCATAGCCATAGCCATAGCCATTTCTATTATTCTTTTGAGAGTAAAAGAAGAATAAGAATAAAAGAGTGAGAGTTGAGAATGAGTAAGGTGGGTGAAGATGCTCTACTTATGGACAAAGTTCTAATCACACACTGCAATGCAGGGGCAACATATGGAATTTTTTCAACTCATTTATCATTATTAAATGCCACCTTTCTTGTCTAATGTAAGCACCCCAAAACTTTATGTTTATTTTATTTTATACTACGGAGAAGGAAATTGAAAATATATATTTAAGAGTATATATATAAGTTTTATTTTATGTCTAATAATCATTAACTCTTCAAAAAATAATAATTCAAATGAGTGGTAAATAATATAGTGGTTGCGTATAAATCTTTATAGTATACTAGTTGATTAAAGTGTATCTAAGATCTCAATCTAAAATGATCAAAAATACATACACCTAAGTTCATTCGAGAGTAATTTTCTAAAAAATAATTGTTGCAATGTATTTTTTGGCTATTATAATCTGAAAATATCTCCAACAAAACAAAATATTATTTTGTCTACGGCAAGTATGGAGAAATAGCATTTTTTTCTAAAAAAGATTTTTTTGTCCTCATGTCCCGAATCAATAAATTTTCACAAAATAATATTAAACTACTAATTTTTGTTTTTTCTTTTTTATTGAAGAAATTTTTTTAATTGGTTTGAGATATGAAGTGTGGTAAAATTGAGTACTCTCAATTAATGGAAAAACAAGTACTAAAAAAATAAAAAATAAAAATTAACTTGCTAAAACATTTTAATCATTTTATATATAATGAAATAACATTTTTTTCCACGGAATGAAAAATAAGTATTTGTCTTTATATTAACTAGCGTGTTGACAGACAATGTCGTGCATGTCAACCCGCTTTCCTATCTTTTATAAAGTGTAGTCTAAATGCAATAAATCTATAATATAATAAATTGTATTACATATTGTAATTTGCATATATTTGATTGGAGTAGTTGTTCAATATTAATAAAATGATGCATATTTAATTATATTCATAATTTAATTATTCATAAGAAAAACTATTACATTGCGCTTATTTTTTTAGTATATATATTTGTTTTCTTGTGAATGTGGTAAGGAATGTGATCCTCCCACTACGTAATCCAAAAATAGGAAGAAAAAAAAGGATAAAAATAAGAACATAACAGATAATGTGAAAGGGACAAACAAAAGAACGAAATCTTGGGAGGATCAATTGAATAGTGAGATTATATATATGGACTTATTACTACAACAAGGTAAGATTTAATGACTTAAAAACACATAAAATGTCAAAGAAAGAAAGTTAATTTTCAATAGAATGGGTAGTTTGTCACATTAATGTTTAGTTGGAATCAAATAATTGGATATTGTTTATTATAACTAAGTTAAATTGGATATTGTCTGCATTGTAAAATAAGGTTTTGAATTTATCTTTTCCAATATTACTTTTGAAAATTTCTAGAAACTTTTTATTGATGTTTATCACATGCTTGACTTTGGAATATAATTTCACTTTCCTAAAAAAAATTAAAAACAAAAATGTTATGAACATAAGTATGACTTAGACTTAGCGTCATGTGCGGGTGTGATTAGCGTAGTTGGGTCCGCATAAGACATAACACATTGCAATGAATAATAATTGGGGAGAGATCCACTTATTTCAAGATTAAGTGTAAAATACTTACTCTTTATCATGATCATTCATTTTTTTGGAAATCCAATGGTTTGAATTGGTGAGTACATCTAAACTATTAGATTTTTCAAGATTGAATGATTAAGATGAAGAGTAAGTTTTTTCCACTTACTATTGGAGTAAGTGGATCCCTCCCCATAATAATTACCTTAGTTTTAGTTTTTAATTCTAGACCATATATATTTTTAATTTTTAATACAAATCCACACTAATTATGTGATATATAAGGTGTTGTATGTAGTTTTTTTGGGGTATAAAGAGAGTATAAATTTAACATAAAATCCTAATTTATTTTACTTACATCCTACATCTATATAAAAGGTGAAAGGGGGTCCTTGTTTCACTATTGAGTATTGAATAAAGAGATTGAAAAGTAAGATAGTATATAGCATTGGATGCCCCAAAGAGAAGATGGGACAAAATCAAAAGATGATTGATCATAACCAACTTCCTGTTTATCTCATAATAATAATAATAGTGATACCATATTACCTATTAAGGTTACATCTCAAAACTAATTGGCAATGAGTTGCGTAGTCCAACATGTATTTAAATTATTCCCGTCGAGAGATAATGAGGTAGACGATGTGTGACTTACTTCACATATTGATGTTCTGTTTTCAATTGGGAAAATACTCAATTATTTGTTTGCTACCAACAAGTATGCCCTTAAATTCAAATGATATTGATGCAATAATTAGGTTTGTAGTTAATTGAATTGAGAAAAAAAGCACATGGATGATTTACTTACCACAAAAACCCCAAACTTTTGTGGTTACCCTCTTCTTTTTGGTTGTATTGTCTTTGTCAATAATACTATTATACACTTTACTTAATCTAATGCACATTTGTGATGATTCCGTGTTAAACCATGTACGACATAATTGGCTATGGGTTGAGTTGACTAAGCTTTTGGAATGTTCATGATTCGATCTTATCAATCTAAACCATTTTAAACTTGTTTCTTTACTTGGGTAACTTTTAAACCTAGAGGAAGAATTGTTTCATCTCGTGTTATGATTTCTATCCAATATGGATGCATACACATGCATGAGACAAGATTTATTGCATATAAAATGCAAGGCAAACCACTACAATAACACTCTTACTTCACTTTTAATCTACTATTTCTTAATTTTGTGCTATATGTTAGTATCTCGATCAAATACCGGATAGTCTAATACCGAAAACGATCCGGGTTCCAAATTTGTAGTTCCATTCATTCCTTTTGCTTTGAAAAGTGGCCCTTCATGTCCCTATCTTTGGTGCTATTATGGGACAAAGTTGCTTCTACTTTTTAATTGGAAGATAGTTTTTTTCCATACAAAATGCTGATTTATATGAATGAAAAAAGGTGAAATTTTTATGACTGGTTCAATTTTTAAGAATTTAACTCTTTGAATGAATGAAGAGAATCACTTTAAATGAAGTAATTTTCTCTTTCATATACTATATTATGATTTTGCATCTTTGATACAATTAGGTAGGGAATAAGGATAATATGGTACCTAATCACTGTCATTTGCTGACTTTGTTTTTATAAAATTTTCTAACTTCCTCTTTAGATGACTTTGAATTGAGTATTTTTCATGTTTGGTGGCTCTCTTTTTGCTTTCCACAACCACCATAATTCTCACAGTGTATGCAATAAGGAGCAGAGAGACTTGAGAATAATGGGTATTTTTGGTGCATATGGTGTCACATATTTTGGCTTGATTGTTGGAGGCATGAACCAAGAATAATGAGTTTTCATATGCATGCATTCCACTATGACCCTTTTGAATTAATTAATGCAAACATGTAATGGCTTGGTTGTAAATATTAGCATTCTCTTTAACTAAAATATAACTTGCCTAGATACTACTTTGAATAAAGTTAATTACTACTCACAAGTCATACTTTGAATAAAGTTAGTCACTAGTTTCCTCATTAGCAGCATATATATATATATATATATATATGCATGAAGATTAATGTCTTAAATTGAAAAACAAAACTTTATTTAGTAAGTGCTATCTTTCTAATATTCTCTATTATCTTTGGCCTACAATTGTATGAATAGGGTTGGGAGTGGAGTGCAACCATTGCACATGCTCTTTCTTTGTCACAAGTTGCAAAGCCAAGTGTGGAAATTGGAAAAGATAAGTGAGTCATGATAATCACTAAATGTGGGAAAATGTGTCCCAACCAAGTGTTGAGTTGATGTTAAGTTCATCCATTTCCATCATTTTCTATGATCTTCCTCCCATGTGCTATTTTATCCCAAAAAAAATCGTATCAATGATATGAATGCAACTTATTTGTCAAATTTTGGTGCTGGCTATGATCCATTAGTAATATCACCCCATTAAGACAAAGCAAAATTAAAAGAGGATATGGATTGGCCAACACACTTAAAGTTATAGGGTACTTAATTAATTTATTTGATCCAACGGAAAGGGTCCGGTTGAAAATACAACTGAAAATTTTCTAAATGTCACATTTCACAATCTTTATCAGTAGTGACCGTCTAGTACTCGAGAGTAACCATATTCATGTATTATAGGCTTGTTCTAGCTCTGGGTTACAAGAGACCCTACTATAAAGGGGTTGAGATCATCTCCCGTACTGGATAGTCCAGTAGTGAAATGTGGGGCTCAAATTACTTTGAAGATTAAGACAAATATTTTAATTAAAAATAACTTAAAATCTGTACCGTTAAAAATTTCCAAATACTACGTGTCACTATCTCTACCTGTACTTGACCCTGTATACACTATTATTCTTCAACAAATGGACAACCTAGTCAAACGACAAATAGACATTGTCATTCATTATTACGCGCTAAACTAAGGAGAATAATGAACATTTTGCTTCAGGAGGACAGTGTCGCTGTGTTTCAATTATTAACTGTGTATTCAGAAAAATACTCTTACTAAATCGACAGCAACCAAAAAATTGACGCTTTCTACCTTTTTTTCTTCTATCACTTGAATGCACCACTACAATACTCAATGTTAAGTGCTAAATAGTGCATGATTTTTAATAAAACAAGAAAATGCTTTTTAATGATCTAATGGTTGATATTAAATATCAAATTTCCATTTTCTACTTGTGAGTGAATAATATAATATATATCATACTATCAGGATGAGGTAAATCAAATTATGGAATTGTAGCAGAAAAGAACAGCTAATCACAAGAGAGTTATTTACAGAGAAATTGCAAAATTAGCCTTCAAGAAAGGTTGAAAATGTATTATGAAGGAACCATAATGAAGCCTTGAAGAAATGGGCATTCAAAGTTGGACCATTTTACTATATTAATTCAGCAGGGGATTCAATTCAAAAAATTTAATCAACTTCATAGGAAAGCTTAGTTTTCTAAAAGAATCAAATTGCTATCATATATCCATAAACCTTTCCTGTTCTAATTTCATATATAGATGCACCATACTGTCACATTATTTTTGGGTCCCTCAGATTATGGACCAATCAACTTCCTTCTTTATACTCTTTTCCTTATTCACTTATTCTTGTTAGAGAGGAATGAACTGGGTCTGTATATTATTTCAATTGGGTCTGTATATTATTTCAATTGTGTCTTCAATACAAATACAAGACTTTCTACTTTTATACATGAATTAGTTATCTCTAATAATTCTTAACTACCTATGATATTAAGTTCCAACAAACGTAACATCATAAAGTGTTTGAGGTGGTAGGAGCAGGAAGCACTTAATCACGGTTTTAAAACGTGTATGCCAGATATCATTATATCAGTAGTATGTATTATATTAATTAATCAACAAGAGTGTTAGAATTTTGATCCATGTTAACCTTTTTTTCTTTTCCAGATAGCATAATTATATAGCATTTCAATCCTATGGCATCAAGTAGAAACTTTGCAAATGATCAACATAGTTAGACATGAGAGATATTTTTATTTATTTATAAACAACATTTGACTTATGTAATTTAAGTAATGTGAAATATTACCTCAAATATTGTCCAAATATTAAATAAGACAACTGATCAAAACCTGTTACACATTGTAGAATGCATCTTCACTTTCCTTAGTCATTTTCGTGATTTGGAAGAACTTATTTGGACTTGCAAGAACAGCTTATAAAAATAATTTATGAACCCCTAAGCTTAAAATCTAAAGCAATGCATATTGGCTATGGTCCTATGTATAAATCCATTTTACCACATTTACTATCTTCAAGAATTATTATTGTTTCATTAACCATATACAAATTTCATTCCTCCCCTCTCCTGTCACAAAAGAATAATAGGACATAGTAATTCATAGCTAAGTGATGGAATGGCATTTCTATCAACTCATGATGGTGGAATGGCATTTCTAGCAATGCATATTATTACAGTGATGAGAAAAAAAACACATGATGGTGAACATATTAACAACCATAGTTGTCAATTAATCCAAAAGAATGGTATTTCTATCATATACACATGTTAAATGGCATTCCATCAAGAAAAGTTGGAGCATGTGTATTTATGAATTGCAAAGTCTAGAACATAGCTGTTGAGCCTTGATAGAATCAGTATCTGACAGAGGAAAAATGTCACTTCTCCCATTGCTCAAGCATGTTATGTTAAGTTGATTTCCCATTTGGGTTGTCTGCAGCAATAGAGTACTAAATATTAGTATCAAAACCAACTTAGAAAAAAGGTATCAACAATGTTTAACAATGTCCTTAAATGTTTGAAATTGTGAGGCATTAGATTAGATCATATATTGAGTATTACATCAATCACAAGAAGTGAGTACATCATCACTCACCTCACAATACATTTGTTCTGTTTTGCAGCTCCATTTTGAGGTAGGGACACAACTTAAGTAATGACACCATGAGCAATGCTCATTCAAGTTAACGCCTCGAAGGAGTAAAACTAGCCCCGTAATCAATCTGTTAAAATTATCCCAAGATAAAATCACAAATATGAAATAGTACTATATAATTGTAGCATAGATTTTTAAATGTTTTGGTGAGTGCAAAAGAAACATAAACAATATGATATCTAGTGATAAAGGAAAACCAATACAGGGTACTTGAAAAACATGTATATCAATGAAACCAGATCAGCAAACAAAATAAAGTGTAATAATCTAAGTAGAAGAAAAAAAGAGAAAACTTACCCTGCAAGCAATAGTATGAAAGAGATGACCCACAATACATACTGGTAAGGTTTGTGCTTATATTTCACAGGATGTGCAGCATGTCCATGAGGGGAATTCTGTTGGCTAACCCACTTAAATTGCGGGCGAATCAGAAAGACACACCCGAGAAGAAATCCAGAGACAAATCCTCCAATATGAGCAAAATTGTCCACATGTGGAAGAATTCCAACAGCTAAATTGATCACAACAATAACTATGAGAGTCAGCAATGCAGCACACTGCAAAACAACACAAAAGTTAAAAAGGAAAAGAGTTAAAATGGCTGAGGCATAAAAGCAGAACAGATTATTTCTTAGGAAGCAGAAGCACTATTGTATTTAACACATTGATTGGTTCATTCACCTTGTTGGCATATATTGTCCAATTCATTAAGAGCTCGGATAGCATGCCTCCTAGCAAGCCAAACAATGCACCAGAAGCACCAACTGAGATACCTGATTGTATGAATAGTGCAGACACCAAACTCCCTCCAAAACCAGATATCACATACAGAAATCCAATCCGCACTGTAAAAAGGTCAAGCAAAACTGAGAAAGTGGATGCTATTTTTCTTAAGAGGTAACAAGCACCTAATAATGATAATTGTAGATCATGAAAAAAATGTGAAATGATATTTTATTGGAACAATGCAAGGACAATTACCAGAACCATACCAAATCCAAATTCTTGCTCAAGCCGAATTCCAATAAAAACAAGACTCAACATGTTGGCAAGTACATGGACAAGCCCACCATGCAACCAAATACAAGAGATAAGGCGCCAAGCCTGGTGTTTTCCAATCACTTTATCTACTTCTAGAGCACCCATCTTGCCTAATCTGAAAAATAAACACATAACAAAACATAAAATTCTAAATATATACCTGTATTTTGATATGCACAATCTAAAACAGAAAACACCATAGGGTGTTTAAATTTTGATGTGGAAGAAACTTCACTCATGTATGATAAATCTGGTTTTTTTGTTTGAGAGAATACGTATAAATGAAGGAAGGGGGAAAGAGAAGAGAGAACTAACGTGGTTGAAGAAGGACCAAAGAGGGGATTCTCTCTGAGAGGTTGAAAGGAGAATCTTCCAAGAAAAGGAGCAACACAAGAAGATGAAGGATATGAATGGTTAGGGCAATCATTAACATACATTGTGACAATGAATATAATAATATTGGCCACCACAAAGGACGGTACCAGCCATGGGAACCACCGTTTAAAGAGACTGAAGTTACGATCACGATGACGATCACGTTCATGAGTAGGATTCAACGGTGGCAAAGGGGAGTCTGTGGTTACATGTGGCGGAGGAGAGAGTGGGGGAGAAGTTCCACGGCCGGGATGGACGGTGCTAGCGACACGGCGTGGATGAATCTTAACCTCAACCTCAGGAGAAGAAGAAGGAGATGGGTCTCTCCCCATAATCACAAGTTGATGGTGAGAGTAATGAATATAGGAGGAGAGAGAGAGAGAAAGAGGTTGAGGTTATTGCCGCATGTCCAACGTTGTTGGTGCTTTTAACCTTCCAACGGTAATTTGGTTATATTTGACTCTCACGTTTCCTTACTTTTTAAATATATATGTAGGTGAGGGATCGACTTACTCCAAAAAATCACTTACTCTTCATCTTAGCCATCTAATCTTAAAAAATTCAATGGCTTAGATGTACTTACCAATTCAAACCATTGGATTTCCCAAGAATGAATGGTCATGATGTGGAGTAAGTGTTTTTCCACTTACTCTTGGAGTAAGTGGATCCCTCCCCATATATGTTTACTAGGAAATAAATTAACTTCCTCTTTTGACTTATATGCTACTATTAAATTCTCAATCTAATTTATATATGACCCAATTATATTCACTAATTTTATACCACTTTTCTCTCTTACTATTCAATGCTTCTCATTATTACAACTAGCGTGTCGAAAGACAATTCGTGACTTCCTGTGTACCGACCCGCATTTTTATTTTATTATATTAAGTATTTAATTTTTATATATTTTATTTTATACAATTAGAATAATTTTGTATTAAGAGTACTTCATGTTAAAAATGTATTTATTATAATGTTCAATTTAAGGTGAGATAGATGATTAATGTGCTAATGGTACTTACCTATGATTATATGATTTTTTTGTAGAAATTAAAAAAATGTAAGGGCAAAATAGGAAATTATAAATTACACCATAGGGTAGTTATTTCATATTTTAACTTTATATATAGTATTAATACATATTTAAAGATTATATATAATTAATATATTATTTATCATTCATTTATATGATTTTTTGAAAAATTAATCATAATTAAAGCGGTGACAATGTACCAAAACCTTACCATTTTTCATCAAAAACATTAATTACCCACCAAAACTGCAATGAATGTTAATTGATTTCATTTAATTTAATTACTTTTTTCAACTATTCAATATCATTTTAACAAAATAAAGATATTGGATCATGTTTTCTTTTTAGTTGTATTCTTCTCATCTCCCGCTCAATAAAGGAAAGTAATAGGGTATATCTTATATTGTTATGTCCCACAATTTGTATCTATTTCTTAATTTCTGCCACTCAACAAAGGAAAGTAAGAGAGTATATCTTTTATCTATAATTTATTTATGTCACTGCATGTGCTATTAGTTGTATTTGGCTAGAAAATTATTAATAATTAAATTTTTAATTTAAATATTTTTTATTTAACAAATCATAGCTTATGACACATAAAGTGATACAAATTGTGGAAGAACAAATGTGATCGGGTAAATAAAGCTACTCAAAAGGAAAGGCACATCATTTCTCCAACCAGCAAAGGTAAGAAGAAAAAAATGATGCATGACAAAATCCAATGTTTGAAGTTTTAGGTAAAACCTATGATCTCAATGATATTAATTACTAGATTATTGATATTTGTAATTAAAGTTTTGTTGACTGGTCATGCGCCTAGCATTGGTTGCAAGAATTATAGTGTTGAAATCAATGATATGCAAGTCGGGTGAATGATTCGACCACATATTGTTCTTTAAAGTGGCTCTGGTTCACAAATTTAACCATATTATTCTTGTTTCAATTCAATTGGGTTAAATCGGGTAATCTGAAATAACCCTTTATCAATCTGGACAATTTAGTTTATTAAAAAAGAGTTGCTTGCAACTTTACCTTTACTTTACGGATAAATCTAGAGCAATAAATAACAATAGATTGTGTATTTGTGTATGGACCTGGCTGCACAAATTTAAGCTTGTTTAATGAAATTGTATAAGAGAATAAACTATATTCTCACATTAATAGATAAGCTATTTAATTTATCCACTAAAATTGTGATATGTGTTTTATTTAATATTTTTTTACAAAATTATTTCTAAAAAATAAGATATATATCATGTTTTTAATAGTCGGAGGAGATAACTTATCTTACAGTATGAAGAAATACTTTAATCTAATTATATAATTGATTCTTTCTGTAGTTACTTTTTTGTGTGTGCTGGAAATAACTTTTTAATATATTTCCCTTATATTAGATAACCTATTATATCATATCCTTGTTGGAGAAAAGCTAAAAATATATAATTATTAATCATATATGACGTTGTTCGATCTGCCTGAAACGATTTACCTATTAAACTTTATACAAGGGTTCTTTTGATTTGATAGCCAACTTGAGTATCATAACTTGGTTGAAAATAGTATATGTGTAGGGATGACAATGAAAACCGAACTTGCTGATATCCGTCCGAACCCAACCCAAATTTAACGAGTAAACCCAATATGATTGTATTCGGGTTTGGGTTTGGTACATTTGATACCCTACCTCGAACCTGCCATAAACACAATTAATATATGTAAAATTATAAAACTACACATAAATACATATATAAAACCTATATATATTTCTGTTGATTTTTTATTGAGTTCGGGAATGATATCATTATTTTCAACCTGCTTAATTCGAGTTTGGGTAAGCAAAAATCTAACCCCATTATCATTCATACATATAAAGTTGGGTGTACTTATAGGAAGAAGAAAAATGTGCAGACCATTTTAATAGAATGAAATGCATGTAATAGGATAGGGTATACATTGAAACTAATTAGAATTTGGTGAGTAATTAATGATTCTTTAACTAGTAGCCATTGTAAAGGTAATACTGATAAATTAGTACAAGCAGCGTTTGTAGTCCAACGGTTAGGATAATTGCCTTCCAAGCAATAGACCCGGGTTCGACTCCCGGCAAACGCATAGTTTTTATTTTGTAACCAATTATTATAATAAGGTTTATAAAGTATTGTTGATGTTGTTTATTTAGTGATAGAATGAAATTCCAAATAGATCATTTTCTATTTCTCCTATCAAATATATCATTTTTTATTATTCCACTCATTCATGTTATGTATTAGTGATGGGAAGGATTTATCTCCGAAACACCAAAAACTAATGCCATGAGAACCTTTGAAGTAAAGTCAAAACTCCATTTCCATTTATTGTGGCCATAAAAACGATCAATGCTCCATTTCCATTCATTGCTGTCTCTGCTACACGCACGCTCCAACACACTAACAAAACCGCCATCACCATCGATTTCCGTTCTCTCTTAAACATTTTAAACTTTTACTCATCATTTCTGCTTCCGTTTATTCACTTTTTCTTCTTCATTCATTCGTCACCCTTATTCAAAAAAAACATTTTTTTTTGCATTTTGATTTGGATCAACGTCGAGGGTCATCGCCAAGTTCCTTCCTTCGTGTCTGATATTGTGAATTAGGGTCTTATAGAGAGATGGGTAGCCCTAAAAAGAATGAAAATAAGGGCTTTTTCGCTGCCATGAGTTCTGGAATATCCATGTTCAGCAGTGCAATGCATCGTTCTGTCAATGGGTATTTTACCCTTCACCATTCCTTATTTTATCATATTTCTAATGCATTGTACTTGTATCATCATATATTGTATCCTTATATATATATAATTATATACACACACATTTAATCTCATTTTGGATTTTGAATTTGAAGAGTTTTATGATTGTTTAATGTTGCTTTTTATTATTAATTGGAGCTTGTTGTGAATTTATGCGCTTCACCTTACATTTGTTTTGTGGCAACAAGCAAGTGATTTATGTTTCCATGTTAGTTATCTAACTGCAACTATTGATGTCCATATTGTGTGTGTGCGTTCCACTTAGGATATTCAATAGAAAACTAGCAACACACACTTTTCAACATTCTCCATATCACATTTTATTTTACTGCATCCAACATGAACTCGTGTCGAAAGGAACTTGTTGTTAACGTTGCTCTTTTGTATATAGTATCCACAGTAGCATGCCTTTGAGGTGAAAACACAAGATTTTTAGTATAACGAATACATGATGTTATTCTAGTTAGAGTATTATTTCAAATGTTTAAAATGGGATGTAGAGATAATTGTTGGTCGGTTTGGTTGGTCCTACCTCTCAAATCTCAACACCATTCTATACTCTTCTAGCAAGACTTATGGGCAGTGTCCCATCAAGGATCTCCATTCAAGAATAGTATTTATCTTCCCAAATTTCAAGTTCTGGTGTTAAAAAGAACTGAAGTGTGACTGTTTTACAGTAACTTCTATTTACATAATTTGGTTATGACCAGTTCTATCAAAGAGTTAGATTCAATCTGTTGTTACCATGTGTTCCCTTGACCACGTGAACTACTAGGAAAATGTAGTCGTTTGTTAAGTAGATAATTAAAAATTACTTATATTCTCAAGAAATGAAGAAAGGCAATGGAAACTTTTCCCTAAATTTTCAGTCCATAAACATCATTTTATGATTCTATATCCTTTTTTATTTCATTTTTTATACCTCTTTCAATGGATCTTGTCAGGTTTGTCACTAAGAAATGTAGTGATTTTAAGAGAAATGTAAGCATACGTCTGTTTTTGCCTTTTGATTATAGGTTTCTAGGATATGAAGGGGTAGAAGTCATAAATCCCGATGGAGGTAAAGATGATGCAGAAGAGGAAGCTCAGAGAGGAAGATGGAAACAGGAGGTGCTTATTTTGTTCTTTTAATTTTCTTAATGTTATTTTATAATTCAACTTTCAGTAAGCTTTATTTTGTACTCCCTGTTTTAGCATGGCATTTGACAGTTATCACTCCTCTACCTCCTTTAGGTTATCCAATTGTGTCATTCACTAATTTCATTCATTTTTTAGGATTCTGCCTTTTTTTTATTTCTTTGCAAGCCTGATAAATACTTGTTTGTGAATTGTGATAATACCATTATCACTATTTTCCTCTCTTTGTCTCTTTTATACAGGAAAGAGATGGTTACTGGAAGATGATGCACAAATATATTGGCTCAGATGTAACATCAATGGTAACACTACCGGTTATTATTTTTGAACCAATGACTATGCTTCAAAAGATGGCAGAGGTTAGCATAGCTTTAGCTGTTTTCATTTTTTAATTGTTTTATTTGTTTGTCTTGCTTCTATATTGAACTTTGAATCACTTGAACTAGTTAATGGAGTACTCCTACTTGTTAGATCGGGCAGATGAATGTGAGGATCCATACATGCGGCTGGTGTATGCATGTGAGTTATTCCTTTCTGTTTTTCCTCTCTTTTCATCCTTTCAATTGAATTGAATTTTTATCTTATGATAATGGAGGGATAGTTAAAGATAAGAATACATGAAAAACTAGAAGCCACATGAAGCATTTTAACTAGTTTTGATTTGTGACAAGGATGTATTTGGTTTACCCCCAATTATTTTCAGCTCAGCCTTATTGTATTATATATTGTTTTTCTAATCATACATTAGTATTAAAGTATCTACTTGTTTTATGTATTCGCTTTCTGATTATTTCCCTACTTCTGTAACTTATCTAATCATCACAGCATCTTGGGCAATATCTGTGTACTATGCATACCAACGGACCTGGAAGCCTTTTAATCCTATTCTTGGAGAGACTTATGAAATGGCTAACCATGGTGGAATTTCATTCCTTGCAGAACAGGTATCTTTTAAGTATGTGATTCTCATGGGAACTCCCTCTACCCCTCCCTCTTTTAGATCAAGTTTCCTTTTGTTATGCATTCCAACATCTGGAAGAACTGCCATCTGCTTCTCACGCTTACTTTATTTTGCATTGATAGGTCAAAACATAATTTATGGATTTTTTATTTACTCTTCTCTATGATGTTGTCCTCTACATTAGAGTTTTGTAAATATATTTTTTTAATTTCAGGTGAGTCATCACCCCCCTATGAGTTCTGGACATGCCGAGAATGAGCATTTTGCATATGACGTGACTTCAAAGTTAAAAACTAAGTTTCTGGGAAACTCTGTTGATGTTTACCCTGTTGGAAGGTGATCCATACATTGCATTTGTTTAGCTGATTCCCTCACTGTCATTCCAATTTCTGTGTTCACACGACTCACTACAGAGTTTGCTTGTTGTCTCTGTGCTTGTGAGAGCTACTTATTTCATGTTAAAAAGATGGGTTGTGAGTATTTTCTATCTGATAGAGGCAAATTATTGTCGACGCATATTTGGCATGTTTGTTCTAATCTAATCACAATGCTTTCTGAGAATCTCACAAGTTTATCACTTTTGGTTTTAGAGTCCAGATATTAGATGCAGTAATTGCAGAGTGTATAGTGCTATATGGATATACAATAATTGGTGTCTTCATTTGACATGTTCTATTTTCAGCAGACTCATCATTCTCTTAACCTTTTTTTCCAGTCATTTGCTTGCTAGGAAGTAATTACATGTTTGTGGATCATTGTTTGCAGAACACGTGTAACCCTCAAGAGGGATGGTGTAATCTTGGATTTGGTGCCACCTCCTACAAAGGTCAATAACTTGATTTTTGGCCGAACTTGGGTTGATTCACCTGGGGATATGATAATGGCGAATTTGACAACTGGGGACAAAGTTGTACTATACTTCCAACCATGTGGATGGTTTGGGTATGTCACATATCATTTTCTTATATTGTTTTTCAATTATTTGTCCTTTATTGGGTTTTGGTTCAATTTGTGGACAGTTTTGTCAGCAATATTACAGTTTGATTTCTGTATAAGTGTATTGAAATTATTGTATTGGAGTTTTATGGAATTAAATGTCCCTGCTTCACCTGACTATGTAATTTGGTTTTCTAATTCCAAGAACGTACTAATGGTATACATTTAGATATAACTTTTTCAACAACTACTTAGTGTTGGTTTATAGATACTTTCTTATATCAATGGTTAAGCTCTATCTGCTTCCTGGTATCTGCAGGGCTGGTCGCTATGAAGTAGATGGATATGTATATAATTCTGCCGAGGAGCCTAAAATATTGATGACTGGGAAATGGAATGAGTCAATGAGTTATCAGCCTTGTGATTTGGAAGGAGAGCCTCTTCCAGACACAGAATTGATAGAGGTAGTTAAACTAAATTACAAAGATCACGAACATTATCTGATATAGAACGTAACTTTGTTTTAAACACTTTCTTCGTCTACCCAGTTGATTACCCAACAATTGCCCTTCTTGGCATGCTTCATAGGATAGATTTGTATACACGGGTTGAGATGGATATTATCTATTTCCAACAAAACTATTTCAGTGAAAGAAACTTCAATATGTGATGGAAAAAGACAAGGATATATTTAAGTGTCTTTTGATGATTTGTGATGCATTATATGCCTTTCTCCATGCGAAAATAAACTATTTGCAAATCAGTTGCCAATATGCACACATCCTTGCAGTCCTTTCATTTGAGTGTTAATTGTGATTTCTATGATCAGAAGTTAAAACTGCCAGCTATAAAAAATCTGACATTCTGAAATAGAAGTATTTTTTATTAATTACTTTTTTCTGATACAATAACTCGTGCACAAATACCTCAATGTTACTTACAAACACAAAAATGCAGGTTTGGCATGTAGCTGATGTTCCAAAGAATGATAAATTTCAGTATACATATTTTGCGCATAAAATAAACAGCTTTGACACTGCCCCTAGAAAATTGTTGGCATCAGACTCTCGTTTACGCCCAGATAGATATGCACTTGAGATGGGTGATATGTCCAAAGCTGGTGCAGAAAAGAGCAGGTCCTTTACATTTCTTTCATTATCCCCATGCCCTGAAAATGTGTTATAGAGTATTCTGAAAGCAATACCATTATAAAACTATTAGTTCAGCGAGATCAATGTTATCTTCGCTAATTACTCATCACGTTTATTACAATAATCTGGGGATGAATGGGATGGAATTTGTTTCTTTTAAAATAATAGGTTATAAGTGGTTTATAAGATAGCCATTTAACTCATTTGACAAAAAATAAGCTACCTGTTTGTGTTTGGCAAAACAGTTTATTTCAAACAATGAAACCTAGTATGATTGCATTGTATTAGTTTTGATAATCTGTTTCATCCATTTCCTATCATTCCAAACATAGCCTAGTTTCACCATATATACATTTGAGGATGTTTTCTAGGATGCTTATGTTGTTTTGTGTTGTGTATGTTCCCTTATAGGTTAGAGGAGATGCAGCGCGCTGAAAAGAGAACAAGAGAGGGCAAAGGGCATAACTTCACACCAAGATGGTTTGATTTAACCGAAGAAGTGACATCAACTCCTTGGGGTGATTTAGAAATCTACCAATACAATGGTAAATACAATGAACATAGGGTTGCTATAGCCAACATTGATGATTTTGATAATAAATCAATTGAGTTCAATCCTTGGCAGTATGGTAACTTGTCCACAGAATGAACTAGTTGTTTTCCCCCCCTCTTTTTATGCCTTGTGTACATTGTATCTACAGTTCATTTCTACCTTAACTGATCTTAGTATTTTAATTGAAATTTATATATATGTTTTGGCATGGATAGCCGTATTCAATCACATGCAATATATTGTAGGATTCTCAAGCAACATATTATTTATTTAGTGATCACTTTGATGTTTACTGTATGAAACCTTGTTAGGCATTTTAAACATGATATGTAAGACCATTACTGAGGGAGTTATCAATGTACATAGGTTCTTGTTTTGAGTGATTGTCATGAGCAAGATGAAACAATTAGATCTTGTACCTCCCAACATAAAATAATTTGATCAGGAATCTTAGTTCCCTTTCGGGTTGCGTGGTTGTTTCTCTTGACAAATTTAGCTCATAGGAATCAAATATTTGACATTTTGGACTATTTGGGATATGTCCAAAAATTGTAAGTAAATATGTGAATAAGACAAATGAAAAAGCAGGATAAATGATGATAGCATCTCCACCAATTTAGATTTATGGATTTCATGGAATAAAGAGGGAGTCATATTTCAATTTCATGGAAGCCTCTATCTAATGGCAGAAAGGATTTCAAATGTGCTGCCATGTCCTAAAGATGTTGCATTATTATGCTTATTGACTTGCTAACTAGATTCTATGCAATGCTTATGGATTCCATGAATCTATCAACCATCTAAACCAAGAAAAGAGAAACAAATACTCTTCTAATGTGATAGTGTCTTTAAAATGAAAAAATAAATGTTTAAACATCATGGTAGTGTATATTGATTTTATGATAATTTGAAAGTTGTTATTTTCTATGGTATAAATTTTTTCCACACATGAAATGATGCGAATCTATGTTTATGAGTTTAATTCCTCTCGAGTACTACATAGACCAGTATAATAATACGAGGATAAGATTTTTTTTAAACATTTTTATTTATTTTTTATTGAAAAATAACATGAAATCATACTCATGTGTCAGAATCCAATGTTGGACTCTCCATATTGCATCGTTCTATTCAAAGTTGACCAGATTCTTTTATTAACTAAAGTCATTTAAATCATGTTGTGATTTAGTATCTAGGTGTTTAAAAAAAATGGTGATTCATGCACGGACTTTGTCCAAAATAAAAAAAAATACATATCAAATTAGGTCTAATAATAAACTAAAAAGAAGCTTTAACTACAAAGACTATACACGGTTGCATAAAACTTGAAATTAAAACATTAATTTAAATGTTGGTGCATAAGATGTGTCTATGTGTGCGTGCATTGTGTGATAAGTGAAATTGGTCCATTACGTATAACTGGAAATTCAAAAAGCAAGGCATGTAGAATATTATATAAATATATAAAAGCTTGCTTCCTCCTCAAGATTTACGTGATGGATGGAGAAAGTTAAAGGCTTGTCATCCAAGCAAAACTACTTATTCAATACTCATCATTGACCAACTTCTAATCAAACTAAAATTATAATCCAATCAATTCAAAATGGAACAAGAATTACATGTCCTAAAAAATTTTTGCCGACATGTTTCAAGTCAATCATATTTCACTAAGTAATAAAAAATAAATTATTTTCTGTTTTTTCTTAATTAATTAATACTTTTTGATTGGATTGAGACACAATGAAACATCAAATATTAAAACGGGTCATCTTCATTCCTCAATTTAAATCTCAATTATTAATTTGACTATACTCGTGAGCATATAAGTCGTCTAATATTCATTAAACTTGTTACAATCACCACCATGAGCCCCATAGACCAAAAATACATAAATAAAATAAAATATTAACCAATACAGCTAAAAAAATTCACCAGTTTTTTAACTCCAATTTTTATATTAAGCAAAATGTATTAAAATCAACATAAAATACATTAACCCAATACAAGAAAGAATATTTAGTGATCTTTTTAGAATACATAATTATACAATAAATAGGACCACTATACCAATTAGCAATGATTGAAATGATTGTTTACCACATTGGCACCTATTTTGTTTATAATACGATACAAAATTTTCTTAAATTATGTATATATGACATTTTATACATATGCCAATTAGTGGTATGTGAAAGACTAGTAGAATAACAATTAATGAATGTTGGTGTAATTGAAAGGAATAGCTCATAACTCAATTGAACTAACTAAAGTGACTTGATAGTGAGTAAAATATTTCTATTAATAACTTCATTCTAGAATCAATAAAGTTGTACAATAAAGTAATTTGTCTTGTATCTCACAAAGTCATGAATTTTAATATCATTGTTTATATGAGCAATTTGTAAATACCTTTATAATTGTGCTCTTAGTTGTGAGGCCTATCATGACCCTAACAAACCCCCAACACTTAATTCATATAAACTATAAACCAGATAAAAATAAAAGCTAAACAATTTGAAAAAGGATCATTCACTAAGTTTTTTTTAGCTAAACTAAAAAAACTTAATGTCAAAATGATTCTCTAATAACTTGATAGATACATGTGAAACTCTAGAGCTTAAGAGTATTTATTTCAATCCATCTTATTCAAAAATCTAAATAATTGATCATTATTAATATCAACCTTCATATTTCCTATTAATTATCAGAATTATCATATATTTTCATTTTGGTTATTGTTTTAAAAGATTTAAATAGAGAAACAATGAAATCAACTGCTCACTAAGTCTAGACAAATCTATTTTGGAAAAAAATGAAAAAATTATAACTTAATTAGAAATATAATAAAAACAAAATAATTATTATAATCATGAATAATTAAAAATAAACCAAACCAATATTTTTCCTTCTTATATCCTCTTACAACCAAAAACATACATTATCCCATTTTGTCTTTAAAGAAGATAAGTAAAGAAAAAGCGTATGATAGTTGAAGGAAGATTCGTGGGTATCTAGTAACTAGAAAAATGTCAAGTACTAAAAGTCAAAGAACCTGTCTGCTATAACTATAAAACACACAACACAACCTTGACCATTATCTTTGCAACATTTCATCATTACAATGCACTTTATTCTTAACCATTCCTTTTTTCATATTTTTCTTCAAACTCTCCTATAGTTCATTGCCAACAAACACATATAACAACTTCATTCATTATTATTAGTTGTACTCATATGAAACAGTTTCTGTCTATGTGATTATTATTATTATTTTTTGTTGTTACTATGGATCCAAACTTTGTTGAAAATAGTGGTGCTGATTTCTATAATTCAGATCCAAATTATTGGGATCTTAATGGACAGTACCAGAACCTTTTCAATTTCACAAATTCTGAACCTTTTTATCAATTTGATGCTGCTGCTCATGACCCACTTAGTTTTCCTACACGTGATACTTCATTCTTCAACTCTTCTATAGCTGAAGCTCATGTAGTATCATCAGAGCCGTACAATCTCTCATCCCTTGAAGATTCTGAGTTTTCAGAAACTGCTAGGTATTCCATACATTCTTATTCATTTGAATGAAAGAAAAATCTCTCAATTCTTATTCATGTTTATAATAACCTAGCATGAAACAAAGAATGAAACTTTATAACTGTTGCAGTCTGGATCATAGTTACCCAATATTCCTCAATTTTACATTAATTTTATGAGATATCTTTTTATGAAATGAGAAAATTATGTAACTATGGTATCAATTAGGTTGAAGATCCAGATTTAAAACATTCACAGTTGAAGTTAACATTTTCCTTCTTTTTCTTTTTTGAATTTTTCCATAACCTTGTGTCAGTGTCATATTCGTGCTACCTATGGTATAACTATGATATTGCAAAATTCTTTTGCTGCACAATTTATAACATAGCCTTGCAAAATTCTTTTGCTGTAATATTTATAACATAGCCAAGTTACCAAATAAAAAATCAACTAACTGAATAATTTTTAACAGGTACATAAGCCAGATTCTCATGGAAGAGGACTTTGAACAAAAGCCATGCATGTATTATGACCCATTGAGTCTACAAATTACTGAGAAATCATTCTCTGATGCCCTGATAGAAAAATTGCCTCATTCACCTGATCAACACCCACTTGACATTCATCAGAATCTGGAGAGTCCAGATGGGAATTGTTCTGGAAGCACTAGTACTGCTGATTCTGGCAGCAGTGGCATCGATAATCGCCACGAGTTGAAGCATCCTCCACCAGATACCCCTGTCTCTGGTGATTATACTTTCCAGTTAAATGCAGATTCTACCTCCCATATACACTCTCAACTTCCTCAGCATGCTTTGACTAGTATTAGTAATGGAATGTTGGATTTGGATTCTGCTGTCACCAAGCTCTTGGCTCAAAATATCTTTAGTGATGCAGACTCTATGTTGCAGTTTAGAAGAGGGTTAGAGGAAGCTAGTAAGTTTCTTCCTCAAGGAACCCAACTTTTTACTGGTCTAGCAAGCAGCCCGGTGTCTCTAAAGCCAAAGGATGAGGTAGAGAAGGTGGCAGTCAAGATAGAGAATGATGTTAGGGAGAACTCATATGCGTTGAAGAGTAGGAAGAATCATGAGCGCGAAGGTGATGGTGTTGAAGAAGAAGGAAGAAACAACAAGCAATCTGCAGTTAGTAGTGTTGAGGAGAGTGGAATATCTGAAATGTTCGACCGAGTGTTGCTTAGTATTGAAAATGTGCCGCTACATGCTGAACAGCAGGATGTATCATTCATAGACAGTAACGATCAACCAAGTGAACAAACACCTTCATCTAATAGAGGGAAGTCTCGTTCGAAGAAACAAGGAAGGAAGAAGGAAACTGTAGATTTGAGGACTCTTTTGATTCTATGTGCACAAGCTGTGTCTGCTAGTGACAACAGGACTGCTAATGAACTACTAAAGCAGATTAGGCAGCATTCTTCTCCCTTAGGTGATGCATCACAGAGGTTGTCTCATTACTTTGCCAATGGTCTGGAGGGACGTTTGGTTGGCGCTGGAACTGGAACCCAAATATTTATTAACTCTCCAAGCTACAAGAAGTTTACTGCTGCTGATTTTCTAAAAGCTTACCAAGTTTATATATCTGCTTGCCCTTTCAAGAAATTAGCACATTTCTTTGCAAACAAAACGATTTTGAAAGTAGCGGAAAATGCAGAAACCCTTCATATTATTGATTTTGGTATCCTGTATGGCTTCCAGTGGCCAATACTTATCAAGTTTCTGTCAAAAAGAAGTGGCGGTCCTCCCAAGCTACGCATCACAGGGATAGAGTATCCCCAACCTGGCTTTCGTCCATCAGAAAGAATTGAGGAGACAGGTCATTGTCTAGCTAACTATTGTAAGCGTTTCGATGTTCCCTTTGAGTTCAAGGCGATAGCATCACGAAACTGGGAAACCATTCTAATTGATGACCTTAAAATCAAGAACAATGAGGTACTTGCTGTGAACTGTCTGATAAGGTTTAGGAATTTACTCGATGAGACAATTGAAGTGAATAGTCCTAGAAATGCAGTTCTGAATTTAATCAGGAAGATAAATCCAGATATTTTTGTTCAATCCATAGTAAATGGATCATACAATGCCCCTTTCTTTGCCACACGCTTCAGGGAGGCACTGTTCCATTTTTCTGCAATTTATGATATGTATGATACTCTCATATCCCGTAACAATGAATGGAGGTTGATGATTGAGAGAGAGATTTCAGGTAGGGAGATTATGAATGTTGTAGCATGTGAAGGTTTTGAGAGGGTTGAGAGGCCTGAGACATACAAACAATGGCAGGCTAGGAATACAAGGGCTGGTTTTAAGCAGATCCCTCTGGATAAGGAACTAATGACGGGGTTTAGGGGGAAAATAAGGGAATGGTATCAGCACGACAGAGATTTTGTGTTTGATGAAGACAACAACTGGATGCTTCAAGGTTGGAAGGGCCGCGTCTTGTATGCTTCCGCTGCTTGGGTGCCTGCATAACTAGATGTTACTGTAGTTTTCCACCTGTTTCAGAACTCATTCTGGATTGTAGATATGATTCTAAGAGTCAGCTTTAGATTCTACTCTGTCTACTTCTACAATATTTCTTTTCCCCTGTTTGGTTTTGGGTTATTATCCTAGTAATAGTATTTGACTTAGTAGTAGTATAGCACGTATGATGGATGTAATAGTGAAAAACTTATGTTGTTCTTTTTATTGTTTCAGCCTTTCAGGTCCTGGTATTACCAACTTTTCCCTATTTGGTTAGCCTTCAGGTGTTCTGATGAATATTCTTCCCAGTTTTGGACCAACACGTATTATAGGCACTTCACATCTTTGTTGATCAAATAATTAGTTGACCAGCTTGTATTAATTTGAAATGGATGGATATTTCAGTTAGTTTAAGGTGATAGGTCTTGCTTTATAGTTGTTTTTTGAAATTTCATTTTAACCCTATTTCTGTGAAGCTTTCTTAATTTCCAGTCTCAGTGAAAAGTTTTCACTGACATGTGTAATCTTCTAATAACCTTTTTACACTGCCTAAATTTTCAACACATAAAACTGAGTTTGAACATCTAAAGAAAGCTTTTACCCTTACTTCATTTGATGTTGCATCTTTGTTGGTGAGCTGTTTTTCAATCTTTGATATCTTCCAATTGAGAGCCTTTGAAGATGATGTCATTGAAAGCTTATTTCCTTTTCTAAAGTAAATTCTGATTTCAATTTTGATTTGATATGTATGATGCTCTCTTATTTGGCTTGGTCTGGACCACAAAGTTTTGTTCAGTCATGTATGGTCTATCACCTGCTTTGGACCAGAAATCTTCTTTTTCTGTGGTTTTTTATTTTCTTGGTTGCCTATTAGTCTGTTCATATTGTGAAATATGCAATATATTTCCTGAGTTTGACCTCTATGTCTGATGTTTCTCTCTTCTTAATGCAAAGCACTACTAGTAGTATCATTCCTACAATCCTATATCTATGTCTATCCCCCCTTTTAACTTTCAAAGGTTGCTTCTGTGTTTTGCCTTAAGAAAACTCTAGCTTGGGAGTGAGGTTCTAGAAAGACCTATGGATGACCTTGGAAAGTAGTGCAAAGTAGAGAATCAAATGCCACCCATGGTTTATGGTAAAAGTTTCTGATGGAACAGAATCTTTAGTCTTCAATACATATTCTGTTTTAACCATTAGTTCAATTACTTGTGGCACACTGTACATGTTGGATCATACTTGTGGGATGGTAGTGTGCATGTATCTGTGACTCTATGAACACTGAGTACTTTGTAAAACACAGTGCCATCTTATTATTTTATTTTCTTATGATTATTATCCAAAATCAAGGTTGCTCATCCTTTGTAAAAGTTAATGTTGTTTTCTAGCAATAATTGCAATTGTTAATGTAAGAATACTGTTTGCTTTTTTCTGGTGTATGGATTGTCTCATGCTCTTTATTGCATGTCACTTTCCTCCACTTTGTTTTATTGGACTACACATTCTTGGTCTCAAGGGTGATGCATCTGTCTACTATTTTAAAACAACTATTGTACTTTTCACTTTTGAGAGTAAAGGAAGGATTATTATGACTTGGGATAGTAGAGGAGTAGGTAAAGACAAAACTTAACTATCATGCCATTGTTCAGAAAGTTAAAAAGGGAAATTTCATCTCCAAAGTTGCTGCTTTAACATATCATTACAAAATATATACACTGAGATGGTAAGAAGATTAATATTAAAGAAGTGTCACTCACAACCAATATTAGCACAGACAAAAAATACTCACAAATCTAAAATGACTTGAGTTTCACTATTCTATAGTATGTGGTAAAATGATTTGAGGTTCAATATTTCATTTTCACTATTCTATTGTTAAAGGAGGTTGATTGCACTTTGACTCAATGAATAAATAAATTGTAAAAGCAGGCATGGTGGCTATGCAACTCTTTCCTAGAAATTTCCTCACCACAAAAATAGATTATTTATAAATTGTATAAGATAATAAGAAGGGTATGATATGACCCTAAATCATGAAGCAACCAAACTAGTACTTGGTTTTTATCCCTAGTTAAGTTCAACACCTATAATATTGTTTTACTCTATGTACTTCCATTCTTGTTCCTTTCTGATCATTTATCTTGCTTGTTATCATTATCATTATTCACTAGGTGGTTCCCTCACATTTTTCCTTTCTAAGCTTACCAACGTAACTAATCTAGATTAAAAAAAAGGAAGTTTCTTATTTTAGGAAAAAAAATAAGTAATTATATACGTGATGAGTGACTTGTGTGGTGATGAATAAAATAGTATTAGGATTTGAGTATTGAACAAGTTGAAAGAATAAATAGAAAGGAAGAGTGAGTGGCGTTGGACAAAAAACATGCACGTCCCTGGTTAACATGGAGTATGTGATTTAGTACAATGTTATATATATGTAGCAGATTCTATTCTATTACTTGTACTACAGTTTTGACTTTTTAGCTATGCGTCTCCACCAACTCTGTTTATTACACACCATTGCTACATGCAAACCAAAATTTAATTATTAATTAATACGATAAGTAAAAGTATTTAGTTTTTTTTGGTCACTAAAGAAGATTTTATTAGAAAATGGATATGTTACAAGGAAAATAAACGCAAAAAAAAAAACGAAGAAAAATTACAGTACAATATTGAGACAAGCTAGCGGATTACAAATCCAATCTGAATAAATAGTATAGTTCAATTCGCTATGGCTCTTAAGCCAAAGCCATTACTTCACATTTGCAGAGTCCAAAATATGTAGTAACGATGACCTCACTTTGTTGAAAATGTAGTCATTTCTGGATAGCCAAATTGGCCAGATGGTGGTGAACCAAATAATACTCCAAAATTTCCAGTGCTTCCTATCTTTTACCATTCTCATGTGATACTTCAAGTGTTGAATAAGATCTAGGGGTAAAACCACACTAATGTTCACCCATGTAAATAAGTTGTCATACAGAGTAGGATAGACTGCAAGAAGAAAAAGGTGAGAGGTGATTTATGGATGTTCATTGCAAAAAGAGCACAAAATATTGTCTCTATCTGATATAGAAACACCCCGCCTAAGAAGAGCAGCTTTAGTAGGAATTCTATCTTGAAAAAGTCTCCAAACAAAAGAATTGACTTTCAACGGGTCATTTCTGGATAGCCAAATTGGCCAAATGGTGGTGAACCAGATGACACTCCAAAATTTTCAGTGCTTCCTATCTTTTACCATTCTCATGTGATACTTCAAGTGTTGAATAGGATCTAGGAGTAAAACCACACTAATATTCACCCATTTATAAATAAGTTGTCATACAGAGTATGATAGACTGCAAGAAGAAAAAGGTGAGAGGTGATTTCTGGATGTTCATTGCAAAAAGAGCACAAAATAATGCATTTATCTGATATAGAAACACCCCGCCTAAGAAGAGCAGTTTTAGTAGGAATTCTATCTTGGAAAAGTCTCCAAGCAAAAGAAGTGACTTTCAACGGGGCTCTAGATTTCCAAAGAAGATGCGAATGATTGCTTTGAATATATGGATCATGTCCTAGATTGGTGAGCAGATTATAAGCAGATCTGACAGTGTACATCTTGAATTTATCATGTCTCCACTCGTAGGAATCTGATTTATCGGCATGAACCGCTGATTGGTTAAGATCATTCATAAAAGAGTTATAAAGCTTAAATTCCCAATTAAAAAATTGACGTCTCCAATTAAAATTTCACTCCCAATTTCCCCCAACCCAACTCCCAAAATTAATCAAATTCCTAGAATAATTGAAACCTAAATCCCTAGCCTAAGGTGATTGTTTCGAAACAGGTGACCTAAAACCTACCCAAGTAAAAGTATTTAAGTTAACCCATTAATACCATTATATTATTACGTTTTACGAACTAGATAAGATACCTTCACTAAAATAACTGTCTGTCTATGTGAAGATAAGATTGAGAAAATTTTCAAATAGAAATTAGTAAATGAATTTAGATATAAATTATATTGTTTCCTACAATCATAAGGATATTGGCATAAATATAGAAGCACACTGCAATTATTAATTTGGGTGGGAGGGGGTATTGCAATTCAATTATTAGGGAGGTAATTTTGATTACGTTGGAGGGTTTGATCTTTTAGACTGAAATATATTTATATACACACTATATATAAGAAAAAATTATAGGTAATTTTGATTACGTTGGAGGGTTCATGTACTTTCCACTTTATTATCTTAGGAAGTGTTTCTCTTAAGTGGAATATAGGTTAAGAGATAATAAAAAGTTTGCCTAACCTTCATCTTAAGACAAAAGAAAATGTTAATTTAATTTAATATTAAACTCATAACATATTGGACATGATTTTGATGTATTATTCCAGACCTAACTCCATAGTTTATTGTTCAATTAACCCGTTTTGAAAATGATCGAATTAGGGTCATAGCCTGAGTCTGAGATCAAATATATATATATATATATATATATATATATAAAAGAACTCCAAATTGGAAATAGTACATGAAATAATCTCAATAAGAGATTGATTAATATCAAACATTGTCAAACATATATTACATTCATTATTCAAACACACACATTTCATCTTGTAACAATCAAGAAACATGCACACTCCAAGCAATTATTAATAAAAGAAAGAATTGAAACAACATGATTAATCCCATATCATAGCAACTGCCATAACGGCCACACCAGAAAGCACAGAGAGAAACTTAAACCAAGGACTTTGGAAAGTGTTTGGTCTCTGTGGATTAAAGCCTTTGGATATTAGATGATTGATTGCAACATAGATAAAAACACCACAAGCAATACCCATAGTTATAGCATACATCCAATCTGCAGTGCTTCCTTCTGTTGTGGCATCAATGGCAATGCCAATCCCTACACCAATGGGGCTAGACACAGCAAAAGCTGATGAATATGCTACTGTTGTTATTAAGGGTCTCTTTGGTAACATTCTAAGCAAAGCAATTCCCATTCCAATTGCAGCAAATACCTTGTGCAAGGATATTGTCCATAAATTCCTCCATGCTTCCCCCTTAGTACCTAAATGTTATATATTGTACATACACAAGTTTAGTTATTAGTAGGTTTAATTAATTATAAGTGCTTAATCTTTCAAAAATTGTGTTATGTGATGATAGTGAAAATTTATGATACAATATGCAATTAACTTCTATATGATGAAATGAGACAATAATTACTTAATTAGCCATTCAAATATGCTATTGTTACTCCTCTTAAGTAGATATTTGTATCATAAGTAATCTATCATTTTTTTCATCAAAGGAAAGGGAGAAAACCTGAAACTCCAATGGTTATGCCCTCATTCCAAACAAGTTGAGCTATTGGTTTGAACTTTGAAGTATCATAATTGATCATAATAAAAGAATGGAATTAGAATTTTCAGAATAGTATTGATCTAAGAATCAAGCATGTGACATATATTATCCATATACATATGAGATAGTAAACAATATCTACTCTATTCCATGATGAACTGACACACATAAATTAATTTCTCATTCACCTATATATATATATATATATATATATATATTATTGATAAAACTATTCTAGAGTGATCTTGAGTATATAAAGTGAGTAATTAAATGTGTATTCATTCTCAATAATTAGCTGAAATATATCTAGGATTCTAGATCTCAGTCTACTTTAACTATTTAAGGGTGAATACACCCTTACTCTTTAACCTAATACTCACTCGGTTGAAGCTTTTTCTTATATGTTGTTAACTAGTTATTTGTATATCAAGACCTAGGTATAAAAATGATATAAACTATGTGCAAACATCATTTTGCAAATTTATGGAGGTTAGAAAACGGTAGAAGGTTAACCTGAAACTCCAACAGCGATGCCCTCAAAAACAGAATGAAAACATAATGCAAGGATGAGCAAAATGGTGTCTGCCAGATTTGAAGTCTTAAGAAAAGCATGATTGGTTGTCTCAAGTGCCAAATCTATTGTAGTGTCTTGTAATTCTTGCTCATTAGGTGTTTTCCCTCCTTCAAGTTCCACCACCTTGGATTCCCTCTTAATATTGCGTGTGACATAAACCACCACACAATCACCAAGCATAGTGATAAGGTAGCCAACACAAGCAAGCATGAATGAGAAAGGGTAAGTCTTTGTGGTAAGGTCACCAAAAGTCTCAGTTGAATCACTCAAGAAATGCATAAAAGAGGTTCCAAGGAAAACCCCACCAGCAAATTGAGTCCCTAATAGAAGAAAAGTCTCATTCCAACGATAGAAGTAAGGAGAGACACCACCAGCAAAAGTAGTCACTAGAAGAATGAACAAACAATATATTTTCACAAGGATGAGACCCTTGGAATGTAAATTTACACTTTCAGTGTCATCATCACCTCCACCATGAGCCTTTGTTGGATAGAGAAGTGAGGCTAAGAGACACAAGATGAGGAACGTTGACTTGTAGGTCATGGATTTGGAGGAAGAAAACATGGTGTTAGATGAATGTTTCTATTCACAACATTGCCATGTTTTTGGTAACTAATAGTATGTGATTTAGTACAATGCCCTATGTTGTACATTCTATTGGTTGTACTACAATTTTGACTTTTCATGTATGTGTTTTGCACCAATTGTACTCCACAGCAAGGGCATTTAATTATTAATAAGATACGTTAAGTTAGTTAATTATATTAGAAACTAGACAGCTTGATAAGAATATTGATGTCAGAGAGATAATGACAATATCAATATTAACTCATAAACTTTGTCGAACTAATGAGTAGAGATGAACTGTCCATTTTTTGCAACTAATTAAGAGGGGTAAACAGTAAATTACTCTTTTATATTATTCGGTGAAATATGATTGATTTGGAACACGGAGATAAGAATTTTTTAGAACACGTAAATTACTAACGAATAACCACTTTGCTTCTTGGTCTCAGCATGTTAGGCGAAATTCATATAAAGTAAACTCGATATATATGTCACAATCAATGGCACAACGTTTTGTGGGTATAGATAATATAAATATTTTCATGTAATTCAGTAATTATGTTACTCGTTAAATAAATAAGTGAGTGATAGAATTACTACTTAAACCTAACTAAATGCTAATTTTAAGGGAGTCATAAGGTAGTCTGGTGCTTAAGGTGAAAGACTTAAGGAATAGGGTGAATGAGGTTGTGGGTTCGAATCTCACCCATAGCAAATAAATAACATTTGCCGATAAAAAAAAATGTCAATTTTAAAATTCATTTAATATTTTCTCCATTCCCTCCTTGCATTGAAAAACTATGCATCTTGTGGTGCTTCCACCCTTAAAATGAATCAATTCCTTCCTTGGTTGATGCATTAAAAAAATGTCAATTTTAAACAGATCTAAGGTAAAATCTTTATTCTTTGATAGATAATAGAAACAAACAAGTAATCCCAACTTGTTAGATACTCATATTTTGCACAAAAATGAAAGCACAAATATAATAATTATTATATTTTAACTTAAATGTATTTTCTTCATTCAAATACAATTCATAACACATGGAGTGACACACTTTCGGACAATATGCTCCCATAAAAACATATGCAGCTTTTGTAATAATTAGAAGTAAAATATCATGAAGGTCTACCATAGTTAATAAATAGATCAGGTTCTTAACTCACTCCAAATGAAAAAATGAAAGGAAAATTTTTCTCTTCAGTGGGAAAATGCATGTTGGATTGTTCAAGGATTTAATGTATATATACATAAAGATAGAGATTAAGTTTTCTTATATACTTAAATAATTGCACATCAGTAAAAAAAAAAAAGACTAGTGTGTTAAGAGGCATGATATTAGCTTAATGATGATGTTTACAAGACACGCCTCAATTTGGTGGGCCAGGTATCCCCAATGTGACCATTTTATGGTCCAGTTCATTCAACAATAGTGCTAAAGAAAGAACAAGAATCACTCGTTCCAAGAAATTAGTGTTTCCATGTCCCAAGTCAATCACAATAGATTTAATTAGGTGATAGTTTTTAATTGGGTTGGGACACCAAAAGTGGGACAAGTGATTTTCATTCTTAAAGAAAGAAGATTGAAGAGGATGTACTAAGGGAGACAAATCCATTTATTTTGTGAGATTAGTTAAGATAGATTACTTTACATTCTTGTGCACTATCACACATCATATATTATTAAATTAAGATATACATATTATGTGTATAAAACTACTAGTGACACCATTTTACAACTGTATTTGAACTTTGAAGTGTGCTACACAATATCTGAACCAGAACCATCAGATTCACTATCTCTGTTTCCCTGCAATCCCAACAACCCCATCCTGAATTTACACACTGGACATGTTCCTTGTTGCCTAAGCCATGGATCAATGCAGTTGGCATGAAACTGGGTAAAAACCATGAACAATAGAAAAATAAATTGGTCATTTATGTATAATGATTTTAATGAATAAAGGCATAAAGTGAAGGTTGAATGATTTGCCATCCAAGTAAGTTAAGAGATGCTTTGATCAAATAAGAACAATGTTTAACCAAAAGAATGTAATGTAAACTTGACATGAAAAGATTAACAAAATATATAGTCTATAGTAGAGGGCAGTGATATGTGCAACATGTTAAGCAATGAGAAATAATGTGAGTGATAAAGTTATCAAACATTAGCCAGGAGATACTACAACATAAATTCCAATGTTACAGAAACAACTCACATTTGAAAAAGCTTAAGTGGACTTTTATGAATACAACTTATTTTCATAAATTTATGGACATAGTTTATGACTTATCTATAAACTATTTTTAGTTTCTTTCAACAAGATACCAAAGAATCATATGAAAATGAACTTTTTTGGCTTATTTCAAAAAACTTAATGGTTGTTTATCAAACATGCCATTAGCTCAATTGGTCAGGTAAATAGCTTTGAGTTTAAATGTTTGTTTTTTGAAATAAGAAGAAATGGGCAGAGCAAAAACCTGATGCAAGCATGGCAAGCTACGAACAAGCTCCCCCGTGTTAACTTGGTCCAAGCATATAGTACATGTAAGCTCATCTTCTGGACCATGCAAATTCTCCTTTGATCCTTCATGGTCTTGTTTAATCTGATTAAAACAATGCATAAAGAAACTTAAAACCATGTCTGAAAAAAGGATAATTCATCCACAGCTTTATTTGGCATTACAAAAAACATACACACAAGTATTAGAAAAAAATGACAAGTTATCACTATTTTCCTAGTCTTGATACTCAGTCAGCATGGTTGTAGATGCAATTTTATAAATTCAGAAGTCTCGAGTGTTTTGCTGATTTTTTTATAATAAAAAAAACATTGGCATAGTTAACCAGTGAGGCATAAAACTAACAACAATTAAGGTAAAATGAGTAACCAAATTATTATTAGAAAGAAACAGCTTCATAACTCAAGCAACATTGTGACTTGTGAGAATGCAAAAGGATAAACAGAGATATATACCTCAGCTGCACTTGAAGATTCTATTCCTGCAGTGACATCCCTGTTAATATAAACAAATTGTATCAAGGATCAACTCACTGTCATGGTTTAGTTTCTCCTTTTCTATTTACATAAATCGGCCACATACGAGTAGAAGGGGAGGACTGAAAAACAACTAGCATTGAAAACCTAAAACATGTTACTATAAAAAACAAACAAACTAACGAGCTAAAACATGCTATTACCTACTGATGATGTATCTTTTGCATATTTCTCATTTACCACAAAATTTAGGGTGGCAATTAGCAGCAAATTTTCTTTGATAACTTGAGCTATTGCTCGCTATTTCTTTAGTTCCAATCATTTTTCAAATTACAAAAATTTCAGAAACAATTTAGGGAAACAATTTTAAACCTCAGGCAAAGGCAAAATCAGCCGCTTCATTGAGCCGTGATATTTCTTCCTAACTTAAGATTTATATCCTAATATCCTAGTGTTCTAAAACAAAACATGGTGACTTCAAATCCAGCAAGAGAACAACCAATTAAAGTATACTGACCCTCCAACCCTGTCTTCTACAGGGAAATAAAAATAGAAACGAAAGTTTATAAGAATATTGATAATAAAAAAAAACTCACTTTGTTGGATCTGCAACTTTATATGTGTGAACAGGCAAGGCATTTATCTCTTCCTCGGTCATTGAAGGAAGAGTAGAAGCAATATTAGAGTCCAGAGATCTCAAAGTATCATAATCTACAACAAAATGAAGAAAGAAATATTATGAATAATGGTATGCATCGTACAAAAAGACGAAAGCTGGACAGGCATTCATTTATTTTTAACATTCTTCGGAAGCACTTTCATTCTTAAAAAAAATACCAAATGTCAAATGTGGATTTTAGAAGCATAATACCGAGCTCATCAAAATCACGGTCAATAAGTGCAAGCTGAAGTCTAAGTCCATGCAACCGTCCTCTAGTTGCAATTGCTAACGATGATGGCACGTGAAATCGCAATTCAGTATGGCCAATTAAGCCAGTGGCTGCAGCAGCATGAGCCTGAGCCTGAGCTTGAAGATGTTGACACACTGCGTACATCCTTATGCTTGTTGCCATTGCAAAGAAAGCCAGCACAAGCCATAGCTACAAGCATATTTTATACCCATGGTTTAGTTTTCCTTATCAATTGGTAGCACTACTCAGACTAGTAACATATCCAAATCAGATCTAAATGATTACCCACCAAAAAATAATGTGTCGCTTGAGGAGAGTTCAATATCATGAAAAGACATAAAACTGCGAAATAAACAAGTTAAACACAGATTAGTAAACTAACCTTATGAAGCAGTAAGGCATTTTGTGCAGTAGTTATTAAATTACCTATAATAAGAAGAGCCAGGGAATTGCTATGTGGCCGAGCCGAATGAACACGCTGATCGGAAGAAGGGATCAAAAATCAGCATTAGAATTAAAGATGAATGATATATATATCAATATAATCTGAGCTACTTGTTAAAGAAGCTAGCACAATGAAGAAAAAAACATACCATTGTGGTTCTTTCAGGAACATATTCTGAAAATCCACTTTCTATATCTCCTCTACTTCCTCTGAAAACAAAACTCATGATTGCAAAGCAAATCCTTGCAACAACAATTCACAGTGACACTACCTGGCTTCATAAAACCATTGTGCTTTTGATTTATTAGTATTTATAGAATGTTAAGTAAATCAAGACAATTACATTATACACTTTCTGTGATTCACATTTTGTAGCATATAATTCATGACAAGTTTCAAAGCATATTAAGAATTTAAATTTCATAAAACATGTAAAATACCCAATTACACAAAACAAAATCATGTATAGGCAAAACATTAGATAATAATAATAGTAATAACTAATAAGAAAAGAGATACTTACAAAAATTTGAGACCAAAGAGAGGAATGTGATTGAGATGTTGAAGTGGTTTTAAGGATGCTGAGTTCCTTTCTGTGTTCCTGGTGACAATAATAACACACTTCAACTCAACTCTTCTCACTCTTCACAACTACCAAACTCTTTGCTTGTAGATGCATTTTTACTTTATATAAACAATATTTTTGAACAAAATAATTACTTATATACTTATTAATAGTATAATATATATGCGCTGTTAGTATAAAAATATATATCATATCGGTTATTATTAGGGTGTTGTATTAAGTTGTGGAAGGGTGTAGCATTTTAGGAGCTGACACATAAACTAACAATTGCCACGCCATGTTGGCATGCACAAAGTTTCAATGAACACCGTTGGATTAAGCTCAATAAAAAAAATCATTTATTCTGCACCCAAAATGACATTACTCACGAGCTCGGTGCTAATTGTCCTATTTTCTTTTGTTTTTTGATGATGCTATCCTTATTATACAAATTATTTCCAGTTTCTCTGCTCTTTTTACAAGGAAAAAGGTTAAAAAAGAATATTGTAATAATGTTTATAACACTAGAAAAGTCTATACACGTAACGTAACTTATGTAACATGGTTGCTCCACTTTCATCCCACTAACACTCAATTGTAATTTATAAGGGATGAGATATAGTCACATGATTGTTGTATCTGACAAAATATTGTTTCTGTTATTAAAGAAATAATCTTTCATTTCAAATTTAATATTAAAGAATAACATAAATTACACTAGTAGCCTAAGAAATTGCATATCTTACTTTTTATTTTCATAATATTTTAAAAATACTAAAATATTGCAAATTTATCTTCATTTATTACTGTAGTACCTCTTAGAGGATAGTTTTGAAGATGACATTTTAATATATAAAATCTCATTATGTATTATCTATTGATTTATTAAAGAAATATTTAAAGCTTTTCATAAACACAAGTGAAGTAATAATAATTCTTTTATATAACTTATAAAGTGTCTTATTAAATAATGATAAAACAAAATTTAAATAGTGCAAATGACCACAGGTTGAAACTAAGTCAGCTAATATTAATTAGGTGGGCTGTAAATTGATTGGAGTATTAATTTGCAGGGTTTAATATTTATGTTTTACAACTTAAGGGATTGAGTTTTACAATTCAAATTTAAATCAAGTTTCTATAAAGGTCCCACAAATTACAACTTAAATGTCTTACACAAGTTACTTTGCACCCCTCTAAAGTCTAAATTATTACAATGGTTTCTTAATAAGTCTATTTACAATAGTAGACCAAAAATTAAAATTGAAAAATGTTGTTAACGAATTTATTTGTATTAAATTAATGTATCATTTACCTAATTTGTCCTTTGCTATTTTCTCTGTAATAGTCTCAGGCATTATTTCTCTTAATTATTGAATACAAGAGTAAACTTATTTGAATAGTTATAAATATTATCTTAATTTTGTAAACAATGGAGAGAGTATTAATTTTCCATACAAAAAACACACACTCTCCCATAAAACAAACTCTTATAGTTTTGAGTAAGACTTCTCTTCATTAATGGAGAGATAAATGACTTTTTATGTATATTCTAAGGGCAAAAAGTAATCTTATTTTAAATAAAAGAAATATAAATGTCAATGTATATTATATTTCATTTGTTTTTTACATCACTTGTCTCTTCATTAATGAATGAAAATGAAGAGGAATCCCACTCTATAGACTTATATAAGCTGATGTGCTTATGCAAAAATGGCCACACAATGGGGAACCTTAACAAGTGTAGACAAACACAAAACAATATCTGATGATAATGATGTTCTAGCATGTACATTTACTTTACTAAGAAAAGAAAATATATAAAAAATGATAAGATTTAATATTATGTTTTTCTCATTTCCCTCAAAAAGTTATGATACCATGATATGATCAAGCAAAACGCACAAGCACAAAAATGTGTTTCTTTACATAAGAATGGCATAAAACAATATGAATGTGCTTGATCTAAGATGTTAAGGGAAAGAGAGTTAAGAAGGAAAGAAATTTAAAATTATAACTATAGTTCATGATGTGAATATAAAAATAAAAATAAATAGTAAATAATAAATAAAGTTGTAAAAAGTAAAAACATAAGGCCACAGCTAGAATGAAAAAAGAAATAGGAAGTATAGTTATAGAGAAAGGTTCAACTTTAGTTGGCGTGCCAAAATTCAGAATTGACCACCAACTTGAAGTGCAAGACAGTTGTATGATTCAACAACTAGATGACAATAAATGAAAAATGTTTACCTGGGTACTTTTGAAAAGTTCTACGTCAACCAATGTCAATTCAAAATTAAATATTAATATTATTTGTCCAACAAGATATTAAATAAATCATATAATGATTCTGATAATTTAGTCAAATAAAACTAAAAACTATAAACACAATTTATTTGATAATAAATAATTTAAGTGCCAGCCACATTTTTTATTTAATTATCACAACAATGCATATGAGGTCAAAAGAATAAAAGGTTGGATGAAAAAACCTTTATCTTTTGGCAACATCCATGATTAAGTTAGTATAAAAAAGTAAAGAAGGGACTTGATGAAGCACATGACATATTAGGCTTCATCATGATCAAGCCAACATATCATAATAATAGCAATAATTATACATTACATAATACCAATAATGATCAATGTGTTGATTTAGTGGTATAAAATCCTGCTAGATCCCAGAATGATTAAAAAATATAATATAATTCATGATATCAATATTTGTTAAGAGGAACAACCACATATACCAAATGTAATTAGTTCCTTACCCAAAAGATGAATGTATAGCCTTATTAGTACCCAAAAAATCCACCAACGTAGACTAGACTAAGAATAGAATGAAAGCCTACCTATGGACAAACAAATTTGGTATTCTCTAACATAGAAGCATAGCTTATTATATAATATATCTTATACACCCAGTGTGGAGCAATGAAATTTGGAAAGATTAAAATTGAACCCCAGTCCCACAACCTAACACATGGTAATTAAAACTTGAACCTTCCAATTTCATTCACATATAGGTGAAGTCACCATGTGGTAAATTCACTATAGAACATTAACTCAAAAAACAACCTTGAAAGAATGTTTACAAAGATTATGTAACTAAAACAGAATAAAAACATTAATTCCTTTGTTCTTTCTTTCGCAATGCAGCAACAAGAACAAGAATTGCAATTGATTCAGTTGACATGCTTGTTCTATAGTAGTAGCTAATTATTTACATTATGAATCTGAATAATTTAGTTTCGAAAATAATGAACTCAATCTTCCAACACCAAACTTCTTCTGCTTCTCCAATTGAACACTGAACTCCAATGGCTAAGGCTTCTATCCATAGATGAAGAATGTGAAGACCTAACTGATCTGGACCTAAACAATGATGACAAATTACGAAAAAACCTTCCAATTCTACCCCTCTCCCTAACTCTACTGCTTCCAATTTCCCTAGAAATTCTTCTAGAACCTTCATTCGAATTTCTACTTCCGTCCATCTCTGTATACACTACCGGCAAATTATTCTCTGCGTTTCTCTGGCCGCCGGTAAATCTCCCGACGGCGAATCCGCCCCCCGGTAACCGCCATATGATTAACCCGACACCTTCTTCTTCGATCTGACCGTTGATTCTGTTTTCCACCGGATTCTGATCGGCTGGTAATTCGTGACGGCACACAGGGCACGAATTTCGCATCGAAAGCCATGGGATGATGCAATCGGAATGGTAGAGATGCTTGCACGGCATCTCACGCGCCTCAGAACCTAGCTCGAAAGCTTCTTTGCACACCGCACAGTGCGTTTCTACGTCAACGTGTTGTTCCGCGATCTCAACCGTCGGCATCGACTCCACCGCCGCCTTTGACGCTGGCGGGTTCCCGATTTGGCCGAAACCGTTGACCTCGATCTGAGAAAACTGCTCCAGTAACCGATCGAAACCTGACCCTAACAAAAACTCCGACATCGTTGGTGGCAGAGGTCGGAGACCGGAACCATCGCCGTCGTCGTAGTACAATTCAAAGCTGCTATTACCATCATTACCACCAGCGGCGCCATCCTCGGCGGCTCCTCGGAGGACGATGACTGGATTGAACGGTGAGCGTCTAGCGGTGTTGCGGCGTCTCCGGCGGATACCTTGTCTCCTCGGTGTTTGAAGGCCGTCAGCGAAGAGAGACATCGCCGGCGATTGGTTGGAGTAGTGGATCTCTTCAACGAAGCCGCTTTGGCAGTTGGGGCAAACCACGTCGTGTTGGTCCATGAGGTCAACGAAGCGTGCGCAGCTGTAGCACCAAAACGACGCCGTAGCGGGTAAAATATCTGAGTTCATATCAACACGAGGTGACTCAGTAACTCAGAAAGAAATAGAGATAGAAAGGGAAAGTTGAAAATTATTATGAGAAAGTGAGAGCGTCTTGCATATTTAAGGTCAGAGGAAAAGAAAGAGAAAAGCGTGTTAGCAAATGCAAGGTAATTTCTAATTTTCCATTTCTTTATAGTTTGATTGAATTGAATATGGAAAATCTGGGGATAAGTTAAGGTGGTGGGATTAATTTTATATTTGTATAATATTGGGATAAGTAATTGTTCATATTAACAAGTGTCGCCGTAAGGAATTGAATCCAGTTGTCTAAGGGTGGTGAGATTAATTAGAATTAAGTATTGGTTAATTAATTGATTATTGAAGCAGGGGGCTTATGATGACCATGACTAGTGATGGTGACTGGCCCAAAGGGCAATCGCTATGGAAAAAGGACAAGGATCCTCTGTCCCATAATTTTCCTTTCCCTATGTCCATAACCAATCAAACTTAATAAAATAATATTAAAATATTAATTTTTGATTTTGTTATTTTTCTTTTTAATTGAATGGAGCTCTCCAATTGGCTTGGTACACAGTTTGGGACATGGATGGAACATGTGATCCCCATCCATTGAAAAATACAAGAGTCGCCAATTTTGATTCTTGAAATTGCAAATTAAAACAACTTTGTTATGTACTCATTGTGCACGAGGTAAAATAATAAATAAGGTGGTATTAGAAGATAACATACAATCTTGACACCAAGTATGTTGAAATAATTGATTAAGAACGATTTCGTGGTTGGATTCTTATTATATATGAATACATAATAAATATGTGTGGAAGGTGAGACTTGAAAATGAGGATTGCTGCTAAGAGTACATAGTTTGTAACTTATGTAGTTTGTATTTGTAGCGTGGCAGATTCATTCTCTCTCTTTCTTGCATCCGGAGGTTATGTTTACCTACCCATGATGTGATGAAGAGGTGAACATTTTCTAATTTTAAGTTTATACATAATACATACATCAATGTCCCCTCAATTCGGAGAGTTAAGGAGAAATGGCTTGAATATTATATTCCTCTGCCTTGGTGACATGTTTTCTTCTATTATATTTCTTATATTCTGTTTCATTACAAAGCATACTCCCCTAAGGTACCCTTTTCTTTTGCCATAAAGAGATTCAAACACTCATATTAACAAATAAGTAATAGATAAGGCGATAGCATAGGCATGGCAATTCCTGAAAGCCTATTATAGCAAGGAATTCCACTACTCCAAAACAAGGAAATTTCACTTGCTCTGCTTCTTTTTTGAAGCTTCAAATCATATTGTGAAACATGTAATTTGCTAACAAAACAAATTTAATAAACAGGTTCAAATAAAATCCCATTTCAATGCAAGATTGCCAAGTACCTGAAGGATCCGGATTCGGTCACTTCGCAATTTGGTGACTTCAAATCAACGTGGAACACAATCGGCCAACCTTAAACTTAATTAATCAAAACATGATTCATATAATTTTCTGATAGGTCAATGCCATTGATCAATCAAAGTCAACCAATTGAGTGTCAGATTGAGCAATAATATTTCATGTAGTTCTGAAGTCACCAAATTATAAAGTCACCGGATCCATTTCCGGATATGAAATGGCTTCCATGTGCTTATTATGTATTCTAATCGTCGTCCTCCTCTTGATCAAACTTCTGCCCAAATCCTCTAGGCCCTGCCCTTGCTCTCACCGCCTTCTTCTTTTTCTTCTTGCCCTTATTAGCTGCTTCTTCTTTCTCAAATTTATCTTTCTCTCTCTTTTGCAAGAAATCTGTAACTCCCAAATAGACAACCTGTGATACACATACCCTCTCATTTAAATCAACATAGCAGCATCTAACAATGGTATTCAATAATTGTCATATTACTCAATGAAATGAAATATAATCAAACTGATAGATATGAATGATACAAAACATCCTTAATTGCTTGAACATGTATTTTGTTGTTTAAATTAGTATCTAATGCAACTTTACCCGTTACACATTTAGGGGTTATTATGCAAAAAGAGTAATGTCTATCCTCCGAAGTAATAAAAATGTTAGTGTTGGGAAGTAAGCCCACATCGCCTACCTCATTATCTCGGGAATGGTTTAAATACATGTTGGACTACTCCGCTCATGCCAATTTTGAGAGCCCAACTTTTTTCTGATTGTCATGGGCCAAAAGCATATCGTCTACCTCATTATATTGGGAATGTTTTAAATAACTGTTGAGTTACTCCTCTCATTATCAATTGGTTTTGAAATGAAACTTTAATAGTTAGTCACACCTTAGTGATTCAATTTTTCTTAAGTATCACTTACTAAATCATATGAATCTAGCTATTTAGTGAATCTTACATGAAAAACTCTATCCAATATGTGTATCTTGGAGAGTACTGCTAAACAGAATGTAGCACAATCATAATTGATGAATTAACAGAACAATGCATCATTCAGAAATAACTTAACTGATTCCTTATATAATTGAAAAATAAAAAACAACAAAGACTAAAGATGGAATTACTAAATTACCCCAACAGTGAGAATGGATAATCCAATGAAAGCAGCAAAGAGAAGAGCTGATACAACTGTGGAGACCCCATTATCACCAGTGTTGGAGACCAATTGCTGAGAAGTATCAATATCTTCAGCGGCAGCAGCAGAAGGAGGAGAAATTGTGCCAAGTCTGTTATTTCTTGGTTTTAGAGTGATTAGAGTTGATGGGTGGTGAAAAAAGATGATTTTTTTGGATGTAGATTGCAGACATGGATAACTTCTAGTTGGAAGAGACAAGTATGATGAGTTTGAGTTGAAACAAGAACAAGTTAAGGTTGCAATGTTTGGAATTGAGGAAGATGATGCAATGGCTAATGCTGTGGCCATAATGCCTCAACTGCTGCCACCTCACTCTGTTCCTTTTACAACTGATGCTGTTACTTTTCTTGTCTCCAATAGAATTTTGTTTAGATTATGGGCTGGACGTTGTTTTCAATTCTGATGATACCCCAATATAGGGTCATTGCCCAAGTATGGGCCTCTTAGCTCAGAAGACTTAACTTAGTCTGGAGAGGGAAAATAAACATAAATGAAACATACTACATAGTACATCTTTTCTTAAAATTATTGTTTTAATAATTAATCACATCCTGTCATAAAGAATCATTAGTTAAGGCATCCAACTTCTCAAGTATTTTTTAGACTAATGTTATATTTTTTTGGTGAATAAGACTATTGATATTTAAAAGGCTATTTTGGTCACATGAATTATTGAGTGAAGATTAGGAAGTGAAGATTTGTCACATATTTATGGAAGCAAACTGGTAGGCATGCCATTTTAACTAATTTGATTGTGATCTTTATACAAACTTTGATCCCAAATTTGATTAAATGTATGTTTTCCCCTCCTTGTCTTAGGCTCCAATGCCAAAAAAACACCAACTTATTATGGGAATAAAAAAATTCTAGTCCAACTTTTTTCATTCATAATCAAGAGGGATTAGTTGTTAAGTAATTTACTGATTTTATATGGCTCTCTAAAGCCTAAACTCAAACAAAGAAAAAAACACCCAATGACAGCTTACATAATTGAAGGTTAGCCTTATAATTTCCTTTCCCTTTTCTTTATACAGAACATAAAATTTAATCCAATATCTTTATATGTCGATAGCAAAAGGTTACCTATGATACTTTTCATTGCTGTGATGAATAGAACTTGAACCCCAATTAAGGTTTCTGAGCTGGAAATGCACGAGTGGGGTATATTGTTAAGGGTCTATTCCATGTTTAATTTATTGATAAGATAATTTCTTCTTCTTTTTTGTTATTTTCTTTCAAACTTAAAGAAATACAAAAATCTTCCATGTATTGGGACTAATGGTTTCAATCACCAATAATGCATTAAAGATTTAAAATGAAATGAATTTATTCCATTATGGTTTGAGTTGGTGCTTGTAATGGATTCAGTGCCAAACTTAGAGTTAATGGTCATTGATTAGAGTATCACTTTTCTCTATTAATGGAGAGACAAATAACTTTTTTATGTACATTTTAAAAGCAAAAATGTAATCTTCTTTTAAATAAAAATATATAAATATTAATGCATATTGTCATTCATTTGTTTTTTCACATCAATTGTCTTATTCCATTGATTAAAGGATGCAAAGTAAAGCAAAACAATGGTGGGTCCAAAGGGAGGTGTTATGGACCACACAATAGTGCTTGACCAAAGACCAAATTGCAAATCACAACCCAAATGGCTTGTCTCCCAACCAACCTCTCATCCATTGGCCATTGCCTACCTGGTTACACCTATACCAACCAAAATAAAGAGCCAAAACTTAAACATCTTATGTGCCAAAAAGTGTATCAATTTATGTATCATTACTTGTGATTGGTCAGATAAATATTTAATTATTAAATTTTTAACTTAAATACATTTTTTTAATCAACCACAAACGGTGATACACTTTCATAGATGTGCTCCAAAAACATCTATATTCGTTCATTCATATAAACATTACCAAGTGAGTTGTTTAAGAGGTTTGATAAAACAACCCCCCATATAAACTTTACCCTTTCTCTATGCTCTTTTTCCTATGTTTCCTACACTACATTTATGTGTGTCGTCTATCCCAAATTAAAGTTATGATGATGAATAAATAGTCTTGGGAATTACATACCACAATCTATGTTTTGTCAATCGATAAAAAAAGATTAAATTAATTGCTTAATATTATGTTGATTTATTAGACAAAACATTAAAAAAAATTGTCCCTTATTTCTTTTGATTTTTGAAAGATTCACTATTTTTAACGACTTAGGGAGTGCATAACTATCAAAGGTTAGCTTGAACCAACTAGAGGTGTAAGTACCCTTCAACCTTAATAAAAGCAAGGATAGTATATATCTACATTGATCCTAAAACTAGTCTTTATAAATACTTCAATATATTCATTTTACTTTAGAAAATCAAATTTCTTTGAAGCAATCGATCATAATGCGGTGGAGAGTTTGTATTGTATAGGGAAAGAGGGACCCTAGAAATTTGGTATTGGGGCAAAACTATAAAAGATAATATTGCCCCTATGAGCTGTTTGCAATGTTCACAAAAACATTGATGTAACATGTCGGATTTGGTTTGCTTAGGAACAATCATGCAATGAATGTTTTATTCATGAATACTTGGTCACTATAGCTCTGTCAATTAGGCCAATGATTTCTAGGTCTAAGCTAAATGATATTTGGAAATGCTTCCACTTTACTTTCCAATTTCCATCCTTGGATATTTTCTTTTCATTTCTAGGGCACCCAGTGTATTGTGCTCCCTCGTTATACATGGATGGATATAAGAATGTATTTTGCCTTAAAGATAATTATGTAGTGCGAGACTGATTCATCATTCATTTTTAATCACCATTAGTAATACAAATGAATGATAGATGATGCAGTGACTTTGTATAAATCTTTACGTTGTACTATTTATGAAATAGGTTATGAATGTAGGACCCAACTCCAATGGGAGAAAAAACTAACATATTGTTTACGATGCTAAAAAAATGTTCTAAGATGCAACACAAATATCAAGAGGTGTTTCCCATGTATTAGAGCATTCTCCCCTTCAGCCATTAAACTTTTCCCCTGTAACATGTGATTGATATCAGAATAGACAATGTATGAGTTGGAAATTAGCTAAAATATGAGGAGGTAATTTAGCCAATTTATTGATAGCTATGATTCTGTTTTAATAGCTAATTTATTGATAATTATGATTCTGCTTTAATAACTAATTGATAACTATGATTCTGTTTTGATATGGATGATTCTCTGCAACTATTTATTAGAGCTTGACTCACCTATGATAATGTAGAAAACCAAATATAATTTCAATCCATTATTTTCTGATTGTCATGGCCAACTTTTTTCTGATTGTCATGGCCAAAGATGTCCTTTAGTTATTGGTCAAAGGTAACCCTTCGTCTGGTCCGGCAGCCTTATGTGGAGGGGACTTGTTGGGAAGTAAGTCTCACATCGCCTACCTCATTGTCTTGAGAATGTTTTAAATACACGTTGAACTACTTCTCTCATTGCCAATTGGTTTTGAGATAGAAACTTAACGATTCATAAGATATAGAGACAAACTCAAAACTCTTGCCTATAACTATATCATCAATAGAATCATGGTCCTAGTTAATAAATAAAGAACCAAATAAGGAAATATGATTAAAAAACATATCCTCAAAAAATCATATAAGATATTCTAATATATAGTAATAATATCATATACTGCTTACAAAAAGATATATTATGATATCTTTATATATTATTCTAATACAAAATGGTTAAAACATCCCACACTACTATTAGGCCGCAAGCATGATTGACAAAGTCCCTTGCCTTAAAACAAAGACTTGCATCATAGTGTCCCATATATAGTAGAGTGTAGTAAGGAGAAAACTCAGAAGAGGATCCATATATATTACCCATAGGGATGGCATAACAACATGCTTGTCCCCCATGCTCTAATCATAAAAATATATAGTAGATAGAGGCCCCCACTAATACATGATAAAACTTCGTTGGGTCACCATCTATATATTTGAATCCATAAATATAAAGATAAGGTCGAAAAAGTGCAAAGTGATAAAAGGGAAAAGGGTAAGGAGATTGAATTACACATAATAATTGGCATGCTTTTGGTTAATGGCCGCACTTAGAAGGATTTGGATTGGGACTTGGGATCCATGCTTAAAAGAATGATATATGTTATATACTCACTATCATTTACTTTTCTTTTGAGATAAGTTAGATTCTAATATTACTTACCTACTTATTGGATTATATATACCATTATAATATCTAATATAATCCAAGACATGGTATACTATATGATAACTAAAGTTAATTAAAGATACTCCTCAAGGGAGATTGGTGTGCAAGTAGTAATGGAAAGTAGAAATTATAAGGTGTGAGGTGACTAGTAGCTTCATTGTGCAATTGATTAATTGTATATAAGCTTGGATGGTTTGAATAGACCTAAAACTTACACCTAAATGTTGATTTGATCAATTTTTGGATCTAGATCTCTCCCTAGATCGGAAGGGATCCAAATATATTAGGTTTAATAAAAACTAGACAAGATAAGAATGGATCTAAATTGACTTGTACAAAAATAATAAACATAACACAATAGAAAGTAGTGTTTCATTCATTACAAAAGAAATAGAGAAAGGCCACCTAAAGCAAATGATCTAGAATGGAAAGGTACTTTAATTTTTTATTTTAGTTGAAGAATATGAGATGGAAAATGAGTGCAAATAAGTTAGAGTGAGTGGGACGGATAAACTTTGTTCCTTACTTGTCTCTAATGTTCATTGACCTAATATGTGCAGCTGAATCTGTCCCTTTTAGTTGTGAAAGTGTTGGAAAGTAACTCCTATATCGTCTAGTTCATTGTCTAGTAAATGATTTAGATACTTGTTGATCTACTACTCTAATAGTCAATTGGTTTTGAGATAGAACCTTAACATGATATCAGAGTTAGAGCCCAAATTTTTTTCACTTGTCATTAGCCAAAAAATGTATTTTAATTATGGATCAAAGGTAAGTCTTTGCCTCGCCTGACAGACTTATGTGGAGAGATCGTGTTGAGAAGTAAGTCTCACATCGTTTACCTTATTGTCTCGGGAATAGTTTAAATACTTGTTGGACTACTTCTTTCATAGCCAATTGGTTTTGAGGTGAAACCTTAACATAGAGGTGAGTTTGACTAGAACCAATCCCTTCGAGTATAAATGGGTCCTCGAGTTACGTAGAGTTATGTTCACCCCTATAATATATTTTTCTTTTTTCAAAAGTTGATTTTTAAATTAACACAAATATTTATTAAAAAGGTAAAGCTCAATATATAAGACCTTATATCGTCAAAAAAGATGAATATATATTAATTGTAGAAGTTATAATAGTATAAATATAATTCTTTTCTATTGTTTTGAAGGTATAATTAATACATTTTTTCACTCAAATATTAAATATCATTATTCTTTAGATAAAAATTATATTGTCCATAAGAGTATATTACATAAAAAAAAGTACTTCTCTCTTTTTCTCTTAAAGCTATTCCCTCTTCATTATTGTGTGATAAACAGCTATTCCCTCTTGAATAAAAGTACTTGGGTTCGTTTTAAACATTGTCATTATACAAACCAATATGTCATTTGTCAACTAGCGAATACTGATTTATTTCTATATAAGAAATTATTAAAAGATTTCTAATCCTCATAAAATATAATTCATTTGTTTCTTTCTGATCTCATGTTATATAAAATGATCGAGATCATTAGCACTACCATGATGTGTGGTAGTAGAGATTATTATCCAGCACTTAGTAGCTGGATTATTTAAATACCCCACTTCCATCTTAGAAGGCAAGTTTCTGATACTATGTATTAAAACAAGAGGAAATAATAAAACAAGAATTATAATTGATTAAGTATATCAACCGAAGTTTTAAATTATAATTGCTTTCATAGTTATAGTCCACAGAAAATCTAATTAATATAATTTTCTTATGATTTGGAGGTTACAAGTTTAAATCATACAAACAATTTTTTAGTATACGATAAGGTTAGATGAGTTCATTTTTACATACCCCACTTATTGGAAGCCTCAATTACGATCGAGTATATTTATTTCTAATTCACTTAGTAAGAGTCTTATACATTAAAAAATTCTAGAATCATAATATCACATGGAGTACCATACAACAGATTTTGTCCCAATCATAAATAAGATTGATATGAAAAATGAGAACAACAATTGGCGTTGGGTTGTGTATTCTTTATCCAACTAATCGTAAGAAGAGTTGACGCTGCAAATTCAACTGCACATCTTATTCCTTGTTTATCAACCGATTCTACACAATTCCTTACCAAACAATAATTGAAATTAACAACAAATTCAGAAGAAAAAAACCAAATGCGCCGTCAAGTCAAGGATCGTGGGTCGTCGAACATCATCATGTATATTTTTTGTTGGGAAATTGTTAGATACTATACACAACAGAGACCCATGTATCACATAAAATATTTATGTAATTAATTGTTAAGTGCAAATTTGATTTATAAAAAATTACGTAAATTTATACTTTACAATTTAATCAACCCAAATTATTTAAAAAATGATCATCCAAGGTTAAAAGTTTAATTTATTGGCTAAAGTTCATTCTTAAGTGGTTTTGTAGGCTTAAGTGAGACAAAAGAGCTGAAAAAGCCAATTTTTTGAGCCACACTAAGTCACGCTCAACGGATTTGATACCATTTGATAGTTGTGTTAAGCGTAATAAAAGTCACGCTCACCGCAAGGAAGGCCATGCTCAACGCACACTCTGTGTTGAGCCTCTAAATTCAAGAAATTCAACATTTAGTCATTGTCCGGATTACGCTCCGCGCCAATTCTACGCTTAACACAATGAGTGGTGCGCTGAGCGCCACAAGTCATGCTCAACACAACCTGGTTCGTCATATGAGCATGATATTCTAAGTCATAATTTTACTCTTATGTATCAAAATCACTAGATATAGGTTTTTCTTACATAAGTGACTAATTGACTAAGATATTAGCAATTAGTCATATTGAGTTATTTTTAATAGACTAATGTTCTAAATGGTATGAAATAAAGAATGAAGGTGGAAATTGAGAGTGACTGTGAAATTAAACCACGACTATATTTATCAATATAATAAAGTACACTCGAAGTGTTTGTGTCATACAACAAACAATCCAAAATATCGAGTTGAGAAACAAAAAAGATATTGAAAGACTATAGTTTTGTAGCAATTTCATATGGAGATGATAAATTACTTTTTATACTTGTTTGGGACATCTGATGTTAAATTTACACCTACTTGCCAATTTAGTAGTAATACATTGTGTAAAATAATTGGAAAATACAGGTAATAATGTGAATTTTATTTTCAAAGGAAAATTTTCTTTCACATACAAAAAAACATTCCTCTTATATGCAATAAAAATACAAATTTATAAATATAGGTTCAAATTATAATCCAAAAAATAATTTTTTTTATAAATATACACAAATGTGGCATTATTTTCTGTCTCACAAATCCAAATCATTCAAAGTTCTTTCTAATTCTTTGACAACGTGATGACAGCCCAAACCCAGCTGTTGAGGACCCCACTCTTTTTCCTATTTTCTTTTAAAGATTAGTCATAGATACATATAGGACACAAATTAAGATTACAAATTTGCTTTTGCTTACATTAATGAGACTAATTTTTTATAATTATTATTAGTATTATTGCTTAGTTTGTGCATGGAGGTGCTCAAAAGTATGATTCTTCAAGTTTTCCAACATGTTTGGTAAAACTTAAAGTTTGTTAATTACAATTGAATTTAGACTCAAAAGTTTATAAGTATTAAGTATACCTTAAAATGCTAAATCAAATTAGTTAGAGATGCCTTATAACCATGGTTATAACTTGGAACGTTTTTTGTGGGAATAATTTTCTAATTTAATAATTAAACTAAAATTTTAAATCAAATTAATACATCAAAGTTAATTTCATTTTTAGTAAACAGAAAGATAGATGATAAAATATGATTAAAGAACATAAAAAATATGATTAGAGTGCAATCTAGTAACTATATATGTATAAGTCAGTTTAGATAACACAATCCAACAATATTCGTTTATCAATATTATTTTTAATCATAACTTATTCAAAGATAAAATTCAGTCTCATTTTTATCAAAACTTGTTTTCCAAAACTCATCAGTTTCTAAAACTTAGTTTTGCTAATGATATATCTCAGACACACTCTAGGTATAAAAAATTGGTGTTTGCTCAAGTTATAGACTTATTAATGTTCATATGATGCAAGTTAATGAAAATTTCCATTTGTTAGAGGAACAGTTAAACACGAGATCATTTCTATAGCTTTTTCGAGTACATAATTCAATTCTATAGCTAGTGATAAGAATAGTGTAATATCTCCAAGCTTTAAATTGTCCCTAGTTCAATAAAAATTCGTACACTATTTTCGTATTTTCGTGTATATCATGTAATCGAATAGGCTCATAGAATAATTGAGATTTTGGGCTTATGGAAGATGGAGAGAGAGATGTTGCCTTTCTATTCCATTATAATAATTAAAACAACCCCAAATAATAAAACTTGCATTTATTATATTATTCTATTTTATTCCACTTCATTTTATCTCATTCATAAAAAATACAACAAATGATTAATCCATTTAACAAATTTAGAACAATTCACTTATGAGAAGAGTTTTGGTATAACTTATTATCCGGCAAAAAGAAAAAATAAAACACCATATGCATCGATATTGTGAATATTAATATATTGTTAATATATTATTAATAAATTAATAATTATTGACTATTAAATAAAAATAATAAATATGAATGATAAATAATATATTAATAATATAATAAACTCTAATACAGATAATCTCATACTGAAAAGAAAAGTTGAGAAACTAAAGAATGAAAAGTTTGAAGTTTTGAAATAAAAGAATCACTCATCCTCTTTAAAATGTGGGTAAGTATAAATAAATTGTATTCTGAATCTATGATATATAGTAATTCAATTAGGCTTTATCTTACTAAACCAACCCATTGTTGATATTGATAAGTATATTTTATCATACTTTTGAAATTTTAAAAAAAATATACAAGTATAAAATATATTATAAATATTTAGAAATCGGATATTAATTTTATAGCGGGTCGTTATACATTAGAGATATCGTAAATAAGCTTATGTTTGTAAATTTATTATTTAGTACATAGTATAATAGGGGAATAATATTTAGTATATGAAGTTATTTTAAAAAAGAGAAATTGTATTCATTATTAAAAATATTTGTTTGAAATAAAAAAATAAGTAATCAAACTTCACAAATATATCAATTAATTAATTAAATCATAGTAATTACCATAGCTATAGTAATTTTAGTAACTAATATTTGTGCTAATAAAAACACAAAGTGAAACAACTTTTTTTTCTTTCTATTTTTTGAATTCCATAAAGGAATGTAAATAAAATCTATAAAATAATACACAGACATGAAAAAATAATAGAGAAATATAATTTCCAATTTCTTATATCTCTCTACCCAAAGAAGTAGTCACTCTTTGATGTAAAAAAATATCTCTAAAAAAACTAGAATGTTAAGAATTCAATTCATGTAAATGACACTTATTAGGGAAAGACAATTGCACACCAAAAAGATTAATTGCTTAGAGTGAAAAAATATTGTTAGTAGTACCCATAAAATTAAATGGCTCTATGCAAGGACATGTTAGGTCAAAGCTTATAGCTATTTAATTAAAGAAACAAAATCTCATATAATTGAAAATCTCTTTTAAACTTAATTTAATAACCTATTCAATAATTATATTATATGTATATTTAATATTGTAATATTTACAGCTAGAGCATTTTCACCTATCTATGGTGTAGGTTGGCATACAATAGATTTACTTGGATCTTAAATCTAGAACATAATCCATATTTATTTCAGAGCTCAGCTTGCCTAAAATATTTTTCTCCTAAAAAGGAAAATATTGAATGGGAATAAGAGGATATTTCTTTCACAAACCAGCTGAGTAAAAAAAAATCAAATCTATGTGGTTACAACTAGTGATATTTTTCCATCCTATATACTGACAAATCTTATAGTTTGAAATAAATTCGTGTTTGGTAATAGGGTAAGATAAATTATCTCCTATAACTATTAAAATTGTAACATGTATATTATTTTTTATAAATATTTTTATGAAAATTGATTAAAAATGGCACATGTCATGATTTTAGTTGTTGATAGAAAATCTTATAATATGATGAAATAATTTATGATGTTATAATTTTTACAATAACTCTGAATGTCAATAACTGTTTTTCTAAGAAAAATAAATAAAATGTTAAAAAAAAAGAAACTAGGAATAGTGACTTTCCTTCGGAAAAATAGAAATGCTTTAATACAAAATTGTTATTCTATATATATATAAAAAGTTACACCTTATTATTCCCATATATTCTGAAGATGATGAATTCATTGACCCTAAGAGTAAAATTTTTAAACTTACTTTTCATTTTAGTCATCAATTATAGGGAAATCAATGGTTTAAATATACCCATTAATTCAAACCATTAGATTTCTCTAGAATTGATGGCTAAGATGTAGAGTAAGTTTAAAAAACTTACTCTTAGAGTAAATGAATCTCGTCCCTATCCTAAATATGAGTAAGACTCATCTCCATTAATGGAGAAGCAAATGACATTTTTATGTATATTTTAACGATAAAATTATAATCTTATTTTAAATAAAAATAATATAAGATATTATTTGGTTATTTTTGTTAGAGTGATATCTCCATACATATATATTAACATTGGTTGATGATTTGTTCAAAAGTGTGTATCTCCCCAAATAGAGAAAGCAACAAAGAAAGAAGGTATTAGAATGGATCCATGCCCCTTTGTGCGTTTAATGATAGAGTCACTTGCTCTTAAACTTCCCTTACCAACAAAACCATCACCGTCAAATTCCGGTGGCGTTCACCCTTCCACCACTCCTTGCTTCTGCAAAATCAAAATCAAACCTAACATCAACTCTTTCCCTTCCCAAACCTCTCTTCTCCCTCTTGTCTCTTCCTCCGACAAACTAGACACAGCCATCTCCGCCCCTGGCTTCCTCCTCGACTCCGCCGCACTCCGCCGTCTCTCCGGGAAGCCAGTCACTCTCTGTATCTCTATCTACTCTGGCAGCATGGGCTATATGTGTGGCACCACTGCAGCAAAGTTGCTGGGGCGTGTTACAGTGAATATTGATAACACGGCGAGTTCGTGGAATCGGTGTAGTACGTTTCAGAATGGGTGGCTTCGTATTGGGAAGGAGAAGAAGAATAAGGTTGGTGATGGTGAAGGGGATAAGATGATTCATGTTGTGGTCCGGTCTGAACCGGATCCTCGGTTTGTTTTTCAGTTTGGTGGTGAACCGGAGTGTGACCCGGTGGTTTTTCAGATTCAGGAGAATAATATCAGACAGCCTGTTTTTAGTTGCAAATTCAGTGCAGATCGCAATTCTAGATACAGGTTATTTCATATTATTCTTTTTAATTACATTATCTAATTTCACTAATCTTCTTTTCTATGTGTTTAGTGTAACAATTTTCGTGACAAATTTATCTATACTATTATTTATTTAATGAATGAAATATCTATGCACCCTTAGTTAAATATTTATACATAATTAAAACATTATTTATTATTCATATGTATTATTATTTTTTAATTGAATGAGCCTAAAATTGAATGGTGAATTATGAACTTGTCTATACATTTAGTTTGAATATTTAATCCCCATTTTTATATATAATAATTAATATAAAATATATAAATATAATTGTTGATGCTACTTATACATACTTGCTAACCGTAAATAATATGCGAGTATGAGCACAAATTACCTAATACTATATTAATAGTAAGCCAAATTATAAAAACTAGTATTTTTTCAAATATTAAATTAAAAAAATTAATAATATATATATATATATATATATTAATTTTATATTAGTCTATTTATACTTCTCTCTATATTTATTAGATATTCTATTACTGCATAATCTAACAATAAATTATGAGTATCTAATAAGTATATAAAATATTTAAAACACATATTGTAAGCAATACTAGTATCCCCCATGCCCATTTCATTTCTAGTTATTATCATATTATGTAATTTTGACATTAGGTATTTTTTATTATTGTATCGTGTATATTTTTTATACAACTATTAATAATTATATAAACCCAATATAATTAAAATTTTAGTTATATATAATGTGTAAATTAAAGTTAATTAAGGTTTTTGATAATTTGCTATTGTATTATATATATACATGTTTATTTTTTATAAAAAAAGTAAATATATTAAAGTATAATAAACTTAAATAAGAAGTTGAGGTATTGAATATAAAAAAATCAGAACTTAAAGTCATTCAACAAATGTATATTGAAAACGGTTTTGACTACAAGAAAACATTAAATGAATCTCTTTAATAAACATATTACTAAAAGAAATATTTGACTACTATAAAAAAATATAATCAAACAAGAAGTTATTGTATAGTTTCTTACCCGAAAACTTTGTACAAGAAAAATGTTTTAACGAATATAATTATTTTTACATTCTTATAGTTCAATTAATTGTTAAAAAAGGCTGACCATGTAAAAACTGAGGAAACTCTTTTTAACTACATTGACAAATATGTCAAATATGACTATATTTCTATTTATTTGTCCATTTTGAATCCTAAGTATTTTTCCAATTTAAATATTCAATGACATATTAATTATTATTTTTATATTCACTCTTACCTAATACTTTATTGATTCACATAATAAGTATATCAAATTAATGACAATAAAGTGAATATGTATATTGATAAAAAAACAATAAATATTATGTATATCCAACATAATCAAGATAATTTTTTTTTTGCAATGAGATAAATACTAACATAATAATTATTTTTGCGATCACAATAATTTCTTTTAAAACCTTGTGGTTCAGTCACTGAACTAAGGACAAAGGTCAAACACTTCTTAACTATATAGACAGATAATAATATCTGTTAAAATTAAACAAATATAATAGCAAAATTTTCATATGCAGAAATTATTAGTATAGTGATTTAAGTTGGAAAATTAGTTGGGGGAATAATAAGGTAGGTTATAGAATAGGGTGAGGTTTAGGCATGTGGGGGCTAGCTTGTTATTGTCAATATCTTTAGAGTTCATACCTAACCATAATCACATGCCAAGTAGGGTCTCACCTTATCCACCTCAATGCTCTTTTCATATGTTGCTTAGTTGTATTCTTATCATCACATTCATTTATTTGTTTCTTTCTCTTGTGAAAGAAACATGGAGAATTAAATGTTGCACCATCAAAGTTTCATTTTACATATGTCTATTTCCTTGGGCTGGCAATTCTATTTTTGGAAAACTGTCCTTAACATTACAATTTTGACATTATGAGAGTGAACCTTTGTCACTCCTCAAAATATACACAAAAATTATACCAAATTGACAGCTTCATACCAGGATAAGACAAATAACTTTATCGTTGCGTTGAAGCTCGTTTATAAATTGTTGTGTATGAATATATATAGGAATTGTTTCATGGTTTCTTAATTTGTTCTCCCTTATTGAAAATTCAGGCCTCATCCCTCACATTTCACCAACAACTCATGTAGAAGGAAAAGAATATTTTCACGTGTTAGAGAACGTGAAGGAAGGGAAAGAAAGGGTTGGATGATAATAGTTCATGATCTATCAGGTTCACCAGTTGCAGCAGCTTCAATGGTCACACCATTTGTCCCTTCTTCCCCTGGTTCAGACAGAGTTTCAAGATCAAACCCAGGTGCATGGCTCATTCTACGTCCAAATGGTGCATCAGTGAGTAGTTGGAAGCCTTGGGGTCGTTTAGAAGCATGGAGAGAAAGAGGTCCTGTTGATGGCTTGGGTTACAAGTTTGAGCTTGTAACTGAGACCAATAATAATGGAATCCCTATTTCTGAATCCAAAATTAGTGTGAAAAAGGGTGGCCAATTCTGCATTGATTATCAAGTTATGAAGGATTCTGGACTTGGTTCAAGGTTACCAGGTAAAGGATTTGTGATGGGTTCAAGTGTTGAAGGTGAAGGGATAATTAGTAAACCTGTTGTGCAAGTTGGTGCACACCATGTTACTTGCATGCATGATGCTGCTTTGTTTATTGCTCTCTCAGCTGCTATTGATCTTAGCATGGATGCATGCCAACTTTTCTCACATAAACTTAGGAAGGAACTTTGCCATGAAGAACAAGTTTCCTATTCATGATTACTACTTCCCTGAAATCAATTCATTTTTGTTCCAAGTTATGTATAAATCTACTACTACTGCAGTGATAGCCATTGTGTTACTACTACATATATATAGTGGAAATTTTGGTTTGAGCATAGAGATATATACCCATTTGTCACTCACCGGTAACACAATTTTCTCCTATCTCAAATCCGGTTACACTCATGAAAACATGATAAGTCAATTGAAAAATTTATACATTTATTATCGGGGAGGGATCCACTTACTCCAAAAAACACTTACTCTTCATCTTAGCCATCCAATCTTGAAAAATTCAATGGTTTAGATGTACTCACCAATTCAAACCATTGGATTTCCAAGAATGAATGGTCATGATGTGGAGTAAGTGTTTTTCCACTTACTCTTAGAGTAAGTGGATCCCTCCCCTTTATTATCTTTTATGTTTTATCTTCATTGTCATTAGTAAAGGACAACATTTGATTAATGACTTGTAACAATAGCTCTTTGTTCATCAATGAGAAACAGAAGCATGTTAAAAAATTTAATAACATGTTTTTTTAATGGAAATTTAATTTAATTTATTTAATAAATTAACTGTTTCTTATTGATGATAAAAGTGCTGAGTATATTTTTTTTTTGTTGCTTGAGGCTTTGGTGGATTGGAGTTTGTAAAGGTTGGTCCATATATCTTTATTTTTATAAATGCTAAATTTTATTTATTAGTCATTTCTTATGTCTATTAATATCAAAATGTTTAATAATGATTTCTGTTTTGGATCTTCTTCATTTTCTTTAATGCTTTCATGACATGCATAATAATATAGCATTGCATATAACTTTCCTGTAAATTTTATGGACTATTTTTTATATGATTATGACGGAAATTTTACATACATAGTGTAGTTGGTGTAACTTTAATTTTAATTACGAGATTGATGTAGTTTTTTGGATGTTGTGGATAGGGTCCACGAGATTGATGTAATTTACGAGATTCTCATTTGAATGTCGTGCATTGCAGACAAGACTTTTATTTTTTATAATATTTTTTGAAATCATGTACCCTAAATATGACTTCAATGTTAAATTATTAATAAAAGTATCATCTAGTCTAGTGATAATTGTTTTATATTTTAAGGTGGAGGTTCAAGGTTCAACAACTCATCTATTTTTTATTTTTATAATTTTGACATATTATTTGTACAAGAACTCTAATATAATATAATTATATTGCATTATATTCATTACCGAATTTTACACATTTCTACTTTATATTCTATATTCATTATGAGTTTTTTTAGTGTCATTATAGACAATAAAATAAGAATGACAATAATATGAAATGACACTCAAAATAAATAATGAATATACAATAAAATAGAAATGACACTCATATTCATTATTTATTTTGAGTGTAATATGAGAATTTAAAATGAGTGTAATTTTATATGAGTGTCATTTCTATTTTATTGTCTATAATAACACTAAAAAACACAAAATAAATAATGAATATAAAATATAAATGTGTAAAATTCGGTAATGAATATAATCATATTATATTAGTGTTCTTGTACAAATAATATGTGTCAAAATTATAAAAATAAATAGGTGGATGTTGAACCTTGAACCTCCACCTTAAAATATAAAACAATTACCACTAGACTAAAGAACTTTTATTAATAATTTAACATTGAAGTCGTATTTAGGGTACACGATTTCAAAAAATATTATAAAAAATAGAAGTCGTGTCTGTCATGCACGACATTCAAATGGGAATTTCATAAATTACACCAATCTCGTGGATCCTATCCACGACATCCAAAAAACTAAACCAATATCATAATTAAAATTAAAGTTACACCAAACGTGACATAGGGTAGTTAAACTACACTATACACCTAAATTTTCCGATTATTACTTGTCGGTTGACTTTATGTCTCAATTATTAAGAGATCATAATCTTTCAATGATAATGCCTCTATTAAGATGTTGGATGAGATCGAACAATGCAAACTTTGCCTAACTCATTCAACAAAAAACTCTACCTTATATTTTTATTTCTTTTATTAAAAATGAAATAGTTTTTCTTTAAGGAAGGCTAAAAAGAACAAAATGTTGTTCTTCCATAAATTTCACTCCAAAAGTAAAGAAAAAAAGTTATTTTCAAAGCTTCCTTCAAAATTCATTTGAAATAATATTTGGTTTGACATATATAATTTAGTTGAGATTAACATATTTAATTAATCAACCAATTTTAATGAACTAATTAACCCATCTGATGGAAATTTCAGGTTATTGTGATTATGCACTATACTACAACTTATAATATAAAAAGGATGTATGCAATGATAGTATAAGAGTTTTTTACACTATCGATACATCACCAATCATTAATTATTATTCACTCATAAATAAAAGTAATATAAACAAATGATAAATAATATACTAACTATATATATATATACATATCTTTAAAAGTTAGTCTCTATTAAAATATGTGTGTGACAATTATTTTAGGTCAATCATTGTTTTTCAGAAAGTAAAAGAGCCCAAATTAGGCCCATCATGGATAAAGCAAATTTTATCGTTGTTAAATAGTGAAGTTCTTTTCTTATGAATAGAAAATAATCGCCGGAAAACAATTTCCGTCAAAGGCTTCTTTGTTTTCCGGCAATGGCTCCCACCGTCTCATTCCTTCTCATTATCTTCATCTCAACGATCAGTTACATTTCATCGGAATCCGTAATCAGATTTCCGTCGGAGAAGGACCTCTCCGGCAGGTTCCATAAGGTTCGGGCAGAAGATGACTTGTACTGTGACAGCTGGAGGCTGGCCGTGGAGACGAACAATATTGGACCATGGAAAAGTGTTCCGGCGAGGTGCGTGAACTTCGTGGCGAAGTACATGGGCGGAGAACGGTACTCGTCGGATTCTAAAGTGGTAGGGAAAGTGTCGTCGGCGTTCGCGGAAAGCGTGGAGTTGGATGGAGATGGAAGAGACGCGTGGGTGTTCGATATTGATGAGACTTTGCTATCAAATTTGCCATACTACGAAAACAACGGATTCGGGTAAGTCAAAGATTCAATAATTTTGCAGCCGTTAGATTTGTTTTCTGATAAATTCATTTTTATATTTTTGATGCAAAATTGATTTCGTTGTGACTTTTTTTCTGTTTTTGGACCAAAGTATTTTAATATCTCAATTTATCAATATGTTTGTGTTCAACAATATACATGACATTCTTATGGTGGGCCCCACTCGTTTGTGAACCAATATGCCATGTTTCACATACTGATAGTGGGACAAGGGGAAGTGACAAGGGGAAGAAGGAGATGAGGCATAGTAGGGTTAGAAATAAATTAGGGTTTTGATATGATTGGATATTGAGGGAATGGGCTTATTTGGACGGTCCAACATATTTTTGACCTCTATGAACTCAATTTAAATAAAAGGTTATTTCTTTAAATAAAAGTTGAATTGTTTTCCTTTTTTTCTCAAAATTTAAATGGACTCCAAAATTAAGTTTATATATTTAAGTGAAAACAATCAAATTATTAAATCACAAATGATCTAAATTAACTATGGAATTAAATCAAAGAAAATTAAAATAAAATATATTATTAATTAATACTCAATGATAATAATATAAGTATAAAGAACATACAACACATATCAACTAATATCAAGTTACCATGGCCCTAGCATATGAAATGTGATTTGATGAATCAATAGGAGCAACCGAGTAACTTAAGCTAACTTAGTATATGGTTATACATTTCTCTGAATTTAAGATATTGCCATGCTTTAGTTAAGTAGTTACCTATGCTTTGGAACGAGGTTGCCATAACTCAAGTGAGTCACAACCTACATGAAGTGGCTATGTAACTAATAGATTTATAAGATAACAAGGAGATAAAGATAATCTAACCTAATATTACAAGAGAAATTCAAAGTAAATTTAACTAAATCATGGGATAGGATAAGTACTCTAACAAATGAGAGCAATACATGACAACGTTAATAATGATAAAACCATTCATTCTAGTCTTTGGTGCATGCGGTTTTGGGTTCAATTTCAGTGTTAAAGTTTAGGTGCTTATCAAATGCCAGTGGCTCTCTCAAATGTATGGAATTTACTAAATAGATGCTATTCATGTGGATATCATTAGTTAATTTGTAGCAGAAAGACATCTTTTTTTCCTCCTCAAATAGAGTTTCAATTAAAAAACACAGTAAAAATGATGCAATTAGACCTTGCAATCACAATGACTAAAATCCAAAACTGAAGATTGTTAAAGTTCATTTTTTTTTTATAAAAAAGATTTTGGTTAAGTTCATTATGGGAATCTTTTTTCAAACTCTGGACCACAGGAAAGAGATTTTCAACGAGACATCCTTTAATGATTGGGTGGACAAGGCTGAGGCACCAGCATTGGCAGCCAGTTTGGATTTGTATAACGAGCTTCTAGAATTAGGCTTCAAGATATTTCTCTTAACTGGGAGAAGTGAGCATCAAAGGAACGCCACAGAGACAAACCTTCTCTTGGCAGGGTACGACAAATGGGAGAGGCTTATCTTAAGGTACATAAATATTTGTTCTTCACAAATTATACAGTTCCTGTTCTTTTAAAACCTTGAACTTCAGTTTAAGAAATGCCTTGTTGATGAAACAGAGGTTCTTCTGATCAAGGAAAACTAGCCATTATTTACAAGTCTGAGAAGAGAGCACAGTTGGTGGAGGAAGGTTACAGGATCCATGGTAGCTCTGGGGATCAATGGAGTGATTTATGGGGTCATGCAGTTGCCTCCCGATCTTTTAAACTCCCAAACCCAATGTATTATATTCCTTAAACAGAGAGACAAATGGCATCTCCAATCTGCATTCAATTTGAATAATGAGAAGAAAAAAATATATGTACGTCCTCGTTTATATTTACTTATCATTGACTTTATGAACATTGTATGATGTGCTGATTATCTATAAATATTATTATTTTTTATAATTGCTTGATGTAATATATCTCGAATTCTCATTGATTTTCAAGGCAAAGTTATGTTTTTACAACATCTTGCAAAAGCTAAAAGCTTACGGTGCATGAGCATGACCACTTAGTGGAGATCTCCATTTTGAAGTACTAAATTAGTTCCTTGGGCCCATGTTAGATATAAGATAAGACTTGGTCCTTCACTATTCACAGGTTTCACCTAACAATACAAAATAGCTTAAGCTATTTGGATATTAGACTATTAGGTTATTTAGTATTTTAACCCCTGCGTGAAACCCTGTTAAATAGTTATTGATTATCTTGAATTTTATGTAGCCATAGTCAAAATGTTGGTGCCTCCATCTTAGGTTAAAATAACCTCAATCTCACCCCCTCAATGCAACTCAATAATATGCAACTACCTAAGAGTCTCATTGTACAAAACCTTATGAATCTTTACACTTATGAAATCTTTTACTCTAATTTGATGTTATGATTTTGATTGTAAAATTGATTCAACTATCCCATAATTAATAGTGAGAGATATAAAAATGGTGATATTTTGCACGAAGCTTCTATGGACCAGCTTCTATGAGGTCCAATGAAGTTAAAATACACAGTTTTACCCTTCGTTTATGAATACGTAGTTTTTAGGATTTGAACCTATAACTTTCATACAATACATAAGATATGATTTTACCTAGGGATAGTGTAGTAGAAACCAAAAACCAGAAAAAAGAACAAGCAAGTTGATATGTACCCCTTTAACATTGCTCAGAATGTTTCACCGATATTATGCTGAAATGTGATTAAACTGTTTCCTTACATATTTTTTTAGTTTAACCACAGGTATTCTCCCTACCCTATGAATAATGAACTAATCATTTTGGAGTGTGTAATTGCACTTCCCAAAAAGTGTCGCTCCACAAAATTAAATTTTTGATTTTTTGGTCGATTTGAGGATGCAGTGAGACCTTACAGCATCAATATGGTCTAGAATACTAAAATTATTTTAGAACAAAGTATGCTGATGAGCCTGAAGCTTAATAGACACACTATAAGTCCTGTGAATCTCAATGTGTACCAATCAAAAGGACAAAAGGAAAAACAAACTAGATCAATACAAATACTTTTATGTCATTGGAGATGGTAGGGGAAATTTAATTTGTAATAAATGATTGGTAGGTGGTAGCTAGTAGCTAATAATTGTGAGTGACTCGATTAACACACTCACAACCATTATGAGATTCTACAACAGCTAAGGTTATGGACTAGTATTTTACACTCTAATTGAACTCTAATAAGGTAATCATCACTCGATTAAACTCTAATTCATTCTATACTTCAATATGATTAAACAATGCCCTTTTCACCAGAGTAAGAAGATGAGTGTAGTATTGGAAAAATGAAAAAAAATGAGGTTTAAAACTTGTTTTAAGGATTGAATTCTTAACACTCGTTTTCATTATAAAACTTATGACTGTCTTATATGGGCTTCAGATCACAAATTTGGGCCTCACAGCGAAACGCTCATTGTGTACTATGCTCATTAACAGCCTATAACAAAGAAATGGGCTTGGATCCACAAACTGTTATTTTTTATGTTTAGTAATAATTAATTATCAAAGATTATATAATTTATAAGAAATAAATACATTATGTATCTATAAAATAATAAAAATGTTTTTGAGAATTTTATAATATAAAATTTCATTGATTAAATTTACAATAAATTAAAGTATTTTTTTTGGGTGAAGAAAGTATTTTTTTTAGTGTATGCAATTAACTATTTTTGCATATTAACCTATCTTGATAACATTACATATATGCTTTAGTCGTCTTATTTTATACTACATTTTTATTTTTGAAATGATATTTTTTTTCCATTTTATCTATAAAGACTGGTCTACCAATTAAATAACTACTCTAGTGGTGAATACAATTGTTTATAATATAAGTTTGCCATCACATATATGCACAATTTGTAATCATTTCAATGATACCTTATGGGTATGGTAGCTTGTATTAATTTTCAAGTATTGTCTAAATATTGATTTATAATAAATAGTGAAAAATAAGCAATAGTGAATAAAATACTTCACAACTCGTGTCTTCAATAAAAAAGAGTACACTAAAATTATATGCAAGTTATATATGATAAACAATAGTTGGAGCTGAAAACCATGAAGTTGTGGTAGGGTCTTAAAAATAAAAGCAAACTCAAACATGGACCCATGTGGAAGAATGCAAAAAAGTTGGGTAACGAACATGTTCTTATATTCCTATTTTCACTATCACTTGATATACATGGAACCTTATCTAACTAATCCTACTTACTAGAGACAAAGATCATTTCTTCCCAACGATATCTTATTTCTTGTCCTGACGATATTTTATTTTTAAAGAATTTCTTTTATTCATGTGACAATATCTAGTTGACCTGGGATAGAGAATGAAACACGACTGGAGATAGATAATCTTTGTCCGCTTACTAGTACCACTATGCTCTCCCATATATCCTCCATTTAAAAGCAACCAAAATCTTCCACAAAAGCTAAAGAACTGAATATCACCTTTTTGGGGATCCTTTAAATTTTAAATATTGGCATGTGGAGAGAGACACTATTCCCTCTTGCAAATTTCATATATCACCACCCCACCATCTATATTTCCATTCTTGTTCATTTATATTAGTTTAGAACATGCACACAACCCTAATTACTTAATTATAATGCCAATTTGTGAAGCATTAGTAAGATTCTCCAAGCATTTGATAACAGTAACATATCCAAAGTTTTATTCTATAAGGGTGCATTACAGGTATATATCTTGAATTAATAGTTAATTTCAAGGAGTAGAGTTATAGAAGTATATTTTATATCTAAAAAACAGACTGTATTTATACACACGATAATGATTATTTTAAATCTTTGACAAAATATTTAAGAAAACAACTACCTTTGGATCATATTTCCCTCCACATTACATTTCATTTAATTAATAGATATTGATGATATATTAACGAGTGTGTATACAAACACCAATTCTTAGGTAAGTTAATAGTTTATAAAAAAAGCACAGAAATAAAAGCAACTAAAAGTTTATTCTTGTCTTATTATTCCCTATACCTCTCTCTTTATTCCCTCGAGAAACTACAATGAAGTTGCCCCCTCTTCATCTTGATTTTAGCTTTTTAACATGCATGTCCCATGAAATAAAAGCTAGATATATAGCATTAACATGCACCACATTACTCTCTTGAAGATAAAAATATCGAATCTAACTTAGAATAAAGCAATAAAGAAGTGTCTGTCTCCTAGTATCACTTTCTTTCTTAACAACCAAATAAACATAAAAAAGGAACCTCGCCAACACAATGCAACTTGTATTGTTATTCAAAATCAATCTCAAAATTCTCAATCATATATGAATTTTGAACTTTGGTTCCCTCCTTCTTAATGACAAACATATACACAAATTGGTCCATAATTGGCTTTAGAGTAGTAAAGTGTAACTTTCTAAAATCATAAATTAAAACTGAATATATGATTTTTATGAGTATACATAGTCATTTAGGTAGTTCAATTCAAACACAGAGCAAGCGTTTGTCAGTTGAAGGGCCCCATCAAAACTAAAAGATCTTCTTGAAATTCATCTCTTAAAGTAAAATTTCTTTCTATTAATTTGGAAAACATCAGCACCAGTAAAAGCTCCAAGAGAGATGTTATTTAAAAAGAGAATGCACATTGTATTCGATGTTATGCACGAGACCAGCTAAGTGGAAATGCAAATTTAATTATCTTATTGGTTGCTTCTATACTCTATTCAATGCAAAGTAAGTAAAATAATGATTGATTATGGAACATATGTATATATGAACAAATATTCTATGTCCCAAACTAATTAAATTTCACCAAGTAATATAAAAATTGATTTTCTATTTTTTCTTTTAATTATGTGATACTTTTTAATTGGATTGAGATAAAATGAGACACCAAAAGTATGATAATTGATCTCTAACATAGCTGTGCATATGCATATACCCCATAAAAAATATAATATATTGGATACAAAATAAGCTAGCTAGCTTGTTTAAAAATGCTATGAATTTTAATATTTATGCTCTTATATTACTTAAATCACGTTTCTACAAACCAGAGTTTTAAAGCATGCATATATATGATAATGAATTAATGAAGATATTGATAATTTCATATGATTAGGCTCAATATATCTTACACATGGTGTAAAATGGGTTTAAACACCTTTTCCTATTTTATCTTTGATATGTATTTAGTGACCAGGACTCTGATTTGGACTGAAGCCATGAAACTACCTTAACTTGGGGCTTGCACTGCTTTAAAGTTGTTAATAGTATTTCTAAAACAAACAATATTAATGCAAAAGATACATGATTCCTTGATTCCTCTCTATAAACCTTTAAAAAAATCTGAAAAGTAGAAAGTGGAGAGCGTTAATGACAAACTCTTTTAAACATTTTCTCCTATATAAACAGTATAACTATGCATAAACTTAAAAGGAACTTATTATAAGAGATATTTTACTAGAATAAAAAGTGAGTAAGTTACAGCACAAGTAACAAGGTGGTCTGCATATTGCACAAACTCATTGGTAATTAATATATTTCTGGTATAAACAAAACAAGAAAAGGGAAATTATACAAAAAAATTTGAAAATAATAAAACAATATGAATAATAGGAAGGGATGATATATAATATTGTAATAAAAAGAGTGATGATTTTGATGCAGCTAGCATAGGAATATATAGGATGCATTTACTTTGGGTCTTTGGTTCTCCCTCTCCATGTGTCAGAAATGAGAGCAGCCTTTTCTTGAGCTTCCTTTCTTTTCTTTTTTCCTTTGTTTTCTCTTTGATTTGATTTTCCTTCTTTTTCCCCTTTGTTCTTTCTACCTTTCTTTCCAGCTTGTCCCCTCTTGCAAACTCTTAGTTCCATTGCAAAAGAAAGAAAAGGAGCAAAATTACTATGGATGGATGATTTCATAGTCTTTTTGTTGTTGGAGGGAAACTTGAGTGAGGCTTCATCTATTAATGATGATGACAATGATGTTGTATCTATACATGGTTTTTGTTTATTTGGTCTATATATGGTAATATATGAATATCTCTCTTCTTTTTTTGTTCTCTCTTCTCCTACTACCCATGATGATGATGATCGTTCAGGTTGCCAGGGTCTGGCCAATAAGAAGAGTACTTCAACCATTCAGCCTCTTGTGGGTTTGTGATTGATGATTCCTGCAAGGGAATCTCAAATAATAAACAAGTTCAGGGTTAGGGTTTGTGCAATATTTAACATAAGTCTTTCTTTTTTTTATGAAAGGAAAAAAGATTTAACTTTAAGATCAAATCATGAAATGAGTTGAAAAGATATTATAATTCCACCAAATCATTTGAACCATGAAAATTTCAAAAACTAAAGGATAAAAAAGTTTAATAAAACCAAAGCAACCAAATTAGCAATTACTAACTAAAGGAGACAATATTACTTAAAACAAACTTAACATAATTTAATTGAGTAAGGATCTACTCCAATATTAGAAAAACAAATGTTTCAAAAATAAAGCAAAATCTAACTTGCTATGATACATTTATCCTTTTAATAACAATGAATAACATTTTTCCATTGAAAATAAAAGGATAAACAAAAACTTCCCTTTCTAACCTGGGAGAGGATCCTTCCTCAATTTAATCATATCCTTTGTAAGGGGAAGAGAAGAGGGAGGGAAATATGAAATTGGAAATTGACATGTGTTCTTTATATACACACCAAACAACTAAATGTCATTAAACATGTTTGAACTATGATCATCTCTAGAAATGATTTCTTGTTTTTAAGGTTAAAAATATTATATTATTGTAAATAAAAAGATAAAAATATCATAATATGTTTTTTTTTGGTACCAATTCCCTCTCTAGGAGAAAATCCTTATTCAGTTTTTCTTCTTCTAAGGGTACTTAGATTTGGACCCAAAAAGTTGTACAAAAATTTGTGCTATTACTTGTATACTTTAATAATATTGTTTGTTAAAATGATAAGGTCATCAAATGGGCATTAATGAAAATATTATTTTTATTTTCCTCGATGGCCCATTAATGAAAAAAGTCACAATCATATTTTCCAAATCTGAGCTTGTTTATACATAAGAACAAAAAAATGGAAGGCTAATTGAAAATTAGAAGCAATGGGTCAAAATAGAGAAGATAAGTTATTTCCCTTTGAACTTCTGCACTGCATCGGTCCCACATTCTATCTTACTATTTTTGCTTTCTTAATACAAATGAGAAGGAAAACATACTCAAAACAAAAGCAGAAAAATGTTTCATTTGATTTATTTATTCTTTGCCCCCTTTTGCTCTCTATTGTCATTACGAGACACAAAGTGCATATAATTCTGAGTCAAAAAGTTGTTTGTTACCTCTTTGATATCACTTGAAGTGCCCCCCATGATGAGTTCCTCTAAACCAGACGCAGACCTTGTTCCTAGATTATGATGTTGTTGCTGCCATGTGTGTAGATATAATAGATGCATTTCAAAGGTCAACAATCAAATTCCAAACACACATTTTAATCATCATGTTGAACAACAATCAAAAAGTGAAAAGATAGTTTCATGCTTGTGATTTATTAGTATCAAGCACTCAAAAAAGGTTGACTATATTGTTAATGGGTCTCATGAATAAGGACTAGATTGTCTGTCCTCAATCAATTAAAATATATTATTTCAATTTAAAAAATTAAATATTCATGACATTTTCTATTTTTGATTCATTTGAATTGGTTCGAAACAGACTTGAATATGTGTTTGAAGACATCAAATTCGTGAACCGATTTTTTCTTTCTTTTTCTAATTTTATTATTAAGAAATATTAGTTACATACTCCTGATAAATTTCTTCTATTTCTAAATAATAATGATATTTGAACTTTCAAAAAATTTCATCATTCATATATTATACCCCACCTAGTATAATTTTGAACTGTTGTATTTTTTTAAAAACAAGTAAAACAAAATATGGAGAAATTTCTGTAGTACTTGATCAATACAGCACCAAAAGTCCGATATCAAAATAAAAAAATATCAGAGATTAAAAAAATATTTACTCTAATTTTTAGAGTGCTTGAGACTTTTGTTTAAGGATTTGATTGAATGTAGACATTTTTGTTGGAGTGGCGTTTTTCAAAACCCTGGACTCCTATTGTGACTTTTTTTGTTGAACCAGAATTAACATCCGTAGAGGATTGACAATCATGCTGAAGCTGAACAAATTACTATGACAGACAAAACTTTCTCATCGAATATTTGATCATGACATTTTACTATCTGGGTTAAAATTAAGAAGGGAGAGAAATCATAATAATGTTGAAGAAATGAGTTTGAGTGATGAATAATGACCTGAAAATGTTGATTTTGTTGGAGCATAATTCTAGAGACATGGTAAGCATTATCGTCGAGAATGATGGATGTGTGGTGGAGGGAAGGCGGAGAGATAAGTGTAGAGATGGGATGTGAAGGCCTATTGATATGAAAGGCTGATGTTGCAATTTGATGCTGCACATGTTGCTCTTGATGTTGCTGCTGATGTTGTTGTTGCTCTTGATGTTGCTGATGATGTTGTTGTTGTTGCTGTTGATGTTGCTGATGATGATGAGCTATAAGTTGGGGTCTCTGCAGTTCGTGTACTTCTTCACATGAGCCTGATGCATGGATTTCTCTTGCTGTAGATGCCTCCCCTATTCCAACCTACAATAAACACCCTCATATGTAACTTTTAACCATATACTTATATTAATATCATCCAATTCTCCTGCTAGCTAGGTTGTCCATTACCCACCTTAGGATATTGTTTCATTTACCTTAAAATATTAAGGTAAGAGCATCATTTGATGTCTATTAGATTTTTTTATGAAATTATAAAAATACAAAAATAGGTATGAAATAAAAATAAATATAATGTTCAAAAGTTGATATAAAAATAATAGCCACTTCATTTCTTTTTCAACCTATGTAGACATATTAGCTCTAACTGTGAAATAGTGCCTTGATTCAATTAATAAGTGTTATCTTTTGTGATAAGTAAAAGTAAACAACTAAACAAGTAGTGGTTGGGCTGACACTGTAATTAAGGTCCATATGATTTCATGCGGTGTATGCAAGCAATGGTTATATGTCATCGATCAGCAGCTACATGTTTTACACTTTTTTGTACATCAAACTTACTTACCAAACAAATTCTGAAATTCAGTGAATTTATTTTAACATCAATATAGATTATAGGTTAAACATAATTTTCATTGATAATCTTTAAGTGCATAAAATTATATATGTACCTCATCAAAGCTTTTCCTGAAAGGCATGAAGCTGAAATGATCAGATTTAAGATGTTGTTGAATATCTAAGGCATGAGTGAAACTTGTTATTGGAGAAGGGACACCAACAACAACAGACATCTCATCTCTATGAGTCACTATTTCCTTTGAAGAAGAACAACTTCCACTTCCACTGTCCTTTCTACCACTATTATTATTATTAGGTACTTCACCACTTCCTTCACCAGTTGTTGCTGCACTTCTATCAGACCAATTACACTGTCTTGGCTGTGTTTGATAGAATATCTTTGACACCACAAGCTCTCCTTCTTTCTCTTCTTCATTCTGGCCTAGATGGTATTGGTGCATCACCCAACTTGTCTTCTCAGGTTTTCTGTTTTTACCAAAGTTGGTGTATAGGACTAGAATTTTCTTACACCCTTTCTGTTTTCCATTCACCATTACTGGCCTAGTCTTACCTGTCTTGTGCCACCTTGTTTCTCCACCTTGCAAGTCACACTCGTTTTGAATCTTTCTTCTCTTTCTTGTTCCAGTTGTATAAGCCTTTGAGGGTCTGTGGAAAAAGTGTCTGCTCAATCCATCTCTTGTTACTCCTACAAGATATGTCACACATCACACAAAATCAAAGTTAGGTTGCCTTAGGTGAACTGCATGATAATACCATTTTCATTCAGTGTATGTTTCATCTCACTTCTATTTATATATTCATGTAATATTTTTTTATATTAATAACTCATGCATAAATAATATATATATATATAATTTTTAAATTGTGATCACAATTATATCCAAGTTTAATTTATTGTAATAATTATAAAGGTATCTTGAAAAATAAGTCGTCAACGTAACTAAAATTGTGACGCTGATACAACTAAGTTGGCTAGAAAAATGATAACATTGTGACCTCATTTACGGTTACGAATCTTAATTTAATATTGTTTTATATATATATATATTATATTAAAACTAGGAATATAATAGAGAATAGCAAAGATGAAAGTTAGAAAGAGGTGAATTGATTTGGAGCATTTGAGGATGTTTCAGACCTGGAAGTTTCTCAGGATGAGTGTAACAAATACCATCTTCTCCTTCAATAGTAGGAATGAATTCATCAATCAAAGGGTGTGATTTCATATTCTTGGACTCCACCTTGGCTTCAAGGTGTTCTATTAATTCTTGGTCTGTTGGATCAAACTTCACTCCAGCAGGTAGGCCTACCCAATCCTGCACTCTCCATTGAAATTCAATTTAAATAAATAAAATAAAGCAGAAGAAGAATATAAGACAAAATAAAATAAGAGAAATAAAGATGACGAAACCTTTTAACAAATACTAATAAAAACTTCAGTTATAGCTATAGAGAGTAGAGAGCCTAAGGTGAGAAAAGAGAGAAGATATTAAAATTAATTACAGAAGTCCAAAAACAAAAGCAGACATATACATGTACCATATGCTATACTTTTTTTGTATATATGATACTTCATATAAATTGTAAAAAGCTTTTGTTAGAAGGCAAGAATATTATTATTGAGATATGGGTTGAGTGCTTTATCAATATATTTCTTTGCTTATAAAAAAGTATTATTGAGATTTTTTTCCATACCGGTTTTGATTCAAATTTGTGTCCACAACCAGGGCACTGCTTGGATCCACACAGTTGATGCTCTTCAAGCTTTGCATCTATCAGATCAGAGCTACTCACAGAACTCATGTTGTTGCTCATCTTATTCATTTTGGTGTAGTATTTGAGAAGATGCTATATATCTCTCCTTTATGAAACAAGATGATGATGCTTCAGTATTTTGTATTCTTTCTCTACTGAATAGTTCACAACTCAGCATTTGTTCTCTATGCAACACAAAAATACAAGAGTTTTGTTGAGATAGATCATAGCAGGAAAAAAGTTTTCCAAAAGATCAATAGAAGAAGAACTTGGATAAAAATAAAAGGCATATAAGATCAATAAGAAGTTGGTTTTTGCTGATCATTTTTTTTCAAGTTTATGAACTATATAGATACAACGAAATATAGACTTGAGTCTTGAGAATATGATGATCTGATTGAGAAACTAGAAAACAGCACAAATCAATAATCAAAGAGAAAAACCTTGAATACAGACACATACAATAAAAAAAATAAAAAAAAATAGTTCTTAAGGTGCATCTATATAATATGTGCCTATTCTAGAGAAGAAAGGAATTTAATAACAAGAAAATCTGTATAAGCCAGATGTAAATATGCAAGGAAAAGAGGAAAAAAGAAGGATAAGAAGGAAGAAAGAAGAAATAAGGAAGAAGAAAAGATGGAACTATAAACCTGCTTTAACCATGAAAAACACCATACTTCCCTCTCAACTTTAACTGAAGCTAGCTAGCAAGTGAGAAAAAATAATAATGATAATAATAAAGGAAAAGGTGGCAGCTGCATCAAATATACATATATAGTAGTACCTTCAATTTCTTTGGTAATTGAACAAGGGCATGTATCATGTATGGAGGATGTTTATGTATGAGAAAGAAAGAAAGAGACAAAGAGAAAAAGTGAAGCTGAGAAACAGGATAGAAAGAAAGAAAACCCGGTTGGTTTTTTCTAACTAAAGCTAATAGTTTTGCTTCTCTTTCTTCTCTATCCTACTATACATACAAATACTACTACTGTGTCTCTCTCTATACTCTACACCTTCCATTGAAACTTGCTTCACTACAAAAGTAAAGTAAAATTCCCACTTTATCCTTGCTATTCATCATCTTTTGACGCGCTTGAAATTATATTAATATATATATATATATGTGTATTTTTAAGGTAGTTCAAATAATTTTACATATATGAAGAGATAATTTGTATGGTTAATATGAGAACGTCTCACCCCAAAATTTTATATAAAAAAAATAAACAAAAGGCAAAAGATAATTTTTATGTCTAATATGAGAATGGTTCACTCTAAAATTTTACCTCAAATTAAAAGAATCGAGATAATTTGTGTCAATATTTGGTGTCTCGTTGTATTTCAATACAATCAACAAATATCAACTAATTAAGAAAATAAATCATAAAACAGAAATATTTTTATTTTTTATTACGTAGTATAATATAATTAACTTAAGACACATAATTTTTTTTTTAGTATATGTGATCCATGGTGAAAAAGTAAAGGCACAAAACCACCATGTCTCTATATGTTAAGGACTAGAAAAAAGGCAACCTGGCAACATTTTTTGCGTGCCCATGTATGTGTAGTATTAACTGTATGGTCTAAATGATGCTTCACACATATATTTATTTCAATTCATATTAATAGAGGTATTAATATTTAACATAGTTTAAATAACTTTATCTACATGAAACTATAATGTGTATGTCTAAGATGAGAAGGCACCGACATTTATTTAATATTTAATGCATGAGAATAAAAATGTAATACTAAAAAGTAGGATTTTTTGTGTTTTCTTATTTTGAGATATTTTGTTGGCAGAATTAGTGAGAAGGACCATTTACAATGCAAAATTAATAAGCATGGGAATTAACTAATCTAAATGTTTATTGACTATTCCAAATAATCATTGTTAATAATCCTTAATGTTAAGTTTATATTGTTAACTGTATTTCCCATATTAAATTTCTGCTATAATTACATAAGTCTTGGTTGTTTGTTAGCTTGATAGAATAAGTACTAGTATATGACTATAATAATGTGAACACTCACAAAGCTTAGAAGCTTGAGTAATAACAATGGTATCAGGAAGAATTAGTGTCTGGCTATTTTGGCATGCATATATATAAGAGATTAATATGAGAGATATATATAATAAGTTTTTTGAAGAGTTAGAGAGAGTGTGAGAAGAAGATATAAATAGTGGAAAGGGGGATGGATAGAAACTCACATGGGCATTGAGTTGGAGTGCTGATCGATAATGATGCTATTGCCATGAATGTTTTGCACAAACCAAAGAGTAGAAGAAGAGATATGAGTAGTGGCAAGTATATATTACAAGGTTGCTTGATAAGCAAGATAAAGCACTCTACTTCATGGACCACACCCTCCTACTCTAATTATTATAATATTCTATTATATATGCTAATTATAAATCTATGCTAAATCACATGTTTTTTAAATAAAAAATAAATCTATGTAACTTGGACTAGAAGCACCAAATAGTTTTATAAACCGCAAAGAATATAACATATAAAATGTAAAGATTAGTTCTGTTTCTGAAAAATATAAAATTAAAGGATATATTTAATTAGTTTATGAAAAGTGAAAAGGGTATGTTATTCTCTAAAAAATCCAAAATGTAGGTTAAACTGCTCACTAATAAAAACTAAATTGTCAATAGCTTATTGTTTTTCTTGGAACAATAATATTATCTCAACAAATATTTGATGTCCCATGTTATCTCTCAAATCTTGTCATTTATGTCTCAAATCCCATAAATGTTTAAAATTTTAATAGTTCATTAATGCGATGCATAATTTGGTGATCCTATCTATTATCTTCCCTTTATTTTATTTTGCTATCTTCTTCAATGAGTCCTAGTGATACTTATATCTATTATGGGCTTATATTAAGTATTGATTCTGGACAAATTATGTATATATAAGAAGTAAAAGTAGAGCCACACCACTATATATATGTGGGTCCAGCATGAAAATCTTATGCCCCATAAAGTATCCTAATCAGATGATGGCTAGGTTTCACGTTTATAACAACATTCTTTGGAGCAGTCAAGTTATAAAATGATGGAGGGTCCCTAATGATGTTTGCAGTATACATACATGGTTATGATTACCCCTTTATCTACTGTCTTTTTCCTATTTTTGTTTTTCTTTCTCCTTGCAATTTGCAAGCTTTGCTTTTATTTCATGTAAGGAAATTAAATAGATTTTTTGCCTAAATATCATAGTCGGGACCTAAGGAATATATCCTCATTAATCCTATCTTAAGTGATATAAGAGATATTTGGACCAAGCCCAAAACCATACAAAATATTCTACTCGTAAAACATCATTTCACATTATGAAAATATAAGGTCAAGAGAAATAAATATGAGAGAACCATGCTTTGATTAGGATAGATATCACATGTCCCAAGATTTGGTGTCTCGTTGTGTATCACTCTAATAAAAAAAATGTCAACTACTTAAGGAAAAAAATTATAAAAACAGAAAACAATGTGTTTTAATTACTTGGTATGATATAATTAGCTTGAGATATTGAAACAGAAATTTTGTGAGGACATGAGATGATTGTTGCTTTGATTATCCATTTAAGTTGACGTTTGACTAACCAACCCATGGAGCCCATATATCCTAATTAATACAGTTTCATTTTGTTTGCTTTGCATGAACCTTATCAAATATTCCACTGTTTATAAATTATATTTGTCATCTATAAAATGGTTTGGTGACAAATTCCCAATCAAGGAATATAATCTCTTATACTAATGATAATTATAGAAGAAAAAGGAGAATTTAATTTTATACACATAAGTATTCCAAAATTCTATTTCTTTTCCTTCATAATCTTTAAGAATATTTCTGGTGGGGTAGTAGTACATTAGTACAATTTTGATACTTTGTTTATGTATATTCTATAGTGCTAAGGAAGATTTAGCGAAGAGCAGTTTTGTAATTATAGCATTCTTGCAGAAACAATAATGTCTAATATTGTTATCCATTTTCATGTAAATGTTATCCTTTAATTGATTTTTTACATAACTAATAATTCAATTATAAAAATCCAATTATTCTCATGATCAAAAGTTATATATTAACATCAATGATTAATATAATACAGGACACAAATTTGACAGCATCATGAGGGTTATATATGGTTCATCTGATTGACATGCCATAACCTTTTCCCATCTTTGGGGAATAATAAATCAGAGAGTTCTAGTTTCCAGCTACAACCTTCTTCATGATCATTTCAAAGTATAATATTTTAATCAACTCTCAAATTTCTTACCGAACTGTTAAGTAGTTTCCAGTTTTCACCATCAACCAAAATATGTGTATTAAAAGGTACCATGCATCTATTAAGGTTATTATATATATTATTATTTCAAAAGCTAGAGTCCAAGTTGCACACAAAAAAGTGGTAACCAACATGTAGATGCTAATGAATGAATTAATATGTGATAATTCATTCGTTATAAGGTGAAAGATAAAGACAATCACATAGGCCAAGTACTTCTTTCACTTTTATTTTGCCAAGGAAACAGCATAATCTAATCTCATTTTCCTAGCAGGAGAAGGCTAGGTAGGCTATATATGTTGATATATTTTTTTGTACTACTAATGATATCTTTTCATCATTTTAAGGTGCGTGACTATCCCTCCCAACAATTGTATCATTCATGTTATATGTTGATATGGGCAAGAAATTTATGAGATCCACTTATCGTTTCCTGTGGCATGGTGGGCCTCTGTGTAACATTGCTTGTGGGGTGGAGTTCTTTGATGGGTGAGAGGTTCTGAAAACTTTAGTGATTCATCAAAATCAGGCTATACTCAAAATCCTCTTAGATTGAAGACATAAACCGATATCCTCGTCGGTATAAAATTTATACATTATCAGTTCATATATATTTTTCTCTATTAATATATGAGCTATTGTTTAACAAGAGAAAGTTTACAAGTTTAGTACTATAAGATATTGGAAATTACAGATGTGGGTAAGGTATGACCAATGATATAATGGGAAACATAAAAGTTTATATTAGTTTATCTCCTAATTGCTTTCTTCCATCTTACTCGTCAAAATATTGGTTTTGACCACTTGAAGACCAAGCTAATTTCTTGAAGAAAACCATGGCATTTTTGGCAGGAAATTGCATACATATTAGATATGTCTATAGTCATGGAGAATAATTCTTGCAAGACAAGAAAATCAAATACCTCTCGATAAGATGTCACACTATAGTATAGTTTTTGAGACATATAACAAAGAAAACTTCCTATTATATGTGATAATTGTTAAAATGGTTGGAGTCATGCAAGAAGCTTTCTTGATTGACAAGAAAGATGAGAAAAGACATGCATGAATGAGAAAGAAAGCTTTAAAGAAAGCTAAAGAAAGAATGGAGAATCAAGACTCCATTTATTGAATGTATTGATGAAAATGAATGAGATGAAGTGAGTGAATTATAAAGATTAAGGGTATGTCCCTTTATATACAATTTTGACTAACTAACTCAAGTATCACAACTAACAAAATGAAAGCATTCCCCCCTTTATACACATTTATCTTTACAATAATTATGTCTAATAGGTGAATGAGTTGAGTTTATGAATCTGAAGGTCACTTTTTGGGTTCTGAATATTAGCTCCTAAGTGCTCTGACTCTGTCTGTTATATATATCAGTTAACAACTTTTGTTAGAATAAGGTTTCTAAGGTTTAAGTTAGAAAAGGTGAATTAAGTAAGAGTAGTTTTTTCTAGATAAATGTGAACATGCCAAAAATTTCTATCCAATGCTGAAATATGTATACTGAATTAAGTAAAAGATTAATTTTTTCTAGATTACTGTTATGTTTAGAGGAAGTTACCATGTAATTGTGCAGCATGTTTAGGTTTGTGGTGGTTGTCATTTTCTCTTTGCTATTGGCAATGTGGTAAGTCCTTCTGCTATTGGAGCTTGTTGGGTTTTATGTTCCATAAATTTCCTAGTTTGTCTCCTTACTTGCTTTCAAAAAGTTTTTTCTTTTCTTCTTTACATTTTCTGAAACTAGTTTCCATTAGAGATGTTTTTTATTTGCTCTTGTTCACATATTTGCAGTGTGAGCTTGATATCATGTTTCATTTAGAAAAGGCACATTCTATGTTGGAGGAAATGGTCATGAATGGTTGTATTTTGGATAAAACATCTTAGAAAAAGAAAAGGAAGGGCATGCCTGGTAATTTATGTATCATTATACTTGAAGCAAATAAAAATTGCTGAACAATGGAGCACCACTTCCTATGGCACTTGAGGCTTGAAAAACATCAAGGCATAATGCAGGTTCAACTGCAGCATCAACAGCATGATCAACCTGCCTAAGAATTAAAGCACCAACTTCAAAACACCTACCATCATCAGCTGCAACAACTCCTACCTCTGATTCAATCTTAACTTTTGTCGCTTTTGACAGATAGCCTCACAACTATAAAAGAACGAGTGTAATATATATGTATTATCAGTGTAGGTAAAATGTTTTCATTGATCTTTGCTCTTTCCCAAAGTAGAATTGGTAACTCAGTGGCAACTCAAACTCTCTTCATTTTGCATATTAAATTGTAAGTTGTTGCTGCAGGATGAATCTAGGTGGTAGTGCTGGCTCATGTTAGGAAAAAAAGGTAAATGTGTGTATATTTACTGAAGTTTATCATTTAAGTTCTTTATCACATGCTTACTGTCAAGTATGCCTATAGTAATAATATATAACATGGATATAATTTCTTTTCAATTTTCCTTAGTTTGAAAAGTTTCTGTTTTACAAAAAACAATTCTAGGGGGTAGGCTCTTATGAGGTTGTACAAGGGGTAAGTGAAGGGGGAGAAAAGAATGAAGGAAAAACGGCATGGCGCAATGTAGAGATTTGAATCGGAGTGTGTTCATACTTTTCAACCTGAATTGATCAATAATTAAGCTGCAGCAGGATATCCACCCTTTCTAGGGTCACTTACTGCTGTTAGAGTGCCAAGCTTTGTATGTGAATTGGTGTCTTTACCAATCTTCCTATTCATGTTAATAGGGTGTTTAATAGTTTGAACTACAAGCTGAGTGATAGCTAGTGCTGGAGTCTCATTCAGTTGATGACCTCTCTCTTCTAGGAAAAGCCTGCTTTCTTCTGAAAGCTCAATGTGTTCACCATCATAAGCGGTCAAGTTCTCATATCGAACCACGTTTGGTATTAGCTGCATAAGATAAAGATCCATATTAGATTGCAGTTAGTTAGAAGCATCAAACATTAAGAAAAACCTTTGAGTGAAAGACTAGTGCTAGAACCTTGTGATAGATCCTTGGGCTCTGAACTGCTTCCAGAGGATTCATTCCCTTGATGAAATGGTTAAGAAAGACTTGAATCACTGCTGGTATAATGTTCATGCCACCGCTGCCTCCAATTACACCAACCAACTGGTTATCCTGCCAAAGTAAAGTAAGATAAGGCTCCTTGCTCCCCAAAAGTAAAGATGTTTATTTGTTTTTATCTAGGAAAATATATTGATCTTCATTGAGATTTGACTCAATTACACTTGATATTTTTCTTGTTTTCAAAATTAACAGACCCTTCTTAAGGCTTATATTATCCTACGCTTACTCCATGATGTTTATGTTGTCATTACACTCATACCCTCTATAAACCTCAAGGGAGGTTAGTGTCACTTTGAAAAAAGGATGTCAAATATCATTAAATCAAACCTTAGCAGAGTTCATTATAACTTTTATTTTCTTGGCTGACAACTAAATCACTTCCATAGCTTGGTAAAGACACATTTTGTATAGGGAAAACTATTGTGTCACCCGAAAACAATTGCTTATCAAATTTTAGCCATTTGTGACAAACTTCACAATGAGCAACCTGCAAGCAATACCTTTGTGATGATAATAGGAGTCATGGAAGACAATGGTCTTTTGTTTGGTTCAATGAAATTTGTTGGAGCAGGAGGTAGTTTATCAGGGGATGTCTCAGTAGGTGTAGAAAAATCATCCATCTCATTGTTGATTACAATACCAGTTGAAGGAGAAAGAACACCGGAACCAAAATGTGCGTTTACAGTTGTCGTCATTGATACAGCATTTCTATCAGCATCCACAATACATAAATGACTTGTTCCATCATCTCTAAGTTGACTCCACCTGCTATGCATAGTTATAAGTAGCCTTTATATTAACAACCTTTTTACTTTACAATGATATGTGGACCGAACCTGTTCATATAGTACTCAGGAGGGAAAGTAGTGTTATCAAGTATCTTGTGCTGAATAGTTTTGGCAAAAGATGGAGAAAGCATATCAGATACAGTACCACTAATTTTCACAAAGTTGGGGTCACCTAAGTTCATTCGTACGGCATACATGTGTTTCAGGGCTTCTATTAGTCTATGCAGTCCCAGTGTTCCCTTTGCAGCATCATGACTTCCATAGCTGTCCAAAATGTTTAGAACCTGTTGATGTCAATACCAGATATTGTTCTCTATTTAGTTCATTACATAAACATCACAGAATGGAAAAACAAGGGTAATGATAGGAATGTACCCACCAGAGAAAGACCAAGTGTTCCACTTGAAGGAGGTGGCATTCCATATATAGTATATCCCATCACATTCACAGTCACTGCATCTGTTATTTCCACCTTGTAATTGTGTAAATCCTCCATTGTTAAAATACCACCAGCTTCTCTGACATCCTTTACTAACTTCTCACCAATGGTTCCATTGTAGAAAGCTTGTGGCCCTTGCTCTGCCACTTCCTCCAAACTGCGACTAAGTTCTACATTACGACACAAGTCGCCTTCTTTTAACATATTTCCATTAGGTGCATATACATTTCTTAAGCCAGGATCGTTAATTATCTTATTTGAATCTTTAGCTAAGTAATGTCCAAGAGTGGGAGACACTAGAAAACCATCTTTAGCAAGTTTTATAGCTGGTTCGAATAACGTTTTCCATGATAATCTTCCATGCTTTAACCATGCTGCATGAAGACCAGCTAACTCACCAGGAATTCCCATTGACAAGGCACCTGATTTCTTATCTTCCGGATTGTTCTGGTACATATTCTGTTCATTGACAATTTCACATTTACATATTTACACAAATATGAGTTGCATTTTTTTAAAAGATTTGTGTGAGCAAAATGATCAAATATTCAGAATGGTATAGAATCTGCTAGCTTACAACATGTGTCACAGTATCAGTATAAGTAAGCTGATAGAAATTAGTGGAAATGAAGAATGAAGTCAATGGCACTATAATAGGGCATTTTAGCTTCCTTTGATCCTAGTAGCCAACAAACATTGCTTATATCTTTGTTTCTTGTTTGAGTATTTTGAAATGTATGTATATACAAAGAAGACAAAAAGTAAATGAGACATGGAGATAAGTTATATGGTATCAAATAGGATGTTCAAAATTTGATTTTCAAATAATAGGGCTCTATCTTCAATTTACATGTTAGTTTGGTTCCAATTGCTTCAGCAATTTCAATGGTGAGATTTAATAACTTGAATGGTTTATCAGAAAGAGTTAACCTCAAACCTGTGAGGCCGCTGAAGGAGCAGTTTCCCTCATGTCAAAAGCATCGGTTTGGGAGGTCGAAGACGACCGAACAACCATGAAAGAGCCACCTCCTATACCACTTGAGACTTGAAAAACAACACCAAGGCATAATGCAGTTGCAACTGCAGCATCAACAGCATGACCACCCTGCCTAAGAATTGAAGCACCAACTTCAGAACACCTACCATCATCAGCTGCAACAACTCCAGCTTCTGATTCTACAATGTTTGTCACTCCCTCATTATATTTCTCTCTACCTCCTATTACCCCAAATTCTAAACTTATGTTGCTTCTCACTGCTAGCCCCACAACTGTATACAATTTTGCCAAACTCAATATGACAATCAAATTGTGATAGTCTGAATCATAAGTTCTAACACAGTATTTGAATATATCAATCCCCAACACATTTTTTTTGTCTAGATTCTGCTCCACATTGTACTTATGTTTCATATTATTTGTTGTAGTTGTATAAAATAATAGATGCTATGCAACAACCAAGCCTTAATAACAGTTGAATAAAAAGATCATCATAATGTATCATAAATCATGTTAACGCGACAATGCATGACAACTAAGTCCTTAAAACATCTAAAAAATAGGAGTTATTCTTTGATTCTATTCATTATTGTCTGTTCAAAATCATTAATCCCAAATAAGTTCCCTGTTGACTTTTCCTGGGATGAATATGAAGGGAAGGTCCTTTCAACAGTTTCACATATTCTATCTATTCATAATACTGATAATATGAAATAAAAAGAGAATCTTATTAGCTTATAAATAAAACAAGTTTGAGGAGATGAGTCCATAAAAGAAGGGAAAAGAATAAGAGAAAGAGAACTAACATGTGAGAGCCAAAAAGGGTAGAAACAAGAAGATGTGAATGATGTTCCAAGTGTGCTTATTATGGTGCAAACCATGTCCTTCCAACAAAGGATAATCCATCATACCATGCAATGCTTCACTGTGATAATGGAATGGATCAACAAAGGGGGTAGTGAAGAATGGAAAGAAAGAAAGAAAGAACAAGAGTTGTTGAGCTAGTTTGTTGTGTTTGTTAATAACAGTAAAAGATTACCTTATTTGACATGTTTTGTTTCTTCTACAATTAACTGTCTTCTATTATTGGTTTGGATATTTCTTTTCATCATATTCACTCATTGTTAATTCCTGCTCTATCTTCAACCAAAAATTTCCCTTCTTCTATTATGTCTCATATATCTTCTTATATAAGAAAGTGACATCACTTATTGTAAAGTATCATTCTTACTAGCTAAGATGATTTGTTGGATAATATATATTTTTATATCGAATGAAATACTTTTTTTTAGACATCCAATTAATAACTATTCTTTCTGGAAACCCATTATTGTTTACTCAGATATCAGATACAAAAATATTGAGACGTGCACTATGTATCTTCCTCAGATTTTGGTAAGGGTACAAAAAATAAAATTCCCATAGAGGAGATATCATTGAGAGGGAGTACCATTTTTAAAACTTGAGAATAAATCCAATTAGTGACATGAAATATACTTTATTTATTAACATAATTCACATCCAACAAAGCATCTTCATGTATCAATTAGTTTATTTGAATGTGTATAATAACCATAATCAGTTTTGTCTGAAATAGAAATTTAAAAAGGAGTTTAATATACTTTTTCATTAGTGTAATTTTTTTTATACAATCAATACATTATTTATCAAGTTCTTTTTTGTGTACAATTAATTATAATTATTAGTAATCATGAAGGCAATTAATGAAGCTATTTAGCATAGTTGATCCTAGTCGGATAATGATCATCGGAGACAAAAATCACATGTCACACTTCATGTCTCACTCTATGTACTAGATCAATTAGATATTTACTTATTTGTTAATTTTTTATTTTATTCATATTACAACATTCTAATTAATCTAGTACATATAGTGAGACAGGCGATTTGTCTGATTGATTTTTACAAGAAAGAGAAATCATGGCCCATGCATCCAAAACCATTGGTGATCAACCTTGTTTTCCAAATCGATAACTACGTTAATTAATTAAGTTGTTACTAACTTATCGATATTGAGTAATGATATATCCAAAGTCATTGTCATGCATATTTATACAATTCTTCTTATATTTGGATGAAAGAGAGGTAACAGTTGTTATGACGTTGAATGAGGAGATAAGATGTGGAGGATCCTGCCAAAGCAATATGTACCTATGTGGCCTTATCAACTTATCAAATGCACCAATTTCACATTTAGTTTCGGCTTCAATTTTTTCTCATCATTAATCCAATATTTTATTGAACACAATACTAACATGTACTAACTAAAAAGGAGGTTCCACATGTTAGCAATCTTTTTATGTTAAGCAATTCCTATATATATAATGATTCTATAAAAATATGAAATAAAAATCAATCAATAAGAAGCAAATGTTAATTAACACAAATTATCCAATGCTTTACTTTTTACTACTTTGACAACCATAGAATAGTCTTCCAAATATGTGTGGTTGTTTTTGTTAGCAAACCACATTATCAACATAGAGTGTATTAGGGATGTGTTTTGGGTGTCTACAGTAAATGTTCTATTTAGACAATTTTAGAAAGACCCATGTAATTTTGATCCCTTGATTTATGTTTAAGTAAGAAGTGTTTGGAAGATCTTCATTCATAAGTTATAACATTCTTAACTGAAATAAGTATATAAGTGGGTTAAAATCATATTTTAGGTCAAAACCTTAAGACATTTGGTACATGAGGATTTGTTCACCTTTCTTCTTAAAATTTGGTGAACATTTCTAGAGATATATTTTGGATGGGTATGTTATGTAAGAGAATAGAAAGAATAAAACTTGATTACAAATGAGGCTCCATAACTTTATTTATATAAGAGATAGTTGTATCATGAATAAATTTAAACACAATCAATACATTGGTCTATTGGCATAAGAATCAACTAGATTTCTAAAGATGAAATGTTTGATTTCTAATAACACTTATAAAGAAGATAACTAACATTTAGGTAAGGAAATAATACCTTCATCAAAAACTTACCACTAAACAAGACACTTACCATATTTGTCCAATAAAAGGGTAGTGTTAGCGATGTCATGTATCTCAAATGTGTAAAGATAATAAAATATCTCATCATATTATGAGATAAGTTATTTCATTCAGTCAATAAAATCATGACATATATCATATTAAATTTTTTTTATAAAAATATTTCTAAAAACTAAAACAATTAGATAGATATCATAATTTTAATCGTTGTATAATATAGTTTATTCTCAAGTTTAAATAACAAAGATTGATGAGAGGATAATTGGAGCATGATGTATGTAAGAAAAATTAAATAATACCATTAAATTGCAAACTTCAGTAGGTACAATATTTGTTGAAGAAATAAAATAAAATAAAATATGAAAGCAAGACTAGAATAACGCTTTGATCTCAAATAATTTTGTGATTCCCGCAGCAGAGTATTATACACAAATTTATTGTAGAACAAAGTCCTAGTAGACCCTTCATTTTGAACACCCTTCACCATCTCAGCTTTGCTGGGAAATACTGCAAACCAAAATCAAATTAAACATATAACTATTACATAAAAAAAAGAACACACCAAAATCAAATTCATAAATTTATTAATGAGATCATCCATATTTAATAACCATTACCTTCTCAATGAGAGACATATAGTATGGCTTCACTTTTTCAACATCAAGTCTAACTTTGCTCTTGCTGTAGAGATCATATTTGCTGCACAACATTATTTTATGCATAAGTTATGTAATCTATAGGAAAATAATTGTTCCAGTAAACATATAAAGTGAAATTAAGACATAAGCATACTTAAATATCTTCAGCCACTTCAAATTCTCTACATCTTCTTCATTCATCAGGTGTGTATATGCTCCTTCCTTATGTAATGCTGCAAAGTTATAAATTGAAGTCATTATATTTTTTATAGGCAGAAAATTTCATAAAATTTAAATAGAGGAAATGCTTACGATAGAAGGAGTGGTATCTGATAATGAACATTGCAGCTGAAGGCAAAGTGCACCCGTTTTCCTTTGCAACCTGCACATTTGAGAATGCCATTGAGATACAGACATACAACACTTTTTAAAATTACAAGACAAGACACAATTAAACGACAGCCCAACACACGAGACTTCCTCTGCGGAGAGAAAATGTATGCAGTCTTACCTTTGCGAAGCAAAGACGCAATTACAATATAAAATTTATTTTGTAAACATAATAAGCTACTAATTATTATGAGATATTCATTAACATGATTAATATTTTGAAGTGCAGTGGTTCATAGCATTTGTCCTGTCTTGAACTCACCATATACATGTAATCATCATGTCCAAATGACATCATCACATTGTCTAGTCCAACTCCATTAGGGTAGATACCATTTTTTGTGTTATAAGCTGGATTGTTGTAATCAGCATTCTCCTTGAAATACTGCACCAGGAATGAAATTTTTGTCAGTATTTTAAGATGACAATCACACAAATCAGTACCACTAATACAATTTTGTGACATCAATTCATGAAGTAAATTTATTTACCTTAAGGTGAACATTTGACTCATTAAAAGCACAGCCAAGGGGAAATGTATCTCCTGAAAATATGTCATTACCATTAAGTTAAAGTGGTGATTTCAATATTATGGGATGAGGTTTAAGAAACAGTTCTCACCAACAACAGCCCATTGAGGAAGTCCACCAAAGCTAGGCAGCAAAAGAATTTTTCCAAGATCTAAAACAAACAAAGAATTAGTGTCAATCATTATCTGGTGGAAATATTTTCCCTGTTCATATACATAAAAGAATGGATTCAGATAATATTAGATGGAGGGCCCAACTAACATCATTATATTTAATGACATCCAACTATCTTGTTATGGAACAGATATTGTCCCAAATCTTTTCTCAAATGGTGTCCAAGACCGATGATAATACAACAAAAATAACTATTGATAGTTTTTTAAATTTATTAATCGGCATTAGATGTTTTCATTGATCTGGGACCCCATATGAGACTGGATCAAGGACAATAGAATTATGTTCCCTTCTATGTGGCATGGTGATCATACTTGGCCAAAAGTAATTTAGGATAAACAACATTTATCTCATTAGGTGGGGTCACCTGGTTTAGAATGATGCGATCTAAATAGGTATGTTACGAAACATTATAAAATAATTAAAAAGTATATACCATGAATAAGAGCAGTCAAATGCAGCCAATCTTCATTAGGATAATCTTGCCTAATGGCTTCAGCTGATTGCAACAAATGCTGAATTTGAGGTTCATCCAAATCAGGATCACTATCATCCACCACTTCATTCAACAGCTCACAACATTCCCATATGCCCATTTCAGTTTTGTCTAATTTTGCATACTCCTCCCTCATTCTCTTCACCTGTATTAGCAATTACCAAATCATATTATTATATTATCTGTCAGTATTATAATTAGAGGGACTTTTTATTCTGATGAAAAGAAATCATGTTTGCTTACAAACTCATATGTTTGGTTGATGTGTTGCTTCTTATAGAATTCTTCAACAGTTGTTTGCCTTTCAGTTCCTGCATCATAGTTCCTGCCAAAAATTCCCATAGGCACATGTCAATTAACTTTTTTTAGAAGAAAAAAAAGACAACTTTTGTGCCCATATGAATCGTAAAAAATATAAAAGGACCATATAAAAACATTACAAGAAACATATCCCTGACAAAGACATTAACTTAAAAGGTAAAAAATAAACATATGAAACCTGAAGGCTTTTCCAAATGAATTGATTTCTGGGGCAAGAAACACATCCTGTGACAATTGAGGCAATGGAAATCCACCATCTAACACAAACTCATTGGTTTCTTCAGCATGCACATTTCTCTCCTCAGATTGTGTCTCTGCAATAATGTATAAGTTATTATAATATGACTTTGTGTAACAAGATTGATCTAAGAAACAAGAGAATGAAGGGATTAAAACAAGAATAATAATAAGAACAAAATAATTATAATAATGTTACACCCTTAATGAATCATACCAAGATAAGGTTGTTCAATGAGGATAGTCATTGTTGTTGTTTGTAGCTAGAAAAGAAGAGTAACACAGAATGAGAATGAAAGGAAAAGGGTGTGGGATATGTTATGGGAAAAGGGTTGACAAAAGGGTATATATAGTCCATAACAATGTCCTTGCCGGGGATTTTGGATGTTTGAAGTCCTCAACTGAAAATAAAGGATCAGATAAACTATAATTAACACTTTTAATACTTTACTATCTTATCCTTTTCTTTCTAACTCCCAACAGAATCGTTCCAAAATCTCTCTAATTTGGCACTCACAAACATTTCTATTATAATCTCACATTCTTTTGCTATTATTCATTATTTTATAATTTCATTAACAAATAAGTTGACCTAGTTAAGGATTTTAGTAAAGACAAATGGAAAATATTAATAAATTTTCCACATAAAAATATAATTACCAAATGTTTTTAGAATATTTATTGTAATAGAGATTATTTTTGGAATTAACTTTTTCTCCGCGTCTACTAGGCCACCACAAACATGTTATGTATGTTACATTTGAAGGTTTATAACTTCTCTAAATAAAAAGTTATATTTAAGGTAGTGAGTTTTCTTAACGTTTTGATCATCCTAAAAATTTAGTAAGATCTTATACCATTGAATTAATGTCTTGTTGGTAAAAAATGAGCTTCATTGATATGCATTATAATTGTTAGAAAAGAAAGGTTATACAAACATGCGGTGATATTTTCATAACTTTGGTAAATAATAAGTTTAATTATTTTATTTTCTCACTCAAACCCTAAATTTTCATTTTTATATAAATAAATTTACATGGACAATATCTACGAATTGAAGATGAGGTTGAGGAAATAGGGGTTATAAAGAAAATACGTTATTGGTTGAGGATGGGTTATGTAAAAAATGGTAATAATAATAAAAAATGATGATAATTAATGAATATGAGTCAGCTTTACGTGGGATAATATATCTTGAAAAAGTTCTGTATCAAGCCGCAAAAGCTGGACCCCAATGACAAGGCATCTAGTCACAACCGTGTCACACTCTTTCTTTTATTTCTACCAAATCAGAAACTCTCCAATTTTTCCTCAATTGAAATTAATGTTTTTGACTGCATTCACAATTCAGTTGAAACTTCAAACATTACCCGCCCATGAATCTCATTCAAAATACTACTATCTCCTATAATGTATAAATTTTATATATTTTTATTATATTATTTAAATTTTATGTTTAATTATTATTAACTCTTAAAAAAGTAATATAAATGAAAGACTTTATTTTATTAAGTGTATTCAGAATTAACATGTTACTCGTGCATACGCACGAGACAGATTAAGAACACAAATATTATATGAACATTCATATAATTTAAAATATATATGTTACACGTACATTCATATAGTTACAAAAATACATGTTCCCCGTGCATTTGTATTGTTAATAACACACATGTGAACCATGCATTCGCATGGTTTAAAACACACATATTACCCGTACATTCTTATTACTAAGAGTACATATGTTACATGTGAATTCGCTTAGTTAAGACATACATTTACCTATGTATTAGCATATTCAAACACATTATGAAAATAAATGATAGTTTCAAATTTGAATTTTCTAACAAAATTAAAATAAGAAATCGAAACATGATACCAAAAAAGTTGTAGAAAATGAAACAATTTGAATTCAATTTCAATTTATTGTAGAAAATATTCATCTTCTTAAAATTAAGAATTATATGATTTTCCATTAAGTGCAATAATAGTGATATATATTGTTATAACGTTTGATACCTCACCATAAGCAATGAGCATGTTTTGGAGGAAAAACTTTTATGGAGAGAGTAACATGTGTTATTTATGAAAAATATTTTTTTTCTTATATAGTAATGGATTCCTAGTTTAAACATTATTTGTAATGAATCTAATATTCAAAATATTACTATCTCCTTCATAACATGAAATAATAAAAAATGAAAAAAAGTATATGCATGTAACTGAATAAATTTTATATATTATTATTATAATATTCATATTTTATATTTAATTATTATTAACTCTTAAAAAATAATATAAATGAAACAACTTATTAATAATTTTTTCCATTTTTATCAGCCATTCTGAATTGAAATTAATGTTTTATTAAGTGCATTCAGAATTCCTAGTTGAAACATCAACTATAATGATTCTCATATTCAAAATACTACTATCTCCTTATTCACATGAAATAAGAAAAATATGGATACATTAAATTGTATACATTTTATATAATATTATTATATTATTCAATTTTTATATTTAATCATGATTGACTCTTAAAAAAATATAAATGAAACGACTTATTAATTATTTTTCCATTTTAATCAGCAATCCTGAATTGAAAGTAATGCTTTAGTAAGTGGATCCAGAATTCCTAGTTGAAACATTAGCAGTAATGAATCTCATTTTCAAAAAACTACTATCTCCTCACCCACGTAAAATTAATAAATAAAAAATGGGAAAAAAGATGTATTTACTGATGTATATAAATTTTATATATTGTCATTAAATCATTCATTATTTATGTTTAATCATTATTGACTCTTTAAAAAAAGAAATACAAATGAAGGTTTGATTATGTGCAGTGTGCGTATGAATCTTTACATTGATAATGCATAGATCTTACACCCATTAAACATTATGATAAAGAGAGGACATGAAGGATTCACTTAGTTTAATAGTAAGTTGGAAAATATATATCACATCTTAGTCATTTTTCTATAAAAATCTAATACTTCAGATCTACCAACTAATTCAACTCACATGAACCAATACATTTTTATAGAATGAATGACTAAGATATGAAGTATGTTTTATAAATTATAACTTACTCTTGGATTAGGTAGGTCTACTATAAATAGAAGAATGAAATATAATAAAATATAAACAAAAATTCATATAGAATTTTTTTTGTTAATTCATTTAAAGATGATAATTTCTAACAAAAAAAACTATCTTAATGAGTTTTTCCTTTAAAAATTCAACTTTAAAAAACTTAGTATTCGTTCAAAACTCGATTTATTGTTTAATTTGACAAATTTGGTTTATGAACCAAATGAGTTGAACTTTAGCATAATGCAGTTCGACTGCACATAATGTCTCACGTGAGAACAACATGTGAGAAATGAGAACAATTAATATGGACCATTAGATTTTATTTGAATGAATAAAATTAAAATATATATGTACATAACTATCATGTGACCAATACCTAAATTTTGATCCAAACAATCGATTATTGATTGTCCGACCCAAATTTATTGTTCTCACAATTTTAGCATGAGAAGAGATTCACTTACGTCACAGTAAGTTTAAAATAACTACTTCAAATCTTAGTATTTCATTGTATAAAAATCTATGATTTAAATCTACTAATTAATTCAAATCAAGTTAACCATTAGATTCATAAAATAGATGACTAACCTATGGTGCAAGTTTTTTAATTTTAAGTGAATCTCATATATATATATATATATATATATATATATATATATATATATATATATATATATATACTAATTTGTTAGGTTAATTTTTATTATACCATGATTTGATTTTTTTTAATGTTTATTGTTATATATATATATATATTATTAATAATAATGTTGTATTTACATATATAAATTTGTGCATCACCTTTTGAAAATGAATTAATTGCCAAATAAACTAATTCTTAATGCTTTTTTAAGTGCATTCAGAATATATTCCTACTTAAACATTAACTACTAATGAATCTCCCATTCAAAAAACTACTATCTCCTCACCACGTGAAATTAATTAAAAATGGGAAAAATATGAGTAAGCTATCATTCCATTATTTAATATTCATGTGTAATCATTATTAACTCTTAAAAAAAAAATACAAATGAACATTGCATTATGTATTGAGTAAATCTAAATCTTTACATTGACAATGTATAGATTTTACACTCATAAAACATTATGATTGAGAGATAAGAGAGTGCATCCACTTACTTTATATATTTCACCATTTATTTGAACCACTTTTTTGAAAAGTCAATAATAATTAAATATAAATGGTGATGTAATAATAATATATAAAAATCATACATTATCCATGCATACATATTTTTCTATTTAAAATTTTTATTGCTTAATTTTGTATAATATCCATAGACAATATAACTCATGAGCACCATTTTTTAGACAATGTAAACCCCTCTAGCAAAGTATAATACTAACTTATAAGCACCATCAGTTCATATTTCATATTATGACTTTTGTGTACACAATTTAATTAAATGCTTAATTAATGAACTTATTAAATGAGTCAAATTTTATTTTTTAAATAAGCTAAAAAGAAACTTCTACCAATAAGTCATATTCATAAGCTTGTATTAAAAGTTGTATAATAAACTTTTTTTTGTAACTCAATGTTGTTTTAGTTATGAGAATTTCGATGATTATTATGTAACCGAAGTGTGTAGCATTTTTTTTCGTGAAATTAGTTGTTATTGTGGTCTACACATCAAACAGAGCACAAATTGTTTATGTCATTTCTATATAGCACAAATTACAAATTGACATATCAATTAAAATTACACTGTAATAACTAATCAAAAGTTAACAAAATATAAATGTAAGTTTGTAATTGATAACACATAGAAATGACATACAAAAATGAAATAAACTACTTGGTTTCCCTCAAACAGCGAGCCAATTGTGGCTGTCCAAAGTAACCATTCAATAGTCTTTCAACTTTCAAAAAACAAATGGAATTGAAAACTCAAAAATTAGAGTATCTCCTATATTAAAAATACAAAAGTTATACTTTTACTATAAAAAATAACAAAGTTTCTTAATTATTCTTCATGTCCTTATCATATGACATTTTAAATTAAACTATACATACTAATAAATGTCATTAGTTTCTTAATTTTTTTTAAAATTATAAAATTATACTCTTATCATCCTTCATTTTCCCCTAAATTGGTAATATTAATATAAAATAGAGATAATGACATTTTTAATAGAGACATAAGAGGAAAAACTTATATTGTATCAATGATGTATTTTTTAGATCATTCTACAGATTTTTATATATAATCTATAAATTAAATTCAATATTACTTTATAACATATGATATTATTATTTTATATAAAATGATTAATCATTATTAATTTCTTATTATATGGTTTTATTTGTCAGACCAGCTAGCAGGTGATTAGAAGAATCCATGATAATTGGTTGGAGGAAGTGTCTGTATAACGTGCAAAGAATATTATCCATACACGTGGCATACATCAACGGCTAGTAAATGGACTTGTTCTTTTGTTTATATTGTAATCCAGAGTGGCTACCTTTTTTCCCAAGATTCTCCCAACCAAGTAACATTTGTTATCTCTCTTTCTTCTCAATATAAACAAACCTCTTCACTTTGTTTCCCAATGTTCAAGTTTTGAAGTAGTGTGTTGTTGGTTTCTATTTGCAATGGAAGTGTTGAGAGTTAAGGTTGTTTTTATGTACATTCTTGCTTTTGCTTTCTCTTTTGTACCATCATCTATCAATGCTCACCAACTTCCTCCTTCCCCTTCTCCCACAAGTGATGGTATTCCCCTCAACTTTTTTTCCTTCATTTTTCATACTTTTCCCATTCTCCTATGTGATTCACTTATCCCGAGATTAAACTTACTCCAATTGTAAGTTTTTAAACTTATTCCACATTTTATTCATTAATTCTAGGAAATCTAATAGTTTAATTATTGAATTTCCCTAAAATTAAAGATGTGTAATATGTTTTTTAAACTTTTTTTAGAATAATTGTTCCTCCCATTGAAATAAACTAAAGGAAAGAATTTATATAGGAAGCTTTCATAATTGTATCACAACCATAATTACAATCATCCTTTTCTCTAGTATTTGTTTGCACTTGCAATAAACACAATAACAATATTTGTAAGCTTCATTTAAGAAAAATGCTTATAAGATGTTTCATGAATATTCTCCTTAAGTAGTTGTTATAAGCCTAAACAAATTTCCTAAAAGTCATTCCAAACACCCTTTTCACATATCTATAATCTATAATTTGTATCTTCCAATTCCATTTTGGTTTGGGGGATAAGAAGTTATTATGAATGATTTTATATATCTATAATTTGAATGTTTCAATTCCATTTGAGATTTGGTGATAAAAGATTGATATTGGGTTTGCAGGGACAGCATTGGACCAAGGAATAGCCTATGTGCTAATGCTCCTAGCTTTGGCCCTTACTTACATTATTCATTAATTACCCAATTCATCTATTGAACATGCTTTCTTTTTAGTTCTCTTTTGTAATTTATTTGTTACAACTCTATTCTTTCAATGAATTCTTTTGATCTTATGTATTTGTCCCTCTCCCTCTCTCTCAATTAATTATTGTGCAAATTGGTTAGTTACTTAAAAGAAGTGGTAGCAATCATTAATCAACCCCTTTATTTTAAATTTTCATATGGAGAAGGGAAATAAATATGAATATTATAATAAAAAATCATAACATTTAAAATTAGAATTGTTAATATAATATTCTTGTATCATTACAATTAACCTTTGAAGTGAAAGATGGTAGAGAATAATGAACCATTGCTTTTAGCTTTTTAGGCTCCTTTTGTTTAGGGAAGAATTGTTATTATATGACATGCTCTCCACAAATATCGAATCAATTCCAAATATAACCATTCACCTAATAAATTCCACAACTCAGCACCTGCTTCCACGTTTAGAAACCCAAAAGCATAAGAAAATTCATTTACAATTCAGGATTGTTCTGAATTAATAATGGAAATAGAAGTCAAACAAGTTTTTGAAATTTATGTGCTGCAAATTTTAAATGATGGATACACCTAAAAAATAATTAGCCCACAAATCCTCATAACCATAAAAGTAAGCCAATTAATAATAGATGGAATAAATGGGGACGCCTTGAGTTATTCGTGTGACACTTGATTCACATGTTAGTATTTTGGGTGGGACGAGTATGCGAGTATTTTGGGAATCCTAAAATGGATTACTCAATTCATACTCATCCCAAAATACTCATATACATATTTTTCCATCATTTATATGAGGAAACATTTTCAAACAGTTCAGACAAGACAATGAGTATGATAATGTTCCCCTCCATTTATCTCTCAACTAACATAACCGTCATCTCCACACTCAGAACCACAAAAACTCATAACCACAACACAACAACACCACCTTTGAGTAACACAATAAACCTTAATTCTCTTTGTAAATCTGGTAAATTGGATGAAGCACTTCACCTAATACAATCCAATTCAGAACAAGATATCAATGGATTCTCTCTCTTCCTCAATGCTTGCATCTCCACTAAATCAATTCACCACGCCCAAAAACTCTGCTCCCACTTACGTAAAACCCAAAAAGATTCCATTTTGGAGAACCCCAACTTAAAATCCAAGCTCATTACTCTCTACTCTGTTTGTGGCAAAGTTGATGAAGCTCGCCGTGTTTTTGAAACCAGTGATAAAAGGCCCGAATCGGTGTATGTGGCTATGGCTATTGGGTATTCAAGAAATGGGTTTTCTAAGGAAGCATTGCTTCTTTATTGTGACATGTTGTCACAGTATATTGAGCCTGAAAATTTCGCTTTTTCTATGGCGCTTAAGGCTTGTACTGATTTGTCCAATGCATTGGTTGGTAGAGCAATTCATGCTCAAATCACGAAGCATCGTAGAGAAGCTGATCAAGTAGTGAATAATGCGCTTTTGAAGTTCTATGTGGATTGTGGGTGTTTTGATGAGGTGCTTAAGGTGTTTGAGGTAATGCCTCAACGGAATGTGGTGTCTTGGAACACTTTAATTGCGGGTTATGCTGCTCTAGGTAGAGTGTCTGAGACACTTGATTCTTTTCGAATTATGCAGAGAGAAGAGGGAACAGGGTTCAGTTGGGTTACACTTACAACAGTGTTGCCAATCTGTGCTCAACTTACAACACTTCTAAGTGGTAAGGAGATGCATGGGCAGATTGTCAAGTCCAGGAAGAAACCTGATGTACCTTTGCTTAACTCATTGATGGACATGTATGCCAAATGTGGAGCAATTAGCTATTGTGAAAAAGTATTTGACAGAATGCACAGCAAGGATTTGACATCATGGAACACAATGCTAGGTGGATATTCAGTCAATGGGCGAATAGAAGAAGCGATAGCTTTGTTTGAGGAAATGATCAGGTTTGGCATTAGACCAGATGGCATTAGCTTTGTTGCCTTGTTGTCAGGTTGTAGCCATTCAGGGCTTACCAATGAGGGGAAAAGATTGTTTGATATGATGCAGGATTATGGGGTGCAACCATCTCTAGAGCATTATGCTTGTTTGGTCGACTTACTAGGCAGGTCGGGGAAACTTGCTGAGGCATATGCCACGGCGGAAAACATTCCGATGAAGCCAAGTGGAAGTATTTGGGGATCATTGCTTAACTCGTGCAGGCTTCATTGTAATGTTTCTCTTGCAGAAACTGTGGCAGAGCGGTTGTTTGACATTGAGCCTAACAATCCAGGAAACTATGTGATGCTCTCAAACATATATGCAAATGCAAGGATGTGGGATGGCGTGAATAGAGTTAGGGAGATGATGGCCATGAAGGGAATCAAGAAAGATGCTGGATGTAGTTGGATACAAATGAAGCATAAAATTCATACATTTGTTGCCGGAGGGAGCTCTGATTTTCGTTGTTCGGCTGAGTATTCCAAAGTTTGGACGGAGCTGTCAAATGCTATAGAAGACGAGGGATATATCCCTGACACAAGTGTTGTTCTTCATGATATAAATGAAGAGATGAAGACAATGTGGGTTTGTGGGCACAGTGAACGGATTGCAGCTGTCTTTGCACTCATCCACACTTCTCCAGGAATGCCAATTAGGATTACTAATAATCTTCGGGTTTGTGTGGATTGTCATTCATGGATGAAAGCTGTTTCAAGAGTCACAAGGAGACCAATAGTATTGAGAGATACAAACAGGTTCCATCATTTTGAACATGGCACTTGTTCTTGTAAGGACTATTGGTGATTTAAGTCCCCAAAGTGCATTATTTTTAATATTTGTCACCAACTCTAGTATGTGTTAACTATTTCTGTTTAGTTACAATTGCTCCTGAACTTTGCTTGATATTGCAAATATAAAACTTAAATTCATGTTGACCCAAAGTATTAAAGAAGCCTATTATTAGTGTTTCAGGCTTTCAGCTCGAGTCATTGAATCATATTAGGACCTGTCCTGGCCATAGGCACAGGTCAATCAGTTAACAGAAGGAAAAGGTTTGATAAAAAAGCTATAACATATTGATAAAAGCTAGAGAACTATGTGCATATCCTGTTCATACATGTGCCAATAGATCAGAGTGTAAATGGCATACCATGAATGTTCAGTTAATAGCGATTTCAAACATTCTTTTAATTAATAGAAACGATTAAATACCTTAAGCCCCTCCTTAATCATATTTTCCTGACATTCTTAAGAATCAATTGTCTGATTCTTTTTAATATCCTCAAACAAAAGTAAATAAATAATTGGCGCCATTCTATCTCTTCCTAACACAAGCATAGCATAGAGAAAAATACTAAATTGATATGATCAAACATAAGTCTCAACAAAATCTGAAGCAAGTTCACAATATAGAAAAGGTGAAACTCAATTGCGAAAAAACAAAAACAGATGTGATAAATCAATCCTCGTCGTCAATGACCTTGGTGCCCAATCCTTTGAGCTCGTCCTTAGGGATTTCAACAACAGTGACAAGAGAGTAGAGCTCTTCCTTGGCATCTTCGTCATCATTCCTCTTGCGAGCAATACGTACCCTAATCCTCCTAGGGACACTTCTGATCCCCTGGCTCCAGACAAACTTGTTCAGCTTCACATCCACTCTAACATCATTTGTCCCCATGGCTTTCTGGGCAAATTTCCTGATCTCCTTTATTGCTTTTGGAGCTTTCTTCTTAAATGTGCTGTTTAACATCAATGCAAACAATAGGGACCAAGATATTTAAAAATGCAATTACATATAAACAGAAATGAATAACACATAACTTCTATTGAACTCAAAACAAAACAGAAGAACAAACCTAAAGGAACATTATAATGTTATAATCAACATGAAATAAAGATGAATCGTGATTCAGTGCATTGATAGATCTAAAAATGAAACACGCAATTAAAGCAGGAAAAGAATTTTGGTAAAACAATATTCTTGGTCACTGCATTTTCAACTTGGTCCCTCTGTAAAAAAGATTAGTTCAGCCCTGACAAGTATCTCATTTTCAATTTGGTGATCACTGTTTAATGTTATTGTAACTTGTAATAATCATACAGAGTTGAAGTACAGTAACCAAATTGATAATGATTGGAATATGCAATGACCAAATACTTGATTTTGTTGGTCCCCAAAAGTGATAAGCATTTTGAATTTGGCCATCAAATATGATAATCATTTTCAATTTAGACCCTATACCACGAGACCGAGTGATGCAAATGCACTATGATCAACACCCTCACCAGCAATAGAAAAAAACATTATGCCTCCTTCAGGTCAAATAAACTATTATGCCTATAAATTATTAAAAAAACAATCGGAGTTCCTAATCTCCTGTATCATTCTATAAGCACCAAAACTCTCAGATCCATTAGAACATAAATAAATCTTAACTTAGCTAGGATGACCAATAATAATAAAAATGATTTTTTTTGTCAACAATTAAACTTGAAACAATAAACCCATGAATTTAGTAAAATTAAATTATTAAAAAGAGAAGAATAGGATTAACTTCATGAATAAAAAACAAGAAATGAAGGGAATTACCAGCCATGTAAGCGTTTGTGGAGGTTGATGGTGTACTCTCTGGTAACAACCTCTTCCTTTCTTCCTTTGCTCTCCACCATTCTCAATCAATAACACTTCACTTACCTACACAAATATTTTACCAATTAAATTATATTCAAAGATTAATAACAACTGATATCGAAAAACACAAGAAATTGAAAAGATATGGAAAATAAGAGAGGAAGAAGAACCTTTGAATCGGGGAAGGGTTTCAAGTTTCGATCTTTGAGGCGCTAAGTGTCAAATATAGCTCAAACATTCACTTTGTGTCACTCCAACCTAAACCCTAATGGGCCCACCCGGTTTTCTCTTTATCGGATCTAGCCCAATAAAAAAAAAACAGGGTATTAGTACCACAAGAATACTAAGGGCATTTTCATTCTAATATTTATCACATTTTACATACCATATTATCCATAATTTATTTATATTACTTTTACTTAAAAATTAATGACAATTAAATATGAATGATGAATGATACAGTAATAATATAAGAAACAATTATATTATTAGTGTATACATTTTTCCACTAAGTTTACTTACCTCTCTCATGTGGTGACAAGTATGTGACTAAATGTAGTGTAATTAGAATGAAAGAGTGATATATCCTACACATTTTTTCACTGCAAAAAAAGTAACATATGTTTATTGGGAGGATTTTTCACTGCAAAAAAAGTAACATATGTTTATTGGGAGGATAATATATATTTTTGAAGACATTTATATATAATCATTATATGGTGTATACAAAAACTCATATACTGTTCTAAGGTAGAAATTAGGGCAAGTTATATTTTTGTTGCATGAATTTTGGCCTAAAATCTCGTTTTTACCCACGCTATACTCACACCCCTTCACCAACCTTCTTCTATGATGAACTAGTTCTTTAATACCCTTTCTCAATTCAATTCAATTCAATTCAATCCTCATTATCTTCTTCTTTTTCATATCAGAGTGGAAGGGAAGGAGAAGGAAAGAAGATGAGTAATACAGTAAAAGAAGGAGCTATTGATGATGCCATAGCAACAGCTCATTCTGCTGCTTTCAAAGAATCTGAAAACCTACAAGGTAAGTGTCTTCAGATTCAAGGCTATGACTTCAACCAAGGAATCAATTATCCTCAACTTCTCCAATCCATGCTCACTACTGGTTTTCAAGCTTCCAATCTCGGTGATGCAATTCAAGTCATTAACCAAATGGTGACTCACTCTATGCTTTTTTCTCTCCCTCCCCTTTTTTTAATTTTACTTTTTTTTTGGTAAAGTTCTCAGCTTTTTCATCTTTGGGTTGAAGCTAGATTGGAGTCTCGCTGATGAACCTATAGCTGAAGACTCTAGCAATGAAGAAATGGATTTGGGTTACAGAAAGTCTGTTACTTGTAAAGTGTTTCTGGGTTTCACTTCTAATCTTATTTCCTCTGGTGTTAGAGATGTTATCAGGTTCCTTTGTGAGCATCAGCTTGTGAGTTTCATTAGAAAGCACACAACTTTGTTCCCTAATTTTTTATTCATATCACAAATATTTAATTTGTAGGATGATATATTTCATGGTTGGACTTGTTACTCTTGCATTCCATGGTTGTTACTGTTTTTTAGGATATTTGGGTTTTATTTTTAGTAGTACAATGTTGGATATTTGGGTTTAATTTGTAAGATGATATATTTCATGGTTGGACTTGTTACTCTTGCATTCCATGGTTGTTACTGTTTTTTTAGGATATTTGGGCTTTATTTTTATTCTCTAAATAGTACCTCTTTTTAGGATTACAATGTTGGAATACTTTGTTGTTGTATCTGTTTTTCTTTTTGTCTGTATGATGGATTAGTCATGTTTTGGAGACCCTTTGGTTTGGTGTAAGGGAATGTAATAATGTTTTTTGGCTTGCACACCACCTATTCGATGAAAGACATATATAACGAAAATGATTTTTTGTGTTCAATACTAGTTATTGTGTGTAGTAGGATACTATGCTACTTTTTGGCCACATGCTTTGCATTTTAATCTTATGCTTGGAGCTGTGGTTTCTTATGCTACTTTAACCTTTGTCCGTCACATGTATGTTCTATCAAGTGTGAATAACCAGAAGCTCACTGGAACCAACCAGAGGCTTTATTTTAGTTTTACCTTTGTTGTAGTCATAAAGAAACTTCTCCCCTTATGTCCTCAGCTCTCATTAAGGGCTAACTAAATAATATCCTGGGGATTATAAGGGCTTGAGGTGAATTTCCGAACCTCAGATTTCAATAAGTACTTCAGATAGTATATAATAGATATGTTATATCCTAAACTTTAACTTGTGTGTTTCCATATCAAGGATGCAGAATATCACTTTTAGAATGGGGTTGTGGTGCTAGGCCTGTGCTATGCCCACTGGTTCTTGTAATTTACCTTCATTTGAAATTCTTGATGGCTTGTGTGAAACAATGACAACATGTATCGTTAAAATCCTTATTAATCTTAAACTAAGTTGCTAAAACAAGTAATTTTAAAATAAGTTAATTCAATTATTGTTAGTTGTTACTTTTTTTGATAGAGCACTTCAATTCATGTAGCCGACCCACCTAGTAGCATTAAGGCTTGGTTGTTGTGTTGTTAATTTTTGGCATCTGTCCTGCAGGTTCATGTAATTGTTACAACAACAGGTGGTATTGAAGAGGATCTTATAAAGTGTTTTGCACCAACATTTAAAGGAGACTTCTCTCTGCCTGGTGCCCATCTACGCTCAAAAGGATTGAACCGTATTGGTAATTTGTTGGTCCCTAATGACAACTACTGCAAATTTGAGGACTGGATCATTCCTATTTTTGATCAGATGTTGAAGGAACAAAATGAAGAGGTATTTCATTTTATACCTCTATATTTCAGTGCTTTATAAAAAATTATATCGTTCAGGTTTCGCAAAGTTGAAGTTTAAATTTTGCATAGTTGAATGACAATTTATGAAGCAAATTACTTTTCACTGGTATTTTTTTATGTCACTTATTGATATTAATATTTTTAATTTTTTCTTTGCAGAATGTCTTATGGACACCATCTAAGTTAATTGCTCGACTGGGAAAAGAAATAAACAATGAAAGTTCTTACCTTTACTGGGCATACAAGGCAAGAATGAGAACAAACTTAGATTTTCAGTAGATCATGTTATCCCCCCTCCCCCCACTTCATTTTTTATTCATGTGCCATGTAGATACTATATGCAATGTAGTAATTTGTGTCAATTTTTTGATTTACTCAACAACTTGGGTTCTAGAAAACAAGACACATTGTCATTAACATTTCTTTGATATTCTCCAGAACAACATTCCAGTTTTCTGTCCGGGCTTAACGGATGGCTCATTGGGGGACATGCTGTACTTCCATTCGTTCCGCAACCCTGGTTTGATTGTGGACATAGTACAAGGTTTTTCTCCTTTCTTTGTGCTTTCTATTGCATGAATGATCACACACATTGTAGAATCATAACTAAAATAATGAGCAATGCAACAGACATAAGGGCCATGAATGGTGAAGCTGTACATGCAAGTCCAAGTAAGACAGGCATGATTATTTTAGGAGGTGGCCTTCCAAAGCATCACATTTGCAATGCGAATATGATGCGTAATGGTGCTGACTATGCTGTTTTTATAAATACCGCACAAGAATTTGATGGGAGTGACTCTGGAGCTCGCCCAGATGAGGCCGTTTCATGGGGAAAGATACGAGGATCTGCTAAGACTGTCAAGGTACATCCCGTGTATACCTTTACAAAATCTGTTTTCTTGTTGTCTTAATTGTCAAAACTTCTGCCCTTAATAAGCTTTTGCTCAAGGTTCATGATTCAGCTATTTTTATGTTGTTGTAGCCCTGAATATCATCATTTTCATTTAGTAGTATGCCTGAAAATGCCAAATGTTAATTTATCTTAATAATTTAGATTATGCAATGTCAACATGGTTTCTAGATGTGATATTGAGAACTCCTCTGGTGCTATGATGGCTAAGGTGATTTGTTGGACATTTATTAGTAGCTATGTTTAATACACTCCTACACCTTAGTTTAAAACTAGCAACCAATAAATATGGTGACAACTCTCTATAGCAACCATATAAAATAAACATGAGTACCAAACATCCAGCAATATATTTCACTGAAAATGTATTTTGATTTCATTACACCAGGTACATTGTGATGCAACTATTGCTTTCCCTCTTATAGTGGCTGAAACTTTTGCCAAGAGAGTGAAACCTGGCCATCAATAGAGATTGACACAGCTTCACTCTCAATTGCATTTTCTAGTTGTGTTGATCTTGTGGACCACTTCACTTTTGGTAATCAATCTGGTCCTCATTTCATTCCTGAAGACCACCTAGAAGAGAAGATCATATAGGCACTGTTTACCAATACAAAGCAATTCACTAATCCTGACAACATTTGGAAACAAAAATTATATGTGATGACAATTTTTCCTTGGAACTCTCGTTTCTGTTTTTTTTTTGTACTATCAAAGGTATCCACTATCGTTTCTGTGTTTTGTGGTAAGGAAGATTGTATTCATGTATTTCTAAAGCACATAAAGACTAGACAATTTATCAACTTAGCTGATTATTGATTGTGCTTTGAATATTATTATTATTTGAATGATGGCTGCATTTCATGGATGAGAGAAGTTAAAATAGTGCACCTAATCCATTCAACCGTTCTGTTTGCTAACTTCTAACTACATTTGGAATGATATAATGGGTAGAAAGAATTCTATAAATTAGTTGCTAAAGCTACTTTTTTACAAATAAAAAAAATCAGGAATGTGAATTTAAGTTTTGCCAATTAGCAACTCAAAACTAATGGAAGAGTAGTATGTATGAGGTTATTGTAATTACTCCAATTGTTAATGTTTTATCTCTCCAAGTCATTATTGATACCACTTCACTAAATTAGTTATTAATACAAATGGTATTTTTCTTGAACAAGAAATAAATAGAAACAATTTATTTTTCCCCAAAAGGCAGATATAATAGAGAACAGAGGGAGCAATAGAAGCAAAACAATCGGAAAAGTCAACCGCGGTAATGTTTTTTTAACATCTTATAACTTATAAGTGATAATGAGATACTATATAATTATAAGTATATATCATATATGTCATTGTCAAGGCATACGAAATGTTATTTTTTTAAATATTAAAATAAAGGGAAAAAATAATAAACAAGTTTGTTTTACAAAAATATAGCTTTGGTATTGAAATAAGTTGTACATAGAAAACAAAAATAAGAACTTCTGCATAGTTTCTCACATGATGAACACGATATGGAACGAGTTTGTTTAGCTTAACTTTTCCAATGCACTTTTTAGAAAAAGGAAATGGATGTTTTGATTAAAAAGCCTTCTGATCATTTTCAAAAGGTAAAACAAACATCTTAATATGTTTACTAGATCTCACTATATAGAAGCCTATGTATTAAGCCGTTTATTTTTTGCATTTTTAGAGTATGTGATAGAATACATCTTATGCCTCTTTTGCAGCTCGATTTAGCTGGGAGCATTAAAATCAATACCAACATAAGATCACATTAAAGGGAATAAAACCACATGAAGAAAGTAAGACCCTTTAACTCTGGTGTCTCTCTTCATCTTCAGCATCTATAGGCTTCATCAAAGTGCTTTTGCAGATAATATTAATCAATACAAACAAAGAATCATGTCAAAATATATAAAAAGCCCAAAGGGACAGCTTTCCACAATATTGATATTCAAGCACAAACTTAGTAGAACATTATTTAATTTGATTATTACAATAATATTTTCAACATACTCTGCATAATCTGTGGTAGTAAGAAATAGAGTTGTATAAAAAAAAGATATAGTTAAATCTTTACTGACTCAATTTTTACAAGAAAAATAGATGTAGCACTTGTACGTAACAATAGAAGCTGTGAAAAAGGGATAAAAAAATAAGACTAAGTATGAGTACCTACGTTGATAATATGCAATCAAATGCAATTTATTGACGATCCTTCTTCAGAGACAGGAAGTGGGCAGTGAAGGAATCGTAGTCAGGTAACTTTGGATGAACGTGAGCAACCTTCTGCTTTGAAGGAGTATCTCCATCAGGACTTAAAGATTTTGAAGCCTCTTTGCTATCTGGAATTACTATTTTAGGAAAAGAACTGGATGGTTGCACCCTTGCAGATGATTTCATAGTTTCCTCAGGCGGGTACCTACTGGGTTCTGAAATTGGTTTAGACGCTGCATGTTCAGCTGATCCAGGCTGAGAACTTCCTAGATTTTCAGAGCTTTTCATCATGTATGAGGCCTTTTTATTATCACTCTCATTAGAAACCCTTGAAGAGTTCCATCCAAGTCTTGTACCAGAGGTCACAGAAGTCTTGTCTGAAGGAGCATTGTTGAAACTTAAACCTGTATCAGATTTTGAAGGAGTTGACTTCCTTCTAGACATTCCACTAACAGGATGAGTGAGATTGGCTGAACTTAGTTTAGGAATTTCATCCTCAGAATTACTATTGTCAGAATCAAAGTATGTAATTGAGGCCCTTGAGCTTGATTTCTTTTTTGCTTTACTCTGCTCTTTCTGCATGTCAGGGTCATGAGTACTAGTCAGAGTCTCTTGTGAGTTTGGAACAGCATCATGTCTATCAAAATCAGAGGGTGTGTCTCTCAAGCCCGCACTTCTATTTCCTGTACTCACTTCCTTCATGTATTTGTCCTGAACAGGAGCATCAGAACTGATTGAAGTCCTTACAGTAGGAAAAGATCTTTTGTTTTGGACTGAAATGTCACTCAATGAAGATGAATTCTCATTTGATGTATTCTTAATATAAGGTGGTCTCTTATGAGCTTTATTGCGAAAACCACCCTTCAGCATTCCATAGTTTAATTCCTTATCATTTTCTGTATGGGAATCCTCCGAAGTTTCCGTATATTTGAAAGTATCAGGCAGTTGCGATGACTGTCTAGTTCGTAAGTCACCAAAACCAAAAGTCTTATCCGACACAGTATTAATCTCTACCTTTTTCTCAAATTGTTCTTCCACAGAATCAGAACCAACTGAAGATGGTGATAACCAAGTCTTTCTGTCAGAGCCCACATTTTTATCATTTCTTGATGAGGACTCTAAAGCCTCATGGTTTGCACTCTGCTCAATGGCAGAATTTCTATAATCAGAAGTCCCAGAAACCATAGATTTGACCAAATTAACCTCGCTATCTGAACCCGCATCTTCTGAATCATCAAAAGTGACAGGCTCCAAATCTTCTTTCTCTGAAGAAATTGCAGATATTGTCAATTTTTCAGAAACAGAAGAATGTGACTGTGCAATAGAACTTGACTCTTTCTCATCAAAGTATTGTCCATGTCTCCAAGAACTTGTATTTTCTAATGGATCAACTTGTGATTTGCTTCCAGGAGATGAGAAGAACAAACTAGATCTCTCCCCCTTGTATTTGTTCTCAAAATCAAATTTATAATCATCATCCTCCGATCCAGAATCATCAAACGCTACAGACGTATCATTATAAGAATTTGCTTCCATAGTGTTTGTCTGAGTGTTTCTTTCATCGGTATTAAAAATGTCTTCCACAGCCTTGTTCCCCATCTTCAGGTCATACGAGTTCAAATTCTGATTATGATCATAACTTGTAGAAATGAGATGAGAAGAGGAAGCTTTTATGGATTCTCTAATCGGTGTTGCATCTCCAATGTGATAACTATTTTCAGTATTCAAATCATCATCACTGTGTAGTCCAGTCATAAAATTTACCCCAGTTCTGCTTGCCTGCTTCTTTATATCCATTTCATGTAAGTCACTATTCTCTTGCTCAAATGAGTCATTATTCTGATATGTATCAGCCATTTGAGAACCATGGGCAAATGGGTTATCATCAAAAGAACCAATAGATGACAATGAAGCTGATGGAGCATGTTTCACCGTGTTCTCATGACTAGTCTTGTAATATTCACTGGGCGCTCCTACTGGACTATCTTGTTCTCTTGCAGTAATCTGTTCATTGCGTGCCCAAGAATCCCTTCTATGAAAGGTGGTGTTGTTAACAGAACCTGTAGAAATATGTTTGTCACCACTAGATGATAATGAAGCTGATGCAGCACGTTTCACCGTGTTCTCATGACTAGTCCTGTAATATTCACTGGGCGCTCCTACTGGATTATCTTGTTCTCTTGCAGTAATCTGTTCATTGCGTGCCCCAGAATCCCTTCTATGAAAGGTGTTGCTGTTAACAGAACCTGTAGAAATATGTTCGTCACCACTAGAAGAGGACAATGAAGCAGATGGAGTATGTTTCACCGCGTTCTCATGACTAGTCCTATAATATTCACTGGGCGCTCCTACTGGATTATCTTGTTCTCTTGCAGTAATCTGTTCATTGCGTGCCCCAGAATCCTTTCTATGAAAGGTGTTGTTGTTAACAGAACCTGTAGAAGTATGTTCGTCACCATGAAAAGCATATTCTTGAGGTGCTTCTCCATACTTGCTGACATGAGAACTATGCGATCCACTTGAATACTGCCTTGTCATATATTCACGGTTTGAAAGTTCAGCAGCTGCTCTTGCAGCCATGCTAGCATGTTCTGCAGATTCTGCAGCAGCCTGTGCAGCAGAGGCAGCATCTTTGAATTCCATGTTCCAATTTTGCTTACCCGTAGAAAAGGTACTCCTATTTTCAGAATTTGAATCTCTAAAATCTGTTTCTTGACCTCCAGTTCCTATGAAAAAGAATTCCAAATATTCAAGTAATAGAAAGAACAGAAGCCCTAAAAATTATTGGCAGCTATTGTCATAAAATATTACCTGTAGGTCTAATTTCTGGACTAGAAATCTCTGATGTTGACTGATTGTCACCCACCTTTCTAGCAGCACCACTTGCATTATATTCAAATGAATTTGTAGATGTATGATGCATTGGTTTAGTTTGTGAGGAAGCGCGTAAGTCGGGAGTGGCCTTTTCATCATGAACAGATGAAACATGGACTTGAGAAGGTTCCACATAAGAAGCCTTCTCAAAATTATTTGGTCCAACCTTAACATATAAATAAAAGTAATGTCAAAATAATATAACACAACAAATTTCCATTTTATATTAAAATAAAGATATTCAAAAATGAACAAAGCTTAGTAGTCTACCAATAAGTCTTGAGAAGACTTTCCATCATTTTCACCAAATGGATTGGGTTCCCATTTGATATTATTCTCCTCAGCAACAGCAGTCAGTATTTTTATCTTGGTTGGACCATCGGGTGCTTTGGCAGACAATTTCTCAACCAACTGAAATAACAACATCAAATCAGAATACAGCTAAAAATAAAAAGTTTTAACATGATCCTACCCAGGAAGGTAAAGAAACTTGCCAAGCGATTTACACCACAGTCAGGGCGTAATTCAACAGCTGCCGAGACAAATTCTTTTCCATACTTAGATGTAATTTGCTTCCGCACATCCACAAGCTCAGGTATGTCTGACAATCTTGGGGATGCAAATATCACACTTGAAATTGCTTCCTTCAAATCAATGGGGCAGTTTCTGAAAAGGGGAAACAAGAAAAGATAACCTGATCAACATCAATAGGAATGCACAACCATGATGAACAGAGTTGCACACTGCAAAATCAGCAGGTTCAGACAGAAATACCCTCATGCAAAAACACACACACACACAAGTGAAGTCAGAGTGCATGATATCTAAAGACACAACTGTGTGCATTGCAAATATTACGCGAATGGCGTACATAGAATATCAATATACAAGATTGCAAGAATAAAATATCAAAAAATCTTAAAGTTATCCTCAAAATAACTAGGAATATGAGGGAAGGAGGGGGGCTTTGATTGTGTATCAAATGCAGCATTTAAAATTGAGAATATAGTACCTTATGCAATAACATAAAATAAAAAACATTGATCAATGCTATATCTAGATCTAAAGCCTATTGTTTTCATATGGGATCAGAATTACCCGGAATGAGATAGCAAGAATTTATTTTGGCACAAGGATCCCAATATTACATTGGGACATCATACCCCTTGTTTAGTTAATTTGAATTGCTATATCGCTAATAAAACCTGAATGTGATATAACCATCTTAATTATACAATTATTTTCACTATTCAAAGTTTAAATAGAAATAGGTTCTCCTAAAGTGGTAGCACATTTCCTTCACAAAGTCTACAAAAAAATACAAGGGTGAATTCAGTGGTATTGCCAAATTGCAGAATAGTTGATAAACTTCCAGGCAGATCAATCTATATAAAAAAAGAACTCTCCAAAATAGACAATAATACATTTGTAAACACGAGCAATGAAGACATATTTAGTGACACGAACTTAAAAGTGTAGATAAGATAAAAAGTGGTAAAATTATCTAAGTAAGGTTCACATACTTCTGTGATTCAATTATTGGTAGGCGTGCTACTATAAGTTCACAATATATCTCAACAAGATCATATGCGGCCATTAGCTTCTCTTCCCTGATTACATGTTCAACCTGAATACAAAAAAAAGTCAAAGGAAACAAAAAAAATAATCCTAAAGTTGAGTATCCTTAATTTATCATCAATCATTTTTTAGTCGTTTTGGATGAAAATGGAAATAGAAGATTTGACGATAATCCCATTAGTATATTTCATGACTTGTATTTTATCTCGAAAACTCAACCCGAAAACAGAGCCGAAAATGAATCTGATGAAAACATTAATTATGAAATGAATGACATACCCGGATTCTAGCAGTTAGTTCCTGACCAGATTGAAGGAGTTGAGCCAATTCCTTCCTGAGCTTCCTCACTTCGCCTTCTTTCTTATTCTTAAATATCTTCATTCGTGATACCGCAAGCTTCAACGCTGTTTTGCTGCATAAATAAATCAATTAATAATCAGAAATCTCAAATAAAATAAAAATCGAAAATTATGATGTGAGTTTTGTTACCACTTAGCGGGCTTGAAACTTCTATGCAACATAGACGACATGGTGTTATAATCAACGATGGATTGAAGAAGATTAAACAATTTCCTTCAATGATTCAATGTTACGGAAGAAGAAGAAGAAGAAGAAGAAGAAGAAAGTGCGATGAGTATTGGGAATTGAAATTTCGTGGAATCTGACAAATAGATCCTAATGGAACCAACCTTTTCCCCTTTTGAATAATTCTGTGTGGGAAGGTGCATGGAAATTATTATTCTTTCATTCTCTTTACCTTTCTCTCTTCATTATTACCATTTTACCCTTCTTTTCCTACGCATTTTTTCTCTCTCTCACTATCTATTTATTACTATTTATTGTTTTGGATTCTATTTATCCCTAGGGAGAAAATTTTCACCCCAATTCTCAAACTACTCATTTAACCAAAGTATATTTATACTTCTCTCACCCAACACTTATTACACCCAACCACCTCAACCAAATATATTGCACATTAATGCATACATCTTAGATTGAACATTTTGTTCCAGAGAAAAGAATATTTGTACTAATAATATAAGAATTTTATACAATGTTAATTCATTTATAATATATTTTTAAAAAGAAAATTATAGTTTCTCAAACGAATTTAAAAGAAATAATGAGACATTAGATATTAGTATGAAGGAGAAATAAGCATAGAAATTAAGGACAAAGGAGTAAATACTCATTATGATAGATATTGGAATGAATATAAGAAAAGGAAAGAAAGAGATAATAGAATATGTAACATATCAACATGGTTATGATGGACCATGCAACAAGCATCAAGGTCGTCTAACCCCACAGTTCATATTGCCGCATCAGATTCTCACATTTGAAGTTAAATTAATTAATAAAATGATAAACAAATTAGTCATGGCATCGACTAAGTTATGTCCAAATAATACATAGGACAAAAAAATCATCCCAAATTAATTAGATAGCTAAGTTATAAAGGGAAATGAATTAATCTTTATTCTTACTGTAACACTTCCTCAGCAATACATGTCCTATTGCAATTGCCCACTTCCTACATAAATATCTATATTACTTACCTACTTAATAAAGGGAGAACATAAATTAACTACTTATGGTATAATTTGTGTACCTATTTTACTCTTTATAATTTAGAATTTAATGTTTATAAATAAATTTTGATCATATTATTAATAAACTTCCACTGACTTCCATAAACTTCCAAATTTACATTAATAAACTTTCAAATTTAAATTAATAAACTTCCATATGCAATATGAATAAGAGAGAAATATTCAATGTAAATATGAAAATATGAGTAATCATGAAGAGAACATGTTGTAAAAAAATGTAATAAAAGTATACAAATTACGTATAATCCACTTACTAATGTTTTTATATATGATTATTTTCCCATAAAATCATCATATAATTTTTTTCTATTCTTTTTTAACAATGTGAAGAAATGCAACAGGACCCAGATTCATTTAACAATAAATATTTGATATAGGGTTCATAGCTTAGGTTTATTGGTTTTTTGTTTTCAATGAGAAGAGAAAATATAATTAATGCATAAATATCTTTTATTTCATAGGAAATGAAAATTATAGTCAAATATTTAATTCAATAAGCTAAATCAATATATATTTTATTAGAAATAGTAAAAGAAAATTAAGGTCAAATATTTAATTCATCAACTCAATATTTTGTTTTTCAATATAAAATAGAACACATAACATAAAATTAACTGAATCAACACATCAACATTGTTTATCTTGATAACAGCACCTGGACGTGATATCTATACGTTTTGTGCTCAGGGTTCAATTTATCACAACATTTAGGTAATTGTTCATTGTTAAGTAGTAAAGGATTGGAGTGCAAGACATCATCCATTCATTAACATTGAACAATTATCTCAATCGAATATATTCAAATGCAAATTAACATTGAACAATTACCTTAATTGATATATTCAACAACAAATTATAATATCTAACACAATTTACTACATTAGATATTTATTGCATATAGATTACTCATTACAAACGATAAGAAAGTGGGTTGACAAGACACGACATTACTTGTCAACATGCTAGTATATATAACTAAAAAAATGGTCACGTGTAAGTTTTACTTAAAATCTACAAATGTATCCAAGGCATACATGTACTATTTCATTTGGGTCGTTAACTTTATAAGGCATACATGTTCTAAAAATATTGCATTTCATGTGAACCTAAAGGAGCTATCTCATTGAACAAAGAAAATTATTGCAATAGTATCATCATTCTTGAGTACAACTGTGATAAGAAAAAACAAGGCTAGGTCCATTCTGCTTCAAATACAAGGCCTTTTATTATTGAGGCTTATCAAAGTTAAATGCTACTTCTTCAGCTTCTTTCCAAAAACAAAAAACTAGAGTAACACAAATTGGGGTGTAGAATGCCCCATAATTCACATATTGTATAGAATGAACAGAGAGAGCACTGACTTATGAGTACAAAAACTCCTCTGCTAAAACATCAACTTCCAAATGGTTATTTTTCAGACATAGTATCCGGTGAAGGTAAAACCCCTTCCAACAATCTCACCAGCACAGTACCAAGCAAAGCATTCAAGCCCAAACAAAGCAGCAATACCTGCATCTTCCACCTTCAAATCTTGCCTGTTCTTCCATAAATTCTTCACATAATCAAGCTCCTTCCAGAAGGACTCGTTACGGCCGGGGATACTGTAAAACATTAGGAACAGTTATGCATAGTAGCAGAACACTAATAATGTATATAATTTTGCATAGAACAATCTCAAATTGCTATTTTATTTATAAAAAAAAGTACAGTTGGCAAATGATGATATTCAAAGCCCAAGCAGACAGCCAGACATGTTACACACTATAGATTGCAGTGAAGGCACATAATAATTTAAAATGTGAGTCTGCTTTAAAGACCAGGGTAGAATCAAACACACTGTTATTGACATATGTAATAGAAAACATATTTAGACAATGTAGTGAATGCGGTGTTGATTGATGTATATTAACATATAAGCATATTTACACAATGAAGTGTTGAATGTGAGCTCATTTACATCAATTAACAACGAATCTCTGGTTTAAAACACTGGTGCATAACAAGCACAGTGTGAGCAGCTTCAAATTCAAGCCAAACAGTCAAACCACAGCAGTGGATTGTAAAATATGAAAACGGGGAATATATATAGTAAAAATGTAAAATACATCCATTCCATTTTCTTAAAAATTTAGAAGTTACAGCTTAAGAGTTCACTATGAAGTAATGACTGAAGAAGCAAATGCTATTCTACACTCCAGAAATTCTTCATAAAAAAGCAACAACGAAGGATACTAGCCCTGTATTTGTCTCTTTAGTTGAAAATAGAGGAAAAATAGTTTGCAATTTGAATATTTTGCTTAAACATGTTATGTTAAGGTCCCATTGAGCATTAGCAAAATGTTCTTCATGGGGTTAGGAAACTTCTGTAAGCAGTTTTAGCAAACAATAACATGCTGCTGTACATTCAGTTGTACTTTCATAATAGTTAAAGTCAGATAATTACGACGCAATAAGCATGCAATAGTTAAAATTTAACAGCAAAGAAATGTTGCATCAACAGGAAAGCATGGAACAAACATCAATTTGCCATTCCAATCTGAGGGAAAAAGTTGATACTGTTGCTGTACCACATTTGACTGAAATGGCCACGCTAAATTTCCAAAATATCACCTCTTGATAACTGATTTATAAAGACGAATTAGTGTTGTTTGCATAATCCTATTTATCGTTTGATAAAGAACTAGCAATCCATTGCAATACTAATGAGTTAAAAATAAGACAGTCTACTTCGTTTTTGTTTTCAAATGTTACTTCTACATCTCTAAGAGTCCTACCTAAACCTCTAGGGCTTCCTTCCCTACCATCAGAACGACATGAATGATATATTAAACTCCCATTACAAATGTCAACAACATTATTCGAAACCAATAAGGTTTGGACATCAATCGGACCACATGAAACAATCTTATGCAGCGAATCATGCCATAACCAACATTATTTCAAAGAAGAACAAGGTTGGGGAAAATATAACCTGGCAAGGCGGGTGTAGAACAATTGCTTTGCTAGCTGGTCACATTTCTCCACTGTAGGTGGCTCCTGAATGTATTGCTTGTTCTTCTCCAACAACTGCTTGTAGTAAGAACTACCATGCTTTCCAATAACTTGTGATGCTTGGCATGCTTTGGACTGCAATTGCTGCAACTTTGATGCCATCAAGCCTATAAATTCTGCAAATTAATCAGAATAAAAATCTCCAGATCAAAAGAAAAACCTCCAATGCACTATACATAACATTCCTTATCCACAAAATAATCCAACGGAAATTACACTAGCCTTCCCGAGGTTTGGCTTAATTACACTCAATACCAGTCTTGTTCAAAAAAACTACACTCACTCACCTCCCCTAAGATTCAATTCTCATTACACTACCTCCGTAGCTTTTAAAACAATAGGGGTGCTAAGTGTAATAAACACGAATCTCAGGCGATGTCAGTTTAATTTGCTCGATAATTTACTAACTCAAAATATTTTGATTCAGTGCAAATTTCTACCTAAATTTCTAGACAGTCACCAACAACATTGATGAAATAAAGACAAAAGATTATAAAAAGTCTATCATTAAAATGGTTGTAAGCAAGTAGAGTTCTATCTTAAAATTAGGGTAATTGCTATTCATTCATAAGATAACTGAAAGCTTAAATTTTTAATATGAAAAAGGAAAAGGGCGTAAAGTTACAGATCGATACGATTAAAGTGTGCTCTGGGAACTTCCCAAACGATAAAATTGGATTGTGGGTGTGAGGTCATAGCCCTAAATTTTCAATCTTTTCGTGCTACACTGGTTATATATATTTTTATATAAAAAAACGAATTGAAGGGAAAAAGTGGGTATTGGAATGAAAGAAAAGAGATCTGAAATGAATGAAAAAGAGAGTACCTTAGCTTGAGTCAGTCGTTGAAGTTGATGTGACTGAATGAATGAATGTGAGAGTGACAAACAAAAAAGAGTGTTTGTGTGGTTTATGTTTACCCTTCCCTTCTTCACCCTCACCTCTTCTTCCTTTTTTTTAAAGAACTAAAATTTAAACTAATTTCACTTCTACATATAAATAATTAGTAAAATTAATTTTTCTATGATATCTTATTGGACAATAAGGATAGAGTTATTAATTATAAAAAGAGAGAGTTAAAATCATAATTATTAAACCCGACTATTTTGATTCGTTATGTACAAAAATTGATAAGAATCGGTTTCATTCAATCATTTTGAACATAAAATCAATGACTCTTTGGTTAAAAAATAAAAAATAATATTAAATTAATGATTGGTTATACACAGAAATCATTTATCCTGTTCAATTAAAAAATGTTACCTAAATAAATAAATTTCTTAAAATTATTTGATAAAATTTAATTAGTTAGACACTTAAAAACAAAAAAAATTTGAGACAAAATATTTGTCTTCTGATTATATAAGAATGCAACACAGTAGTTTGTTTGGATCTAACTTGGATTGGATCCAATAAAACGTATTGCATACACATATCTGGTTAGTTGAACATATATTTATGTATATAAAATATTTTGTATGAATTATATCTTACTCACATTTTCTCCCTCGTACCAACATATGAACATCATTGTTATATGGGGATTCAATGTGCACCAAACACTTGAACATGTTAATAGCTTATACTATGACTTTACATCATAATATGGACGGAGGAATGATTAGATTAGCATGATATTTGACAAATGTGGCATTGTTGCATTGCAATTTGCATTTTGTTTTCATACAATATACTACTATATATACGTGTGTGTTGAATTATATATACATGGAATAAATATTCTCTCCATTAATGGAGAGACAAATAGAAAATATGACGACATTATAATTTCATAGTAAATAAAAGTATAAAAATATCATTGTATGTTGTCTTTTGTTTGTTATTATGTGTCACTTACCACTCTAATAGAGAGTATACTCCCCTCAACCACATGGGGCTGCAAAATATATATAATCATATATATTTTCTGAGTTAGCTCAAATGTTGCAACCAACTACTTCATATAATTGTGGAAGTAATAGTTGACTTTTCTAGAAAAAATGCACACACATATATAATAGAGAAAGCAGAAGGATTGGTTTGTGTGCCAAGAATTTGTCAAACATGAACAATAAAGATATGCTATGTGCTGGAATCTGGGATGGAGAAGAAAAGTACACATAAATTGTTCAAAAACATTACCCCACAACTACTTTACTTGATGTGCTAATGACATATTCAAAAGTTTCCATTTGATCTGGCCAAGTACTTTTCTGCACAATATTTTGTATTTGAGAAATGTTATAATCCTTCTATGAAATTTCCTATGTACAATATGTTTACTCATTTAAAGTTGAGATAGGTATTAGGTAACATCTTACTATATATATACATAGTTAATGATATATATATATATATATATTACCATTTCCTTTATTTTGGCTTCTTTGGTGTATTTTTAGTTTAAACGTCAACTTGGCACTCAAAAAAATAAAAAATAATCGATATTACTAACTTTATTTTGGTTAACATAGGGTCTACGTTATTTTATTCAGCAAAGATTAAAAAATGGAGTAAAACCTTTCTCTCAATTTGTTTTTTTTGGTGAAAGAAGCTTTTTGACTAACTTGTTGGAAACCAAATATAGTTTAGAATTTTTTTTTGATTTAATAAGCTAGGATAAAAAATTTAGTAGGAAAACCCAACTCTACATTAGTACATGTTAAACCTTATTCATTATTCTCTAAGATGTACTAAAATGACACTTTTATTAGGATTTAGTTGACACTATATAGAATGTAATTATATATATTAAAGTCAAATCATCCTCAAGTGTGAACTTCTACAAAGGTAATTACAAAGTTTTTAGTGTGCACTATTCCTAACAGATAATTCACCCTCAAGAAGAAGAAAAACATAGAAACATATATAGATTTTAATTTCTTCATTAAAGGTAATTAACTTTATTGATACATAAGGATTCTAAGGAACTTGCTCTAAGTAAAGCAAGCAAACAAGGATTGATAGTGATACACTTCAATTCTACCACCTTTGCAGTATAGTAAATTTGTAACCCATCTAAAGAATTTATCAAAATGGCCACAACCATTTTGAAAAAAGAGAGATCATAATTATAGAATATAAATAATATGAATATAATAAGAAGAGAAAGATATTAGTTTTGGAAGATCATCTTTTCTGTTCCTGATCTTTTTGCCATGAAGTCACGTATCCTTTGCAATGCTAATTCCAAAGTTTGTTCACTCATATTTGCAAAGCAAACCCTGAACCAACCTGGTTCAGAACAATGACAAGAAGATCCTGGTGAGATATTAAGCTTCATTTCATGCAAAGTTTCATTCCAAAGCTCCAATTCACCTTCCCTTGTTACCTTATTCTCCAACACTAGTAATGGACTTAGATTCATCCAACAAAACAACCCTGCATTCCCTTTCAAACACTCAATCCCTGCACTTATCAACCCTTCAATGATCATTGTGTATCTCTTTCTCAACCTCTCTCTATTTGTCTTAATGTAGTTCTCAGTGAAAACCTTATCAGATAACATTGAAGCCAGAAGTTGTTGTGTTTGTGAGGATATTAATGTGAAACTTGACATTCTTCTAGCTGTGGTCACAACCTTATCATTGTATGAATAAATGGTGCCAACTCTGAAGCCAGGAAGACCAAGATCCTTTGAGAGACTATAAACAATGTGAACTCTTTCTGCATTTTTATATTTTCTTGCTTCAAGGATTTCTGCTATGCTTATGAACTCTGAGGAGGAGAAAACTGAACCTGAGTAGATTTCATCTGAGACAAGATGGATATTCTTGAGAGTCACAAAGTCAAGAATCTCTTCAAGAACCTTGCGTTGGATTGTTGCACCTAATGGGTTTGAGGGGTTTGTGATTAGTACTCCCTTCACTTTCATGTTCATGGCTTCTGCTTCTTTGTATGCAGCCTCTAATGCTTTTGGAGTTATCTGAAAATTGTTTGAACTGTCACAGTGAATTGGAACTATGTTTACTCCAGTTCTCCACCTTAAATCTCTATCAAATCTGCATGCCATAAAACCCAAATCCTTATTACTATAAATTATATATATAGTTTTACACCAATATCACTTATCTCATTTATTAATAACTTAATATTTTGTCAACCAATGAGAAGAAATAACTGAACTGAAAGTGAGAAACAACAATAAATGCTTTTATGCATATTATGTGATACATTTAGGAACCCAAGTTCCAAGGAAAAATAAGTTAGAAGTTTTCTTACCCAGGATAGTATGGGGTAGGAAGAAGTAAAGCATCTCCTGGATTAGCAAGAATGAAAGTTAAGAGTTCATTGGCTGCAGTTGCACCTGCAGTGAGGACAATTCTAGAAGGGTCAAATTTGGCTCTCCCTCCTCTTATTTGTTCCATGAAGCTTGCCATTGCTGTTCTAAATGACTTAAGTCCATGATAGTCTTGAAATAAAGCATTATCTTTGAAACTAGGAGCTCCTTTTCCCCATGTTGCAGCCTCTGAGTGTTCTTCCAAATATTTCTCAATCAAATCAAATGAAACCTGTCCATTCATTACCAAAATGGTTAACTAATAATTACTTAAGCTAAGCATTATTATATATATATATATATACATAGAATGAAAGTTTTTGACTTACTTGATTTTCTGCCAATCCCATTTGTATGACTCCTGAAGGGTTAGTGATTTCATGATAAGGGTTTTCATCATAAGCTTTCCATCCAGCAAAGTAAGGAGAATCTTCACCATGAGTTTCAGAAATAGCAATATTTGAAAGCTTAACACAACCTTTCTCAATCTCAAGACCCATAACTAGCTTTCTTGCTAAAAAAGATCCTCAAGTATATATACTTATGAGGAGTTTGTTAACAGAAAGAAGCTAAGAGAGAAGAGAAGTGGATGAGAAAGTGTTGAATGAAATGTTGTATATATATAGATAATGTCTGAGGGTTAAGACAAGAAAAGGGAGGGACCTTCAACTTGCCTGGCACAAACACAAATCAATAATTGATTCTGTAGTGTAAGCAAATCAGGGCTTTACCTTTTTAGGCTTTTACAGGTGTTTACAACAGTGACCTTCTGCCAAATCCACAATCAAAATATGGATCAAATAAATTTTCATCTTAAAACCAATTGGCAATGAGAAGATAGCTTAACAAATATTTAAATCATTCCTGAAATAATGAGGTAGGCGATGTGAGATTTACTTTACAACATACCACATCCACCTAAGTCTGTTGGACCAGACAAATAGTTACCTAATAGCATCTTTTGGCTCATGACAATCGGAAAGAAGTTGAGTTCTCACTCTGATACCATGGTAAGGTTTCATCTCAAAACCAATTAACAACGAAAGAAGTAGTCCAACATGTATTTAAACTATTCCCGAAGTAGGTTTTGTGGGACTTACTATCCAACAAATTAAATGTTTTTTCTTTTATTTTTTAATTGTGATCAAATGGATAAATGTTTTATTAAAATTTGTATTCTTTTTTGTTTTTTTGAAACAATTTTGGAAGAAAATTCTAACTCAAATATATGTGTAAAGGTATTGATATCCTCTCTAAAATTTCACCTGTATTAGACTATTGTGGCAAAAAAAAATACGATTATAATTTGAAATTATTTTATAATAAAAACTTTAAGATTAATTTGTTTTCTCTGAAATCACTTATCCTCGTTCCATGTTTTTGTCCTAATTTTCTCTCTCAAATTAATGAAAAAGTATCACTTAATTTAAAATAAAAATTCTAAAAATATGAATTAATATTTTTATAATATTCAGAGAAAATTGATTTCACACGGACATGTGGACATAATCAAACATATGCGCCATTTCTCTGGTGAGGAGCTGTGGTTCTTTAAGGGTAGACTTTTTGCTATCATAGGTAGCAAATATAGTAGCAATTTTATTGTTTGTATGTGTACTTAATAGGTTATAATAATTTATGGGGAAAAATGTATCACTCTTACTATAAGGGTTTTAACACTATTTTTATATTTATATTGTTAATAATTTATATTTAATCATTATATAAATGATATAAGTACAAACAAATAAATGTTAAATAATATATTAATTATATATAAAATTTAATATTAATAGTACATAGATATTACTAAAGATGACCAAAATACTTCTCCTATAGGTACCTGCTAAAATACTCGTAACAATTGCCCGTAAAAATAATATGTGAGTGAATAAACAGATATCATGATACTCACCATATGGGTATTGACATATTTATTAATTAAATAATTTATATATATTACATTTTTATCATTTTATAATTATATATTATCTATTTTATTATTACTATTGTATAATAAATTTTAGTGTTTGAAACATAATGATAAATTTAACATATACATAAATTTTGTTATGCGTATAATAAGTATTTTATATATATTGATTAATACAAAATATATAAATATAGTTAAACTTAAAAACTCATTGAATACCTATAAATACTTACTATATATACAGATACCCACAATTACATTCATAATTTATATACGTGTGTTATTTGATATGGTTAGCTCCCTATATATTTTTGGAGCTTTATAAAATGGAAAGCGGTTGAGTCTTACAAATTAAGATTTGCTAAGTAAATATAGATTGTTTAAAATGACCAATTTACTTTATATTGTGCTAATTTAAAACTTTGGTGTTTTGGGCTCTCATCTATTGCATGTCATTATAATTAATCTAAAATTATCCAAACAAATAACGAAAATAATTTCAAATATGATTATTAACCACTATTCTTAATTAGGGTAGTGAATATCAAATAAAAGAAAGGAAAACATGAAAGGACAAGTAATTCCAATTTCTTCATTAAATGCACCATTAATAGAAAACATTTTTCCTTTTCCAATACATGTTTAACTGTTTTTGAGAAATAATTAAAAGAAAGCAGTCAATTTCTAATATTCATAACCTATGACTAACCAAATTTCCTTGCCCAACAAACTCCAAATATTCCTTTATAGAAACCAAATCATGCATAAAGATATCGATAGGTTCAATCACATAAGAATTTATAGAGTTTTAAGAGAGTAGTTAAGTTTTGGTGACCTAGACAAAAGATACCAAATAACCCAACAGAGAGATTAAGATTCTGATTTGAAAACAGCAGTTAGGACCACATAGAAGGTTTGAGAAGCTGTTGGGAGATTTTCTGACCCCACATACTTGTGTACATTAATATAAAGAACAACATAAGTTAATGATTTCTTAGAAGTTTAAACATGTCTATATATGGTTTTGTTTCCATTATAATTGCATGATATGCATATATTTAGTAGTAATCCACTTATATAATCAACTCTCTCCTAAGATTTTTATCCATTAAGTTGCATTAGATATTTGTTAGAGGCAACTAGCCATCACTATAGCTAATTGCAGCATACCACACGTATTAATTAGTTGTTCACTTTCTAGATGTTAAGATATAAATACTATTCTTAATATACAAAGAAGCATGGCAACTTAGTTTACCATAATGTATGTATCTAAAGCAATTTTTGAGGCAGTAAAAAAAATCTTATATTACATTAGTAATAAACACCTTAGAGAATATGTGCTCTCTTAAGTCCTAAAAAATGAATTTATAATATATAATATTTATTATAAATGAATTTATGAATATGCAAATATATATTCACGGAACAAATATCATGATATTTGTCTCATCCATAAACTAATAGTATCCATACTTTTATGAATACATACAAGTGTTGTGTTTTTATGGATGCCTAGTAGTGTAAATATTTTTAAAGGTAAGTGTTTTTAAAAAAAGAGGTAAGGAATTATAGACTTGCCATATAGCAAGTCATGTAATTTTTTAATCTTTGAAATATATAAAAAAATTGATTGGTTGATTTTCAATTAAAAATATAAAAAAACTAAATCAATTTAATAAAAATATTTCAAACTGTAATCTTAATTTTAGTAAGTGTTTTCATAAACAATAATAATATACGATATTGATATGTTGTGTTTCGAAATGCATAAATGAGATTCTTTTTCATGTTCCTTCAATGCTAAAATTTGATGGAGTTGATTTTTTTAAATCATCATAGCTTCTCCTTTTCTCAATATTCCTATTTTTTAAGCCCTATAACTTCTCTTCCCATTTGTTTCTTTATGCAATCTTCTTCTTTGTTGAATAATTGTTTGCAACATCATACAGTTCTCCCTTAATTAGGTTTTCTTTTTTATTTTACAATTTTATGTTAAATTCACACGTGAACCTTTGTTTATTAGCTGAAGATTTCCGTGAAAAATTGACCATCACAGCTTATTATAGAATTTTGTTCCACCTTTTCATCCTTTTTTTGTTGTTTAAAATTTGAATAAAACTTGTTATTAATGTTAAACTTTTGAAGCCGGTTTTGGAGATAGAGAAAAATAAATGAAAAGTTTGAATACCATGAATCAAATATACTTATGAAATGACTCTAAAGTTTTTCTTTTCTTTGAACTAATTCATTAGAATTGTGAAGCATGGGTCAATGTGATATATAAATAAAAATTAAGAAGATGGAGGATAATAAGATAAGCAATGATGAGAAGAATTATGTAAGAAGATAATGAAGATCCATGTGCTATGAAAGATAAACTGTAGATCTGCAATTAATATGGTGAATCTTAATGCTGAAAAAAGAACATGCCAAAGGGATCATATGACTGAGTGTGCGGCAACTTAAGCCTGTAGGGTTGAGACAAGTATCAAAACATAGGTCTAACCCCATATGGAACCTCATTTTTTATTATATATATCTGAGAGGATATTATTATTATATTATTATGGAGTTTTAGTCTTGGCCTTGTTTTTCTACCAAGATAAATCATATCCAACATAATTGGCTGGAATGCATGGATATTGAAATTAACAGTTATGCTCCATCACTCTTTCGTTAGAACCTCCACATATATTATCTAGAGAAGAAATAATAAGATATATAGTTTATATAGCTAGCTTTTGTCTTCTACTCAATATATTGCTTTGAAAATCTATAATTATATGTTTATTTATATGCAAATTTTGTATGGGAGGACAAAGGAGGAAACTGTGCAGTTGTTGAAGTTTTAACTCAAGTCAAGTGTTCACACTTTGTGTTCCATATCCAACTCTACCAATTGATATGTACATAAAAATAATAATATTTATATATCGTTATTATAAAGATTTATATATATTCATTACATCATTTATTATTTATATTTAAAAGTTGATGGTGACTAAATATAAATGATAAATAATATATTAACAGTATAAAAATTTATACACTATCACTTCATACTAAACCTTTATGAAATCATTGTTTATATATTAGAGATATTACTCATAATTTACAACAACTATCAATAACCTTTTTTAGAGATTGAAGAGAGAAGAATAACTATATGTTAAATTTGTGTTCCCTATTATTGTTATTTATTAACAGCTAAGTGTGTCAACTTAAAGTGAACTATTGAATTGACCAAGCTAGATAGTGTCACTTGATAACTAGAAAATTACTTGATTAAATATATATAAATAAAAAAGGAAATTAATTTTAGAATAAAACAAAAAAATCAACATGGACATGTCCCAATGTTGTTTAATTTTCTCTTACATTAACTGTCTAGCTAACTAGTACACTAATATATGGTGCAAATGTGCAACTAGAAGGCATAACACAATTAATAGTACAACGCCACATGCTGTTATTTTGTAATAGAAGCATGATGGAAACACGTCATTTATGTACTTAATTATGTTTGGTTAACCATCTGATGTAGGCAATATCATAGAATGAAAGATCTAGAAAATAAAAATTTATTTTAAAGTAAACTTATTTTTAAAGTGAATATATATAATTAAGCATGCAACTATTTCCAATTTAATCTTAAATATATTTTAATACAAACGTTCATTCACTTTAAAGATGTAAGTACTATCCAGAAACTTTATTCAGTAACCTTGATTATGTTTATGAAAGAATAATATGATCTCTTTAAGTTTGGTAAGAGGACAACTACTGATTGAAAGAAGTGGAAGGGTAGGATTTGAAATTAAACTAAGGAGAGGATAAAATTGTTATCCAACATATGAGTACCAAGCAAGGGAATATTGCAATGGTTGTATCAAAATTAGAGGGCATGAATCTTCTCAAAAGATATAGTACCAATGGTGACATGCCATGTGGAGTTTTTGTTCTAATCATGCTAGGATTATGTCTAAGAGAGATAAGGATAGAATATTAAGTAGGTCGGATGTTAAATAATATAGGATGAAGATCTTTTTTGCCGATTTATGTCTTTGTTTGTGTCTCAGACCAATTAAATTGCATCGTTCAATTAAATAGAAAAATTATAAAAATAAAATTATATTACTTGGTGTAAGCTTATTGGACAGAAACAAAAAGAGACAGTTTTTGGGACAGAAAATCTGTATCCTTAAATATCTTGCATTTTTAGGCAATTGCAATATGAGTCTTATAAATTTTTTATTATAATTTGTATATTTTGATTTTTCAATAATTAAAGAAAGACTTATATATATGAGAAAAAGTTACATATAAATATTTTTACATCAAGTTACATACATATATGGAGAGAGACCGATGGGGATCCTCTCCTGTACTGGACGAGTATTGCGACATGTTAAAATACACCAAAAATTAAAGAACATATTTTGATGTTGAAAATATATTTTCCATAATATATGCTTAAGTAACTTACATGCAGTGCTTACTAGTGATTATTACAGTGTTGGTGCACACGTTTTTTGTGAAGGAATATAATTGGAAGTACTAATAGGGTTGCCAATATGCACACACAAACATGCCAGCAAAGTGTGTTTGACTCTATGCATGTTACAAATTTCTTGTAATTGTCTAATCAATGGAGGAATATATATACTACTACAAAGTTTGGTGTATGAATGCTTCACCCTAATTTGTTAATGCTAGTTTCTGTGATTACAAAGCTAGAAATGTGTTCCAACTATGTCCACATAGTATCTTTGACTCTTAATATAATACATGTTTCAAAGTCTTTAACATCATCAAACCGTACTAATGCCTTTGTAATTAGATCCTTGCTATGCGCTTGTCTCTCACAATTTTTTATGTTATACATATGCTCCAAACTTTGCCTTTTTGTGTGTGTGAATTTTATATATGCCTCAACCGTGTCCCTCTTTTTCAGTCATCTTATTGCAATAATGTGCATATAATAAAATGGTGCAACTTGCCCCTACTACTTATCACTGGATTTCTGAGTTGTCACCATTGCACAATGGAATAAGTTGCTAAATAAATTATGTTCTTGCATTCCCCATAATAAAATGGTTATTTTCTTCATGAATGTCTCATGTTATATATATATATATACTTGTACCCCTTTTAAAATAACATAATTCCAGCTACATGCCAAGTTGCCATGCCTTGTCAAGTATGCAAACTCGGCTACAGACTCAGCTATCTAATGTTGCACACTCATACCTCTGCATTGGAAATCATGAAACTGTTACTAGTTTTATTACATTCATGTTATAATATCGTGTGTAGCTAGCTATGGATGATGCTTCTTCTTGGAATTATTTCATGATTGAAGTCCACTTGCAAAGATTGAGATATGAATATAAATATATATATATAAAGAAGCCAATTGATTATATGGAGTTGTTGCTAATGGAGCATACCACTTCATTTATTTTTCAATTTCTGTCAACTGTTTTTCATTTCTTTTACTATCAATTTGAGCAATATTAACATGTGTGCAACCTTCCACATTTTTTAATATATGTCTCATCATTTTCTCCCAATTTCAAAGGGTATATGCTTGAGTATGGAATTGAGATTGTAGTTTAGAATTATAGTTTCAAATCATGGATTCTATTTTGAGTTTAACAATGAATTAGAGATTATATTTTGTAATTATAATTTTAATCCCCTAAAATTGATGACAATTGTGGTTGTGGTATATATTGTAGACTATAGTGATAACTTGATAATGGTAGTGAAATCAATGATGATGGTGGAGTGTTGCCGGTAGCAATGGCAATCATAGATTGGTGGTGGAAATGACGATAGTGTTAATAACTAACAATTATGATAATGGTAAGAGTGATGACAACGAGTTGTTTGTGGTAGATACAATAACGAAGTTGACAAGGTGATAAAGGTGATGGTGGCAATGATGGTTATAATTATGGTGGCGAGGGAATGGACAATGGTTAGGTGAAAATATGGTTGCATCGATCACCATTTTTGACAACAACAACATGATGGTGGTGACAAGGATGATGATGGGATCGTTGGGTGTAGCGGTGTCAAGATAGGCAGTAATGGAATAATGATTATGGCAACGACAAAAATTGTGTAGTTTCAATGGTGGTTGAAATGGGGCATTTGGCAGGGTGGTAGTGGTAAAAGCAATAGTGATGAAATGGTGACAATGTGGTAGAAGTTGGGAAGGGCTAATAGGATGGTGGTAGAATGATTGAGGCTACAATGATTATGTTATAAATGTTAGAGGTAAAGTGTGAAAACAATAAGAACCACTTTAAATATATACAACATAAGATTCTTAATTTGATGTTTGTATTGCAATTTCCAAAGGTCAACAATGCTTCTAAGTGAGGATCCTATCTAATATGCATTGGAAAGTCCCATGAATTTGGGTGCTAGCCATTCTTTTTGCTTTTGATGCTTCCATCCTTGTGCTCTGATTAGTATGCATTTATTGGAAGAAAAGAAAACAGAAAGGGGTTCTAAGGATATGAACATATATGTGAAGGTATAATTTTCAAGCCATAAGCAAACAACCTTACCATTAAATCGAGACTCAACTTGTAGGGATGTTGACATAATGCTCAAGTATACATTGACTCACCTTATTGTATACATGTAATGAAAATGCCTGAATGTTATATAAGAAACCTTGAAAAACATGTGATGATTATTAGGCTGATATGATACTATTTAGGGACATTTTATCCTAATCAATTGGATGCATAATAATCAACATAATTGAAGATTATTAGATAGATAGCACAATAAATGTAACTTTTTTAGAGAAGCATGTCAATAAATCTCATTGAAAATCATCTTCAGAGAGAAGAGGAAAGGGAACATTAATCAACCTATGAAGCCTAAAAAACTTCACTCTTTTTAGCTAGTAAACATTCACCCTCATGCATCAACACTTGAGTCACTAAAATACATTAAGATAGCTAATCATAGATTTGAATATGAATCATTCCATGTAGAATGATTGTAAAACTCTCATTTCATTGCTTCCTTTACCTTCCTACCTCATGTCCATCTTGATCACACAGTACCTCTACCAAAACTTGTGGAAATGCTTGCAGTTCTTAAACAACCAGGAGATGCAGTGTCTATGGTACCTTAAAGTTCCGACTTGCCTGCCTTAGAACCCTTTGAGGTGGTTGTCTTCTTTCCCCTCCACCACTTTCTTATCCGATTGGAAACTCTGTCAGCATGTTTTTTCAGTGTCGTGCTTGTGTCTGCAATTCCTTTTCTAATCACTTGTTTCCAACCACCCTTTTCACTTTCCTTTTGTCGCAAGACTTTTCCCTGTAAGATACAATTTTCTCCAATGATAAGTGGTTATGGAACATTTCAATCAATATTGTCTCTAAAAGAGGTATTTCAATCAATATCGTACCAATTTTGAAGGGAGGCCGGCTTCATCATCATCATCCTCATCTTCATCATCAGCATCTTCATCGCCCAAATTCTTCATGTTCATTAAATCATCCCTCGAGTACATTTTCATACCAGGTGCTCCAGGCATGCCCTGAACCAGAATTTAATCCAGTAAGATTATAATGCAACTAGCCTTCCTCCTACGATATAAAACGATAAGAAAAATAAAAATACCTCCATAGATTTTAGTATCTTTTCCATTTCAGCCTCCTTATCAGACTTTGCAACAAAAGGTTCACCGGGAGTCCTATCCTGCAATATACAAAAGATCTTCTGATGAGAAATGAAGTACCTAATCAAAGAATAATGCAAGTGTGTATGAAGTTGAGGAATATCATTGCATTCAATGAAGTTACAGTTTCCAAACTACATAGTTCAAAGAAGGGAGTAAGGGACACTTTAAATAGAGGACTATATAGAATTTGGATCCTAAAGTGTAGAATGCAGGAAAATGTTGATACAAAAATTCTGCGAAGATTTTTATAAAATGCAATTACGTGGATAACAAATCATGGACATGCAAAAACCCACTCTCTAGGTTTTCTCATTAAATGTTACCACTTTTATATCTAAAGTATTGCCTTCACGTTTAAGGATAAAAATCTGAATATATATACTCATTATCAGTACCTTGGAGGCAATGAACTATGATTGCAGAAAAATAGCACACAAATTAAGTCCAAAATATAAGAAATTAGAGGGAAGTGTAGCGAAACAGCTTTTCCAGGCAAAACAGGTCCAGAGTCTATACTCTATATACAAACCTTATATACACAACACTAGAAAAAACTAATTGGTAATTCACTCAATTAACACCTTTTGGAGCCATATTTTTTGTAGTAGTTACTCAAAAAGTCTTTCACAGATTGCATTTTTGCCTATAGTGGCATTAAAAAAATCACCAGATGGAAAAAAGAAACAGAAGATTAAACAAACAAATGGGAATTACAGTATCTCCTATAGTTGAATTAACTACAATAAAACAAAGCAAGAGCATATCAATGACAAGACACGAATAATTTTTCGCATGAAAGCGTCATTCCAACCTAGTAATGGAAACATCAATTTCAGATTGTAGTCACCTTAGGGACTGGGGGTGATTTGCTGTTGCATGCTTTAGTAAGGTCTTTGCAAAGATAATTGAGCAATGAATCAACATTTGGCTTGGAATTATACAAGTACTCAGCAACATCCGTATCGGAATAACCTAGGACCTGCAAATTCAAATTAATAATTCAACCGCGCATAGTAATTTATAGAATATTGGATACACACTGAGGACATTTGAATAATGCATATTCATAACCAGCAGAGATCAAATGGCACCATGCATCATGAATGTGAAATTGTGAATTATCAACACAGTGCTCTTAATTGATTGACAATACAGTAGTGTAAAATTGTCCCCCTTCGCCCGTCTATCCTATAGTATTTTGCCATTTTAGAACACGGTTCACTCGAGATGAATAAAAGCAATGTAAAAAGTGCCATACCTCCTGGCAGGCTCGCTCAATCGTCTTGCATTCAGAATTGCATTGTCCTTCAGAGTCTTGTTCCACCAGCTGATTAAAAAGAATAGGGACTTAGAAAAAAACAATGTCAATATAAACAAACACTTATCATTCCTTCTAAAATAAAATGAAATCCCCAATTCAAGTACCATTAAATGACAAGGTGCAGCAAAAGGGGATATGCTTAAACAATATCAAACATAAATTGAAAATTCCATGAACTATAGTTTATGAAGAAAATCAAAAGTTGAATTATGTTATACCTCCAATCTATCTCCTTTTTCTACAATATCTATGCGCAATATCCAATCAGCTTCTGCCTTTTTCAGATTACAAATATTCTCTGCTATCTCAATAATCTGGTACTCTGAGATCTAACATCCAAAAAAACACAATCAGATGAAACAATTGATAGATGAATAAATAACAAACGAAACAACAAAAAAAACCTTTTTGGGAGAGATTTCAGCTTGCTTCTTCTGAACTTGTTGATGCAACTCTTTTCCAAGCTTTTCACACACTTGGCACTTAATGTAAGGAACATCTTCCTTTCTAGCAATACCCACTGGTTTCTTGGCACAGTGAGAGAGTGAAACCACAAGTGACACAACTACAAACCATAACAATGCCTTCATCTTCTTAATAACACAAACGGTTCTAGACCCAAGATTGGATCCTTAAAAAGATGAAATTTTTTCACCAAAATTGGCTGAATGATTTGGTGGGTAATACATTTAAATCAAAATCCCAATAAACAAGCGTGTTTTACACGTATGATGATGATGTTGGATTCTGAGTTTTGTTACATCAAAATAACATTTTACGTGCACGTGATTGGTCCAAATAAGCTAAAAATCGTGGGGTCCATCTTCTCCACCAATAAGGTGCAAGTTAACACGTAGTACTTTTCATTAAGTTGAAATAACGGATATTAATGTGTTTATCAACTACTTTATCCCTTTTAATTAAATAAGAGAGATCCACTTACTTTAAAAAGATTTATTTCACATCTTAACTATTTAATTTTGGAAAATCAATGGTTTAAATTTACTCATAAATTTAAATTATTGGATTTCCTAATAATAAATTATCATGATGTGAAATAAGTGGATTTCTCCCCTTAATTAAATATTCATATTTAACTTGAGTAATATCAAAATCTATCACTTTTTTCTTATCTAAAAAAGTACTATTTTTTAATCACTTTTTTTTAATCCAATCAAGTAATAAGTTTTTTTTTAAATAAAAAAGTGAATGAATAAACCCGACCCAATATTTATAAACCGGGTAGGGCCCAAGTTACGTACCTAAAACCCCTCTGATAAACCCTAGACACCAAAGTGGTTCCTTTCATCGTCGATTAAGCATAATGGATATCAATTTGATCCCTCTCGCCGGTGAAAACTACGTTCTCAAACTCAAACAATCAATTCAAGATCTTTTATCTGAGAATCGAAAACAATCCCCTGATTTTTCTCTTTTCAACGATGCATTTTATGAATTGATCCAAGCAAACGTTGATCCACCCTTTGAGGCTATATGGTTCTATGCTGCAATCACATTTCGTAGCAGAAATTTTGAAAAAGGTGATTCCTTGGATCGGATATTGGGCGCAAAGGATTTGTTTCAGGTTCTATCTGCATGTTCAGTTTCTATTGGTGCTTCAAAGAGCATAGCTTTATTAGTTCCTGTAGTTTTTGAGGTAGAAAAAGTGGTTAAGGAACTGTTTGGAAGTGAATTGAAGTTAAAGAGAGAGAAGAAAGCAATGAGGGAGGTGAAGTCTTTAGTTGATGTAATTGTTGGGTATATAAGTGTTTGTTGTAGTAAGATTTTTGAAGAGGAAAGTGATTCAGTTAGTTTGAATTTGATTTCGCCTATCACTGATTTGGCTTATCTTTGGGTTAACTCAAATGATGGGTTTGAATCTTTGTTACCTCTTGTGAGCCGTGAAGTTTATAGTTGGCTTTGTAATACTAGAGAATTTCATGTTACTTACTTGGCTGGTGCTGTTATCATGGAAGCATTTCTCTTGAAATTGAGTCTATCTTTCCATTTGATGACGCAACCGAAGGATGAATTGGAAATTAATCTCAGGAGTTGGGCTGTTGGGTCAATATCTAGCTTTCAGAACATATACTTTTTGGGTTAGTGTCTTCTTTACCTTAAATTTCAGTTTACTACCTTTTGTGACCGTTAAACAACTTAATTAATCCTTTATTCATTAAGCTATTTTGGGATAAGTTAAAAATAGTTTATTTTCATAAACTAATCCGATAAATTTATCGGAATAAGCTAAATACACCTTAGAGGAAGGTGGCTTTAAATATGTAAGTTTACAATGCTGATTTGTATAAATGGAGATCACACAGAAGCAAACCTCTTAAGTAAAATGAAAGGTCTGAAATATCCTCTCTGAAATGCATCAACTTCTATGGGTTAGTTTACTTATGTCCTTAGTATGTTTTTAGCTATTGAGTGTTGTTATTTCCATAATCTTTTTTCCCATTAAATTTACTCAATGATGTAATTTAACTTATCTTCAAATGTGATAGTCATTTCCTTACTCCTAGTTTGATGTCGATTTCCCTTTTGTGTAACCAGAGATCCTCACACGGGCAGCATTAGCGAAACCTTTGCCTCTGAGTTCAATATTGGTTCGTATATGATTATCATCCTTATGCTGTATTAATGAGTTTATTCCATTTATTCTTTCTATACAATAAGTAACCACAGCAGGCATTTTCTTTCCATTTTCATTGCACAAAACTCCATCCCCATTACTTTATGTGCAAGCTCACTCACTTGTTCAGACAAGTTTTTTATAGTTCATAGACTTCCTTGGTTCATGTATCAGAATGTTGGGATTCTAGTGTTTCTGTTGCCGTTTCCTTGTTTTAGCTGGCCAGCATTCTTCCATTTATCATTTGTCATTAATTGTATAATTATAATTTTGGAATCTGTCTATGCAGAAACCTGAAGATGAAATTCTATTTAGGAAAGTTCTGTTTGATGCTGTACTATTGGTGGAGTATCCTTTCTTCTATTCAAATGCCAAATTCATTAAAAGCCTTACCTTGACCACATTGGTTGCTACTCATGAGGCTGTGGAATATTTTAGGTGTGAAGAATTAATTATTCTATTGTGCATATATTGTTGTCTGATTGCACTTTAAGAATGTAGTTTCAAATAATGTCTTAATGCAGGGGCCTCAGTGATCAGAACAGAGCCATCTCTTACACGAGGGCATTTTCTTCATCTAGTATACCTTCACATATAATTAAATTGGTTACGAGCCTGTCTGGTTTGGATGAAAAAACGGGTAGAAGAAGTGGTTCCTCTCCAAAAGCTCTATTGAGTAAGTAGTAGTTCTTGTATTTCTTCGCCGATAAAAAAAAAAGTTCTTGTACTTCTTTATGTCTCTAGGATTGCAGATGTGATATTCAATGCATTGAAACTAACATATTTCATTGTGTTTAATCTACTCTATAGGTTGGCTGATAAACCTTGAGAAACATGGGATTAGAATTTTCGAAGATGATATTTTAAAAGGCCATGCTAAGTTAGGTCTTGATATTTCTCAAGGTGGGCAACCTGCAGATAACTTAGAAGGCAAGGTATCAGATGATGACCTTTTTTATGTTGATAATATTGGGGAAGAGTTGAATACTGGTGAGAAGGATAAGCAGAATGAAGTAATTAGTTATGCATTCGTGGCTGCTGCCCAAACTATGAAGTTAACCGGAAATGGAAACCGAAAACGAAAAGGAAGAAACAATGATGAAAGTTCCTATCCTGTCAAAGCTGGGACTTCAGCTGCAAGTGATAGTTCAAGTGATGAAAGTGAAGTGGAGGATCCAGTTTCTGATTCAGATGCATAAGATGCAAAGTTCTTTGTATTACATTATGCAGTTAATGTGTAACATTTAAGAGTGGCACTTCTAATCCACTGCATACTAATTACAGAAATTTTGAAGTGAATTTTTTTTTAACAGTTGGTTTTTACTTATCTAATTTTTATCTTCCATGATCTACTCTTTTGTTTATTTATTTTTATTGTATGATACAGAAGAAAAAGAGTTTAATAGCTATAAATTATTGGTGTAACTTTTTTATACTATCATTAAACTATTTAATAGTTAAAAAATATTAATACATGAATACATGGATGATGACCAAAACCAGACCGGTTTAACTACCAAAATTAGGAACCAAACTTCATGGTTGGGCATGATTGAACCAATCCATTATGATAGCTATGTATACCTCAAGTTGTAGGAATTAGGGGTGAGTGTGGGCCGGGTTAAGGCTTGTCCTTACCTAACCCTAAATGTTGTTCGGGCCATTTTTCTGAACCCGACCCAAGACCTGAAGTTAAATTGTCCCTAAATATTCACAGGGTCAGCCTTTAAACCCGGACCTTATACCCGATTAAATATAACGTATACTCATTTTACATAAAGTCTTTTAAATATTATTTATTATGAATATAAATTTTGACATATAAAATAATATATGTGTATATATATTATTAAACATGTATAGATGATGAAAAATTAGAGAATCGATGATATTTTCGACCAAAAAAGTATCATTACCTTTATATATTTGAACAGAGACATATACAAACATCATGAGTGAATGACCATGGGACGGGTCGGGATGAGTCATGTTTGGTCCCTACCCGACCCTAAATATTGACTGGATCTAATTTTTGAATTCGAACTCGGCCATAGACCCGACCCTTTTCTGGCCCGGTCATGATCGGGCCATACCGGATGAGCGGACCGGGTCGGGTCCTGCTCACCCTAGTAGGAATCATGTCTTTAAAAATCAAAGGGTACTTGTGGTTTATTGATTGCTCTTCATCATAATAAATTTGGAGTCCAGATGGAATTCACAGATACAGCCCAATGATACCTTAATGACTTACTACAAATGAATGAAGGCAAATTTCTCTCTCTATTTATATGCTCACAAATCCTCAAATCCCCCTTCTTTCTATGTACAACTCTCCACCCACTTCTATTTCCCTCTCAAACAATGAAAAGTTATAAAACAAAAAAGACAGAGAAAGAACTGGTTTAAATTACAAAGGTGTGTGTAAAAGTTATATATATATCAAACTTGAAGTGAAAGACGTGTCTTTATAGGCTTAAGCTTCAATCCCATGCTTTCTGGAGAAAGGAGCTCAGGAGAGATGCAAGATGGGGTAAGAGGGCTCATTGGTCTATCACTTAAATAGCATGGCCTATACAAACCATACCCCATCAAAAAGTAATCTATTGGAATCACCATTGCATGTGGTTGTTCCTCTGTAACCATTGATCCACAAGCCTGAACCTGCCATATAAAGCAATATATGATAACAAGTGCGCAAAAAATATTGTTTAAGGAATAGAAAATAGAAAGTTTGTCTTGAAAATGATGTTTTAACTTATCGAGAAATGTTCGACTTAGTTTCCCAATATCAAGAATGTTTTCGAATGTGGTTGAAAACATGTCTGATACCAAACACTACCTTAATTATACTTTCTTGTATTACATACATGTAAATCAGTTTACATTTTACACTACATACCTCAACCAGGGCACTATATCTCCTATCAAGTTTTGAAGTCATGTGAAGAGCCTCCAAATGGAAAGGAGAGCTGTCCCCAACAAATATAAGTGTACGACATTTTAATCGCTTCAGTCCTTCTGTTATATCATGTCTTCTGCAAACAAAGTTAGAGCATATCAATATGCTGATATACACAAATTAAATATGGTGAAGTAATAAGTATATAGCAGATCTTACTGATTAATAGCGTGAAGAAACCGTAAAACATTCATGCCCTTTCTCTCATCCAGCAACTGGGAAAAGAAACAAGAAAAAAGAAATAAAAATCACACTTCAGCTGTAGGGCAGTAGAGAGACAAGGCGATGAAACTAAATAAGCTTAGCACTGACTTTTCTGCAAGCTTGAACTATCTCTGATTCTGGAACTTCAGCATTACCACGAACTTCCTGTTAAAGTTGACTAGTAAAACTCGTAACATATCATCATATGAAAGAGATAATACAAGAGAGATATTGAGATTCATTACTTTACAATACCTTGCTGAAATACCGCTGAAGCAAACACTCCTTCACCAAGCCACATACACCATAGAAATATAACAAATTTGACATCACCTGAAAATTAATTACAAGTAGTTTTAGGCAATGTTATCAAATTAGAGACATTGTAAATGGATTAGTCCGTGGTGTTTGAAAGGAACCTTGTTAAAAATCCATTCTGTCCAAGAAGGAGCTTTGCACAAAGGAGATACAAGTATTAAACCAAGAACACGCTCCCTGTATTTAATCTGCAACAAAGTAGCAAAGAAGAACAAATCAATAAGATTGACTTTAAATTAAAAGGACTAAGCATTGGTTAAACAGATGAGACATACTGCAAATAAAGAAAGGATATAAGCACCAGCCGTTACTCCCATACACATTACCGCACCAAGCCTGGACAAGGAAATAGTTCATGCTATATATCATATACATTAAATTTTTGCTCAAAATACGCAGTGCCTTTCTACATCAATGTTGAGTGTTAAAACAAAATGAAAGCTAAGCTAACCATTAAAAAATATTGACCAGAGTAATTATATTGTAATTACCCAAAATAGTTGAGAATCTCAATTATTTGATCTGCTAAATCTTCGAGGGAAGGGACGGAATCATCAGGACAAATTGCAGCAGCTCCTAACTGCAAGAACTCTTGTGGAAGTTCCAGTGAAACTATATGAACAATAATGTTCAGCTCTAATGCAATAAAAATTACATTTAAGTCTATCAAGTTACAAACCTCATGCCCAGGAGGACTGATATGGTATATGCAAAAGTTATGGAGCAGCAAAGAAGCAGCCTCCGGACAAAAAAACAATCCTTGGAAACAAGACACATCTGTCTCATGCATAGAAGTAAAAGAATGTCTCAGATTTTCAGATTAAACTAAGAGAATGAGTTAAAACATAATCCATTACACACACAGTAATGTATTCAGGAAGAACTAAGCAATAAATTCCAGGAAACAATTACAGAATCTGGACATTTAAAACAAGTAATAATCGGCTATAAGAAAATGTATTATTTGATTACACTTACGATTTAGTGCTAAATCTGGGTAAGTGATTAGTGCTGGTTTGTCTTGATCACCATAGACTATGACACATACAGAACCACAGCAAGTCCGAATGTGATGTTCCTGAAATAATAATCCAAAATAAGTGCAAAACAAAAACAGTAACAAATAAAAATAACCACACAGAGAAAGTGGGACAAAAAGCACACAAACAATAATGCACTTGAACAGAGTTGAGGTGATAGAAAAGCTAAAGCAAAAGGATCCAATTCCTTCAAAGTGATGAACATCATCATATAAGAAATAGGAGAAAAAACGACCTGGACCCCACCTAAAAGCCAAAAAAGAAGAAGAACAAAAGGAAAAGGAAAACAACAAAGTATGATAGGAAAAATATTAATAATAGTAAAAAGTCCTACATCATCTGAACCACATCAAATGTTACAAAGGCATTCCTTCCATAAAAACTAAATCTATATTTCAACATTTCATGATATACAAAGAGACAATGGTATAGGAAGCTATAACAAAAGATTAAGGCTTTTGTATGGATAATTCATGCAGAGAGAATAATGGAATTGTATATAATGAAACTCGAAAACAATGTTCAAATGAAAAACCAAGAGGAGAAGGAGGACCAAATATGGAAAAACAATCAAATAGCTTAACGTATAAAGGGTGGAAGGACATTAAATACTTGATATATCAGGAATGCCCAGATCAAATATTGCCATTTAAAAATGCTAAGAACCCAAAAAAATGGTGTGTTGATTCAATTCAAAGTAAAAAACATAAGGAAAGAAAACAAGGCAAGCCCATGAATTTTTGACAATAAAATAAGGCAAGTAAGAAAACGGTTGATGATGTATTCTATTTATGGAAAGCACCCCATGTTGAGAAAACATGTGAAGATGGATTGATTTGTATAAAGATGTAAACTTGGAAGGAAATGAGGAAAAGGGATTGAAACCTTTCCACCGAGATAGATCCTCTCCATGTTCACTGAAACTGATTCAGACATGGCTGTAGCTCTGTTCTGTCTCAAAGGGTACTCTCTCTCTCTCTCTCTCTCTCTCTCTCTCTTTTTGTTGGGTCAAACAAACGAGTCATATGTCATTATATATAGAGAGAGATAGGAGGATGAAGAACATGGTGCTACTTTCTCTGTATCACTGTCACACCACCACACCATTGAATGAAGCATTATGTTTTGTTTGACAAAATCTAATTATTTTCTGTTGATATTTTGCAAAGAACTTACTTCAAAGTTCAATTCACTAGTGGATATTCAGGTAAAAATTCAATTCACAAACAAATGATTCAGTATCTTATACAAATCACAAATGTAATTTCTAATTGGATGCCCTGTTCTCACAGGACTTATTCAAAGTGAGAAATAGGGTAACTTATACATTTTTTCTTCTAATCATTCCTAATTACTAAATAAAAAACTAAAAATAACTGTGGACTTTTGTAATACAACCTTGTGGTTTATTCTAAATTATAAAAAGTAAGTTGATATTGACAACTAATCTACTTATAAACATTAATTACATAATAATTATGTGTGTGATACTTTTCAATGTTAACTTACTATTTTCTAATTAAATTGAAATATTCTCTACCATACATATTAAAAAATTCTTACATATTTATATTCATTATTAAATTAGGAGGGATTAATTAATAAGTCATTGATTCAATAGTATAAGATCTCTCTAGATCCAAAAAGACTAAAAGGAGGTCAATGATTCATTCACGTGAGTGATACTTATTAAGAGAGACAATCATATGTTCCGAAAAAGATTAGTTCATCATCCAAAAGAGTAAGAAAATAATTTTAGTAGTACTAAAAAAAAATTAGGAATGGTAATATAAAAAAATGTCTGACCTCTAATAAAATAGTTTGGTAGGGAGTTATGTTTTATTTGGAATAGTGAGAATGCCTATCGCTTTTGCATATCCTAACAAAGAATGTAAAATTATAATTGAAGTACATTTCATAGCATAAAGAAATTAGTCATGCCAATATATTTATAAAATATATATAACAATTTAAGTTAGAACTATATGAAAGATAACCTAAATTTGTCCCAATTAACTAGGTGATGACCAACTAGTAAGACCATCTCAGTCTTGAAACTTGTATAGTTCTATTCTTCCATTTGTGAGGATGAAGATTGAAGAGAGATCTTAGAAGTTAAACAATAAATAAAATAAAAGGTGGGTTGCTTGCCTTTTATTTGACTCCATTCAATAATCATGTCGTCCTAATCATGCTTTTTTCTTTTCTTTTCAAAAGAAATTTGATGGATCAATATATTTCTCACACCTTTACCAAACCATTATATTTAATTGAAAGCAAAACCAATTCCCTAGACAAAATATTTGCATTAACGTTAAAAAAAAGGTGACTAATGTAATTTGATAAGTACCATGCTGCTTTACAACATTCTATGTATATTGTATAGTCTAGCTAACTCCAAATTGACTAAGAAAATGTTCCTTAAAATGAACATTATAAAGTTATTTTAAACGTGGTGGTTATTAAAGATATGGGTTGTCATAAAGAAAAATGTTTGATGTGTGAAAGTAAAGAGACAAAAGACCTTTATTATAATTTTGAGTTGGTGGTTTTTCTCAATCAATGTGACTAATCACCCTATAAAATGACGGTCAATCAATATAAACTATGCACCATTTTCTTTTTCATCCTTCCTTGTCTACTAATCACAAAATTTCACTTTATTATTGTCATCAATTTAAGCTACCTACTAATTGCACTTGGTGATGCCAATTTCAGTGAAAAGGATTACTGTTCAAAATTATATGGATCATGGTAGAAAAGTAGTTACATTCCATAAAAAAGATGTACTAGTAGTCATCTAAATTCTAGGCTATTTCAAAATATAACAGGGTGCATAGAATAACACATTAATAAGAGAATGCTTTATAGCTATGATAAATATTATGCAGCATACCAAATATTGTTACATGGAAATTTACCACAATTTTACAGTATTAGACTATTAGTAGCTTAACAAACTTACAACAAATAGAAACTACAAAGGTCAGTTCATAGAAGGAAAAAAATTTGTTTGACCTCTCTGACTATGAATTTAAGCCTTACACATTTTAGCAGCACATAAGAAACAATATAGTAGTATAGCATCAGAATATCTACACTTGAGTAGTTAAGTACCAACTCTACCAATAATCACCACAGGAGCATTTGCCATCTCTGAAATGATGGAACCGCTTGTTATCCCTAACAATGAGCTCCCTACCAACAATCCTTGACATAATTTTGATTGCATTGTGACAATCCCCGCAGATTCGTAGATTCTTGATGATCCTAAGTGTGGTCCTCGGGGGAGTACTGATGAGACCATAAGCAATCGCCAAACGTTCGCTATGATACTGCAAGGCCTTCTCTTTTTCCTCCTCATCGATGTCATGGAGAACGTATCGTGTATCTGGCACATAACCTGCTTCCCTCATCTGCCCACTCAAACCTTTCAACTTCTCATTAGCCTCTTCTTTATAGGGGGCACTATACCGATACTCGGTCACTCTATTCTTCTCCTCTATCATGTTTACTGCAGTCTGCTTCTTTCTTGGAGGAGCTGGCAATTTACCAGCATTGGCTTTTGAAGGATCAAGACCAGCTAACAACTCGTCCACGTGATCCTCAAGGTCTATATCACCATGAATTTGAGCGAAAATTCGAAGAGCCTCCCAAACCTCAACTCGAAGCTCGATTGATATTTTCTCAATGAACTCCTTAGCTTCATTCAAATGACCAGCAAACCCCAGAATATTAATAACTTCCAAGTAGTGCTCCATGCTAGGAATAACACCATGCTCCTTCATGGATTCAAAGTGCACGAAACCTTCTTCCACAGCTTCTGCCCTGGCACATGCAGCCAAAACCAACTGAAAAGTTTCACCATCAGGCCTTAACCCTGCCTGCTTCATCTGCTGAAAAACCAATAAACCACCATCACCATCACCATTCAATGTGTATCCATTAATCATCAAGTGCCACGAATTGATATTTCTCTCGGGCATTCTATCGAACACTCTGCGCGCATCCTTCATCCTCTCACATTTCCCATACATTCCAATCAATCTGTTATTCAATTCAATGTCACCTCTAAAATTTGACCTTCTCAAAAACTCATGAACCCTTTTCCCGAATTCAAAAGACTTTGCATTCTCACATAAATTCAAGAGAGCAAAGTAAACATTATAATCAGCAACAGCACCTTGAGCCATGAGTTCCAAGACTTGATTGAGGTTACCCTCTTCACACAACCTCATCAAGTCAAATTGGGGGTTTTGAATTTGATCGTCAAGTTTGGGTTTTGGTTTGTTGGGTTGGTTATCTTTGCGTAAAGGTGGGGACTTGTGAGTGGAACGACCATTATTGGTGCCGTTTCGACGGGGATGAAGGGTGCTAGGGTTCTGTGCGTTGGGGACAGCGTAGGTGGAGAAAGGTGAGGAAGAAGGGTTTGAGAGGGTAAAAGGGTAATTGAAGGGCTTCTTAGGGAGATGAGGGGTCTGCAATGTGTTCATTGTGGATATGAGAGAAGCCATTGATGATGCCTGAATTTGCAGCTCCATCTCAAACATTAGTTTGTTGCTCTACTTATAGGAGAGGACATTACATAACAAAAGATGTTTACACGTGGCTAAACCAATATTTAAATGGTCCAAATTTTTTATTTTTAAATTTATATTAGTTTTACTATGTATCATCTATAATTTAAACGAATAAAATAATTTTATTTGAGAGTCAATTATGATTGAAAAATGAATGGTGGTTGATGTTATGATAATATAAAAAAAAATTATATTATCGGTACATACATTTTTTTCTTATAAAATAAATACATATTGGATCTTTAGAATGCAAGATGTACAACATATTTAGTACTCAGTAGATGAAATTCTATAAAGCATCTCTATTATTCATGTTTTATCATTATTGTATCTTACAAAAGTACAAAATAAATGCGAGATGATAGAATGATTGTATACATGTTATTTTTACTACAAACATGTTTAGTAACATGATATAGAGACAATATTGGAATATTTGATTTATGTTAGTAAAAGTGAATATTTAGATATCACATCCTTTGGCTTTGAGGTAGAGTAGAGAAGTACATATAAGGATAAAACACTGTTATTTGGATGATTGTGATCTTGTTCTTGTCAAATTTTCCTTCATGAGTTATGGCAAATATTGTGTTATTATTGAAAAATAACATTGCAAACACAGAACTAATTTTGTCCTATAGACAAACATGAGTTGTTGTCCTAAACACTGTCTAAGCTAACTCAAATTGAGACTTATCCTTCTGCAAACAGCTACAATGAAAATATTCATCAGGTTGGTTTTGGACTAAAGTAAAGAGTTAAGTGTGAAAACCCAATTTGGTTCTAATTTATATAAAAGGCTTCCTCTGCCTGCTAGTTACCTTCATCCATTCTTTCCCCTGATTCCTAGTTCAATGCCTAGAGTTTATATTACTGAATTGGGGGGGGGGGGGGGGGGGGAAATGAATTGGATTCCATTTCTGAATGGTGTTACTTTTATAAGTAAAGGAGAACTGTTTCTTACTAATAACAACTCTTAACTGAAATAACATAAAATGGCTCCCTAAATCAACTGTCACAACTAATTAGTGAATAATTAACTTAATCAACATGTAATCTGTATTAATAAACATGTAATCTGTAATACATTTCATGGTATAACAACAATGTGAAATATCCACCTACATTATTATTTTTAATATTTATTTCCTTGCTCAGTGTGGATAAGAGAGAGTTATTATCCTCCTAAATCTTTTCTTCAATGAGCAAAGGCTCTCATGCAAACAGATTTAGCTTCAGCAGGTTGCCTACTGAATTGAAAGTTGGTGAGTTATCGGCTACGTTTTGGAGCTTCAACAATTCCAATGCATATTTGAATCCATGAGTTTTGTTTTCTGGTTTATTCATAGCACTTGTCTTCTGCCAGGATTTGGCATTGAATATCACATTCAGAAGGCACCTTTTTCAATTGTGCATTGCCAATTAGTACTGGTGCATTGCCAATTAGTACTGGTGCATTGCCAATTAGTACTGGTGATTTCTATAAACGGGTGTACGGTTTCTCTTCCCTTTATGTTCAAGGCACCTTTTTCTCCCTTTAACTGGTTGTCTGCTACAAGTGGAGCCATCATCCAAGATGATTCCACATTTATTTGTGTTACTTAAACTCTCATCAGCAGGAATCTCAATCACTTTTTGTTGAGGGTCTTGAACATCATGGCCAACATGTTGGTCTCTGTAGCAATTGCCCTTTGTTTGACAAATCTCATTAGGTTCTAGTACCACAGCGCTTTCCGACTTGGGTGTCCTCAATGTTTTGGCAATGGACATGTTTATTTTCATCCCTTTATGCTCAAGGCATCTTTTTCTCCCTTTAACTGGTTGTCTGTTACAAGTGGAGCCATCATCTAAGATGATTCCACATATATTTGTGTTACTTATACTCTCATCAGCAGGAATCTCAACCACTTTTTGTTGAGGGTCTTGAACATCATGGCCAACATGTTGGTCTCTGTAGCGATTGCCCTTTGTTTGACAAATCTCATTAGGTTCTAGTACCACAGCGCTTTCCGACTTGGGTGTCCTCAATATTTTGGCAATGGACATGTTTATTTTCATTCCTTTATGCTCAAGGCACCTTTTTCTCCCTTTAACTGGTTGTCTGCTACAAGTGGAGCCATCATCTAAGATGATTCCACATATATTTGTGTTACTTATACTCTCATCAGCAGGAATCTCAACCACTTTTTGTGGAGGGTCTTGAACATCATGGCCAACATGTTGGTCTCTATAGTGATTACCCTTTGTTTGATAAATCTCATTAGGTTCTAGTACCACAGCGCTTTCCGACTTGGGTGTCTTCAATGTTTTGGCAATGGACATGTTTATTTTCGTTCCTTTGTGCTCAGGACACCTCTTTCTTCTTTCAGCTGGTGACCTTGTACAAACAAAACCATCACCCAAGGCCACTCCACAAATTTTATTATCATTCTCCTGAATGGCTTCATTGATATCCTGAACTATCCTCGGACGTGATCTGTTAAATTTGAAGATTCGAGATAGGAAATTATAGCCGCCATTGCCTTCATCTGATTTGTTGTCATCTGTAAGAGGCAACTTGCTTGATTTAATTTTGATACCAACTTGCCTCTGAGTGAAAGGTAGAAGTACTTTGGCCAAATCTGAAAATGTTCTAGTGCCAGAAGCAATTTTGTTGAGCTTTTGAAGAATATCCTCAGGTCGCCGGGTACCATTATTGCCTGTGTTCCAAGCATAGTCAAATGTACAGAGCAGCTGATCTTCTGTTCGGATGGCATCTTCCTTTTTTTCCATCTGTTCAACAAACATCATGGCAAAAGTTCAAATTTTTGTATTTTAATATATTTATTCTGTAAGAAGCAAATGTGCATTTTTCAATCTACTACGCTGAATTTCACAAAAAAGCAAAACTTGACTTCAAGTATAGAATTCTTAAATAATATTTCTAATTGCCTAGAATTTTCATCAGAGATTCTAGAAATAAACATAACTAGGAATTCTCATTAGAGACCCCATCATACAACTTGAGCTATGGCCTATTGTTCACGGCAATAAATTATGTCAATTTAATTATGAGCACTATATTGGCAATTTTATGCTGATAAATTGTACATTGGCAATTTTCAACTTTGAAGAATGGGGACCATGGCCCCACTCCATGAAGTTCCCTGTCTACTGCAGCAGTAAATTGTATATGATTATATGATTACCAAAAAAAGAGTCTTTCATTTACTACAAGAAAAATCTCACTTTTATCTAATGGAGGCCAGATGCAGTACTGAATTAAATTTTATTTTAAAAATGATGACCATCAGCCAGGGAAATGGATAGTAAACTGAGAGTATCTGCACACTGAATAACGAGGCGAGTCTAGACACAGTAGTAAGGTTAGTTGCATTGTGATTTAGATGTTATATAATGAAATCTTGAAAATAACATATTCGCTTAAAGATGCTTATGTAGTGCATATACTCTCCCCATAATCCACTCTTTTATTCATACTATCCTATAATCAATAACCGCATATTATAGTTGCGGTGATGGTTGTATCACACCACAATTGCAGTATGACACCAAATTAGCAGCCACATCTGGTCTCAGTGCAATCATAATACATCAAATTAAAAAAAAAAGTTAATCACAAAAAATTGACACCACAATTGCTGCAATTACCACAATCATAAATGCAACCGCAATTTAAAACATTGGGAAGACATTACCTCATATCAGTAATGGTGACAGACTAACCCTGTTTATAATCAATAAAAACATGTATATTTTTTGAATAAGCAAATAAATTATTGATTCCTAATATGCCCTTATTAATGTGCAATGGTAGTATATAATTGGGATAAAAGTGTGTATATAAAATAGTAGTAAAACTTACAGGAGCCCATCTATAAAGGATAGGGTAGCCAAGTGAAAAAATGTGATTAAAGAAAGGGGTACCATCAGCATTCACCAAATGAGCTCCATTTCTACCATAACGTTGTAATCTTCCTCTCACATTATCAGCTTGTCCAATGTATACCACAACTATATTATTATGATGTTGATCAGGGACAAGTTTGTAAATTTGACGTCTCAATCCACTACTCCACACACCTATACCAAGCTCATATACTCCTGCACCTGAATTTTGAGGCAAGTTATGAATCATGTATCTTCTACATCCTTCTTTTCCTTCACAATACTCTTCCCAATCACTTGGTCCAATAAGAATCTGAAAAAATATGAATTCTGGTTAATATATATATATATATACTTCGATCTATTTTCAAGTTAAATATAATCGTGTGACATCATTTTCTGACTTCGATCTTCCAAATAGATCTATTTTCATATTAAGTATAATAGTATAACATGTGTTTCATGACTTCGATCTTCTTCTTCTTCGATCTTCACGTATAAAGATAATGTAAGAAGTGTTAGTGTTACCTTCCATGGAGAGAAATTAGAATCATGTTTGGTGCGGTTGAATTGTTCCCTCTTCAACCTATGTTCTGTCATAATTCTTCTGCTACCATTACTCACAATTCATCACACATTTTCTTCTTTCTTTCAAATGACCGTTGAATGTAATTAATGGAGCATTCCATCTTTTACTTTATATTTTATTCTATATAATAAAAAAATCTTTATATGTATATTCGTAAATATCAACCCAAATACAGCTAGGTCTCGTTTAAAGTCTTTTTTTTTTTAATTTTATATGTAATTATTTTAATTTAGAAAATCTTGACGAGTTCAAAGAATTTTGTCAAGATTTGCTTTATACTGTTATTATGGTATGGAATAATATTGATTTAAATTTTAAAGTAAAATAATAAATTTATTTAGTAAATAATATTTTTATGAGCTTGAGTTTAAATTTATGTCTTGATTTAAATGTACATTTTCCATAATATCATTTTAATGAGTAAACAAAAATAAAATAAAAAATCCACATTGTGTTTGTGTAGTGGTGTATAGTCCCATTGGATACTCAGATATACCAACATATTAAGAGTTTGATTTTTTATAGCGATACTTATTCGAAAGCATAACCGCACATGTCAAAATGAATTATTTTCTTATTTATAAGGTGAGAAGATACTCTTAATTGTATAAAAAAATCTATCATTTAGCAAGTTAAAATATTGAGGAAATCTTTTTCCGCATACAATGAATATTTACATGGAAAATAAAGTAAATTAAGGATAAATTGAGATTATTATACTTTTTTTTATGACAAAATATTGAAATTCTTTAGCAAATAAATTGTGGTTAACACAAAATAATGGGGAACAAACACGCACTGGATTAGTTTAATTTCTTATCCAAAAGAGTGAGAGATACTCTTAATAGTACAAAAAAATAATGGTTAATGTATAGTCCAAATCAACATAAAAAACTAACTTATAAGTCCCACCCTTTCTGAATTATGTTGTATGTTACATCAGGAAATTTGGCTTTTGACAGAGAATTCTTAACCTTACAGAGACATAATATGTGTGACCACATAATAATCAATTGTGCATGGCGTTTGATCATTCTGTACATATTATGCAAAGGTTTTCTCTACTCATTAAATATGAGTAAAAATGATTTTTATGAGACAAAATATTGAAAATACACTATGTTATGATGTATTTATCTTTTAATTATAATGAAATAACATTGAAAACAAAAGCCGATTGATAATTATTTTTTAATGTTACACCTTGTTGTGCCAAATGTTGAGTGGAGATTGAGCCATCATAGTTGGACCTTTCAAACAATGCCTTGTGATTCAGAATAGAATGGTATATAAAATTTGCATGGTATTAATGCCACATTATACCAGAGTAATTTCTAAGTAAATTTTGTGTAACTTGAACAGTAGCTACTACTTTTAATATTCATTTCCATTGGTTTGAGTGACACACATCACATTACACACAGCACAAAGCACAGTACCATGTTGTTCTCTTCTTAATTCTTGGTACTTGGTACCTTAATCTTTCCTAGCTTCCTAAGAATTGCACAAAACTCAGTAATTAAATGTTCCTATTTGTATGTAAGAAGCACATTCTTTTTTTTTTGTCATGAAAATAAGTTTAGCTGCCAGGACAAATAAACCATGGATTTTCTTATGTTTGCTTTCACCGTTTAACAAAGTATCTTGAAGTGCTTATCCTTGTCTGCTTTTAACTGAAGCTTTTGTAACAAAAAAAAAAGAACCTTGGTTTCTGAGAATGTTGTCAGTGTCCATAATGCAAAGTTGCAATGATTTGGTGATTGAGAATGTGGAACTGATTAGAGATGTTTGGCTAGTTGAGAACTTGAGAGATGAGTTTCCAAAAGGGTCTTTGTGGAGAGAAAGAAACCTCTGATTATGTGAGTGGCAAGGTGGTGGTGGTTGCATCCAAAGCTTGTAGAGAAATTTCAAGGACTGCTTTGGTGTGGGCTTTGACTCATGTTGCTCAAACTGGAGACTGCATTAAGCTATTAGTCCTCATTCCTACTCCTCCTATCTGCTCAAGTATCTTACCTTTTACTCAAATTGCTAATGCTGCATTTCAATTCTGACCCTTTGCCCTGGATTTTGATTAATTTCTATGTTCACTTTATTCCTTGCTTTTATTTTTTGTTCAGATTTTATCTTAATCATGTGATATGTTTGTTATGTAAGACTTTGTGGAAATGCTTCACATCTTGCATTTTAATTAAGGAGTGATTGTACCAAGCAGCTTTCTAAACCTTGCACTGCATGGTCCTGATTTTATTCTTAATCATGTGATATGTTTGTGATTGAATGTTCAGACAAGAGGATATGGGGCCTTTCGAGATTCGCTACTGATTGTACCACTGGTCATTGGAGATCAGTTGTTGGAACTGCTTTGGATCGGAAAGAACTTGTTGCAAATTCATGTTCTCAAATGGTGCTTCAACTTCATGATTTTTATGATCCAGATAAGGTTAGAACATGATAACTTTTAAATGTGTCTTTCATTTGTGCCTTATGTCTAACATTCAGCCTTTCTAACCTGTCAAATACTTGAACAGATTAAGATCAGAGTAAAGATTCTTTCAGGTTCTTCATGTGGAGCAGTGGCTGCTGAGGCTAAGAAAGTCCAATCAAGCTAGGTTATACTAGACAAGTAAGAACTTTCAGTTTCTTCACATGCAATGTTAGAGAAACTAAGGCATCTAATTTATGGGTTTGTGAACTAAAAAACAATTATTCATTGTTCCAACCATCACAGAAAATTGAAACATGAAAAGAAATATTGTATGGAAGAGCTGCGTTGCAATATCTTAATTATGGAGCGATCTCAGCCTAAGGTGCTAAGACTAAATTTGATAAGTTCAACAAATATGGAAATTAAATCAGGTTGTCCATTGCAATCAAAGTTGAATGCATATCCAGGAAACTTGAAGGAAAAGTCTGAACATCAAGATATGATTAGAGGCCTAGCTGTTACTGCTGTTAGTAGTCCTGAACAAGGGTCCACCTTGACTACTATTGAAATTGGAACATCATCAGTATGGAGCTCAGAAATCGGTGCTTCTCCATTTTCTCACTATGATAATTGTGAAAGAAAAATGAGAGGTTTTCCCTTTATTCATGAGAAAAGTGAATCTGATTCTGAGTGTGAGGATCTGAGTTTTTCATCCAAAAGTTCATATTTCCAGCCATGGGTTACAAATGCAATTTCAAAACAAGAAGACAGTATTATGCTAAAGTCCAGTGATAAGGCTTTGGTTTCTACCTATGAAGCATTTCTTAAAAAATTATCAAAGTTGGATCAAGATCCTGGGTTAGTAGGCCTTAAACTTAATTCCAAACTTGATGTAAACTTAAGCAGAAGTGTTAGAGCGGCAATTTCACTAACCACAAATGCCCCTCTTGGTCCTCCTCCATTGTGCACCATATGTCAGCACAAGGCACCTATATTTGGGAACCCTCCAAGATGGTTTACATTTTCTGAGTTGCAACTTGCCACTAGTGGATTTTCGCATGCAAATTTCTTGGCTGAAGGTGGGTTTGGTTCAGTACACCGCGGTGTTCTACCTGATGGGAAGATCATTGCTGTGAAGCAGTATAAATTATCTAGTACTCAAGGTGATGAAGAATTTTGCTCAGAAGTGGAGATCTTAAGTTGTGCACAACACCGTAATGTTGTGATGCTAATTGGATTTTGTGTGGAGGATGGAAGAAGACTTCTAGTTTATGAATATATATGCAATGGATCTTTATATTCTCTACTTCATGGTAAATCATTTTGAATCTTACACTAAAGTAGTACAATACTGCAAATTGATATTTTCTATTTTTTATTTTTGTTTGAAGTTTTAAGTTACTAAATGTCTCAGTAGGTGCAATCAATTGACTAAAATTTGGTGCAATCATAGGCTAAGTCTTAACATGCTAAATGATGTTTTATTAGGCGAAATCATATCATAAGTGTTAGCATACTAAAATTCATGGATTTTTCATTAGTAAACGCCTTCTCCCCAATGATATTATTAGAGTTATTACCCCTTGTTTGTAATTTCTCCTATTGATTTATGTATTATATCAATGGCGAAATACGAAAAACTCGATTTGGAATTGCAGGACAGAAGAAGAATGCGTTGGAATGGTCTGCACGTCAAAAAATAGCAGTGGGAGCAGCTCGTGGTTTGAGATACCTTCATGAAGAGTGTAGAGTGGGTTGTATTGTGCACTGTGATATGCGGCCTAACAACATTTTCCTCACTCATGATTTTGAAGCATTAGTGCGTCTTCTTTTATTTTAAACTGTAACCATGTTTTCATTATAGGCTTTATATTCTTTTTGGTGCAACTGATGACTTCAATTTAGTCCTTTTTGCATTTGTTGTTCCTACTAGACTTTGTCTTAGTCCTTAGTAGCCATGCTTCTTGTATAAAGGTTATCCTACATGTGCATGATCATGTTTTCAGGTAAAGTCCAATAAATGAAATGTCTCAACTAATTGCAAGTTTGCAACCAGTGGATTGTAGGTGGGAGATTTTGGACTTGCTAGGTGGCAGCCGAATAGAGAATTTGAAGTAGAAACCAGAGTGATAGGAACATTTGGGTAAGGAAAATGTTCATGAAACACTATTTTTCCTTGCACCCTTTTACACATTACTTGTTTAGATAAAACACTATGTAAGAATGGTGTGATGTGTGAATATCATTATTGCCTCTTTCTTCTAATTAGATATTGCATAGGTATTTGGCACCAGAATATACTCAAAGTGGTGAAATCACTGAGAAAGCAGATGTGTATTCCTTTGGCATAGTATTACTAGAGCTTGTCACAGGAAGGAAAGTTGTGGATATAAACAGGCCTAAAGGCCAGCAATGCCTCCATGAATGGGTAATACTTTTAATATTATTGATTACATCTTCAATAGAGTACCAGAATAGAGTAACTACATCCCTTAATACTAGAATCAGTTTACAATTATTTGTTCATGTCTGCTTATGGTTCGAATACTTCGATAGGCACGACCATTGCTTAAAGGGCATGCCATTCATGAATTGGTTGATCCTGTTATAAGAAACTGCTATGATGATCACGAGGTTCATCGTATGCTGCAATGTTCATCGCTGTGCATCCAGAAGGATCCTTGTCTAAGGCCTCAAATGTCTCAGGTTGGAAAAATAAGTCCTATGTTTATATTTACTTGTATTAGCTTGGTATGTTTGTCATATATATTATACGAATTCAACTTTCTTTTGGTTGGGTTTTGAAAAGGATATGCAGTTCTTAGTTACCAGCATCTCAATTAGTCACCAAATAGAAAGGTGAAGTAGATAGGAAATATCTCAAATTCTCTCAACTGAACACATATATTATGATAATGAATTTGGTATACATTCCAGTTCCAACACTGTAACAAATACTAAGTTGAACAAGTATTTTGCCTTCATAACTCTCATTGCATCAAGTATCTTCCAAATTTGGGTTATGAATGGGTTTCTAAAGAGTCTAATATGAATTGTCACCACATCCATGTTTAGAAACACTAATTTTCAATGGTTCATCTTTGCCTCATTCTTTATGTTATGCATTCTCATATAGGTGCTTCGGATGCTGGAAGGTGACATTTTCTTATGAATTGTGATTGCTTATCAAAGTGCAATCAAAGTTCAATGCAATGCAAGAGTATCAAGGATATTAATAAGCTTGTGAATTTTTCAATACTAGACCAACGTCTTGTTGATATTTCTTCTTATTACAAAAGAAGATGAAAAATTCAACTTTTTTCCTTATTTTGACAAGTTTCTCTTACCAAATCTGAAACTATACATTCAAAAGAATTGACATTAAAGTTGTAGACCCAAATCACAATGATATGTTGCATTGAACGGTCACATAAGACTACTATATTACTATTGATTCTAAAATCATGATAAAAATAGGAATTTAAATATAGTAGAATAATCATCTAATAAGAGCTACGAAAATAATTTCTTACAACTAAATCTTTTGTTGCATTAGCTAACCAATTCTATTCCAATATATAAGGGGAAAGTTGTAGCTAGTTATCTAAAAGTTTTTGCTTTTTTCATTGATTTTAACTTCTATTACTCCTAAATAAATTTAATTGTAGTAATACAATTTTCAAATATTCCAATGTTATATTTTTTAGAATAAAGTACATACCAAGAGATAAATTATCTCCCACGGTCAGTAAAAGAATGATATGTGTATTGTTTTGTTTAATTTTATAAATATTTTTGTAGAAAATGATTAAATGGTACACATGTCACGATTTTAGTGGTCGGATGAGATAATTTATTTCCTTATGCCCGAATATACATTATTTTCTATATTTTTATATGTTACATCTTATTTATAAAATGAAGTTTATCATTAATTTATAATATTATATTCATGGGAAAAAATGTAAGGAAAAACGGTAATAAGTAATAAGCGGAGGGATCCACTTAGAAAAAAACATACTCCATATTTTAATCATTTATTCTATATGTACTGGCCATTCAAACCATGAATTTGGAATAAATAAAACATGAGCAGATGGTGAAAAGTGAAAGCTTAGGAAGACATGTTGTGGTTCCTGAAACGCAAACCCTTCTCTGCGCTTCAAATCCCACTTTCACTCTTTCATCCACTCCGATTCTTCTCTCGTTTGGAACATGAAAACTCGTTTCACCTTTCCAACACTACCAACCCAACTTTCATCCACCCCACTTCCATTATTCATCCCAATGCTGTTATTGGAGAGGTAATTCTTTTGTTTTCCACCAAAAGTTTCTTTCTTTTTTCCTCATTTCTTATTGGGTTATTCAAAAATCATTCCTTTTTAATTGGGTATGTTACGACCTTATTATAAGTTTAAAAAACACACACTAAACAACTAACAATGTAGTACATTCATCACCCATGTGTTCACTACTTCATGTTTTCTATTGTTTAGGGGGTTTCTGTTGGGCCATTTTGTTCTGTTAGTTCCTCCGCGAAGCTTGGGGATGGTTGTCAACTATATCCTGGAAGCCATGTTTTTGGAAGTACAGAATTAGGGGACAATTGTGTCTTGATGACGTGAGTTCACTGTTAAGATCACTGTGATGGTGTTTGTTTTTGAGTAATTATACAATCATGTTTATTTCAGTAACTTTGTCTCGCAGTGGTGCTGTTGTTGGTGATGATTATCCTGGATATACCATCATTGGAAACAATAACACAATAGGGTATCATTCTGTAGTTGGTGTCAAATGTCAAGACTTGAAGTACAAGGTGTGTTTCACATTAATTGCTTGAGGTTTTTATCTTTTTTTATTTTATTATCATAAGTATTGCATTGAAGTTGATGATCATGTTCTAAACCTATGCAATTGTTTCATAGGCTCTGGTTGATGAAATATGAATCATGTTGTCATTGGTTTTTGAATTATTGATATGATATGGTCCACTTCTACATGGAAGCATGGATGTAGTTTTGTGAGAGTTGACGACATAGCTATTTATTTGTTTTGAATATATTGCTATTTGCATTACATCTTTTAGCATGTTACTTAGGTAGTGTCCACAATAACCTTTATACGAAACACTTTAAATACATGTACTCATGTTATCTGTAGCGATCTCATGTAAATGATGTATGGCTAAACATAATAATCGCTTATAAATATGCATGTAGCCAGGGGACGAGTGTTTCCTGGAAGTTGGAGACAATAATGATATCAGGGAACATACTTCAGTCCACCGATCTTCGAAGTCAACTGATAAAACTGTAAGATGGATTCATTATTTTTTTATAAAAATAAAAAATCCCACACAAACATGTACACCTTTTCATACTCTTGCCTTCATGATATGACCAGGTTATTGGCGATAGCAATTTTATAATGGGATCTTGTCATATTGCCCATGATTGCAAAATTGGTAGCAACAATATTTTTGCTAATAATACTCTTCTAGCTGGGCATGTTGAGGTGGAAGTAAGTCCTCTTCAAACTAAAATTCCCCTTTTATGATAAGTTTTCTTTCGTTATTTTAAGCATGATCTTGGAAAATTGATTAAAGCTTTTCATATGTAGGACTATGTTCACACTGCAGGTGCCACTGTTGTTCACCAGTTCTGCCGTCTTGGATCTTTCTCCTTTCTTGGTGGTGGTTCAGTGGTAGGTTTTTATTTTATTCCCATGGTCTTGAATCAATTTGTTTTGCAGCAAGAAAAATGACTGTTTTGCAACTATGTAAGGATATTATACAAAATCCTAGCTAGTCAACAGAAGTCTCAGAAAGCTTGGCTTTCACATTCAATGTAAATTGAAAATGGACTATAGCACTTAGTGGCTGCCCATTTTGGCAATGTATTAATTACTATATGAAATTGCTCTTACTGAAGAACTTGTCAAGAAGCAAATACTTTTACCATGCCGAATGATTTAACCATTACTCAGGTGTGCAACTACAATGTCATGTTCTTACATAATAAATGAAGGTTTCACAAGATGTCCCGAAGTACATGATGGTAGCTGGTGAAAGAGCAGAGCTTCGTGGTCTAAACATAGTTGGCCTCACTCGACGTGGATTCAGCGATGCAGAGGTTTATGCTATTGCTAACATAATGTTCATATTAGTCGTCGTCAATTATATGTCATTGCAACTAAACCATTCTGTTCTGCAATGATCCAGATAAGGAGCCTTAGAGCAGCTTATCGGAAGATATTCATGTGTGTTGATGCAAATGCTGTGTCTTTTGAAGAAAGGCTTGCAGAAGTGGTATTTTTTGTTGTGTTTGTTTGTTCCTTTTACGAAGCCAGTGATATATCTCGGGGCTTCTTTATGAGGTTCAAATCTTAAGGTAAACAAACTTATTTTCCAGGAGCAGCATGAAGAATTGGGTAATGTTCCTGCTGTAGATGCTATGTTGCAGTCTATTCGCAACTCTTTTGCAGACAACCGTCGTGGAATATGCAAATTTAGACACTGAAGTGACTCTTGAAGCATCCTAAGGTGAGTTTATATATATCTTTTGTTCTTTTCAAAGTCAATAAACTGGTCTATTTAATTGTGGTTAATTAGAATTGGTAGCGTTGCAGATATTTCATGCAGTTTCTGCTGAAGTACAAGCTCGTGTGCATTGTTTAGAGCTCTAGGGAAGTTAGTTTGCATTTTACAAAGAAGTGGTTCTCTTCATTTAGAAGAGTTTGTTGTATTATTTAGAGCCTTGTAGCATAAAGAGAATTTATTAAAAGTCTCGAATTTTGTGTAGGTACTGATTTGAATAACATTGTAGTCAATATCATGGTGTGAAGAGGTCAATGAATCCAATTGAAACTTGCATTAGCTAATGAGATTACATCATATCATACCTAATGCAACTTTATTATGCGTTCCTTTTTTTTGCCCAAGAGGGTTGGCTTTTGATTCAATATGAATAATATGGATAAGCATAATGTTCATACAATGTTTCACTATAAAAAATGACATGTAATCTGAATAGATTCTCCTATCAGAGTCATTCATTGGTGATAAGTAAATATATTATAACAAATTCTTAGTATCTATTTCTTTCAAGCAGTAGAGAGCTTCCTAGAGTACACAATGTACATAGGATCAGAGCGTCCAGGATTTGGTGATATATCAACACCCTGCAGAAATATGTAAACAGCATTAAGCCTTGGATTCACCTCAGCAATAGGAACATTATGATACTATCTTATACAACATTGCTTGCAGAAGTATGATTCAGATAAATTAAAGGGAGTGACAGTGAGAAGTAAAGAAACACAACACAAGAGGAAGTTAAATTTTGAAAGAACATGTTTGGGTAAACAGTAAGGTATAAACATTTTTTTTAGCTTATTTCAATAAGATAATGAAATAAGTAAAAAACACAGTATTGGAAGGTCAATAGCTATTTTCATTTGCTCTATCAAACTCTTTGGTGCATTTATATCATAGCTAAGCTCAAATAAACTCTCTGAAATGAAATAAGTAAAAAACACAGTATTGGAAGGTCAATAGCTATTTTCATTTGCTCTATCAAACTCTTTGGTGCATTTATATCATAGCTAAGCTCAAATAAACTCTCTGAAATGTGTAAGCTTAAATTGGAAAAGTAATATATCATAAAATATCAATTACTGAATTACCTGAGGAGGTTCAAACCCTCCAGCATAATGGAAATATGACCCAACAATCATTACATGATCAGCATCCCCAGTTGATGTCCATATAGAAATGGCTTTTGTCCAGAAACATCGGTTTGAAAAGCTATAATAATCACTCCAAGTCATTGTTAGTTGAATAGGACATAAGAGATACAACAACAAAAGAAAGATCATGGTCATTGTTTCTTAAAGTTTTTATTTTTGTAGGAATACAACTTAGCAGCTGAAGAGTAACAGAGCTAGATAGATTTCATCAAAAAAAACATGAGCTGAAGTGTTAAAAAGTTAAATTGCTCTAAAATATGGCATCTCAAAAATCATGAATGGTGTAAAGTTGCAACACAATTGAAAATAATTCTTCATTAGTATGAAATCTCTTGCAGACTTCTTTAAGTTTATATTAAAGGTTAGTACAATGACATTTTATATCCATAAAAGTCTTAAACCTTAGCCTTTTTTGTTTCTTCTTTCCTTTTCTTCTAGCAGCATCTAGGACTTTGCTAAATATAATTTCTTAAGCTGGAATATTGATCTAGAGTTCTAGACTGAATTGATAAAAGAGTCAAGAAGTTCTGAGGAGGATTACTTAGTTGTATTCAGTGGATTAAATATGAAACAGAAGTGACTATTTTATAGGACAGTGCTTCATGACAAAATGACTTTCAATTATCAAATTGTACAAAACTGGAGTCCAGACTTTAAATCTGAAGTGATTACAAAATGATAGTATTATCACCTCATTATGGCCAATCCACCTGGCCTCAGTATCCTGCGCATCTCTTTAAAAACATCAAGAGGCTTTTTTAGGTAATCAACACTGACCTGCAGGGCAAATTCAATTTTTCTTAAAATGGTTGACATATACACTACACAATAACTTGGACAGAATTTTAGCCACAAAGAGTTGGGGGACATTTGTGGTTTCCACGTACAAACAACAACAATCAAGCGTTTATTCCACCAAATAGGGTCGGATATTTGTGGTTTCCACGTAAGTGTTATAAATAGCTAATAGTGAAGATAAGGCCAAGTTATTCACGATTATAATGGTATCATCAATATATAGTGAGGTCGGCTACCTAAATTTTATGTGGAAGAATGCTAAACTCAATATTGTAATAACTGAATTCTAAGCTTTAACCACTAACAGGATACATTTATATTATGGAAGAATAAGAAAAATAAAAATCAAAGAAACTGCTGCAAAAGTAGACATTGTACTTGTAAGATCAAGAACTGGTAGCATGCAGCTGTGCACCACTTACAATAGTTTCAAGAGCCAAAGTTAAGAAAAATGGAAAAGCATTTGTACCACATTGGTGATGATGTCGAAAGAGTTATCCTCAAATGGGAGAGTAGGGTTCACATTCAAGTCTTGTACAACAAACTCTGTGAGAACCTACAGCATCAACAACTTCTATTAGTTGGATTATGTTTGTTTAGCAAAATAGTAATGTTGAGAATCTTGAGAGCAAACAGAATGAATCATTTTATTTACCGGGTTCCTCTTCAGCTCTTCTTCATTCAAGCCTAATCCCACCACTCGTTCTTGCTTGTATCCTGATGGAAAATGGCTGACCTAATACAAAGTGAACATTTATGACATTATGTAAATGCAATGCAACATAAGAGAAACTGAGTTACAGTACTAAAACTCTTACCCAACTGCTACACATATCTAAGATGCTGACTCCCACAGTGTTGCTAGGTGGGAAAACCGTGGAGTAATATTTAGTTAGAGCAGCAATCGCAGGGTCATCAATGTGTGTCACAAATCGAGGTGCATCGTAGAACACAGAATCTGGTGACCTGGAGGAAATTTTATGATATCATAAACAAAGACTAACAAAGAAGAAAGGGAAAAGAAATGTTGTTGAACCAACCCACATGTAGCTTACAAAAGGTGAAAAATCAGTATTAGTAGACATGGTATTGGGAGGAAAAATGTACAGGTGAAAAGACACAACAGAAACTTCAATATAACAACAACACCATACATAAACTGAAATAACAAATTTGTATTTTGACATTTAAGGTATGCTTTAATACCTAACATCAAATATAAAATTAACAACAGTTTATCCTGCTCTGGATTCATGAGTTTTCAGTTTAACACTACCCGTCTCAACTTTTTGTATCACTAAACCTCCAAAATTTTGGTTTCAGATTGACACTGTCAACTTCTCTGTGGACTCTAAGGACAGTTGTTCAATTAACTTGGCATCCTTATTCTATACACGAGAAAATGTAAAGCACGGTGCAGAAAAGGAATTGATTACTGCAAGCAAGGGGAAACAAAAAAGAGATAAAATGTGGTCATAGCTCTTCAATCAACAAGTGTAGAAATTTACTCATCATAGCGCTGGAAATCCTCATCCTTGAAGGGGAACTGCTCTGGCCATTCCACATTCTTCAGTATCTGCAAAACGGAACGTGGTACAAACAATTAGACTAGAACAACAAACAAGAATGAGTTACAACCAAATGTCAAGCGACAAGTGAAACACAAGACTGTAGCCATGGAAGCCAAGTTGTTACCGCCATGGCGAATTGAGCAGTAGAGAAAAAGTTCACCAGTGATGAAAATAACTCTTCTTAATTTTAGTTGAAATATTTTACATATCAATACATTTGTCTTCGTTCGAAGCTCAAATCATCAGGTAAATTTCATCTTTGTGCGATGATATATATTCCTTATAAATCTGTCAGGCGTCAGCATTACCAATAGACCATCAAACTTCATATACAATTTGGTTTAAAGTTTAGTAAGTGCACCAGACAAAATTTACAATTTGGTATTGTGCAGGACAAAAATATGACTTGTGTTTGTTAGGCAACAAATGCAACCTAGCAAAAAACTATGATTCTATACTACCCCTAAAGATAAAATTAAAAAATAATATATTTCTCAATTTTCATTCATTGATGAACCCTAAATGACTGCTGAGATCAGCCCAACAAGTAACATGAACACATAACTAGGAATATTCTAGAATGGCAATTTCAATTACCAAGAGAAAACATTAAATAGAAATCCAATGACCTGATCCACAGAAGATGGTCCCTTTATCCTGGCAGAGGCAATGAAGGAGTTGTTGGTACCTATAACAGCACCAGCCATTGACATAAACTGAGACAAAAATGAAGCACCAAATCCCAATACAACACGTCTAGGAGCCTTAACTCCACAACCCCTATTCCTCCAATTATTTATAAGTGTTAGTTTTGATAGTGTAACATCATTTGTGAGAGAACATGATAACCTTGGTTGGAACCTGAGTCCAATAAAATTGGCCATCTTGGTTGGACCTTCACTAGTGTTAGTGTGTTACTATGTTCTATCCAATCCAAATGAACTAACTAATAGGACAAGAACATAAGAACATTGTATTTGCATTATTATCCTTAAAAATCATAATTCATAACAAGTGATGTGCATGCTCTTTACGTGGCTCCATATCAAGTGATCAAGTACTTTCATACTTCAAGGCCCATATTAACAAGTTTGTATAGATGGCCCAGTTTATAAAAATAAACATCATTCTTGTGTGTTGTGAGATGCAAAGAGAGCGTGAATCAAAGGAATTTCTTAACAAAACAACAACAACAACAACAAACTAGTTCATAAATCTCTCAACATCTTCTACAAATCAATAAAGAAATATAACAAAATATTATATTACGAATTGTTAAATACTAATTCCAATTAATTGCGTGACTATACGGCTTACCATTAAATTGATAAAAACAGCCTGCAATGTTGTTTCGATATTCTCTGAAGTCTACAAGTAAAGTTGATTATTCATACCTACACGTCATGGCCTCCTATTAAAAAACAAATTTAGAGATCAAACACAACTTTTCATTTTCAATCTACTTTATTTAACCAATGGGACCATGAAATTCCAAGTTAATCACTCACAAGCAAACATCAAACTCATGTTCCATCCCTGCAGCAACTATGTATGTACACCGTGGATTCATATAAATAATTCTATTAAAACTAGTAAATGTATTCCTTCACCTTTTGCTTAAGAAATTAATTCCTTTTAGTTTCGGATTTATTGTTCCTAATAAATGTCAATCTTAGGAATTGAACATTTTATCCTTTTAATCCTTTTGAAGATCTAACGGAATCTTATATGACTAGATCAACGTGTAAAATTATATAGATTGCATTGTGGTTTGTTGTGACATAATTTATTTGTTGGATGAGTAATATACATTACATGAAAAGGTAGTCCAAAATGTCATTGGTGCCCTTCCTTAAGTCTTTTATGGTCAATTCCCAAACACATCTTTCCCAAACTCCTCTTTCCCCATATTTCACAAAAAAATGGATGAAAAAGCGAGATTCGTAATCTCAGCATCAGAAGCTGAATCAATGGCCCAATCAATGGCCTCCACCCTCCCCAACCTCCTCCCTTCTCTCGTCAAACCCTCTCAGTCCCTCGCCCGTCCTCCCATCTCCAACTTCCCCGTCGCCGCCGTCGGCCTTGGCGTCTCCGGCCGCATCTTCATCGGCGTTAACCTCGAATTCCCTGGCCTCCCTTTACACCACACCGTCCACGCCGAACAGTTCCTCGTCACCAACCTCTCCCTCAATGCCGAGCCTCTCCTACTCTCCTTCGCCGTCTCCGCCGCCCCCTGCGGCCACTGCCGCCAGTTCCTCCAAGAACTCCCCTCCGCCCCCGACATCAAAATTCTCATTACTTCCCATGATACCCCTCTCTTTACTCCTCTTTCTCACTTTCTCTCTCATCATTTTGGCCCCCATGACCTTCTCCCTAAAGGTGTCCCTCTCCTTTTGGATCCCCGTCATAACAATTTGTCCCTTCTTCCACATACCCATCATGAAAATTTTGAATTTTTACCCAACGGGGTTAATGGGTATGCAACAAATCCTGATCCCAAGTTAAAGGTTGAATCTTTTGAAGCTGATACATCTATTGGAGTTAATGGGTATGCTTCAAATTCTAATGCTGAGTTAAAGCTTGAGGCTTTGGAAGCTGCTAATAAGTCACATGCACCTTATAGTGGGTCCCCATCTGGGGTGGCTCTGTTGGATTGTGAAGGGAAGATATATAAAGGTTCTTATTTGGAATCTGCTGCTTATAACCCTAGCTTGGGGCCTGTTCAGGCTGCTTTGGTGGCATTTGTAGCAGGTAGTGGTGGTGATGGTGGTGGTGGCTATGATCAGATTGTGGAGGCTGTGCTGGTGGAGAAGGATGGAGCAGTTATCAAACAGGAACAAACTGCTAGGTTGCTCCTTAATTCAATCTCCCCAAACTGTCACTTCACTGTATTCCTTTGCACTTCTGGAGCTGATTGATTCAACAAGGAACATAATTGTGTGTACAAAGAAAAGAAAATGCTGTTATTATTTTAGTGGGTTTGATTTGGAAGAAAATAATAATGTTAAATCCTCTTATTATAATGCCCTGTGATAATAATGCCCTTATTATATTGACAACCTGTCCCTTATCTTGTACATTTGTCTGATCTAATAATGTTTCATGCTGCCTCCTTTTGTGGTTGGGATGGAAAATTAAAGAAAAAACTTAGTAAAGTTGGATTAGAGTTTCTTAGAATAGATGATTAAGATTTAAACTACTAGATCTTCTCTCATATTTGATTAAGCAAACGAACAAAACATGCCTACTTATATAAACCAAGTTTTGACTGCTCAAGAGCATGTGTTAATGTTCAGACCAATGCCGTGTGCTAAACAGAGGGATTACTCATTTTCTTATTTTTTTGTTATCTTAATTCCCATTATTAGCAGCTCTTAATCTGTTTCTGCAACTTCAAATGTGAGGCATTTCCTTTTCTGTTTCTTAGTTATACATGAGAAAAGAAATACATTTAAGCAGAAAAAGAGTAGCACAACCAAAAAGCTCACAGCTCAGGAAAACGCACATTCTTTTAGGATCAATATTTATTACATCACGAGCAATCATCCTCTATGACCATCCTGGAAATATACAAATCAAATGGTTCATAGAGTATTCTTGATATGATTCATTTCTATATGCCACACACCTTCAATAATAGTATCCACTCACATACCTATATGGCTCCATGTTTTATTGCATACATAATAGTTTATGGTATTGTTTCATCCATGTAGTCGACCCTCCCTGATTAAGACTTGATTGTTGTATAATATTGAAATGACCTTAACATAAGTTTAAGGTAAAAAAGATGCTTGGATACCATTTATTCTTTTTTGGTGTACCATTTGTTTATAAGCCTTTTCAATGTTACTTTTGGGAAATAGTTGATATCAGTGTCATCCTATCAAAAGCATGTGCTACATACACTGTCCTCTCTTTGGGTATAAGCACTTATACTTTTTGGAGCACGTCTCTTTTGCACTCCAATGGCGTGTGGAGCTTCAACATTATATTTATTGCAACTATTATGAGTGGCCTAATGATATTATAACACTTTTCTCCAATGTTATTAAAACCGTACCGGTTATCAAACCGGTTAGGGTACTGGTATAGTGGTACAGTGGTTCAACCAGTGGTTCAGTAATTAAACCGCATGCCGGTTAAACCGGACATACTTGCTTATATATATATATGTAAACCTATAACAAAAAATTTCAAATAAGTAGATATTCATATTTATAATCCATATTCATAATTTACTTCAAATTCACACAAACAAACAACATTAAGTCTTTAATAAAATCAAAGTCTAAAGTACAAAACATATATTTATCCAAAATTATCACTTAACAAACGCAAAATACAAATAAATGACCCAAGTATCAATCATTGAAGTTGAAGAATTGGTGAAGAATTGAAAATTTGAAATTTAAAAAAAAAAAAAATAATGTACAAACCAACCGGTTTTCACCGGTTTTGACCGGTTTTCAACCGGTTCTATTGCATATGCGGTATAACATACGTACCGTACCGGTTAGGGGTCCGGTTCACCGGTTTTCCGGTTGAACCGGCCGGTACGGTACGGTTTTCAAAACTATGCTTTTCTCTCACCCCATTCTCCATCATCATAGTGTCAATAATTTCCTTTGAGTTTCCTCACACTTGATAACCATTTCCAAGTGTAAAGGACCATGCCAAATGTTTCTATTATCATTTATGGACCAATTATGATCATACACTTTATGTGAAAAGCAGCTTGGAAAGGTTGAGTTTATCTACTTAGCATATATTTATTTCTCCAAAGCCAAAAAAAGGAGGAACGAATAAAGGGGGTCCAATTTTAAGGAGTTTTAATCAACTTGTTAGGTTGTTGATATTATAACAACAATTTTCTTATCCTTCTTGTCTAAGCAAGCAACTTATATTGTAAAGAATATTGGTGGTTTATTGAACATGACTAGGTGCTTTGTATGCAAATTACTTTTTGGATGCTAAACTTGCACTTGATTTGGAAGCTTGTTTGTTTAACCATGTAAGATGCCAATTTACACGTTTCCCATGTGTGCATGTGCCAATGGAAACGGAAATGAAGAGTTTCAATTAGGATAGAACTATTGAGAAGTAAGTCTCACATCATTGTCTCGGGAATTATTTAAATACGTGTTTGGCTACTCCTCTCATTGTCAATTGGTTTTGTGATGAAACCTTAACTTGGTATAAGAGTCAAAACCCAACTTTTTTCTGGTTGTCATGGTCAAAAGATGTCCTTTAGTTATAAGTCAAAGATAACATTTTGTCTGGTCTGGCAGACATATATGGAGGGGACATATTGAGAGGTAAGTCTCACATTGTCTACCGCATTATCTCATGAATGATTTAAATACGTGTTGAACTACTCCTTTTATTACCAATTGATTTTGAGATGCTATCCTTACTTAATTCTGTGGCATGTATGACAAAGTAAAAGAAGAGGAACCAGCTAGCTTGTCTGAGAGGGACTTTGACAACCTCTGTACACCTTTTCTGTTACAACTCCTACTTCTTCATCCACACTGAGTGAACAAATCCTCTGTTTCTCTCATTATAGGGAGGGCTACACACATACACATTATAGGACAGTCTCATTTGTAAGAAAAAGGAAACCAGTGGTGATCAACATGTTCTTCATGTACACTACACATGTTTGGCCATTTCATTTTTTTCGTCCAAATTTAATATTAGATACCAAAATCAAAATGGAAAATAAAGTTAGGGAACTAGGATTGGATGTACCTCAAAACTCTATGACAATTTACATTGATACTTACATGTTGCCCATTAATGGGCTTCTCATACTCTACCATCTTACATTGATACTTACAATGGCGCATATATCATTGTTGGTCCAATGCTAACATTAGATTTCATAAAGATCAAAATGACAATGATTCAATTCATGAGAGTGATATTTGTTAGGAGGGACAATCACGCACCATGAAGAGATTAGTTCTTTCCATATTATCATTATTGATAGTTTACTCCAATGAAATTATGAAAAAATAACCATTCATAAAAAGAGTTGTATCATCTAAAGCTAATTAATTTATCATTGAAAAGGAAATAAACAAGGGAATTGTGTTTGCACTTTGGCGTGTATATTTAGTAGGAGATGGGGGATCATAAGATTAAAACGAAATCAATGAATAAATAAAGCATTGGAGATTGATTGATTTGGTCAGATAATATTATTAAACCAAAAACAATAGAAAGAAAAAACATAAAAATATATAATATATGTCTTTTGTTGAAACTTGAGAGACATGTAACATTATTTTCTATCTAAGGCTTGTGGAGAACCCTTCCAGCTAATAAAGCTGCTTCCATGACAACATGGATAACTTCAATAACATCATCTACATCACATGTATTTCCCTTGAATGTTTGTTCCCCTGAGTTCTTAAATTTGTTCATACAATTTATAAATGTTTGGCTGCACTCTTGGCTTAGGTAGTCATCTGCATATATAACACCAACCTTCATCATTAACTAGTGTGTTTCATATTTCACCAAATACCTTATAAATTTGTCCATTAGCTTTATTTAATAAAAAATGAAGTATTTATTGATTCTTGGTCAAGTGCCTTATTTCAATAAGGCAGAAACTTATAAACTTGTATTTCATAGCAACTTGAAACATATCCAACAATTCCAATTTACTTTGCTATTAGCTTCTTTGTTATCTTTTAGCTCCTATTTTATAACGTTTTGTGCCTAATAGAACATTATCATCATTTCCATAGCAGTTCCTTAATTGGCTATGGTTATACCCACCAACAACATTTATAATATGTAACATTATGTTATTTCACTTGTCGACTATATGAATCGAATAAGATTTTTATAATTGATCATGTTCATTGATAAAACATTGATCTCTAAAGTCTTTCTTAATCATTTTGCTTATGATTTTTTTGTTTTCATCTTCCTCTAAGAATTGGACTAACATTCATTTGATCTAATATCCTTACGGATCTTATACTCATCTCAACCACACATATCCAAACCACTTAAAGTATGATTCTATCATCTTTTCTACAATAGGAGATGCTCTAACTTTATGTAAAAAAATCAATTTGTTTTTATTATCCAAGAATTATCATACCTAAAATGTAAAGTATTCTATGAAAGAATTGGTGAATAATAATGATTATAACTAAATTGTCCTCTTCAGCATATTCTTTGAGTAAAGGAAAAGGGTTGCCATAAGGATCATAATCAAGACAATTAGTTAACTTGGTTAGGGAGGCTTAGTTGCCATTTGCTAAGTTCAAAAGTACTCAGCCAAGAATGAAGTAAATTAGATGAAGGGTTATAATTAGTTTCTATTACTCCTAAGTAAGTAAAGAGTCCCAATCAGCCACCTACCATTACTCCTAAAGAATCATGACTGAAAAGTTCTAACCAAATAATATAGTAAAATAAAAACTGAAGTAAGATGTTTCAAAGGGACTTGATAATACCACTTACATAGTATCAGATCTGAAGTAAGTACTAGTGAATTAAATCTAGAAAAAGCAAGTCATAATAATATAAGATGTTTTAATTAATAAAAAATGTATAGAACACTCACTGTTTTTATCTTGAACACATTGATCATGTTTCATGCAACAAGCATCAAGGCCATCACAAGGTAACTCCCCTGGGCATCCACTATACAGAAGCCCACAGTATTTGCCATATCTCAATAATGGAGGCACTGTCTCATATCATCAAAATTAAAAACAAAATAAATATACATTTAGTGTATTATTATTACTATGCTATTATCCCTCATAGTACAAATAAAATGAAATTGGAGTATTACTAAGTACCTGAGCAGAATTTTGACTCACATTGTCTGCTGCAATCTTTGCTCTGCATATGAAACAATAGATAATAATAATAATAAAGTGGCAAATTAATGAGTTAAAGGCAATTGATGTGTTAGAACATAGAAGTGTACCACAGAGACAGCTACTCCAGTTGTTTGAGCTCCTATGTTGAGGGCACAGGTGGGAATAATTGGCAACAAGTTGAAGGCAAAGGTGCAAGAAAAGAGGACTAGAGCATACTTAAGGGACAGGGTTAGAACCATTTTTTATGGAAAACTAAGAGATAAAAAAAAGATTAATAATTTATGTTGGTGAAGCTTGGTTCTGCTTAAAGGGTATGATTTATATGGAGAGAGAATGAATAAGAGGTGTTTTATATATATTTCACAGAAAAAAGAGTGAAGACTATACAGCCTGAAAGTCATAAAGAAAGAATGGAGGGTAGTGAATTATTTTTGTTTAGTAGTGGCTCGTGACTGTGTTGTTGTTCTCATATTAGATTGTGCTCTTTTTTTTTTTTGCACTGTTCTTCTTGCCATAATTAATTAATTGTTTTATGTAATATTTAGAACTCATATGTGTTGTTGCTAGTGGATGCAATTTATGCTATAAAATACAGAAGAAAGAAAACAAACTGTTATTGGTTGGAAGTTATGTTAATTCTGAGTGTGTGAATGTAAATATGTGATGTCAAATTGGTTGGATGGAACAATATATGAGACAAAATTTGATACAGTGTATCTTTATTAGTCCATAGAAGGTTGAGTGGGTATTATTATGATTAGTGAAAATATTAATTAACCAGTAGAATAAGATGATATAAATTATCATGTTTGTTTATTATTGGACTAAGGCTTAAGATTTTGTTTGGACTAGAGAGACCAGAAACCCAAGTTGTTTCAAACCCAATGGATATATATCTCACTACTTTACTCTCCTTAATTCAAGTTGGCCCAGCTGCATCAATTAATCCATGATTTATAACTGTACAAAGACTCTCTGTTATTGAAAGTGCCACTAGTACTACTTACACTATGATTGTTAATTACTAATTGTACAATGCATGGATGTACTAAATTGAGAAGAAATTATACATGTGGAGTAGTGATAAGTGCCAAATTGTTAATGAAATATGCATGAGTTTTGGGGTACTTAGTGTATGAAATGATATGAATTGCGTATAACTCCAGATAACCTGACCTAAATTTCATTTGTTATTAGATTACGTGTGTTATGTTATTTCAGGTCAATAAATAAGTAGAAAAGGAGAAGATTGGAGCTAAAGAATTCTGATGAATCCACGCCCAAGCGCAGATTGTCGCCCAAGCGAAGCTCAGGAGCCGCGCCTAAGCGAGGATCTGGCGCTCAAGCAACCAGGCATGGCGCTCAGACTTGCGCCCAGTGACCCAAGCATGGTGCTTGCACATGTGTCATCATTAACTGCTCGCCTGGGCGAGAATGTGGCAGTTTGGAATGATATGTGTGGTTCCAGAATGAAGAAAAGGGGGGATTATTATTGGAGAGAACAGAGACGGACACACAAAATTTAGGGAGAAAGCTAGGAAAAATCATAGGAGTCGTGGGAACAACTTTAAATTGATGGATTCTTGCCTCTTCTATCATTTTGAGTGTGTAATGGTTAGGATGAGCGGCTAGTTACCTCCAGTCGGGATTGAAATGTAATCTTCTTACTTTTTGTACTCCTGGATTCGATTCTAAATTTATGTTATTTGATTTTGGGAAGTTATCCTTTGCTTATTGTTTGATTTTAATTAACTATTGAATGCATAATTTAGGGTTCAAGTTTAATTGGGAAGTTAAACTTGACTCCAGACATGGATTATCTTTCTTGCTACATCATTGATTCAGGGATGGACAATGATGTGGGAAATGCTTTTAAATTTGATTTTAATGATGGTAATCATCCGATTATCCAAGGAATTGGGAACCGAGTGATTACCCAAGAATGTTACAATCAAGGGATTGATGTAATTGATTTATGAAAAATGTGCATCAAAATCAGTGACTTCACAAGTTATCAGGAATTGAATCCATGGATGTCAAAAGGGAAAGAATGATGAGTTTCGATACCGACTCTTTTATTTTTACATTTTCAATCAATCATTATTTCAAGTTCATTATTTCTAGAAAACCAATGCAATTTTATCAAACAAATCTTGTACATAGTTGCTCAATTGATTGTTATAGTAATTAGTGTAAATCCACTCCGCTCCCTGAGGACGATATCCCGGTAATTTACTGGATTTTACTACTTGTACGACACGGTTCGCTTGCCGTCCCATAAATGTCTAACAAGTAGCATTAAAGTGGTGCTAGGAAAGGTGTCAAGCTTTGCCCCCATTCATATTGAATTTCTTGAGCCTCCCAAAGAACATGACCACAATAAGGATGAACTTGCCTTGGCTACTCCACTTACCCGAAAATCCTATATATGAATCTTTACACATACCATCTGCTTTCACTTGCCTTCTGCAGCTGTACCCTGTTGTGAATCCTACATTCCCATATGCACTGCACATTTTATATATCCCAATGTTTATTAATCATTACCACTTAACTAATTAATATTAGTCAAATTTGTATAAACATATATGCATATAATCATAACCAATCAAGAGTTTAAGTATAGGATACTAATGAAATTCTTATTGTATACCTAGCTATATAGGAACAATTCCTATATAGGTATTGATGGAAGTAGATAAAGATATCTTTGTAAAATGTAATATATATATATATATATATAACGTGCCTGATGACTTCTATGGTAATGTTGAAGACATTGAAGTTGAGGGGATCCTCTATTAAGCTTTTGCTCTCAGTGATGCAAATAAGAATAATAAAAATGACCAAGTAAGAGAGTTGAGAGAAAACAAGACAATCCATTAAGCTTCTTTTGGTTTCATTTCCGTGGTCCCATGCAGGTAAAAAAGTAGTGTTTGGTGGAAGATACCTGTTAGAGGAAAAATAGAATAGTGTTACATTAAATTTCAACCAAAACAGTCACATTTTCATACTTTTATTATTTCTTGAGTCACAAGTTATTATCATTTGAGCTTTTGGATCTCATAAAGCTGTGTACCAATCTTATTTTTAATATAACAGAACAAATTCCTAGCAAATTTGTATTAAGAATACGGTTGAGTCTCAAAGGTGAAGACATGGCTTTGGATCAATGGAAAATCACATAAAAAATCTATAATATAGGATGACTGACTTATAAATTTGTTGGATTGTCTTAACGATATTTCCCAATCTTCTTTTTCTTTTTTCTCTTGTATCATTTGTAATATTCTAGTACTTTGGTTCAGCACTTTGAAATCTTAATTATGTGTGGTCAGTAATATAACGTCTTAGGTTATCAAATCATATCCATAGATATATTCTAGTTCCATGGAAGTGGGAGAGTGGAATTTATGCAAAATAGTAGCTTACTATTTACAACGGGAGACGAATCAAATTTATAAGTATATTTGTTGAAAGTGCATATTAATGATAAAAAAAACTATTCCAAAACATGCATTAATTATGTTCAAAGAACATGCAGTAATTTGTATAATTTGTAATAATGGCTGATGAAGCACATATATATATGCCTATTTTACTATTGATAATGTAGAAAGGGAGTAACTTACATCATGACAATGAAGAGCACCAATATAGCTGAAGATATGGATGAGAGATCGAAAACACTTTCACCAGAATGTCTAGCATTTATAACTTGAAACATAGAAGCAACCACTTTCTGATACATATTTAGACCCTCCATGTTTTTAGAGTTCCACTCCATTGAGCAAAACATTACAAATTGTATCAAATTGAGTCCCAAAACAGTAACAGCCAATAGCCAACAATGATGAGAAGAAGGGATCAAATGATCATAACCAACCTCTTTTGAATTATTAAGCAAGTAAGAGAATTCATCTCTTCTAGTAACTTTCTTCATAAGCCATATCACTAGCCTCAAACATGGTACATAAAGTGTGTTACCAAGAAGGATATGTGGGATAATTAGAAGGAGGAGACCTGAGTTGTTCTTGAAAACTATCATGTTCTCATTGGTTGGGACAAAACCACAATTAGCAAAAGAAGAAACTATGATGAAGAATGAGAATGTTTGTATTTCAATGCCTTTGGGTTTTAGTATTTGTCTTGCACTTGGTATAAAGCTTATGTACAAAGATACCAAACTAGACCCTACAAGATGAACTACCACAAGGTAACCTATAATAACATATAGCAAATACCTAAGAGAGTTATATTTAAGCCTTGTATCCCTATCATTAAAGTACCCTACCATAACATTTGGAACATGATCAATGTCACACTCATGACTATGCTTGTTATTTTCTATAGAAACTAAACCAAGCTCAACTTGAATTGGCTTTTGTTCCATTGCAAGAGTAGAGGTTAATTTGTTTCTTTTAAAATTTTGTGTTGCAATTACAAGTTCTAGCATAGAAATATATGCTTCTCCTCCTGCTAACATAAGAAAGGTAAGAAGAATGAGTTGAAAATTAGAGAAAATCTCCATTTCTAATGCTGCCATGCTAGAAACTGTGGAGGCAGAAACTGAGGTGTAAAAGAGATCAAGGTCCTTGTGAATAACATGGGTTCTAGGCTTTGAGAACTTGAGACCCAAGTAACCAAGAAGAGAAATGATTATGAAATAACAAAGTTCAATTAAAAAAGGGCTCTTGACATAATGAAAGAGTAGAATAAGTTGTGACAAAGATCCATGGAAGTTGAAGAATTTTTTGAGAGGAAAAATAGGAAGATGGTGTGGGTACTTACCAAAATAAGGAAAGTTGGTCATGTTTGTGTTTAGTTGAAGGAGGGTTTTGGCTTGTATCTACGTCATTGTGGGAAGGCATTTATATAGAGAGAGCATTAGGAAGATAAGTGATGATTCTCCGATTACTAACATACTAACATTTGCCGATAAAAAATGATAGTTCTCTAGTTATATTGTTGTAGGGTTGTGATGGGCTATGCAAAAAAGTTGAGGATAATACATATTATGCATGCAAGACAAAACATAAGGTGTGGCATGTTATAAAGAATGGTTTTTCATTCATCAAATCTCACTTAAGAATTGGGAATGTCTCAAGTGGGATCTTTTAGTTTTACTCTCTGAAAAAAATATATTTACTTTATATAAATTCAATTTTTTTTATTGTAAAGTAACTTTAATTTCATGCCCTCCTCTTTCTAAGCTTTTTATTCATCAATGTTAAAATGAAATTGCATCTTCATATTGATGATGATTGATTTGAAAAAGACAACTTGTAATGGGATTTAGTTGTGCCGTGTTATGGAGTAATTTGAATACCATTGTCTGCCACATTTTGTTGAAATACCATATACACACATGGTATTTTGTGTGGTTAAAAGGAATGTTTTAAAAACCGTGCCGTACCGGCCGGTTCAACCGGAAAACTAGTGAACCGGACCCCTAACCGGTACGGTACGTATATTATACCGCATATGCAATAGAACCAGTCAAAACCGGTTTAAACCGGTCGGTTTGTACATTAATTTTTTTTTTAAATTTCAAATTTTCAATTCTTCACCAATTCTTCAACTTCAATGATTGATACTTGGGTCATTTATTTGTATTTTGCGTTTGTTAAGTGATAATTTTGGATAAATATATGTTTTGTACTTTAGACTTTGATTTTATTAAAGACTTAATGTTGTTTGTTTGTGTGAATTTGAAGTAAATTATGAATATGGATTATAAATATGAATATCTAATTATTTGAAATTTTTTGTTATAGGTTTATATATATATATATATATAAGCAAGTATGTCCGGTTTAACCGACATGCGGTTTAATTACTGAACCACTGGTTGAACCACTATACCAGTACCCTAACCGGTTTGATAACCGGTACGGTTTTAATAACATTGCTTAATAGTGCCATTTTTATCTTCTCATTTTTATTACTTTATTTTTTTTCCGGCAAAGATAATTTTATTAAAATGAAATAATAGTTACAAGAAGGAAAAAGGAAGAAAGGATTACAAAGAGATATTGAGACAAGTGATGAGATTAGCTATCCATTTGGGATAGAGAATTGATTTCATCCTCTGCTGACCCTTGATCCATAACCACGCGATTTCACCATAGCTGACCCTTGACTGAATTGAAGATTAAATCATTCATAGATAATCAGATTGCCCAAATTGTAGCTAACCATATAAAACTCCAAATATTCCAACGTTTCCTATCTTTCACCATACCCATGTGATTTAAAAAGTGGTGAATTGGAGTAATAGACAAAACAACACTGATGTCCAACCATTTGTAAATGAATTGCCAGATGGAGTAGATGAGATTGCATGAAGAGAAAATATGATGAGTGGATTCTCAGTGATTGTTGCATAATGAGCATAAAATTCTGAGTGATTGACTATGTCTAAATGTATTCTCACCCAATAGGTGTTATGAGAGTAAATGTCTAAGCAAGTACTCCACCTCTCAATTATTTTTATATACATGAATGAATTTAGAGATTGAACACAATTTTATGCTTTCTTGTTTTTTATCAACATTTTATAATTTCTATTAGTCATGCCCTTAATCACATAACTTATTTTACATTGTTATTTTTTTGAATATTCGAATGATTTCTATATATCAACCGTGTGTCTCCTCTTTTAATTGTTCTCTTTTCTTTCACCTTCTATACCAAAAAAACATGTAAAAGTATCATCATTAGTTTCCTAAAATACCCTTTTAGTTATTATGTATGGTTTGATCATCTCGAAGTGGAAGCATCGGTTCGGAACAATTTTCAAGAAATGCGTACGAATTGGAATAGACGAATAAGGTTTGTATAACTAAAAAATGGGTAGGGTAGGGTAGGCTTTAAAGGATGAAGATCACTATTACAGACTAGAGGTGTCTGATTCCCTATTACAGACTAGAGGTGTCAAAATGGGCTACTCGTGCGGATTCGGGCTAGCCGTATCGAGTTTTGGCTAAACCGGATCGGGATAAAAAATTCGGATACAATTTATGTATATGAAAATGTAGCCCAAACCTGCCCTAAGCGGGCTTCGGGTTGTGGCGGACCGACCCGCATAATATTAAAAAAATTAATTTTTAACGTATTTAATATATATAACATTTGATATTAATGAATTTTTTTAACAAAAGTATTATACTCAATGCAACCAAACTTATAAATATAATGTCATGTGTTTAAGTTAAGATGTGATGTCAAATCTATGTATATGATTCATAACATAACTCATTTATTAAATATCTTATTGTTATTAGACTCTCGATCTCTAACACAAATAATTTGTAACTTCACTTCAATATAATAAATGGATACACTAACAAATAATATCAATTTGGTTTGTAGTAATGATAGTATAGACTCAAATTCAGAATGAATTCTATGTGTCGAATTATAATCATCATCATAATAATTCTTTACTTTGTTGTAGATATCTTTTGTATGCTCTTTACCAACATTTTTATTGTGAACTGTTATGTTAAATTTGGTTGTGTGAAATTCTCTATGGTAAATAATTAAGTTGTGATTCGATGTAAAAATTATTTTATTTATTATGTTTTTGTTGTATAAGTTAAATCTAATTAAATATACAATTAAGAAAAGAAAAATGGAATCTATATGGTTTAATGTTATCATTTAATTTGATACACTATTTTGCTAATGTGCTTAAAATGATATTAAGCAAAATAATATAATGTTTAACTTGATAACATTATTGTAATTTATAAATATTTATGTTATAGACATTACTCTATTTTTTATTCAAAGTTCATAACACAATATTTATCATATATTATATATTTTTTATTATAAGTTATTTTGTAAAATAATTTTCACTTTAAGCTTATTACTAAGCCAAATGTCCCAAAAAAAAGTTTTAAAATAAATAAAAAACGGGTAGCCCGAGCCCGCCCGGGTAAGCCCGTCCCGAGCCCGATTTTAATATAGTCTGGTTGGGTCGGGCTAAAAAGCCCGGATTCACTAAAAGGTATTGAATATGATACCCAAACCCTATAAAACTCCGGGTTATGACGGGTCAGTCCGCACAGGCCCGCCCATTTTGACAGCTCTATTACAGACTAATGATATATTACTATATGAATAAAAGAAAATTTTAAAAAACAAAAAATAACATTCTTATTGGTTCAGAACAAGTATTGGGACACCATTCGGGACAGATGATCTTTGTCCTGTTTTAAAGGAATATTTGGAGAACAATGACAGTAAGGAGATGAAGTTAATGTGGCACCATGGAGCACTTACCATAAAGTAATTGAAGAATATAAAGTTTAGTGGAGACATAGCTATCACGTATCCATGACATGATATTTTATCAATCCAAACATATATGCAAGTAATATATAATATAGGATGTTTAGTTACACCACCATATGTTGTTCTTTCTTCAAATGGCGTGCTTGCATGGAAATAGAAGAAACATATTATGTGGTATGCAAGTTTTGTTACAATTTAAGAGGGGAGGTGGGGACCAATGTGCACAATGTATAAGAGAGAATGAAGATAATGTGTGGATGAAGTTATTCAAGAGAAGAGAAGAGAGGAGATCAAGAAAATGGTGAATGTGTAGTCGGGTAGTTAGAGAGAGAAACCATAAGGGATATATTATTGACAATTATTGGAATATTGTGCATTGGAAGGTTAACTCATCTCCCGTATTTGACAGTCTAGTATCGGGTTATAAAGAGAAATGATATTTATAAGTTATTTTATTAAAAAATAAGTTAAAATTGAAATTGTTATATTTTTATTTTTGCCACATGTCGTAATCCTAACATGTTAATAGATTCTCTAATAATTAAGAGGATCCAAATTCGGATGGGTAATAATCTCTTCAGCTAAAAGTTCTTATTGGTCCATGGATGTTAGTAATCTAGAAATTAGGAGTAACGGTAATCCTCATTAGTTTTGGTATGATGTTGTTCGGAACTTAATTAATACCAATTTTTGTAAACACAATTGGTTGCTCTAGAATCTAATATTTAGGTTTAGGAGGCTTTATAATCTTAGTTCATCCAAAAAGCTTATATCAAAAACTAAGAGACTTGGTTGGAGGGGAAGTGTGATTGAACCTTAATTTAGAGAAAAACACCATTAGATTGGGAACAAATGTCAATTGACAACATTATGTAGGAACTTCAAAAATGCAAAAATCAGGACAACACACAAGATTCATGGTTATAAGTCTTTAATATAAACTTATAAGTTTCTTGTCACTCACATTTATATAACCTGATTTAACTAAATACCCACAAATGTAACTACAAGAACTTTAACCTTTTATGGGATCCAAAGTCCCTTTGAAATTCATTAAATGTTTTAGTTGAATTTTGAATGGGAATGAAAGGAAAGACTTGTGAGTAATATCATAAATGTATTTCAATGCATCCAAGTTTTCCTTTTCAATTTATTCCTAAATCCAAGTGTGAGATACAAATGGAACAAATAACTAACTGTTAATCTTAATTATAGTATGATTATAAGACCCACATATTGTTATCACATTTTTATGTGTTTCGTTTGACTCCATATATATATATATATATATATATATATATATATAAATATAAGATAAGGTAAAAGAATCCTTCTACATGTTTAATTGACAGTTTAGTTATCTAAATCAATACTTCCTATTGCAAATGGAGGGGTCAATATCATAAATCATAACTAGATTTATTTTTATATACTAAGATATATTCTCACATTTATTTATATTATCAATAATAGTAGTGAATGAAGCTGTTTGGTTATGCATTATATATGAGGATGCACCTCAAACTCCATTTGTCTCTACTTTTTTGGACCCAATTAATTCCTGATAATCTGATCCATCCATTTTTGTGGATTCCATTCATGTATTATATTATTATCATGTTTAAAAACAAAACATCAATTGGAGGTTTGAATTATGGAGAGTTTGGGAATATTAACTATATATGCTCTTCAATTTTGTAATTCCTTTTATATATTTTTAGTTGATGGTTTTTATAATTAAATTTATTGATTTTCACATAATTTATGTGATTATTTTAAAATGCTTGTCCAAACATGGTGAGAATCTTTAAAAGTGGAAGTGCATTGACCAAATTTGATTTAGACCCATTAATAAAATGTAATGAGCTCAATGAATCATTTAATTGTTCATTATACTTCCTCTATTTCAGATTATGTTTTTTGTTGTTTTAAGTTTATGTTTTTGTTTTACAATTTTAAGGTTTGGTGGAGCTTTTTCCCTCAAATATATCATAGTCCTATAAATATACTCATATTTTTTAATCAAAAATACTTTTTCTTCTCTTGGTAAATAAATAAAGCTTTTTAGTCAAAATACAATAATTTTGTAATGATTCCTATGCATTAACCTTTAAAAAAATATGAAATGGATGGATTGTTCAATTGTATATAATCTAGCTTTTATTACGTCTATATGAGATTAGCCATTATGGACTTAACTTAATATGATTCACCTCTAGTATCATTTCTTATTTTATTTATTTGATGATATCTTACACAACTTTTAAAGGACATCCTTGAAAAGATGTCCTTTTAATGGAGGGTTAAATTCTAACATCATCTTACACAACTTCTATATCTCATATGGGTATTTGAACATTTGCATGTGACAACCATACATATTCTTACATTTGAATTTAATACTATTATCAGATTATATTGTATTAAATGGTGGAGGACACAATACAATAAAATTGTAGGAGTAAGGCACCTCTTATTGGAGTACACTAAATCAAATTAACCAAACCATATGAAAACTTTTCATGAAATAATAATACTATTCTATGTATTCTGCATGAGATTCCTTCAATTGTATAGAACAGCATTTCTATGAGAAGATTAAGCTTGAAGAGCAAGGTACCAAACTAAGATGCAACATGATTCTGTACAAAACTAGTCTCCACACACATATTTTTTCTCTTCATAGTATCTCTTTTCACTCTGTGACTTCTTTGCATTGCGTTTCTGCATCACAGAAATGTAATTAGAATGATCAAGGTTGCTCAAATTTTACAAAACAAAAAACATATAAATGATAAAGAAATTACCGTATAAGCTTCGTGATTGGCCATTATCCTTTGGACTACTGAAGTAGTAGTAATGTCTTTTGGGCTTTCAAGCAAGAGAAATATTTCCATGGTCTTTGGGACCTCATAAGGATCACTTTCACACTGCACAAGACAACTTGTTCACTGTCTTATACCGAAAAGAAAATAAACTGGAAAGTGATCACTGAACTGACCTTTGATGAGTTCTCAGCAACAGTCCCATGCACAACTTGTGAAATATTGAAAGTTGTGATCTGTTTGATTCCAAGACAATAAAATATGAAGCATATTCAGAATGCATGTAAAAGCATGTTCTCTCTTTCTCAACTAGTAAATATATACAATGGATATAGGTAGAGTTATATTTCCAATTACTTCAACAAGTAAACAAAAGATAAAGCAGGAAATGATGTTTCATTAAACTATCATGCAAATTAAGTATTAAACCCTTCGCTTGAGCGAAAAGAAAGAAAAGCAGTTAATATACAAAATGGTTAAGTGAAGATGCTTAAATGCCATTCAGATACATACCAAGTCCTTGGTAATTTTCCAAGGTGCGCCGATAATGACTTCATCAACATAACGGCAAGCCAACACACTAAGGCTACGCTCATATAGATGCATAATTGGATAGTGGCTCCCTCGGTGTTCACTACAAGCAAGCCGTTAGTGTCTTATCTATGTTTAACATGAATACCTGAACAATACCAGTAAAGTAAATTTTGCATGATAAAACTTTCTACCTCACTGTCTCATCTGTGTAGATACCAACTATAAGAAAATCTCCAAGCTCCCTAGCCCTCTTCAAAATCTGAAAGAATAAGAAATAATGAATTAAACACGACCATACCATGACAGTATTTATGAAGATAACAAATTTGAATCGTATATGAAACTTCAGTTTACCTCAACATGCCCCGCGTGGAAAAGATCAAATGCCCCATCGATGTATACAATACGAGCATTAGATCCAGGCCCCTACACTTAGATTAAATACAACAATTTATTATCATATGAAAAGTTATTCACATACACTTAAATGAAAGAAAACAGGTTGCCACTACCCACTCTAAAATTATACCAATGATTGTACCACAATATAGAGATGCAAATTAACTTCCACTTCTTCAAACAATACTAACTTTCACTAACTAAAGTGTATATCCATGATTTCATTCATACAAGCACCATCATCAACGGAGCGAAATACATTGGCGCTCCCATATTCAAAACTGAACTTCCTGAAGTTAGTATCAGCTTCACTTATACTATAGTAGTTTGACTTTGATTATTGATAACAGTAAGTCATTCGAGTTGCAGGAAGCACAATTGAAAAGCAATTTTGTTTTTATCATTTCAGAGACGGCCCTTATTGGCCCCAATGTGAAACCACATTAAAGGCAAATATACAATGGAGCAGATATATTTCAAAGTTAAAATTAGAATATGAAGTAGTTGTTCATATCATTACACAGACAAGCATCAGCATCTGCTAAAATTTCTCAAAAACTTCAAAATCTACCATCATCTAAAGATTTTTGGCTATTTACAATGTCAGAGCCTTTGTGTTCAAAACTATTGTAGCATCCTTTCCTTACCTATCCATAAAGAACCACCAATCGAGTAGACTCTGGTCAGTGGTCACTGATATAATGAAAAGATCACCAAGCCCATAATATATCAAAACCAGTGTTTTTTGCATTAAATAAACCTACAAAAACTCATTTTATATTTTACTATAGCTCTTAAGGAAAACATAGAAATATAGAAAACTACATATCACCAAAAGATATTTATATTAATTGGTTTGTACTCTGTAGACTTATGAACTAAAGATACATATATTACTTTGAGAGATTGACTACACAAGCAATCAAATACCTTGCCATTTGAAAACTGGACAATACGCCGGGAAGTTGGTAGGAATTGGGATATGTGTGGTTGCACATAGCTACCATTATGATCTTCACAAACTTTTGGATCTTTTAAAGAAGAGAGTATTCTTCCTGTTCGGAAGCGAAGTTAGAGAAAATGCATATGGTTAGTTACATAGTGATTAATTGAAATTAGTTGGGGTTCGTCGAGAGAATGTATCAATTGTCAAGTCCTATACATCAGAAATGTTAAGGTTTATTGTTCAAATTAGCAAGCCTAACTACATACAGATAGTCACAAAAAAACTTTTCCTGTCAGCCAATTTTCTCTCAACATATAGAACTTAAGACAAAACAGAATCTAACTTTTTTCCATAAAAAACTCAAAAGATGCCATCATGATTCACAAAACATCAGGCTTTCTTATATACGCAGAGAAACTTTGTACCTACGATATCTGTACTGGAAATTCCTTCAGTCCGTTTAATTTCTTTGTAGCGGCCAGCTTTCTTTGCAAAGCCATAAACATCTGTTCCATCTGGAAGGAAGCAAGGATCATCGCCATGTATGATATAGTCAATTTTGTATTCATGAAAGAGACGATTCATGAATTGCTCAGTTATTGCATAAGGAGCATCGGTTATGACTTCATCCACCCACTTCAATCCACTGACAAGGGTCAGCCTGGAGGATACGATAAAACATATTTTCAAATCAAAAGTTTGCTCTCATGATACAGTTTATAAAATCACCAGCTGTTTCTTTTTTTCTGTGAGCATAGAAGTATGCTTCTAATTGTTGAATATACCTAGCTATGTGATCAGTGGTACTTTAAACTAAATGGTGATTTCGCCAAGAGAACAAATAAAAAACATCTTACAGGATATAGGATTCAAAATGTGCTATGCATTTATACAATAGCAACAACAACTAAACCTTATTCCCACGAGGTGGGTCAGCTACATGGATCAAATGACTAAAAACTTCTTTATTGTTCTGCCTATAATTTGTTAGTCTTCTTATGTCTCTGGTATTTGGACTACCCTCCACCTAATCTACCATCCATAGTGGGTTCTACAGGTATCCATGGAAATCAAACACAAAAAACATAAAATACTTTATGGACAAACCATAAAACAAGAACAAGGTGGTCATAACTAATAATGCATGTAATGTATACCTCTCCTCCATGTTCAAAACAGGTGGGCCTTTATGTGCCATGATCACCTCATCATTGACAAGACCAACAACTAATTCATCTCCTAGAGCTTTAGCTTGTCTGAGTGCATTGGCATGACCATAATGCATGAGATCAAAACAACCATCCATGTAAACCCGAACACACCTCGTCTCGGATTTCTTCTTCAAGGAGCATGGCAATAATAAAGAAGGAAGCCCAACCACACCACCAAAGTAGCTTATTGACAATCCCAACAAAGCAGCTGTGACCATTATTCCACCAAGCAGGCAAGGATAGTAGTATACTCCATCCCAAATCCAACTGCTACTTTCATAATCCATTTTCTCAATTCAATTATGATCTATCTATCTATTAATCTGCCTCATCAACTAACATTGATGTTGATATTATATAAGAGGAGACACAAACCTGCAACCAACGATCATGCCAAAACAGAATCAAAATGCAATTTTTTCCAACACCATTTTCCAGTTTGAAGTTCAGTTGAGCAAAATTAAATAACCATTGCTGAAAATCCAAGTGGAAAGCATATACTAAAAACTGGGCATCCTCATAGTACAAATCTAAAAAGTCAACAAAATTGAAACTTTATTTAAAGAAAATCATGTTGAGATGAATGGAAAGGGGAGAGAAAACCCACATGAAATCAAGAGGAAAAAAACATAATTGGTTAGAAAAAAGAGATATTTTTTAGAAGGTAGTAGTTGGGTGGGAAGTGAAGATGAGAAGTTGAGTTGAAATGAATAGAGTGTGAGATCGAATCTGAACCTTTTTGTTTTGGCGTTTTGCTATGTTGGATTTACATGGAAGAAAGTATATACTCTATTAACTTTGAGCATCTCAAATGCTTTATATTTATTATTCTTATTCTTATCGAAATAGCATATACTCTTATCCTTATTCTTATTCATAGCGCCATTTTTTCTCACATTTGCTGCGTTCTTATTCCTTCCCAGCAACATTGTTATGATTATTCTGATCAAAAAATGAGCAGAGATAATTGTGTGAAATATATTATGGGGTTAGTTGTGGATAGGTTACCCAAGCAAGAATAACTTTTGCTATTATGAGAAAAATAAATGTTAATTCAGAATATGTAATAAATTATAAAATAGTATACTCAATGATTGTCCATCCAATAGAAACTCAAGATTTAAGAAAAAATAATTTAAATATAATAAATATAATACAACCAATAGAAACTTTAAATTGATAAAATAATATAGTTCATCCTGTGATAGTTGAGAACTTGAGATGATATGTACAAAGGTGTTCTTAATTGTTCCATATGTACTTGTCAAATGTGTTCTTCTTGTGCTCAAGAAGAGAGAATATAGAAAAATAGAAATAAGAGAATGTGTGGAAGAATGAAAAAATTAAGTGTTTGCTACAAGTGTGGAGTACATTGCCCATAATGGGGCCCAAATATATTTTTAATTATACAACTTAATTTATTTATACTAGTGTGTTGACTGACACTGTCGTGTCCGTCAACCCGCTTTCCAATCGTTTGTAACATGTGCTCTACATGCAATAAATGAATTATATTATATATATATATATACTATAATTTGCATTGAATTATATGATTTTTTGGTAGAAATTAGAATATAATAATGGTAAAATAGGAAATCATTAATTACATCATGATAGGTAATTATTTTTTGTTTTGACTTTATTAATATGAAGATAAGTATTTTACTCTTTTTTGAAATTTATATGTATTGTCAATTATTATTATTCTAAGATATTTAATAATATTTTGTTAGTTATAATAATTATTAATTTATATTATTATATAGTTGATGTTCATTAAGAAGATGATGTCTTAAAAATATATTAGATTACTAAAATTCACTAGATGAAATCTCTTTCCTTAAAAATTTATTGTTGAAATGTTTACATAATTAAATTTATTGTATATATTTTTGTATAGAGGGGTGCATGAGTGCTTCAATAAGTGTCCAACCCAATGGTTTATTGTATTCTATATATATTACATATTATATTATTTGATTATCTATGGAAGACATTGATATTAGAAGAATAGAGAAGAACATAAAGCAATAAAGAGAGATTGGATCATTGATGCTTGTCTCTGTTGGAGTATCGTGGGATCTAAACTGGTTCCTTAGATTGATATTCTCGCTCTTGTTTGTGGCTGTTGGGTTACACATTTTGCTCAGAAAAACTGCTTCTAAATACTTTGAAGTTGAAGCCAATTTCGAAGGGGACAATTCCGTCAATTCAACATCAATCATGGACTTATGTGGCGTTTGTCGGAAGCAAGGTTCTAAGCAGTGTTCCCGTTGCAAAGCCGTTAGATATTGGTAACTTACTAACTTACCCTTTTCTTTTTCCTTCATTGCTTTCTTCTTCACAATTTTATATTCATTTCTTTCCTTCTTTGATCCATATGTTTTTTTAGTCAATGGGATCATTAAAGGGCATTTTTTTTGTACTGGAAAATAGTGCATTTAATATATTTCGGTTAGACTTGGATTTCCAAAACTGATTTACTCATTTTATAATCCTTCAACAATGTCACGAGGACACTTGTTACACAATCCTTATGGTTGTTGTTCTTGTTGTTGTGTGTTTTTTTTACTTTTGTTTCTTGGGTACCTTATAGCATCGTATTGCTAACTTGCTTTTGTGATGTACCTTTGAGGTTTTGTTATGAAATTGGTGAGTTTATGTTTTTTTTAGTAATGTGATAGTGTATTAGTAACTGTGTTTATTTTTCAATTAGGAACAAAGTGAACTGAATTTAGTTTGCCTGTATGTGTGAATTTTTCAGCTCACAAGAATGTCAACTGTCACATTGGAGATCCGGGCACAAGGAAAATTGCACGATTTCGACTCAAAATGAGGTGACTAAGCATGGGGCTCTGATAGCTGGTGGTAAAAAGCCTTCAATTGCATTGATACCTAGTAAAGGAAGCAGAACTTCTAGGCCAATCAAGCAGCCTAAAGATGTAAGTTTTTTTATAGGAGTATTGTGAATTTACATTATTCTTTGCTTATCCCGGGTAATCTAAGGCGGAAAACATCCTTGAGGTGCAAGGAGGTTTTAAGCCTTGAGGGAAGAGATGCCAAAAAGTGAGTTTCTTATTGAAGAAAGGCTTTAGAAATCGAAAACAAAAAGTCCACTTGAAGATTTTGCAATAGTTTGTCATATTAAGTATGCATATTTTCATCCATAGTAAATATAATCCATGTATAATGCTCCTTCTTGTGCTATTACTTGTGGTCACCATTGTCAATGAGCTTTTCCTCCCACCACCACCGCATTACTCGAGCAATTCCCCATAATATTCTCTCAGCTTATATGGCCAAAGATCAACCACATGTTATTCTTTTGACATTCTCACAATTTTACTCTCCATTCATATGACAATTATAAAATTCAAGGACTAGGCTTTCAAAGATTTTCTAACTGATATCTATAATAATGTGCTAAAGGCGTGACTTGCCTGGACCAGAAAGATGCTTCCAGGGTGCCAGAGATATGCCTATGCTGAAGGGGCAGTGCCTCGAGCTCTCGACCTGCAAGAGGTGCTGACCCCTTCTTGCTCCCTGCCTCAGCTCTTGTGACTACATTGTTCTTACAGGGTTAAATCTTTATGTATTTTCTCTCTTGCCCACCTAAATATACACTTGCATTTTTCAGGTTCTTTTTCCTTATGATGATTTTGTGAAACTTTTTAACTGGGACAAGCCAGGACCTTCTCCTTGTGGACTCTTGAATTGTGGAAACAGGTTTGCCAATTTTAGAACTGAGCTTTAGCTTTATTATCATGTTATCATTCATAAATTGCAATTAGAGGATTGCGGGAGAAATTTACATTTGTTGCCAATGTTTGTAGTTGCTTTGCGAATGTGGTTCTTCAGTGTCTCTCATTCACAAGGCCACTTGTTGCCTACTTGTTGGAAAAAGGCCACCGTAAAGAATGTAATGTTATAACTCAAAGCTTTTGGTTTTGGCTGGATGTCAACTATGCTTCATGCTTATGTTTGTTAGTCGTGGCTTTTCTTTCAGGTAGTTGTAATGATTGGTGCTTTCTATGTGAATTTGAAACCCATGTTGAAAGAACAAGGTTAAGTTCACAGTCGTTTTCTCCCATGAATATTCTCTCTCGTTTGCCGAATATTGGCGGCACTCTTGGCTATGGAAGACAAGAGGATGCTCATGAGTTCATGAGGTTTATATTTCTCACAACATTGTCATTTCACCTTTCATAGTGAATTCTACATTGATTGTTTTAGAAGGACGTCTATTTTATAATTATGTGGTTACTATATGAAAGGTATTTTTCAATCCTCTTTTGATAGGTTTTCAATTGATACTATGCAATCTGTTTGCCTGGATGAATTTGGTGGAGAGAAAGTTGTCCCTCCTAACCTTCAGGAAACAACCCTTATTCAACACATTTTCGGTGGCTGTCTTCAATCCGAGGTCAGATTACTAATAGGACTGAAATTATCATTTTCTCGTTAGAATGGAGAGTGGAAACCTATGTGTTTTTCATATGTATAACAAAAATATGACTAATGATTATGTTGGTACGGAATTATTAAATAGAACTTCCTATGTTTTTTCTTTCTATCTTCAAACTTGAGAAATTAGCCTACCAGTTAAGACTTCCATAATGGTGTAGACTTTATCCATGGTTGGACATCGGATAATAACATAACATGCATCCTGTTTGGTTTCTGTTTTCCAGAACAGTTTTTTGTTTTAAAAAAAATCTACATTATTATATAAGGATTTGTCTTATTTCTCGTCCTTCCATGAGTTGAAAAGTTAATCTGTGAGCTAATTTAATGGAAGAAGCCTTTTGAGTACAGTTGGGGATGCATTTTATGACATGTTTTATGAAGGAGTCATAGTTACTCGATTCAGCTTATGATAAAGAGATATAATTGCATTCTGATCTCTGGCTGGACTGTAATCATGAATAAGTTTATAGCTGTCATGTTATTTGCCTTGAACATTCCTAGCTAGTTATAGTTTAGTCATGCTTATTAGATATAAATCTTCATAGTTTCCACCTTTTGTGATGTTTTGATGCAAACGTGGATATAAATTTACATTCTTTGTTTTTGGCTGATTGGCAATTTCCACTTCTGTGTTGTTTTATACTGACATGAACGTGGTTGGTCTGTCTTAATCTTTTTAATATTTTATGTTGTGAAACTAAATAGGTGATATGCACGAAATGTGACCAGAAGTCAAGTCAGTATGAAAGCATGATGGACTTGACTGTTGAAATCCATGGAGATGCTGCTTCCTTGGAGGAATGCCTAGATCAGTTTACTGCCAAGGAGTGGCTTCACGGGGAAAATATGTATAAATGCGATGGGTAAGGTTACCCTTCCTATTGAAAGTTTACCTTACTGGGGATTATTATCACCTTATTAAATTTAATTTAGAAGGTGGTGGAGTTTCTTAAGTACCTTGTCAAATCATGATGCTTAGGTTGATGCATTGTTGTAGCTTTGTAGTTTTTGTGCAATAGAAAAATGGGTTTTGCATGGGAACTAACCATAAAATTAATTTTTAATTAAAGTTGAAAAAGTATAACAAAATCCTTCTCCCACTAGATGGGGCTGGTTATACGGATCAAATGATGCTATTGTGTTCTACCATAAATCAAGTCTTTTGAAAGGTCATATTGTCTCATAGTAGGCTATGGCTCATGAGCTTAATCCTATGTAATTAGCATAACTGTTCATATATATACCTTGTTCTTATTAATGGGAATCGAAGTGCTCCTGTTCATGACATTTTTTATGACCTTATTATTCTGTTAAACAAATTTTGTAATCTAAGTTACTAATTACTTGCAAACCTTAATAGGTGTATCATCAGGTTTACCATTGCCCGTCCTCTTAATGATTCTTTTACCTAAAAGTCTCAAAACTTTCTAAACCTAAGATAGAAGATACAATTTTGGTATCCTCTATTCCTTTCCAGTCTTTAAAATATCCGAGTCATTAATTTTGTAAAAATATCATCCTTAAGATTAATTTATTAATTTAATTGCTGCTTTTGGTCATGGTTATGCCAGAATTCTTGTTCAATTTTGTTTTTTAAGAAAAAATTGGGATTGAATTTTGATAACCGAGGCACAAAATTTGGCAAGACTTACAAGAAGCTTTGTATGTTGGAAAGTTAGCTTTGCTAATGAAAATAGAATTCAAACATTTGCTTTTGATTTTTACTTCTGCTAGTCAGATCTTGTCTTAAACAAGTTTTGCTGCTGTTTGCTAGGTGCAAGGACTATGTGAAGGCATGGAAGCGTCTTACTGTGAAACGTGCTCCAAATATTCTTACAATTGCCTTCAAAAGATTTCAGGTATGAGTAATTTAATCTAGACTGTCTTGCTAAGTTGTTTCAATATCAGTTGTATTATTTCTTGTATTTTCTTATCCTAAAGCGTCCTTCATGTGATGCGAATTGTTCTATGGATGTCAATTTAGCATGATTGTACACTATACTTTGAGTCCATTAATCCCCCCAACTAGTATATAAAAGCTTGTATGTGTTTTAAACTTTTATGACACAATTTCTCATGTTTTATTGGGCTGTTATATACATGCAGAGTGGGAGGTTTGGTAAACTTAACAAGAGAGTAGCCTTCCCCGAGACTTTAAATCTTAGCCCTTACATGAGTGAAGGTGGTGATGGATCTGATATCTATAAGCTATATGCTGTTGTAGTCCATCTTGATATGCTAAATGCGTCATTTTTTGGTCATTACATTTGCTATATCAAGGATTTACAAGGAAAGTGGTATAGGGTTGATGATTGGAAGGTATATTTCTTTGTCTCCATGCAACTTTGAATATATTTTCTGTCACTGAGTACTCTGTAGAATGTGCCTGAACCTTCAGTATCCTCATTGGGTTGTATTTCATTTTTCAGGTTACAAGTGTGGAATTGGAGGAGGTACTTTCCCAGGGAGCATATATGCTGTTGTATAGCAGGTATTCTTTTGACCATGATCGAAGAGTCTCTTTCCCTTTAAACAGGCTAAGCTAGTTTTGTCCGATGTGGTTTGGAATTCCCATAGAATCTGTAGACTCAAATAACATTGAACCCTATATTTTTGTTTGACAGTTTAGGTTTATCTTTATGCGGGTATATTGAGTTAGTCCTGTAATTGGATATTTTTATGGAGAAAAATAATTGCACTTGTTAGAAAGTCTCATTTTAGTTAATTTGAGCCTGATTTTCTGTTAACATGGTCCTAGTGAAGATTTGAGTGTCTTTGCCTTTGTTAGTGTTTTTGATGACTAACATGGCCTTGATTGTATGGTTCAACTCTCAACTGTTTAGATAGGACACTGGCTCAAACATAAGAAAACATTAAATTCTGGTCTTGTATGCTTTGCTAGGCTTCATCTTTCATTGGAGCCTGTCTTAGCTTTTCTTTGGTAACTATGCCTTGGTCACATGTATTCTGTATTAACTAGTTTGCTTACTTAAATAATTTGATATTGGATGTTTAGTTTTCGATTACGATATGTAGTGCATTTGTGTCAATTACTTTCTGATTGACGTAACAAGTATTGGTTGATTTGATCTTGGACAGGTGTACTCCCCGACCGTCAAACCTTCAAATTCACACTACCCAAACTTCAAGGGAAGCAGAAATTCGAACAGTCAAAATGGGAGTGGAGCCTGAACCAACCAAACAAGCTGAGCGTGTCTCAAATATGGAGTCTGTGACTTGCAGTAGAGGTGAGGTTTTGTCATCGGATATTAGTCCAGAGTTGAAGGTTTCTGGCCATGAATACCAGCCTTCCATAATCGACTTCGGTGCCAAATGCGAGCATTCTGATGATGTGGACATGATTGATGAGTCAACTAATGCCGCAAATGAAATTTCTTGCAGTCCTGTTGGATCATCTTCCATACCCATTTCTGAAGCTGTCAAAGATTTTGGGGATGTAGATATGAGCATATCTCCTGAAGAAACTCGAGGCGACACGGAAGAGCAACATGATATTGCTATCTGCACTCCAAATGACATTTCCTGCTCTGATAAGCATTCTTCTGTTTCAACAAATAGTCCAAAAATGGGAGATGCAGAACATGTAGATGTGGCTAAATGCAAGTCATTAACATCTAAAGATAGCGCATTTTATGGCAATGGGTATGTTAGTGCAAACAAATCTGCTGTTTGAAGATGATTTCCTAGTGAAAGGGAATGGAATTAAGAAAGTGGAAATATGAGGGATAAGTTTATTTCTTTGATTATCCCATCATCAAAGAAAGTGGTGAGTTGGGAAATTTTCTGTCTGGGGTTTCTTTAATTGCTGGAACCTTGGATCATTATTATTTGTAACTTATAACATTTGTACATGGCTTCTCTGATTTATACTAACTCCCTTCTCCTTATTTCCCTGAAAGGTTTTCTTTTTCTCTCTAAATGAAGGATTTTGATCAATTTTCTCTCCAACCGAAACTATTGAAGCCAAATCATGATTAATTAGGAAGAACACTTGCTCATTAGTTAGCTCAAGAAAATATTAAAAAATTATAGTTTTACAACTACTTTAGAAAACATATTTCTAACTTCTTTAAAAAAAAAAGTAAAATGATATATCTTCTTACAAATCCTCGTACACCATAACTCTTACTTTCTTGTAGTAGAAAGATTTGACAGAAAAATATATCATTAATCTTAAACAAATTTAACTCGAATTCAAACCTATCACCTCTTCATAATTAGTTGTCAACAATTTCTTTTATTTTATTTTATAATTAGACAACCATTTCTCTAATAGTACTAACTATCCAAAAGGTAACAGCATATAATTTGTGGTTATTTATTTGCACAATATTTTATAATATGAATTCATTATTAATAAAAGTGTATAAATCAGTTAATAAAAAAATAATTACCTATTATTTCTGAAATAAAGACCAATACTCCTGAAAGAAAGAGTCCTATAAAAAAAACGAGGGGAGCAATTCCAACTTTTACCCTAAACGGCGCTTAAATTCGATGTCGTTTTAAATTTTTAATATAATTTGGATTCCATGACGTGGCCCAAAATTGTTTGGTGTCTTGGTTGGAAATCGGTAGGCGAGTTTGTAGACGATCATTTCCTTCGATTTCCCCTTCCTGAAGAAAATCGAAATCCCAATTTATAAAAGAACAACAACAAACAAGGGTTTCTGAATTTTGATAATTTGATCTGAATTTGAGGGGAAATCATTTTAATTTTGAAATTAGATTTCGATTACGTGCATTGCGGAGAATGGAATCGGAGAATTTGGTGAAACAAGAATTGGAGGAATTGCAGAAACAATTGGGGAAAAAGCAACAGTTCGAAAGCGCTGTCTCATCTCTTAAATCTCTTCTCCAACGGTCATACCAATCCGCTTCTCCCTCTCTTCGAAAATCTGTATGTTCATTTTTCATTTCACTTTTATTTATTCATTCATGTTCATGTTTATGGGTTTGGTTCCTTTTTTGTACTAAAAAAAAGTTGTTGAATTTGGTTGGATTGATAAATTAAATAGGCTTTTTAAGGTTTTAAATAACGGTCATGGTTTTAGACACTCCCAAAACCTTGATATTTTGGAGGATCGCGGCCAATGCAATTACGTCAAATCCCAAAACTTTGACAAATCGGCGTTGTAGTGGTGCTCATGACCCAGATTTAATACCTTGATTATGTATGTCATAAACTAATGATAATATATGACATAAACATGTTAGTTATTGCTTATGAGGTTGGCTCTGCTGGTAGGATCTAACACTGATGTGAAGGAAGTCATTGGTCTTTCATTAGTAGTTTATATTAGTAATTTAATGAATTCTGTTTAAGCACCCCCCCCCCCTTAAAACCAGTTTTTTCAATAATAAAAATCACTTTTTTGGATGAGCTTTTTGAATAAAAGTAGTTATCATAAAAAATTAAGTTGAAATTCAGCTTTGAGGAGAAACTGAATTTTTCAGTTTTTAGGACAACTCAAAAATCAAAATATTGTTTCTGTAGAATCACTTTTTTTAACCATATAATATTTTGCTTAGGCTTGTAATTTGACTTGACCTTAGTATAGGACAACCTTAGTTCCCCTAAACTTATATACGTCAAAAGGAAATGCTGTTATTGTTTGTTGAAGAATTAATACATGTGTAATTGACTGTTGTTATGGTGTCGGTGACGCCAGTTTTATTCAGTTATATGCCGAGTTTCTACTGTGTTGAAGACCAGGTATACAGCACCAGGTTTCTGGAATGCTGGCCTGGGCCTTTTTGAGCAGGCTAATATGCTTGTTTCTGAACCTTCGGAGAAGCAGCACTTGAAGGCTTGCATTGCTCAGGCCAGGGAACATTTGCATCTAGAAGACAACCCATCACAACCTTTGCGGCCACGGCAGAGTCATACAAATGGAGGTGATTTTCTTTTCACAAAAGTTGCAATTTATTTTTCCTATTCTGGTTATGTTTTATCCTTCAGAAGTTTCGAGTTCATTGACCTTTTGTGTTTTTGTGTTTGCGTTTTATGTTGATTCAGGGTATCTTTTTGAGGGGCACCTTACTGTTGATCCGGAGCCACCTCAGCCTCAATGGTTGGTGCAAGAAAACCTCTTGTCAACAGCTGCTACTCTATTTGCTGCTGAAACCTCTCAAGGTTCAGGAGCAAATGATACCACGCCAGAGAACACTGCCAATGTGCTTCAAGAGCTTTTAACTAGGTTGGAAGAAGTTGTACCTCTGGTATTCATCCAAAATCTTTTCACTTGTTCCTGATATTGAATTTCTAGATTCAGATTTTATAGTTAGATACGCTTGAAAAAGGTATATTGTGGGTTAGTCATAGTTTGAAGCATAAGCAAACCAGACTATTTGAGCTTTATTTGAAATCATTAACAAATTATTTAGGTTCAAATTGGAACTTGAGTACACCTAGTTGACGTAGAAGAACTTGTAGTCCGTTATGATATTCAGTTCAGGTTATTTATATTTGCTCTTAAAAAACCAAGGTACTTGAGATTGGGTTCAATGAAGTGCTTCTTCAAGTTAAGGAATCAATGAAAAACAGCCATCTTTTCAACTGGGCTCATTCTATTTTGCATCCTTGTTCAGTGTCACAATGTACCTCTTTTCAACTAGTTTTTTTGCTTAATATATGTATTGTCTGTTGTGGAGAGCAATTCCATGATTACATTGTGCTCTGCTTTGCTTAATAGATGGTGGATGATGGTCCTGTAGCTCCAAGAGTACCTCCTGCCAGTAAAGAAGTTGTGGCAAAACTTCCGGTCATTACTCTCACGGAGGAAATCCTGGCTAAGCTGGGGAAAGATGCAGAGTGTGCAATTTGCAGGGAAGACTTGGTTTTAAATGACAAAATGCAAGAGTTGCCTTGCAAGCACACATTCCACCCACCATGTCTAAAGCCATGGCTGGTATTGTCCATAGCTTCCTAGATCTATTTAAAACTTTTCCTTTCCGTTTTGAAACCAACTTTATGCTTTTGATAATGTGACATTCTTAACGAAATGAGATAATTAGATAGTGTTTGATTTTTTCCTTTATGTGGCAGGATGAGCACAATTCTTGTCCGATCTGTCGGTATGAGCTACAAACTGATGATCACGCCTATGAAAGCTGGAAGGAACGTGAAAAGGAAGCTGAAGAAGAGAGGAAAGGTGCAGAAAATGCCATTCGAGGCGGTGAATATATGTATGTTTAGATGGCTATTATACGACTTATCAAAATAATTTGTCTGTAACAATAGGAAAAAGGTTCGGTTGGTATTGTATTTGTGAATTAATAATGGATTTGGAAATTTCTTCTGGTGAATTTTGTATTCTTTTTTAATTGGAGCTATTGAGTCAAGATTATTGGGAGATCTTTTATGGTGGTTGTTCCCTGGAATACTGAATCTCAATTCACATTTTTACTGGAACAGGTTGTTCATTGTTGAACCTAATTCTATAGTCTCATTTAAAAGAAATTAAGTGCTGGGACCAAATTAAAAAGTGTAAACTATAAGACCAAAGAGTTAACCTAACAATTTCTATTCATCAATGCAATATAAAGCATCAAGCTAAACAAATCAAGAAGTGGTACAAAACCCAGCCACATTTTAGCTTGGTACTGAATACACACGAATCTGGACGACTTGTCACCAAGTTGCAACCTTTATTGACTTGTGGCCTAAGAAATGAAGATAACAAAGAAGCACCCAACTCACTAACTTGAGCATACAAGGATATCAAACTGGCTGTGCTTTGGAAATCTTTCTCAGAAACGAAAGAGAAATAATCTCTATGACAAACGTGTTAATATGTACAAGGATTGCATGAACACAACCAACACATGGTTGTTAAGATGAGCGAATAAATTGTAATAAACCAACACAACCTTGGATCCTAAAAAACACCACGTATGTCAACTACCAGGCCTTACCTTGGATCCTCCATCTATTTGAAGGTCTTTGTGAGCTTTGACTCAACTCGTGAGGCTCGAAGAATCTATCACTTCTAGTTGCAGGTTCCACTGCATCAATCCTGCCACCGCTCTGGGTCCAGTTGACCACTTTTCCCTTTCAACTTCATAGACCAATGGTTGGATCCCCTGAAGATGAGGTTCTGGAACATGGTCGATTGGCCGCTTAGATTCATCCATTCTTCTAAATGTTATTGATATCCTAGAAAACGTTTTAACAAACAAATGAGACAGTAATAAGGTATCTGTGCATGAGCTAAAGAAAGAAGACCATATCAATAAATACCTCTTCATAGGAACTGCAGGTACACAATGCTTGGCTATGTCAGCACCATTTCCATTCAAGACAAGTACAGATCTGGAGGAAAAGGCTAACTATAAGATCGGAATTCATGTAGCAATGGATTGAAAAAAACTAAATAGATAGTGTAGATAAATCCACATTGAATACTTACCCTACAGGCAGGGGAATAGCAATTAGACCATCAAATTCACCAGGGCCCACAGCCTTTGGATTAGAACCAAAAACTATATTGCACTCACTAAGAAATGAGACGGTGCAAAATGGTCGAACAATATCATGGTTATCTATGTGTGGAGGTACAAAGTCACCTTCTTCAAGTAGGAGGGAGGACATGCCACCTAACCAGGCGCCGTATGATGACCTTGAAAAGATCTGGTATAGGATCTGTCATTGCTCTCAGAAGAATACCAGGTGGGTTGCCATCTCTATCCTGTAAGCAGAAAATAAAATTGAAGAGTTTCATCCCTTTATCAAACTCATAAGAAAATTAGAGCATTATACTGCACCCCAGGCATTAAAGTTACTCCTTTTCCAAATAAAGCAAAGGTAAAATAGGGGTGACCTAGTACACGATCAAGCAGAGTCAGAAAAGCGTAAATGTACACAGTCTTACCCTCACAAGCAAATAGTCTGTTTTCCAGGATTTGAACTCATAACCTCTAGGTCACAAGACAAACAATCTCACCGTTGTGCCCAAGACCCACCCTCTCAAATAAAGCGAATGTGAAGGATTTCAATGTTAAGTGGCTGACCAAAACAAGCTATATTAAACCTAATTTTTCAAAGATAGCAAATATAGTAAACATAATTTTTCATGCACATACTAATCATTAATGCACAAATATGTAGGTAAATGTTCAGCATTGTTCCTTTCAGCACCCATCCTATTAGTCTGAATTTCTAACTCACAGTGGATCAGTCTCCGACCTTTGGTGCATATTAAATCTCTATCTCACAATTGAATCAACTAGGTAATCTTTTAAGCATAACGAATCAAGAGAGTAATTTAGAAAGTGAATCAGAAGTATATTTATTTCAAAATTTGCAATCAAGAAGCCAGGTAGACATAGTGACTACAATTTTTTGGGCAATGATTTAACTTTATTAGCTGTAGATTCTTTTCTTTCACAGATATAAGTTCAGAGAAAAGCAATAGCACAATAACAAAGGATACCAATTGAAGTCAGTATGGTTTTAAGGTCCACTCCACTTATAGCATTTAAAAAAGATTGTATCTTTCTCTCTCAAATATGAAATGAATAGATTAGTATAAAAAAGATGTTAAAAAATGAAAGTGATTTGAAAAGGAGATCGAGTTGGGCAATAAGCCCCAAACTATTGGGCCCAACAACAATAGGGATAGAACTCAAAATCGTGGCGAAATCTTCAACATCCATAAAAAATAAAGCATAACACTTTCCACAATTTTCATTTGCACTTCCCATAAATCATTACTGATTTTTTTAGAATTTTATTCATTACCAATATTTAATGTTGGTAATGGAAATGGCAACTTCTTCTTCCTCTATCTTTGGCTCAGATTTCAAATTCTCATTCTCTTCAAAGAGTATCAAACCACTATCTGTGATTGGTGGGTTGAGTCACCCAATCTCACATGGTTTATTCAGAAAATGCTGTTTCCACTTTAACAGTACTAGAATGGTGGCAAAGTCTACAAAAATGGGTTCTGATGTGTATGTTCAAAGAAGTAACACAAATATAAGAGTGAATAGCAAGTTATACACAAAGTTGGAATCTTGTCTAGTGATACCACCTACCCTTAATCGTGTTAAGCCAAGGGCTATCATCAAATTCTTGGGTGGTGCCTTCATTGGTGCTGTTCCTCAAGCTAGTTATGGGTATATTCTGTGTTACCCTTTTTTTGTTCTAATGCAAAGTTTCATTCTTTATCACTAATAGCTGCTACTCCTATGTGGCTATAATTTATAGAACATAATTTACTTACTCCCTCACATCATGCTTATAAGTGATACTTTATAAGGAAAGAGCCATGTGAGTAGTTTGTTTGAATTTATGTCTTATTTTAAATTATAAGTTAATTGTACCAAACAATTCTATTTTATCAATTAGCTTATAAGCTCATAGTTTCCCTCTCCTGACTTATAAGCTCTAGTTGACTTATAAGCTCCTAACTAGCTTATAAGCTAGTTGTGCCAAACATAGCCTTCATGCATGTGTTATTTTATTGTTACCTTACTTTGTCTATTTAATAAACTATATGGTATGACTCACATACTTAAGTCAAGCTAGTCTTTCTATTCAAATCTTAGTGTGGATGATAAAAAAGTGTGGCTCTTCCACCTATTGGGGTCTAGGGAGGGTAGATGTATGCAACTTTACCCTCACAAGCGAATATATTATTTTCAGGATTTGAACCTATGACCTCCAAGTCACAAGACAAGTAACTTTTCCATTGTGTTGAGACTTACCCTCTAAACCTTAATATGGATGATATGATAAAAAAAAATCTTTTGATAATATTGAGACCACCTATGTGTATTCTATGTTGCTCATTTATTCTTTCAATGTAAAGTTTGACTCTATCAATAATAGCTGATATTCCCATGTTGGTAATTTTGATAGTATGATAAAGTTTTCTTATTTTTTGATTTGGAAATTGTAGCTGCCTAATAGAATTGTTGGCAACGGAAGGTTTTGTTGTGGTGGTGGTGCCTTACAACGTGACATTTGACCACACTCAAGCTGCTAAACAAGTATATGAGAGGTTCCACACTTGTTTGGATTCACTCCTCACAAATGGGTTGCCTCAAGCAAATTTGTCACCTGCCCAGCTTAGAGATCTTCCTCTTTTCTCTGTTGGACATAGGTAAGTAGTTGGTTGTTGAGTATCTATTTAGTGTACTGGTATTTTGAACATAATACTTTGATACTTTTGGATACCTTTCGTCTATATATTTTTCCATGATTTTATGGTTTTTTTTATATACATTTTCCATACTTGTATCTTGCTTCGTAGTTCATTATCAACCGCCTTAGAACTAATGGCAATGAAGTGATGTATTTGTTGTTTTCTTAAATCTGTAGCAATGGTGCCCTACTTCAACTACTCACAGGAAGCTATTTTTCTGAGAAAATACCCAAGGTTTGGTTCTTTTTATGGCTGCTGCAGCACCAGGCTGTATTTATCTAAGCACAAAATCATTTTGATGTTTCAGCTGAAAAGCAGTGTTATGTTTATTACATTATTACATGCATATGTTAGTTTGTGGAAGCTTAATGCAGATTATGAAGTGTCATTACTAAAATAACACTTATAGACTATACCAATTCAAGGAGTGTAACGAAAATGTATATATCTCTTGTGGAAGGCTAATGCAATAATCTCATACAACAACAGGCCAGCAACAGAGGCAGTCCCTTTCTTTGAGCAGGTACAAGCACTAACACTTGTTGAAACGGCAATTTGTCCAAGAATCTACATAAGCTACTATAATAAGATGATTGGTTCTTGTTATAACTTTATTATGAAAGTTTATATTCTGCTGAGGATTAGAAAGTTGTGGCAGGTTGATATAGTAGATAAAAATATGCACACTGCATACTTGACATATGACTTTTAATAGGACTAGGTTCTTTTGAGAAAGATTCATTGTTTGGGCAGTATTCCTTGATATTTTGTATTTAACCCCAACGATTTACACAAAATAATCAGGACATGGTGGGACAATATAGGTAACTAAATACTGGTTATGAACATGTTAGAAACACTCCTGAGTGGAGTTTTGGATTTTTTTTCTTTCGTTCCTTTTTTTCCATATTCAGCATAGCTGCATAAGGATTCTATAAATCTGTCGAAGGGGAATAATAAGCTAAAGAATGCTGTATTTCCCATCTCTATTTCCTTCTAATTGGCTTGTATGCTTGAGAAATGTAACATTTATGCATATTATTAAGTTCTGTTAACATGAGTTATCGGCACACCATTAATTTATAGGCAATCTAAAAATCAATTTAGTCTGCAGATAACAATAACTGTTGTTGATCGTGGAATTCATTGTTTCCCTTTATTTTTCCATCCAGAAATCATTTCGTGTGCCCTTAAAGAGAAAAGCTGTTGTTCAGAGGGCCTAATATTACTCATATTTGTACTGTGTTTGTGTTGATAAAGCAAAATTTCAAGTTGTTCATCACTTTGCTCTAAAACTTTGCAGTTCTCTTCTGCAGTTAGGTCCCGCAGTCAGCCAGATGATGCCAGTTGTGGAAGCAACTCCTATTTATTCAATGGCCAGAAATGCATCAGGTACCTCCATACTTGCTTCTGTTTGTTTAGCTTTGAAGTTTTGCAAAGTCTACTCCTCTTGGTGCTATAATCTGGTAAAAACGTAAAAAGACAGCATTGCCTAATTTGTTAGAAGACGAAATGTATTTCCTTTAAATAATCCTACTAATTCATTATTTTACAAGGAGATGAGGTGATGATATATGTAGAGTCTATAGAAATTCAGATAAAATATGGTAATTTTGTTCTAAATTTAAAATCTTGGTCTGAAACCCAAATTATTTTTATCCTCTTAAGACTGTAATTCTTGGATTCCTTGGCGTGTCCAATTACATGTAGAGTTCATTTAGTGTATGCATGTGCATTTCATTTCATAGGATTAACTATACAATTCTTTGTATCTATGGTGATTATGTTTGTCACCCACAACCCATATGTAGGAGATGCATGGAAGATGCTGCTGGATTCTGTCGGATCAATTATACAGGAAAGTGAGCAGGAAGTTCTGAATTCAATAACTAAATTTGTTGATCAGCTACCATTAGTAATGAATGAGGTAAGTGTTAAGTTTTGATTTCAGAGATTATGTTATGCTATTTATTTCATTAAGGTATGTGTTAGAGAAAACACCTGACCTAGTGGGAAAAGACTTGGTTGGTCTTGTTGATGTATTAAAGAGAACCTTAGAGGTCAAATTTTGATATTGATTCCCATGCCTACATTTATCATTATGCACTTATCACATAACCTTGAATCATTCTTTTTTCTTGTTAATTCTACTTTTTTATTACGATCATCTTTACTTATATCCATATCTTTCAGGTAACACAAGGAGTATCGGAGTTCAAACCAACGCCATCTGAAAACCGTGATTTCTTTAAAAATTCATATAATGTTGAACACACATTGCTGGTTTGTATGATGCCATGTATCTTAGAACTTATTCTTGAAATCTAGCTGACATTGATAAGTATGTATGACATGTCTATTTGTGTCTTTAGGTGAAGTTCAATTCTGACACAATTGATGAGACAGATATTGTTGAAGAAACACTTAAGCATCGTGTGGAGTCTTTTGGTGGGACATTAGAAAAAGTAAACTTGAGTGGTAACCACATAACACCATGCATTCAGGTAAAACCCCTTCTATCCCATACTTTTGATCATTATGTTGAAGTCTTTCCACTGGCTTATTTGAGCTATCATGGCAGTGACTTTGTTAAGCTGCAAATTGCATTATTTGAAATATTTGATATTATGCTCTTGTATGATGATACATTTAACCCTTCAATCCTGACATGAATAGCAAATAACTAGCACTTCATGTTTAACTAGTCAAGAAAAAATAAAAAGGAACTATTTTTTTTAGAAATTTGTGCTTGTTTACATTCAAGTTTTTTAAGGCATACACTCTATTAGTATTCTCTAAATTGGAGATATCCTGAGAATCCCTGAACCAGTCATGGAATGCTGAAGCATTAAGACAAAAAAGTGAAAAACTAATAGGTTACACTATTGAATACATATATGTGGTCCATCTTCCTATGATTTCCACAACCTCATTCTATCCAAGAAAGCATGAATTTTCATATATTTCTGTATACTTTCCTTTCACCTTAGCTGTATTGATAATCTACAATAATTTCCCTTCCTTTTAAGAGCCTTAAATTTCATTTCATTTAAATTTTGTCTTGCTTACTTTATTCATTGTTGACCTGTCACAATGGAATCAGGAACCAAGATGGCAAGTAGGCCAGTTGTATACTCCAGCAGATGCTGTTGCTCAACTTCTTAAATCTCTTTCCTTGAATGAGACCAGAATCCTTGCCAGAACTGTTAGCGAATGGTTCAGCCGATTTGAGGATTGAAGTATCTGGGAGATTCTTGTTTCGGGTGTATAACTATCCCTCCAACAAGTATCACTCGTAGGGAGCAAACGTTGGCTTGGGGACTTGTATGTTTGTCTTACATCACTAGAAGAACTCCTTATGGATAAACCTGAGATATTTGATTGCTAGGAAATAAGGAAAAACTCACCAATGTGTACCACATAAACTAACTAATCATAATTCAAACATAATAGAATTAATTCTATCATAACTTTCTATAATCAATTATATATACATAATCAATTGTGCCTACTTAATCCAAATGATTGTAATATTTATGCATTGTCAGTGTAAAGATTTATATACAGTCAGTGCATCATATACCATTCACTTGTATTACTTTTTTGAAAAGTCAATTATAATTAAAAATGAATGATAAATTGTCACTGTATAAAACTTTTATATTGTTAGTGCATATTTTTTTTTCTCAAACCAAATACATGAAATTAATTTAGTACAAAAAAACCATTTATATTTTGTCCTAATGGAATGTAGGAGAACTTAAATTTGTTTTCTTCATAGAAGAAATTAGCCAATATTCAGGGAAGAGTGGCAAGATTTGTATTATGGTTGAAGGAAAAGAAATGGCATGGTGTGACTGAGATAGAAATGGCTTAGTTTGTGGAAATAGTTGATGATACCAACTAATATTACATGGCCACATTATATAAATAGTTGTTGTATTCCTTAAATATGATGCCTGTTGAGAAAGATAAAACGGTTCTTCTTGGGTAGAATTAGAAGAATTAGGCTGGTTTGTTGGAAACTTTGACAATAACTTTTCTATATCATTAATCCAGCATGAAGCATTGATCATATAGTTTACATATCTTACTTCATCACTCTGAATAATAATATACGATATCTACAATTTTCACCACTAAACTAGTATTACCATGTTTTTTAGAGGTAAAATTGAAGGCCTGCTATGGATTATTTGGCATTGAATTGAATCTGATTGGCAAAGTGAATTGTTGTGTATCAAGTAATTGAGTACTATTGGTTACATCTGGATCAAAAGAAGAAAAGCTAAAACAAAAAATGAAAATTAGGGTACAAAATTAACAGAGTGTTGTCCCCACTAACTAATATCTAATGGTACAATTCTGCAAAAATCCTAAACTTCTCCATTTTTTTCTCCTTTTCTCCAGGCTTGGACATCTTATATAATACATACATATACAAGAATGACTACATTGTCTCTGTGTTCATGGATTTTTACTGTCAGAAACTTGTATACCTCCTTTGCTCAATATATCACAACAAGAAGCAGCCCTGGTTGTGGTTCTGTGAAGTCAAGGCCCTCTTCTTCAAGTAGATAACGCTGTACAGCTATTGGAAGTCTCGCAGGGGTGCGAGAACCCCTCGTATGGTGACCGGTACCAATGCAGATATAAACCTGCACACGGTGCTCAGCAGCTCTGGCCATTCTTCTTAGGACACTCAATTCGTGTTTCAGCACGTGAAGGGCTTCACTTACATGCAGCCCATGCAGGTCTATCATCCTCTCATGTCCTCTTCCGTTAACCTGCAGCATCTGGGGACCCACAGGGTTCCTGCAAAATCAACACATGCAATGCCTTACCAAAGGATAGTGCGGAAATTTCGAACAATGAAAAGGAACATTCTAGCTCGTACAACAATATAGAGCACTTTGTCGAGGTATTATATATTTCATATTTTTCGATGTAATTCTGATGACAACATCTGGTCCGATGTTGGTTCAGACAATTTAACATAAATTAAAAGTCTAACCAATTCATTATCCAGTCCAGTTAATCATTGCAAGATATATATATCATGACGCCACACAAGTCATTTTTTTAAACCAAAATTCATATGGATAGGAAATAGTGGAAGCAGATGGAAACACACCTTTGACGGTAAATAGATTCTTGAGCTTTTCCATGAGCTGCTTTCATATGTGTGTTGTGTGCTTGCCCCTTAGCACTTAATTCTTTTGCTAGGGCCTTATTGCCGATAAGGTAGGCTTGACGTGCCTGTTTTCAAATTACGAATAATTATACTGAAGTTAGGATGGGTGACTTCCTAGGAAGTCATTATGATAAAGCTCAATTGTTGAAAATCAAGTTACAAAAGTCTTAGGTAGACACAAGAAACATAAGCACAAATCTAATGTCGCATTAAATCAAAATAAAGAACAGCACTGAAGAACAAATGTTCCTTGACTCTTTAGTTAAATCTGCACACATCACCCAAACCCAACTTGATATTCCAAACTTATATTCATATGTGGGTAAAGAAAGTTACTAACCTAAAGTCTAACTTCAATCAATCTTTTAATTTATGATAGAGTATTATGGCATCGTTCAATCCACGTAGCCGACCTCATCTAGTGGGATTAAGACTTGGTTGTTGTTGTTTGGGATGTAGAGTTACTTATACAATAGAAAGTTGGAAGTTTTTTATTTTCATAATAGAAAGTTGGAAGTTTTTTATTTTCATAATAGAAAGTTGGAAGTTAATACTTACTTTCATTAGGAATTGGCAGTATTACTAGGAAGACTCATTAGAAGGATATAAAATAATTGAAAAAATAGAATGACTTGAATGTGTAGGGGGAAAGTGAGGATGAGTAAAAGGGGCGTGCGGCTAACAATCCATGTTACTGGCAACAACCAAGGTAAGAAGAAGATAAACTGTTCAAAAAAACTGGGTTTCACAAGTAAAAACAATTGAACATAGTGTGTGGAAATAATGAGAAATAATGTGGGACTTCAACAAATAAAGAGATAGAATAGGGATATCGAGAAAGTGATTAGGTTATAATCGATTTCTGATTACGAAAAATGAGATAAGAATTATTAGGAGTTAAGTTAGGAAAAGTACAGAACTTAATGTATCATGAATTATGAATATAATAATGATAATCATATAAAATATAGCAACTAAAATTTTGGGTTATCATGGTTCAGCTGCCCTTGCTTATGTACAAGACAAGAAAGGTAACGTAAATTATGGAGTAAGTCGAAGGAAGGGCATATCAACTGGGGCATATTACTCTAGAAGTCAGAGAATGTGTGCGGATACAGGCCAACCACAAAGCATAACCAAAATTGTTACATTATATTTTAACTTATTCACAGCATGAGTGAAAGGCCTACCTGCTCAAAATATGCATTTCGTAAGCGTGCATGATCACAAGCCTCTTCCCGCAGCTCAGAATACATATTTGCTGTAATTCATAATTGTTAAAGGAAACAAAAGTACAGAAGGAATCATTCCAAATTCAAGCATACATATATACATAAATATTTACCAACAGAATCACCGGTTTCAAGCCAAACAGGAGCTGTCCGAGCAGAACCACGGTTCTGTGACCTATCACCAAAGTTGCCTTTCCCCTGTACACCATTGCAAGCACCAGCCAAAACATTTAAACTCCTACTTGAGCCCGTGGAAGCATCACCAGAACCATTTCTATTGTACTTCCATATACCGGAATCCTGAGAAGCCAATTTCCTGACAGCTGAAGCAAAGTCGATAGCACCTCTAGATGGAATCGAAGAGCTAGTTCTGAACATGAGCTTGTCTTTTCCAGATGATAAGTAAGGATTGCCACTTTGTTGGGCATTATCTGTAGCATATTTTGCTGAAGTAATCTGGCCATTCGGTGAGGTAAGTGCAGGAAAGTCCATCGCAGTGAGATTGGGAGCTGACAAAGCCTTTGAAGTCTGCTGGTTGAAGCTATCTTCAACTTGAAGCTACAAGTTTGGAAAGGAAAAAATGAAGTAATATTCATGACAAATCACAATGAGTCAATGGAATGAAAGACAACCTAGAGGCAGGTTGTATTACTATATCATATACAATAAATGATTATATATGTCGAAAAAATGCTAATAAAATGTCAATGACCCCTTCATAGCATGAAGCACATATGGTGCAGGATTAAGGAAACAGTGATTAGAAACCAGAGTCACCTTACAACTTTATAGGGGTACCAGCTCTTCCCTGCCAAAAAAACAAGGCACAGGTATAGCTCTACGCATTTAACATAAATCCCTTCAGATTTAATATTGTACCAACTACCAAGGCAAAGCGCAAGATGTTCATTTAAAACCAATAATTGCAGCGCAACATGCATAGGCAAAGTAACATGAATATAAAAGACAAGTATATAGTGCATGAATATAGTGCAACACATGCATAGCACATGAATATAACAGACAAATCATACATTTATAGAGACAATTACATAAAAAGAAGCTTAAAAAAGTACCATTTAACAGGTACTACATGAAGATCAACATACCTCTAACTGAGTGAGCATATCAACGGTCAGATGTAAATCACATCCATTGGCAAAGTAAACTTCAGCCAGGCTTTCTGATGCAAAACCAGGGAACAGAGAAGCTAAAAACTCCAAGGGGTTCAAACTAGCCTCATCAACAATCCCACTATCACACAAAATATCATTTAAGAATCCATGTGTAGAGTTGTCATTATAAGTAAGTGCCTCTCGACCACCACTAACATCCTGGTTGTTATTCCCAATTTGACTATCCCAAGGCTTTGCTAAAGGGCACAAAAGGCTTGCCGAAGATGATTCCACCCTGTAGGTTGAATTCGAAAACCTAAATTTATCATCAGCTATAGTATTTCCATTAATGTGGTGCTGCTCATTTAATACGAATCTACTTCCCTTAGAATAAGGAAACCTTGAAGAGTCATCATCATCATCGTGTATAGATAAGCCCACCAAAGAGAAATTACTAAGATCTTGGGACTCATCTCCCATGACCTTGAAGTCAGGGGTGATATCATCAGGGAGCTGACAGCGCCAGTACTGGAGGGCCTCATCATCAGAATTATTGGAAATAGATGATCCTGATCGATCTAAATTTTTTTCCACAAGGGATCCAGGAGTAGTTCCCGATGGAGATGATCTGAGGGAAAAGGGAACAAACTCTGCTGCATTTGGATTCAAAGTGGTTGCCTTGTCTGGGGAGTTAAGCTTTGTGTCTGTTCGGGAATCTGTATTGAATAAGCTCATTATTAACTAGAATATAGACAAACTTTACTAAAAAATAAATGGTCCTTAACAACAATTGAGGACAAATTCCAGTCAGCTTTAACCAAACCCTGCAAAACAATTTAATTTGATCATACAAGTTTATCAACCAGTCTGCCAATAAAAGTTCAACACAAAAATAAAAAATCTACAGGTTCCATAACTGAGTACTAGACAAATGAATTCAACAATATTATTAACGGTGGCATGATACAGGAATATGTGAGTTGACATCATATTAACAACGGAACAGTGGGAATTACTTAAGTTTCATACATTATGTACTAGACAAATTAGTTCAAAATCCCAGAAAAGTGATCTAGGAATGTGAATAAACAGCTCAATATTGAATTGCCGTTTAAAATTCACCGATGGATTGCTAAACTCAAGCAACGGGGCATATGTAAGAATTATTAACTGTGTGATTACTCCTGCAAGCAGCTATAGCTGCCAATTTTCAGAACTGCAACTTGGAAGTGATTTCCATAAGTTAAATTGAACACTAAGTGATAACTATGTATGAGTTACAAACTCAAACTTCTAGTAAAGCTTATGAATTGTACTGGAGAACATGGACCAATTTCAAAACTAGTAAGAAACTGCAGGATAAGGCTCAAACCCTAAAATTTCCTGATGGAAATAATTGAAAACGTTTAAAGCAGTTTCTAAGATGAATTAAACAATTAAAAGAATTCTTGAATAGTAGCTACATAAAACGCCTATTAAAAACCCAACAAAACATCAAAATTTCAAGCCCAAATTTCACGAACAAAACAAGAGTCCAAGATATTAAAGACAGCAAAAAAAAAGTAACAAGTCAAAGCATGAGGACAACAATAACACAACCTTCCATTATCAAAGTTAAAATCTTGAAGAGATCTTAAGCAATTCAAGGCCTCAAAGAATCAGAAGAACATACACAAAACAGAACCCAAAAAGATAAATTAATAAAATAAAATAAAAGCAGTCAATTTCGTGAACAAGAAAAGAATTAGTGATATGGGTAATTGAAAGATCTGAAATTTATGGAAGAAAAATTATACCTTTACGAATGAAATGAATGGGTTCCATGGATGAAGGTTACATGAGATCAGATGATAAGAGATAAGTGAAGCAACTTTGTATTTTTTATTTTTTTTAATTATCAGAATTTGAAGTTGCAACTCCTCCCTACTCCCTATTATTCTTATCACCTTTCTTTTCTTTCTTCCTTTCTCTCTTTCTTTTATATTTTTCTCTTTTCTCTCTCTTGTTTTATATTATTATTAAATAGAAAATTGCGTATACAATGTAGTAGTTTTTTATAATTTTATTTTATAAATAAAAGTAATACAAATGAATAATGTAATAGTTTTTTATAATTTTATTTTATAAATAAAAGTTATATAAATGAATAGTAAATGAGTGTATATAGTTTTGCTATTTAGCTATGAAGGTTCTAATAAAAATACTAAAAACACTCAACCTTGATTTGGCCCTTTTCTATCTCTGATAGTATATGTCTTTCACTCTCTTACTAGTCCCTATAACTAATTAATATGTGGAGTGAAATTCACTTTGGTTATCATAAATGTTTTAGGTAAGAAATTCTAAAAATCTAAATTAGTAATTAAATATTGTAAGTGTTAGTCAAAATAATTAAGATATGAGTCTTAAATTTTTAGGAAACAAATTAGTGCGTGCATACAAAAACTTGGAATAATCATATCTTAGAACATGTGGAGGGAAAATTTGGTGTAAACTTCTTTATTATTTCATTTTTTTATTTATAGGTCTAAAGTTAGGATAGAAAAAACTTATACACAATTTATACATCATCTATAAGTAAATTATGATGTGAAGTTTATCATTCATTTATATTATTTATTCAAAAGTTATATATTTGGAGTGTGAATGATTGGAACATATTTCTTTCTTTTACAATATAAAAACACAGAAGAACATGAATCCTTTCATATCTATCTCTAGTTGCACTCATCACTTAAAGACTAAGATAGAGAGAGTGGGTGTGTGATGTACTATACGTCATTTGAAGAGTTTTTCAGTGTCCTTCAAGAGATCCAGTGGGAGAAGGAGAGATAAATCTCTCTCCCTAACTATTTCCATCCTCTCTTATTGCTCATACCAAAATTACTAGTAAGTATTACAAACAAACCTTCAACCTTTTAAATCATTACTTTCAAAATATTTATCTATATAATAAATTACTTGGACTAACTCATATTTTAACATCGATCATAAACATCTTCTTCCCTTTAGTATTCTCTTTCTCAACTTTGAGGTAATCGTGTTTTGTTATTTACATCCTCGGATTGAGCCAAAGACAAAGAAAAAAACATACATATGGATGTGTCGATATCAAAAGACACAACATATAAAGTGGTGGTGACAACAACGACAATGATAGAGGTGGAGTCGATATTTATAGTGAAGTGTTGTTGCTGCGAGTTGATGGAGGAATGCACACAAGGATACATTGCTAGTGTGGAAGAGAAGTATGAGGGTGATTGGATTTGTGGGTTATGTGATGAGGCAGTGAAAGAAGAAAGATTGAAATCAAAAAGAGAAAAGATGATCACAACAAATGAAGCATTAAAAAGGCACATGAAATTTTGTCAAAAGTTTAGGTCTTCTAGTCCTCCAAATAACACTAGTGAGGAGTTGATATTGGTCATGAAGCATATCCTTTTTCGCACTTTGGATTCTCCTAGGAAGGACCATGGTTTCAATTGTAGGCTACTTGGTACATCCCAAAGTTGTTTTTCAACAATACAAGGAACAACAACAAAGACAAATACACACTTGGAGTGATTGTTAGGGTACAAATTTTACTAGATATAGTGAGGTAATTAAGAAATAAATTTAAAGGAGTGAATGATTATAATTGTTCCATGATCATTTATTCATTCATTGATGAAATAAATTTTAGTACTTTATTAAAAATTAATGATTATAAACTATCTAGGCCATACATTAATAATTTTCATAAAAACCCAATCAAATCAATTATTAAATGAAACTAAGTTGAAAGGGAAGCAATGTAAAGACTTTCATGGTTTAATTAAGTAACAATTTGCTATTTACTCTAATTACAAGTGTTGGTTGAGTTCGTTTACTATATTGGTTGTTTAGTTGTGTTTAATAATTTTCTGGGTCGTTGGAAAAGATTGTGGTTTAGGTTAAGTTGGTTACTTTATTTGACATTTGTGATTGAGAGTAGATGATTATGGCATCAAAATGTCATTACTTTTAGTTATCTAGTTTGATTGATAGCAATAAATAACCCCTTTGATTAACACCTTTTTTTTACTTGACAACTTTTATTTTGAAAATATATATAAGGTGAGAGATTGAACTAATTTTTAATGTTCCTTACTATAAAATAGGTGTCCACTATAAATGTCTAACTTAGGCATGAAAAAACAAGAAAGACTTCTTTAAAGAGTAGTTTGTATTATGAAGTCTAATGTGCATGAATTTAAATAAAACTTTGATTTACTTTTATTAATCAAATATGATGATCTCAATTATTTATTATATTTGATACTCTAAATTTTTGTTCTTCAAATAAAATGTATATGAATCATCCAAAAAAACATAGCTTCTTGGTTGGTACAAAATATGTGGTTTTGTAGCCAAGCATATCAACTTATGTTTGATATTCTCTGGGGGCTAACCATGATCAATCGCTTACATATTTGTCTTTTATTAAAACAAAATCACTCCCATCGTGATTGAAGATTGATTGAAATAGGTGTAGCATTATACAATTTACAACATTTTATGGTAGGGGTGAGCATTGGTCGGGTTAGGACCCGACCCTAAACTTAAAGCTAATTCGACTCTAAATGCTGACCGAATCGGCTGTGGACCCGAACCCGACCCTAAATCAGATTAAATATAATACAAACTCATTTTAGATAAAGCATTCTCAATAATGGGAAGCTACTCACGTGAGAACAATGCGTTATTGTGAGAAATGATAATATTTAATATGGTTCATTGAATCTTATTTGAACGGTCAAGATTAAAAGATGCATGCACATGAGTATCATGTGGCTAATAACTAATTTCTAATCTTAATCCTTCATTATTAGTTATAAGGCCCAAATTTATTGTTCTCACAATTTTTATATAAGAATTGTTCTCACTTGAGTCATATCTTAAAATGATATATGTATATATATTTATTGTTAATCATGTATATATGATGACAAAATTAGAAAATCAATGATACTTTCGACCAAAGAGGTATAATTATTTTGTATACAATTGAATAGAGACATATACAAACATGATGGATGAGTGATCATTGGATGGGTCACGCTGAATCATGTTTGTCCCATGTCTGACTTAAATATTGACAATGTCTAATTTTTGAATCGGCCATAGACCCGATGAGACCCAACCCTATTTGGGTCCGATCATAATCGGTCATTCTGGTTGAGCGGATAATGTGAGATTCTAATCCCCCTACTTTGGATGATGTTAGGATGCTTGTTGATTACAACACTGTAATATGTTTTATATAACTAAATGCATATTTACTAATGCATCTTTGAAAGTTATCAACCTTTTGTTATACAGCCTATGTATCAACTTGTCCCACATTGTATAGCAAATTCAATGTATAGACTTATAATACTAATAATGTAAAATGTGATAAATTACATAGCCAAATAAATCATATATTGGTACCATTTGTCTGATTATTATGACTTATTCTTGTTTATGGAGTTATTTTTTGGTTTGAGAGAACAAATATTTTTTTACAATAAAAATATAATTACGAGTGACAAAATTTCCATCTTAAATATTAAACATAATTACATATCTAGATCTAGATACTAAAAAAATACCATGGTTTATGATGCTAAATTAACCACGACCTGGTGGTGTACAAATAAATAAATACTTAGTTTGAAACCTAGGGCTTTTTTATGACTCTTGTTTATAAATTAAATCATTTGGTACAACGTCCATTTCTACTTGGTTGTTTCCTCAGAAAAAAATAGGGTACTATCCAAAAGATTCTTTCCATTTTTATTTTGGGCATTCCCATCAGCTTATATATTCATATTAGATAATCTGATTATGCCACCAAGGACTGATATAAGGGAGACCATGGGCTTAGACCTCCTCTCTCCATCTTATAATTGTTATATATACCCAACAATCTTATAATTAATTCATCTTCCACACCTAATTATGCTCCCAGGAAGTTCTTTATGTTATGAGAAGTATTATTTGTAATTTTGTATACTTCAATATCTTAAGTCTTCATTCTTGGGAAAATTGGGTAACGAAAATAAGAAAGAATGAAAAATAATTTTATATTTGTCCATTTTCTAAAATATAATTCTAGTAAAATCTTTGTTTTAGGTCTCTAAAAATATTGTTCTTTGTTAATATTTTTCTAAAAGTCTCATCTTCATTACTTTAGTCTCCTTAAAAAGCTTTATCAACTTATTTTGTATAGTTTAAAAATGTTCATCTTAACATTTGTATTATGCCTAAATACATATACTCTTTAATGGACCTCTCCCCCATATTCCTTCTCAGTTTGAGGCAAACCTGCATCAACAACTTCAGAACAATAATATTCTTGTGTTCTCCAGGCACAATCTAAATGGTCTTCATTCCGGGTATCATATGTTATCGTAGGGAAGGGGAAAACTTAATAAGGAAAACAATCCGGACATGTGGATTTTACACTGAAGTACCTTAATATCCAGCAAAGTTTGAAGCAAAAAAAAGCTTAGCAATTTGAAACAATCTGAAAGTGCATCAACCCTATAAAACTAAGCAAACAATCTATTGCAGAAATTAGGGAGATATACAAGGGCATATAGTAATGCTTAAAAGTTAAGTCCTGTTAAAGATGAATCACCGGGAGAGATATTGAGCTTTTCCTGAATAAAAGGTGCACTTTCAGCAGTCACAAGCAATGGGTCTTCTATTTGAGTATAACAGCCTCTAACACAGATTCCACACAAACTGGTCTATCCTCTGATTTTTTTTGAGAAGGTTCCTCATTGGTAAAAAAAATTCATCGCGAACGAAATGCACAAAAAATAGCCTGGAAATATTTCTACCGCATATCATCTTTTCTCTACGCAATCAGCTTCTCAGTACACAAGAATGAAAATAGTGAAGAACATGTTCTGGAGGATCAACTATGTCCACACACTATCATTGATCTACAGTTTTTGACAAGACCAGTTCACTTTCTTGTTGCAAGTTCTTGTACTTGAAATTGTTAGGGAGCCATCTGTTAAGTCTCTCAGGCCAGAACCTGGACAAAAAAAAGAAAGTAGATTGGGTTATTTTTTTTTTAAATTATATGTGCTTAAAGAGAGCGAACAAAGAAGCAACAATAACCAAATAAGTTAAAATTGAGCAAATGATCAATATCACTTATTGTATATGGAAAAGGTATCACTTTGGAAAATTCTGTACTGCCCCCAAATCAAGGGCTCATCAATAGACAAATAATTTCCAATTGATTTTCCCCTCAAAGAATAAGATGACAAGTAAGCTAATCACAGTTTTTCTATCTGAAGGTACACTGTAAATGTCAAAATCACAATTACTCTCCGCTAACATGGTGATACCTTAGAGAAGTGAGGAGGTTGAGAGGATACAGAGCGTTAATATTTCATCTTAAAACCAATTGACAATCAGGGAGGTAGCCCAAACGGTTATAATCCATTCCCGAGAAAATAAGGCAAGCGATGTGGGACTTGCTTCCCAACACGTCCCCACTACAGAAACCTACCGAACTAGACGACAGGTTATCTTTGACCCATGATGAATAGATATTTAAATCATTCCCGAAAGAATGAGATAGGCAATGTGAGACTTACTTTAAAAACATGCCTTTTCGTATTGGTTCAAAGGTAACCCATCACCTGACTCGACAGGCTTCTGTGGAGGGGGCATGTTTGAAATCAAGTCCTACATCGCATGCCTAATTGCCCCAAGAATGGTTAAAATACCTATTAGGTCACTCCACTAATTGTCAATTGGTTTTGAGATGAAACCTTAACAGAGAGAGTAAGATTGGCTGAAGTGTTAAAATACAATTCTTGCTCATTCTTGCCAAGATAGTAAAAGGCACGTACACACAAAGGCTGCTAGTAAGGGTAGTACAATTAGATTGACAAAAGAGTGCACAAGTGAAAATGCAGAATAGGTAAGGATATTACTATTAAGCTGGGCTTGAAAAAGTGAAGGAACAAAGAAGTGGTCATAGAAATTTACTTGGAATCTGTCAAGGAATATAGAATATAGTCAGTACTTACTTGTCCAGTCTTTCACAAATTGCCCGACGGACAGAAGAGTTGAGGCCATATGCAATTGAGTTAAACAGGCCCTACAATGAGTAGACAAAATGAAGTGAAGCTTAGCAATATTTCATTATAGCACTTCTTACGATTTTGCACTTCACTCTTCACATGACACCAAATCTGTACTAAGGGATGCCAATTACATTAACTGGAAAAGCATAGAACATTCAGTAAAATGAAAAGTGATAACTGCAGTGCTACCATGTGATTCCCTTGTGTATATTTATAAATATTTTTTACAATGCCAGAGAACAGGGGAAGTTTCCACACTAATTATGAACTTAAAATCACCCTATGATTGAGGTGGAGCTGACAATGAAAAAAGTTCATGAATTGCCATATCCTCCTCTAAAACAGTTGTGAATTTGACATCATCTACCTCTGTTTAAATTGTAACAATTAATCTCGTCATTTTCATGTTACCCTGAAGAAAAATCATTAACCAATTACAAAATGATGTTTAAAGTGGAGGTTGTTAAATTAGGAAGTAATTTGACTTGATTTTATTATTTCACATTAACCTTATGAGAGGTATAAGGGTAAGGTAGTCAATTAATAATATCAAATCCTGTCAAGTTTGATGGGATTTATAAATCAAAATGAATGAAACCCATGGGATTTTGGAAATCAAATCATTTCCTATTTTTTAACATTCCAAACAGAAGATTTGATTTACAAATCAGATCATTTCACATTGTTTTTACATTTGAAACACACTCATTAGGAGGGGAGATGTCTTAGATAAAGTAAAATACTCATAACTGAGTGCTACGAGAAGGGTATAACTGACAAAAGATTATAAGTGACTGTTTACCAATGCTTGACAATCATGTTAAGTTTCTCGGTAAGTTATAGAACATTCAGTAAATGGAAAATTAAGCGCAAAAAAGCACAGTTACTGGTTGATACCATAAGAGCGGCTGTTCCAACATCAAGAAATGAGAGCCAAAAGATCTTATGACTGGGTTCAAAAAAATCATGAATACGGTTAATAGTACCACAAGCATATGATCCTATTAAAATCAGTGGATAGTATCCCCAGCGATTTAGAGCCTGCAATGTAAAACATAAAATACATAAGGATCACTTCATTGGAAGGTAGATGTGATTGTCAATAAGGGTGTCATCGGAAGCAATTGGTTATTGGTTAATTTGGTTCAAGCATGGAAATAAATTTACTCATGAAAAATAAAAATGCACTTCAGAAAAAAATAAGCTAAGGGGTGAGCATCTCTAAGCCATACTAGAAATCACAGTAGAGTGTTAATTTTAATTCTCATCAATGGAAAAAGTGAGAAATACATTATAATGGAAATCCTAATCTGTGTGAATGGTTATTATATTTTCAATGTTGGAAACATTATAGAATACCCTCATGTTATCTCCTGCATCTGAGACATAAGCCCGGCCTGATATCCCAACTGCCATCTGAAATTTGCCAAGAAACAATAAATAAAGTCTCAAAAGGACGAAACAAGGAATTTTTCATCTGTTTGAAAAAGAACCAATGAAGTTAGACACATACACGGGTTGCATTGTTCAGCATGCGTATTACTTGCCAGTATGTAAACCCATTATATAGAATTGCACCCCAGAGTGGCATGTAAAATGTTACAAAATGAACCGCCTGGATCAAAAAAGAAACTTGTCTTTTAGAGAAAATGACATAAAAAAGGAAAATTAGTACACCATTTTGACAAAAGGAGAAAAAACTGTCATGCCTTAAATAAAAATAGATTTCCCCTTTCCACACACATTTCAGGTGTCTCTGTTTAGCGAATTGAAAACACATTGAATATCATATTGTGAAAAGAATGAAACAGGAAAAAAATACAGAAGTTCTGGAGAATTATAAGTTGCAAAAAAAAAACTACTTGCCTTCCCCGTGAGACCCGTTTGAGACCAACACCATGTACCAAAATGTCTATGGTCGTTACCAAAGGAGCGCATAACTGTCATAACCAGGGAAGTACCTACCAATGGTAAAAACTACATCAAATGAGCTCTCGACAATCAAAATTGCTAATAGGATGGTTGAAATTAAGAACAAACTTTAAGTCCACCTATCCATATAACTGAAGGCATTCCCTCGACATGATATCGCTCTAAAAACTAATTTTCAAAAGGGTTGTAAAGTTGCAGGAGGTGAAGATTATTTCAAAAGTAACTACTTCTCAAACGTAGGATATTAAAAATTTATTCAGCCATAAATGCATACCCCAAACATACAAGTGAAACATGCCCTCCAGATCCTCAACATCTGTTTTATGTTTTACAACAGTACGATGAAGGGTAAAAGCAATTGTTGTAGTCCATAAGAAAGACGCGACACAGAAGAAATGCGTGCTATATCCCTGAGCATAACAAAAGAAACCATTGGATGGGTCCCTGTATCAAAATGAGACATCTATCAATCACATGGTGAACAACCTTAGTTGATACAAACACGTTTGCAGAAGATTGCACTTGATTAATCAGGTATACCCTACTATGCTGAAGAAACTGCAAAACATGTCCTGCAATCAGACAAATCGTCATGAAATAAACATTATACTCATGCCTCACAAGAACAAAAACAATGCAAAAATTTACCATTTAACACATTGGAACAGACATATATGGTTACTTAAAGGACTATTTTCACATTATACCAAATTGTTCTGAAGGCGTTTCTGGAATTTCTCCCTTAACTTTGTTATCTTCTCACTTTGATCCCCAGCTTCACTTCTATTTGTGTCATTAGTCCTAAATTTAGTTTTTTTTCTTAGATCGATTAAAATAATATATGTTTCATGCGTAATCTCGGTCAATAGGTGGCACAAGTAGATAGAAAAAACTTCTAACAACGCTGAGTAAAAAAAAAATTAAACACTAGAACTAAGCAATGGCGCATAGCAGTTAATTTAAGCAAAAAAAAATTAAGACTAAGGTGAGATCCTAAAAAAGTTAAACAAACAGAAACAATTAAGCAACAAAAACAGTAACAGATGCGAAGAAGAAAATGAAGCAATGATAAATATATATATATATAGAGAGAGAGAGGTTATAGATCTGATAAGGAAAAGAATGCATACGGAGAGAGCGAGGTAGAAAACGAGTTTGAAGGAAAACTTGCGGAGCTCCTTGAAAAGCAGGTAGCACATTACTATGAAGCTCGAACCTGCTAATGATAGGCTCGATGCTCCCGCGCTCACCGCCATTAGAATATGGCGATCGTGTGCCGTTAATGTGGCGGCTACTGCGGCGGAGGTCGCCGCCATTGGAAACGAGTGTTGGTGATCGGCGATGAGAGTGGTGATGCGAAATTAGAATGAGGTTATGAATTCCGAATTCTGATTAGTTTCAGTTATAGTTTACCATCGCCCATATCTCCTTATTGCATCATCTAAAAAATAAATTTAAAATTATATATTGTGAACTAAGTTTTATATATCATTTGACTCAAAATAATAAAATAATACAAATGATATACATTACACTTAAATATATGTTTATTGTGCACTATTTTTTATATGTATTTTTTGGTGAAAATGTATTTTATCACTTGAGTTAATTATTTTTCTTCTCTTTCTTTTATTTATTATTTGATTTGTTCCTTTGAATTTATTTTCGCTTGTGTCATTGATCTATACTTTAGTTTTTACCTAGTACTAATAGAATATTTCTTTAAGTTGATTAACAAAATATGTTTTGATTGGAAATAATGTCATCTGTTTAAAAAAATATCATTTCAGTCAAACTAAAAGAATATTTTAAAGCTGACATTAATGACATAAACATAATTAAAATTAAACAAAAGCTATATTTCTCATAGAAAAATCAACCTGACATTAATGAAGGATCAATGATGTATCCAAGGAAGAGAAAAATCAACGTTACAGTATATAAGTATGATTGTGACACATGTTAAAAGCGGTTTAAATTTGTACTCATTTTTTAAATTAAAATTTGTCACTTCTCTCATATTTCCCAATACTGGAGAGGAATCTCGTTCGATGAGAAGAAGACCAAAATCATGCTTCACTATGGATGATTAATTATAACCAAGTCCAAGTTAAGATAAACAAAACTTAGGAGCATGGCTAGTAAGGGAATATAAACCCATAGAGAATGGTGAGATCAATCAATCAATAATGTTTCACTGTTGCTTAGAGGGAAAGACCTATTAGATGCATACACCAAGACTACCAAGCAAAGTTCATAGTTGCACACAGCAATACAGATATCATGATCATATATAGATATGTATATAAGTTAGAACTTAGAAGATTTTCTATTAAAAGCATGCTAGCTATCTAGCTAACTCTTTATACTTGCTGGTCTTAGATTAGCATAAGATAATTGTTTGATAACATCTCTCATTGTTGGTCTATTGTGTGGATCCTTTTCAGTACATCTCAAAGCCACCATAAGAACTTGGGTAACTTGTTCCATTATATGAGTATCTAGACATTCCTGTGCAAGGCTTGAATCAACAATTTCATGAATTTCTCCTCTTGTTTCCTCCCACATAGATCTAACCCAAACCACTATAGTACTACCCTCCTCCGTAAATGACTCACTCGCCGCCTTCTTTCTCGTTATCAGCTCAAGCAAAACTACCCCGTAACTGTATACATCCGATTCCCGGCTATTTGCTGTTGTATAAGCATTCTCTGTCACAAGTGACAACTCAATGTAAACAAGATAATACACATGAGAGTTTTGTAAAGGAAACAAATATCCGATCGACAATAAAATGTACGAAGTTAGTTAGTTAGTTACCTGGTGCAATATAGCCAATTGTACCGGGAACTAACATGGAAGGATTTGAAGAAGTAGAAGATTGATCCAAAAGTTTGGCAATACCAAAGTCAGCAATATGAGGCTCCATATCAGAGTCCAGAAGTATATTGTTCGGCTTGATGTCTCGGTGCACTATGGAAGGGTCACAGTCATAATGGAGATAAGCCAATCCATTAGCAATTCCAACAGCTATCTTATATCTCACATTCCACTCTAAGGATTGTGGTGGATTCTTTTCATGCAAAACATCATGAAGGCTACCATTTGGCATGTAGCTATACAAAATTAGACCATAATCTTTCTTAAACCAAAACTCTTCCAATTTCACCAGATTTCGATGCCTAATTTTTCCAAGGGTTTGAATTTCTCTAACCATGCTCAGATTCTTACCTCTGCTAGCTGCAAATCCTAGCTTCTTTACAGCATAAACTTTGTCCGGGCGTATTGCGGCTTTATAAACAACTCCGTGGGCTCCTCTTCCGATAACATAACGATCATTTAGGTTTGCTGTAGCCTCCATGACTTTGGTGAAAAGGGATGAAGTACCTTCTCTGGCAGAGATATTCACTTCCTGCTTTGATTTTCTTCTAAAAACAAACATATAAACTAATACTAGCAGAACCAAAACAACAAATATTGAGGTTCCAAGCACTATCATTGCAATTTCAAATTTACCGAGGCCTTTATGGTTAACTGGTTTATTATCACATTGTTTGAGATAGCTGTTTTCGTTGCAAACTGAGCCGTTCGGCGGTGAACAGTTGATACATAAGCCGGGATTGCCCATAAATGATGTCATCGGAGAATTAAGCAACTTCATCAGCATATTTGGTACAGGTCCATGAAAGGAATTGTATGAAATATTGATTTCAACTAGTGAATGAAGATCATCAAGAGCTTCAATGCTACCTGTCAAATTGTTCTGAGACAGATCCAGTAATAGCAAACTCTTCAGATTCCCAATCTCTACAGGAATGTCACCTATCAGCCCATTAGAACTTAGATTCAACCCGTAAATCAAATTTTGCAATGCTCCAATGGATCCAGGAATTCTTCCTCCAAGCATATTTCCACCAAGTTGTAGTTCATAAAGCCTTTCAAATTCTGACAAGAAATCCGGGATGCCCCCGCTAAATCGATTCTCTTTTAAATTCAACGAGCTTAGCCCCTTCCAGCTCCGCAAACTTGATGGCAACAAACCGCTTAAGAAATTGAATCCAACATCAAACTTGTCCATTTTGGTGCAGTTTGATAAATGAGAAGGCAAAGGACCTTCTAAGTTGTTGTGAGAAAGATCCAAAGTCCGAATATTCACAAGATTTCCTAGCTCTGGGGGTATAAGCCCTGAAAATCTGTTCCTGGACAAAATTAAATCAGTTAGAACTGTGCAATTCCCCAAACTTGATGGGATTGTAGCATTGATTTTGTTTTTGCTGATATCCATATAATTGAGATTCAGATTCCTTTCAAAATCAGGAAGTGGCCCAGTAAAATTGTTTTGTTTAAGAATGACCCTTCTAAGAGTTGTACACCTTCCAACATCAGTAGGTATGCTACCTTGAAATTGATTAATGCCAATAGTCAAAATGCTCAGTTTCTTCCCAAAACAAAGATTTGGTGGAAGTTCACCACCGAACTTATTATTTGTGAAATCCAACTCTACTAAACTGCTATTAATTCCTAAGCTTTGAGGAATGACTCCTGAGAATTGGTTGTTAAACAATGTGATATTTTGCAGTTGCTTGAGTTGTGTCATCTCCAAAGGTAGTTCCCCATGAAGACTATTGTTATACACAAGGAGATGCTTAAGACCTTCAATCTTCCATATCCCAAGTGGAATTTCACCACTCAATTGATTGGAAAACAATTCAAGGTCTTGTAGCTCACTCAATTTCCCTAGTTCACTTGGAATCTTTCCTTCGAGTCGGTTCGAGTATAAATGTAACTCTGTCAAAGACTTACAGTTACCAATTTCAGGTGGTATTTTCCCAGATAAATGGTTCTCAGGAAGCCTTAGAATGGTAAGCTTGGTGAGTAGACCAAAGGAGGATGGAATAGTTCCAACTAAGTTACAAGCCACACAAGCAAATTGTGATAAAGCACTACAATTTCCCAAACTTGAGGGAATGCCTCCACTAAACACATTGAAAGATAGATCCAAAAACTGTAGATTTTGACTACAAGTGCCAGAAAAACTCAATGGAATGATACCCTTAAGACTATTGTGGCTGACATCAAGAGACACAAGATCATTGAGATTGTTAAGTGTCTCAGGAAGAACACCCTGCAGATTATTATCATCCAAGTACAAATCTTGTAACTTAGTGCAGTTCCCAATGGATGATGGAATAGTGCCAGATAAGTAATTACCTTGAAGAAACAATTGCAAGAGATGAGTCATGTTGCCAATACTTGTAGGAATATAACCACTCAAACTGTTATAAGAGAGATCAAAAAACTCTAGTTGAGTGATTTGAGTGAAAAAATGAGGAACTTGACCACTCAAATAGTTAGAGGAAAGGCTTAGATACTTAAGTTTATGAAGGTTTTTGAAGGGTTCAGGTATTTGGCCTGAAAAGTTGTTTGAAGTAAGGTCTAGAGATTGTAGAAAAGTACAAGTTGAAAGTTCAGGTCCTAATTGGCCAGGAATGTTATAACCAGAGAGGTTAAGAGAAACAACATGGTGATGATGGTCACAGTGAATTCCAACCCAAGAGGAGCATGGATTAGAATGAGAGGAAGACCAAGTTGAGTTAATGGAAGGTGGCACAAATGTCCAGTGACTCATGAATGATAACAGTGCCACTCCATCTGAGTTCAGTGCTGAAACTAGAGCATGCAACAATAACATAAACACTTCCAACAGCACAAATATTCTCATTGCAGTTATGTATTATTGTTTGTTTGAGAAAGAGAGAGAGTTGTTAGAAACTTAGAATGCAAAGATGAAGAAGATGAACATTGAAGTGTGAAAGCTGGTATGTTTCTGAGCACAAAGTCAAATAGTGAAAGAAAGAAAAAGAGTTGAATCTGGGAAGAAAATGAAGAGGACAAATATAAAGGAGTATGAATTGTATTAGTATTTTTACATTTAGCTTTAACCGGTGAGAATGCATTAATATGTAGATAGGATTGTCAGTCCCATTTGTCATAAATAAATAAATGATGTTACTGCTGTCCAACAGATTGTTTCTTGTCTCATGTAGTCATGCGGCATATGTTTTGGGAATGAAGTAAAAATAGAAAATTTAATATTTTTAATTGACATAGTAAGATAGTATATGAGATATGAGTCGGACTAGTCATCTTAGTGTAAAGTAAATAACATAAATATTATTGTAATTTAATTTTTGTGTATATTTTAAGAGAATTGTCGTCTTCGATAATGGAGAGGACATGATCTTAAATAAGAAATCTACGAATGTTATTTCCACATTTTCATTTTCAGATTCATCAATCTATATCTATACTATATATAAAGCCAAAACATGAAATAACTATCACCATGGTGTAATTTCTATTTTCCTATTTTGCCCTTACATTTTTTAATTTCTTCAAAAAAACCATATAATCCTAAGTAACTACCATTAGTACATTAACCACATATCTCACCTTAAATGAATTATAATAAATAGAGTGAATTACACTTGCACCCCTGAGTTTTAGTGAAATTACACAAATCACCCCTCACTTTTTTGTCATTAAATGAATCACCCCTAATTTTGTAGATATGTTACACTGACTACCCTTGCATGATATAAAAGTGTAATATTTTAAACAAAAAACGTATGATGTGTGTAATTAATTAAACAAAAAACGTATGATGTGTAGAAAAATTCAAATAATATAAGAATCTAATGCGTCTTCATTATTTTGCTCGTTATGAAATAGTATAAGAGTTATTTAAACATTTTTTTGAAATTTATAATGTATTTTTTAATGACACAAAATAATAAAGAAACACTCGCTTTTGTACTATTTGAAGTGTTACACAATATACAATATTTTGTTTAACTTAATTACATTCATCACATGTTTTTTCTTTAAAATATTACACTTTTATAACATGGAGGGATAGTCAGTGTAATGTATGTATAAATCTAGGGGTAGTTTGTGTACAAGAGAGAGGTGATTGGTGTAAGGACAAAGAATGGAGGAGTGATTTGTGTAATTTCACTAAAACTCATAGGGTGTTAGTGTAATTAACTCTAATAAATACATTTTTAACATAAAGTACTCTTAATACACAAACATTCTAATCGTATAAAATAAAATATATAAAAATTGAATGCTTAATATAATAAAATAAAAATTGAATGCTTATCTTCTTCTTCTTCTACTACTACTACTATTATTATTATTATTACTATTATTATTATTATTATTATTATTATTATTATTATTATTATTATTATTATTATTATTATTATTATTATGTGATTTTGTGATGTGCTATTTTTCCAATTTGCAGATCAGTAAAAGGGCAATGTGAGGTGGTACTGAGACATTGTATTGTGCCACAATTCATGGGATTTGGGGAAGATGACAAATGTGTTTGAATTTTCAATTTAAAAAAATTAATACATGTACCGATCAAATAAGATCAACCGCAAGATTATATTTACGGTTGCCGATATGTCTTCACACTACTCTCCACTTGATAAAAAATATTAATCAATTAGTAATTTAACATCATTGTATTGTGCCACAATTCATGGGATTTGGGGAAGATGACAAATGTGTTTGAATTTTCAATTTGAAAAAATTAATACATGTACCGATCAAATAAGATCAACCGCAAGATTATATTTACGGTTCCCGATATGTCTGCACACTACTCTCCACTTGGTAAAAAAATATTAATCAATTAGTAATTTAACATCATTGTATTGTGCCACAATTCTTGGGATTTGGGGAAGATGACAAATGTGTTTGAATTTTCAATTTGAAAAAATTAATACATGTACCGATCAAATAAGATCAACCGCAACATTATATTTACGGTTGCCGATATATCTGCACACTACTCTCCACTTGATAAAAAATATTAATCAATTAGTAATTTAACATGATAATAAATATGGTATGTTAATAGAAAATAATTGATAATACAATTAATTGATTAATATTTCTCCCATACTTAGTATTTTATATAATTAATGAGAATTTATTTCTTTAGAAACAAATTCGTATTAGTCCAATTTATGGGTTACGTTTTCTTATAAGGTCTACATTTCATGATGACCTTAGTGATATTTCAATAGTTAGATAATGTAAATTAGTTTTTGTTCTATACTACGGTTCATAATAATTTATATTGATTTATCCAACTCTTATCCCTCCACAATTTGTTGCATAAACATTATTATACGCTGGGTTGTTTAATGGATATTTACTAAATGTAGATTATACATTACAAACGATAAGAAAGTGGGTAGTACCTATCAACACGCTAGTATATTATTATAGTAATATACGAAGATTAATAAATTCTATTACATTCCTCCAACCATCTACCCTTCTGTATATCCTGTGATTTGAATCATTTATGTATGTTCTAAAGGGGTTGATATCATCTACAATACTGATTTAAAAATGTGAGGCCTATATTGATTTAAAAATTTTAAAAAAATATTTTAATTAAAAATAACTTAAAAACTGAATTATTAAATATCATATGTTACCATATCTATCTGTATTGGATCATGGACTTAGATGGGGGAATCCATAAATAATTGACAAAAGAGTATGGAGTTTCATTTCTCGAATCTATCTAATCTACCTAGTCGGCTAGTACTAGTTTTATTTAATCTATAGTTTTGAAGGTGGACATATATTTTTATTTACACGCGTCAACATTCCTAAAGTGTTATATTTTGATTGGCTTAAATAATTTTAAAATATTTGAAAGAAGATAAGATTAGGTGAAAAGCAACACATTTGGTATGAAACTGAATTCCTAGATGTCAAATACCACACTTAACTAATTCTTTTATAAGTGGGAAAGTTGGATTCCATGTTATTGCGCTTGAGTAATGTATCTTGGCTTATAAAACTACAACTTTGATTTATTATTTAAAATTCATAGCTAAGATTGAATATTGTGAATGATAATATTGGCACTTTCCTTTTTCCATCCTAATTTTAATATTACAATCATCAACACTATCGTCATCATTTCCACCTACTTCCACCCATGTTCGCATTATGTAAGATTATAACAATTATCTAGTTTATTTAGAAGATGATTTTACCATGATGATTTGAAATTAATCTTACTTTAATTTGTATATCATTCTATGCATTTATTTCTTTATACTTATTAATTGATTTAAACTAAACTTGCTTTAGGAACATCACAAATATTAACTCATGAAAATAACATATTTCCATTTATGAAAATTGATAACAATAAAATAAGGTGATTAGGTATTTCCAAGGTGAAACTTAAACTGGTCTATAGAAAGAAAAAAAACTCAAATTAGTGCATACTCTCAAGGTTTCTAAAGTTTTAAGTTCCTTGTCTTTTATAACCGAACTTTCACCAAATTAGTTCCTTAACTAATGGTGGAAGGATACTATTGATATTACAAAAAAAAACATAACTATCACTAGTAAGCATATGCAAGCAATGAAAGTAAACTTTTAAAGTGGTGGTAACTTGGCAGGGAGAATATTAGACCTAAAAGCCCAAAAAATAAATGGAAATGTTGATACAATCATTATACCCTCTTAATGAATTGACATTAGAATTTAATATAACTTCATATATGTTAAACTCTATACTATAAACTATACTGTGTATAGTTTTTATATTCAAATCGTATTTGCAAATCAAAACTGACTCAGATCATAAACCGCATTGTGTTATTTGTGTATAGTTTTTATATTCAAATCACATTGTCCCTAGACATAAACTCAGTTGAGCTGAGATCAACAGTTGCAGCTGTATTAACCAAAAATGCACACATCATTATGCATGGGTCCCCTTTATATATTTATATATGGAGATTGGGTGGAGAAGCTAATTGATATGGTGTTGAAGGTTTTATTGAAGATATGTTACATGTTTGTTAGGAAGTTACTTTGTTAATTATCAATCATTCATTTCCTTGATCGCAAGCCTTTTCTCTTATCTAAATAAGTTATATTGGCTTAACTTTTCAATGAATAAGAATGATATGGATTTACATTTTCTATTAGGTTTCTCATCTTTCTCCTTCTCTTTCCTATACTCATTTTCCTAAACAGTGATTTTGTATCCCAAATTAACCATGTTTCTATGTCCCTAATCAATGATCTTTCTTTAACTAATATAAAAATGTTAATTTATGTTTTTAGATTTTTTAATTATGTGACATTTTTTCATTAGATCGAGACATGAATAGAGATAAATGATTTCCTTCTGATTTTCTTACTTAAGGGTGATATTATAATTTTATTTATTTGTATATTTTTTATTCCAATGAGTATGAGTTTATTTACTTGGGTTCTAAAGATAAAAAAATCACATAAAAATGAAAAAAATAAACAAACATATCCATATGGAAAATTAAGTCTGTTATATAATTTAATTCCATTATTTCTCAATAAGAAATTTTACCTTTTAATTATTTTTCTAAGGGTGTAAAACAGGTTTGAAAAAAATAAAATAAAAATAGGCATGAGAATAAATTCCGTTATTTTTCTTATATATTAGTAATGAGAATAAAATATTTTATTAAGAAATACATATATCATATTTAATTATTTTATATAAAAATATTCCTAAAAATTAAGAAAAAACATAACAAAAATAGCAAGTTCTAAACGTATGATTTTAATTTTAGTGACCTGAGATTAGTTAATTGTTTTTGTCATTACTAATTAGTAAGCCACGTGACACATTAAGAATGTGACTTAACTTACGACAAAAATAGAAACCAACATGTTTTGTTTTTGGTGTTGTTAATGATGCTTTTGTTCCTTTTTTCCCATCCATGGGTTTCAGGTGCCAAAGTGAGAGAGAAAATAGAGTGTGATGGTAAGGAACCACACACTTCTTAACAAAATTAGGTAGTAACCCTTTTTATTTCTTTCTTCTTTTACCTTCTTTATTCATTGATTTTTGAGTAATAGTAATTACTAGAGGGTTAGGCAGAAGAGGCTGTTATGTGTTGCCTCAGATCCAATCAATTGTGCAAAAAAAGGTATCATCTTTTTAGGGTTTTCTTGTGATTCTTGAGACTATGCCTTTTCTATGGTTCTTTCTCATGACCCTTTTTCTTCTTTCTAGTGTTTAGAGATAAGGGGTGTTTGTTTTTTTTAAGTGAAATATGTTTTTGTGCAGATAAAATTTGTTGTTGTTTTTTGTGTGTTTCAGGGTGTTTTCTTCTCATTAGAGTTGACCAAGGTAGATAGATACACAATTGGTAATGCTTGAAATGGGTGTTAGCATAGTTATTTATGGTTAAAAATTCCACAAATGGAAGTTTGAATCCGTTTTTGTTGACCAGATCTGATTATTCAGTTACACTTTCACCCCCTTTTAGCTAAGTTCATACTTGTATCCTCTGAATTTGTCTCCTAGGAATGGATAATGGCACCCTTTACATTTCAAGTTCATTTTCAATAAAAAAGCAGGTAAACTATTAGTTGAAGTATGAAACATTTTGTGATATCAGAGGGGTGGGAGGGTAATAACTGTTTTTACTACCTAGATAGGGGTTTCAATGGAGGAGATTTCGTTTGCGGTTGCGGTGGCATTAAGAGTAGGTAATTTAGTCTGTGATAATAATCCAACTGTAGCTACTACGCACATGGATGTATCAAGGTTTAAGCTCATGGGAGATGCTGGGTTGTTATGTGATTCTGTAACTGAGTTAGAGACAGTAGCAAGTTCTGATGATCGTCATAATCAAGTTGGCATTGTAGAAGTTGCGTCACCAGAACAGGATAGGGAAGGTGATATTTCTTTGTTGGACACAATTTCCCAAAATAAAAGCAGCATTTTGGATGCCAACGATGGTGCATTAGTCCATGAAGTTGAGGAGGATAATTCATTGTCATTGGAAGGTGATCTGATAATTGATAGTTCATGCTCTCATTCGGCAGTAAGTGAGAACAGTAGCATGTGTGATGAGGAGTTCATCAATGTTGAGGCTAATTCAGATGTTGGAACACCACGTTCCTCAGACATAGATAAGAGTGTTTGTGGTGCCAATATTGTTGCCCAGCCTGCTGATTTGGTGGAATCACATGTTGTGACAGATATTATGAGTGAACCCCTTGCAATTGCAGGTAGCCTTGAAGAAGATAACGGAATAGGGTCTGTCCCTGAGCCTTCTGCAATTGGTCTTCATCAGCAAGAAAAAGGGGTGAGTGGAACAGTTGGGCGGAGCGTTTTTGAATTGGACTATGCCCCACTTTGGGGATTTATATCTCTCTGTGGAAGAAGACCAGAAATGGAAGATGCAGTTACAACTGTACCTCGGTTTTTGAAAATCCCTATTCAAATGCTAATTGGTGACCGGGTTCTTGATGGAATGAACAAGTGTTTCGATCAGCAGATGATTCATTTCTTTGGAGTTTATGATGGTCATGGTGGTTCTCAGGTAAAGTTTAATTTGTCTTTTCTTATCATGATTCTTATGCCTGATTTCTGTGTATTACTGTTCCACTTAGAGCTCGCTTTCCTCATTCAGGTGGCAGATTATTGTCGTGATCGTATCCATTTGGCCTTGGCTGAGGAAATAGAACTTGTCAAGGAAGGTCTGATTAGTGGAAGTATGATGGATGGTTGTCTAGATCAGTGGAAAAAAGCTTTTACCGATTGTTTCGTGAAGGTTGATGCTGAAGTTGGAGGAAAAGTTAATAATGAACCTGTTGCCCCAGAAACTGTTGGTTCCACGGCTGTTGTTGCTATTATCTGTTCATCTCATATCATAATCGCGAACTGTGGTGATTCAAGAGCGGTTCTTTGTCGTGGCAAGGAACCCATGGCATTATCAGTGGACCATAAAGTAAGTTTCTTCTAATTATAGTTCTGCATCTCCTTTCAAATTTAATTTTTTAACTGATTGGAAGAATGAAATTTTGGTTTTTGGTTTTTGGTTGTGATATGGTAGCCTAATCGAGATGATGAGTATGCAAGAATTGAGGCAGCTGGTGGAAAGGTGATACAATGGAATGGATATCGTGTATGTGGTGTTCTTGCAATGTCACGGTCTATTGGTATGTATTTAACCATAATTTGTACTTTTTTTTTGGGTGTCTCTCTTGTGTACTTGTTTGAATTTCACCAAAGTCTTTCAGCTTCCTTTTCTCAATTCATTTGTTATTATTATTATCTCAGTTTGTGAATGGAAAAGCATATACTAGTGGTGTTCTTTTAATATATACTCCAATAACCGAATTAGTTTATTTACTTGAAATTCTTTTCTAGTCTTACAGTAATACTGAAAAACTGGATACTCATTACATTCAGTTTTTGATGAGTTGTATGCTACTTAGAGGTAGTTATACACTTAATTAAAAATAAATGGCAGGAATAATTCCCCCCATTTGGGAGATTAAATTTAAAAGTTTATGAAGTGGAAGGAATATGAGAGAAACCATTCTCCCTCAAAATCACTTTTTTGTTCCCCTTCCAAAATGGAATGATGATAGGAATATCTCTACAACAATTTTTAAAACTTACCATTATGATTTTACCTGATAAATAAGGTAACTTAAAAAAGGTTCATGATGTGTTCAAATTTTATACTTGTAAATTGTCATTCTCTTTCTGCTAGTGTGGTTTTTGAACCTATTGCTTCTAATTCTAGGCAATGTCCAAATTTGGTAGTCTTTTCTGGACCAAGGCCCAAATTTGAGACTTTAATTGATAAAGAAAGCAAGAAAGCAGAGTTGTATTATGCAGTTGTTTGCTCAGCTGACACAGTTTTCGGCTTACCCTTTTATGTGACTTCCAGGTGATAGATATTTGAACCCGTGGATTATTCCAGAACCAGAAGTTATGTTTCTTCCTCGTGCGAAAGATGACGAGTGTCTCATTCTAGCCAGTGATGGTCTGTGGGATGTCATGACAAATGAAGAGGTGTGTGACCTTGCTCGGAAACGGTTACTTCTCTGGCACAAGAAAAATGGATCGGAACTACCCCCAGAGAGGGGAAAAGGAATTGATCCTGCTGCACAGGCAGCAGCAGAGTACCTAGCGCACCGTGCTCTTCAGAAAGGAAGCAAAGATAACATAACTGTCATTGTAGTGGATTTAAAAGCTCAGAGAAAATTCAAGAGCAAGACATGATGACAATGATGAATTCTTCAACTTCTGCACATTGGTCGTTTGAAGATGATGATTGTAAGATAGAAAGCTTAATTTAAACCAATATAGTTTTGCCCATTGATTTTTCACCAGGGCATGCATCTCTTGGCAAAAAGGGAATAACACCTTACTTATATTACATCCACTTTCACTAGAACTCTATTAATTGAGTCTCCTTGTTCACTGTGTTACATTGGACCTATATAAATCTTACATAATTGTTGTAGGGATAGGAGACCAGTTCCATGCCTTTGATATGTGTCAAAATATATTGTATTCATTATTATGCCTCCGAGTACAAAGTCTCTGTGAGGTATTTACTGCATATTATTTTACCCTGTGTGTTCACAAGCTAATTGACAATAGTGTTTTTCAAGAATAGCACTCTATGCTTCATTGCTTATTCTAATTATGTACCAAAATGGAGCCTACTCCAAAAAAATTGTGTCACCTTGTTTTTCAAGAATAGCACTCTATGCATATTGTGATTGAAACTTGAAAGTAGTAACTTGTTGTACATAGGAAATTGACTTGCAATTATTAGTGCACCTTGTTTGATGCATATTATTCTTAATGTCACCTTGTATGCTATAGATATTTTACTTTACTAAGTTAGGAAGTAGCTTCATTTATTGAGTCAGGTAACTGAAAATTATAATAATGTTGCAGTGCAGCAACTTTCTCAATTCAGCATCATTTCCAACTTTTAGATTACCTTTGGAAGTATGAGCATAAATTGTATCAAATTGACTTGATTATAAAGGAGAATGGAGTTAATTAAATTGGTTTGGTTAGATTTGGTTCCTGTGTTTCATGATTTGAACTTGAGTTAGCTTGAGACTCAATCAAATTTTATTGAACATAATATCTTAGGAAGGGTAGTTATGTTGCCCTTGTTTTCAGCTCTGAGCAGGTAAAGCTTCATTTGTTAAATGTTTGTGGTGTTGGAACAAACAATATTACCAACTTCCATCATGGACAAAGGTTGAGATTTATGGATTAATGTGTTTGTAGAGAAAATTCTTGTCCACTTATATATATATGATCTTTTCATTTTGTTTCAAATATAAAATTTACTTTTTTCCAATTATATCATAATTTATTAGATTCTTTTAGCTCTTATTTTTAATCATTCTTGAGGGAAATACAAAAAAGTTAATGATAAGATTATGATGAAATATAATAAATTAATAAAAAGAGTAAAGATCTATTTTATTCCTTCAAAATTATTCTTTGATCCTAGGAAAATTGAAAAATACAAAATGGTCCATAAAATATTAAATGTAAATCAAATTAGTCATATTTAATATTTTTATGACCATTGAAGCAAATTATTCCGACTTACATTCACAATCGCTAATTACTAATTTAAGTTTTTTTTTTGTGCGGAAGAAATAAGTAGATAGAGAAATTTGTTAGTAGCGTCTCTCTCACCAACTCAACCGTGAAAGTCTGATATATAGCATCCCAACACGCAATCTTCAAACCATAATTACCATAAAATTAACGAATCTCCACTTTTCTTCTTCTTTATTACAAATCACAATTCACGTCTTATCATCTATTTATTCTTATTATTATTTCACCCCAACAAACTCATAAAATCACCACCTAACCCCGTCTCTTTAGTAAGTCATTTCACTTCCCTATTTACTTTTTTATTTCTTTGTCGATGATTCATGTCACAATCATGTCAATTCTATTACCCTTTTCATTAAATATCATTTTTTTATTGTCAAAATTCTTGCTTGCTGTGTATTTTGATCTATTCTAGGAGCTGCTAGTTGTTGATGACTATGATATGATCATATCTCTTTTTTTATTTTTATTTTATTTTTTTATTGTTGATGATGTCTTTATGTGATTTTAATTTATCTCTGTTTTTAAACATGACAAATGTCCAGATTTGCTGATCAAATTTTGTTCAGTCTTCAATGCCAATAATAATAATATGATGATGAATTCAATGTTTGAGTGTGCAAACCATGATGTTAATAATGGTGATGATGTAGAAATTATTGGCAATAGTGGTCAACTACTTAGTGATATTAAGGAAATAAGCAAAGCTCTTCACTTACACAATACCCCTTCTAAGCCTTCTGTATCCGTGGTCGATAATCGATCCAAGTCCGCTGGCAAATCTCGTAATCCGTTGCACAAGGACAAGAAGTTAATCTCTTTGCCATTGAATTGGAAGAAGCCCTTGAAAGCTTTGACCCATATTGGTTACCAAAAGTTCAATTGTTGTTTTAACCTTCATGTCCACTCAATTGTGGGATTGCCTTTGAGTTTCAATGGCACGAGGTTGTGTGTGCACTGGGAAAGGAAAAACAGAATTCAAAAGACACGCTCTTCGAGTGTTTTCTGTGGTGCTGCAGAGTTTGATGAAGCTTTGATACATGCATGTTCTGTTTATGGTAGCAACGTTGGGTCTAGTCACTCTGCCAGGTATATATCGAAGCGCTTCTTGATTTATGCTTCTATTGTTGGGACACCTGAACATGACATAGGGAAACATCATGTTGATCTCACAAGGATTTTGCCTCTGACTTTAGAGGAGTTAAGAGGTGATAAAAGTTCAGGGAAATGGACCACAAGTTTTACGTTGGCGGGAAAGGCTATTGGAGCTACCCTTAATGTTAGTTTTAGTTATCAAGTAATGAAGGATGACGGGTTGATAGAATTTGGTGATGATGGAGGTTCTGTTTTTTCTAATTCAATCAATTTCTTATATCAAAAACTTGATGAGGGGAACTTCCATACAGCATTGGCAGACTCAAAACAGCTACGACCATTTGAATCCCAAATTCTTATGGAGTCAGAGTCATATCAAGAATCAAGTAAACCTGAGTCTGATGTCACTGAGTTTTCCATTATTGAACAAGGAGTAGAAACATCATTGGAAGAGGAGTCTTTGAAACTAGATCAGACAAAAGTTCAAACAGTTGATGTTTCTACAGTTGAAATCATTAATGTGGATGAGATAATTAAGGACGATGATATATTTGTTGACAGAAACACGATATGCCATTCAGTGGATAAACTTTGTGGCAGTTGCAAGAATGGGGCTAGGATGGATGACAACAAACATAAATGCAGTAGTTCATGTGTCAATCTGCCTTACATGAAAGTTGCGGATATAGCTCCTGAGACAAATGAATTTCTTTTCGAAGAAGACTACATGAGCGTTAAATCAAATTATAAAGCACATAAAATGGAAAAGAAGCCACATAGCTTAGATGATATCACCGAATCTGTGGCAGGTGATTTCTTAAACATGCTGGCCATGGAGAGTGGTTCATTTGGCTCAAGTTGTGATGGTGATCCCCAGTCTCCCAGAGAGCAGCTTTTAAGACAGTTTGAAAAGGAGGCTCTAACATTAGGTAACTCCTTTTCATATTTTGATGCAAATGAGGAGGAATTGGGGACAGATATACTTAGCTGTGGGGATTGTGCTGTGGTTTCTGATTTATCATTAATCACTCAAGCTGCTGAAGAGGAGCATGCGAGGGTGACTCGGTCATTGATATATATAAGGAAGGCTGAAATTATTGAAGATTTGGAGACTGGCTCATTGATGCAACAATGGGGTTTAAATGAAAGGGACTTTGAAAATTCTCCGGAAACTTGGTCTGGTGGATTTGGAAGTCCAATTGAGCTGCCGAATGAAGAACCATCCGGATTACCTTCAATTGGAGAGGGGCTTGGTTCATTTGTTCAAACTATTGGTGGAGGCTTTTTGAGGTCCATGAATCCTTCTATCTTTCGGAATGCTAAGAATGGTGGGAAACTATTCATTCAAGCTTCTGATTCAGTTGTTCTTCCCACAAAAATGGGTGATGATATAATGGAGATACTGTTGCATGTAGCATCTGATGGAGTTGAAGAGCTGTGTAATCATATGTTTAGACTAATGCCTCTGCAAGATATCACTGGAAAATCCCTTGAACATATTGCCAAAAACGAGAGTCCTGAAAGGTTAGCGAGTGTGATAATGGCATAGTTGTGAGAGACTGTATTTTCAATTTTATCATTCCATTCTCTCTTTTTCTATCTAAAGTATTTGATTTTTTGTTCTGATTTCCTTTCTTAATTCTGTTGCAGGCAGGGATCATGGCAGCAGGATTTGTTTGATGAATCTCCATATGATTATTTAACGAATGAAGGCATGGACTTGGACTCTGTGGGTCTTGTAGCTATAGCTCCTATTGCAATTAATAAGATTGAAACCCTTTTGATAGAAGGGCTGAGAATACAGTCTGGCATGTCGAACGAGGAGGCATCGTCATGCATCCATTCTCAATATACAAAGATGCCTAACTTTGGAGGCAGAAGAGCCAACCTCAGAGGGTTTCCCACATTAACAGATGGAGTTGCTAAATTGCAACTAGAAGATAGTGAAGAAATTGGCAACAATGTTGATGGATTGATGGGTCTGTCAATGACATTGGATCAATGGCTGAGATTAGATTCTGGCACTATTGAAGGAGAACAGATTTTGGAGCAAAATTTGAAGATTCTTAAAGTGCACAATTCTAACATCACAGAATTAGATTATGAAGGGTTGGAAAATGCCACGGAGGCAAAAATATATGACAGAAAGCAAGGACTCTTAGGGAACCACCTTACTGTGTCTTTTGTGATCCAGCTTAGAGATCCTTTACGAAATTATGAACCGGTTGGTGTTCCAATGATGGTTTTAACTCAAGTGGAAAGAGTGCTGCAAGACCATAACAATTTTCTTGAAGAACTGGAAAAGCAAATGGAGAATGAGGCCACACTAAATGAAACAAGTAGCAAGAGCGCCGTGGACATGAATGTAGATAATGAAACAGATCGGTCTAGATTTAAAATAAATGAGATTCACCTCACAGGCGTCATTACCCAAACTGGAAAGAGACAGCTTTGGGGTACTGCAACTCAACAACAGTCTGGGTTCCGTTGGTTACTCGCCAGCGGCTTGGGTAATACTGCTAAACATTCATCTTCAAAATCAACGGCAATTGCTAGATCATCCCCACTGTTGAACAAGAAGTTGCTGAATGAGGATATCTTGTGGAGCATTTCTTATGCTAATAATAACATGAGAACTAATGGTAAAGAGCTGGCAGCTGAAAATGTACACGTTCGGAACCCTGACATCATCTTTCCAAATTGAACTATTAGATCTTTTTTAACATGATATTTTAGCCATTTTTGGAGGTTTCTCCATGTAGATAGTTAATGCTAGTGAATTATCTAGGAAGTCATACAAGTCAACTAGCCCAAATTTTTGTTGTATATTGAAATTTCTGGCTTTCTCTGGAACAACCCCTTCTTCCAATAACCTCTCCTCCTGAATCCTGATTTTGGAGATGCATAAATTGTAAAGTATAATTATCAGCATGTGTACATTGCAGAGTCTGGCTGTAATGTTTGGTTCCTTATGCAACTGATAACATAAAACTGCTTAGAAATTTGGAATTAATAAAATTTAAATGTCTGTTATTATTTATTCCCTTACTTCTCATGGCCAATTTTTTTCTTAAACTCTTTTGAGGCACATATTTATTTATTTCATGAATCCTTTATTTATTGGAGGTAAAAGGGATATATCTTGTTAAACTCCATATAGTTCTGTCCTCCAATATTAATATTGATAAATTGTGATTTATAGTCATTAATTATAGCTTTAGTGCTACATTCTGTTTAATTAGAAACATGGTTCCTACCAAAAACTGTAGGTTTGAAGATAATAACAGTAGCATATTTTTTTTCTTATATATTGCTTCACATCACATCCCTCAAAGGTTAATTGTCACTACATGATTATAAGTTCTAACATAGCTGAATGGCTTTAACATTTGAGTAGTAACTGTAACCAACAAAACTGCCAAAACTTGCTCTCTTCATTGGAGCTACCTTGGGTGAGTGTGAGTTCCTCCATAGGTTGTTATTACATACCTTGGATCATCCCTATCTCTGTCTACTGTCTTTTTTACATGGCATCCTTCCACTGAACACCTATAGTAATGCCTGTAATCAAATACTCTTAAATGTTAACTTTATGACAAATTTAATAGTTGTTTCAAGACAAATGTTATTTAAACACCTTTTCTGCATTAAATTTTTACATCACTCTTCTACAATCATGTTATATAGTTGAAAAATCTATAATTACATCATGCATATGAATGTATATAAACCTTGGATTTGGACTGTTCTTCACCATCTTCTTTCCATATTTTCTCCACTTGTATCCATCATCCAGGATTTCAACCTCTGACTTTGTTTTTAATGCAAATTTCTCTCTAACTTTCTTCTGTTGTACACTGCTAATTTCTCCTAAGATGCATAACCAGTGATTATAAACCAGATTAAAGAAAACTATTAAACTTAAAATAGTTTAACTGCACTCATGGGTATGACCTGTAACTTAAAACCTTATATAACTAAAGTACTCATTGAAAATGGTTATAAACATCTGAACCTGAAAATCAAAACACATTTGAATACAACTAAGGAACTTGGCTTACTTGTAGAAGAAGACCCTTCAAAGAGAATGCCACTACCTTCTCCAAAGGCACTAACAACATTGGCTTGATCATATACCATCTGGTTTGAAACATGATCAGAAACAAATGAACCAGGATCATCATCAACTACCCATTCATTATTACCATCAAACTTTAAGTACTCAGAGAGCTCAACACACCACTGGTTGGTGAAATCACTGTCTGGTGAAGAATCTGCTGCTCTTTCATTTTTATCTGTCATTTTGGTACCACTATTCATATGACAACAAAGGATCACCATGCATTCAATATATATAGGCTTTAGCATGTTGTTTTGGACCTATGATTTTTTATTTTAATTCTTATATTTTCTGAATGTTTTGTAATTCATCCTTTAGCTTATGTGTCTTGATTTGATAAGTTTTCATTTCAATTCCTCAAACTCAAATTGATATTTTATCTGTATATAGGTTTTTAATAGTAGTATGTATATTTTTTTTGGTTACATGAGTTCATACACCCTGGTTTAATATTTTAGTTGAAATTAAGGATAGCAAAAAAAAAAATACCCATTACAATACTTACAATGGGTACTCATTACAATACTTACGATGTGTACCTATAATAATAGTTTATGAGTTTCGGAATGGGAAAATCCTGTTTATATTGGAATGTGAATGAAACATTACATGCTAAAATTTCTTTATTTCATTTAGAATATGATAATGTCAATATTAACCTATAATGGAACATTTCCATGACTAACATATTCCATTAGAAAAATTAGGGACTAGAATAAAAACTATTTAATTTATAGAAACTAATATCAAAATATTTAAAGAATATATATATATATATATATATATATATATATATATATATATATATATAACCGTAAACACTCAGCATCCATAATTTTAGTGAGGTGACTTCATGGTGACCTTCCTATATACTATTATCTAAAATAATAGGAAGTTTCAAAGGTAATGCGAATTGCAAAGTTAGAAATATCACCTACTCTTAATCACATGCGTTATTTGAATAACTATGCTCCACAAATTTTATTATATTATCTATTATAAAGTAAAGTATTTGCACTTTTTAAATAGAGAACAAAATGAGAATGAGATCTAGGAAGACTTGGGAAGACTTTCAAGGGATATTAATGTGCAACCCCTTCACAACGGTACTGGCACCTAATTTAATTTAATATATGATATTAAATTAAAAGTCAATATTATTCTGAGTGCACAGCATTTTCATCTTTAACATATTCTGAGATACTTAATAATGACTTGAGTGCTTGTGCTTATAATATACTCACTTGTTTATATATATAAGAATGGTATTTCTGTGTTCCTCAACCACAAGTTGAAGTCTTTGCTTGCATGAGATATACCATATATATGACATCATCTTCCTTGTCCTTTTCATTATTATTCTTCATAATTGGAGGATGCTATATATATAGAGAGAGAGAGATTCTAGACTCAGTACTACATTTTTGACCACCTTATAATTTATTTATTTAGAACTATATGGTACAAGCCTATATTAGCCAATTAGATTTTGTGAGAAGGAGAGGAAGTGATGATAGACAAATTTTTGGTCCCCGGAAGATAGTGACAAGAGTCCCATCCCAAGACACACTTACTAGGAAGTTCATAGGTATCCTCTTAGGCCATTCATTTCGTGTGTCTTCTTCTTCCTTCTTTCAAAGTAACATGGATAGTCAATTTGTCTTCATTCATTGACTCACAGTCCATAATATAATTGTGATCATGCTCAGTAATCCTTAATCATATTATATGATCACAATCATATTTATTTTTCTATAATTGTTCACAATATTGTAATTTTAACTTTTTTATTCTCAGGACTATAATATGTTCATCACTACTAGTGACAATCATATGCTCTTATTTGGCACCACTCATACATCCACTGTATAGGACCCTTAAATCATAATGTTCAAGCTAAAAGTGATGGCCCAAACTGCCATAGGCAATCACTCTTTTCACCAGCTCTAATACCAACTAGTGGTCTGGTCTGAGAGCAGGTGGTAAGAGTGATTACCTATGGTGGTTTGGGCCATAACTTTTAGCTGAGAACGTCATGATTTAAGTAGAAGGTGCGGAATGTAACCGAGTTTCATGAACTCAATACAGGGAAAGGGGCGTGAAACTCTTTGAGTAGGAAGAGCACTTTGTCCTAGAGTATTGCTCTAGGATTATTCAAAACAATCACTCTTGGATTGCGTTATAGATCAGATCATTTTGAAATCATTCATCCCATTTCCTCTCAAATAACAACCTAGGCTTATGCACAAAGTTTAAACAACGGAATCTTAAACAAAACAAAACAGAAAAGACTGTAAAATTTAGAAGAGTATTCACCAACTATGACTACTAGTGGTTGCGTTGATTTTCAGGCTTGCATACCTTAGTGTTCATAGATTTATCATATTAAATATATATATATATATATATGGAGAGTGATTGATTCTGGTGGGCCTTTTGAGTCTCTTTGTTGGAGGGATTTGAAGAGGGTTTTGAGGGGGTCAGATAATGTTGGGTTTCAGAAAAGATGTGGGAATGGACTTCATACTAGTTTTTCGGAGGGGGAAGGTGCCTTGAAGGACTCATTCCAAGGCTTTTTATGTAAATATCAGAGTGCAGCTAAGAAGGGGTGAATTAGTTGTCTTAAAATAATGGCCACTTTTTCTGCAAAACTAAAGATTAAAGTGCAGCGGAAAATATATGCAGAAAATAATAATGAAAGAGATAAGGGAGAAGAGAATACACAGTGATTTTTATACTGGTTCATCTTCTTATCCACCGAAGGTTACGTCCAGTACTCTTGTCTCACAAGAGATTTTTCCACTAAGAATTATGAGTTGTAATTACAATATCTCACCCCGAGATTTCTATGTACCTTACACACTCCCTAATTCTTATTCACTCTTAGAAAACACATTTCCAAGTGATTCTATTCCCTTTTCGTTTCACACCCCGTGAAAGAAAGTATTCTTGCACAAATGAAGAACGTATAACAATGGCAGATTGCCTTTACAAGTATGAAATTTGTATAACTTGCAATCCAATCAACTCTGAATATATATACCAAGATAATAATGCTCTTTATATGAAAACCTTTGAAACACTTGAACTAAAGCAACTTTGAAAAAGTACTTTGAAAGTTTAAGAACTAATTGCCAAAAGTTCAAAGAAATATTTTCAGAATAAGTGTAAGAGCTTTTCAGAGTTGTGACAAAATTGTATGAAAATTGTTATATGAATTGTGTATATGTGTGTGAGTTTAGAGCCTTTATATAGACTTCCAAAACACCCTATGTGTCTTTCTGAAAGTGTATGAGTTGTTTGGAGTGAAGGGATTTCGTTTGGAGTGAAACCTTTTCACTTTGAAATCTGAAAACTCTTCCAACAGCTCTCAGTAATCGATTACTGACTTGGGTAATCGATTACCCAAACTCTCTGTTTGCATCTATTTGAAAAAATTACACAGTGTAATCGATTACTGGATTTGAGTAATTGATTACTCAAACTCCCTGTTAACAGCTATTTGAAAATTTACACTGTGTAATCGATTACTGGATTTGAGTAATCGATTACTCAACAACACTGTTTGACAGTTTTGTTATTTTTCTTCGTGTAATCGATTACACTACTTTGATAATCGATTACTCATAGCTGTTAGAGGTTTGAAGACTCTTTTCTTACACATGTAACCTGTTACTTAAAAGAAGTAACCCGTTACACACTATTTTTGAAAATTGTTTTAACAAATTCTAAAGTGTTTCAACTTTTCATAAAAATGGTTTGAGCATTATAACTTTGTATATACTAAGAGTTTTAGGATAGAAGTACCTATAAAGACTTAGTCTATTGTCTTGAAGCTTTGATCTTCTTTATCTTCATAAGTAGTCTTCCTTTTCTTCTTTTTGGTGATGTTGGTGTCTTCATCAAAACCGTGCCAAGGTCAGAAGCAGAGATCTTCTTCACATTTTAGTATGTGAGTCATTTAGGTGTGTGGAGAAGAAAGCCTTTTGAATGGAAAAACCTATGATAGATGAGTTGATGAGTATTCTGAACATGATCCAGCTAAAAAAAGATGACATAGATAATTGGATATGGTTTTACGACGCTTCTCTTCGTTATTCGGCCAAGTCCGCTTACAAAGCGATCTAGCAAACGGAAGAGGCTACTGTAGAGGACCGAGTGTAGTGCAATACAATTTCGAAATCTTAGGCTCCTCCTAAATCCCAAGCGGATTCCGTGTAAGTGGAAACTAATGATGTCCTGTGTGTTTGGTTCATGTCAGCCGAAGACGGTAGATCACCTTTTCTTCTTTTGTCAGTTCACTTATCGAATTTGACAACTTATTTATGGGTGGTTGGGGATTACGAGGGTATTACCCTTTTCTTCTAAATCCCATTGGTTTCAACATCTTAATTCGATCTGTTAAGGGATGTCAGATGATGCATATGGGGAATTTGGTCCTTATGGAGTTGTAGAATGATATTATCTTTAACAACGAGAAGATATATATGGGGAAGTTGTTGGATGTGATAAAATTCAAGTCTTCATTATGAATCAAAATAAAATTAAAGACTCACTTATATCTTAATTTGAATGGGTATCTAACCTAATTGTTAGCTTAGAATGTTATTGATAGGCTCACACTAATGTTCTAAGCTTTGTTGTTTTTGCTGTTATATTGGGGCTGCTTTAATTTAGGCCTTGGTATTGTATTTTCTATTTCTTTTGTTGTATCTTTGTTCCTTTTTAATAAAATTTTCATCTTCCAAAAAAAGAATTAAATATATATTACTTTTTTTGGGTACATAGAAATATATATTACTAAAAGATGACAACACATATTAATCACACCAGCTTGAGTTAGCAATTCATTAACCGCACTACAATATCTTCAACAATATGTCCCTACCAAATATTAAATCACCCTTAAGATCCATTTCTATCAATGTTGTAAGTACTTATTAAGATCATTGTCTAATTGTTGGTGGAAGACACCCTCAATTCTTACACCTATATATATATATATAATTCAAATTACTCATCACACTAATTGTAACCATCCATATTCAGAGACCTAATCAAGGACCTTTCTGGGTCACGTATGTTATTTTTCATAATGGTAGGATGCACGATGGGCCATTGATGATGTATATATCAAGGTCATGTCTTAATGCTGATACACATAGAGGAAACCAAATATTAGAAGGCATGTGATCTTGATAAGTGACATGGTAGCAAAATCTTTCGTATTCATAGACCTAATGGAACTTGTGGGGTTCATTACACCTTAATATAAGTCCAAAATATCCCTCTCCATATACTTAGTCATGTCTTTTTCCAATGAGTGATTGATTTAACAGATACATGTTTAATTTAGATGAAGATCTAAGTTCAATGTTTTTACTTATGAAGAAAAATTAAACCTCTATTCTGAGAGTTAGCCTTAATTACTAGACATAAATAATGGTTTTTTTTGTTTTCCTCACATATATTATTATAAATCAGCAACAATTGGTTGCGATATGAAGATAGCAGGTAATGAATGTGCATATTTGCGTATTATATGAATTATTTGATAACAATAAATTGTGAGTTAGGAAGGTTCACTTTCATAGATGATGGGTTTAATGGGAGAACACAAACTGTTTATATCACTTTTTTAAGCAACTTTTATTAGCCACCAATTATAAATTGACACGTTAATTAAAGTTGCACTATAATAACTAACCAAAAGTTAACAAAACATAAATGTGAGTTTGTAATTGGTGACATATAAAAGTAATATAGAAAAGTGTCATAGACAATTTGTGCTCATTATGGGATAGGTACGGTGATATGAGATTCCCTTTCCTAGTGGAAATCTCCAAGACCTCAAATTGAGTGTATAAAGTAGCTTAGATGAAGTGATGATGATTTTCATGGATCATGTGCTAGAGAAAAGGTTAATCACAAATTGAAGTAGGCTATTCATATTTTGTCAAATATTTTTTTATAAAAAATACTATATGAAATTAAAGTGTCAACCGTAAGTATATATACTTCTGTCTTTGATTGCTTGACTCTTGTATAAAATATTATAGTCAGGCTCTAACAATTTAGAATTTTAAAATATTCAATATTGGATGAGATTGTGACACATTTTAAAAACTTATTTTTAACGAATATAATTTGAAGTTATTTTCAATAAAAAAATTCTCATTCTCTTCATTTTTTCTATATTGAACTCTCCAATTATAGAGACAAGCACAACTCCAATACTTATGCCTTCAATTTAATTATTATATAATATGACAATATTTTTCTGTGATTACTAAATATACCTTAATTTTAGCTTATCAACTATATAGTTTAACAAAATATAATATCTAAATACCAACATAGTAATACACTCATTTACATTTATGAAGAGAGAATTGTTGTGTAAAACAAGACCAAAAGTAAAATAAAAGGACAATTATATACTTCTATTTATAATTATAATGACATTTTTACCCTTAAAATTAAGTATACAAATAGTATTTTCCTTTCCATTAATGGAGAAGATCTCTACTCTACTACAAGATTTAAAGGTTTGATCCTCAATGTTAATAAGTAATATTAAATTCGTATAATAAAAAAGATATTGTTTATTATTAGTATTTCAACTTTATTATATATGAAATGGTAAAAAATTAGTTCATAAATAAAGAATTTAGTTAAATTATAACTGAGTAAAATTTAAAACCAAATCGAGAGAGCATACAAAACCTATTAGGAGCCATCCATAGTACACACCATAATTAAGAGGAATTCACTTACTCTTCACTTACTTCATATCATGATTATTCATTTTCGGGAATTTCAATGGTTTAAATTAGTGAATACATTTAAATTATTGGATTTTTCAAGATTGGATGACTAAGATGAAAAATATGTATTTTTCACTTACTCTTGGAATAGGTGGATCCCTCCCCTGATAATTAATGTAGTGTTTTTTCAACTAGATCAACGGCCTTAAATAATATTGGAACATAGTCAAGTTCATTGCCATGTGGCTAGATACCGATATGGGGTCATCTTTTGGAATTTCTTGCATTTAGGATAAAAAATCAACTCTAACATTTATTTGAAACTCAGGCTCACAACTCATTAATCAATCGCATTAAACTTAAATTAAAAACTCACATTGATAAACAAATAAATTGAACAGGTGGAAAATACAAGTCTAACAGGTTGAGCTTATTATGAATTAATTTGATTATATATACACTAATTCAATGGTTGGCAAACTAAAACTAAGCTCAATTCAAACTTTCTTTTATAAGCAAATTGATTCACTAAAAAGGCACAAGCCAACCCAAATAAAGAAAAAAAAAACACAATCAAGAGCCATTATTGCTAATGATATGGAAAATGCAAGTATTTGGAATGTGAGGTCCAGATTACTTTAAATGTTATAAAAAATGTTTTAATTGAAAATAATTCAAATATGCAACGTCAAATTTTTTTTAAATATCATATGTCGTCATCTCTAGCTATACTGGACCATCGAGTACAGTAGAGGATCCATATTGGAAATCAACCACATCATAACAAAGACAAAATCATTTCTCAAAATCTCAATTCAAACTGTACCCTACTTAACTGAAATTTAAAATGAAGTTTAACTTTTCCTAATAGAGTGAGTGTGGATAGTGTTGAATGATTTGCATGCAAGTTGCATCCCATTATTATGAGTTTCATACCTTTATATATACATACTCTCCTTATTTCTTTCCTTCATTCTTAAGCGTTCTAATCTCCCTCTCATTACTACTCTCTTTCTCTTTTCTCTCTTTCATTCTATCAACAAAACCCATCCATCAATTACTCTCTTCACCTTCCCCTTCCTCCATTTCCTATTCCCCTTTCTTCATCTCCCTAACCATACCTTACTTCACCTTTCATTGCGGCATTTTAATATATTCCAACTATTTCTATCCATTCTCCAATATATATATATTCATCTTACTTAACATGCATCGTAGATTGCAGAAGAAGTCACCTAAAGAGGACAGCTTTTTAAACCCCTCTTTCTCTTCCACTCTACTCCACAATATTTACGCTTCCATCCACCAATCTGAGACAAAGAGCGGTGAAATTAAGTTCTACACAGATATCACAACAACAACAACATCAACAAATAAACATAACAGAAGCAACGTAAGATACAATAACAAAAGTATTGTGGAGGAAGAACAATGTCAAGGAAAAGACAAAAAAGTTGGAACACAACAACCATGTCTTGTTCCAAAACATCATCATCATGACCAACATGTTCTTTTCTTCAGTTCTACTTCGATTTCCTCAGACTCCAGTTCTGGAGGATTCTCTTCCTCTGACACAGAGTCCATTATGTCACGTGCCTCGTGTTTCGCACCACCAAAGCCAAAGCCTGTTGTGAACAAGAATAGGAACAATGAGAAACAAGCAGCACCAACACGCACTTTCGATGGTTTTTATCACAAATCCAAAACAGAAGGCATTGAGGTTCATGATGATGAGAAAGCGTTGTTCAAGTCCAAACTGAGAGCACTCAAGATTTACAACAATCTCAAGAAAGTAAAGCAACCAATTTCACCAGGTGGAAAGTTAACCAGTTTTCTTAACTCCCTTTTTGCAAATGCTAAGAGAAGTAAGAGTAAGAGTAGTAGCTGTAGAAATAGCTACTGTGAAGAAGAGGAAGATATGAAGAGTGAGATAAAATTAAAATCCAAGTCTTTTTCAACTTGTTCTTCTGCTTCTTCATTTTCAAGGTCTTGTTTAAGCAAGACTTCTTCTGAGAGGGAAAAGATATTCAATGGGGATAAGAGAAAGGTGCGTTTTTACCCAGTGAGTGTGATCGTGGACGAAGAGAATCGAGCTTGTGGCCATAAATATTTGTATAATGAAGAAGAGAAGGTTAAGTTACCAGTCTTGGAGAAGAGTAGGGTTATGGAAAATGATTTAGTTTTGAAGGATTTGCCTATAAGGATAAATAATGCTAACAACAATCATCAAGGTTTTAAATTGCAGTCCACAATTGTGAACGAGAATAACAAAGAAGATGAAGATGATGATGCAGCAAGTTATACAAGTTCGGATCTTTTTGAGCTTGATCATAACTCTATGTTGGGAAATGGAATGCATTGTGAGGAGCTTCCGGTGTATGAGACTACTCATGTTAGTACAAATCGAGCCATTGCTAAAGGCTTCATATAATTTAGTATTGTTCAATAGAAGCACATGTCATGCATACACGTATATATTATTTTTGTTGTTTGTAGTGATTTTCACATGCATATATGGATTAAATAAAATAGTTTGGGTGCATGCACAAAATAAATAAAACTACTTAATCAATTACTTGTGTGATTTTAATTCTATGAGTACTGAAACTGTGAATTATTCTAAAACAAAATGTAAAGAATTGAGTTGCTTTCTAAGCTGGATTTGCCAAGCCAATAGATACTTTTGTGGTTCTGTCAATACTGTACAAAACCAAATTCATCTAAAGTGAGTCTTGGTGTTTTTATTTTATGAGGGGAGGGGATGATTTCACTACTACTTGGACACTTGACATAAACGTAGTATATATATATATATGACATGCAGATGTGAAAGAGAAAAACTTAAATATTAATATGGTTTTCCATACTTTTTTAAATGTATTTTAAGAAAATGACATGTATCTATGTTTCTTAGTCTAGATATGTAGCTATCAGTGAATATGCTATTGTTTTTCAATGAGTATGTATATAAAGAAAGTTATAAAAGTGAATAATATATAGGGTACTGAACATTAAAGAAAGAAGTGTGTGAGTAATGCTTTGATCACGATGTAAAGAGGAATGGAAGAAAAAAGAAAGAGGGCATGGAAAAATGAGAGATTCGAAATTGTAATCACAAGTAAAATGAGAGGATTGTGATGGTAAAGGTAAAGGCTCATGGGAATAGAGAAAGTGAAGATTAAAGCATTTGCTTTTCTCTCTTTATGAAAGCTCCTATGAAATTAATCTAAAGTAACAAGTTTATGAGTAAATATGTATCAATTTCACAAACAACTCTAGATAGTCCTATGATCTCTGGAATTACAAGGACCAACATGAAATTGGGGGTAAAAAGTTGTAGTGATAACATTACAAATAAAGAGACAAACCAAGGAATAATTAGTCTTTTATAATAATTTAGGCTTGTAAGAGGGAGTAGTGATCAAGTAGTCAAACAAGACTCATTACATAATCCAGGATTAATAAACTCAATAGCATATATATCTATTTGGTTGGATTTAATATGTATTCACTTACTGATTAGTTAAACTGTTAACACATTATTCATTATTCATATGATAATCATCATTAGTTTTTAAATAAAAATAATATAAATGAATGGTGTATAATATACGGTAAATGTAAAAAATTTACACTACAATCCATATATGTTAAACTCTTATTAATTTGAAAATAACATATTTAATTTTAAATAATTATAAAAAAGTCCGAGAAGAATAGACGTTGCAACAAAAATAGGAAGAAAAGGTTGGAATGGCTAGTTGTTGTGGTCCACACTAGAACTGGTACACTTTAGCTTTATGTTATCTAAAGACACAAAGTCAAGAAGATTGGCGATCCCAAGGTGAGTTTCTAATAGTAATTATTTTGAAAATGATATATGTGTTATTGGAGATTGTTTGGTTTTTAAAGGGAGTCATATATTTTATTACTTCTCCTTATAACTCCACATCTTACTTCTCTTTGTTCACAAAAGTAAAACATAAATTAAATTTATATTTTCTCCCTAATAGGAAATAAGGAGTACACATTTTGTGATAAAATATGTGATCCCAAATTATTGTATATGGGAAATTATATACTCTTGTATATTGACAAAAAAGAAATTATGCTACATGCTTAATGTTTTTTTCGAACTCCTAAGTTAAATTGACAAAAACAAGTGACCACTATATATCTATGCTACTTGCTTTATGTTTTTTCGAACTATCCATTGTATGTTTTTGCATTTTATCCTAATTCCCCCAAATTTTCAAAGGGTTGCATATTATAATATTTTTAAAAGTATGATTCTTACACCTACCCTTTCATGTTAATAAAGCGTACATATTGAGTACCAACAAAGTTGATGCTTGGTAAAAGAGGTGTAACATTACAATTTGGCTGATGTTACAATTATGCAAAGGTAATGTGTTATTTATGACTACCCACTAGGGTGAGTGTGGGCTGGGTTGGGACCGGTTAAGGCTTGTCCTTACCTGACCCTAAATGTTGTTCGAGTAATTTTTTGAACCCGGACCTGACCCTAGACCCGATTAAATATAACTTATACTCATTTTACATAAAGTCTTCTAGATATTATTTATTATTGTGAATATGTAATTTGACATATAAAATAATATATGTGTATATATATTATTAAACATGTATATATGATGAAAAATTAGAGAATCAATGATATTTCAACAAAAAAGTATCATTATTATGTATATATTTGAACAGAGACACATACAAACATTATGAGAAAATGAAAATGGGACAGGTCGGGACGAGTCCTGTTTGGTCCCTACCCAGCCCTAAATATTGATTGGGTCTAATTTTTGAACTCGAACCCGACCTAGACTCGATGAGACCCGACTCTTTTTAGGCCCGACCACGATCGGACCATACCGGGTAAGTGGGTAAGGCCGGGTCCTGCTCACCCCTACTACCCACATTCTTATTTAATGTTTCACTTATAAATAAATATTACAGGACATAAATGACAACCTGAATCAAGCTACAATCTATTCCACTCATTTCTACTACTTCCTTACAAAAAGGAAAAGGCCAAAATAAATTTTGTTAAAAATTCTGCTGCACTGTTTGAGAGTTAAGAGATGGGTATCACATCCCCAACAATATTTCATCTCTATTTCAGGCTAATAAAATCTTGACATATAAATAGAAGAAATATTTTAAAAATAAAACATAACAAAAAGAAATATTATAATTAATTTAGAACATGAAATGAGACAACATTCGAACCATATGACCTCTAACCAGAGTTAAACACCTTAGTTCCCAACCAGGCTTCAAAGTGACCAGTAACAGATGATAACCTTATCTCCTGTAAGCAACCAACACTTGCCACATCATCAGAAAATCTCCACTTCCAACCTCATATACTATTTTCCACACATTCCTTCAAATCCCCTATCTAACCCTCAAGCCAAGAAAGGTGAAGAAAAGTGATTACACAAAAAAATGGCTTCTGCTTCTTCTTTCATGACTCTACCACTAACCTTTGCTACACAAAACAAACTGAACCCTCCAACCTCTGCACCCTTTTTGAGGCCACTACCAAAGAGGACAGTGGTTAAAAAGTCACAGTTGAATTCCAAGGTACGTGGAATTCAAGCTTCTTTGAAGGAAAAATCAGTATCAGGTCTTACAGCAGCTGCAGTAACAGCTTCTCTGGTGATACCTGAGATGGCTCAGGCAGCAGGAAATGATTTCTCACCATCTCTCCAAAACTTTTTGCTCAGTATTGCAGCTGGTGGAGTTGTCCTAGCAGCAATATTTGGTGCAGTTATAGGAGTTTCCAACTTTGATCCTGTCAAAAGAGCTTAAACTCTGTGTGTTTTGTTGTTTAGATCTTAATTTCATGTGTTTTTTCACTTTTTGTTTCTTTAGTTTATGCAATGTTTCCGCTATGTTTATTGAGTTCAATATAGTTTTTAATCTTCTGTTCACCTTATACTTAATTTCATTAGGGTAAGGGTGGCATGAGGATGATAATTGTTCACCTACAAAAATTATTTTTAATCTTTTGTAGTCAAATTAAATTTCTAGAACCAAGTCCATGAAACAATCACAAATTGTTGATTGAATTAGTCGTTTATATTGTTGAGCTTCCAAACCTTCAATTTCATAGTCTTTGTTTTTCTATACAGAAAATTCTCACACACTATTGCACTGTGCAAATTAAAACATGCATCATATGACATGTATTACGAAAACTGAACTTGCCCTCAGATTAACTTAATTCAAAGTAAAATGTATGCAAGAATTTCCCTCAATCTCTATATGGCTTGAAGTTGAGTCCTTAGAGATGATGATGAGACACACCATGTCCAGGAATAAATCTAGCATTATCTTCCGTGTACACATGAGTTTCATTCTGAAGCCTGCACCATTCATGATATCTACTAATGTCAAAATCTGATCAAGTGAGCATTGTTCATATTCACATATTACAATTGTTCATTGAATAGAGTCTAAATTGCCTATTTTGTAATGTCAAAAAAATAGTGTATCTATCCATATCCATATCCGTGTAAAGATTTATACATATTTAGTACATCATTCAACATTGAAAATTAACGTTGGATGATGAACTATCGGTGTATTCATTTTTTTACTCTAAAATTGATGGTTTACTTAAATCATATCATGTAATATACTTACGATAGGGAGACAATCTTATTCATGATGGAAGATGAGTGAAACCAGGCACCATTTAAATAGAGTAATTCATCATTCATTCTTGTTCCAATTCTTTTGTCCATTTCCTCAGAGGTAATGGATAGTGGTTGGTCTGAAGCCTGGATTCAAAACATAGAAAAATCATGTAAAAAAAATATAAATAAAAAAAAACTAAGCAGTAAAATAAATCTTTGCATCTTTCTTTTTCCTTACCATAACCCATCCCCATGTATCTGCAAAAGATGGTACATGAGTTGAGTATACCATCACATCTGCCTCAAAAAAAACATGCACACATAAGAAAACATATATCTAAGTTAAACATAAACACAGACAAAATCCTAGTGTACTACTGTTAAGGAAGTGTCCACCTTTTATTTTATGAAGTTATATAATTAACTATATACAAGTATATTTTCTGGTTTACTATTAATGTTTAACTTTATTATACAAATAATGGGTCTAAAAATTAAATCCTAGAACTAAAGGCTTGGATAGTCTTACATTTGAAGACCTGTTTGATTGTGTTGTATATAGAAGTGAAGACTTCCTTGTGTGTGAAGATACCTGCTGGTCCAGCCTGCATAAAATACAATATTTGATTTTTGAACTTTATTGTAGTATTGAGATAAATAAAGGGTGTTCAATGTTCTTAATAATGTACCTGGGTCACAAAAATTCCATTGTCATTGAGCTTGGGCTTCAGGATTTTCTCATAGAAGGATTTGGTGTAGAGTTGATAGCAAGGCCCATCTTCAAGTGGGTCTGCCAAATCTCCAACAATGATATCAAACTTGTCCTTTTTCTTCTCTAATTCAGCTCTTCAAAGCAATATTCATGTTGAAAATTTAGCTTCATTGTTAGGACACCTTAGTATAAATCACCAAAATTCATAGAGAATATTGCTTTCAAGGTTTCTTTATTTAAAGAAAATGACATCTTTGGAAGTTAATGATTGGTATTTTGGTTGACAGTGAAAGCTTTTTGATAAAGTGAACATTGATAATTGATTGTCCCAGAGAGATGACAAAAAACAAACCAAAAAAAAGTGGAGAGAGACAGAGCTAATTGTCATATTTAATCCTTAAAACTTTAACTTCAAATACATGAAAGCTAAAATGGCAAAATCATAAAGAAAGAAAGCTACTTACTTGGCATCATTGATGACAAGTTCCAGTTTCTTATGAGAAAATGCCTCTCTGTTTACAACCAAGTGTTTTTGGCAGAAACTTACAACCTCCTGCATTAATTAGTTTGAGTATCTTCAATTATGTATAAATCTTACAAATAAGATGTTTATGGATTATGAGTTAGTATGATCACACTACCAAGTTGTAAAAAATGATAACAAGTTGTAAAGTGAGTAAATATATATGTGTAAAATTTAGAAAAAAGTGAGAATCTATTTACTTTGAGATTATTAAAAAGTTAAGATTTTAATGAATTTAGATTAAGTGAACCATGAATAAACCCTGACTTATTTACTTCACAAATTTATCCACTTCAGAGAAACTATTTCTGTCAAAGCATATATATAACATTTTTTGTAGTTGAGAATCTATATTAAGATGTAGGAAGAACCTGGTCAATATCACACATGACAACTCTGTCTATTGACTTGTGTTTGAGGGCTTCCCTGGCACTTGAACCTTCACCTCCTCCCATTATAAACACTGTTTTGGGACTGTCACAATCACCAAAACATGTCTCTTCATATTACTCATACTCAATTAAGTATACAAACAACCATACATACTCATATGTTACATATATATTTCCAATCTTGCAATTAAATTATCATGGGTATATTAGAATATTATAGATACCAATCAGTACGATTCTTGATAATAGAATAGTGTGAATTTATAGATACTAATATGTATTTCATCCATTATATGAGTATTTTAGATTTAACAAGACAAATAAAAATAAGGACATTGTATAATGAAATTCAAAGAGAAGTTAATAGTGTATTTCATATATTTGGTAGTGATAGATATTGCATGTAAAATTCCACAAAGTATTGCATAGGTAAAAAAATAGCAATAGTGAATATATGTGTGTATATATAAACTGTAATAATATAGTACTTTCCTTGCCATAGACAATATAACATAATAATGTTTATATTTCTTCTATAGAAGTCACAAAAAGTATTGAAACTTACTTGGGGTGATATAAAAGAGAGGGATGAATCAAACATTCATGATAAATGAACTCATCTGTTTCAGCACTCTGCATCTTTCCATCAATCACCAATGCCTAAAATATATATATGCAACATAAAATCACGTACATAACAACTATATATTAGTCAAAGCTTTAATTTCTCCTCCTTCTATAGAACTAAAGGAAGCACACAACATTCAGTGCATACCTTTCCAAAACGCTTTGTATCTAACAAAGCTATCTCCTGGTACTCGCTAATTCCTTTATGGAGCACACTGTTAATAGTTATAGAAGAAAAAAAAGAAGTTAATTGCTGTAAACAACAAATTTTAAGGAAAAAAGGGCAAATGACAAACCTGTTGAGTTTATAAGACCATTTGAGATCATCATCGATGATTTCCTCGTACCAGGAAGGATCATGGTTGTGATCATTGCATTGGTTTTGTTGAGTTTCATGAAAGAACTTCGAGAACCCATTGACGTAGAAAATCTCTGGAGCCTCACCCATGTTTGGAAGAAACAAAGAGTTGATACAAATATGTGAGATAATAAGGGTTCAATGCAATGGCAATGTTGTGATGGGATTGTGGGGTGTGCCAATAGCTTTTTATAGCTACTCCATCGTGAAATGAATGAAATGTTTGATGCACTTTTTTATTAGTACAAGATTTCTGCAAAAAAATGTTTCAAAATGTAAAGGAAATCAGAAAATTGGATTCCCATTTTTAAAGGAGTAAGGATTTTCTTTATTAACGGAGAGACCACTATTATTTTTAACATAATTATCTTTTCATTTTTCTTTTAACATTGTTTTACACATCATCTATCGCAAGAGCATGTTACTCATTTTGAATTAGGTGAGAATGTGATTCTCATCACAGTGTCTAAATTTTAGTATAAAATGAAGTTCCCCCTCTTATTTCTTTTGTCAACACTATTTTTTGGAAAAATTTAGGGTTGGTATTTCTTGAAACTTATTCATGCAAAATTATAATTATTGGTATGAAAATGAAAAACATTATATCCTCATATAAAATTAATTTACAATCCTTCTATACAATAAAAATGATATATGTGACAAGACTAGAGTAAATGATTTAATATATATTACCTACCGTTAATCTAAAGAAAGTAACATAATTGAAATTGAAACATTTATAAAGAAATGTACTAAGAATATAAATGTTATAGCGTGACCCACTGGCATGCGGTATTATGGATGACACAAGCAAATGCAATTATTATGTTACCGACAACCTTATCACATTGTCACGTTAATGTATCCTCCAAATACTTCATTTGGACCTACCATAAAATCCAACTTTCCCAATATTCTTTAGATAGAGGTATAAAAGTTTTATATATTGTTATTTAAAAAAAAAGTAACATAATTAAGTGATAGATAATATATTGTGCATAAATATTTATAGTAAGAGGGTAGATAAGTGGATTAAAAAATAATAATTAATACCAAGGGAAATAGTACTAGTAAGAGAGGCGGACAAAATTATTTTCATATTCTCATGTTTACTATTTAGAATCTAAATAAAACTGAAAACTGTTATTTATTTTTTTGCATTGAAATTTAAATAAATTGAGAATATTATTAATCTTCTAATAATTAATAAACATAATCATGGCAGAGACATTGTAGAAATTTTTTATGATATATTTTTATAATAAACTTTCTATTCAATATTTAATATTTTCATCCTAATATTTGTCCACAATAAAAGTTTTGATTATTTGGTAATTGGTATAGAAGTTTTTATAATATACTTTATATTTACTATGTAGCATTTATTCTTATTTTGTTTTATTTGTCTTTTGTTCTATAAACAGTATATTTTTAAATTTTAAAAAGTACAAGAAAGTGAAATTGTAATGTTATAGTAGTATATTTTAAAAAATCAAGAAAAATAAATATTCTCCTTTGTCTTCATAGTTTATTTAAAAAATTATTCTAATAAGAATTAGAGATTTGATATCATGAATGGTGTCCATAGCGTGGGCAAAAACAAATGACTCCAATCCACAAAGAAAGCATGTTACTATTCTTGTGAAGGAAGTTTGCACATTAAATTCCATTTCCTTTAGGTCATAAATATGAGACATGGCCCTTCAAAGAGCCGAAGCTTCAAACGTGTCTTTATTTGCAATCCACATGATGAAAATCTTACTCCAAAGAAACCCTTAAAATGATCAAAATTAACTTATATAACTGGGGACCACTGGCTCCCAAACATTATGATACTTGTTTGGGTGTACTTTCTGAATAAAACTTGTTTTTTTAGAAAATAAATCTTTTAGTTTGATATTAAAATGTTCATAGAAGGTTTAGATAAGAAATAGTAATATTTTTGACTTCTTAATGTGACATAAGGAAAGACATGGTTAAAAAGGTTGATATTATCCATCCATTATTTAGGTAAAGAATTACTAAATTGTATTCCTGAACTTCCAACATTATGATTAAAAAGTTACAAAAAACGGTGTACAATATGTGACTAATTCAATAATGTCTTCTCCTTCAAGTTCTTCACTATTCTAGCTATGATTAAATTAGGTACATTGCAAGAGAGAGAGAAATATTATAGCTTTAAGTTTTATATGTACAAATATTTACACTAACAATAGATAGATATTAAACTTCTATTATAAATTGTTTTCATGTTCAATTTTATGTACTACCAAGTATTCTTGAACAAGTGTGGCACCAATAAACCCTTGAACTTTTTATCATCGAGAAAATCTAGCAGGATTTTACACTATTAGGCCAATATATAGAATAATAATAAAAAATTATATTGGTTTACAATATGCCTAATTTAATCACCAAGATTGTGTTCTTCTCCTTCAAATTCTTCCTTATTCTTCTGCCTTTGATTCTCTGCACAACTTCCCATAGAATTGCCTCAAAAAGATTTATCTTCAATTTTATGTGTATTCTGAAAGACTCTAAAGTTTCTTTCTTGACACAAATGATGATATACACAAGATGCAATATAGCAGAAAGCACTCCCAAGTCCCAATTCTTCTTCAACAATATGACTTAATTAAAAGGACGAATTTATATTTTTTTAATACATTTTTTAAATGAATTAATTGAGGAATGTGCAACCTATTTAAGAAAACACCAAATTGCAATAAAAATTATTTGAAGTACTAAATCATGTAAATATGCTTTAAAATGTGGAATTGGCAAGCTGGTGGTGTTGGGGGTTGGCATTTTGAAGTGTGGGACAACACTTGTGGGAGGTTGGAATTGGCATTAGCTAATTCTCTATAAGAAATTATTACATGATACATCACCAATGATTTTAATTAAATTCCTATAGTCTATGATGCATTAACTACAATTAAATGAATTTATTTCAAATCTAACATATAATCAGAATCTTTAGTGCTGATCATCTAATGAATTTTTTGGAAAGTTGGATACAATTTATTATTATTTATTATTCATAAGTGTGAGACACCACCCATTAAGTAGTTTATAGTTCTTAGGGTCTTGTGAAACAAATGGAGATCACATGTTTTATTAGTTTCAATCCAATCAAAAAATTGTAACTAATTAAGAAAAAATTCATTACAATAGAAAATAGTTTATTTTTATTATTTGGTAGAATATAATTAACTTAGAATATAAGGACATAGATTTTTTGGGACATGTATTCGTGTTGAATCACATCTTTGATAATACCACCCATAATGTATTTCTTTGTGTGTATGGATAGTGGGGTGTCTTACTATATATGTGAATCCCCCAATCCACTCATGAATCCGTTTCCAACCCAAAAGCTCCTCATTCTTGATAAAAAAAGATAACTTATTTATTGACGTTTTCTAAATAGTTTATTTTAATAAATATGTTTATAAAATAAACCAATTGATATAATTTAATATTTATAAGATAGAAGCTTGTATTATTTTATGCTTCTTAATTAATTTATCACATAATCTTATCAACCAATTTTGATTTAATTAGGTTGATTACTAGCTTTGCAATTTTATTTTAGGACTTGTAATTTTTCAATTTCCTTATTAGTCAATTGTGCCAAATATAACCATATAATCATCTTTATTTCACACTTGATATTTAAATAAGAAGGGTGAAATCATGAACACAATGATCTAGTGTTGTAAGGTTCCGCTATATCTTCATGACGATCAAAATGTGAATAATTCAATTCATGATAACAATACTTATTGGAAATGATAGTCACATATTCCGAAAAGGATTAATTTCTTACCCAAAAAAATGAAGAGAGCCAATTCCAATTGTAATGAATAATGTAGGATATGATAACAAAGGTTGAACATTGAATGTATCATGTGTGGGGCAATAGATTGAAGGAGTGCATAGTGGTTGAGTTGAGCGTGGGTTAACTCCACTATGGATTTTGTGGAGATTCCACTTTTTAAATTTGCATGTCCTTGTGAGCATTCCCTCACTTATTATGTAGTGTCCTTAGCATTGTTCATGATGTGCAGCAACTCAGAAAAAATAAATAAATAAATTTATTTACCACATGCATGTACTTGAAAGGAAGTATGTATCTCCAAATATGTCTCAATTCCCTATCCAAATACATTACATTTTAATAATTAATATAAACATGTTTTTTTTATTTACGCTGCAATTTTTAATTGGCTGAAATAGTAAATTAGGATAGACTTGAAGATAGAAGATCTTTTCAAACAATCCAATGATGATTATAAGTGAGTCACTTATTTTTGTTAGTGGTCCAGATATTGGGATTGTTAATTATGTCAGTATTTCAAGCTTGAAGAATCTCTGGATCGGGTACACGTTTTTTGGAAATAGTGATGAAAAGGATGGTATTGTGGAATCAATAGTGAACATTATATTCTTCTAGCGGTGACAGCAACAATATATTGGTTGTGATGAGTTTAATTTATAAAAGACAATAAAGTGAAAAGCAGGCAAGGTAGCTTAGTTGAGATTAATTTATAAAAGTGATAACTAAAAAAGTGTAAGTGTTAAATATATTGAGAATATAAAAAAAAAATTCCATAGCTAGCATAAATAAGTGCGGGGTGAAAATAGAAGAGATAGTTCGACATGGGCTTACAAGTTACAACATAGTTTATATTCAACCTTATTAAATCTGATCTATAATATGACATCCCATTTACTTTAATAAGATAATTCATATGATTTTGTATTATGCTTTATTATTAAAAGATTAACTTATGATCTTTTTCTTGTATTAGGTTAACCGTTCTTGATTTTAATGCATTTTGCTTAGCAAAAAAAGATAAGTCATGTGCCATTCAAAGAGCATTTAACAAAGAGCATTTAAGCATGACATGTATATGGATCTATTTAAAGAAAGATATTATTACACATATCTTTAATAAAAATTATATATTACAATTTATTTAGAACTTACATTTTTGTATCGATAATAGTTTAATGACTTATTTAAAGGCAACTTAATGGTTTGTTCATGAATAGAAACACATTGGTCTAATTACTTTTGAAGTTTTGGCGGAATTGTAGACTTTCAAATAAGTTTGTAGGCTAAGTAAAAATTGAAATAGAGTAGGCCATACCCCAAAATTTCGACTTATCAAATGCTAATAAGTTAGACTTTGAGCTTAAATTTAAGACATAAGTCAACATGTTTGTATCAAAATATTTATAACAAAGGAAGAAATTATATAAACCATTCTATCATTTTTGTAACTACATAAATAAGTAAAATCACATTTTTTTTTATATACATACATTACACTAACTATATTTCTAAGGAGATATTGTTTAAATGATTCTTATACTATAGTGTAACGAAAAAAAATAATGAAAATGTATTGACTCATATATTATTTGAAGTTTTCTCTCTAATATACCATGTTTTGTTTAATTTAATTACATTTATCACAATTTTTTGTTTAAAGAATTATATTTCTCTCTCATAGATGGGTAATGAGGGTAATTTATATAAATTAGGGAGTTTGTGTAGATGTAGGGTAGAGATGAATAGTTTATATAATTTTACTAAAATTCAATGGATATAAGTGTAATTTTCTCTTTATACTATCATGGAACTCATTTGAGTTTTTTTCTATGCACATAATTCCAACATTAGAATTTACTAAAGGAGATTAGAGTTATATCATTTAAATTAATTATCAACCGATAATTACTAAGGATTTGATCCTGAGTAGATATGTTGATGTACATAGAAAAATCTGATTATTTAATTAAAAACCAGTTTTGTTATCATCTTTTACTAGTACAAAAATCTGAGTTACACGGACAAGAATAAACAAAAATGGATCTGTCTCTTATTATATAACCTATAGTACTACACAGATGGATGAGATAGACTGAAAAATGTTTAATGAATATGACATTTGTTGTGTTGTCAAACTAGATAAGAATTTGCTACACCTTGCTTTCCCCTTCATATAAGATATTGTAGCTATGAGAATTGAAATATCACTATCATCCCTTTTAATTTTGTTTTCTTTTTATCATGGATAGGATATTTATCCATGAAAATCAAAATTGGCTTTCCATAAAGACTTGGATCAAGTGCTTTATGTCAACTATATACAGTGTAAAGGTTTCCTAGGATACCAATTAATCAACTATATTTGGTTCCAATTGGTTACAAGTCACAACTACTAATAGATATTAAGTAACCAAAGCCAAAGAATGTGGCCTTTCATGACATGGACCATCACATATTTAATTTCTTTTTTTTCATTGGTTTTATATAGTGCCGCCCAGCCGAATATTGCAATTAATAAACTATCCAAATTAGTTATAGTGGCAGTTATAAGCGTGCTTGGACATACAAAAGGAATTTCCAAAAAAATATTTATGATTAGTTGAGAATTGACATTGAATATGAACAAGGAATCCCAACTAACAATGCATCTTAAACAAGTAACCACTTTATTTATATAATTGAAAAACTAAAGTGAATACAAACATGAATGTGAAACATTAACAATGTTTTTAATTTGTTTATGCATTTTGCATTTGATTATATAGTTGGCTACTTATGGCGTCCAATAACTTAATAATAATCAGCTCTTAAGTTTAATGTCTTAAACATATCATCTGCTTATTAATTATACGACGTATGTTAGCTCAAACCTCATTGGAATGGACATATACTTAGTAATCATATGTCATATCAATTGAAGACCTAAGAGACATTCCAGTGGAGATGAGTTCATTTAGCTATTAATGTCACACCCATTAGTGAACCACATGACACTATGTTGACTATACTCCATGCAAGGAAAATTTCAATTGCATTAGTACACCATCACCATGATTATATTCTCTTCTGCTACATATATATAGGCTTAAGTAGTTGCTCCATGACACCAAATTTTATCGGGTCCTTCTAATGCCTCTCAGAAGATAAATACACATCAAAATTCAACTCTCACCCATATCAGTTAGAACATTTATTTGATCTTGCTAATCTAAAGCTGGGTGCATCATGAATGAGTATATGTATACAATAGGCACATAAGACATATCCTCCTATGTAACACTCACATCATTTCATAATAGGCACCCCTACCTCTATTCATGTATAACAATCATCTATGCCCTTTTATCTAAACAAAGTCCTACAAGTATTTTTCCTTACTCACTCTAGCGATGATGGAAATTAATTATATCTTCTAAATTTTAACGTGAACTCGTTTTGAAGTGTACAAACCTTACCCTGTGATTTTCATTGTTTTGGAAAATTAATTAGACCACATTGAACCGTATTCATATTAATTAATCATTGAATCGTTACCAAAATTTAAAATCATCCATTATACTAACTTTGTTGACCACCTAGAGTGACATTTGAACACGAGATTTATTTTTCTCTATCCAAATTTAATGGTATGAACTTGCAACTAAAAATACATCACATGCAGAAGTTACTTGCTTAATAAGCTAGAATAAAAAAGCAGGAGCTAGAAGAAGTTTATCAATACAAGTAGCAAAGAAAGGTAAAGACTAAAGAGTATGAAACTTTATGTATTCATCATACAATGGAAGTAAAAATGAAACAAAATCTACATGTTTCTATCCTATAACGTATGTATACATGTCTTCACAAATCACTTGACCTACAATTACAATTAATAAATTAATGCTGTTGCAAGCTCATCCATCTTGAAAGCTCTAGAAATCCCATGGACTACAAATTTCTCAGAAGTGAACATATCAGGCACCACAATCTCCACACCACTAATCATAATCCCTGACATGAAATCTAGAACCCCATCAATTTCAAGATTATTATCAGGCATAAGGGTCTTCAACAAAGTCCTAACCGGAAGAGAAGAGAGTTCTTTGTAACTAAACCTTTGAGGCAGAATATGAATCCTCACAGTTCTATCGAGCAATGTTGAAGGGTATGACATTAAATCAAAATCAAGAGGAGCAAAAAGTGTAGCATAACTTAAACTCACCCAATCTTCTTTAATAGCATCAAGAACATAATGCAATGCAATAGAAAAAGAAGTATACCCTTTTGAACTTAGCATCTTCACAACCTCCTCAAGTATTGTTACTGAAGAGTTCTTGTTGTTATTGAAACGATGACACGGTGACGAGTGAATAAAATCCAAAATCCCTTGTGGATGCAAAGAAGAAAAGGGTGCAAGAACACCATGAATGACAACTTGATCATCAAGAAATATATCAGGGTTTGAGATCAACACGTTGTTGATCTCTATTGATCTTTTTCTCGGGTCAAGATCAACTTTGGTGATGGCTACATTCTTTCCACGAAAAAGGGTTGGTATGCAAGTTAATCGTGACATGCTTAAGAGATCTTGCATGGAAAATCTTGACGTAGAAGTATGGTACTGGAGAAGGTTTTTGAGAAGGTAAAGAGGAAGTGTGGTGTTTTTGATGGAAGAGTCAGTGATGGCAAAGAGTGTTGAGTTTTGAGGAGGAAGAAAGAAAGGTGGTGATTGTGACGAAGAGTGGAGAAGTTGAGCCATGAATGTGAAACCAGCTTTTCTGAGAGCATTAGAAGCGTTGACTGAGATGTCATGAGTTATGGAAGGTGGTGAAACTTGTTGGACTGAGTTCTTGGAAGAGGAATGCACCACTGAAGAAATTGCTATGATTCCTAGTGTTACTGATATTACAAAGTACACTGCAAACCAATATGAACAACAGGAATTAGCCATTGAAACTTTGGGAGAAAGATTGTGTCATGTAGAAGAAATGGAAAAAGAAGAAGAGGTTTCTTCTGGAAGAAAAGTGATTCAGTTTCTTCTGAAGTGGTGGAACATATGCATGGGAATTAGAACCGAGATGGATATTTTGGTGAACAAAATGCATTATTTGAACTCTCCTAATCAAAATATAATGGAATATTGCATCCTCTCATAGCATTAGACTATTAGTAATTACATCAATTAATCTCAAAATAATTGATATTTGTATGTGTGTAATATGCACTATATATCTGTTTAAAAAGATTTATATATGATTAGTATATCATCTGATATTTCTTTATATTACTTTTTTGAAGTGGTCAATGATAATTAAATGTGAATGGTAAATGATGTAATATATACTATGAACGCATACATCTTTGTATACTTAAGTATAGCGTGTAGATATTCCCCCAATGGTAAAAAAACATTTTCCTTTCCAAAGGAATTTTTTCTGCATAGCTAAAAGGACACTTAGTATTAATATTAATTATGAGAAATATGAGAGATTTTGAGTGATGAAGGTGTTTTGGATTCATTGGTTGGGGTTAAAATTATCACTTATCTTAAATGCCCTTATTCTAACAAATTTTATCCCAGCCCAACATTAGTTTTGCTTTAGAGGCCCAAATAAATCAGCTCTGGAATCTAACTTCAAACAGGACATATATAATAAAGAGTGTAAATCTATGTACTCATACACGATCAATCTACTACCAACTATTTATTTGTATTTCTTTTAATTAAGAGTGATAGAAACAGAACAACCCAGAGAACAAAAAGAAGGAAGCAATATTCCATACATAAATTTTAGTCTCATTTTCATATTCACATTACATTATAATAGATATAAAAAAGATTACAAAAGCATATTGTTACAATTTATGTGTTACAATTTATGTCGATGCAATGTAATTGATCATATCGTTATTCATTTAACTTATATATCACGTATGTTTTGTAATAATAAAGTAAAAAATGACAAACCGCTACGAGTTATGTAGCGCGTACTAGAATCGGTATTATGTAGCATGTACAAAACAATTGAAGGAGATGTTAATTAGTAAAGAGTTTCCCTTTTTCTAGTAACACGAATATAGCAAAAGACAGTAGCAAAAGTGGCAGTAACAAGACCACCTATGATAACACCTCCACCTGCCACTGACTTGTCTGTGGAATGATGTTTGCCAAACCTTCTAATATTTGGTCCCTCAGCACTTGCTACTTTCTCTTTATGAGACTCTTCCTTTGATGATGTTGAATTTGTAGAGCCATAAGAAACTGAAGGTTCATTTGCAATTTTGTTACTCTTATGAGTATCATCAGACTCATGTAGTAAGGCTTCAAGTACAAAGATCTGAGTAGTCATAATTAGAAGAAAAATCAAAGCAACCTTGCTCATGCTGAACAAAGTTGTGTTATAGAGAAGAGTGAGTAATTGAATATTAAGCAAAGAAAGGTGCAAGTGATATATATAGATAAAAATAGAATGCACATTGGGTGGAGGGGTTTTATAATGAAGGGACATGATCTTTTGTGGTAGGAAATTCATATGGTAATATTATGACATGGGTTCCATCCATGGATAATAAATGGGCTATTACTCAATTGTTTGGTTTAGAGATTGTGAAGAGGTTGTTGGTTGCTTCCAAATTTAATCACTTCCTATTTTTCAAACTTAGATTTCATATAGTTATTTGCTATTATCTCATTTATATAAATAATTGTTATGATTATAAAGGAGATCAATTAATATGAATTTGATTTGGATGATTAAGATTTCAAATTGAATGCACGATTACAAAGAAAATCAATGGTCTATATAGTTTTGGTATATCCAAAGGATATCCATTCAAATATCTTTTAGGATGAGTGATTTTCCCTTTCAATAAGTATCGTTTCCAAAAAATCGAATCCATATATTTTTGGTCTATCTACCTAAAGATCTAGCTGAGTCTTATACCATTAGATCAACACTTTATTAATGATCAATATTAATTGTTATTATCTCATACTAACTATTCTTATCAATTTGATGGAACCTAGATGGGTTGCTTGAGCTTTTCTATGATTGATTCCACCTATTCCTGGGGTTGGAATAAGTGAGAATTTTGAAACTATTTAACCAAATTCCTTAAGAAATCTAAATCCTCTTAATGGTAAAGGAAAAAAGAATGAAAAGGGAAAGAAAAAAAGAGAAGAAGATGGAGAAAAAGTCGATGGAGATGTAAGAACAATATAATCGTTTCATAAATTTCATTCAGCTTGACCCATAAAAATATGGTTATATAAATACTTGTTGACTCCTACAACCGAAATCTCATTTCTTTCATTTGCCGACTAAATCATGTAAACTATAGTCTTAATTAAATTAGGAATTATAATCTCCACACATAATAACAACTGTTCAAGTTATGATTTAATTAGGAATTATGATGTCCATACATATACATAACAATATGTCACTTTTCACAAAAGTTATCTTATATTTTTGTATTAAAATGCTACATATGTTAGTGACTTATAAATATGAGTCCTAGATTAGATTGAAATGACATGTGGAAGTTAATTATCCATATGAAATAGCAACATCTTTGTCAAATTCCAAAACAGTTGGCAATATATATATGTAGCTAGAAATTAGCAGATGGATGGTCAATCAATGCATTGAATTGATCTCCTATCACTTTCATCAATGGTGATAGAGAATTAGATATCATACATTTCTAACTGTTGGGCATAGCTAACTATTGGACCACACTAGATGTGGATCTTTAATCATCATGCCCAATTAGCTTAACTACTCATTAATCATTGGACTACATCATCCCCACCTCGTACTAATGGTATCCAAAGCTTCTTACTTCTATCGTCATCTACTATTCATATTATTGCTTCTAATATAAGTTATACAAATGAATTATGGATGATATACTAATTCTTTTTAAAGATATGACAAAAACTCAAGAAAATTACAAGGTCGAAAGAAGCCAAGGAAATGGAACTCCCCAAAAAGAGAGGAATGGTAAGTAACTAAGATATTATATGGAGGGGCTGAATAGATATCACAAAAACTCAAGAAAATTACAAGGTCGAAAGAAGCCAAGGAAATGGAACTCCCCAAAAAGAGAGAAATGGTAAGTAACTAAGATATTATATGGAGGGGGAGGGATCCACTTACTCCAAGAGTAAGTGGAAAAAACCTACTCCACATCATGATAATTCATTCTTGAGAAATCCAATGATTTGAATTGATGAATATATTTAAACCATTGAATTTTCCAAAATTAAATGGCTAAGATGAGGAGTAGGATCCCTCCCCTATATAGAGATAGCAAGTGATTTCCATGCCATAAATGACTTCCTTTACGGCAAATCCAGAATGTGGTATACAATACACTAACATAGGCTAAACGATGGAGCACATCAAAGAGATTGGAGAGATGGTTGAAAACTAAGTTGTTAGGATCATATAAAGATTAATGTCAATCCAACCTAGGAATGAACATAAGATTACTACAAAGATTACGGTGAAGCCATGCCTTTAGGCGCATGCTAAAAAATGCACTCCATTGATATTCAGTAACAAAATTATTCCTCAACTCCATTTCCTGTTCACAATCTCTAATACTGCGTATAATCATTTCAGGACCAAGAAAATAGTCCACTGACAATGTTGAAAGAGACCATATAATATAATTCAAAACAATCTAATTTGTTATCTTTATATTCATCCTGACACTTTCACAAGAAACTCTAACCTCTTTAGCTAGGATCAAATAATTTACTCAAAATTCATAATTAATTTTACATTTTTATTAAATTTCAAACAATATATCAATATAAAGATATCGGTATATCTTTTAAAATAGTCACAAATCACTTTATTTCATGAGGCTTTTATGAGCATAGTATTGCTGGTGCACCTTAATAACATGAATATTCAAGATGACAGACAATTTTGAGATGAATCTGTTGGAACAGTTTGGAATCCAAAATAACATGAATATTGTTGTACATTGCTTCTCTCTCCGGAACCATGGAGATTCATTACATGCTATTCAACAAACAACACTATAACATCCAAATAAATCAGTTTGAAAATCCTCATAACACATGTCAATTTCATGTGAGTTGAAAGTAACACTGTCATTTTCCTATAATTAATTAGGAGAATCTTTAAAGAGATTTGTTAAGAGGATATTGCATAAACTTTCCCTATAAACCTGCTAAGTGTTAAGGGTTACAACTCAACCATCCGAGGCAACTCCAGTGTACTAGAAATTTACATTAAACATGAAAGTATATTTAAACTAGAAGAAACCACATTGGCACACTCAGTGCTCTAATATAACTTTAACAGGACAAATCACATAACATTATGCAGAGTTAAGTAGAGACAGCATAACAAGAAAATGAGTCATCTTCCATAACCAATAGATATATTTCACATCCTAAGTTAGACAAAGTCACTATTTCAGTCCCTAAATTTGTAAGCAAATGTCATATTAGCCCTTGATTATATTAAGTTATATACTAATCTCTGAAATTATGATTCATCAGTCAAATATATCCCTAAATTCAGGGGAAAATATGATTGAAGCTTAAAATTTCAGAGACTAACATGATAATTTTGTAAAATCAGGAACTAATACAACAGGTGCTCGCAAATTATTACAACTTACATGGATATGCAGTGAGAATTAGGCCAAATGGACAAAAACCAGATGAACAGTTTTCAACCAAGATCATTTTAGTTTTACAAAAGCTAAACACCAGGACTATCCTAAGCTAATCATTAACAAGTACAAAGGCTAAAAGTTCTAGCCATATCCAAACCAGTTAATGCAAAATGTAGATCACGAGGATGAAGGAGGAGAAGAACTAGACCCTGACTCACCTTCTCCATTATCATGTTTTATAGTTAAGGATAACGAAATGTGTTCCATATCAATATCCTCTTGTGTGTTTGGTGATACCGTAGACTCGGTGTTTGCTAAGACTGCCATCGAGGAACCAGAATGATTTTCGCCAAGAGAATCATTTGGAAATTCTTCAGAGAAACTAGAAACTGAAACATTAGGAAAGTTGAGACGGGCACAAGAGCCATACATTGCCCTAGCTGCTTCATCATAAGCAAGAGCAGCACCAATGGCACTGGGAAAAGTACCTAACCAAAGCCTATTCCCTCTATTCGGCTCCCGGATTTCAGCAACCCATTTTCCCCAAGTCCTTTGCCTAACACCTCTGTAGTTACATCGCAAGTTTTCGGGTCCTCCTTTACCTTTCATACACCCCTTCCTTGATCCCTTAGCAGGAACTTTTCGAATCGGCTTATCTCCATCATTGTTGGAATCAAGCTGGGCATTATATTCCTTCCACTTTGCCAGTATTTTGGCCAGGGACTTAGATCCATCTCGCATATTCTGACCTTTCCCTAACAACACACTCCCTTAATGCAACACTAGCAAACACCTGCAATAGAAACAACACAACTCATGTTCATATAATGTAATAATTTCAAAAGGGGACTATAACCCCACCCAAAATTTTCTAATCTACCTACAATAGCAGTGAGACAAAGAACATAGAAACCCTATTGATATTTGGTAAATGGCCTAAGTTAAGAGCTTATAAACTCAAATTTGATAATCCTATAGCTTAAAAGGTATGGATTTATGTCATTTTACATATATTAGCTAATCTTAACAAACAGTTATAATTCAATAATATAGATTATAGATTAAAATGTAAATGAATTTCTCCTAACAATGTCTACATTCAGATGTATAAGCACAGTATGAAGAACTTAAAAGCAAATAGTAATGCAAATTCATCAAAAAATGGAGTAATAAGGGATTTATTGTTCTTTGGATAGAATACACAGTTGGATTGTATAGCTTCAATTCTAAGTGACAAAAATTTGATTCAAAACAACATAAACAAAAAGTTATAGAAATAGTTGAAGGGAAAATAAAAATAAAACATAGAAGGGAAGAGAAAAACCTAAAATTGAAAAATGATGACAGAAAAATGTGAGTGAAAAGTCACATTGGTATGTTCAGAGTGAGCGGTGCATTTTCCATCACACCGACAATAATATTAGGGTTCACACCTGCACTCTTTTTTTGCCAAATGGAATGTTTTTGCCCCTTTTTTATCTTTATCTTTATTTATGTCTATAATATACAACAAAAATTGTATTATTCTTTTAAATATTCAATAATAATTAAATACGATCTTGGTAAATGATATATTAATAATGTATAAAAAAATTATATTTGCAGTGTCTATATTAATAATATTGCTTGCTAAAATTAAGGATTTTAAAATAATTAAAAAAGAAAGAAGTCAATTCAAATAAAAATATAATAATTTTATAAATTAGTATGTCAATTATGCAAATAAGTTTTTAAATCTTTATATTTTACATATATGTGAATAGTATGTCAAGCTATTCAAATCTCTATCACTTATATAGCAATAAATTTTGATTAAGGTTAAAATCCATTATTAAGTTAAAGCCTATAGGTAAATAAAAAAATGACTTATATATTTAGCTGAGTTGTAAATTTCCCTATAGTTGGAACTTGGAACCCCTTCCCTTCTTGATTTTTTGGGTGCAGTTCCTTTACTTTGATAATGTTAAAAAACGTACATATTATGAACTCACAAACACACACATAAAACTGATATTTGATTAGTTAACAGCTAAAAAAACTTTATCCTAAATTTTTCTACTGAAATTATAAACAATGAGGAGCCGAATCCAAATTTAATATGGATTTTGTTGTATTAGATCCATCCCAGTATTTTGCAAGTGAAGGAGCTTCACTATATTGTTGGAACTGTTGCATAAAAAAAGCCCACATATCAAAACTCGTTCAAGAAACAATTGATCCAACATGCACTCTTTTCTATCTAGGACAATTTGCACCTGCAATCTTATGTCTAGTGTTGGTGGATACCATGTAATGATAATATGAAATGGTATTAGAGTGATGGTGATCTCTGTGGTGTTCATTATGAGGATAATTACATTATTTTATCATGCTTAAGTTTATAACTCAGCTTCCACCATGTGATAAAAATGGATTGCAACACAATAAGATAGAATATTGTGTCTCTTTTATCATGTTACCAAATGAACCCAAAAGGAATAGGCATAATATATTTTAGTCATATGTGAAGTTATGAGATAGGATAATTGAGTGGAGGTTGAAATCGTATACATGTATTAATGAAAATTAATTTAGTTTTATGTCGGGGGAGGTTGACTATTGAGACAATTTACCTACTACGATGTTTTGATGTAGTCAATGAAGGAACCAAAGTAGCTTACATATAGTTTTCATTCATTTGTGGTGTACAATATGATGCCCAAAGAGGTATCATGGAAGCTCTAGGGTATAACAAAATTTGTATTGTATACATATAAGTACTTAAAGAATTTCCTTTTGTTATAGACTTAGCTTACTCCAATAGTAACTATGAGCCTCTTTTCAATTACTTTAGAATGTGGCGTTCACTAAGCATATCCAAGAGGTGATGTCATGGTACATGATATTCGTATATTGTCTCATTAAAACAAAAATTCACTTTTCCTCCTTGGCCCACAATCAATACCAATTGTGACTCCATTGCAACATAAGGTTAAAAATTTGTTGTTTTCGTATTTCGAGAAATATTATACTAGTTTTTTAAGACTAATTTTCTTATGTATTCCTTAAAATTAGGTTAATGAAATTTTCATATCTAACCATATATATTTAGCAAATTTCAGTTCCCTATGGTTGCTTCTTACTTATTACCAATCAGTGATCGTCACAACTCATAGGATTAGGTAATAAAAACATTACCCCATAGAGCTAGGTCCTCAAAATTTAAATATGCATGGCCCACAATGCATAGCTCCTTCATCTTCTCAATTATTTGTTATCCCCATACAACACAACTCTATCTCTATAATAATTCAAAACATTTTACCCTCTTTGGTCCCCAAGGCAACCCGTGAGCTTTGTGGTACCCCAATTCTGGATTATATGTCCGACCAAAATTATGGCTCCAGATTCCAAGTCAATCACATTTCATCAAATAATAAAAAAAATATTTTCTATTTTTATTATTTTTCATTTTACTTAGGTATCAACTTTTAATTGGATTGATATACAAATGAGATAATAAAAGTGGAATATTTGATCTTGGTTTCCCGATATAACATATTTCTCAATCATGTTAAATTAACCGTTCCCAAGATTTCACTTCTTTGTCTTGATTTTTTAATAATAAAAAAGGACCAGAAGAATAATTGAAGAATTAACATCATATTGCAACGAAATTAAAGACATGAAATATGAAGAGACAAGAGAATGCAGAAGAGACAACGAAATTAAAGAATTAACATAATTATGGTATGGCAAATTATATTACAACGTGAAACATGAAGGACATGTTTTTAAACTAATAAAAGTTGTTTCATCTCATCACCCAATTCCATATTACTCATCCGGATTAACATGATTATAAATCACCGTTCACAATTTTAATTATCGCAATGCTATGAATGTTGAAGTGTTCATTACATAGTGATTATGCGATTAATTTAAAACCATGTTAATCACTTTTATTGATTAGTGATGGTGATGGACACACTCAGCGGGTGTTACTGTGAACCTAGTAGAGTCAAAGCAATAGTCATAGACCATATGGTTAGCCCTAACCCACATAAGTTGGTGACTTTGGTGCAAGTTGAGTTCAGACAATGTAGGTTCATCCCACCAATACTTCTTATCCTCACTACTTGTGCACTTCTTAGCATTATTCACTGCTTCCATTGGCACAGAGCATTCACATGCATTGATTTCAAAGTCCTTGAATGTGGCTATGAATGGTGCATGGCTCCAATCTGTTTTCACACGACCACCTTGTGTGGCCCAATCATCAGCATTCCATATTGAACTATATACACCCATGGCTTGGTCTTTTGGGAAAGGAATGCCTTTGTGTTCTAAATTTGTGTGTACTCTTATTGGTGTCTCATCAACTAGGAATCTGAAAATTGTAACAACATACCATAGAATATAAGATTTTCAAACTTTGTATTAAAAAATAGTTTAGCTAGTACCAATATTAAAATATAAATAAAATTTGATGTGCATGGTATATGCATTGGTGATAATGAGTCCAAAAACTGTTGGCATGGACCCATGTCACTGTTTGTACAATTTGTTTTGGAATATATTAAACAAATTATTGTTGTGTGACCCAACTGGGACATAGTGATACCAAGCATATGATGGCTCAACCACCACCACTGATAAAAATTAAAAAGCATGAACTTTCTTGTTTTCTTCACAACTTTTCAGGTCCATTGGGAAATATTCCGTTTTATATTTTCAAAGGAATATTATGTGTACCATTAGATTGCTCAACCAAATATAATCACTATTTGTTTTAAGCCCCTTGCCCCCTTGTATAAGGCTGGGTTCATGGTACAGATTCACTAATTGCAATTAACTCAAATAGTACTATCAAACATGCAAAGTAATCAATCAAATATAGATTTAATATATTAAAAACTTTACTTCACTTGTTATGACATTGATTATTTGTTAAGAGAATGATTAGCATATATTTTAAGAAGGGGTAATACTAGGTTCTTACACAACTTGGCGCTGGTTCCAGAAGAGAGAGTAGTTGTGGAAATCCTTGGTGGGGTCGAACCAAAGGTTGAGTCTTTGCTCCCTATTACCCAATCCATTAACATAAACATTAGTTTGGACTGAGTAAGGTTCTCCACTAGTATTGCCCAAAAACTCAAAATCAAATTCGTTGTGGTTTGGACCCTCCGATGACATCTACATCAATAATTTGATCACCCAAATGTCAGAGTCATTCATGTTACCATCAAATTTTAGCATAGACCATACTCATCAATGACCATATAAGAAAAGGAAAGGGACTCCCATTTCAATCTACAAAATAATGTTTGGTTGATATGGACAAAATTAATAAATGCAAATCAATTTGGTGTATGGGTTAAGTCACGCGAGTAGGTAGCTAGAAATAATAATACTCTCATAACACTAATCAATTCATGCAATCTAACACTCTCTAGACTCTACTAGTCTTTTTCTTGTAAAAGGTATAATAATGCATTAAGCTGAATCTTATGTGAACAACTTAATAATTATGTGCATTGATGATGAGTAAATAGTGAGTTAGTAATCTCCTTATGTGAACATTATGAACAAATATAAATAAAAAAAATTGTTAATTTCTCACTTGCATAAAAAGCAGTTAATCTGATTATGAGTATAGCAAATAAGCAAATAAGCAAATAAAAAAGTGTGAAAATTTCACTTACATAGACAGCAGTAACTGTTCCAGCAGAGTCACCTTCTACAAGCTTAAGCTGGATGGTCACTTTCCCAAACATATACTTGCTTTTGGATCCAAAACCAGCACCTACAACACCCCAAAAAAGTTTCACACATTATTAGCATAAATAACACACACAAAACATTATAGTAACATATAAACTACTAAATAAAAAACATATAAAAGCAAAATGGTAAGTTACCAGAATAATTATCAAGTTTAAGTTTGAGGAGTTCCCCTTCATGGATGAAATGGTCATTAGCCCAACTAGGTTGGAAAAGTTCATCAAACTTGGCAGAAGCAGCCAAACCCACCAATATAAGACCCACAAAAAAACCAAACATCATAGCCATTGGTAACAAAAATGTTGAGAAAGAGTGAAGTGAAGCTTCTACTCTGAAAATGGTTTCTATATATGTGTGGGTTCACTTGTTCTTCTTGTGTTTTATTTATAGCTGCATCGTATTCACGTGATGGAGTTGCACCATGTAATGGAAGTGGTTGCCACGTCACGTGCCACTCACGTTCTCAAATTTCAAGGAATGAAGAAAAGAATGATGCTAGAGCTCTTGACCAATAACGTGATGCCATGTGGATTGATACAGCTGTTGGTTTTTCATGTACAGTTGTCACTGGCTGTAGAAATTTTAAAATCTCCACCTTTTTCTCGGAACCGTTGGATCCATTTCCTCTTTCAAATATTTATGATCTATCGTTCATGCCTTTGCTGTTAATTATTACTCGTGACTCTATTTCGTTGATTTTTTTTTTGTGTAGACTCATATTCTTATCATTTATGTCTCGTTATTTAATCAATTAAGTCAATTTTATAAGATGCTATATTTGAAACGGTTACCACATTTGTTATTGAGTATTAAGTTACGATTTATTTATGAAGTAACGAATTTTGAAATTGTTAACAAAAAAACGAATTTGATGTTATTGAATCAAGTAAACTGAAAAAATAGATTTAGATCACCTAACACTATACGAGTAAACCAAACTTAGGGTCTAAGAATGGAATTCTACATTGCATTCCTTAACAATTCCCTTCTTACTTAATCCATTCATCATCAAGTGACAATAAGAGAATATATTTTTTAATACGTACAAGTACATTTCTTTATTTGGTTAGAGGGGTGAGCATAATGTGACCCCTATCTACTTACTTGTTATGCTTCAATCATGATCAGATCCGAACAAGGTTGAGTCTCATTAGGTCTATGGTCGAATTATAGTTCAAAAGATCGGGTATGCACCAAACATGACCCAACTTGTTCCATGATTACTCACTCATCATCTTTGTATGTGTATCTATTCTAATGTGTATCGAGTAATGACATTTTTTTGGTAAAAAACATCGCTATTTCTCTAATTTTTCGTCATATATACATGAGTAATAATATATATATATATATATATATATATATATATCAAATTACATATTCATAATAATAAATAATATTAAAAATATTTCATCTAAAATGAATATGCATTATATTTAATTGAGTATAGAATCTGGTTAAAAGGCCGATCTTGTAGATATTTATGGTCGGGTTAGCTTCGGGTCTATGGTTAGATACGAGTTAAAAAATTGACCCAATCAGCATTTAAGATCGGGTAATGACAAGTCTTAACTCGTCCCAACCTGTCTCATGCATGTTCACTCATATTTCATAAAAGAAAGTTAGAAAAGAGAGAAAGGACATAAATAAAAGTTAAAGGGAAATATGAGGTTTGTTCCCATTCGTTGAGACGAGACAAAGAATGGAGAGAGTACAAAAATATGTCGTCTCATGAAAACTCTTTCTCTCCACTTCTAAAAAGAAAGTGAGAGGATAATGAATGGAGATGATAAAATACACATTTCTTATTTATTTTTTCTCTGATACCAAATAATATAAAAATATCTTATATTTCTCACATTTTTTCTTTTTTCACACTATTTTTTTCCACCTCTTTCTCTCTTCTCATTTTCTTTCTTATTCAGGGGTTACCACGCACCTAAAACGGATTAGTTACTTATCAAAAATTGAAAAAAATACTATTAATAATAATAATAAAAAAAGGTTATTTATAGATACATTCAATCTTTAATTAGCAGAAAGATTACTAAAAAGTACTAACAAATATAATGTTTAAATATAAACCTAATATTCTCTCTGTCTCGTTTTTGCACCTAAAGATGGTATTTCCAGCTGGATAGTGCAAAGCGCAATTATGAAAAGGGACCAAGATGCTTCTATATTTTTATTCCTCGAGATCTAGGCAATGCACTCATCGGGACTTTACATAATCGACATAATTTAAATGAAATTGTTTATGAATGTTTTCTCTTGGGCCACTAAAATGTAATCATTTTCCAAAAATTCCTCTTATTTTTCAATATATAATTTTTTAATTAGATTTTCATTTCCAAGATAGTAAAAAATTATTTTTACATTAAATAACTATTTTATGAATAATATTAAAAATTATTATCAATATATAATATTGATATAAAAAATGATATATTTTTATACCCAAAAAGATAAAAAAAGTCATAATGCCATATCATTACTCTTTTCATTAAGGATTGATTCAGAGGAATTGCCAACCAGAGCTGCCCGATCATGATGGGCTTTTTATGGATAATGATTTTCCATCATTCAATTCAGAGTACTTTATTATAAAAAATGATATGTTTTCAAATAATGAATGTCTAATATTAGGAATAAGATTTTTTAATTTACAAGTAGATTTTCTCTCATAAAAATAAATAGTAACTTGACTAGTAAAAATATGTTTAAAAAGTTTCTTACAATGCAGTTACAAAAAGTAGCAAGAGAAAATCTGCGAGAAAGTACAAGTCCATGAGATATTTTAAGCGCATGCTATCCTGGTACACACTTAACCCTTTGTATTGATTTTAGATTGTTTGTTTTGAACAATTACTAATTCAACAAAGTACCCTCACCAAAAGAATATTTTTTTATTCATTTTCTTCAACTAAGCACTTATAAGAAGTTAAGAAAAATATTTCTCTATTCAATAACTAAAAATTTAACCCATCTTAGTAAATATTAATAACTGGAGATATTTGAATCAAAATATACTAATTTATATTGATAACCAATGTTAAAGTGAGTGATTCATAAAGTTTAGTTTTCCAAGTCTGAGTTGGATTGAAGTCTCATAGCTAGAAGTAGTGAAGTACATAAACTCACATTCAATTGCATTGATGGTTTGTTGTTAAGAAACTGTGGAAGGTGTAAATAGATATTAAATTATGATTATGACTATGATGTCATGCCACTAAGGAAGTAAGTATGGGAAGGAGTGAATGCTATGAACAATATCATACCCATCTTTATACTCGTCCTCCTTCCCTAGTAAAAGTTGCCACCTAGAATATTTACTACTTACAAGTACTAGTATTTTATTAATGAAAATGATATATTATCATAATAAATCTTCCTATTAATTCTCATATCCACAATAAATTGATATATGTCACTTGTAAATCAATCACTATAAATACAAATATAGTATCACTTTGTGACATATGTTACTTTTTATGGATATGATGATTACTAGTAGGATTTAGTATGAGAATATAACATTAATATTTTATTAATATATTTATTATATCAAGTATATAACAAAACTCAAAATCTTAATTTAGACCGTATATGAGATAACAAGCTTTCAACGGAATAATATGTAAATTCCACACAAATCATTCAACCTTGAAATTTGTTTAAATTCATCAAGAATGTTGAATAACTGGGGTAAGGGGCACGTGAATGTTGTGTTGTTATGTGGTGGAATTTGGTCCCTAATCGCACTCACAGTCACGGACACTGAAATGAGAAGCAAGTGGATAAGGTTTCTTATCTTTTTCGTTCTAATCAAATAAAACTCTTATCAAGTATGGATAAGGTCTTCTTCAATACTATTTGGTCAGTTCTATCTTGCGAACTAATAGTTATTTCGCATTAATATTAATTGTTTTTTTTAGCCATTAGATGAAAATCTGTGATGACTTGTTACCGGATAATGACTTCCATGAAGAAGCATCTACCCATAGAAGTCGGTTTTCACTATACCAACTTCAGTGTGGGTTTTTTTATTGCATAGTAGTCGGTTATTGCTGGACCGACTTTCCAATACACGAAGTCGACTTTAGTGTGGTTTAAATCAACGTCAGTGTTTAATTTATTTTTTCCCTGGAAGTCGGTTAATGTTGAACCGACTTCTTCATAAAATGGACCGACAATAGCTTTTTTTTGGTTTATATACTATATTAATCACTAACAACAACTATATTAATCACTAATATAAGTAGTAACTTTAATCAATATATTTTGTTAATCGAGTATTGTAAGTTATTTATTATAATATATTAATCAATAACAGAAACTATATTAATCACTAACAACAATTATATTAATACTAATATAAGCAGTAACATGAATCAATATTAATATTAATCAGTAACTTTAATCAATATATATTGTTAATCAAGTTATGTAAGTTATATATTATAATATATTAATCAATAACAGAAATTATATTTATCACTAATATAAGCAGTAACAGGAATCAATATTAATACTAATCAGCAACTTTAATTAATATATTTTGTTAATCAAGTTATGTAAGTTATATATTATAATATATTAATCACTAACAGAAACTATATTTATCACTCATATAAGCAGTAACATGAATCACTATTAATATTAATCAGTAACTTTAATTAATATATTTTGTTAATCAAGTTATGTAAGTTATATATTATAATATATTAATCACTAACATATTATATCTTATGTATTATGTATCATTTATCATTTTATTCACCAACAAGAATCAATATTAAACAGTAACTTTAATAATCAATATATTTTATTAATAAGTAACTATAATCAACAACAGGCTTTTTCTTCATTTTCTCACACCTAAAAAGTTACAACACGTACGGAAGTCAGTGATGGCCAAACCGACTTCCTAGAGACATGAAATTCCCCTAGTCCAAACCGACTTCTACGTGGAGTATGCATGTTAGACATGGCTATACTATTTATATATAATATCTACTTTTACCTAATATATCTTCAATAATTTAGGGTGTGAAGAGTAATGTTTGAACATAGTCATCAACTGAATAAGTGCTTTTATCATCTCCATGTTGATATATTACTTGAGCAGTTCTAGCCATGTTAAGAGAAGCTTTCACAATTGACCAAGGTTGATTTGTATTCATTGCAACACCATTGAGCTCTTGCCACAACTTCCCAATAAGCTCCCTTATATGTTTCCTGCTTTCATTTTCATCTGAAATCTTATTTTCTCTCATGTGACACTGTATACTGCAACTATTATCCCCTCGTTCTTGCTCCTCCTGAACATCAAACATAACCAATTTCAGTTTACATTATTTTTATGTATAATCCATTATAATACAATTACTTTTATGTTTGGATGTATTTGCTGAAAAATAATAACATATAGAAAGAATTACTTTTATGTATTAAATAACCAAAATGGTGAGATAATTTTAAGAAATTATTTGATTAAAGGATAAAATGAATTTATACTCTAAACTTTATAAATAAGGTCAAAAAGTATGTATTAGCTATAATCTTAATAATTAAATTGAATTATATTGACAAAACTGTTTTACCCAACAACTTATAGATCATTATCTAACTATATAATATCTGATTATCAATACTTCTATACTATACTATATATATATTATTGAAATAAGTTTTATAGGGAAAATAATAGAAATATATGAAAACATATAACTGAGTAGATTTACCAACTTAATACATAAAATAACATATGACACTGCCTAATTCAACATTTCTAAGTCATGTTAATTAGATTTTAACCAATTAATGTGTAACTAGTAATTAAGTACATATAATAAAAGTTAATGTTGGGTATATAAATTGGAATATAGAGAGGTCAACTCCTCTACTAGAGTAAATGATGATTGTAATTTATATTATTAAAATATAAGTTAAAAATATAATTCTTTGATTTTTATTTGGACACATGTTATAATCTTAAAGTGGTAATGGACTCTCGAGAGGATACAAATTGAGTGAAATATGTACCGTTGAGGTTCCCAAGTCATCCCAGAGCCTTAGAATTTTCCCTGAGCAAGAGAAGAGTCTAGGATATGGCTTCATCATGGAAATGATTTCCTTTGAGATACTATCCCCAATGAGGAATGTTGCATGCACCATTGCCATGTATGATCCAGCAGAAATCACCCCATTATTCAAATATTCTCTAAAAGTTGGCATGTACCCTTTGTTGAACCATTTTGCTTCTTCTAGAAATGCTTCAAATATGTCTATCCACTGCATCAATTAATTAACCACCACAACTCTCATTAACATTTATCTTCTTACTCTTAGATATACTTTATTTAATATATATTTAGCAACCTTTTAAGGGTATCTACTATCTAGATTATTACCGTTCTTTTCAAGTGAGCAACAACGGTTAGTCCATGCTCCTTCTGAATTCTGTATGCAATTTCATTAGTAGTGTTATACAATGCCATATAGCATATCTTCATATATTCAGGAAGCTGCTCCATGGCATCAAGATCCCACCTGCATATAAAATAATAGCACTTTCACATATCAAATGGGCAACCCTATATATATGTATAGGCCTAAAACAAATTCTGAAATCAGACACTAAACTAATTTCTAATAAATAATATTACGGTTGTCCAATATTTTTGGGTTTAAAGTTTCAAATAATAATAAGATGAGACCCTTTATTGTAAGGAGATAATAAACAACTTGTTCAATATTTAGGAGTTGTAAAATAATAAAATGAAACATTCTTTTATGAGGAGAAAATACTAACAATAGTTTTTAGAGGCTAAAGAATCCTTATGCTTGAACCATGCACCCATAAATCAATGCCTACAGTTATATTTATCACACAAGTTGTAGAAGCATACCTCCTGATTGCCTCAGTGAAAAGAACAAGTTCATCCAATGAGCCATAAGTGTCAAAAATATCATCCATAACAAGCAAAATGCATATGGTTTTGGTAAGTTCAATGCGGCAATTTGAATAGCTTGGTTCTGGAAAAATCCCTAATGTCCATAGGAAGCACTCTGCTGGCCTATCTCTACCAAAACCAAGTCTTCCAACAAGTCCCAATTCTTTCCACCACCTAAACAAATGAAGGAAACTATCACATTCAGCTTTTCAAAGCATATTTAGTTCACAGTTAGTTTAATAGACTGAAAATTGTAGTGAAGTTATTACTTATTCAGGTGTGCTTGGTAGGAATAAAAATGAGGAAACTGAAATAGGAGGGTGAGTCTCGGCACAACGGTTAAAGTTGCTCACCTACATATCTCTCCTAATTCTCTTTGGTGCAGTGACTGAGCCATGTTATAGTCTAACTTTGCCAATTCCAAAAGAGCTGGTATTTGATTGCTTGCATGGCTATATTCATCAATGTAGTTTTTGGCTTCTAACTTTGCCATTTTAAGGTGCCTTGGAAGTATTAAGGATCTAGCAACATGCATGCTTACTTGAGATCCTAGGTGTGGGATTGCGTTATGGAGATGAGCCTTTGAGAAATCCATGGCTTTATGTAATAATTCTTCACCTTCTGCTCCTAAATATGATGCCTCATATAGGCTTAACATACCCCAAATGTCTTTGCTGAGAGATTCCTTGAAATTTCCACTTTTGTCACAAAATTTCTTGAAAATATCTGTGGCCAATTAACACTACAATAAGTAAATTTTTATGGCAACACTAACACACTCATTAGTACAGTAATACATGCATGACATTGATACGCACTACGCAGTAAGGTTAAAGAAAAGACACTCGCGTGTAAGGTTAAAGATTAATACTAAAAACCTTGACAATAACTTGCAGTGAATTTACATATTTCTATCAACAAGTTTGTTGGGTTTCTCAAGAGTATCAGTTTATGACCTTATCTAGCCGTTGAACTCGTTTTATTTACTTTAGTCTTTTTCTTTTGTAATGATTTTTATCATCAATAGAGTAGTTGAACGAAAAGAGAGGTTTGCAATGTGCTTCTTTTTCAAATAAATGGTGCAAAGTAATGATAAAAAGTGTATATTTTTACACAGTTCAAATTAAAATTCACTAAACCTTGGTATAAAAATACAGTGAAGTTAATTTAGTTAGTATTATTAAAAAACAGAAGGGTTACACCCACAATGCAAATAATATAACTGTACCAGAAGAGGTAGTGAAGCCATTATGTCTGAGCAATCTGAAGTGAAGGGATGTGGCAAAAAGATCATGGTCAGTGTAACAATCCAATACCCTTTCAAGTAATACTTTGATCTCTTCTTCAAAATGGTGTCCAATTCCTAGCTGTTGAATGTTGTCAATCATCTTCAATGTTCCAAGTGGATCAGAGTTTAGCAATGCTTCTTGGATTTTTCTTTTAGCTTGCTCTAAACTTTTAGTGCTACACTCAGCTTGAATAGGTACCAACTAATACCAACAACATGATGAAAAAGATACATACATTGTGAGTTTGTGATGTTACAGGAATATATATACACGATATCAATGCAAAGCAAGAGGTTGTCAATGGTATAGGTATGTGAATTTGAGTGAGTCTCTATGCTACATGTAAGGAAACTTGACTCTCACGTTTTATCCTGCAAGCTTCATGTCATTTCTTAATGACTAAGACATGCCACTATGCATTACTTAACAATAAAGATTGAATTTGCATCGCCTTGATTTTTCCTTATCTGCTAAGGAATAATAATTTATTCATTCTATCACAAGCTCTTGCCTATAAAAGGCATTGGTTGTATTGGGTTCAAGGCATCACAAAATTCATCACACCACCATCAAAAGAGACACTAATTATTGTTGAGTGTATTGGAGTGATATCCAATCTGGCCTCATTCACATTCTTTCCATTCCCACTCTAATGCAAATTTTAGACATTTTCATCAAGTCCTTATCTCCTTCACTTTTCAAGAATCTTCATTCCAAGCTTAGGATGTTAAATACCCACATCCCAGCTTGTGGGGGCTGTTAGAGTTGAAAGATGATTTACATTTTGATCCTCATAAAATTAATATGAAAGATGTTAGATAAGTTTGCTTTGTATTTTCTGTTTTTAGATTAGTTTTCTGTTTAGTTTATTGGGCTTACTGTTAAACCCATTTTTCCTTTCTTGTTTATATTAGTTAGGTTCTGTTAGGTTAGTGGCTCCCTCTTGAGGTTCTTTAAATAAGTTTTAGTTTTGTTGCTTTAGTAAGCAATTTTTTTCTCCTCTTCTATTGTGTACATTTTGTTCTCTTTCAATAAAAGTTCCTAGAGGTATTTTTCAGATAGAGATGGGATCCCATGTTCTTCAACATGGTATCAAAGCTTGAATAAAGCTCTGATCGCCCTTTCCCCTTTTCCGCTGCCTCTCTTTTCACAAGAAAACCCTCTTTCTTTCCTCTTCTCTCTGTTTCGGCGTTTTCTTTTCCCCTTTTCGTTTTCTCTGAAATTCTTCAAAGATAATGGATTATAGAGCCATACAAGTGGTGAATCCCTTACAAGATCCTTCATCTCCATTCTACATGCATAATGAAAGTCCTGGAGCTGTTCTTGTTTCAAAAACTCTCAATGGTGAAAATTATCATTCTTGGTGTCGGACAATGTGGATGGCTCTCAAGACGAAGAATAAACTCCAATTCATTGATGGATCATTGCAAAAACCTTCTATTGAAGATCCAAGTTTCGGTGTATGGGACAGAGTTAATACATTGGTGGTTTCATGGCTAATTCAATCCATAGATGCTTCTGTTGTTCAAAGTGTTCTCTGGATGGAAACAACCTTTGAAATATGGAAGGATTTGCGTGAAAGATACTACCAAGGAGATGTATTTCGTATTTCAAAACTACTTCGAGAGATCTATACTTATCAACAAGGTAATCTTAGCATTGGAGCCTATCATACACACATAAAGGGATTATGGCAGGAACTAGATAACTTTAGACCAATCCCTGCGTGTACTTGCACACATAGATGCAGATGCAATTTGATACCCACTATCAAAGGGTACAAAGAGAATGACTATGTCATTTGTTTTCTTAATGGCCTTAATGACCAATATGAAGGGGTAAGGTCACAAATCATGTTGATGGACCCCCTCCCTTCTGTTAATAAGGCATTCTCTCTTTTGATACAACAAGAGAGACACGTTAACTCACAATTTGGTGAGTCAAAGATTCTAATGAATGCATCTACTTCTGAATATGTTGATAATGAATATGGAAGAAGTACTAAAGGCAATAGGGGAAGAAGCAGAGGAAGAGGTTTCCCAGTTGGAAGAAGCTCAGGAAGATTTTCTTTTGGAAGAAGCCTTAAAGCATGTACCTTTTGTCACAAGACTGGGCATACTATTGATCAGTGCTTCAAGAAACATGGTTTCCCACATGGAAGCTTCAAGAGTTATTCTGTTAACAGTGTTGGAACAAGTGAGATTCAAAGCTATGATTCTGGCCCTCAAGATAACGTGAGTAGCAAGAATCATGATAGTGCATCAGGGGTTAGCATTACCCCTCAACAACATCAAACATTGATGTCAATATTGCAACCTACTCCTAATCATAACACAAATCAGTTTGCTACACATGCTGCTACTAATCAGGATTCCAAGGAGAAAGGTATAAAAGGGCTTACAAATTATTCTGTTAAGGTTTTTGATTGGTTTCTTGATACAGGAGCAACTGACCACATATGTCACACTCTCTCACAATTTCAAACTTACAAAAGAATCAACACCATTTTTGTAACTTTGCCAAATGGTAGTCAAGTATCCACCAACATTGCAGGAAGTGTTATATTTTCTACCCAATTATATTTAGTTGATGTTTTATATATATCTTGTTTCACATATAATCTGATTTCCATTTCTAAATTGATTGAAACTATTCCTTGCCAAGTGACTTTTTCTAAAAACATGTGTCAAATTCAGGATCTCTCATCATTGAAGATGATTGGCGTAGCTGAACTGAGAAGTGGGCTGTATGCAATGACAAATAATGCCAAGACTTTGCCCATTTTGCATAAAGACAGTAATGTTGTTAACAATTTTAGCACTTATGATAATAATGTCTGGCATAAGAGGTTGGGTCACCCTTCTCATGATAAAATGATAGCTATGCAAAAGTTTTTTTCTTATATTAGATGTAATAAAACTTGTGATCCATGTGTTATTTGCCATTTGGCTAAACAGAAAAATTTACCATATGAGAATAGGACTTCTAAATCTATTTGCATTTTTTATCTTCTTCACATGGATATATGGGATCCTTTTGGCATACCAAGCACTTCTGGTCATAGGTATTTCTTGACCATAGTGGATGATAAATCCAGATTCACATGGATTTACTTCCTAAAGCTTAAATCTGAAGTCCCTGAACTTGTTAGAAATTTCATTTCTCTTGTTAAAACTCAGTTTGGGTTAAATGTCAAGTGTATTAGAAGTGCCAATGGAAGGGAATTTTCTCTTTGTGACTTCTATGCTAAGAAAGGTATAGAACACCAAACAAGTTGTGTTGAAACACCCCAACAAAATGGGTTTGTTGAAAGAAAACATCAACACATTCTTGGTGTTGCTAGGTCATTAATTTTTCAATCCAAAATACCTTACTGTTTTTGGATTTATGCTATTGCTCATGCTATTTACCTTATTAATAGACAACCAAGTAGGTATCTATCTAATAGCAGCCCCTATAGCATCTTATATGAGAAATTATCTAACATGCATGACCTTAAGATTTTTGGATGCCTCTGTTATGGCACCACTATCACTTCTCATAGGAAGAAGTTTGACCCTAGATCAAGAAAAGGTGTTTACTTGGGATTAAAAAGGGGTGTTAAAGGTTATCTTATCCTAGACATCATCACCCATGAAATATTTATATCTAGGAATGTGTCTTTTTATGAGCACATATTCCCTTACAAAGAAGCCAAGGACACTGACCAAGATCACAACCTTGCTATTCCTATTAATAGCATAATAGAGAGCTGTCACAGTGAAGAAATCACCACTGATTATGACCTTGTTCATCCTAGTAATAACATGGCAGAGAATTGTAGCAATAACTCTCAATCTATTGAAACTGTTAATGACCATACCCTTAGCAATAACACAAGTAACCTTAGCAAGTCTCACAGAATCAAACATAGACCACATTATCTAAGTGATTATCATTGTAGCCTAATATCATCCACTTCTCACTCACTATTACCAAAATCTTCAAAAAAAAAGGTATCCCTTATCTCATAGTCTCTCTTATGATAATTTGTCATCTGCTCAAAAACATTTTTCACTTGTTATTTCCTCTGCTATTGAACCTAACACTTATAATGAGGCTATAAAACATGCTTGTTGGAGAAATGCTATTGACCAAGAGTTAAAGGCTCTTAATGACAACAATACTTGGACCTTAACCACCTTGCCTAATAATAAGAAGGCTATAGGGTGCAAATGGGTTTTTAAACTCAAGTATAAATCAGATGGGTCCATTGAAAGGCACAAGGCAAGACTTGTTGCCAAAGGATTCACCCAAACTGAAGGGGTGGACTACATGGAGACTTTTAGTCCTGTGGTGAAGATGACCACTATTAGGGTCATTCTTGCCTTGGCTTCTGCTAATAGATGGCACATCCACCAATTGGATGTCAATACAACTTTCCTCCATAGTGACTTGCAGGAAGAGGTGTATATGACAATCCCTCAAGGTTTTTCTGTTAAAGACTCTAACCTTGTTTGTAAGCTTCAAAAATCCCTATATGGGCTCAAACAGGCAAGTCGACAATGGCATGCCAAACTAACAAGTTTTCTCATACAATTTGGTTATACTAAGTCTTTTGCTGATCATTCTTTATTCATCAAGTCTAATAAGAATAGTTTTACTTCTATACTTGTGTATGTTGATGACCTTGTGTTAGCAGGAAACAATATTGCTGAAATTAACCACATTAAGTCTTTGCTTAACACTGCTTTTAGTATAAAAGACCTTGGGAAATTAAAGTTCTTTTTAGGTATGGAAATAGCTAGATCTGAGAAAGGAATTTCTTTATATCAGAGGAAGTATACCCTAGATCTATTGGAGGACACATGTATGTTGGCTTCAAAACCATCCTTTACACCTATGGAATATGCAAGTAAATTGGTAAGTGCAGAGGATGGTACACCCTTGAATGATCCCACTTTTTATAGGAGACTCATAGGTAAACTTCTATACTTAACTCATACTAGGCCTGATATTAGTTTCTCTGTTGGTCATCTTAGCCAATTTGTCTCTAAGCCTACTGACCTCCATCTTGAAGGTGCCAAGAGGATATTAAGATACCTCAAAGGCACAATCACTCTTGGAGTTTTCTTTCCTGCAGAATCTGATTTCAAGATAAAGGGGTACACTGATTCAGATTGGGCAGGTTGTCCTGACTCTAGAAAATCAGTTTCAGGGTATTGCTTTTATCTTGGAAATGCCCTTATTTCTTGGAAGAGTAAGAAGCAGCAAGTGGTGGCAAGATCCTCTGCAGAAGCAGAGTATAGAGCCATAGCTTTGGCTGCATGTGAAAGTCAATGGCTGATATATCTCATGGAGGATTTGCAGATTCCACATCCAGACCCCATAACTCTCTTCTGTGACAATCAAGCAGCAATCCACATAGCTGCAAACCCCATATTCCATGAAAGAACCAAGCATATAGAAGTTGATTGCCATTCAGTTAGAGAAAATATCCAATCTGGCCTCATTCACATTCTTTCCATTCCCACTCTAATGCAAATTTTAGACATTTTCATCAAGTCCTTATCTCCTTCACTTTTCAAGAATCTTCATTCCAAGCTTAGGATGTTAAATACCCACATCCCAGCTTGTGGGGGCTGTTAGAGTTGAAAGATGATTTACATTTTGATCCTCATAAAATTAATATGAAAGATGTTAGATAAGTTTGCTTTGTATTTTCTGTTTTTAGATTAGTTTTCTGTTTAGTTTATTGGGCTTACTGTTAAACCCATTTTTCCTTTCTTGTTTATATTAGTTAGGTTCTGTTAGGTTAGTGGCTCCCTCTTGAGGTTCTTTAAATAAGTTTTAGTTTTGTTGCTTTAGTAAGCAATTTTTTTCTCCTCTTCTATTGTGTACATTTTGTTCTCTTTCAATAAAAGTTCCTAGAGGTATTTTTCAGATAGAGATGGGATCCCATGTTCTTCAACAATATACCTTCGTATGGACTCATATTCAAACTCATCTTAATGAGTTTAACTCTATTATTATGGATATTCAAAATATTGATATTAATATTGAAGATAAAGATAAAGCTATCTTGTTGATTGTCTTTTTACCTTTTACCTACAAACACTTCAAACAAATCATGTTGTATAGAAATAATGATACCTTATATTTTGAAGATATTAAATCTAATTTATTGTTCAAAGAAAAGTTTGATCTTGAGGTTAATTCTGTGGACAAGAGTGAATGCTTAAGTGTTCGAGGTAGAATTCAAAAAAACGGGAGTACCAGTTATAAAAAGTTCAGATCCAAATCGAGAGGCCGCAAATCCAACAAAACCTGTCGCTATTGCAAGAAATCAGGTCATGATATTCCTTATTGTTTCATCTTGAAGAAAAAACAGGAAAAACAAGAAAAAAGAAAATCTCAACAATCCCCTGAAGCTGCTAATATTGTAGTTGACTCTGACGGTGATGTTCTTTTATCTGTTATCTCTTCAAATAAGAGAAGTTAAACAAAATGAATTCTTGATTATGGATGTACTTTTCATATGTGTCATTATAAGGACTTATTCATCACTCTTGCCTATAAAAGACCAAGGACAATTAAAGTTCATCCAACATATTCTCATGAATACATTAAGCTACGTTTTCGCTTAAGTTCTAGTTTTATACATGTTCTTGATGATTTGACATGAAAGATCTTAACTATGTATTATACATCTTTAGTATAAATAAATGTCTACCACCACAATATAAATTCAATACTAAAGATTTTTCAAACACATATGTCTGCAAAATTGAAATATATATACTTAAGATAATTCATGTATGGAGACAAAATTGAATTGATAAAATTAAAACACACACATATATATATATATATATATATATATATATATATATATATATATATATATATATATATATATATATATATATATACCTGGTGATGAAAAGCCATGGACGTGATGGACAATTTACTATGTATGATCCCTGACTTTGATGTTCGTAGGGACAAGTTCCATGGTGGAGTGGTGGATAGCCATGAACTTTGACGAGGAAATGTTGCTGCAGGCAATGGAACTCTAAGTAGTCTTACAGACATTATATTTGAGGACACATGAACGACTAAGTTGCATTATGAAATACTCAAACCCATCCCCACTTTATATAGCCTTTCTGTATCTTACACGTTGAGATATTTGCTCTGAAGCACGGATACATGAAACTTCTTCATGTGTCTGTGTCGGACATGTATCCGACACGGATACACTTCGATTCGTCATGGATACGTGTCCATAGAGTATACAAAAATAAAAATATAAAAAATATATTATGATACGTATCTGATACATTTTGAAAAAAAAAAGATAAATATAATATGTATCTGAAACTTTTTCAACAAAAAACTAAGATATATATGATACATTTTAATCGATGTATCTTAGTAATCAATGAAAATACCAACTTATTTAAAAGCAAACACTAATGGAGAATAATGATTTGTAATTTCCATTATAATTTCTACTTTGAATATTTTGATTTACACTTATAATTTTATCATATTTTTACTAATTTACACATGTATTCCTGAACATTTTGTATCATATATTTTAGAAAAAATACGTATTTGTGTATCGGATACATATTGTATCCAATACACGTATCCGTATATCTGCTTCTTAGGATATGTGGCTCCAATTCTCCCACATAGCTCTTGCATATGTTCTCTGGCCAACAAGCTTTTCCTTCTCCCTTTTTTCCAAGGCAATAAGGATGCCTACAAATTGGCTGCCAGCCTACAAATTGGCTGTCAACATTAAGAATTCATTAAATATTAATTCAATTGCATTACATGAGTGTTGCCTATAAAAGGCAATAACAACATTAAAAACGTTTTAGATTTCTTCCTGTACACACGAGTTTATTTTGGTGAGAATTCTTATTTTGTTTGAGTGAGTATTTGTGAGAAAAAATATTATTTTTATCCTCATTACTATAAGAGTATTTGTTGTACTCTGTCTTTTATATAATGAAATTTTGCTTTTGAACACCCGTGATTTTTTAACTCTCACACACTGATGAGGTTTTTGTGTGTTATTTTCTTGCTTATTTTATTGCTTCTTTTTTGTTCTCAATTGATTCAATCTTGCGTTTCCTCATTGTGCTCTATTCCTAACATTACATTAGATGCATGCATGATGCATGTGAGTATATTATTATAAAAAATCGATATCTTAAGCATGAAAATTGGTTGTTCCCATCCCAACCTTAAACAAACATATTTGTAGCCTGAATATTCCCATGCTTTTTTGGACCAGTCAAACCCAAGACCAAAACAATGCAACCCAAACTAAGTCATTAGCTCCACATTAGACCAATGTTAATGAAATAAAAGGCAAATGTAGTCCATTGCTTGATAAGACATCGTTGAGGGCGAGCATCAAGGACCAGCCGCCTCTATGGAACAGTGTTATTATTGATTTATTTTTAGGAAGGAAAGTCTGATAACAAGAAAGTCTGATTTATCCTATTATGTATAGAAAGTCTGAGTTATTGTTAATTACGACTGGTTTTTCCTTCTACATGAATTAAGCCTTTTCAAAACCATGATGTACTTCAAAAATATACTATATTATGTTATAGTGCCTCCATATTACCGGTGCTTCCAATTAGGAATATTTGGAGAAGGTTAACAGAGTCCGAATTCAAGAAAATGCGGCTTCTGATTGACAAATAAATTTTAAAAAACTCAGGAATGTAAGCTTCAGAAGAATAATTAAATAAACACAAATACCATATATGACAAACTCTACCATAAAAAACAGCTACTTTGTTGTGCTCCCACATGTTAGACAAGTATTACACAAGCTTCACCAATTATAAACCTTATCACAATTAGGGATGACAATGATTATTCGGATCCATCTCATTTTGCCATTTTGGAATTCAAACTCGTCCTGGAGATGGAGATCACATGTCCCCATTCATGTCCGTGTACCAAACCAATCAGAAAATTTCATTCAAGTAAAAATATAAATAACAAAATCATAAATTAATATTTTAATATTATTTTATGAAGTTTGATTAGTTAGGGTCATGGAGACAAGAAAATCTTGGGACATAGGATCTTTGTCCTCGTCTTGAACCCATACAGGTATTCGTTGGATTTGCTACCAGCGGGTTATTGGGTACTCAACAAATCCATAGGTACGTACCTAGAAATTCAGAAAATGCTTAAAATATTCCAAATAATTATATATTTGTGTATATCTTTCCTATAATCATTTATGATAGAGGAGGAGGAACTTTATGTATCTTTTGCAATGATCATCAAATCTTAAATCTACTCATCACATTTTCTCTTTAGTGCACCTTCACTTGCTCAGCCTAGCAACTTATATACAATTGGTTGGACATCAACGTTACTCTCTCCAAGCTCTCATTCATCATTTTACTTCTCATATGGGCATGGTAAAAGACAAGAACTGTTAGAAATTTTGGAGTGTCATCTGGTTAGATATATTTGGACAATTTCGTTATCTAGGAATGATCTCATTTTTAATTCAGTTAAGCCCAATCTTGAACAAATTCTAAAATCAACAAATATTAAATCTTGACTTTAAATCAATAATCAGTGCGGAAAAGACTCAATTCTTTATTCCGACTGAGTTGACAATCCTCTAAATCGTCGCAATATCATATTGTAACTATTCTTTTTCTTCCTCTTTTGTAACTCTTATCTTATTTTAATAAAATTTTAGTTTGCCAATCAAAAAAATATTGCATAGCTCATGTATGTGGTGAATTGTCTATTAAGTATTAACACATAGTTAATATGCTAGATATTAATTTTTTTTGAATTAGGTTTGGGTGCTAAAGACCCAATTTCATTAATAAAGGAGACAAAATACAAAAAGAAAGAAAATAAAAACAATAACAATCACACTCAGCTAGGGAAAGCCAAAGAGAGAGGCCACAAGGGAAACAAATAGCACCAATTGTGAAGTGTACAGTGCATATATACCTCCTCACATTCATCCAAAACTCTTCTAAAATTAAGCCAAGGCCTTTTGGACTTTTGGTCATCCATCCCATTTAGAAGCAGCAAAATGAGGCCTTTAACCTCATGCCTTTCTAAAAATAATTTAACAAAATCTATCTATTATTATTTTTACTAGTTATTCACTCCCTACCTTATTATCTCTCTTTTTTATAGAAAAAATATTCCTATGTACTCTGCTAGAAGAAAACCAGTGTGTTGATTGGCTTGTTAATTGGAGTTTTTCCTCTGATTATGGATTGAATAGAATGTTTGAACCTTCTAGTAAACTACCCATGTGGATTATATTTTGCTGAGTATATATATATAGAAACCTTCATCAATCAATTATTGTATATAATTATACCTAGGTCATATACTTGATTTATCTTAGACATGGATATTGAACTGAATTAATTGTGCTGAAACAGTTGGAATGATGCATATAATTAGACCCCGTGAGTACCTTAAAGTAAGGACATTTGGACCTTACTTCAGTTTGTAGAATGGAGGATTGTAGTGGGTGCATCATCAGTTATCCTTATTTGTCTCTTAGGACCATGTTATCCTTATTTCCTTTCCAACACTAAATTTGATTATCTCGAAGTAAAACAAAACAAAACTCGCCTACATGTTAAATTTATGAGTTATCATTATCACATTTTTGGCCTTAGCCTGTACATCTTGAATTCTTCATATTGAGCATGACTACTCATAAAATTAAAGTCTCGGTGGTCCATTTATGTATATATTTTTTTGGTACTATACTTTTGTACACATATATACTCTTTGATAAACTATGTTATAAGTTAAAATGTGCTAAGTTCATCAGTGGTGTTTGAAAACATCCAATTGAGGAAATAGTCTTGAAATATCAATCATATAAAACCAAATAACCTATGATACTAACTACTAATATATGGTACTTTAAGGTAAATCTTATCTTATATGCAAAGGTTGCTAATCTGGAAAAGTTTATTACTATTAGAACTGGGTAACTATAATAACATTAAAGATAGAGAGATTTTCAGACAACCTCCTATAATAATACCCAAAAGTTCTGAACAGAAACAAACTAACTAAAGCTGCATAAAGAGGAAAACATTGCTAAGAGACCACTTTGTCTCACATACAAGGACAATTTCTCTTCTCTCTTTTTTCCTTTCATGTGATCCAATCCATGATTCATTACAAAGTTGCCATACCAAAATAATTCTTCAGAATGCAGCCGTTTTTTCTTTTTGTCTTTTGCATGTCACAGTTGCAGCCTTTTCACATAGGGATGAAATTCTTCTGTCTCTCCTTGCAGGACCACTGAAGCAAGCTTAATTTTATGGAATATGGCCAAATTAACTTGCTTATATGAAGTGTGTTTTATTTAGACACAATTGCATGAATTAACAATGATTAGGATTTGGTGCACTAAAAAAATGTTGTAGTCAATAAAGTCAACAAATCTAAACCATTTAATGAAAATCAGACACCTCAGATTCAAAACATAACATCGAGTCCGACTCTTCTAATCTTCATCTAATGGTGTGGATTTGCGGAGTGCATTGACTAGAACATTTTTTATTGAACCAAACCCTAATTCCCGTCAACATCAATATGATCCCTCATATCACTAGGGACCCAACCCGTTACAAACACACAACTGTTTCCTTTCCATGTGAGAACTAAAATACCTTCTTCCTTTTTCATACCCCATCCACTAGCATGCTCATCAAGCAAAGCCTTAACTTCCCTCACAGTTTCATCACAAAATGGTAAACTCATGTAACCAGCATTTCTCATTCTTTGTGACATTTGCATCCCAGACTCCAATCTCTCTATCCTTTGATGCCCTTCAAATCCTATGATATTCTCAATTTTCTGGCCTATGTCTGATTCAAATTCTGTCCTCTGGCTACTACTCTTAGGAAGAAAAGTCTCCAATGCATCAAAGGGTATCCATAGATGATTGAAACATGTGGTGATTCTTGATGTTAGAGTTGGTGCACTAAGGTCACAATCCTCATCCACCAAGAGCATAATCCTTGGGTTAAGACTCTTAACTATATTCAGAAAAGTATCCCTTAGAGAAAGGTTTTGAGGGCTACCCTTTATATCATCAGACAAGTATCTTAGCCAATTTTGACAATTTATGACCAATGCTTCATCTTCCCTAAGGTTTAGCACACTAGGATTCAAAAGACTCAACATTGACTCAAAATGAAAACTACTTGATTCATTGCCTAATTCGGAAGATGTTAATATTGGAGGTGTGTTTCCTAAAACATTAAATTCAAAAGGTACATCCCTAAACTTAGCAAAGTTCCCTAAACGTTGACCAACTTCTTGTGTTGAAATATTGACCAAGGGAGGAACATGTGGCCTACAAGATGGGACAGTGATTCTTAGTGAAGGAGGTCCTTCAGGTCTCTTAGCTAAAGCATCTATAAAAGTAGGCCATTGCATACAATGAGTGATGCTAAAATCAAGGACATGTACCCTATGGAACCCTTCAATTGCTTTCAAAATTTCATTATTTGATGCACAAAAACCAAACCTATGCCAAGGGATTAAGTCAACATACCCAGCTAGCTCGACCACACTCATACACCTCCTTTGAAAGGTGTTGTTGCTTCCCTTGAAATTCACTACTGTGGGGCAAATCCTTAAAGCCCTAGAAATTAGTGCCCTTAGGAACCATGAGGTGAGCCTTTGGTTAGTGTCACCAAGGGGTGAAGCAACGTTGTTGAGGACCCACATAAGTTGTTGAGCCAATGTGATATCGTTGCTCTCTAAAGCACTTGCACAATGGAATAAGAGCTTCTCAATACAAGCTCCATCAAGGCTTACAAGAGACCCTTTGAGTGCTCCTGAAAGTGGGTTGTGTGGTGTAGTGTTAGAGAGACTGTTAGAGTTTTGAAGGGAAATAGAAGTACCCTTTAACTCAGATTTCATGCTATGTGTTACGTGCATGGTGAGTTTGTGAAGTAGAGGAAAAAGAGAAGATGGTGATGGAGAAGAATAGATTTGTACTTCTGTTAGAGAGGCTTGTGAAGGAATTGGAAAACTAGGGTTTATTTTGGTGTATGCTGAAGGTGGTGCTACCTAATGAGTTATGCAGTTGAATCTATTATTGGGCATGTATATATCTAGCTAGGTTACTTTATGTGAAACCTGGAGCTATATTTATAGCATAGAGAGGGTATGGCCTATGGAAGGACTAGGTCCACTTATTTATAGCACATAGAGCCATTTATTTTTTCAACTAAAAAAGATTATATAGTTGGTAAAGGATTCAACTGGTATTTGTCATATCTATGTGAGAATCCAATTTTAGTGGATAATTTCTTAATGTTTCTCTAAATATATTTTTGAGTCTTGAGTCATATCCTAACTCTATTGTACATCCAATCCTATATCCTAGACTTCTTTTTGTAGAAAAATATAGAAACTTTATTGGTTTTCAAATTTGGAACCTTTAGGATTTAACTTACTCGAGATAGAGTAAAATGCATGGTTTTAATGTAATATTAATGTTATTTTGACAATTTAGATAACATGAAATATTTAAGATCTTTGACGATTAAAGTATATTGCCAAAAATAAACTCAATCGAGGATGAGAGAGATGGTCAACTTTGGCACTAAACATAAAGAGTTCAGAGAGGAATTTATAGGTACTCGTTTACTTGAAATAATAGATATTAAAGAGTGCCACTCGTTTACTTGAAGCAAAATTCTTGGATATTAACGTCATAGATACGTAGTCAAATTTAATGTTGTGTGAAGATATGTAGACTGTAATAATAATTTACTTGCATGTCTCTCTAATATCACTTTTACACATGCAAGTATTGATTTAAGTGTAAGATTTTCTTTTCATAAAAAAGTGTGGCAAGCTTTAATTCAAAAATCATTGTATACTTGAACTTAAACACTTCTTTATACATTAAGGAATGATTTTCTTTCTCACTTTCCCTGTAAAAAATATATGTTTAAAAACTATGTAAAAACCAAGTGTGATACATTTTTAGTTTTTTCTTTCAATATGAGTATTACTCAAACACTAATCCATTGGTTATTGTCATATTTTTAATATTTGTTCTTTTGCCTTTGTAGTACGTAAGTATTTGTTCATATGTCCATTGATCAGTTTTTGGGGTGACAAAAAGGTCGCTATTTTGGTGTCTTGTTGATAAGTTTTTGGGGTGACAAAAAGGTCGCTATTTAATTTGCTTTTTTGTTTGTTTAGTAGTACTGATTATTTTAAATATAGTATTAACTAAATTAAAAAAATAGGGTACCGAATAGGTTAAAAATGGTCTTATAGCCGATCAATTCCTGTCAAATTCAGGCCACTAAATATTCATGTATACCAAAATGTTAAATATTTAATTTCTACAATTGTTTAAAAGAATAACCAAATATTAAAAAATGATTAATTTCTTACCTATTAGATGAACAAATATATTTAGTTATACAAAAAAAACAAGATCCGAATTAATTTTACTGGAACAAATCTGATTTTCTTGTTGCCTCCATTCTCATGTTCTTAACTAATGAACTAATTTAATATACTTTTTTGTACTATATAACTTAGTACCATGCCATGCCAAAACTAAAGACAAATCAACAACTCTTCCTACAAGGACATATTATTTCGAATCACTTTTATGTACAATTCTTTGTTCTGTTTTATCCTCTCCCCTATTGTTTGAAGATATCCACTTGCAATAATAATAATAATAAGTACATAAAAAACACTTAAAATTAATTGGGATCCACTTGTAATCATGGATATAATAGGTGGGACTGTTGGCATTGAGGCTGATGCCACAAAAAATAAGGTATGTTTTCTAACTATCTAATTTATATTAAGATGCAATAGCTGTTTCTGACATAAAGGTTAAGAAACACTTAAGATTGTGGATACTTGAGTGTAGAGAGCCAAGCCATAAGGCTTTTGGCTGAAGCAATAGTATTTGAGTGTAGATTAGCCCGAACCCGATGTAGGCTAGCCTGAACCCGTCCGCGTAGCCCGTTGGGACACCTCTATTATTGGCTCTAGCCCATGTTATGGTGAATTTGATATGTGGCTGCAATTGCCTTTGTTCTTCAGAAGGGTGATTGATCCAAATAGGCAACTCTTAGTGGCTTGCATCATTTTAACATGGTAATGTGCCTCTGGCTCCACACTATCACTTTAGATTAAAAAATGTATACTCCTATAGGGACATGTATTTGTTATTAATTTATTAGTGTTGAAGTATATATATTTCTATTTATTTTGGTCATTGTTTATACTTTAATCCCAACATTATAACAAACATCATTTTGATGAGTAACAATTGATAGCATCCATAACAAACTCTTCAATGGGATGGTTAAACCGAGAGGAATCTTGAAATGAGATAGTGTTTTTAAGAACAAAGGCAACCTATGACATTAAACATTCTTGAAATGAGTAACAATTGACATTGCTGGCAGCAACAGCTACCAACAAGGTTGTGAAGGAAAGCTATGTTGACATTAAGCTTAAGTCTCATCATCAGAACTAGAACTAGAACTAGAACTTGAGTTATGCACTCGCCTTTCTGCTATTGCTGGGAATAGTCTCCTATGTACATCAGAAAGTGAGCTATTATGATGAGTGTTAGAAGATGATTGAGACTCTTTCTTAGCCTTTTCTGACTTCAAAATTGTTTTATCTTTCACCTCTTTGCATACCTTGTCTAACATTATCAAGAAATCGCGCACAATCACGAACAAACGCAGCCCTTCATCTTTTCCTGCTTTCCCATGGAAATAATCTGCTGTGCTCTTAACCTCAGCCATTATCCTCTTCTCTTCCTCTATCAGCCATGACACTTCTTTTTTCGCCTTTTCCACAAAACTCGACAAAGAATGTTGGAATTGACACTCCTCTTCGCCATTCTTCAAATCATTATTCAGCAACTCTTCAGATTTCTTCAATGACTGATCAAGTTTTGACACTGCAGCTGTTAGTGCATCACCGTCTATAACTGCCGCCTTTTTCACATCTTCAAGTTCACTACTTAGGCTTGAAACTACTTGAAGGCCGAGGCTGCGATAGTGCTCTTCAGAATCTTCATTTACACCCTCAGCAAAATCCTCTGTTTTCATACTAGAATGGCTACTACTACTACCTCCTTTAGCTGTTCTTACAGCTCTTATGCCCTCGGAACGTATAGTCTCCTGAACCACAAAGTGTAGTAGTGTTGTCTTGCCATCGGTTCCTTTTACATCAGCCAGTTTCAAAAGTGTGTCTAGCCTAAATGCTTGAGCACCACCGCGATAGGTGCCATCATTCATGCGGTTTCCAGTCTTCAGAACTGCTTCTAATAGTTTTAGGAAGAGCCTGCTTTTTCTTAGTTTGTTGCAAGAAACCTGCCATCCACATACAATACAAAAACCTCAACCATGTAACACCACATACATTGTCAATAACTAGTCCTTCCATTTTCACAAATGCAAAATGAATTGTACCATTCCATTTATTTAGTTTTTAATTTTAAAAATTCGACAGATTTCACTCTCACCTCTAATGTTGAAAAGAATTCCTTAATGCTGGAGAACTCTTCTGGTAGTGTTAACATGAACACTAGAGACTCGAGACGTTTGAAAGCGAATGGAATTTCAACCAAGACCTTGAGAAACCTATCTGCAGGGCCAAGTTGAGAAAGTTCTCCTGTGAATAACCTAAGCTTCAGTTCCTCTTCTGTTGTCGGCACCATCTTCAGCAATGTCTGAATGAGCTCAACCGAAATCTCGTTACCTGAGTCAATCAATGTATTCTATGTAATTCACATTGATCCTATGCGTATGTTAATCTTGGAGAAGTGCTGAAAAACTACAATAGCTTTTCATTTTTGAATGCAAAAGTTAATGAATCAAAATCATAATAAGATAAAGTTATTGAAACATTCCATTTTAAACATATTCACCAAATCATCATCATAGAAAAAGTATATCATGTCTTAATACAGATAAAAGAAAGAAAAAGCATTAATTGTTGGTATCATAATGCATAAATTTCAAATGAATAACTTATGATGATAAACCAAACAGTATTGACTAACATTGAGTAGCAGCTTTCTTAAGGTTGAGGCTATCTATGCAATTGGCATAAAATATACTTTTTTCTGGGCAAAAAATAAAACAATGTCATATGAAAGAAAAAACAAAATGAAAGTGAAAGGGCTTCTAAACTTCAACAGAACAAATAACCATAGACTTACAGGGAAATCTTCCCTTCATTTTAGTAACTCCAATCCCCCAGAAATACATTATGTGTGTATATATAGAAGAACAAATACCTTCTTTAATGGCATCAACAACTTCTTCTGTTGTCACATTCAGAGCACGAAGAAGAATTGATAAATTCTGTGCTTTCCTAGGGTCAATAATCCGAATGTACTGGACAGAAGGTTCTAGAGATGGTGAGTCTTTTCTTCTTTCATTTTTGTTCTGAGTGGAAAATCCAAATAAAGACTCTATCTTTTCTTCACTGAACCTGTTAAGTTGTTATGAATACATCAATCATATTAGTACATTTTTTACTTTGCTTATTCATGTAAAAACTGCTTTTTTACAAGACTTAAAAATGTTCTTACTGAAATGATCCTTCTCTAATATCATTCCACACCATTGCATGATCAGGATTTGTAGCAACCTTATCCCAGAAAAATGGCTTTAACTTTGGTTTTGGTGCATCAGAGTCTTCACCATCCTCACTAGCACGAAGCGGTCCTAAAGGCGAAAGTTGATTTCCATTACCAGCCACTGGTTTTTTTGGTGGAGCAGGTGGAGGCCTAGCTACTTTAGGAGGCGGAGGTGGCCGAGGTGCGAGAGGAGGTGGTGGTGGCAGGGCTGGCTGTGGCAGCTCAGTGACTGATTTAGCCAGGGGAGGTTTTAGTGTAGAGATTGGTAATTGTCCCTTGATTTCTGATAATGTTGTCTCAGGTAGTGAGGTGTTGTTATCTTCAAGCTTAATGGAAGATTTCCTAACAACAGAAAGGTTCTTTCCATAGTTAATACTATATTCTTTCTTAAGAGAATCTTCCAAACTACCAGATTTTTGTGAACCTGAAATGAAAAGGAAAAACATTGTTTGAGAGGTCCTTGTAATGTTTCACACTTTCACTACCATATATATATACATACCACTGGACAAATCACTTGAGCTTAGTGTGAGTAAAGGCTTCACATCTTGGTCAACCTTTTTGCTCTTCCTAATCACACAGCAACATAGGATCAAGCCTATAAAGATTATAATTACTGATGCAAAAGCACCAACAATAATTGCTTTTTCTTGTATGTTATAATGCTTAGAATGAAGAGTTGTTGGAGGAGGAGGAGGTGAAGGTGGTGGTGGTGGAATTAGCACAAGCATATCTGGAGGGATTGGTAAATCTTCAAATGAGGGCTTTGAAGTTGATGATGGAGAATCTGGTGGTGACTCAGAAATCAAATATCTTCCATGATCATCTGATACACCAAAGAGTGAAACTTCTTCTTCTTCAAAAATAGAAGAAGCAGGAACTTTCTTTCTTATACAATCCAAAAAAATTTGTTTCATATATGGAGGAAGAAATCTAGTTGCTTTATCTATATTGTTTTCCATTATATGCAAATCAAAATCTTTTATATCATTATTGTTCTTCTCTATCAATTCTTTCCTGCAATGTTCCCACACCTGCTCTGCCTGTATCAACAGCCAATGTCATTCAGTAACACAATTCATACAACTCACACAACTATAGCAAAGCATATATATATATATATATATATATATTTACTACTTGATCCATCAGATTTGTTGTTCATAGTGTAAACAAGTTTAATCTGAAGCTTATTCATCACATAATATATGCATGTAGTTCTTAGTCTAATATAGTTTATGATCATTTGAACTATTACATCACAATTCATAATATAGTTTATGGAACATCATGCAGATGAATAACCTAGTTAAACCCAAAACCACAATTTTGGTAAAATTCATAATATAGTTCATTCAATAAAAAACTCTGGAAAAATATTAAGGTAAAAAAAGAAATGAAAAGGGTAAAAGGTTAGAGACCTTAAAAAATTCATGGGGTATCCACCTCTTGCCCTCTGAAACCCATTTGGCCAAAGCACAAAGAAGAATGACATACAAAACCACATAAGCAGCAGGTCTTGTAAATTCCATTGCTTCCAAATTCACCAACCCAATACCATAATCTCCTTTTCATTTCATTGAACTTTGAATATTCTATCTAATTATATTATGTTTATCATAATTATGGACTATTATTATAGGAAAATGCAGCAATTGCTATTGTAATAATATGGCTATGGAGACTAATAGAACTATAATGTTGTAGTCTTTTATTGTTGTAACTTGTCAAACAAGAAACATAGAATGATGTTGGGATGTTACAAAAGAATTGCATGCCATGATTTGATTAATCGGAGAAACATATGAATTATTCAATGATATTGCAACTTAAGGAAATGAGAATGAATGAAGGTGTGAGCTGAAACCAATTCAAGCAAAGGGTATAATTGTCATAAAATTTGTTGAAGAAAGGTTAGTTTTATCTTATATTTATTAATATGAGCTTAAATCTCCATTTTAATTTGTTAGTAAAGAGACGTTGGGAGAATAAGGTGGGATACCCGTCATGATCATGTTATTTGTACATTTTCATACTTTAATTAATCAACATTTTATATTTATAAGAAATCAAATAGAAGAAGAGTATACAACAGAACCAAGAAATCAAGCTATGAAGACATAAGTTATTTCAATTTTTTCACATCTTAACTCCCTCATATCATGAAAATTCACTATTAAAAAATCCATCAATTATGTTCAACGTTGTTTCATAAATAATTTTTTTTATCTTAGTATAATTTCCGGTTTTTTATGTTTTTTCTTTATATCTTCAATAATCATTATAACATCAGTAACATCAGTACACTCGTTTCCTTATTACAAAAGTTGCTATTATATTAAGTATACAAGTAAAAAAACTTTTTATGAATACTTTCTTACACTTAAAATGTGCAGGTAAATATAAATAATTTTTTCATGTATAAATAGAGATAGATAATAGGAAGGGGTGGAGGAAAAAAGTATGAATCTTAGGGTGGCGAAGCAAGTTGTTGGTTAGGGTGTGCATAAAAAGAAGTATATACATTTTCTTAATTAGTTAATATTTTGTACTTCACCAAATGATGATTATACAAAATTGTATTCATATTACAGTGAAATATATATATACATTTCACATTATATAAAACTCTTACATATTAGTAATTATATTTTTTCTCTTCATATTATTCTATTAGTGTTATTATAATAAATTTTGAACTATTAACCGTTCAATTTATTGTAAGTTTGTAACTTGTTATCCATCCTCATTCACCTCAATTTTGTATCCACTTATTATTTGCATTTGATATTTCATATTTATTGATAGAAGAAAAAGATGTATGTACAAGATAATCATTCAACTTTATATACTACAGTCTTAGTTTGATTGGGGAGTAAATACTAGTAAAAAGAATATTTGTTTATTGTGGTGTGGGTGGATACATTCATTCATTTAATCTCCTTCATTTGTTTTTGTTGCCGTACTTCTCCATAGTGATAATTTAAAGCCACCTAATGACCAGATCGAAGGGTCAAAATTAGTTTATGGCTAAGGTAACCTGTTAGCACAGATTTGATAACTGTGATACTGAGATTCAGAATAATGTGCTATGTTGGTAAAGCAACCAAGATCTTCTTCTTCTTACTCACTGTGTTCCTTGTTCTTGCTCTTGTTTTGGGATTCCGCCTCCTCCGCCACCGTCACCACCACACCAAATGCTCCTCTTATGATCATTCATCTTGCTCCACCACCGTCACTTCTCCTCCTCCTCCAACTACTACCTTTCTTCCTTCCCCCATTTTCAACCTCCCAACAACATCACCTACCCCTCCTTCTGATAACACCATTACTTTCCCCCCTCCCCCTCCTCCTCCGACTAACCCAACTCCGCCTACTCCTCCTCCTCCGAGTGTTGCAGCACCGCCAATGGATACACCTACACCGGGTTCGGCGCTGGTATCTCCTGGACCAGTCCATGCTAGTGACGTCATTAGATTCTGATGCAGTCAATTAGCCTTTATATGATGTCATATTGTATTGTATTTTGTACAAAGGAGGAACACAAGGCCGGATCACTGTTTTGTATGCTCCACGACACTACAAGCCCCTATGCATGCTTGTGGATGGTTCTATCCTCCAGGGCACGGTCATGGATCGACACACATTTATAGGTAACGAACCATGACCCAAACCTGAATGAATCAGGATCCTCTCCTCGAGGGCACGGTCATGGATCGACACACATTTATAGGTAACGAACCATGGCCCGAACCTAAATGAATCAGGATCCTCTCTAGTCCAAACACAACCTGAGTAGAGTAGCTCAATTTACTCTCCTTATTCTAATAATAATATTGTTATTAGTAATGTGTAATTGCTTGATTAGCTTGACTGATGTAACATGTAGTTAGAAAGGATGAAAGGGGATCCAATTTGTTTACCTTGGAATGTTGTTTGAATTAATATTCAGAGTAAGACACTGCACTCATGAAATCATATTACCATATGTGGCAGTAATATCTAGATTTGCATTAGAGGGACTAGAAAAACATATTTGGGAATTTTTTCTAAGCTGCATGCCTTAATGAATTTACTATAAGGTCCCTGGCATATGTATTCATTTTCAGTGTTGACACTGATGTTAACTTTTTATATTTATTATTATTGTCTGCTCTCTGCATATTCCTTTAATTTTATTCAAGAAATTATGTTTTATTGTGAAGATGACTGGCATATTCATTTTATCTTATATTTTCTTCAACCATTTTTATATCATAAAGAGGATTTGGCTTCTCCCAAGAGGATTCAATTTCGTTACACTAACAAAAATAATTTGTTTAACTCCCCTTTGAAATGTTTTAATCGCAAACATAATTTCCAAATAAATAATTGGACAGAAGAAAATTGAAAATTTTATTTGGCAAATGGAAAGGGGTCGTAATAATGTGCAAAGATGTAGAAGTACTCATATGTATATGGCAGGAATAATACTATATTCACTATACTATAAACAGTATATGATAATAATGCTAAAAAATATGTTTAATGGGTTCAATGTCGTGAAGGTTTGGTTAACAAATAAATATAAAATGTGTATTTAATAGAAAATCAATTTGGGGCAGTTCTTTGGTCTCAAAATACTCATCTGCAATATATTATATTTTCTTCTTAAATTGCATAGGATAAATGTCACTTTTGACTTAGAAAGAGTGTTTTCCAATGGTGTGAGATAATTGTGAGTGCATAAGGTACAATGAGTCTCGAGGAGAGAAATTGTAATTACAACTCAAAATATCTTGTAAAGAAATCTATTGTGCTATAAGAATACTGGACGTAGCGTTCGGTAGACAATAATGTGAAACAATATAAATATATCATATATGTGTTTTTTCTCTATTTTCTCAATATTTATGATGCATCACATTCTGATATTATAAAAGAAAAATTGACCATTATTCCCAACAACTAATTCAGTCATCCTCTTAGTTGTCTTCTAATACTTGCATCATAATTGGGCTACCAGGTCAGTCGACAGGGTCGAATCCTACTTACCTCTAAATGTCACAACTAGATAGCACTAAATTTTGACCATCCATTGTTGGATCCCATGTTAAAATTTGCCCAAATTGATTCCAGCAACGATAATTAACCTAGTTTCAGGCCAAGACTGTGGCCTCCCACCACTTTAATACACATTATTAATGTCTTAGCAAATGAAAAATGTTATTTTTTATTAGAACTTTGAAAAATCAATTTTTATTAGAAAATTGTAAATTAATGCCTTAGCAATTGAAAATGGTTGCTTTTTTTATTAGGACTTGAAAAATAATTTTTTATTATAAAATGGTATATTAATGGTTTAGCAAATGAACATGGTTGTTTTTTATTAGGACTTGTGTGACACCCTAGATTTTAAAGTCATTAAATTATAGTATCAGTCCTGGGAGTCTCGCTTGAGCGAGAGAGGCTCACCTGAGAGGGTGAACTCCTGGGCTATACTGAAGGATTCTCGCTTGAGCGAGAATGGCCTCGCTTGAGCGAGAGTGGTCTCGCATGGGCGAGAAATGTGGCATTCAGGACTTGTCGAGGTTGTGAGATTCTCGTTTGAGCGAGAGGATCCTCGCTTGAGCGAGAGATGTCTCGCCTGAGCGAGAAATCCCTCGCTTGAGCGAGAGCGTTAGATCTGAAATTTTAAAAAGGCGGGATTTTCTCGCCTGAGCGAGAATGGGCTCGCTTGAGCGAGAACTCGACGATTTCACTTTAAAATAGAAACCTCAAACACATTTTAGGGTTAGAAAGTGAGAGAAAAGATAAGAGAAGGTGATTTTGAGAGCAAGAACTCGTGGGAATCATCTAAGAGCTTGAGAAGAGGTAAATCTCTTGATTCTAACTCTCTTTCTCCCTTTCAAACTCGTTTTTGGGTGTATGGATCTCTTCTCAAAGTATGAGAAACCATGGAAACTCTTGCTTTAGAGTTATGATTCGTTTTAGGTTGTTTTTCTCTTGTAAACTCTTGGTTTAGAGTTGGTATTTGAGGAATGGAAAGGTTTTGTGGGTTTATTCATGAAAACCCAAAAACCCCCAAAATGAGAATATGAGTAAAAAGGGAAATGGGTGAAATGTTAAATGTAGATGATGAGTTGTGCTTTAATGTTGATATATGAGATGAAAATGTATGCTTTGGATGTTTGGAAACTCGTATTGAAGTAGTTGTGGAAACCTTGACAATTTGTGAATGTCTTGTGTGTTTGATGATGAAATGTGAGTCGTTTATGTGTTATTTTGAATAAATGACTGACATTGTTGTTATTTGTGGGAATGAGGAAAGATCCTAAGAGTGGAGGAAATCGCGGAGGAGATTTTTAAAGTTACTCGGAACCGACCCCAACGCTCACTAAGGTAAGGGATAAGTTTTTCTAACTCATACGAGCTGATGTGAATGAGGTATGTGAAAGAGGTAATATGTTTGTAAGAATATTGATGTTACCCTACCCGAAGTGGTAGTGGTTTATTGTTGTTACCCTACCCGAAGTGGTTTATTGTTGTTATCCTACCCATAAGGGTAGTGAATTATTGTTGTTGTCCTACCCGAAGTGGTAGTGGATTAATGTCGTTGTCCTACCCAGAGTGGTAGTGGATTAATGTTGTTGTCTTACCCGGAGTGGTAGTGGATTATTGTGGTATAGACTTGCCCGATGTAGTATGGGGAATTAACTAGACCTGCCCGATGTGGTATGGATAATTAACTAGACCTGCCCGATGTGGTATGGGGAATGAACTAGACCTGTAAGATGTGGTATGGGGAATTAACTAGACCTGCCCGATGTGGTATGGGGAATTAACTAGACCTGCCCGATGTGGTATGGGGAATGAACTAGACCCGCCCGATGTGGTATGGATAATTAACTAGACCTGCCCGATGTGGTATGGGGAATGAACTAGACCTGCCCGATGTGGTATGGATAATTAACTAGACCTGCCCGATGTGGTATGGGGAATTAACTAGACCTGCCCGATGTGGTATGGGGAATGAACTAGACCTGTCCGATATGGTATGGATAATTAATTGGACCTGCCCGATGTGGTATGGAGAATTGACTAGACCTGTCCGGCGTGGTATGGAGAATTAACTAGACCTACCCGACGTGGTAGAGGATTATCTTTGTGGGAAAACTCGTTGAATATGAATGATGAGAAATGAGTATAGTTGGAATGAAAGTAATATGCATGCTATAGAATATATATTATGGGATATATATACTATAGGGTGAATATGAATAATGAGAAATGAGTATAGTTGAAATGAAAGTAATATGCATGCTATAGAATATATATTATGGGATATATATACTATAGGGTGAATATGAATGATGAGAAATGAGTATAGTTGGAATGAAAGTAATATGCATGCTATAAAATATATATTATGGGATATATATACTATAGGGTGAATATGAATGATGAGAAATGAGTATGTTTAGATGAAAGGAATATGCATGCTATAGAATATATATTATGGGATATATATACTATAGGGTGAATATGAATAACATGGAAATGGGAGGAAGGAGATACAAATGTTTATGTTTATGTGTTTGTAATGATAATTTATTCCAATGCTTACTTATACTTAAAATGTGGATTATCATGTAATGTTAGTCTTGAACTAATGACTTACTCCATTGTTTTGTGTGTTGTTTATGATAATCCCATTGTAGGTAAACGAAGGATTTGAGGAGAAGTCTCACTTAGGAATTTTATGCGTTCCCTAACTTGGATTTCCTTATCTATACTTTTGTATCATAGTTGATTAGACACTATTTTGAGATGAATGTAATTCTGATTATGGTAACACGGAGTATGTGTAGTTATGGGTATTATGATTCTCGGAAACCCATAACTAGTTGTATGCGGTAGTTACTAAGGATTAATTGAATGAATTATATTTTTCTGCAATATAAAATGTATGATAATATAACAGGTTAAAAGGGTGGTTTTACGGAATGATTAATGAGAGATTAAAGTAAGATGACGAACGTATGCATGAAAGGATTAAAATAAATGAAAAATTTTCAAGGGTAGAATTTGGGTCCTTACAACTTGAAAATTAATTTTTTATTAGAAAATGATATATTAATGCTTTAGCAAATGAAAATGGTTGTTTTTTTTAGTAGTACTTGAAAAATCAATTTTTATTAGAAAATGGTATACTAATGCCTTAGCAAATGAAAATGGTTACTTTTTTATTAAGACTTGAAAAATCAACTTTTTATTAGGAAATGATAAACTAATGGCATATCAAATGAAAATGGTTGTTTTTTATTAGTGCTTGAAAAATAAATTTTTATGTGAAAATGGTATATTAATGAATTAGCAAATGAAAATGATTGTTTTTCTATTAGGACTTGAAAAATATTTTTTATTAGAAAATGATATATTAAAGCATTAGCAAATGAAAATGATTGCTTTTTTTTATTAGGACTTGAAAAATAAATTTTTATTTGAAAATGTCATACTAATGCCTTAGAAATGAAAATTGTTGTTTTTTGAACAGGACTAGGAAAATAATTTTTTCCTAAAAAAAGGTATATTAATGCCTTAACAAATGAAAATGAGTTTTTTTATTAGGACTTGAAAAAAAAATTATTATAAAATGGTATACATTGCCTTAACAAATGAAAATGATTGTTTTTTTTATCAATACTTGAAAAACTAATTTCTATTAGAAAATGGAATATTAATGCCTTAGCAAATGAAATGGTTTTTCAAAAATTCGGACTTTGAAAAATCCATTTTTTTATCAGGACTAGAAAAATCATTTTTTTTATTAGAAAATGGTATACTAATGCATTAGGAATTGAAAATGGTTGTACATTTATTATGACTTGAAAAATCAATTTTTATTAGAAAATGGTATGCTAATGCAATAAGAATTGAAAATGTTTGTACATTTATTAGGACATAAAAATCAATTTTTATTAGAAAATGGTATGTTAATGTCTTAGCAAATGAAAATGGTTGTTCTTTTATTAATACTTAAAAATCAATTTTTATTAGAAAATGTAATACTAATGCCTTAGCAAATTAAAATGTTGTTTTCTTATTAGGACATTGAAAATTCAATTTTTATTAGAAAATTGTATACTAATGCCTTAGCAAATGAAAATGATTGTTTTTTTTATTAGTGCTTGAAAAATCAATTTTTAGTAGAAAATGGTATATTAATGCATTGGCAAATTAAAATGATTGTTTTTTTATTAGGACTTAAAAAATATTTTTTTATTAGAAAATAGTATATTAATGCATTAGAAAATGAAAAAAGATTGCTTTCTTATTAGGATATGAAAATCAATTTTTATTAGAAAATGGTATACTAATGCCTTAGGAAATGAAAATGTTTGCTTTTTTATTAGGACTTGAAAATTAAATTTTTATTATAAAATGCTATACTAATGCCTTAGGAAATTGAAAATGGTTGTTTTTTTTATTAGACCTTGAAAAATCAATTATTATTAGAAAATGGTATATTAATGTGTAGTAAATGAAAATAGTTGTTTTTTATTAGGACTTGAAAAATCAATATTTATTAGAAAATTGTACACTAATGCCTTAGCAAATGAAAATGGTAGCTTTTTTTATTTGGACTTGAAAAATAAATTATTATTATAAAATGATATACTAATGCCTTAGCAAATGAAAATGATTGTTTTTTTAATAGGACTTAAAAATTTAATTTTTATTAGAAAATGGTATATTAATGCCTTGGAAAATGAAAATGATTGTTTATTTATTAGTAATTGAAAAATCAATTTTTATTAGAAAATGATATATTAATGCCTTAGCAAATGAAAAAGTGTTTTTTTAATTAGGACTTTGAAAAATCAATTTTTATTATTAGGAATTTGAAAATTCAATTTTTATTTGAAAATGATATACGCCTTAGCATATGAAAATAGTTGTTTTTTTTCATTAGGACCTGAAAAATAAATTTTTATTAGAAAATGGTTTATTAATGCCTAGCAAATGAAAATTGTTGTTTTTTTATTAGGATTTTGAAAAATCAATTTTTATAAGAAAATGGTATACTAATACCTTAGCAAATGAAAATGGTTGTTTTTTTTATTAGGACTTGAAAAATCTATTTTTATTTGAAAGTGGAGTACAATGCCTTATCAAATGAAAATAATTGTTTTTTTATTAGGACTTGAAAAATCATTTTTTATTAGAAAATGACATACTAATGCCTTAGCAAATGAAAATGATTGTATTTTTATTAGGACTTGAAAAATTAATTTTTATTAGAAAATGGTGTATTAATGCCTTATCAAATGAAAATGGTTATTTTTTTATTTGGACTTGAAAAATAAATTTTTATTAGAAAATGATATACTAATGCCTTAGCAAATGAAAATGGTTGTATTTTTATTAGGACTTGAAAAATCAATTTTTATCAGAGAAATGTATATTAATGCCTTAACAAATGAAAATTGTTGTTTTCTTATTAGGACTTTGAAAAATCAATTTTTATTTTAAAATGGTATATTAATGCCCTGCAAAAGAAAATGGTTGTTTTTTTATTTGGACTTGAAAAATCAATTTTTTTTAGAAAGTGATATACTAATGGCTAAGCAAATGAAAATTGATTTTTTTATTAGGACTTGAAAAATCAATTTTTATTAGAAAATTGTATATTAACGCCTTTGGAAATGAAAATGGCTGTTTTTTATTAGGCTAGAAAAATCAATTTTTACTAGAAAATGGCATATTAATGCCTTAACAAATGAAAATGTTTGTTTTTTTATTAGGAATTGAAAAATCAATTTTTATTCGAAAATGATATAGTATTGCCTTAACAATGAAAATTGTTGTTTTTTATTAGGACTTGTAAAATCAAATTTTATTATAAAATGGTATACTAATGGCTTAGCAGATGAAAATGGTTGCTTTTTTATTAGGACTTTAAAAATCTATTTTTATTAGAAATATTTAATTAGTGCCTTAGCAAATGAATTTTTTTTTATTAGAACTTTTGAAAAATAAGATTTTATTATAAAATTGTATATTAATGCATCAACAAAAGAAAATGATTGTTTTTCTATTATGACATGAAAATAAATTTTTATTAGAAAATAGTATATTTATACCTAACAAATGAATTTTTTATTTTTTATTAGGACTTTGAAAAATCATTTTTTCGTAGAAAATGGTATATTAATGCCTTAGCAAACGAAAATGGGTTTTTTTAATAGGACTATGAAAAATAAATTTTTATTAGAAAATGGTCTATTAATGCCTTACCAAATGAAAATGGTTGTTTTTTTATTAGAACTTGAAAAATCAATTTTTATTATTAGGACTTTGAAAAATCAATTTTTATTAGAAAATGGTTTATTAATGACTAGCAAATGTGATTTTTTTGTACTAGGACTTTGAAAAATCAATTTTTGTTAGAAAATGATATATTAATGCCTTAGCAAATGAGAATTGTTTTTTTTTTATAAATTAGGACCTTGAAAAATAAATTTTTTTATTAGGACTAGAAAAATTACTTTTTATTAGAAAATAGTATACTAATGCCTTAGCAAATGATTTTTTTTTACTAGGACATTGAAAAATCAATTTTTATTAGAAAATGTATATTAATGCCTTAGTAGATGAAAATGGGTTTTCTTTATTAGGACTTTGAAAAATAAATTTTATTACAAATGGTATATTAATGCCTTAGCAAATGAAAAATGTTGTTTTTTTATTAGAACTTTGAAAAATCAATTATATTAGAAAATGGTATATTAATGCCTTAGTGAATGAAAATAGTTGCTTTTTATTAGGACTTGATAAATCAATTTTTATTAGAAAATGGTATACTAATGCATTAGCAAATGAAAATGTTTGTTTTTTTATTAGGACTTTAAAAATCAATTTTCATTAGAAACGATATACTAATGCCTTAGCGAATGAATATGATTTTTTTTTATTAAGACTTTAAAAGTTAATTTTTATTAGAAAATTGTATATTAATGCCCTTGGAAATGAAAATGACTGTTTTTTTATTAGGACTAGAGAAATCAATTTTTATTATAAAATGGTATATTAATGCATTAACAAATGAAAATGTTTGTTTTTTACTAGGACTTTAAAAAATCAATTTTTATTAGAAAATAGTATATTATTGCCTTATCTAATGAAAATTGTTGTTTTTTTAATTGAACTTTAAAGATCAATTTCTATTAGAAAATGGTATACTAATGCCTTAGCAAATGAAAATGGTTGTTTTTTTATTAGGACTTGAAAAATCAATTTTTATTAGAAAATAATATACAAATTTCTCAGCAAATGAAAATGGTTGTTTATTTATTAAGACTTGAAAAATCAATTTTTATTAGAAAATGGTATACGAATGCATTAGAAAATGAAAATGGTTGTTTTTTATCAGTACTTGAAAAATTAATTTTTAGTAGAAAATTGAATATTAATGCCTTAGCGAATGAAAATGGTTGGTTTTCTATTTGTACTTGAAAAATCAATTTTTATAAGAAAATGGTATACTAATGCTTTTGCAAATGAAAATGATTTTTTCTTATTAGGTTTTGAAAAATCAATTTTTACTAGAATCTGGTATACTAATGCCTTCACAAATTAAAATGGTTGTTATTTTTCGAACTTTAAATAGCAATTTTTGTTAGGAAAAGATGTACTAATGCCTTAGCAAATGAAAATATATTTTTTTATTAGGACTTGAAAAATCATTTTTTATTAGAAAATTGTATATTAATTCCTTAGGAAATGAAAATGGTTGTTTTTTATTTGGACTTGAAAAAACAATTTTTATTAGAAAATGGAATAGTAATGCCTTAACAAACGAAAAAATGTTTGTTTTTTATTAGGACTTAAAAAATCAATTTTTATTAGAAAATTGTATACTGATGCCTTAGCAAATGAAAATGGTTGTCTTTTTATTAGCAGTTGAAAAATCAATTTTTACTAGAAACTGGTATACTAATGCTTTCACAAATGAAATTGGTTGTTATTTTATTATAACTTTAAAAATAAAATTTTATTTGAAAATGATATACTAATGTCTCAGCAAATGAAAATGGACCTTTTTCATTAGGACTAGAAAAATCAATTTTTTTGCAAAATGGTATATTAATGCCTTTGGAAATGAAAACAGTTGTTATTTATTAGGACTAGAAAAATCAATTTTTCTTAAAAAATGGTATATTAATGCCTTAGCAAATAAAAATGGTTGTTGTTTTATTAAGAATTGAAAAATCAAATTTTACTAGAAAATTATATACTAATGCCTTAGCAAATGAAAATGGTTTCTTTTTTATTAGGACTTGAAAATCAATTTCAATTTTTATTTTTAATTGTATATTAATGCCTTAACAAATGAAAATGCTTGTTTTTTTAATAGGAATTGAAAAATCATTTTTTATTAAAATATGTTACATTAATGCCTTAGCAAATGAAAATGAGTTTTTTATTAGGACTTTTTAAAATCAATTTTTATTATTTGGACTTTGAAAATTCAATTTTTATTAGAAAATGGTATAGTAATGCCTTAGCAAAATAAAATGGTTGTTATTTTATTATGACTTGAAAAATCATTTTTTATTAGAAAATGGTATACTATTCCCTTAGCAAATGAAAATGGTTGTTTTTTATTAGGACTCGAAAATTCAATTTTTATTAGAAAATAGTATATTAATGCATTAACAAATAAAAATGCTTGTTTTGTTATTAGAACTTAAAAAATAATTTTTTATTATAAAATGGTATATTAATGGCTTAGCAAATGAAAATGGTTGTTTTTTTATTAGTACTTGAAAATCAATTTTTATTAGAAAATTGTATACTAATGCCTTAGCAACTGAAACTTTTTACTTTTTATAAGGACTTGAAAAATCAATTTTTATTAGGAAATGGTATACTAATCCCTTAGCAAATTAAAATGATTATTTTTTATTAGTGCTTGAAAAATCAATTTTAATTTGAAAATGGTATGTTAATGCATTAGCAAATGAAAATGCTTGTTTTTTATTAGGACTTGAAAAATCAATTTTTATTAGAAAATGGTATACTAGTGCCTTAGCAAATGAAAATGGTTGTTTTTTGTATTAGGACTTGAAAAAACAATTTTTATTAGAAAATTGTATATTAATGGCTAGCATACGAAAATTGTTTTTTTTATAAGAACTTTGAAAAATCAATTTTTATTAGAAAATGAAATATTAATGCCAAGAAAATGAAAATGGTTCTTTTTTCTTAGGACATGAAAAGTCAAATTTTATTAGAAATGCCTTCACAAATGAAAATGTTTGATTTTTTATTAGGACTTGAAAAATCAATTTTTTTAGAAAATGTTATACTAATGGCTTAGAAAATGAAAATGTTTGTATTTTTAATAGGAATTGAAAAATCAATTTTTATTAGAAATTAGTATATTAATGCCTTTTCAAATGCAAATGGTTGTTTTTTTATTATTTGGACTTGAAAAATCAATTTTTATTAGAAAATTCTATGCTAATACCGTATCAAATGAAAATTTTTGTTTTTTAATAGGACTTAAAAAACCAATTTTTATTAGAAAATGGTACAAATTTCTTAGCAAATAAAAATTATTGTTTTTTTATTAGAACTTGAAAAATCAATTTTTATTAGAAAATGCTATATTAATGCCTTAGCAAATGAAAATGGTTGTTTCTTAATTGGACTCAAAAAATCAATTTCTATTACAAAAATGACATATTTATTGATGCCTTAGCAAATGAAAATGGGGTTTTTTTTCATTAGGACTAGAAAAATAAATTTTTATTATAAAATGGTGTACTAATGCCTTAACAAATGAAAATGGTTGTTTTTTTATTAGAACTTTGAAAATTTAATTTTTATTACAAAATGGTATATTAATGTCATAGCAAATGAAATGGCTTTTTATAAATTAGGACTTTGAAAAATCCATTTTTTTATTAGAACTAGAAAAAAGGAATTTTTATTAGTAAGTGGAATACTAATGCCTCTGCAAATGAAATTTTTTTTTATTAGGACTTGAAAAATCTATTTTTATAAGAAAATGGTATATTAATGCCTTAGCAATTGAAAATTTTTGATTTTTTATTAGGACTTAAAAAATAAATTTTTATTATAAAATGTATATTAATGCTTTAACAAATGAAAATTGTTGTTTTTTATTAGGACTTGATAATTTAATTTTTATTAGAAAATTGTATATAAATGCCTTAGAAAATTAAAATGAATGTTTTTTTATTTGTACTTGAAAAATCAATTTTTATTAGAAAATGGTATACTAATACCTTAACAAATGAAAATTGTTTTTTTTATCAGGACTCGAAAAATCAATTTTATTTGGAAATGGTATACTAATGCCTTAGCAAATGAAAATGGTTTTTTTATTAGTGCCTAAAAAATAAATTTGTATTAGAAAATGGTATATTAATGCATTAGCAAATGAAAATGATTGTTTTTATTAAAAAAATGATATATATTAATGCCTTAGCAAATGAAATTTTTTTTTATTAGGAATTGAAAAATAAATTTTTATTATAAAATGGTGTAGTAATGCCTTAACAAATGAAAATGGTAGTTTTTTTATTAGGACTTGATCATTTAATTTTTATTAGAAAATTGTATATTAATGCCTTAGAAAATTAAAATGATTTTTTTTCTATTTGTACTTGAAAAATCAATTTTTGTTATAAAATGATATACTAATGCCTTAACAAATGAAAATGGTTGTTTTTTTTATCAGGACTTGAAAAATGAATTTTATTAGAAAATGGTATATTAATTCATTAGCAAATGAAAATGATTGTTTTTTATTAAAAAATGATATATATATTAATGCCTTAGCAAATGAAAATGGTTTTTTTATTAGGACTTGAAAAATAATTTTTTATTATAAAATGGTGTACAAATGCCTTAGCAAATGAAAATGATTGTTTTTATCAGTACTTAAAAAATCAATTTTTTTTTGAAAATGGTATATTAATACCTTAGCAAATGAAAAATGTCATTTTTTATTAGAACTTTGAAAAATAATTTTTTATTATAAAATGATATACTAATGCCTTAGGAAATTGAAAATGGTTGTTTTGTTAGTAGGACTTGAAAAATAAATTTTTATTAGAAAATGGTATATTAATGTCTAGCAAATGAAAATGATTGTTTTTTATTATGACTTGAAAAATCAATTTTTATTAGAAAATTGTATACTAATGCTTTATCAAATGAAAATGATAGCATTTTTATTAGGACTTGAAAATTTATTCTTTTATTATAAAATGGTATACTAATGCTTTAGCAAATGAAAATGGTTGTTTTTTAATAGGACTTGAAAATTAAATTTTACTAGAAAATGGTATATTGATGGCTTAGAAAATGAAAATTAATTTTTTATTAGTAATTGAAAAATCAATTTTTATTTGAAAATAACATATTAATGCCATAGCAAATGAGAATGAGTTTTTTTGTATGACTTTGAAAAATCAATTTATTATTAGGACTATGAAAATTCTATTTTTATTAGAAAATGGGATTGTAATGCCTTAGTAAATGAAAATGGTTTGATTTTTTTCATTTGGACTTAAAAAATCAATTTTTATTAGAAAATGGTATATTAATTACTAGAAAATGAAAATTGTCTTTTTTTTATTAGGACTTTTAAAAACTAATTTTTATTAAAAATGGTATTTTAATGGCAAGCAAATGAAAATGAATTTTTTTATTAGGAATTAAAAAATCAATTTTTATTAGATAATGGTATACTAATGCCTTAGCAAATGAAAATGGTTGTGTTTTATTAGGACTTGAAAAATATATTTTTATTCGAAAATGGTGTAATAATGCCTTATCATATGAAAATGGTTGTATTTTTATTAGGACTTGAAAAATCAATTTTTGTTAGAAAATGATATATTAATGCTTAGCAAATGAAAATGGTTGTATTTATCTTAGGACATGAAAAATCCATTTTTATTAGAAAAAGGTATATAATGCCTTAGGAAATGAAAAATGTTGTTTTTTTTATTAGAACTTTGAAAAATCAATTTTTATTCGCAAATGGTATATTAATGCATTAGCAAATGAAAATATTTGTTCTTTTATTTGTACTTGAAAAATCAATTTTTATAAGAAAATGGTATACTAATCTGGTATACTAATGCCTTCACAAATGAAAATGGTTATTATTTTTTGGACTTTAATTAGCAATTTTTGTTAGGAAAAGATGTAGTAATGCCTTTGCAAATGAAAATGGATTTTTTTATTAGAAAATTGTATATTAATGTCTTAGGAAATGAAAACGGTTGTTTTTTATTAGAACTCGAAAATTCAATTTTTATTAGAAAATGGTATATTAATGCCTTAACAAATTAAAATGTTTGTTTTTTATTAGGAATTGAAAAATTAATTTTTATTTGAAAATGGTATAGTATTGCCTTAGCAAATGAAAAAAGTTGTTTTTATATTAGGCCTTGAAAAATCAAATTTTATTAGAAAATGATATACTAATGCCTTAGAAAATTAAAATGATTGTCTTTATATTAGGAGTTGAAAATCAATTTTTACTATAAACTGGTATACTAATGCATTTACAAATGAAAATAGTTGTTATTTTATTAGAACTTTATAAATCAATTTTTATTAGAAAATGATATACTAATGCCTCAGCAAATGAAAATGAACTTTTTTTTATTAGGAATTGAAAAATCAAATTTTTTAGAAAATTATATGTTAATGCCTTAGGAAATGAAAATGGTTGTTTTTTATTAGGAGTATGGAAATCAATTTTTCTTAGAAAATGGTAAATTAATGCATTAGCAAATGAAAATGGTTGTTGTTTTATTAGGAATTGAAAAATCAAATTTTACTAGAAAATGGTATACTAATGCCTTAACAAATGAAAATGGTTACTTTTTTATTATGACTTGAAAAATCAATTTCAATTTTTATTTTTAATTGTATATTAATGCCTTAGTAAATGAAAAGTAATGTTTTTTGAGTAGAACTTTGAAAAATCAAATTTTATTAGAAAATGATATATTAATGGTGTAACAAATGAAAATGGTTGTTTTTTTTAATAGGACATTGTAAAATCAATTTTTATTATAAGGACTTTGAAAATTCAATTTTTATTAGAAAATGGTATAATAATGCCTTAGCAAATGAAAATGATTGCTTTTTTATTAGGACTTGAAAAATAAATTGTTATTACGAAATTGTATACTATTTCCTTAGAAAAAGAAAATGGTTGTTTTTTATTAGGATTTGAAAAATCAATTTTTATTAGAAAATGAAATATTATTCCCTTAGCAAATTAAAATGGCTGTTTTTTTATTAGTGCTTGAAAAATCAATATTTTTTTAGAAAATGGTATATTAATGCATTAGCAAATGAAAATGCTTGTTTTGTTATTAGAACTTGAAAAATAATTTTTTATTAGAAAATGATATATTAATGCCTTAGCAAATGAAAATGGTTGTGTTTTTTAGTAGTACTTGAAAAATCAATTTTTATTAGAAAATTGTATACTAATGCCTAGCAAATAAAAATGGTTCTTTTTTTATTAGGACTTGAAAAATCAAATTTTATTTGAAAATGGTATACTAATTCCTTCGCAAATGAAAATGTTTGCTTTTTTATTATTTGGACTTGAAAAATTAATTTTTATTAGAAAATGGTGTAGTAATGCCTTATGAAATGAAAATGGTTGTTTTTTTATTAGGACTTGAAAAATCAATTTTTATTAGAAAATGCTATACTAATGCCTTAGGAAATGAAAATGGTTGTATTTTTATTAGGACTTGAAAAATAATTTTTTATTAGAAAATGGTGTATTAATACCTTTTTAAATGAAAATGGTTGTTTTTTATTATTTGGACTTGAAAAATCAACTTTTATTAGAAAATGGTATATTAATGTCTTAGCAACATAAATTGGTTGTTTTTTATTAGGACTTGAAAAATCAATTTTTATTAGAAAATTATATGCTAATACCGTAGCAAATGAAAATTATTGTTTTTTTAATAGGACTTGAAAAATCAATTTTTGTAAGAAAATGATACTAATTTCTTAGCAAATGAAAATGGTTGTTTTTTTATTAGGACTTGAAAAATCATTTTTTATTGGAAAATGGTATACTGATGCCTTAACATATGAAAATGGTTTTTTTTAATTGGACTCGAAAAAACAAATTTTATTAAAAAATGATACATATTGATGCCTTAGCAAATGAAAATGAGTTTTTTTATTAGGACTTGAAAAGTAAATTTTTATTACAAAATGGTGTACTAATGCCTTAACAAAAGAAAATGGTTGTTTTTTTATTAGAACTTTGAAAATTTAATTTTTATTATAAAATGGGGTATTAATGCCATAGCAAATGAAATGGTTTTTTATAAATTAGGACTTTGAAAATTCCATTTGTTTATTAGGACTAGAAAAAAGAAATTTTATTAGAAAGTGGTATTCTAATGCCTTAGCAAATGAAAATTGTTGTTTTTTGTTAGGATTTTGAAAAATCAATTTTTATAAGAAAATGGTATATTAATGCCTTGCAAAATAAAATGGTTGTTTTTTTATTAGGACTTCAAAAATAAATTTTTATTAGAAAATGATATACTAATTCCTTTGCAAATGAAAATGGTTGTTTTCTTATTAGAGCTTTAAAAATTCAAATTTTATTACAAAAATGGAATACTAATGCCTTTGCAAATGAAAATGATTTTTTTATTAGGACTTGAAAAATCTATTTTTATTAGAAAATGGTATATTAATGCCTTAGCAATTGAAAATGGTTGCTTTTTTATTTGGACATGAAAAATAAATTTTTATTATAAAATGATATATTAATGACTTAGCAAATGAAAATGGTTGTTTTTTATTAGGCCTTGAAAATTTAATTTTTATTAGAAAATTGTATATTAATGCCTTAGATAATGAAAATGATTGTTTTTTATTTGTACTTGAAAAATCAAATTTTATTAGAAAATGGTATACTAATGCCTTAACAAATGAAAATGGTTGTTTTTTTATCAAGACTTGAAAAATCAATTTTTATTAGGAAATGATATATTAATGTCTTAGCAAATGAAAATTGTTTTTTTATTAGTGCTTGAAAAATAATTTTTATTAGAAAATGGTATATTAATGTTTTAGCAAATGAAAATGCTTGCTTTTTATTAGGATTTGAAAAATCAAATTTTATTAGAAAATGGTATATTAATGCCTAGCAAATGAAATTTTTTGTTTTTTATTAGGACTTTGAAAAATAAATTTTTTAAAAAAATATTATATTAATGCTTTGCAAAAGAAAATTGTTGTTTTATTTATTAGGACTTCAAAAATCTATTTTTATTTGAAAATTGTATTCTAATGCCTTAACAAATGAAAATGGTTGCTTTTTTATTCGGACTTTGAAAAATCAAATTTTTAGTAGGAAATTGTATAATATTGCCTTAGCAAATGAAAATGGTTGTTTTTTTATTAGTTCTTGAAAAATCAATTTTTATTGAAAATGGTATACTAATGTCTTTGCAAATGAAAATGATTGTTTTTTTATTAGGACATGAAAAATTAATTTTTATTAGAAAATGGGATATTAATGCCTATCAATTGAAAATTGTTTTTTATTGGGACTTTGAAAAATCATTTTTTATTAAAAAATGGTATATTAATTCTTAGCAAATAAAAATAATTATTTTTTTATTAGGACTTGAAAATTCAATTTTTATTAGAAAATGATATACTAATACCTTAGAAATGAAAATAGTTGTTTTTTAAATAGGATTCGAAAAATCAATTTTTATTAGGAAATGAAAATGGTTTTTTTTATTAGAACTTTAAATATAAATTCTTAAGTCCTAATAAAAAAATCCATTTTTATTATAAAATGGTGTATTAATGCCATTTCAAATGAAAATGGTTGTTTTTTTATTTGGACTTGAAAAATCAATTTTTATTAGGAAATGATATACTAATGCCTTATCAAATGAAAATGGTTGTAATTTTATTAGGACATGAAAAAAAATTATTAGAAAAAGGTACATTAAAGCCTTAAAAAATGAAAAATGTTGTTTTTTTATTACGACTTTGAAAAATCAATTTTTATTAGAAAATTGTATGTTATTGTCGTAGCAAATGAAAATGATTGTTTTTTAATAGGACATGAAAATTAAATTTTTATTAGAAAATTGTATTCAAATTTCTTAGCAAATGAAAATGGTCGTTTTTTTAGGACTTGAAAAATCAATTTTTATTTGAAAATGATATACTAATGCATTAGGAATGAAAATAGTTGTTTTTTTTAATAGGACTTGAAAAATCAATTTTTATTAAAAAATGATATATATTAATGCCTTAGCAAATAAAATTGGTTTTTTTATTAGGACTTGAAAAATAAATTTTTATTATAAAATGGTGAACTAATGCCTTAACAAATGAAAATGATTGTTTTTTATCATTACTTGAAAAATAATTTTTTGTTTAAAAATCGTAAATTAATGCCTTAGGAAATGAAAAATGTCGTTTTTTTATTACAACTTTGAAAAATAATTTTTTATTATAAAATGATATACTAATGCCTTTGAAAATTGAAAGTGGTTGTTTTTTTTATTAGGACTTGAAAAATCAATTTTTATTAGAAAATGGTATATTAATGCCTAGCAAATGAAAATGGTTCTTTTTTTATTAGGACTTGAAAAATCAATTTTTATTATAAAATGGTATACTAATGCCTTATAAAATGAAAATGGTAGCATTTTTATTAGGTCTTGAAAAATTATTCTTCATTATAAAATGGTATACTAATGCCTTAGCAAACGAAAATGTTTGTTTTTTAATAGGACTTGAAAATTTAATTTTTACTAGAAAATGGTATATTAATGCCTTAGAAAATGAAAATGATTTTTTTTATTAGTAATTGAAAAATCAATTTTTATTAGAAAATGGCATATTAATGCCTTAGCAAATGAAAATGGTTGTTTTTTTTTCATTAGGACTTGAAAAATCAAATTTTATTAGAAAATGGTATATTAATTACTAGCAAATGAAAATTGTTGTTTTTTTATTAGGACTTTGAAAAATCAATTTTTATTAAAAAAATGGTATATTAATGCCAAGCAAATGATAATGGTTTTTTTTATTAGGAATTAAAAAATCAATTTTTATTAGAAAATGGTATACTAATGCCTTAGCAAATGAAAATGGTTGTTTTTTTATTAGGACTTGAAAAATCTATTTTTATTAGAAAATGGTGTACTAATGCCTTATCAAATGAAAATGGTTGTATTTTTATTAGGACTTGAAAAATCAATTTTTATAAGAAAATGGTGTATTAATGCCTTATCAAATGAGTAAGACGGTGACTAAGTTAGTGGTCAGTAAGTAAGTCAGTAAGTCAGCAATTAAGTCTGTAAGTAAGTAAGTCAATAAGTTAGTGAGTGAGTAAGTAAGTAAGTCAATAATTTAGTGTGTAAGTCAGTTAGTCACTGAGTCATTTAGTAAGTCAGCCAGTAAGCCTCAAAGTAAGTCAGTTAGTAAATCACTAAGTTAGTCAATTAATTAGTCATTAAGTTTGTTAGTAAGTCCATAACTAAGTCAATATCTCAGTGAGTAAGACGATCACTAAGTAAGTCAGTAGGTAAGTCAGTAAGTCACCAATTAAGTCTGTAAGTAAGTCAATAAGTTAGTGAGTAAGTCAGTAAGTCACGAAGTCATTTAGTAAGTGAGTCAGGAAGTCTCAAAGTAAGTCACTGAGTTAGTCATTAAATTAGTCATTAAGTCTGTTAGTAAGTTCGTAACTAAGTCAGTATCTCAGTGAGTAAGTCATTAAATATGTCACTTAGTGAGTGATTGAGTAAGTGACTTAGTTGGTAAGTTAGCCAATAAGTCAATGAGTGAGTTAGATAGATAAAAAATAAGTCAGTAAGTCATTAAGTTAGTCAATAAGTGAGTCGGTAAGTCAGTCAGAGAGTCACTAAGTGAGTCGGTAAGTCAGTTTGTACATCAATAAGTCAATCAGTAACTCACTCAGTTAGTCAATAATTGAGTCAGTAAGTCAGACAAAGAGTAAGTTAGTAAGTCCGTGAGTAAGCCAGTCGATAACTTATTCACTAAGTGATATAACTATTGTTGGATTTTTTAAATGAAATTTTGTGTCCACACTTCTTTATCCCCATATTGAACTTAAGAAATAGTAGGATAACTTTCCAAGTTGTAGGTTGTTAGATACACTTAAGCAGTGAATAATGTTTAGGGGAAATTCTATTTTTGGCACAACTTTGGAACCATATATCAGAATTGGACATATAATATATGCATTTGGGTATAAAAATTCGTTCTAAGTCAGTCATTATCAGTCAGTGAGTAAGATGGTCACTAAGTCAATCAGTCAGTAAGTAAGTCAGTAAGTCAGCAATTAAGTCTGTAAGTAAGTAAGTCAATAAGTTAGTGAGTAAGTCAGTAAGTCACTGAGTCATTTAGTAAGTCAGTCAGTAAGCCTCAAAGTAAGTCATTTAGCCAGTTAGTAAGTCACTAAGTTAGTCAATAAATTAATCATTAAGTCATTTAGTAAGTCCGTAAGTAAGTCAATATCTCAGTGAGTAGGTTAGTAAATGTCATTTAGTGAGTGATTGAGTAAGTGACTCGGTCAATAAGTTAGCCAATAAGTGAATGAGTGAGTCATTTAGATAAAAAATAAGTCAGTAAGTCATTAAGTTAGTCAATAAGGGAGTCGGTAAGTCAGTCGGTAAGTCAGTCAGTAAGTCACTAAGTGAGTCGGTAAGTCAGTTAGTAAGTCAGTAAGCCAATTAGTAAGTCAGTTAGTAAGTCAGTAAGCCAATTAGTAACTCAATTAGTAAGTCAATAATTGAGTCAGTAAGTGAAGCACTAAGTTAGTAAGTTAGTCAGTAAGTCAGACAAAGAGTAAGTTAGTAAGTCCGTGAGTAAGCCACTTGATAACTTAGTCACAAAGTCATATAGTTGTGGGTGGATTTTTAAATGAAATTTTGTTTCCACATTTCTTTGTTCCAGTATTGAAATCTAGAAATAGCATAATAACTTTCCAAGGTGTAAGTTGTTAGATACACTGAAGCAGTGAATAGTGTTTAGGGGAAATTCTATTTTTGGCATAACTTTTGAACCATATATCAGAATTGGACATATAATATATGCATTTTGGGTAGAAAATTTGCTTTAAGTCAGTCTTTATCAGTCAGTGGTTAAAACGGTCACTAAGTTACTCATCCAGTAAGTAAGTCAGTAAGTCTGCAATTAATTCAGTAAGTAAGTAAGTCAATAAGCTAGTGAGTAAGTCACTAAGTCACTGAGTCATTTAGTTAGTCAGTCAGTAAGCCTCAAAGTAAGTCAGTTAGTAAGTCACTAAGTTAGTCAATAAACTAGTCATTAAGTTTGTTAGTAAGTCCGTAAGTAAGTCAATATCTCAGTGAGTAAGTTAGTAAATATGTCACTTAGTGAGTGATTGAGTAAGTGACTCGGTCAGTAAATTAGCCAGTAAGTCAATGAGTGAGTCAGTTAGATAAAAAATAAGTTATTATGTCATAAAGTCAGTCAATAAGTGAGTCGGTAAGTCATACAATAAGTCACTAAGTGAGTCGGTAAAACAATTAGTAAGTCAGTAAGTCAATCAGTAACTCACTCAGTAAGTCAATAATTGAGTCAGTAAGTGAAGCACTAAGTCAGTAAAATAGTCAGTAAGTCAGACAAAGAGTAAGTTACTAAGTCCGTGAGTAAGCCAGTCGGTAACTTAGTCACTAAGTCATATAGTTATGGGTGGATTTTTTATATTAAATTTTATTTCCACACTTATTTTGTCCCATGTTGAACTCTAGAAATAGCTGAATAACTTTCTATGGTGTAGGTTGTTAGATACACTTAAGTAGTGAATAGTGTTTAGTGGAAATTCTATTTTTGGCATAACTTTGGAACCATATATCAGAATTTGACATATAATATATAAACTTTGGGTAGAAAAATTTGTTCTAAGTCAGTCAGTGAGTAAGACGGTCACTAAGTCAGTCAGTCAGTAAGTAAGTCATAAATTAAGTCTATAAGTAAGTAAGTCAATAAGTTAGTAAGTAAGTCACTGAGTAATTTAGTAAGTCAGTCAGTAAGCCTCAAAGTAAGTCAGTTAGTCAGATAGTAAGTCACTAAGTTAGTCAATAAATTAGTCATTAAGTCAGCGAGTAAGCCAATCACCAATTAAGTAAGTAAGTTGGTCAATAAGTCACATAGTAAGTAAGTTAGTTAGTCATCCAATTAGTCAGTAAGTCAGTCAGTAAGTCACTAAGTCAATAAGTAAGTCAGTTAGTAGGTAAGTAAGTCAGTAAGTCAGTAAGTCGTTCACTAAGTCAGTCAATTAGTCAGCAAAACAGTTAGTAAGTCGGTCAGTTAGTAAGTAAGTATGTGAGTTAGTCAGTTAGTCGTTATTTCCGTTAGTAAGTGTGTTAGTAAGTTATTCAGTTTTTAAGTAAGTTCGTAAGTTAGTTAATAAGTCAACCAATAGGTGAGACAATAACTCACTAATTTAGCATGTTATTCAGTCAGTATGAGAGTAAGTCAGCAAGTCAGCCTGTAACTTATTCAGTAAGTCAGTCACTAAGTAAGTAATTAAGTCAGTAAGTTAGTAAGTCTATCAGAAAGTCAATGAGTAAGTCACCTAGTAAGTCACCTTGTAAGTCAATCAATAAGTCAGACAGTAAGTCAATGAGCAAGTCAGTAATTAAGGAAGTAAGTAAGCCAAAACGTCAGTCACAAAGTCAGTAATTCAGTCAGTAAATATGTCACTAAGACAATAAGTCAATCACTAAGTCAGTAAGTTAGTAAGTTAGTAAGTGAGTCATTAAGTAAGTCAGTAGGTAAGCCAATGAGTAAGTTAGTAAGTCATTAATTCAGTCAGTAAGTCAGACAACAAATCATTCTTTAAGTCACTAAGTAAGTCAATAATTAAGTCAATAAGTAAGTCAGTAAGTTAGTTAGTCAAAAATTCAGTTAGTAAGTCAATGAGTAAGCGAGTAAGTAAGTAAGTGAGTGAGTTAGTAAGTCATTTAATAAGTAAGTCAATGAGTGAGTCAGTAAGTCAATGCCTAAGTCAATAAGTTAATTAGTAAGTCAGTAAATTAATTAATAAGTTAGCCAGTGAATAAGTCACTAAATCAGTTTGTAGGTTAGTCGGTTAGTCATTGATTCAGTAAGTAAGTTAGTCATCAAGTCACTTAGTTAGTCAGTTAGTAAGTCTGTCAGTAATTTAATAAGTAAGTGGGTAAGTGAATAAGTAAGGTAGTTAGTAAGTCAGTAGTTCAGTCAGTCACTAAGTTAGTAAGCTAGTCTGTAAGTTATTCAGTAAGTCAATGAGTGAGTAAGTCACTAAATCAATTAGTAAGTTTGTTAGTGAGTAAGTCAATAAGTAAGTCACTAAATAAGTTAGTAAGTCAGTCTGTTAGTCACTAACATAGCCAGTAAGTCAGTCAGTAAGTCAATCGGCAAGTCATTCAGTAAGTCAGTTAGTAAGTAAGTCAATAAGTAAGCAAGTAAGGAAGTCAGTAAGTCAATAAGTAAGTGAGTAAGGTAGTCAATAAGTCAGTCAGTAAGTCAATAGCTCAGTCACTAAGTTAGTAAGTCGGTCAGTAAGCCAATAAGTAAGTCATTCAGTATGTCAATAAGTAAGTAAGTCATTCAGTAAGTCAGAGAGTAAGTTAGCAAGCCAATCATTAAATGAGTCAGTAAGTTAATAAGTAAGTGAGTCTGTAAGTAAGTAAGTTAGTAAGTAAGTAAGTAAATCAGAAAGTTACTAATTCAGCCAGTAAGTCAGTCAATAAGTCAGCGAGTAAGTCAATAAGTCAGTCATTAAGTCAGTTAGCAAGTAAGTCAGTAAATCACTAAGTCAATAAGTCTGTCAATAAGTAAGTAAATCAGTAACTCGGTTAGTAAGTTAGTTACTATGTAAGTGCGTAGGTGAGTAAGTAAGTGAGTAAGTTAGTCAGTAAGTTAGTGAGTAAGTAAGTAAGTAATTTAGTCAATAAGTAAGTTAGTAAGTCTGTCACTAAATAAATCAGTAAGTTAGCCAATAAGTAAGTCAATAAGAAAATTAGTAAGTCAACCAATAAGTGAGTCAATAGGTCAGTTAGTAAGTCACTCAGTAAGTGAGTCAGTAAGTGTAACGCCCCGAAAAATACATCTTAATTTTAATGCGGAAAAATGGGTAAAAAAATTTTTTTTTTTTAATTGGTGATGAAAAAATATTGTTTCCTTTTTAAAATGTTTCTTTTTCGGGACATCACCTTAAGTAACATACTATGCGGAAATCACTAACTGTTACCTAACGGTAACTGGAATGATACAATACTTCCCTGAAATTTATTTCATCATTCAACAGTTAGTATTTATACAAAATATCTAATCGTGGCGGAACATACCCATCGCCCAACTAACATATCAAAATGCTATACTACACAGCATCCCCAAAACATGCACAACAAAAAGAACAACAAACCCAGAGCTCAACGGCTAGATACCGCACTGCTAGGAGTTCTAGAACACTCACTGGGATCCTCCTCTGTGCCAGAGTCGGATGAGAGTTCTATCACCTCGATGGAACTCTCTATGTTCACCAGCTCTAACACTCCATCCTCGTCAGCATCCGCCTCAGCCTCTATCTCAGTTGACTCATCCTCCATCGGCTCCGACGAGGAGCTTGGAGGGTCGGGAAGGGATCTCCGTATACGCGTAGAGTTCCCGTCCATCTGTCCAAATTATAAACAAGTACAAGAATAGACAAGTAGAGAGAGTAAGACATCTAATGAACAAAATTCATTGACGGCGTGGACTTACTCTGAATAGGACACTCAGACAAAAATATACTTTTCATAACATGCAATTCAATCATCTGACAAATCACATAATAATATACAGTCATCGTACAATATAAATATATCGTCGTAATTAATATATCATGGATCTCACATGCACAATACTAAAGAGGAATAATGATTATATCTCAAGTATAAAAATAAACGTTCGTGCAATGCAATGTATGAATGCTATGTCATTTCATCCACCTTACACCATTATCCACCCAAATAGCCTATTCGGAAACAACCGAGAGTACAGGTCCCATACCAAGCCGATTGTACGCACCAAAATAAATAACATCCTCGCAAGGATGAATGATCGATCTGTTCCAAAGGAACTGTCCATAACAGGACGGTGTCGTAGCAACGCTTTCTGGGCATCCCTCTCATCGATCATGATTGCAAATCGAGGGGTCGTCAGAGATTGTCTAGTTTGCGCTGTGAGAACTGTCCGATCCAACAGGATATCCTCTCCTAGGAATACAAGGGACTCGTCTCACCTAGACTCTCCCTCAAGGCTTTGTTGACGAACCACTGTCAAGCAAAGTCGCCCTCCTTGCATCTCAGTGCTCATACGTCATCCTGTAATGTTTCCTCTCCACTACTTCGTTATTCATAATGCATATGCTCTCTAACCGAAGTTAGCAAAATCCGAACTCTTAATCATTCTTTTATATAATCGGCCCATCTTAAGACATCTCCTAAAGGATGTCCGCTCCAAAAGGAATGCTTCTTATGGGACCCGATATTTCTCATTTATATCAAATGTTTTTAAACCTTGTATTTCAAAATTATCACATACATATCATTCCCATAATAACCATTCAAACATTATAATTCAAGAGTAAACATGGTATTTGCATATATAAACATAACATAAATCGGTATAAGAAATATTGTTGTACTTAATCCAAACAAACATGCAATTGCTTAAGTACAAGCTTTCTTAATACTCAGGGCAACTCCAAACTTTTGAGATAGTTTGGAGGTCCGGGTGCCATATTCGGACACCACTATGTCGCGATGTGTTCTCTCTCACCTGAGTGTGTCGGGTCGTTAGGTTCTCTGTTTGCAGGTGAGCTTACTTGATCCGTTCTCCTCTCGAACTCTTCGTTATGCTAAAATAACGTTAATTAGTTAAATGACGATAATTATTATACTTACGAAACAACTTTTTACGCGAAGATAAAACTTCCGATTTAAAATGAATTTAATTGCTTTCGTCCATCCAATTCAAGGTTGAATATCCTTGAATCATCATTTGTCATCGAAAATCTTACAATCAAATAATACTTTTTTAAGTAAAATTTTCAATAAAACTTGTACCGAAATTATGTCGTAATCTGTGGATATACACCAGGCTAGTTCCCAGGAAAGAGAGGTGGGTCATAAAAACACCCTTAAATACCAAGTCTTTCCTTAGACAGAACCTTTCTAGACATGTATTCCCACTTCATTGCATTTTTCCGATAATTCATAAATCTTATTTTTGTAAGTAAAACATTTTTACTAAAACTAACCTTTTTAAAATAAGATTATTAAGCTAGACTTATCCTTTTTAAAGTAAGTCAATTTAAACAAAATCAATATTTTTAAATCAATACTTTTTAAGTAAATCTTACCATTTTAAAGTAAGTTCACTTAACTAAGATTCAACATTTTTGAATCATTTTACCATCTAAGACTTCATAACACTTTAAGTTTATAAAGTCAAGACTTTTAGGTAACTCTCATTATTTCAAGTATACTACTAAAACAAATTTTCATGAACATCTTAACACCTCCTAATTTTTTTAGGAAGAACCTCAAGGGTTAGTAAGTGTTATTTTCATAGTCATGAAAAAGAATGACTCTTAATTTAATATTTTACATTAAACATCTTTTAGTTATTCTTACCACTTTAAAGTAAGTCAACTAAAATAAATACAACAATTTTCTATGAACATCTTAACACCTCCTAATATTTTAGGAAAAAACCTCAAGGGTTAGTAAGTGTTATTTTCATGGTCATGAAAATAAATCATAATGTAAGACTTTCTACTACTTTAATATCTAAAACTTCATAACACTTTAAGTTTATGAAGTCAAGACTTTAATAAATCATCTTTTATCCCAAATCATTATTTTAACTTGGGAATCAAAGAGTAAAATATGTAAACCACTTTTAAAACATAATACTATCCAAAAAATGAAATATTTTCAACAACTCATCAACATCATAAACTTTCAAGAATAAACTACAAACTTTTTCCTAAACACATTAAAGGTTCCTTTGATGTTAAAATCATCACCTTTAAACATATTCAAATACTAACAATAATTTCTAATATTTCCAAATAAATAACTCATCTAACCTTGTCCAAAGATATAGTTTTTCCATCTAAGAACAAGGAAGAAATTTCAAGATTTACAAAAGTCAAAAACTACATAAAGGTTCATATGATTTTATTATCATCCCCTTTATTTATGCTTTCATAAAATACTTAAAGAACAAATATAAACTCTACTTATGAACAAAATAATAAAAGCTCATAACTTTCTATGAAGTATGAGAAGAAGATGAAGAAGATAAAATAAAAGACTACCTTAGTTTGTATAAGAAATTTAGTGTAAAAATGAGAGGATGGGGTGAGGTATTTATAGGAGAGCCTCACCCTCATCAAATCCTAAAATTTAATGCAAAGTAAGTAGCTTTAGACTAGCATAGGTGATGTGTCTAATGGTGGTGGAGTGAGAGGATTTGTTGAGTGTTTTAGGGGTTTTTGGAAGCTTTTGCATTACTTGTGTAACAAGTAAGTGGCTCATGAAATGATGACTTCCAACTTTATTGATATGATGTAATTTCCCAATAAAATTCGTGTCCGAACATCTTCAGATAATTTCGTCCGGAAATATACAATCTCCCGATTTTGGTTTACGGTTAGAACTTCGAAACACAGAATTTGGAGTGAAAATATTTAGAAAATAGATATGGGTACACTCGGGGTCTAGATTGACTCGAAATGAAATTACGAAGCCAACGGAGCGATCAGAATTCGATTCCGAGTTACGGAACTCAAAATCACATTTTTGAGCCGTATCGAGCGGAATTTATCCCCGACAGTGGTCCAGAACCCACTGTCTCCGAAATTATCAAAATTTCCCTTAAAAATAGGAAATAATCAAACAAAGCTAAAACTTAACTGTGGCTTAGCCAAATTCCTTACTAGTTAGTGCAGAAAATTCATTTTCTAAAAATAAAAACTCATAAAAATCATAATTTCAAATCAGAAAATTCGTGGTGTTACAGTAAGTCAATAAGTAAGTCAGTAAATGAGTAAGTCAATAAGTTAGTCAGTAAGTCCATCACTATCTCAATTAGTGTGTCTGTCAATAAGTAAGTTAGTGAGTAAGTCAGTCAGTAACTCAGTAAGTAAGTCAATGAGTAACTCAGTAAGTAAACTAGTAAGTTAGTAACTTAATTAGGAAGTCAGTCATTAAGTCAATGAGTAAGCCGATAAGTCAATCATTAAGTTAGTAAGTAAGTCAACAAGTTGGAAAGTAAGTCAGTCAATAAGTAATTGAGTAATTAAGTATGTAAGTAAGTCATTACGTAAAACAGTAAGCAAGTTAGAGAGTTAGTGTGTAAGTTAATAAGCCAATCAGTAAGTCAGCCACTAGGTCACTAAGTTGATGAATAAGTGAGTAAGTTAGTCAGTAAATCAATGACTAACTCAATAGTTTAGTCAATAAGTCAGTCATTAAGTCTGTAAGTAACTAAGTAAGTATGTCAGTAAGTCATTGAGTAAGTAAGTCAGTCAATGAGTAAGTCAGTAAGTAAGTCAGTAAGTAAGTCAGTAAGTAAGTCAATAAGTCAGTAAGTAAGTCAATGTGTAAGTGAGTAAGTAAATCAGTTAGTCAATCACCAATTAAGTAAGTAAGTAGGTCAGTAAGTCACATAGTAAGTAAGTTAGTAAGTCATCCAATTAGTCAATAAGTAAGTCACTAAGTCAATAAGAAAGTCATTAGTAGGTAAGTAAGTCAGTAAGTTAGTTAGTCAAAAATTCAGTTAGTAAGTCAATAAGTAAGTGAGTAAGTAAGTAAATAAGTAAGTCAATTAATAAGTAAGTCACATTGAATTATTATTAATGTTAGCCAAGGGAGTATAACAGCATTTCATATCTATTTACAAAACATGAATCCATATTGCTTAAAGGGAATCAAGCTCTTTATCACTCAACCAATGAGCTTTGGTGAGTATATGTATTTTACCTCTCTAGTTTTTTGTTGTGTCCTCTCTAGTATTGGTGTACTTAAGAGAGAATTCCAATATCTCATCATTCTGTATCTTACAGCACAACCATTTCCAAAGAAATCATTAAAAAGTGCTGTTGTTTGAAAACTAAGATTTTAGACATCATGTATATATGGTACCTGTATATTAATAATATCATGTCTATGTCTTGTTATACTTTATGCACATCAGCATTTTAAAATGTATATTAAAAAGACAAAGACAAGGTGTATTGTCATATCCTAATATGCAAGAAATAAATTACATTTAGAGCAAGTATAAACTTTAAGATAAAACTTTGCCGGATTTCATTTATGTTAAGGAGGTTAAAAAATATCATTAAAAATATTTGAAATTAAACCAGTCTGCTTTTTCATTAAGGAAATTACCATTAAAAATATCCCTTTGAGCTTACCAGCCTCATATGCACACTGATTAAGAATCTAAATAAATGTACAAAATTTGGATCGTAAAACAAAGTGCTTTAGTTTTCAAATGATTGAATACACCATTGTTCAATGAAACCTTTCTATTCCTTAAATATTTATAATTTGTGACCTGTCAGCACTTAGCACTACTAAACATTTCCCTTAATTCTTGAATTGCGTGACTATAAAATTGATTATTGAAGTCCTGGTATTTTTGGGTCTTACTAAGCAGCAAATTATAGACAAACAATAGCAGAAGTTATCACTGGACCGAGTAGTAACTGAAAAAATCAAATCACTTGCAGAAGGAAATAGCAAATTTAGAACACTTTAAAGGAAAACTCTCCTCTATGGAAATTGCATTGAATGAAACATAATGTTCATATGAGTCATTTCAGTTGAAATGATTCAAATGATTTCTAATTCCATGTGTTTATTAAATTACATGATACTAACATTTTCACCCTTGTTCTTCCCTTCTTGGTGAGTGATACATGGGCTGTAGAAGATTGAAAAAGCTTGGAGAATGGTAGGCATAATGCTATCAGTTACAAAGTAGACCATTTTTATTTGTCACAGGACGGGATTGTTGCCATCTAATGTTAAAAGCACCTTGTATAGATCGGGACGCCGATCACGGAATACACCCCAAGAATGTCTCTGGGATTTGATTTTGTCCAAATCAAATTCAGCAATAAGAACAGCTTCCTCTTTATCATCAGCAGCTGAAACAATTTCTCCAGTAGGTCCTATAAAAAAGACAAAGATAGAGAGATTGGAGAAATTATGCTTGCAGCTAAAGTAAGATGTGCTTCCATGCAGAAAAGAAATAAGTTCAGTCAAATTACCTGCTATAAAGGAGTTTCCATAAAATGTTATCTCACTTTTTCCATGCTCAGTCTCAATTATCTCCTTTCCTATCCTATTTGAAGCCACCAGAGGTACCTGCATTTACCAAAAATTAACTAATCCAATAATTTCAAAAGTGGCTTAGCATATTCTGTGATTTGTTTTTTAATCCAAGGAGTATTGCTGAAGGAGTTCAAGAACTCTTAAATAGAAACATAGATGCTATGGCTTACATATATAGATATACTTGAGTGATAGGAAGATATACATCTCGTAGACATGTGTTATAAATTGTAATATATGAGGTGAGTAATTTGTGCATACAAAACCTACCAAATTGGCCCCAGCATGTCCTTGCATCACTCGTTTCCAATGGTCACGAGAGTCAAGACCTCCATCCTGAGGTTCAGACCCGATAGCAGTTGGATAAAATAAAATCTCAGCACCTTGAAGCACCATTGCTCGGGCTGCCTCGGGAAACCACTGATCCCAGCAAATAGCTGACATGAAATGTAATTAAAATTACAAAAAAAATAGTAGCTTCAGTCTTCCCTTCCTTTAGCTCAGTTTCCAACCAGGAATAAAGATGTAAAATGCAACTTCTAACATGTGTTTAGTTGCTGTAGCAAAGCTAATGTCAAAATTAGATTCAAAACCTATCTGTCTTAGAAATCTTGCTACAACCACACTAAATAAAGGTTCGACCTAAATTAGTAGAGTATGGGGATAAAAGAATAGAATGTAAATAGTCATTGTAATTGCAAGTTCTTACCAACTCCAATCTTTGCAAATTTTGTCTGGAAAACCTGTTTGGAAAGGCAGCAATGTTGCATGATGTTCAGCAATCATAAAATAAAGAACCACAAAACCAAGGTCACAAACAGTAGTGAATATTTAGAGCTAAGCAGTCACCTTAAATCCAGTATCACCTGGATTAAAATAGAACTTCTCCTGGTAACCTGTAGGGGAGATTATTTGATGAGTTACGACAGCACGCATACTAAATGACAAGTAAATAACATGTTTATTGCATACCAGGTCCATCTGGAATATGAGATTTTCTATAAATCCCAAGATCAGTCCCATCAGCATCAATTATGGCTATTGAATTATAATGTGCATTGTTTGCCTCCTCAAAGAAGCTAACGGGTATCACTACACCTAACTCTTTTGCAAGTTTCTGCATCCTATATTAATCAAATTGAAACAAGAACAAGATTCACTACAAAATGATAAACATAAAAAGACAAAGCCAATACTGGTTCCTCTGTCCCTTAAAAAGCACCATGATATGGTTCCACTGTGTGGCATTGGCATGCAACTACTGACTGAGAAGCAGATCACAGAAGCCAGTTTTTAAGTTCTTTTACCTCAGAATTGTAGGATGACACTTATACGGCTTAGCTCTTTGAATGAAATCCTCTCTTTGTGCCTGACAGAAGTAATAACCTTCAAAGAGTTCCTGAAATTACTCATTTATCATTAAGATGATCGGAAGCTCTGCACACACAACCCATCAGGGTTTTCCATCATAAGTATCAAGTCCATTAAAATTGTTATATTTTCTATCATAAGTATCAAGTCCATTAAAATTGCTATGTCTATATTGATAGAATACATCAGTTTGCTTTTTCTATTCAAGTTAACAGTCATAAAAATCCCTTTTGACGATGGCAGTTCAAAAGTGAAACAAAATTCTAGCAAAAACATTTTATCAATGTCAGTAAACAATTCCTTGGACTGCATACATATTCTACTTAACATTACTAAAAAATTAATGAAATGAATAAAAGATCGTAACTGTAAGGCATTAGATAACTGGATGTTCTGTAATTTACACTTAGTACAGTACAAGAAGGAAGCACTGCAATGGAAGGGTATCCAAGGTTCTAAAAATACACACCTGAATAAGAATGATGTTTGCACCCTGTTTATGAGCAGCTCTAACTAGCCTGCATAAAAGAGCCCATAGCATCACATAACATGCATATATACTTTTATTTCTGCCATAGATTAATCTATGAAAACTCTCCTATTTACTTAGAAAAACTGAAGAAAAGATGGAGCTCAAAAAGTAGCAGTCAGAAATACCAACAGAATCTCAAAGACAGAACTGAAGTAATTTTTTACATCTAAATGTCAAAACAAAAACTCTACCACAAAACTCAAAATGAAGTTTAGAACAGCTGATTCTATCAAAGAATACCATAATATTGTAGCATATACAAAGATAATTTAAAGAGGAACCAGCAGTGGGAATTTAGAACAAACAACTAGAACTGAGATTAATTAAGGAATAAGCCCTCAATACATCCCTTGAAAGATTATGGTGTAACCAGACAGATACTTGAAAGTTCTTTTTGGTGCCAATCACGCCCTTAAAAGATTTAAAATACCCTTATATTGAATGTTTTTTCACCACCAAATAAGTCCTTATAAGGATTAAGGGTTCGTTTGGTGGACCGGATAAGAGAGATGAGATAGGATAGTATGTCCTATCTTGTTGTTATCCAGAGGTTGGTGAGGCAACAAGATAGGATAGGGCTGCCCTATTGGCCTACCCTATCCTTTTAACTAGTGTGTTTTCTATCTCATTCGAAGATGAGTTAGAAACAAGCAGGATATGATAATGCAATTTTTCTATAATATCTTCACCAAGAACATTATTGTCACCACCACCACACTACCACCACGTCCGCTATCATGTCAATGACATCGCATACCAATCACTTAACAGAATAAGAGATTATCTTATCATCCTCTTATTTTGCTTTCTATCATATCTTGTCCTATCTTATCATGACCACCAAACGAGCCCCAATATGGCAACACTTTAATTCTTTGAAGGACTTAACTGGTGATAGAAAACTTGCAAGGACATGAATTAAGGGTTTACACATTCAACTAATGGAAATTCGGAGCAACATAAAACAACTACTTAAGTGAAGCTAGGGATTCCCCATGACAAGTTAAGCATAGTCAAGGTTGTGTTGTGCTATCCATTCTAACGTTTATAGCGTTTGTTTGTATTATAGTCAGATCATATGATGCAAGAGCTAAAAATGAAATCTTTTTTTAACATGGGCAGGTCATAAAGTTGCAAAGTTCATGGTTGAATACATGATTTGGGGTTATAAGTGTGAAGAATCCAAAATGAAGTGAATTCAAAATATGAGGTTTGATATGAAATGAAAAAAGATGAGATTTTTAACAAGAGTGAGAATTGATATGCATATAGAGATATAGAAAAAAGACGGGATATGATGGATAGAGAAGGTTAGATGAATATGGTAAGAAGTACCTTTCGGCGGTGGCAACATTAGTGGAGAGATCATCAGAGCAAGCAAACTGAAGTGATGAAACGACAACGTTTCTGTCTTTGTCCATATTCATGTAAAGCAGAGATGCAGAGAGAGTATGAATAAAGAAGGGCTTAATGAATATATTCCACTACCTGGGTTATTGGGCCTCAGAATAACTTTGCAGGATAAAAAATACTTTTATATTCATATACTTTCTACATTATTCATCATTTTATTCATATTATTAGTTTATGATAATTAAATATAACTAATGAGTTTAAAAACTACTCTTACCTATAATAATACATTTGTTTCTCATATATTAATCTAAGGCACATAAGAGTAAAACTGTGAGTTTTATTTTACTGACACAGTTGTAATAATAAAATGAAAGTATATTAACTGTTAACAAAGAGAAGTAAATGGCAGTGTTTGATTGAATTGGATGAGGCCAATTACGCTTCGTCAACCCCCGAGCCCCACCGCCGCAAGGGGCACACCGGACATCTTTGAATCCGGCGTTCACACTCTCGTCCGTCGCGCCGTTCTCATCGGTAACGGTTTCCCTTCTTCTGAAAATCACTCCCTCGGTTTAGTTCGCGCCCTTGGCCTCTCCGATAATCACCTCTTCTATGTAACTCCCTCTCCTCTTCTTCTTATTTTAACAAATTCAATATCCATCATCTTCATTTTCGATTATTATTACTCTTTGAAATTGTTTATTCATTCACATATTAATATGATTTATGTTTATGATTCCAACAAACTCTTTTCACTCATTTAATTCATTACAGCGTGTTACCAGACCAAAAGGTGGAATCAACGAGTGCCTTCAATGGCTTCCGGTTTCTCTTCATAAAAAAATTGATTTATTAATAAACATTTTCTATCTTCTATTCAAATCTTCTCCTCAAAACAAGGTTATGCATTTACCTTCACAACCTGGTTTGTCAACTATTCTACAAGCTGATGTAAACCACATAGTGAATTTGGCTCGTCAATCTTATGACAAGTAATTTATCCATTCTCCTTTTTTTAATTCTCAATGTTTCAATTCATTAGAAATGAAGATCCTTATGATTATTTATCCAGGGAGGGACCTTTGTTGGTGGTTGCATCAGGAAGAGACACCATTTCTATTGCAAGTTCCATAAAACGTTTAGCATCTGACAAAGTTTTTGTTGTTCAGGTTTGCACACTTTAATGCATATTTTCTTTATCTAACTTTGCTCTGTGATATCTTGTACGTTGTTGTTATGACAATTTTATAGGTATTACCTAGGTGGTTTTGTTGCAATCTAATATGTAGATATGCAATGTGCTATATATTTGTTCTATACTTTACTTTTATGTTAAAGCATAACTGTATGATTATTTGGTTCTTGTTTAAATGGAAATTGAGAGATGAAATGATTAAATAGGTCATTCTGTGCCCTAAAACTCACCAACAAAATTTTTTATCAGGTGATTGCAAAAAAGTGGCTGATTGTGATTTGTGAATGCATTCCAAAAAGAAGCATTCACAACCAATTTTGTGGCTTCTTTGTTATATCTCTTTGAACTTTCAATCATCAAGCCAGTTTAGTTCTAGAATTCCCTGGCTATTCTCTTTCCCTTGCTTTATTTTCTCTACTTATTAATACTCATGTTTCTAAAATATTGTGCAGATACCGTAAAGGTTCCAAGATGTGTTAGTCATTTTTAATGCTTAATTTATCCAATAAAAATAAATGCATGCTTATTCCTCACAATTGTTAGATTATCTATTTAACAGTCTCAGTTTACATTGTTATGTAGCAGTGTTTGATTGCACTTCTATTTTTTATGTTGTTTATGGCTTTGACTTATATTCATGAATTTCCCCCCTGTGGACAGATACAACATCCTAGGTTGCATTTGAACAGGTTTGACATGGTAATCACACCTCATCATGATTATTATCCTTTGACTCCACAAGCACAGAAGCAGGTTCCCAAACTTCTTAGAAGATGGATAACGCCACGTGAGCCTCCAGATAGTCATGTGGTATATATGTTAATGTGTATATGATTGATTGTATCATCTTTTACTTTACTAGAGAAAAAGTGGTTTTATTTTGATGTCAGCCATTGCACATTGCTGAGGTTTGTATATGTGTTGTAATTTACATTCAGGTTCTCACCATGGGAGCCCTACATCAAATAGATTTTGCTTCACTTCGTAGTGCTGCCATTACATGGCATGATGTGTTTGCAGATGTTCCCAGGCCCTTGCTTGTTGTCAACATTGGAGGACCAACAAGTAATTTCTATTGTACCTCTACTTATAAAAAAAAATTCTATTATACCTCTTTGCCGATCGTATCATAGTACTTTTGGATATATCCAACTTATGTATCCTATTTTTTTCTTGCAGTTTGCATGTGGTTAATTTTCAAAATCTTTTTATTTGAGATAAATCTATGTACTGTGAGTGAAATGCTGGGGTGCATTAAAATTGTGAAGATTTTTAAAAAAAGGATAAGTGGATACCAAAAGAAAAGAAAAGAAGTGATAGATAACCCAAGATTAAAAATGAAAAATTAAAAGAAAAGGACTGGAACTATATTTTGCTGAAAGAACAAAATGTGAAAAGAACTAGGAGAATATCTCCACCAAGGGTTTCCCCTTTTAAGGCCTAACCCTTTGCCAACCAAGCCTATGCACTGTTACTGCAAACTAATACTTCTGAATGATCCTCCCTTCTACCCTCTTCCCTCAATTTATCTACACATCCTTTAACTAACTAGTTAACTGCCCTCACATAATAATTATCCTTTTACCCTGACAGAAAGTCATAGGGAATAAGAGGGAGAATCAGCATTGTAAAAGAAAGAGTTTGTCACCAAAGAGACTATTTTAGGAAATTGCTGGCAGATGGCAGTTGTCGTTTGGACATATTGAAATTTAAGTTGTACAAATCTAGGGTTAAAATTACAGCACTCATGATTTTTTTCTACTCAGAAATTTTGTCATGGCAGATGGTGAGTTTTCTTGCCTTGTGACCTAGAGGTCATGAGTTCAAATCCTGGAAACAGTTTCTTCACTTGCAAGGGTAAGATTGTGTACATTTACCCTCCCCAAACCCCACTAGGCGGGAGCCTCGTGCAGTGGGTCACCCTTATTTTACATAAATTTTGTCATGAATATAATCATTTGAAATGCCAGTAGCATTATAACATAGGTGTTCAGGAATCAGGACAAAAAGACAGAAGTTCTAACTGGTCCAGTTATGAAAAGGCTGATGATGGGATTTATGATTATAACTCAGGTGGCCAAAAAAGATTAGTAATTTTGCCTTATTTCATTTATTGATACAGGAAATTGTCGTTATGGTGTGGACCTTGCAAAGCAGTTAGCAGCCTCTTTGCTGAATGTTCTTGTTAGTTGTGGGAGTGTGAGAATATCCTTTTCAGAGAAGACTCCACAAAAGGTATAGTCATGCCTTCGAAAGAGTATCATTGACCAATGTTTTCGTCTGACATGCCTTTTCCCTCCTTTTTTTGCCTTCTAAACAGGTGTCCAATATTATGGTGAAAGAACTTGAGAATAATCCAAAAGTTCATATTTGGGATGGGCAAGGTGAATATTTGTTCAGGTTTAGATTAGATTATTTATTCAGATCTTTTGATAGATAGTAAGTGGTTAATCTCTGGTCTATCTCACAATTTTCAGAACCAAACCCACGCATGGGGCATTTAGCTTGGGCTGATGCATTTGTTGTCACAGCAGATTCAGTTAGCTTGATAAGTGAAGCTTGCAGCACTGGGTATGCTTGTCAAAAGTGTTTTTATTATTATTTTAATTTTATTCACTTTTTATCTCGATTTTATTGAAATTTTAGTATTTGATAAAGCCCATTTGTGCTTTTTGATTCTTGTAGCTGATCCCCTGGTGGAATAAGTTTCGTCTGATCTTGTTGTTGTAGGCTTGTAGCTAATGTATTTTGTTTTCTGATATTCTGTTTATCAACTGTGTTTGTGCCTCAGAAAGCCTGTCTATGTTATAGGAGCTGAAAGATGCAGATGGAAGTTCACAGAATTCCACAAAACATTGAGAGAGCGGGGAGTTGTTAGACCTTTTACAGGGTCTGAAGATGTAAGTTAAAAGAATTGAAGTAGTATGCATCATCAATGTTAAAAAATTTAAACCAATATCCACTAATATTTTTCCATTTGTGCTTGGCCAGTTTTAGGAGAGTAACAATAAGTGCTTATTTATCAAAATATCATTGGATACTAGTGAACTCTTTTACATTGACATGCCATACCAACTAATCTCTAGTTATTATTCTACTTATCAAATAAGGATTGAAATTAATATTAACATGGTAGTGTGGAGGAGGCCGTTTGAAGTCATATTAAGGAGATTAGATCAAATGGATGTTAATCTAATTTCTAGATAGTAATTATATAGTGAAACGATTATATATTTAGAGATCAATGTTTTGTCAACAAACATTTTTTTTTATAGAGCATCATGCCATTATTCGGTCCATGTGGCCGACCCTATCTAGTAAGACTAAGGCTTGGTTGTCATTGTGATTGTTATTGAAAATCCATGTTTTAATGGTATGTTTCCTTAAATTTTCAGATATCAGAAAGTTGGAGCTATCCACCCCTTAATGACACTGCTGATGCAGCTAAACGGGTTCATGAGACGCTTGCTGCCAGAGGGTGGAAACTGAAGACATAGAATACGATTCTTAGTTGACATGGTAGTCAATTTTTGTTATATTTTTCTTAAGGCAGTAACCATTTGTTGTTTGTAAGATATTTGCCGAAACATCACATTCTTTGATGGCACGAATAGTAAATGTGGATTAGTTGTATTTTCGTTATTCTTTCCACCATATCATTCTTGAGTATGTAATTAAATACAAGGATAGTTGTGTATGTTTGTGGCTTGTAAAATGAAAAGAGAATTTTAGCATTTACAGAAAGACTTTCTATAATGAATGAAGTGAATAAAAAAAATTATTGTGCTGAAGTCAAAATGTAGTTTATTTTCTGACTCATTTGTTATATGGTCTTCTAATAATCCTTGGCAATGTACCAAAGGCAATTCCTATTAGACCGTGCACGAGGGCATACTGTTGCAACTCATTCTCACAGTTTATATGAACTGACATTGTCAATAACAGTGGTTTTCATTTTGGGTCATGTTAATGCTAAATCTAGTCTTATTAGTATACGAAAATGTATAACTCGTGTTGGTTTTGAGAATGTAGTATAACCCTGTCGAACATGGGGTATAAACTGTAGTCATGAATGGAAGATATTCCACAGCTCAAAAATATAATAAACTTACATATATTAACTTTTTTTAAACTCTATTTTGACTTCAAATTTTGCACGTATTATTTTCATCCGTGCTGAACAACTAATCCATTTGTATTAAAAAATCAAACAGAAAAGAAGGACAGAACAACTTATCCAATCCTGCACAAAATTGACATATACAATTTCCAAATAAGTGAACCATGGATAAGTTTATTTATTAGCTGGCCTTAAAATCGTTATTAAGTTTATTAGGTGAGTTTGACACATTTGCAGTAGGAATAAACCTAACAAAACCAAAAAAAGAATGCTTCTGGTGGAGCAAGTGAGTTGTTAACAAATCAACAGCTTCACAATTATGCATCTATATATACATAGTCATATTATCAGCATTTCATAATACAGACTTGAAAACATCACTTGCAATATTAGATAATGGATTCGAGACATGATGGTGAGGCATCATTAGCTGACACTAATCCCATGCTAGAGTCCAAGAGGACTAGGAGTAATGGCAAAGGGAAAGCCATTGCTATGGCTGATCCAACTTCTGCTACTGTTTCCACAAAAGCTACAAAACTTCAAAAAGTTGGATGGAAAAAGGGTGTTGCAATCATAGACTTTATTCTGAGGCTCGGTGCCATTGGAGCCACGCTCGCTGCTGCTGCCATCATGGGGAACAATGATCAAATACTTCCATTCTTCACTCAATTCCTTCAGTTTCATGCTCAATGGAATGATTTCCCTATGTTTCAGTAAGTACATTTTCTACTACACCAACATTTTCTCTTCTCATGTACAAATCCTATCTCACTATATATGTACTGGTTTTTGGAAATTTATCCTCTTCATGTGAAAATGTTCCACGTCACAAGTTCACGTGAAAAAGAGAGATAGACACACAAAAACATAAACAAGATCTCATTGTTTAGGATTTTTGTGTCTATCTCTCGGGTCATTCGAAAAACTCATGAGATGATGATCTATTCTCACCATTTTATTGTTCTCATTATGTCCTCAAACACTATAGGATTCTTGATTTGTGTTATTAAGATAGGACACTATATTCAATGCTTATATAGTAATAGATTGAGAACTGATATTCTGATCACTTTTTTCACACCCTTTACAATTTTACATGCAGATTTTTTGTGATAGGAAATGCAGTAGCAGGTGGATACCTCATCCTCTCCTTACTATTGTCAATTGTCTGCATTGTTAGGCCCCTTGCAGTAGGGCCAAGGCTTCTACTTGTGGTCTTAGATACAGTAAGCATATGAGTAAACAAAATGCATTCATCATTAATAATATTATTTGTCCATAGAGTTAGTTACCCTTTACTTAGTAATAAAAGAATTGAGTTACAATTTCAGGTGATGATGGCCTTAGTGATAGGAGCTGCATCATCTGCTGCTGCTGTTGTGTACTTAGCTCATAATGGTAGCCAAGATGCAAATTGGATTGCTGTTTGTCAACAGTTTAGTGATTTCTGCCAGGTTTCAAGTAAGGCTGTGGTGGTTTCTTTCACTGCAGCATTCTCCTTTGCTTGTTTGATTGTGGTCTCTTCTTTGGCCCTCAAAAGGAAGTGAAATCATACCATTCCAATTATTGGATAGTGATTGCTAAAGTTGTGACTCTTAATTATTGTGAAGTTCTTTGTGGTGTAATTCATCTTTAAAATATTGAAATGCAGAATCATGCGTATGGTTTGTGGTTCCTAGTTCCAAAGATTTTCCATTGCAAATCTGAGCCAAGGCTAAAAGCACTTTTTAAAAGGAATTGGAGTTAAGGTTTGATAAGTAAAACAAAATCTAAATAATCATGAGTGTATTTAATTAAGAGCATAATATCCATGCACTCATGTAAATATTTATATGTATCATTCACCATTCATTTGTATTACTTTTATTTAAGAGACAATAATAATTGAAATGAATGGTAGATGATGCAAACTAAGATATACTAATCACATTACACCGATAATGCAAACTAAATATTCATTAAATAATATGTAGTAGAATATTCTAACAAATGAATAGTAAATGATGTATCGACTATATATAAATTTTTACACCTAAAATGCACTCTCTAAACATTTGCTATTTTTTATAATCATGTTGATGAAATAGAAGAAATAAAGTGGAATAATATTGTATTTTGGAGAGAAAAAGTTAAATGAGGTGATGAGATTAGTTCTATAATTAAAAATCTTTATTTAGGATGCTCGAAGGGTTGTTTGGTAATTGCTCGAAGGGTTGTTTTTGCTTGTGGGAGAAGACTCATCATCATACCATAGCCATTGCACTCTCTCCACGTTTCCTTGTTTAAGAGAGAGAGAGTGAGTGAGAGAGAGAGAGAGACCGAAACCCCCAAATTTGAAATTCTAGGGTTTTGAAATTGTTATTGCAGAAACAATAATGTCTCAAAACGGGAAGGTGATGCCGAATCTGGACCAACAAAGCACGAAGCTTCTCAACCTCACTGTTCTTCAACGTATAGACCCTTTCGTCGAAGAAATTCTCATCACCGCCGCTCACGTCACCTTCTACGAGTTCAATGTTGACCTTAGCCAATGGGTATTTTCTTCATTTCACTCTTTTCTTCTATTCCCCTTTCTCTCTCTCCCTCTCATCACTTTCTATATCTCTTTCTGTTTGCTTTTCAGAGCCGCAAGGACGTTGAAGGATCTCTTTTCGTTGTTAAAAGGTTTATTTTTCTCATCATTTTCACTTTTCATATAACACGATTTCGAATTCAATTTGGAAATTATTCTTTAATTAATTTCAGGAACATACAACCTCGCTTTCAGTTTATTGTCATGAATCGTCGCAATACTGGTATTTCCATCTGCTTTTGTTTATTCGTCTCATTTATTTTATTTTTTATAAATTAGTAAATAGCCAATTTGGTTCCTGAAAATGTAGCTACTACTTACTTTAGTCCCTGAGATATATAAATTACATATTTAGTCCCGAGATTGTATTCCTGAACATTTTTTGTTTTGTTCATGTGCCAAACATTACCTAAGTGATAGTGTGGTTCTATGATACTTTGTAATGTGATTTTGGAAAGTTATCACTTTGCTTCCAAGTGTGTGCGTCAATCTTTTGAGTATACTGGATTCAGTTTGTAAGCTAGCCTATAGTCAGCGAGAAAGAAGCTCTTTCATCAAGCTGTAGATGCTTTTATTGGATGACACAATCTTATGTTGATATGGTGGTCTCTCCCATTGACTTCAAAAGGCTCACTCTGTTGACATGGTTGCTGGAAATCTAGTGCTCAATTAGATTATTGTTTGTTAGTTTTTGCTTGTATAAAGTAATATTACATTTTAAGTTATTAGGTGTGTGGTTTATCCTTAAAAATTATAGGATTGGGGCTTAGGTATTGGCTATTAGCATTCCACAGTCAGGATCTTGCACTCAACATTGTGATTATAGTAAATTAATAAATGTGAAAACTGTAAATATGCCTTTTTGACACTGTTAAGGCTTAAGGGTGAACTAAATACTGTGATGCTACTAGACATGGTGGTGGTCCACTACCTAATGTCCATGTACTGAACTTGAGTTAACCTTGTTTATGTTGTGGCATAAGCAGAAAACTTGGTGGAGAATCTCTTGGGGGATTTCGAGTATGAAGTCCAGGTTCCATATCTCCTATATAGAAATGCTGCCCAAGAAGTGAATGGTATCTGGTTCTATAATGCACGTGAATGTGAAGAGGTCGCAAATCTTTTTAGCAGGTATTGCTCTTATTGATTGAATTATGGCAATCTCAGTGCCTCGTAGGAATACGATTTACTTTTTACTCCTCAGGGTTAATAACCTTTTACATGACTAAATTTTTTGTTCTCCCACCCTTGATTTTCAGAAATAATTTATAGCGTTTACTTGCAGAAATAATTTCTCACACTAACATGTTTATAGGATATCACAATTCATAAAGGTAGATAGGTAGCTTTTAGAAAAACTTTGATCACTTGTGTTGTTTCTGAATAGTCATGGGAGTTCAGTATATTGTTTTGAGACTTAAAAAGGGTGGCCTAGTGCACTTGGCTCCCCCTAGTGGGGTTTGGGTAGATGTGTGCAACCTTACCACCGCAAGCGAATAAATTGTTTTTAGGATTTGAACCCATGACCTCCAAGTCAAAAGGCAAGTAGCCTTACAGTTGCGCTGAGGCTCACCCTCTTGTGACTTGATTGTATAAATTGAAGAACATTAAATTCAGTGAACTAAACTTAATATTTGGTAAACCACTTCCCCGTGGTGAAGAGCAATTCACCCTTTTCCTTTCGAAAGTCAAGCAATGATGTACACATGAGGGTTTGGATTTGCCATTGCCCGTTTACCAGTTCCTAATGAGTGTCTAGTTCTTTTCAAGTGCAACTGACCAAATATGGTGGCTGTATGACATTTGATTTCAATTTTCCAGCTTAGTTGAAGGAGTCCTGAAATTAGTGGATGGTCTACTATAGAAGATATATAAGCTATGTGCAATACTTAGATTTATGTGATGAACAATTTGCTTTCCATGTCAAATTATTAGCATGGGTTTGCATTGTATGTTGATTATTGATATATATAGTGTCTTAACATTTCCACTACTTGATTGTGGTTTTTGAAATGGGAAATTCTTGCATACGACAACATTGCTACTTATTATGTAGATGATTTTCCTTAAGAAAACAGCAAGAAAATGGCCACAAATTCACTATTGCCCTGTAATGCATGTGAGAAACTGCAGAAGTTATCTGTGGAATGAAAGGGTAGTGCAGAAGTTATCTGTAGATAGAAAGGGTAGTGCAGAAGTAAAGGCATACAAGTTTATCACGATAGCATTAGTTGCTTATGTTAGCATGGATGTATATTATTTTTCCCTCATATTTTATTCTTTTTCATGTAATCATATTATTCACTTGTATTTGGCTGGTTTTCAGGATCCTTAATGCATACGCCAAGGTGCCTCCTAAGTCCAAGGTGTCTTCTACAAAGAGGTAATAATATGATTCTACTTGTTCAGTGAATTCGTCTCACCACCTTCCTTTTACTTCCAATACTATTCTATTCAACTCTTCTATTACATCATTTTCATATACATGCAAAGGGTTTACAGCTTCTTTTGCCCCTTATCTATCTCCCCCTCCCCCTCTCCCTCTCCCTCTTGCATTCTCTTTGTATGTCTTTGATAGAGTTACCATCTTCGACATACCAAATTATTGGGCAGCTTTGCTGCATTCTTAGTTTTCCTCTTCTTCCTTCATGTTACTATTTTTTTAGGCTCTGGAGGATATTTTACCCTCCTCGTACTTTCTTCTTTCCCACTTTAGAAAACTATCTTCTTTTTCACTTTCAAATAACTTGTTTTTTATCAAAAGAATTCTATGTCACAACACTCAATAGTGAATCACTATTATGTAGTTGACAACTAAGTTAAAGCATACTTTAGTTTTTTATGTCTCCACATTTATACTTAGAGTTTGAGTAATGAAGTTCTACTTACATTTGTGCAGCGAGTTTGAAGAACTGGAAGCAGTACCGACTATGGCAGTCATGGATGGTCCTCTTGAGCCATCATCATCAACTGCTTCATATGTGGCTGATGTTCCCGATGATCCGTCCTTTGTTAACTTCTTCAGTGTATGTACCACTGTCAACAGTCCACAATTATATTTGCTTCTAACTTCTTTTTATGCCAATCTCTACTTTGAAACTATAAAAGTAAGATTTATCCCATATAATATTTTTTATTTCCCCTTTCACTGCATCTACCATTTTTATTACTCCCAACATTATAAGCGGCTCCCATTCTTGCTTCTATCTTTTGAATCCCAACTTGATTGGGCTGTCCATTTTTCACTGCTTTATGCATATAACATCATTAATTCTTCATGCCCAAAAGTGGCCCACTAAATTGTGCTTCTCATAAAACTTTACCACGTTCTTATTCTACTCTGTACTTATCTATTATGGATTGGATATACATCTGAAGAGCAGGGTGTACTTAACAGTAAGGTGCTATATGGTACAGGTATCCACTTCAAAGGAAAAGGGTTATAGGTGGGAGAGGTTGAGTTATTGATGCGAGATGGATCCACAGAAAAGGGGTTTCTAGTTATAATCCAGAAATGATTCTTGTACATATTTTACAGAAAAATAAAATTAAATGAGAAAATATAAGCATCTCTACTATTGAGTTGCATTGTATTTTATAGAAATCTGAACTGTTGCTTTCCAATAATGGTTATCAAATATGCACTTGGATGGTCCAGGTCAATGTATTTTATTAATATGTCAATGTTATTGATATTTATCTGTTTTTTATATTAAAGTTTTAAGAGGAAAAACTTTTATCATGGCCATTTATATACATCATTCAGCACCCGATATTGTGAACATAGTTTTTCATTATGCATCAAACCTTAGAAACTGAGTTCTGATCTGGTTAAATTTTACTGATGCTTTATTATCAGGCAGCTATGGCTATTGGGAATACTTCAAATGCTCCAATTACTGGACAACCTTATCAGTCCTCTGCTGCAATTTCTCCAGCTGTGCCAACCCATGCCGCTACTCCCGTTGTGCCAACCTTGCAGATACCCTCTCTTTCAGCATCTACTCCTCTATTGCCCCAGCTTGATGCTCCTGAATCCAGCAGCAACAGCAACCGAGCCACAAAGCTGCTTGTAAAGCCTTCTTCTTTTTTTGTCCCCACCCCTTCTTCAGCAATGGTGATTCCATCACCTGTGTCTTCATCCATACCTACTGCTCCTCCACTTCATCCTGCTGTAAATGTACAACGCCCATATGGTGCTCCACTGCTACAGCCATTTCCGCCTCCAACTCCACCACCTTCACTTACTCCTTCTCCCCTTCCAAACTATGGTCCAGTTATTTCTAGAGAAAAGGTCCGAGATGCTCTTATTGTGCTTGTTCAGGTTTGCTTGCTTGCTTGCTTACCAGTCCTTGATTTTTTTTACTATAATGATCTTAAATGACAGGTAAGAAGCGTATTATTTTTACATGATCTTGTTATATATTCCATTTCCTACTATGAAGTATATGTTAGTTCTCTCCTATTAGATTCTTGTTTGCCCACTTATTTTCTGATTTTTTTACCCTTGGATTTGTGCTAGGACAATCAATTCATTGATATGGTGTATAGAGCGCTGTTGAATGCTCATCAGTCATGACTCCCAAGGGGGTGTTTAATTACCAACTCGCGGGAGGAATCACTTTTTGGGCTGAATTACTTTTTCTATATTTTTTAGGCCAGGCTTTAATCATGCCCCAAACTTTGAAATGTTTCAGTCATTTTCAATCTGTAAAATTGGTTGTTGTGTTGTGATGACCATTTGGATCTTGCTAGTTTCCTGAATGTTCCTGTTTTTTTAAACAAAAGTCTAATCCCCTCCCATGCTGCAATATCTATCAACTGTAATTGTGACATTACATGACAGGAAATGGTGAGAATGCCAGATATATGGTTATAGCAATACTGAACTGATTTCACAAAATATGGTGATTGGCTGAAGCAAACCTCCAAATTTTAGGGGTTGGTAAGGTTATTACTGAGCCTTGTTTATTGTGTATTGTATTATTCAATTATGTTATGAAGACACTTATATAGCATTGCCCTCACATACTACTCCTCCCTTGTCTTGATTTTGAATCTAAACATATTGAGTTTAAGTAGAAAAGTCATAATGTCTACACATCCCCAACTCTCCTCCCTATACTTTTACTAATACAAAACAAAAATTAGTTACTGCAAATTATTTATATTGTGTTAATTGAAGACATAATTATGTGAAAGTTTGAAATATGAATATGAACGTGAAGAAAGATCAAAACATATACTAATTATTATTTAACAACTTACAATATTTACTTTTGCAATGATGAATTTCAAATCCTTAAAACTATCCTTATTTATATTCTAAGCATTGGGTGTGAGAATTGTATGTTAATATCATGAATAGAAAGAATTATTGCCTAAAATGGAGCTCCAAGTTTTGGACATGCTACAATGATGGTCTGTTTTTTAATTTTCTAAAATTGTAAAGAGTTAAATGTAAGGAAAGAATTGTCACACATATAATTGAAAAATGGTAAATTTTGAAATGGATCAACCTCATTTGCTAAATTTGATGACATATGATTTAGTCCCTAAATTTAAAAAAAAATGTAAAAAAAATTTACTTCAGATTTAAAAAACAAGCATTTTAGAATCATCCACTCTATTTTGTAGGTGACATTTTCTATTCAATCCTTGCACGTGAACTATAAAGTTCATGATTTTTTGTCAGAACAAGTTTTTTAAGTTTTAGTGACATAAAGAATGTCAATTAAGTTGAGTGGTGTTTCTGGACTAAAAAGATGTATAATTTAGTCGAATTAATTATTTAGGTTTTTTAAGATTTTTGAGCACACTTATAAAAATTGGAAACCTTATAATCAATCCAATCAGATGACACAGGATAATTATATTAAATATATAATTATATTGGTCAAATTTGGTCAAATTAAATAATACCGCACTAGTTAAACTATTTCATACTATATTACTATATAACTTTTTTTAATATTTTTCAAACACACACAATAAAAATGCAAACATTGAAACTAATATTTGAACATAGTTAATAATTGGATCATTTTAATAATTCAATTATAAGTTACAAATAATAATACTTATATTCATAAATATATTATATTTAATATAATATATATAACTTAACCAATATATAATTTAATATATTTTATTTCTACATACAGAGTAATTATTTGATAAAAAATATTATTGATTTTCTAATTTTTATCATTTATATACATGATTAATAATAATATATATATATATATCACTTTATATGTCAAATTGTATATTGATAAGTAATAAATAGTATTAATAAGATTTTATCTATAATAAGTACGCATTATATTTAAACGGGTCCAAAATCAGATTTGATTAAGTCTAACCCAAATGAATATTTAAAATGAAGTTAAATAAGTATAGTATCTGATCCCGGTTAAAAAAACAATTCAACCAAAGGCTTAATGTTAACTTGTGTCTATCCTGACCGCTAAAATTGATAATGAAGAAAATTTGGATGGAAAGAATAGCTTTAAAAGAAAAAGGTAAGGAAAGTAGGGTTTTTGTTGGATGCGTTAGGAGGTGAAACATTACAAGTATAGTTGAATGAGTGAATCCCAATGAATCGCCTTAGTTACGAGCAGGTATTGAAGGACAATAACATTTCCGGCGATTCAAGCTCTGTTGTCACTCTTCAACTCAATTACAAAGCTCTTTCTGATGTATGTGAGAATGACCCTTTTCATTATTTGTTACCTTTACAAGTTGCAATCACCAAAAACATTATCTTTTTTAATTTTTGAAATTGCCCAGGTTTCATGTTTGGGAAACTTCACAAACTTGGAGAAGCTTGACCTCAAGTTTAACAGTCTCACTTCACTTGAGGTACTTTCTTTCACTTTCACTTTCACTTGTGTCTTTATTTTTATTTTTAATTTCAATATTTGAGAGAATACCCAAATTCAACAAATTAAAACTGTATAAGCTCTTATTTCATAAGCTGTTTGAGGTAGTATATGCCTTATAAGCCAGAGACTTTTGTCATTTTACATCTATCGACTAGTTTATTGGCTATTCTTATCAAACCATTCTGATTCAATCAGTTTTCTTACCGCCTTTTTGTTCCTAGCTTATAAGTTTATAAGCTTTCAGCTAACTTATCAATTAGTTATATAAAAGTAAAACAAAGCCTTAGTAAATGAGAAATGCAAAATCCCTACTTAGCCCTCAAGAATCTCAAATGTTAATCAAGTTAGTCTTTTCTGGAACAAATTCTATCGAAAATTAGTTCCTGTTAGAGATTATTTTTACTGTTGGGTATTTAGTCCTGATATTTTTTTTAAAGATGCTATGGTATTCATGATTACTTTGTTATGCATATTACCCAGGGTTTGAGGTCATGCGTTAATTTGAAGTGGTTATCAGTTGTAGAAAACAAATTAGGAAGCTTAGAAGGAATTCAAGGACTTACTAAGCTCACTGTAAGTATCTGCCTTGTCAGCATCAGCTAAGGTTGAATTTTATTTTGTCATTCTTTAACAGTTAATCATGTGCTATTATTTGTGGTATGTGTGCTGGACATAGTTTATAGTAAATTTTTTGATTGGTGTATTTGTTGTTAATAGCTTGTTTTGCGCTTGTACTGGTTTGTTAATGATGAGATGTGAATTGTGTTGTACATTTCTGTCTTTTCATGTGCTTGTTCACTTGTGCATGCATTCTTTCTGAATAATGAGCTTATTTCTAGTAAAACAATCTACGTAAGTGCATATGCTTAATTCTTATAATAAAATACGATGAGTTACCTGAGGATTTTGGAATGACTTTTGTACATATTTGTGAACCAGGTACTAAATGCAGGCAAGAACAAACTTAAATCTATGGATCAAGTCAGCTCACTTGTTAGCATCCGAGCATTGATTTTGAATGGTGAGACTCCTTACATGATAATCTGCTTACAAATTCTTTTTCGGAGTCTGAACTTGGAACAATGTGAAAAGTATAATATTGAATCTTTATCTTCATTTCAATCTTTCTTTTTACTACACTCATACTTGTCTTTTTGGTTTCGGCAGAAAATGAGATTACCTCCATTTGCAAACTTGATCAGATGAAGGAATTGAACACTCTTGGTATGACTAATTATACTTCTCATTTTCTTTAAATTCTAACATTTGATGACCCCGCTAGTGGGATAAGACTTGTTTTTTTCTCTTTCCTTTTTAGTGACTGATATCGCTTTGATGATGTACTTCCATCAAAATAGTCTAGACTTGAATTTTGATTTAGTCTCTTAGCTATTATGATAATGATGCTTATTTGCAGAGAGTAGGTTTACCTTTTGTGTGAGTTGTGGCTCGGGGGCATTTCAAAGTAGAACCATATTATTCTACTTATCATTGCTTTACTCTATGTCTATTGTTTGTTTGATATACATAATTTTTTTTGCCAAATAATATCTTAGTGACGGCTTGAACTTGAATAGTCCTCAAATATGTCTAATTCCCCTGCAGTTCTATCCAAAAATCCTATTGGTAAAATTGGTGATGCCCTGACGAAAGTAAAATCGATCACGAAGGTAAAGTGTGCCCAACATTTTGAGCTCCTCCAGTCCTTATTTCAGTATTGTAATCCTAATGCTCATAATACCTCTCCTGGTTTCAGCTCTCCCTCTCTTATTGCCAGCTTCAGGGTATTGACTCTTCACTCAAGTCTTGTGTTGAATTGAGAGAGGTTCGCCTTGGTCACAATGAGATAAAGGTGTTCTTTAAATGTGTGACTTTCCTTTGTAGTTCCACTTCGAGTCATGATCTATCTTCAAAATGCTCCATAAAGTGCATTCATATGATTATTTCATGACTTCGCGCTTCCGATTTTTTTGTTTCAATTTTTTCTAACATTTTGTTTTGATAACTTTTGTATTTCAGTCTCTCCCAGATGAATTAATACATAATTCAAAGCTTCAAAACTTAGATTTGGGAAATAATGTGATCACAAAGTGGTCAGAACTAAAGGTTTGACATGCATACCTGGAACTATCCACTTTTCATAACATTACATGATTGTCTATAGAACACTTTTTGCCATGTATCATCATCATTTTTATGATTGTAGGTGCTCAGTTCACTCACAAATCTGAAAAATCTAAATCTACAAGGAAATCCTGTTTCCGCAATTGATAAAGTTACAAGAAAGGTAGTTTCCCTTCCTTTTCCCCCTTTTTTGGTTCATGTATTAATTCATACTTGCTTTTCATCCTTAAGCTTCTGTGGGTGCTATGTTACAGATTAAGAAAGCATTGCCAAAACTACAAATATTCAATGCTAGACCAGTAGATAAAGATTCCAAGAATGAGAAAGGTGGCGTTATTGATGGTGATCACGATTTTTCGGTAGATCATGAAGGTCAAAATTTGAGAGATAGCACCAAAGAAAAGAAGAGTGTGCCAAAGGAAAGAAAGAAAGACACTCCTATAGTTACCATAGATCCTAACATGGAAAATAATAAGTCCACTACGAAAAAGCGAAGAAAGGATGAGAAGCCCTTGGACAAGGGTTTGGCTGCTGAGGAGAATGTCAGTAGGATTGAGAAGAAAGCGAAAACGAAAAGAAAGAACGAGGAACAAAATGAACTTGATCTTATTGATGATGCAGAAGCTTCGTTTATGGATATTTTTAAGATCGAGAAAGGTGCAGAAAATCTGAGTGATGGTGGTGAAATGAAAGTACATGAGAAAGCAATTAAGGATGTGAAATCAGTAAGTGGTGCAGTAACCTCACTTGTGAAGCGTAAGAGTGCTAAAATGCAGAAGATAGAGTCTCTGTCAAATCCATCATCAGAAATTGGAATAGGAGGGCCATCCACATGGGGTGATGATTGATAAGCTCACTATTCCTCAAGTCTTTTTTAGCATAATGACTGAACTAATTTTAAAGTCTCTGACTTTGCTGCTACATTTATCATTGATGATGGGAATCTCTTTATATCCTATCACACATTTCTTATCCTTTTGATTAATTTGAATGATTGCTGCTACCAATTGCTTAAGATTATTTTTTTATCTTTCACCATGTTTTATGTTCACATTACCCTTTTGATCCTTCATTATCTTTCTTACCCTTTTGATTTTATACATGACTCATGTGAAATTATTCAACAACTATTATGTTACTTGGGGGAAATAATGCGATGGCCTAGTCAGATCAGGTTAGAATATTGTATAATGAAGTAAGGGATGAGAATGTTCTATTGTTCCATTGCCCTTCAAAATGTCATTATAAAATCTACCTGCTTCTTCATGATGTTAGAACCAAAGTACCCTTCTAAGTCAAACAAAAACACTTTCTATAATATATGTCACACTCACCTTTCATTACCTAATGTATGAAAATAATCTATATGCATTCATAGTAATTATTGCATCGGTTTGAAACTTTGAATAGACATAAATAAGTCTAATATACAACTAAATTAGTAACCGTGTTATGCCGTTATTAAATGCATCTCATAATTATATATTCATAATTTTTTAAAGGGTTGTTGTGTTAACATTTACTTTTAAAAAAATTGTTTAAAAATTAAGTGCAACAGTTCAGTGAAAAATATCATTTTCAAGATGAAAATGGAGAGATTGGCATAATTTATATATTCCTAGTTAAGATTAGTTTCATAAATAAATAAACACTTCAGAATGTGCTCTTGTATCAGCTCCACTACAAAACGTGTATTATTATTTATTAAATTTAGGGGAGTGTTATTGCATTGTAACTTTATCTTAGTCAAGATACTCTTAATCTGATGACGAATCATTTGCTTTATCCTAACAACTAATAAGTCTTCAATTATGCAAATAATTCATCTTCATGTTCTGGAGGCTAGTATGGATTCCTTATTTTGACCTATTGCCCTGTGTTACAACTGGATAAGAATATTAAAATATCAAATTGATCATTTAAAGTGTAATCAATTTGGACCACTAGGAAAAATATTATTATATAAACCTCTAAAAGTTTAAGAATATTACTATAATAGTCCTTTAAGGTACTTAATTTGTGATATTTGAAATCTGTTATGAATTTAATTTTAGATTATGTAGTGATATTTTAAACTTTTAGCAACTTATTTGTTTAATGATACTTTTCTTTACAGTGACCAGAGTTTGTGGCAACTGTATTAGTATTTTAAGGAGCAATTAAGATCTATGAATAATCTTCTGTATAGGGACAAACATTGATTGCAATATTATATGGCACTTACTATTTATATTATGGAGCAGAATTACTGAGCTACTTGAATCATTACAAAATGACTCTCTCTTATATAGTTATATTCATTGGCAGCTACCTCCTATTTTTCCTTATTTCATTATTAAACAAACTCTCAAACTCACTAAAAGACAAATCAACTTATTTGGATGTTTCTTATCATTTGTAAGTGAGTGGTTTATTTTATTTAGTCATATCAATTAGCTTATAGCCTAATCTTACTAAACAATTTTATTTTATCATCTATCTTATAATTTCATAGCTTTTTCGTCATTACTTATAAGTTTTCACCCAGCTTATAAATTCTTAAGTCCCTCCATATAAGTTCTAACTTCCCCCATACATATTGCAAGAGAAATTTTAAAGTCCTCTTCAAATGAGAGAAATTTCCCTTTAAATGTCATTACCTCAGTTATGTGGAACTATAAATGATTTTCATTTGAATTATCTCTCTAAAATATAACCAACTAGTTAATATATTTACCAGCTAGGAATTCCTCATTCCTCCTCTTGTTTTGGTGATTTAAGTATATACTTTAAGGAGGAAAGTAAAAAAATTATCTTAAAATTTGACAGACTTAGCTTTCCAATATTGTTGTTCTTGTTTTGTACGATCTTCGGTCCTTTTTTAAAACTATTTTAGATAGTTTCATATGCATGCTGATCAAGAAATATGAAAATATTAAATCTTGTTAATAAATGTATGCGATTTTAAAAAAAATTGTCCTTCGTTAATTAAATTAAATAATTTTCTCTTTATCATCATATTGTTTGAATAAAAAAGGATATTCTATTAACAAACTCATTTACTATATATAAACTAAATGTGACTATAAAATAACTTAAAATGAATGTTGTAAAAAGAATATGATTAGATTATGAATTAAGGCAACCCATAATAATAAAAGAAAAAAGGAATTCATCCATTCAAGTAAAAGGGAAGAAGGGCTTATAGTCCATTCAGGCGGCTGTTAACTGAATTTTAAACGGACGAATGATTCCATTATTCTATTGCCTCTTCAATTCAAACTTCATTACTTACATTCTCCAAATTAACACTTATTTTACTTCAAAATAATCCATCAACTTATACATATAATAATTTAATTATAACCAGGATATCTTCTTTCAAAAGCTTACCATTTTTTTTTCTTTGTTAAGAAAAATATCACAATAATATTATAACTCCAAAGCTTGATGTTATTTTATGTTTCGGCCTCATCACATTTTTTTCATTCCTAGCTTCTCGATATTGTACATCTTTTCACCCTACTTGAATTCTTATAAAAAAAGTCAAAAGAAGTTATTTGTTTAAAAATTAGTTAAGTCTTTCTAAGGCATTATTGTTTATTTAGCTAATATTGACTAAACAGATAAAAACGTATGGAACTCAAAATTCTCAATATATCATCCCAACCAAAACATGTTAACATCAAAGATTTAAAGGCATGCTTGAATAGCACAGCAGCCTGCTCTCAAAAGTAACATGATCCTGATAATAATACATTTATATGATATTTAGCAATTATATAAAGATAAGATTTGAATAGATCCGTGCAGAGTTTAAATCCTTTAGTACCACGTCATTTTATATATAATGCCAATTTTTTGAGAAAAATAAAGGTAACTAATTATACCAACTTGATCCACTAATCACCGACAGAATAGATAATAATATTATAATATGTTATCAAATCATAAAAAATAATTTGAACATTTGGTAAATTGTAGGCATCAGTAGTGAATATTTTGTGTATGGATAATCTTGTAGTGGGTGTAGACGATGATAACATGATATTAATGTTAATTAAGAATGGAGTGGGGTTCAACAATTTCGGGCACATTTTTTGTCAAGTAAACAAGCTCTTCGTTTAACTAAATGATGGGGACTTAATTGATGATCATTGATTCTGAATTATGTTGAAAACACGCAATGAACAACTACATGAAACATGTGATGGAGGATTGGTCAGGCGGCATGTATCTTTTATCTACAACAAATTTTAAGAAGACCTTTATAAACTAAGTCAAAATATGCCTATTTAGCTCTTTAGGGAGCCTAAAGTCATAAATATGACATTTTTTATAAAGCAATGTTGGAAATGAACCATATTTTTAGAAGCTTAAAACAAAGATTTCATTAGCTTATATTTTGGAAATTTGAATAAAGAACTAGAGAGACTTTTTTTTATCACTTCCTTTACAAGATTTTCATAATAGAATATGTAGATATTTAAGTATACAAATAAAGAGCAATATCAATGCACAATAGTATAAAGATTTATATATAGTCAGCATATATTATTCACCGTTCAAATAATACTTCTCCATCACAACATAAAAACTTGCCTCACCAAATCCCAAAATGAAATTAAGAAGTTGTATGTTAAATAAGCATGAGTTTAGACAAACCATATAGATTATAGAATGATGGAATATGAATATAAAATAATTATAAGACGGAGGTCCTTGTATCTTTCCCTGGATGAAGTGATGAACCATGTGTAGATTATAAAATAATGAAGTGTTGATGATTAAATAATTATAAAATTATTGTTTATATATAAAATAATTACAAGGAGGCCTCTAGACTCGAGTTCCTTTTATAATTGTAGGGGCTAGAAAAATCATCTAAGATTAATGGTCTCAAAGTCATTTAATTTTAAATTATTAAAGGTATTATGAATGATAAGATTAATGGTCTCAAAGTCATTTAATTTTAAATTATTAAAGGTATTATGAATGATAAGAATTTGGTTGAGATTATTAGTTATAAATGATATAATAATTTTTCATATAGTTATGTGTTGGCTTCCAAACATGGCAGATTCAAATTATTGGATATATATCTATAGCATGTCCCCATAATTTATCGAACATGGCAGATTCTCTATGTGTAGTTTGCCAAATTCCAAACAGAGACAAATAATGGACTGGTAGGTATAATTACTTGTTTGCTTTATTATATTAGGAAAATTTGATGTGCACATATTAACAAATACATCATTATTAATAGTTATTCACTACCAAATACATTATAATGTTAGCACGCATATTAAATTATTTATATGCATTGTTTTTTTACATTATCAAATATCAATCTGTACGTGCAACTTTTAAGATTTGAGATATTATTATAGAAAGTTAATATTTGATTAATATGAGAATACATGAACAATTTATAGTGCAAATAATTTAAACCAACAATATATTAAAAGTAAATATTCTTCTTTGCCATCCAAATATCTAGCAGCTACGTGCTATCCATTGAGATTCATTTGATCCTTGGGTGAGTTCACTGAATATGGATGAAGCTGTTCTAATTAAAGTGAAACTTGTTTTATCAGTACTGGTCTGGTTTCAACATTGGATATGGAACAAAAAACATAAATCACATATTCACGTGTGAGTGGAGTGCCATTTGGTATCACTTGTTGATCTATCTTAGAATAATGGACCGTATACTAATAAAAAAACAGAAGAAAAATATATTACATACGGGGCTTGATTGTTTTGACACTGAAAAAACAATTCTTCAAAAATATTTGTAGCAAAATTGATTTATGTAAATTCAAAAACTATTGTGTGTTTGTTTACAGCTTTGTAAAACAATTTTACTTCTCTAAGTAATTACAAGTTGTTTGGATGTAGTATTAAAGGAAAAACATATATAACACTTAGGATCTTATCTAGTATAAAGTACAACTCACAATTATTAAGGTATATATCAATTAGTAATATATAATGATTTATTGTATATGTTAGTTTTAAATTAAATATCACAAAAATTTAAAAGATAGATTCCAAATCATCAAAGTTTTGAGAAAGTAATATATATATATAACAATTAAGTAAAGTAGTAACATATATAAGAATTTAGTAATATACGTAATAGCAAAAATTCACATAAATAAGTAATTAAAGCCACAAAATTGACTTAAGAATTCAAACAATATTCTAACATTATTATCTATATTTCTTTAATATTAAATTTGATTCAGATGATTCCTAAATTTCTAAAACCATAAACTGAACCAAACTTACTTAAAAAAGAAACTGAACTGAACCATGAAACTGAGGCGAACCACATTTTGTGGTTTAGTTCAATTCGATCTCACCAATTTTGCGATTTAAAGAAAGTGTTACAAGATTTATGACTAATTATTCAATAAAGTTTTATAATATTTATTGAATATCACTTGTTGGACAATGGTGAGGTGAGTGGTGAGGGATGAGGAAAAAAACATAACCAATGAGTATTTATAAAAATATCCCATTGCATTCTGTAATAATATATTAAGACTAAGAACATGTACTATGATACTCATCATGTAGATATCTACCTAATTGTAAGTTTATTTTTTAATTAAATATTTTACATATAATTTTTGTATTACTATTTTAGGATAATATACTATCTATTTTATGATATATTTTATTATTTATGTAATAATTATTTTTATATAATGATTATTACAATATATAAATATATAATTAAAATAAAAAATCGGTTGGGTGCTTGTACATACCTACTTTCCTCATGGATACCTATAAATAATATTGGTATGAGTACAGATAAACACTACCTGTGACCGTCCGATCCTTTTACCATAACTTAAAGGTGTCAAAATGGGTGGGGCCGATCGGGCCGACCCTCTAAAGCCCAAAAATTTATAGGACTTTGGTATTGTACTATGTAATTTTCATTGAATCCATACTTTTTAGCCGAACTAGCCGAACTATATTAAAACCGCGTTCGAACCGGGTTTACCCGGGCGGGTTCAAGCTACCCGTTTTTCCTTATCTATTTTTATTTTTGGGGACATTTGGCTTGGTAATTAGCCTTAGGTGTAAATTATTTTACAAAATAACTTATAATAAAAAATAGAGAATAAATATTGTATTATAAATTACAATAATTTTATAAAGTTAAACATTATCATATTTTTCCTATTCTATGTGATATCTTTTTAAGCAAAAAAAAACAAAATAGTATATCAAATCAAATGAGAAGATATTAAACCATATAAATCTCATTTTTTCTTTCTTAATTTTAGATTTAACTTCTACAAGAAAAACATAATAAATAAAATAACTTTTACGATAAAACTAAAAGATAACATAATTATTTACAATAGAGAATTTCACACAACTAAATTTAGCATAATAGTTCACGATAAAAATGTTGATAAATAGCATACAAATGACCTTCAATCATAAAGTGAAACATAATGATCAATATTACGATGGTGATTATACTTTGACATATAGAGTTCATTCTGAACTTGAATCTATACTACCATTACTGTAATAAACCAATATGATGTTATTTTAGATGGTGTGCAAATATTTATATATTAAAATGAAGTTACAAATTATATTGTGTTGGAGATTGAGAGTTCAATAGAAATGAGAGATTTAATGAACTAGTTGTTAAAATTTATATATATGGACTTGACATCACACTTTAACTCAAACACAATACATTATATTTATAAGTTTGGTTGCATTGGGCATAACAAGTATGTTAAAAAATTATACATTAATATCATATGATGTATATATATATAATATATTTTAAATAGATTAAATATGTTAAAGTTAAAATAAATATTTTTTAATAGTATACGGACCAACCCACCACAACCTGCAACACGCTAGAGCATATTTAAGCTATAATTTGACATGCATAAATTGTATTCGAGTTTTTTGGCATGATTCAGATTAATCTGATTCAGATTAGCCCAAACCCAATAAGGACTAACCCGTATTTGTCGAGGTAGCCAATTTAACACATGTGGCAATGGTGAGTCTGAGTCTAATGAAACGGCTGAACTTGGCTTGATACCCAACCTTGACTAAGAATATATACAATTTGTGTCTTTTTAGTTTTACTTGACACCTAAACTCTAAACCCAAGACACAGACAACATATAAATAAGGCACAACTAATTGTTCATTTTTCACCCCTCCATTCTATACTTGTATCTATCTCCAAATGTCTCAACTTCACAACAATTCTCTCTCATCTCTTCCTCAACATCTCATTCACTCTCACATCCTCACTCGTCTCGACGCTCTTTCTCTCTTCTCCACCGCTGCCACCTCATCCGACCTCTACCGTCTATGCACCCTCAACAACTACCTCTGGTATTCCATCACCACCGCCACGTGGCCCTCCCTATGCCACCCACTCGCCGCTTCCCTAATCTCCCCTTCCATCAATCATCACCCTCCTATTCCGATACACTCACCGTCGCATCCATCAGAATTAATCTCAGCCGTCGATTTATACTACGAAGGAAAACCATTCTTTTCCAAATGCCACGTCACCCAGACACGCAAGGGCTGGTTCCTCTCTTCCTCTCTCTGGATAGACATTCTCGAACCCAACGAGGTGGTCCCCACTCACTTAAAACTCTCCCGAAACGACGACGTTCAATGGCTTAAAAATCTCGAAGAGAATCTAACACTCAGCTGGATCATGATCGACCCGACCCGAAATCGCGCGGTGAATCTGTCAAGCGGGAGCGTGGTGTCGACGCGCTGGCAGACGCTGACGGAGGAGTTGGAAGTGGTATACGCGGTTATGATGGAGGATGAGGTGCAGTGTAGTGTGAAGGTCACGTGCTGCGGGAAAGTGGGGGGAGAGATGGACGTGAGGGAGGTGAGTTTGACGATGGAGGATATGGATGGGAGGCACGTGACGGGGAAGGATAGTATGGTAATTTTGCAGAGGGCAATGGAGTTTGGGAAGAGAAAAAGATTGGATAGGAAGGAAAAGAAAGAGAGTTATGAGAAGTTTTGTAGGATAAGGAAAGAAAGGGAAGATAGGTTGCTCAAGAAATATAAGAATATTGATTTCGTCGCTGATTCTATGTTTTTGGCCTTCGTTGTTTCTGCATTCTTGTTTTGGTTTCTAAGGTATTAATTATTGTTGGATTTGCTAAAAGCCTAAACCTTTATAACTTGGGTCCAGAAATGACATTGTGATTACAAGATTTTCATAAGATTTTTAGGAATTAAAATTAATGATGGACTGATGATTGTCATTCAAACAAGAGAAATGAAATTTTGATTCATCTGCTTGATGATTATTTAATCTAAATGTTACATTGCTCTCTCCTATCATCCTCTTCAATCATTAGTGACTTTTCTTTTCAAAAACGAGAATGTTGCCATTTTTTATTTTCAAAATATTCAATTCCAAACTTGGACTTTGATTCTTAACTTTTGGATCAGCCACGTGAGGATTTGTTTTTTCTTCTTCTTTTGAATCTTGGTGTTTATTTACTATACATGAGCTTCAAATGAAGAGAGAAGGAGGATAATTTTAACATAAAAATATGTATACACCATTTATTCTTAATCATTGTTGACTCTTAGATAAAATTAATACAAAAAATTGATAAATTATACATCAACTGTTTATAAATCTATACTATTAGTATATAAATATTATATTCTAATTATATTGAATTGGAGTGGAAAGAAAAAAAAGTATAGGAGAATCTATATTGATTTATTTTGTTTGGTTGAATAAGAGATATGAAGAGGTGGGGAGCTGAAATAACTTCTATTTCCCTCTCCTTGTTTGGTTAGGGGAAAGGGAAGCTTTAAAAATGCTTTAATAACTTTAACCCCCATCCAAAATCCTTATAACTTTTGGGTGAAAATAAGAATGGATTAGAGGGATTTTAATTGAATTTTTCCAACTAAGAAAAAATTGGACATTGGTTTAATGGTGTAAAATCTCATTATAAAAAAAAGTAAAAATCATTGTTTAATTCTTTAGAGTTATACTCATTGTGAATAATAACTATATATTCCAAAATCAATTAATTCCTTATTCCTATTTTTTTCACCAGTTATACCTATTTTTTCCACTTACTTAGGATGGTTCCTACATCTTAGTCAAATGCAAATGAAATAAAGAGGTATGAACTTTGAATATTATCCAGGTTGACGTTGAAGTGGATGGGAATGGAAGTTAAGCATGGTGAATGACTAATGATATTTGAATCAGTTTTATTATTATTTTTAGGTTTCCTAGTAACAATAGGAGAAGTAACCAGCTCTTTATGACAAAATTATATTGGTCTAGTGTAAGTGTTTGTTAGATTTTCAGAGAGACTAAAATGTTAATGTTTCATTTTATGAAAAACACACTTGTTGGAGGGACAAATACACATTTTAGAAGTGATTAGTTCCTTACTCATTGGGTTATGAATATTATTGGAATTTTGAAGTACAAAAAAAAAGCAACAAAAAAAATACTATAAAAAAATTGTATTGATTGTCATAATTTTTATATTTCATAATAATCACTGACTCTATAATATAAGGGAATATAATGGATGACATATATTAATTATGTTTATAGAATCTAACTATTGAAGAGTTTGTATTATTGAATTGAAAAACATATGATTCTTTTAAATAACTTCCACTCATAAAAGACTAAAACTACCAACAAAGAAGGAAGATTAAAACAAAAACTAACTCCTAAAAACTTACCCACAATTTGTAATTAATAGGACAACTAAACAAAGTAAAATAACCATCAATTCACTAAGTTCAAGAAATTATTCATGACTTGCCATAGTGATTGAACTTTAATCCAAAATTAGAAGATGCAAATGTAGTATTTCAAAGTGAAGATAAAATGGTGTAATTAAAGAAAACTTCATTAACGTAATTTAATTTTAATAAAAAAATAAAAATAAAGAAATGGAGGAGAGAAAGTGAGGGACAGATATGAGTTTCCTTTTTCTTCAATTTTAAATGCGATTTGATTTGATGTAGCAGTTCCGTGGTAACGTGCCCGATATGTATGATGGTTCCTTTTACTGGTTACTTGCCATTTGCCATTGGAGAATGAAAATGAAATGAAAAGGTGTGACTCAATATTTTTCCACGTTTACACTTTACACTGCTCAACTTACACCCAACCTTGACCCTTCCTATTTCCTATTCTTATCCTTCAAGACCTTTGAATCTCCTACTATATCCTTTTATTAATCTTTATACCTACCAAAAAAAATCTATATTATAAAATATTGTTTTCTTTATTAATAATTGATTTACAAATAATATATATGAGTAAAATGATTAATAAAAAATATAATAAAAATATATAAGATTTCTCGTTCACCAATTCCATTTTCCAACTCTCCAATGTCAATCTAATCACATTCAAACTCATAAATACATACCTTATTACTACTATTATCCGTAAGAAAAAAATATTTATATACATTATCACTACATCATTTATTTTAACGTTTTATCATCATCAACTATTTAAAAAATAATAATACAAATAAATGTTGAATAATATATTTATTATATATAAATATTTACATTAATAATATATAAATATTATAGTATCTAATATAAATATTTACATTAATAATAAGGTGTACAAATGAATCGTGAATAATATACTTATATATATAAATCTTTACGCTGATGATATATAAATATTATGAGAATAAAGTATCTTCTCATATCAAAAGATAACTTACTTCCTATAGGTAGTAAAACAATGACATGTGTATTGTTTTGCTTAGTTTTAGAAATATTTTTGTAGAAAATGATTAAATGATACACATGTCATAATTTTAATAGTTGAATGAGATAATTTTATCTCCTTATTCTACGAGATATATTATTCTCAAATATTATAATCTCTAGTATTTCATTACAAGTATAAATGAGGTGCCCCTCACTCAATTCTTAGTAGGAAGTTCATTTGATATTATTGTATTATGATATCATGCCACCATCACCCATCATCACCACTCTCCACCCTGACATCATCAACTCTCACATCCTCACCCGCCTCGACGCTCAAACTCTCTCCTCCGCCGCCGCCTCCTCCTCCTACCTCCACCGTCTCTGCACCCAAAACAACCACCTCTGGCAAACCATCACTACCAACACGTGGCCCTCCTTAAACAACCCTGTCGTCTCCGCCCTCATCTCCACCTTCCCCGCCGCTCACTTCTCCATCTTCTCCGATTCCTTCCCATCCCCTTCCATCCATCCCCACCGTCCAATTCCAATACCGTCGGAACTAATCTCAGCCGTTGATATATACTACGAGGGAAAGCCCGTGTTTTCAAGGGTCCTCCGCACCGATACAAACAAAGTCTGGTTCCATTGCTCACCTCTATGGATAGAGATTCTTAGACATGACGAGGTGGTCCCTACTCACGTGAAATTACCACCAAACGACGACGTTCAATGGCTTAACCACCTCCAACAGAATCTAACATTGAGCTGGATCATGATCGACCCGACCCTAAAGCGTGCGGCCAACTTATCCAGCCAGACAGCGATGTCGGCGCGGTGGCACTGGCTTACCGATGAATTGGAGGTGGTTTACGCGGTGGTTTTTGAAGAGGAGAATGTCATGTGCAGTGTGAAGGTCACGTGCTGTGGGAAAACAATGGGAGAGATGCAGGTGAGGGAGGTAAGTTTGAAGATGGAGGATATGGATGCGAGGCACGTGATAGGGAAGGATAGTATTGTAATTTTGCAGAGGGCGATGGAGAGTGTGAAGAAAAAAAGAGTAGTAGTGGATGGGAAAGAGAGGTATGAGAAGTTCTGTGAAATGAAAAGAGAGAGGAGAGAGAGGTTATTGGAGAGAGATAAGAGAACTGATATGCTTGCTATGTTCCTCGCCATCACTGTTTTTGCATTCTTCTTTTCTTTTCTCTCTCTCAACTGAATCCACAATAGGTCATTTATATTACACTCACTCTCATTCTATTATCATCATAACTATTCTTAAATTTCAAACAAATGAATATGATAGTTTATGGTGAAGTTTGTAGATATCACTCACCGAAATAGATGTTTCTGACAACTTTTTTGGGTGTGGATCACTACTTACAAATTACACATTGTCATATCATCTAAAATATCCATCACATTCTTCTACTAAAATAATATATATTCCTCATTTTATTTCTTGTAACTTTTCATTCTTTTTTAAATGACTTGAGATTAAATAATTGACTAACACATAGTTAATTGGGGACATTAACTTGGGTGAGATGATCTCATCCCTAATTTTTATGGGCTTAACTTTGGGGACTTTAGCATGGAGTAAATAAGTAACAAATATTATTTTAAAACTGATTCAGAAGTAGCTATAACATTTATTATTAATAATTATGATGAGTTTCATCCTTATGTATCTTTTGGTGAACTCAATTAGAACCAAATACATTAACATTCACGGAGAAAGAAATCAGGTACCAATCTCATGACAAATATGTCATACTATATATGGAAGTGGGCACTCATGTGATGAAATTTCCTCCAACTAGGTGTAGGTATTTGATTTAATTTAATTGTACTTATAGGTGTAGGGTTTTATTCCCCCCATAACAAAAATAATGTATAATATAAAGTTGATTATTAGATTAATGGTGATGGTTGGTTGGGCTTACACAACCTCGAGTATACGCAAGATGAAAAACAACTTCCGCTCCAAACAAATGGTAGTAGAGGCCCATTTGATACACATGTTGATACACCTTTATCTTCAAGCTCCTACATGTCACAACGTTATTGAGTCTCAACCCCATCCACTCAATCCTACTCTATTTTAAAGGAATCAAAGTGCAGATAGTAGGGTAAACGTTTTGTGTGTGTTGGAATGAGGTCTAATAATGTCCAATACAACAACACCACAAGGTGATTATGGGATATATCATATCACATTATATGAGTATGAGTTTTCAAGAGTCGGTTCGATTAGTAAAATATGAGCATCTATTACTTTCTATCTCTTCCCACTCATGTACATTATCATCATGCTACTTCTGTCATCCAATCATCCCTCCTAAATTAAAAAAACACTTTAATTAATACATAATAATACATGTTTAACATCATGTGAAGAAAACGTTAAAAATAAAATCTTCAGCATCAATTCATTGCCTTGTTGCCAATGTTCCAAATATTGATAAATGTGGTTCCTATGTTGTTTCAACTTTCAATAATCTCTTTCTTTCCTTAACTTATTTCTGACGATTAGTTTAATATTGATGAAACCTGTTTTCTTTCCCAAATATGGTTGTAGAGTATCTTGGTACGTAGAACATTTACCTATGGAATTATATATGAAAGAAGAAAAACATAAATGTGGTAATAATACAATTAAATGGTAAGCAAGTACCCCAAGTAGTTGTATACATACATAATGGACAAGGGATGAAGTCACATAATATTATGTTTCATTCCCTTCCAAAAGAAAGAATAGCAAAAGAAGAAACCAAAAAAAGGATGGTGGAGGGGTCCTCCATGCATCAATCATCAACCACTATGTTGTTGTTTTTCTCTGTAACCATTTTGTTTGTTAAAATAAAGCTCAAAATCCAGCGGTGACTTCCCAAACATTGAACCCTTTGCTAGATCCAACCTTATCTAAACCATTGGATTTTCCAAGAATTTGTGGTTAAGATATGAAGTAGGTTTCTCCGAGTAACCTACTCTGCAATTTATTATGAAATTTTTTAAACTCCTCAATTCCACATATTTTGGTAAGCTAAAATAGTCTCTCTCATACCAAATATACACTGTACATAACATTTTTTCAATTGGGGTATTCTCTAAGTTCTAAACAATCGAAATTACCAAGATATTCACTTTTCCTTTCCCTCTCAAAGAACTCAACTTTAAAGCCTTTCATTCATTACATTCTCAGACGTATCTTCCCATATTTTGAAAGGTTCCCACTTTTTTCGGTCCCCATTTCAATTCTCTTTAGTCATTGATTCCCATACACCATCATAGTAATAGAAGAAGAAGCTAGAAAAAAGAAATATTAGAAGATCTTTCATACCCCACTTTTGCTGAATTCAACTCCAATTCTTCCATCTTACCAAAACTTTGGAAAAGTACCATCATGTTATGCTAACTATATATGCATCTAACACATTTCACTATGTCCTTATGTCATACTACAACAACATCAAACATTAATAATAGTCTCAAAGAGAATAAGAATAAGAATAAGAAGAAGAAGAAGCACAACAAGATCAGAAAGAGAGGTTGTGGTTCCTCCTCATCTTCCTCTTCTTTTGTGACAAGATATACATTCAAGAGAGCCATTTTAGTTGGGAAGCAGAATAGAACAACAACAAAGTCACCTTCTATGGCTATGCTTCAACACAAAAATGGATCTTTGCCTTATTTTGTTTCAAGGATACCCTCCAAAGATAAGGAGCTTTCTGTATCAGCTAGAAAACTTGCTGCTACACTATGGGAAATCAATGAAGTGGAACCAATGAAGGTCAACAAGGGTCTCAGGTTATATAGATCAGGCTTACATATCTTATCAGATCCATCCTCACAGGTAAATTCATTACAAATTGTCAATTTTATTTGTTTTCATTTGTGAATGTTCTGTTTTAAAGTTATTTCATATGTTCTGGCATGAATTACTCTTGCCGTTATGATATTGTGTAGAAAATTAAAGGCTCTGAAGTTCATAACTGCAATAGAAGAGTGCCAGCCTTATCTTCTCATTGCAGTGCCAATTTAATGGAGGTAGAGTATACTAATTTATCTAAGTTATTAGAAATTGATAGGCATATAAGCATATTTGTATGATGGAAAGGATGATAGAATACAATAACAAGTTAACAATACTGAATTAAGTTGGCTTGAGATTTTAAATTGTTTATTATGACTTGGGTTCACAAAGATCAAATTTTCAACAAGAATCAAGACTAGTTTGTATTAACAACCAAAAGCTTAGGTATTAAGAAGCTGCTAGCCATCTCTCATTGGTGAGAAGGATGAAATTCAAATACACCATTGTTATACACAAATTTTCCAATAACATTACACTTTATATAACACAAACAACTTGGCATTTGCATTATAAAAATCAATGTTGTTTGGAAGTTGTCGATAATTGTTATTCACGAAACATTTTCGATTGAAATGCAGGAGGTGGGCAACCAGGCAAGTAAGAATGGTAAATGCATGGTTGGAGTCAACAACCGTCTGAAGGAAGCTAGAAGTGGCATATCTACATCAAAGAAGCTTCTAAAGGTGTTAAACCATATGTGCCTTCAAGAGCAGCATTCATCAATCACACCCCTTATCTTCACTATGAGCAATGAGCTTGATTGGGTCCGCACTCAAATTGAACAATTGATCCAAGAGCAGACCTCAAACCATAGCGATATCGAGTCTCTCCTGAAGCAATTTGCAGAAGAAAAGATTGCTTGGAAAAGAAGACAACGAGAGAAAATTCACCACACCATAACATGTATAGCTGAAGAGCTTGAGGTTGAAAAGAAACTGAGAAGACAAAGTGAAAGGTTGAATAAGAATATTGCCAAGGAAATGGAGAATATAAAAGCTTCCTATTTAAAAGCATCCAAAGAGCTTGAAAGGGAGAAAAGAGCAAAAGAGATTCTTCAGCAAATTTGTGATGAAATAGTTAAAGGTATTGGTGAAGATAGCAAACAAGTAGAGGAACTTAAAAAGGAGTCAGCTAAAGTTCGAGAAGAGTTGGAAATGGAGAGGGAAATGCTTCAAATTGCCGATGTTTTGCGTGAGGAAAGAGTCCGGATGAAGCTTTCAGAGGCTAAATATCAATTTGAGGAGAAAAATGCTTTGTTGGAAAAGGTTAAAAGTGAGTTTCAGAGCTTTTTGAGAACTAAGGAAGAAAATGGTGGTGATGTTGATCAAGAGTTTAGAAAACTCAAGGATCTAGAGTCTTATTTAAACAAGACTTGTTATGGATTTCAAAATCTAGAGAAAGCGAATGATTTAGATTTGGAAGATGATGAATCAGGTGAGAGTGATATTCAATCCATTGGCATTGAATTAAACATATTGGACAATGACAATAAAAGCTACAAGTGGAGCTATAGTTGTGAAAATGTTGCACAAGATGAACCCAAAAGAGTTTCAATAGACAAAGATATAGGAAGGAAATCTTTATCCGAGAGAATCCACTGGGGAAGTATTTGCTTCAACAAGAAGAGAGACTTTGGTCTAAATATTAAGGAAAGTTCTGATCAAAGAGCAATTGAATTTCTTTTAGGAGCTCAAGTACAAGATGTTAAGGAAGAAGGTGAGAATTATAGGCCTATCATGAGTCTCCTAGATTGTATATCATGTTCCAATCCTGCTCAAAGAAGTAGCCAATCATTGACTTTGCAGTATATTGATGGAGAAGCTCAAGAAAATCCTGATGTTTAAGAGTTTTGAAAGTTAGTTCCATATAGATATAGCTTATGCTATTTCTATTACAAACTGTTAAATGCTTTTCTTTCATGAGGGTTTCTGAATTGAGTATGTTCAAAGCTCATTATTGTCATGCTTTTAAGTACTGACTACTACAATTGCATGCAACAATTCAACAGTCTTATCCTAATTATTATTGTGGCTTAATGGTTAGTTTCAAAGCTATGTTTTAAGATAGTAGATGTTATCTAACATGTCTAGTTTCACATATAAATTACCACAGAGTGATGACATTGGAATGAATTTGACTGGCTTTTCTTATATTTCAAAAATAAAAAACAAAATAAATGAGCTTCTTATGATCTAACCTAATAAAACAGATTGGTATTGTGAGAGAACATAAATGTAATTGAGGTGTATGGTATGGTTGTGAATGAAATGAAACAGGACAAGAACTGTGACAGCCTAACAAATTAGACAATTATTGAATACTTCCAACCATTCCAATATATGAACACTATCATCTATGTTTGGATCAACACATCCTATTGAGACATGTCTGGTTTGATTTTGACAATATTCATTTTTGTTTTTTAAGTGAACCCATTGTCCAACATCTAGCGCCAACCATATATTCCTTCCTATAGTTATTATAAGACAAGAAAATTTAGTGGTAATTTTTAAATAGGATTTTTTTTTTTTTCCTTCCATTTGCCGGAATTAAAATTATGACTATTTCATTTTTTCATTAAAATTGTCAATTAATTAATAATATTAGATGATAACAATTTTGTACTCTTATAATTAAAAAAAATAAGAAAATAATTATTTTTATTAGTATATACAACTTAGCTGGAAATATCTTAGAATAAAAATCAAGAGTGAGTAATAATTGATGTTTAAAAGTAAACAAAATAATTAAAAAGTAAGACTAATTTCCATAACAAATTACACCATATACATCACTACATGCCCGTCCTTTTTATAAAATCATTTTAGTTTTTGTTTTAGTGTCATTGATTATTTTCAAAGTTTTATATATGGGTAAGCATGAGTCGGGTAATACATGTCACTTACTTGACCTTAAGTGTTGTCTCGAAACTAATTTAACTTTAAATGTTAATTGGGTGAGTCTTTAAACCCGAACTCGACCTATACCGGATAAATGATAAATGGATTTATTATAAAAATATGTTTATTTAGTGGGATCATTTTATTAGAAAAGAGAATGATTTAACTTCATTAATGAATGCCAATCATACAATAATTGACAATTTTAATATTGTTTTTTACATAATTATAGAAAATTATATAAACGCATGAGGGGAAGTATATGTTACTAAAAAGAAATAGTAGACACGCAATTTTTTCGAAGTTAATCATTGGTTGTATATGTGGTGGCTATTGAGTAATTTGCTACTTCATTAATTTTACAAGTCAAACTCGTTGGAAATTTTTATTGAAAGTTAATATTTATGAGTGTAAAAATAATATTAAATATGTTCAATGGGTTAGTGTCATAAATTAGTTGAGACACCAAAATCATCTCCATGCCCATTTAGTTAGCATTGACAATGAATAACAGGCCCTAAAGAAATCGCAATAGCCTAATCTGTTAAGAATCTTGATCAGTAAGTGCATAATTTTGAATTACTAACTTCAAATCTTGTATTGCTTGCTTCTTAATTAAGTTTTATTAGGAAATTAAATTGATTCATATTTGTTATATTTAAAAAATAAGTTAATATTAATGATTTTTAGACTTCTACCTTTGTCTAAATAATAAGATACAATAAATAGAAATTAATGACTATAATTATTATCGATAAAATATAAATAACATGCGTAAGTTTAATATAAAAATATATTAATTATATTTTTAATGTATATGCTAACCTTTAAAACAAATAAATGGAAATGAAGTAGTACTATTTATTCCCAAGTTATCCATTTTCATACATGAAACGAGCAAAGACTAATTACCTTAACTTAGGTTAGGAATTGTTCCTTTCCTGGCCTAAAGGTTTTGCTTTTGTATATGAAAAGTAACTTTATTTGTTTTAAAGTTTGTATCCACGGTAAAGCTCTTGTTTTTATGCATACAAAGTAACTTTTGTTGCGTTAAAGTTTGTGTAAATAGTAACGGAAAGGATATTATATTATGTAGGAAGTCACTGTGAAGGGTTTTTAACGTGTAGTCAGTAATGTTATATCCTCCTACTAAATCATTCTACTAATCTTCCTACTTGCAAAAGAGTAACATATGTCACAAAGTAATACTTTATTTATTATTTATTGGTTTACAAGTGACACATGTCACTTTCTTATGAATATGAGGATATATCATTTTTATTATTAAGGATAAAGGCCATCTTTCATCTTTAAGGAAGACTGAATTGAGAAAGAGGGTCAACCACGGTTAAACTGAGGTCTAATCTGAGTTTAACATACCAGGGTTGTAATTTTATAATCATATCAAAATGTCAAGAAAAAAAACATTTTCTTTATACATTGCTGGAGTTCAAGTGAGGAAAAAATGATAAATTTTACAAAAAGATAAATGAATGATATAATATAATAATTGCATATTAATCCAATAAATTTTACAATGTATAAGTATTATATTCAAATGATAGGATATTTCATTTCCTTTTCTAATTTTTTATCGGGTCTGAAATCTGAATGATATATTGGAAATGAAAATAAAAATGTTAAAACATGAATATAAAAGTAAGAGTAGTTGAGTTGGACAAAGATCCTCCAGAACATGAATTGGGGACATGTGATCTCATCCATCCAGTTGACTTTGTTATCTCATAGTAAGTACAAAATTCCATTTGGTCAAAACTGAAGAAATGAAGGTATGAGGCGGTTCATTAAAATTTAAAACAAAAACAAAAGGGAGGAATGTAAGAAAGAAACGGTGAGATGAGATAGAACATAAAAGAAGAAGCAAGTTTTGATAAGGATAACGTCACTAAAGAGGCCACGTGACGTCATAAAACAATGGAACCCAATAAACCTTAAACCCACACACTTCTTTTCAACAACATTACACATTCTTCACCCACCCTTATTGCCACCTTGCTTCCAACTCATAACAAAGCAAAGCATAATCCTAAACATACTACCATCATTCAGAAACAAAAAACAGAACAACCTTCCCATCTATGATTCCTATCTTATTAACTATCTTAATTCTTAACCCATACCTATTATTATTATATTATTATTATTATTATTGTTGTTGTTATAGGTGTTGATGGAAGAAAAAAAGATAATGATGATAGAAGGGGTTTCACGTGAAGCACAGATGTCACTTGCTGCATCATCTATGTTTCCTGGGTTTAGGTTCTGTCCCACCGATGAGGAATTGATTTCTTATTATCTTAGGAAGAAGTTGGATGGCCATGAAGATTCTGTTCAAGTTATTTCTGAGGTTGAGCTTTGTAACTTTGAGCCTTGGGATTTACCAGGTTTCTCACTTACTCTCTTTCTTATCTTTCTTTTTTTATTACTACCTCACCTTATTCATCGCTACCACTTCTTCTTCTCAACCTACCCTTGCGTCTAACTACTCCATTGCATGTACAGTAACGGATTCAGGTTGCAGAAGAGTACTTGTGGGTTATTCAGGTTGGAAAATAATGGTCTAAGATCGAAAACTGACCAACTTTTAACATGATTGTGGCACGATATCAAGATTAATTAGACTTGTGATATGTTCTGCTGATTCTAATTATATGAATTTTGAGTTTTGCTCATTTATATGACATGGAGCTCATCATATTGAACCCCTATATAAAAACCATTAGTAATCTATGCATGAAATGGATCCATTTGTATGTTAGGATTAAAAACATTACAAGTTTACAAGTTTACAGGTTATGGTTGTTTGATAGATTCACTTTTTTCCAATTCTAAAGTTTAAACACTATTTTTTATCTTGCATACATATTATTTAACTTTATGTATTATAAAGTGATACAAAGAAACATTCTACAATGTGAGTTTAAAATAGCAAATATTTATGACAGTAAAGGTAGTTGCTAGAAATGTTGAAACTTGCACATTGACTTGTAATTTGAAAGCAGCAAAATCGTTCATTCAGTCAGATAACGAGTGGTTCTTCTTCTCTCCACGTGGAAGAAAGTATCCAAATGGGACACAGAGTAAAAGAGCTACTGAGTATGGGTATTGGAAGGCCACAGGAAAAGAACGCAATGTAAAGTCAGGTTCTAATGTCATTGGCACCAAGAGAACTTTAGTATTCCACTTAGGACGTGCACCTAAAGGAGAGAGGACCGAATGGATTATGCATGAGTACTGCATCACTGACAAAACTCAGGTTAGTGTAATATCTATGCCATAGTGAGTGATTGATGAATTGTAAATATTAAGTGTAAGTAATGTATATTTCAGGAGTCTTTGGTAGTTTGTCGCCTAAAAAGGAACACAGAGTTTCGTTCAAGTGACTCTCAAAATAGAGCTTCTTCAAGCCAAATGCATCTTGTAAATTCACATGAAAGTGATGGTGTGTTACAAGAAGATAAAGAGGGTAGCAGTTATGGTTCTCTTTCAACAGAGCAAATTGATTCTGTGTCTGAATCAAATCAGAGATTAGCTAATGAAACTACTTTGACTGAATCTTCTGGTCACGCAAAGGTAGATTTATGCATCACGGATCCTCAATTTTGATTCATATTAAACAAACAAAATTCAATTTGGTCTTCAAATTATGTGTTAAATTGGTTCATGATTTCACAATAAAGCAACTTTCATGCCTAGTATATTATTAGTCGATTGCGCCCTTGAAAGAAAAGGATAAAATAAAACTGGCCCGATGTTATGAATATCATTTTGTAAACTATATATTTATGATGGTTTTTAGTATATCTAAATGGAACTAATTCAACAATTTGTATAATTTATTTAATACTCATTGTAGGAGGTGAATGAAGAGGATTGTTATGCTGAAATACTAAAGGATGATATTATCAAATTAGATGAATCATCATTCTCAAAAGAGGTCATAAAATCAGAGGATTCAACTCCACTACAGGTGGTTCATCCTAACCAAGGCACAGCGCAAAGGAGAATAAGATTAAATATTAGGAATCCAAGGAAATCTAATGCAGGAAGAGAACCTTGTTTACCAAGCTCAACAAGCCACACATCAATGAATAATAATACCACCAACCGTTTGGTGATATTTGCTTTCATTATAATATCTATATTTTTTTGCCTATATTGGGTGGTCTCAAACATGTGAAATATTATGGGATGTTCTAGTGGGGAGGGTAAAATGTTATGATTAGTGTTCCTTCCAATGATATGTTGCATTAGCCTTTGAGTTTTTTGTGTACAATTGGAAACGCCACAAAAATGGGGTTCAAGAGGACACTATTTGTACCTGATATTTGTGAAGGAAGGTATCGTATGGTAAGGATAATGGTTCTTTTGTTTTTTCATTTATATTGGGTTAGATCCGTATATCTATGTAGTAAACTCAATTGGATAAAGAAGAACTTGTCCTTACCAAGGGATGCAAACTGTTTATTAGCATCTACTTGTTCATGGGATGAGGGCTCATTGATGAAGAAGAGACAAGAGCCATGATTCTCCTGTGTTGTCTTCGATGCCTCATGTATGTTATGTTTTCACAGGTTGATCCCAATGTGTCCTACATTTCAATGTTACAAGACAAAGGGAAGGTAGTTAGTCCATTATAATGACTTCAACAATCTTACTTATTCAAATATATATGCTATCAATGCAAATCTTATCCCAAAATTTTCAACTATTTCATGTGAAGAGTTGTATTAAGCCTTGCACACATGATATTACTTGTAATCATTGGGATAATCACCTCTCTCTTAAAGTAGTTTGTGAGGTGTGGAGTTAAACTTAATTATTCTAGTTGAACAAGCCTTCTCATATGTAAAAAGAATGATGCAGGTGCATCTCTGCCGGATATATATATATATATATAAGTTTAAAGTCCCACAATAATTTTGGCAGAAATTGTATATAATATATAAGGAACCTTGATTTCTTAAATAGAGAGAGGTTATCCAAGTGGCATATGTGCCAAGAAGACGTGAGGAGGACTAATTGGGTGTTTTCCTTTCTCTTCTCCTTTTAAATTCTTTTGACTTCTCATTCAATTTGCTTTATATCATTTTATTTATAATTTCAATGTCTTTTAAAATTGTATTGTATTAGTAAAGGTTTTGGGGTATATTTGAAGAAAATAAAGAATCAATTAATTTTAAAATGGATAAAGATAAAGTTCTTAGCTATGAGGGAAGGTTCAAGTAAGGAAGCTGGTCAACAATTTGGTCGCTGGTCGCTTCGCCGCCATTTCCATCCCACTAATAATAGTTACACTCATTTTTTTGTAATAATATATATTGCTGCCACGCGCAAAATGTGCATGTTATTTCCCCTATCATCATCTTCACAACACGCCTAAAGTAATAAAAGAATTCTCATATTTCGGGTGTAATATTTTATGTAAAGATAGATTTATCCGTGATCTCTGTATCATATCATATATAATTTATTTGTATTATTTTAATATTTTTCTCTTTACTCATTTCCTTCTATTTTATAATCTATGGAAATAATATTTTATTCTATAAGTTTAGCTTTTCTTTTGTACATTTTCTATAAGTTTAGCTGATATGTATGGTGTTGAAAAACCGTCCAAAGTCGGTGATTATTAGACAATTGTATTGCTCCCTCTCTTCCTGTACACCAAAGAAAAAGTACGAGTTTAATATTTTCCATAATTCACAAAATCATTCATTATTATATATTACTTATTTAGTGATTAACGATGATTGTTAAGCCTATTGTCTCATGATATAGACTATATTATATGTTCTTATTTTTATTTCTGAATCAATGCATAAACTATTTTTTCTATAAAAAAATTCTTTTTATTTGCTCCTTTTAGAAGTTTAAAAGTTTCCTAATGACTATTTTTGAAGCGTGACGTTATTTAATGCTTTATTAATTTAAAGTAACTAATGAAAATCAATACAATTATTACTTGTCTTAAGCTGGATTTTTTCTAATGGCAAAATTAAATAGCAAGGAATGAAATTGCTTATGGTTTTATAAAACTTAAAGATTTAATTTACTTACTTACTTTCTTTAATTTAGATGAAAAATAACTTTCAAAGAGCTTTTTCCATTACAAGATAGGTAATTTATTAACGGGTGCAATTTTTTCATTACTATTTTAATCTATACTACTATATAAAGTGAAAACATGATTAAAGGACAATTAGTAAATTGAACATATGCAACTCTTATATAACAATTTTCCCTTTGTTAGAATTTGATACGTATAATATGTATATGTCAATAATTTCAATAGTAAAAATAACCCAACTCATGTTTACAATAATTTCAATAGGACATTCATTTGACTTTATTTATTGTTCATCAGTTTCATTTTTCCTTCATTTTGTAAGTGAAAGTAATTCAAATTGAGAATGGTTTGTAACTATTACAATACCAACCACAATAAAATAACTAAAAAACCACAACCCAGTATTAAAAACCACAATCTCACTATTAATTAATGACTGAACAAATGTGTTTTCTCAAATAATATTCAGAGTTATGGTTGACTTTTGGGGAAATTGTAGTTGTTAATTTCAAATCCTTAGAGTTTTCACACTATTTCTGTTGTTAATAGGGTATGGGAGAGTGAAAGGTGACAAGTGAGACACTACATCTTGAAACAAAACTTTAAGACATTAGTTTCATGAGTCTTTTCTACTTATAAATTCTTTCACTTCTCCTCACATATCTAATGTGAAACTTCATACTTGAATAAACCCAATAGTATCAATCCGATAAAAATTGTTATTGTATATGATAAAATAATTTTTTGTAAGCATTTCTTGCATATAAAAGTTATACATTATATATCAAACAATAAAATTATGAGATGATAGATACAACAACTACTATCAACACACTAGTTGTAATAGAAAACCTTAAGTCATTATTATATAATTCTTCCTGGGCCAATTTGTCTAGTACTTACTATTAGATATTATAGTTTTGATAGAGCTTTTTATCTCTGAGGACACTTAAAATTATTTTCCCAAATTGTCTATTAAAAGTTTTGATTATTTTGTTATGTTTTTATTAAAAATTTGCGAGTTGGTTTTTACAGGGTAATGGAAATAAGAAAAAGACTTGGGAACTATAAAATATATTTGTGGAATGACTCTTCAAGCATTATCTTTCTCTTTCTTCTCATTCAAAATCCAATTCACAAACTTTTATTAATTAATTAAATAATTATTAATTGAACTAATTAAATACATAAATAATTTAAATCAAAATTTTCAATCCCTTATTTTGATATTAAATTTATAATTGGATATGCAAAAAATTTACTTGATGATAAGGTAAGAGAGAGAAAAAAGTAACAAGGAACATATATGCTATCCAAAAATGTATATCACTTTGTATACTTTTTCATTGGTTACAAAATATAAAGTTATTATATATTTAATTTTTGTTTTACTTTTCTGAGTTCTGACCCATGAGAAACAATAGTATCTGACATGAGATAAACTTTAGAAAAGCAAATGTGGTTCCAAAAATAACATGGTTTTTTTGTTGACTGTAACTAATGTAATTTTTTTAAGATTTTGAATTATAAAATTGGAAAAATATTTATTTAAAATGAATTTCATTTTCTAAACATTACAAACTCTTTTTTTTAAAAGCTACAAGTCTCGTTCAATTTTTATTTGCTTAATAACTCTAGTAGCTTATTGATTGAATCAAGATGGAACAAGATACTAACAAAGCTAAAAACTCAGGTAGCCGAACTAAATTAATGTATTTCCATCCTACATCTTAATTCATGAAACATGAATTTCGGAATAATAATTTTATTTCATACAAAATAATTGTATTTAATCATTCAAATGGAAATAACTTCTTAATAAATGATATTTCTTTTGTAAATAAGCAAATACGATTTAATCATTTATTTAGTTGATAAACCTTTATATAGGACATCATTCTTGTATGTATATAACAATTTTGGAAGTGAAGATATATATTTACTTTTTATGTGATGAAAGAGAAATAATCATAAATATAATCTTTTAATAATTGAACTCATAATTATATAATAAAGAGTTGAATCCTTTTAAAGAATTGTATTCTAAATTAATTTGTATAATCCTTATTATAAGAAATATTCTATAAGATTTTAATAGATATTTTTATAAAACAGTTTTTTATTTATATTCAAAATTTATTACTTTTTTCTTCATTTGTATCTATTAAAAGTTTTGATCATCTCTACTACTTAATTGTTGGGGTTGAGACTATCAATTAATAAAATAATATTAAATCAGAGAAATTTGGTAATCTTATAACACTTAAAAATAATAAAAAATAAACTTTTAAATATACAATTTAGTTACAAATATATTATATTAAGGATGAGATGAATATATAATAAATAGTTAATTTCTTATATACTTTTACTCATGACCGTAATGCACTTTGAAAGTGGATGAGAAATCCAAACTCCAATTTCATTTCTCACACCAAACCAATGTTGTGAACTATAGATTGGATTAGGCAGTTTGAGTGTTGACTAAACTTTAAAATGATATTGATTTATAATTTTAATCCAATAAGGGTTAATAGCTTTTAATTAGGAAAATTCTGACTCGACTATACTAAATCAGAATAACCTAAAAAACGAACCAAATAGTACATTTAATTTTTTTTGTTTTATATAATTATATATCTATAGAAATTATTAACACTACATGAAAAATTGGATCTAACCAAACTGTTAAATTTGTAAATCGATAAACCTAATATAAGACATCTTATATTTTGATGTCCAACTGATTTCAATATCAACCATACACTTACATAAATCTTAATGAAAGTATTTGAGCTAATATTTTTATACATTCTAGAAATACGTATTCCTTCAAATTTGAGTATAGAGAGGCATGAAAAATGTGGAATAGGTAGCAGCTGCAAATAGATTAAATATGGAAAATAAATAAATTATTGATTGGATTAGATTTTGTTAGCAAAAATAGATAAGTAAAGGGTTTTTGTGTGTATATAAAAAAGAGAAAGAAAAGGTGAAAAGAATAAAGAAATAAATGATAATAATGAAATGGATTGAAGTGAGTGAAGATGAGCAGAAGCATGATGGTTTGAGTCAAAGTATATACACGCTTTGAACAATTGAACTTGGACCAATTCTTTATTAACATTGAACTTGCAATAACCACACCTCTCTCTCTCTCTCTTCACGCTATATACATCCCCACACTTTCCAAGCAACACCCTTCTCCCTTCATATATAACTCACTCTCTCCTTCACATCATAACCAAAGGCTTCTCTCTTTCTTGTTGTTGAGAAAATAATAAATTAAATATGTCTTTGTTGAAGGATGACCCTAATTTGAAACCGATTTTGATTCGTGATGTTTGGGCCTCTAACCTTGAAGCTGAGTTCAACCTTATCCGTGACGTCATCGACAATTATCCATTCATCTCAATGGATACTGAATTCCCCGGTGTTATCTTCCGTCCTCCGACCGGATCTTCCTTCAGCCACCTCCACCCCTCCGATCACTACCGCTTCCTCAAGTCTAACGTTGACTCTCTCAACTTAATCCAGCTCGGTCTCACACTCTCCGACGTCAACGGTAATCTACCGGATCTCGGCACCGCCACAAATCGCTTCATATGGCAGTTCAACTTTAGTGACTTTGATGTGGCGCGTGACCCTCACGCTCCAGACTCGATCGACCTCCTCCGTCGCCAGGGGATTGACTTCAGCCGAAACGTGGAGGAAGGAGTTGATTCGGCGCAGTTCGCAGAGCTGATGATGTCGTCGGGGATTGTGTGCAATGAGGATGTGAGTTGGGTGACTTTTCATAGCGCGTATGATTTCGCGTACCTGATGAAGGTTTTAACTCGACGCGCCTTGCCGAGTGGTTTAAAGGAGTTTATGAAAATGATGAAGGTGTTTTTCGGAAACAACATCTATGATATTAAACACATGACGCGTTTTTGTGAGAATACATTGTATGGCGGTCTGGACCGGGTTGCGAAAACGCTCAATGTGAACCGGGCGGTTGGGAAGTCTCATCAGGCCGGGTCTGATAGCTTGTTGACGTGGCATTCATTTCAGAAAATGAGGGACATGTATTTTATCAACGATGGGGCCCAGAAACATGCTGGGGTATTGTTTGGATTAGAAATATCTCTTCTGTAAAGTGAAAATGAAAAACAAAATATTCTGGTCATTATTTTATTGATTAAATCAAAACTCTTGCTGATTCCTTAATCCAACTTCCAATCTGATAAAGTATAAGTATTATTCTCCGTTGTGTAGGAGTATAAATAACATTTATAGCAGAAAGAAAGTAATATACTAAATTCCAACTCAGATGTGGGCCCGTATTTTAAAAGCTGTGACACCATATGAAAATGAATACTATGAGCTTGCGCCTGTAGTTTGATTTCAGAATCTCATTGTTGATTTTATTTTTCTCGTTTTGGAAAAAAGTTAACAAAACCAGTTAATTTCATCAATATTAATGTATGTTGTCAAATTAGGTATGGACCGCTCAGTTTTGGACCATATTTGTGGTTGCATCTCACAATTTCAGTATTTCATCAAAAGGGGATAATACAACAATTTTCCATTGAACATTAGTTACAAGAGGATTTTAAAAGAGGAAAGGAGAAATGTTATATTAATTACAAACGAAATTATCATCTTGAGTTTTACACATTTTTATAATTTATTATAATTTCCATAAGAATAACATTCATCTTTTCCCATAATGTCAAACATCACTTTTATTTTAATCTGGGTCACACTCCACAATTTTATATTTTACTATAAATATAACAAATATTTACCTCTCTCCTCATATTCACCAAGAATTGTTATTATTTAAGAACAAAATTAGAAAATAAGAATGTCACATTGGATCACCGAGTAAGAATGTTCTTATTCCGTTAAGAACAACCACTATTGTTGATCTTGTATTCACCTCCTTATGATTTGGAATTACTACCATGTTTTTGCAATGAAAACATAGAAAAAAGTCTTCTTTATGCGCATTAGCTGGTCTTTAAATTAGAGATTTAGATTTATGAGCGGATTATGGATCAATAAATGTATTAATATCTCGTCCGCCTGTACTAGACGGAACCCTCACTAGTTACCTAGACTATTTTTATATCCTAAAATTGTTTGATTATTTTTTGTGAAGGAAAATTTTATTTTTGTGTTTGACAAGATTTTATTTTACTCATACCCACCCTCATGAGTAATAAATAATGAACACTACATAGTTTTAGGGTAAACAATATTTTGTTACTTGTGATGATTTTTATTATATAAAGATTAAAATAGAGGAGACAATACTTAATTATAGATTATAGAATGTCATCCACATATCAATAGAGTGGAGTAACATCCATATGTCTTCTATCGTATCTGAACTTATGGACACAAAATACGATATTGATTGCGTTCGCTCTTCCAATCTTTAAAGATTTTTATTATAATGTTAAATAAAAACTTAACATTTATAATTATCAACCTACCCACTTCAAGAAAATAAAGTCGTAGTCTTATATCGACTACCACACCTCAACTTAAAAGAATGAAAAATATGTGTTTCGTGGTTAAAATCCTTTTAATATTTATTGTATTTTATAAAAAAGATAAGAGAACAAAGGCAAAATTAGCCATGAACTAGTCTCTTTAACTCTTTAAGTTAATATTTTTTATTATTTAATTTTAACTAACTATAAAAAATAAAATATTTCTTACTATGTATAAGATACAAAATTTAATAAAATAATGATTATTCATATAGAAAAATATATGTATTGTTATTATTTACATAAAGGAAAATTAATTATTATTTATAAAAATGGAAATTAATAGATGAAATATTAATTATATAGTGATAAAAATATTTTTTATTATTTATATTAAAAATAAAATTATTTAATTAAAATAACTAAATCAAATAATTAAAAATAAAATGTATACTAGTATTTAGGAGACCTTGTGACTAGGCTTGAATAAACATCATGAAAATGATGAAAAAAAGGAAAAAAGATGTAGCACAAATTTCCTTTGTGTTTCCATTTAGAGATTATAATGTCTATTATAATTCAACCGGATAAACTTAGTGATAGGGAATATGTCAAGTTTTAATTACTAACCAATAATATTGTTATCTTATATTTCAAAAATCTAATAATAACAATTGATAAGTTCTCCCTACCTCTAATTCAAAAAAAAAATATTTATCCTCATATTTTTATTATTTATTATTATTTGAATAAACACCGATGATATATGGTTAGATTTATTTAAATCATCCTCATAATAAATATTATTATCTCCTTTTATTTATTTAAAATATCCTCGGATCTGCAAATATTTTTATTAAATATGCGGAAAAATATCAAATCATCTTATGTAAATTTATAAGGACCAAAAGAATATAGAAATTTTATTACACTTTGTATATAATTTACTAAAATTTTCAATCAATAAAAGTAAATCATTTTCTATTTCAACTAAAATTATTTAAATAAGTAAGAATATTTTGAAAGCAAATTTATTTGTTTAACATAAAACTTTAGAAAATAACATATATATATATATATATATATATATATATATATATGCCCCAACATGTTATTAAAATAAGAGTAAGTATATGATATGTACAAGGTCAGTTGAAGATGAGTGAAATCTCTTCTAGGGTCCGTGTGGAAGATGTAAATAAATTTATAGTTCCAATTATGTAAGGCACTTGGATCAATCTACTTTATGTCTCTGAATTTTCATAGTTGAGTGCCATAACTTGACACACCTTGCCCTCACTCAGAACCATTTTGATGGTAGGAATCCATGTATATCAACCTAGGAAAAATCAAAGAGTGAGTATCCCTTACATTCTATGCTCCTATTCATATATAGAGATTGGAAATGACCAAATTATCCCTTTGTGAAAACCAATTCTCCGGTCCCATACATGTAGAGATTGGAAACCTCAAAGAGTTAGACACTTCAATAGACCAAAGCTAGTTGAAGGAAACAGAAATCTTATCCCTTTTCCAAAGGCTAGAATGAATTCTATGTTTTTCATTTCTCAATTCGATATAAATCACTTATGTTTTCAATGGCCATTTTTTATAGCAATCATTTCCTATTTCAAATGTACCTACAATATCACTATTATCAAATAAGGATTGATTGGTTGAAACGATACATGTTTTCTTTAATTAGGTTTGAGTTAGCCCTTGCTTATTCGACTCAAACAAAATTACTTTTTGTCCAAGATACATGGCTAAAAAATTAGATTGTTATTAATTTTCTTCTATTAACATGATCTCATGAAATTGCTCATAGGATGTCGCTTTTGTATTCTTTAACTGTACACATTCCTTCGGAAGAAGTAAACAAAAAGATATATATATTGTTGAACTTTATGTTGTTCAACTGCCACCAAGTTTTGCGGTGATTGTCACTTTTTCAATAATTTGTTGAAGAAAGTCAGATCTTGTTGCGTTTGGTGCCTCATTCCATAGTTGGATAGGATGATTTGATCAAAAATATAGTTTATCATTTTAATTATCGAGTATTTAACCCCTTGACACATGGTCACGGTATACACAATAAATGAAAAATTATTCTATTTTTTAAATTTCAAGTTAGAGAAATCGGAAGTTCATATTTTATAGGTTAATACCAAGAAAATGATTCCAGCAAAGGAAGGCATGGTTCTTGCAAAATTTATTGTGGTCCAAGTTATGATCAGGACTGGGTTTGGTGTCCAATAAAAGTCAAATTTATTGTCACTTAAAGAGTTGATTAATCTCTTTAAAAAAGTAATTAATGTTGCCTTTTATGGAGAATAAAAGGTTAATAAGTGCTGAAAATTTATTCCAAAGATCATGAGATACTATTAAACTGCTTTTGACTATAAATTGGTACTCAAGACGCATATAAAAAAATAAAAAAAATAAATTGTAGCTACAACTTAAACTCAAGAGTCAAGATATGGCTTCCCAAATCCCCCGGTAAAACAATTAAACTCATGTCCATATATTGAAGAATTTCGTATCTGGCAAATCTAGTAGCAATTAGGATGAAAACAAGTATAAGATCATTAATTACCATATCCTAAAGAGTAAAGCTATACCCTTCTAAAAAATAAGTTTAAAATTCATGATAATTATAAAAAACTGACATGTCACTTTATGGTTAGGGAATTTTTTTAAGTTACCACCAATCTGGATGAAGATCTTCTGTTCCACTTCACATCCCCATCTATGTACTACACCAATCAGATTGTGTCATTTACTTTAAAATGAAAATTATAAAAACAAAATTATATTAATTGGTGGAAGTTTATTTGGCAGGGACAGGAAGAGATATGGTTTTTGGGACAGAGAATCTGTGTCCCACCTATCATTCATCATGCGTGCGTTTTGGTATAGATTATGTTTTTATTTTCAGTTTATAAACTGTGAGATTATAAACCGTTAAGATTATGATCTGTTTGTGGTTGGGTACTTTAGCTGGAAATTGAATATAAATTAATCTGCTTTGTTTGGGTATGTTATAAAATTTATTTTCACATAGTATATTACATAAAAGGGTATGAGTTTATTTGTTTATGTTATGATTATTTTGGTTGTTTTTTTACACTAATTTTTAAATATACATTTTTAATATTTATCATCATATATATTTTTACTTTAATTTTATAATATTGCATAACAAATGCTAAAAAATATATATTAAAATAAAATACAATATAAAAACTAATATTAATATTAAAAAACAACATAAGATCAACATAAACAAATAACCTCATACATAGATAAACATAAACTAAAAAACTAAATCCACCCATGATTTTTAATATTGCATAATAACAAAGGCTAAAAAAATATTAAAATAAAATACAATATAAAAACCAATATCAATATTAAAACAATATAACACATAATTAAATGGAAGTTACTAAATTTAAATTACATAATTCACAAAATAAGTAATACATAAATGTTAAGTTTTATACAAAAGTTTTAGGGTTTATACATAATTCGCAAAATTTTTATATTATATAACAAAAGTTTTATACATAATTTTTTGTTTGTGTATAGATAAAAGAAATTGTTATGGAGAATTATGAGATTGAGTGGTGATAGAGAGAGAAAAATGAGAATTATATAGTTTGGTGGTAATGATGTGAAGAGTTATGATGTTTGATGGAAGAGTAAAAATGAGGAGAAATAAAGTTAAGATGAGGTAAAATGGAAAATAGAAAAATTGGGAAAATATAAACCAGAAAAAAGCTTGAGTTTATAAACTTCATTTATTTATCAAACATACATAGTTTATATTTTCAGCTTATTTTTCAAAAAATAAACTTAAACTACTAAAAAAGAAGACATGCCAAACAAGCCATTAATACCATTCAAAGAATCTGTGGTGTGAAAAAGGAACATAAACAAATTAAGAAAAAGTTACATACTTATCTTCACGTCATCTCTAAATATCAACCAAGCCATTTTCTTTTGGTTCAAAATTTTACAGCCAAGCCAATATATAGTCACAACCCACATGGTACCCAAGATCACCTTCATCCCTAATGTATGTGCCTAAAAAGTGTCACTTACAAGGTTAAAACCTCTACATTTTCCGAAATATAACAACCACAACAATAAAAAACTATTACAACCAATTCAATCTCAGATCTCAAGCCTCAAATTTGAAAACTTCCCACGTACTCTAACTTCTTCCAACCCCACTTACATAATGTATAAATGAATGAATGAGACATGATGATAAGACCAAGTTGAAACCGTGAAGCTTCTCCCACACATGTATTCAATAAATCCATATGAGTTGTCGTAACAGTATGTTCCCAAACCTTGTATCTGTCTAATAAAAACTGTGACACCTATTAAGAAAAATATGAGTACAGGAAACAAAATTAAAATAGTGTGTTACTATTTATTAGATGAGACATGATGATTTGTGACATAATATGTATTAGTATTCAATAACTTCACATTGACACGCATGACTTAAATTGTGTTGTGCAACTGCAGCCACAATATGAAGGTAGCTAAACATCTCCATAATTGCAGTTATGGCGATTTGTATTTCACTATTTCCCACAATTTTATGCTATACTATAAACACAACATAATTACAATCTTGATTGTAAATGAAAATTAAAACTAAAACCATGATTGGGGCTGACCTATCTATTTCCATTAATGATGTGATTCTTGCAAGATGTTTCACCACCACCACCATCAAGCTTCTTAGAGAATGACTCTTCACAAATCTCAATGAAGACTTGAACGATGGCATGGTGGTGGCACGGCGCATTCAGTTGAAGAAAGCACTGGAGAAGTTCTTGAAGATCGTTTTCTGAATATATCTCTTTCTCAACTATCATTTGAAGCATCGAATACCTAAAATCACTGTACGGGTCATCCGACTCCTTCTCAACTGCAATGCTCCCAACTAGTTTAGGGCATGGCTTCGATATACTTTGATGATCCTTGATGGGTTTGTCATGAATCTTGTGATCAAGATGAGTAGTGTCGGTTTCAGAGATGGTGGTGGAAGTGAAATCTTCATCATGGTCACCGCCGCCGGAAGTGGTGGTGGTGGAGGAAGTACGTCTGCTAGGTTTTGTGTTTTGGTAAATGGAAATTTTAGGTTTTGCGATGGGCTCATGTACTTGAGAGGGCTTTGGCTTTCCGCAGCCACAACTTCCATTTGGAGTGAGTAGGGTTTTCATAACACTTCTCTTATTGGAAGACATAATAATAATAATGATATACTATACCTAGGATAAGAATCAAAGAAAGGGAACAATATGGTTTTGGTTCTTCAAAGATAGATAAATATATGGGAATTAAGGTACATAGATATAGGTTGTTGGAAGCAGAGACAAAAGAGGAAGAAAGTGAAAGCAATATGAATTGAAGAGAGATGTGGGGCTGTGGATGGGAGCTTCTTTCGGAAGTGTTTGGTGAGAGTAGTGATTCAGTTTTGTGATGAAGGGGTAGAACTTGGAGGCTTTTTGACTTTGCATTGGAGGATATAACAGGCTATTTATGTATTTTTTATGATTAATCTTTTACGTTTACTTTATAGAATAAATTAGCAACTTAAAACTTTTAGAATTTTATCTTACTTTATTAAATAGATCTATCACATTTTCAATATAGGTTTTATTTTATTGGGTTTTTTAATCAATATTATTTTGTTCAATTTTTTAGGAGCCATGGTACCAAAAGTTGGTTTAATTAGTTAAGATGTGAGAAATGAAATGTGAGAGTCTAAATAGTAATGTTTTTATCCTCTCCCTTCCCCCTTAAGAAAATTAGAAAATATGTTTGCCTTTCCGTATATGAGAGAAAAATTAATTTATCAATCGAGTGATAAATATAAAATATCATACAAGTGATTGATTTATTGATCCATATCACATGCATAAGTCACTTTAATTGACTTATTAAATTAGAGCTTATAAGTAGCATTTTCAATAAAAACCCCCAAATTAAATAAGACAAATGACTTTTATGAAAGTCAAAACTTTTGCTTGGAGACTTTTTCATAATAAAATTCCTACTAAGGAAGCTCTTCTTAGGAGGGGAGTCACTTTTTCCAATGGCGGAGGAACTACTTGCCCCATGTGCAACATGCCCTATGAATCTACTATACATATTTTCTCTTCATGTTCTACAACTTATTCTGTTTGGCAGCTTGTTTATAATTGGTTGAACATTACCGTTGTTTTGCCTTTGGATCAAATCAATCATTTCTTACATCACTCGGGCATGGTCAAAAGTATAAAAAGTCGACATGCTTGGAACATAATTTGGCTTGCTACTATTTGGGCACTTTAGCTTTCACAGAATGATTTCATTTTCAACAACGTTAGATATTCTCTGACTCATATTTTGGACACTGCTAGGGTATACACATGGCTTTGGACTAAACATCTATTGGGGTTGATTCTCTTTGATTATTCTGATTTGATTTCCAAACCTCTCGTGTGTTTGAACATTATATTATAATTACTCTTCTTTTCTTTCGTTTTTTCTTCTTCACCAACTTTCTGTACCTTCTTTTATTAAATAAAATCTTCTTTGTTGATAAAAAAAAGATAAATAACTTGTTTTTCCTAAGTAAATCTATTATTAACTTATAAATTCTTGAAGACACGGTAAAACATAGATTAAAAATAAATCGTATAGAAGTTAAGATTAGATGAGCAAGAAAGATGAAAATCTTGCTTATGCTAAGATTTTGCATAGGAATTTGGAATAATGCAAGGCGGAAAGTTGTTTATCAAGTTTAATATTTAGGCGTATAAAGTTATTGCAGATAAATGATAATTAACACATAAATAATGGATGATGGATGCCTAATATAAAAATTCTTTTATAATTTTTGTTTGTTTGTTTAGGATTAATATGTAGACATGGCCAATGGGTGGCTTTAAACTTCTAATTTTGTTTCCAAAGATTTTTAACGAAGACGTTATATAAATTAACTCATTTTTTAGTACTAGATGTATTTTATCACCTTGTGGACTAATCCTCTTTGGGTTTTTGATTGCATTTAAGAAGTGTTGCTCTTATCCTTAACTTTTTTATTTTTTGGGATATGACATGACTAGACCAACACTTTATTAATTTATATTCCCTTAAATTTCTTACTCTTTGGGCACTATTTAACAATTTTATTTTTGCAATGACATAATTTGTTTGACGAATGACCACATAAAAACTTCTTAAAAATAGTTATTTGTCATACCTCTTAGAATTATTGAGACCACCGTTTAATCTTCTATCTTTAATAGAATCTGCCCTTCATGTTTTTAGAAAAGAAATAAAGCCCTTTGCCTTTTGCTTTTTACTCTATAATATACATGTTTACCTTTAGTGAAAGACGTGTTCAATAGATATTCTGCATCATTATTTCTTTATCTCTTTAATCAAACTAATAAAATTGTAACAATTAATAGTTGTTATTAATTTTTGATAGATTATAAATAAAATATATAAATTTTATTTAGGTGTCAAGACCATATTAACTTGATATAGAGATATATAAATAATAGTATAGAAGGTCTCCACCAAAGGACTTGGTCAAGGATTGAATATATTTATCCATGGAAGAATGAAGGATAGGGGCAGAGCAGGTAGTGAAAGATATACTATACCTGTCCCACATGTATATACACCATTGCTAGTAGTAGCTAGCAGAAGTTGGTGGGACAAATTTACAAATCTTACCTCTTAAAATCTTATACTCTTTTAAAAGTATTACCTTATATATCAAATAAATTTAAGAAACCATTATGAATGACTATTTGATCTCTAATAAACATTTATTTCACGCAACAATTTAATTGCTCATCAGTATTTATTTCATATGACAATTTAATTCATAAAAAATGGATTAATTTAGATGAAGTAGAAATTTTGAAGAACTAATAGATGATTTTAATTTTGATTTTTTGTAGAAATTGTACCATGACAAAATTCTCAAAAGACTATTTAGTAATTTTATTTGATTAATTATTGGGAAGTAAGTATTTTCTAAGAAATAAGCAAATTACTTTACCCCTACCTATTATCATGTGACTAAACATCAACGGTGCATGTTTGATCAGTCTGAAACTTCATCACCGCGGTGGCTACTCCGATTGCATTATTCCGGCCACCGCCGAGTGTAATATACGCTGGACAGTTCACATCAATGTGATACCTCCCGGAAACCCAAGTCCCCACCTTCCATTTCACTCTTCCGTTTATCTTAACGTTCACCAAAGTCCCTCCTGCGTCCTCATCTTCCTGTAGAGAACTCAACACGTATGGTGACACCGGCACGGCGGTTCCGTACAAGAAAGGCGACCATACAGTGGCTTCACGGTGGCCCTGATAGGTTACCGGGACCATCGTGTAGCTAGAAATCTGTTGGCCACGGTAGGAAGCGTAGACACCAAGTTTTTGATAGTAAATGCCAATGCGTGCATTAGGGTTGAAGGATGAGATCGTGGCTTGCATGGTGGTGCTGAGGGTGTTAGGGGTGGGAGAAGAGAAAGAGGGTTCGGTGTTGGTGGCGGTGGTGGTGGTGGAGGAGAGGTTGAAGTTGTAAACAGTGAGATCTTGAATGATGAAGTGTGGTTTGGAGGGTTTGAGGATGATCCATATTAGGAAAATAATGAGAAGGATAAGGATGATGAAGGTGATGATTCCGGTGACTATGCGGCGGTGTAGCTGGCGGCGCTCCTCGTCATGGTGGCCACAGTCCTTTGACATGGTAAAAATTTGTCTAGTTGTGATTGAAAGAAGAACCGCGGTGGTTATTGCTTTGCTTATATGCTAAGACAAACGATCGAAAAAGTAAAAAAGTTTGCTTTGCTTGCAATGGATTCACAAATTTAATTTGGTGCATGTTTGTTACATGAAAGTATGCATTATATATAGGCTAACATTAAAAAAAACAAGGAGTGATGAATTATTTTCACTAAAGACTTGGGTTTGGTGACTTTAATTTGGTCCTATATATGGTTTGTTATGTAAAGTACAAGCTTGTATTATACATTAATTAAGTTGGGTAAACATTTCTTATGTGATCAGCTAAGAGTTTGACAAGTTCATTGTAATTATTTCTATATTTCTTATCCTTTTCTTTTTCAATTGAACGGACATATTTTGTAATTACTTTGGTAAAAAAGAGCTTTCATATTACTTTTCCTAAAATAAGTAATAAGAAAGCAATGCCATTGGGTTTTAAGCACCTCCACTAAGAAATGACATATATAGGTGTGATATGAACTTCTGCTAAATTCACATTCATTGTTATTGAACTTGCTCCATTATCACCCCTTACTTTAGCTATTCAATATACATCCAAAATGGTGTAAATAATATTTTCTCATGTATTTTTTATAAGATTATTTTAAAAAAATTGTTTAGTCCCTATTTATAGTACTTTTTTGAAGTTTTTAATGTACAATAAATAAAATTGTAATAAAAATACTTCTATTATTAAAGAAAATTGAGCAGACCGATAAAATAATTTAATTCATGAATAACAATTTTGGTAAAATACATACAATTATTGAAATTTAATGATATTTTAGTTTTCTTATGTTGCTTAAAATTAGCGATAGTCAAATGTATATATATTTGCTGAAATTTCAGGTCACATGACAACTCCAAACGGATGTGACATTATTTAAGGGGGTCTTTTTTCCAACATTTTGTGAATAAAAGTGTGAAAACCAAACTATTTTAATTGGACGTAGTGAAAGCTCTAATTCTAGTAACATAATTTGGACCCCCAACAAAAAAATTGGTTAGATAGAGGTAGATTGTGAAACAAACTAGTAGGACCTAGATTCATCATATTATTATTATTATTCGAAGGTGGTTGGAAGTGGGTGATGGATAAGTCTAGAAAAAACAACTACTTACTCCAAAAGTTCCCTTATCTTTCAAGTTAGACATATTGGCCTTCAGAATTTTCGGTACACAAATCATGTCTTCCTAATGCAAGGTCACTTTCTGGTCATTTTCTCTATGATTTGTTGATTTTCTCACTCGTTGTAATAATTTCATTATACTTTGGTCGTCAATATGACTATACATTATTTTGTGTGTGGAAGTAACATATCACAATGAAAGCTCTCTAACAGTTTCCCCCACAAATGCATTACTAAAGGGTTGAGAGATTGTGTAACAACTTTTCCATTTCAATGTAGAAGAACAAATATAAATATTTCTATGATACCTACCTAGAATTTACATCTTGGTCTTGCACCATATATTTCTAACACCAACTATATTTACCAATGATAAAGTTTTATGATTCATATGACTCAGTCTCACTCCAAAGATAAACGGAAAATCTGTTTCCAGGAACTTAAGCAGCAAACAATTTTATTATCATGTCTAGATTCACCATCTTATTGTGAAATTGAATCTAGTTCTTAAAACATTTGCCATAGCAACATCATGAAATTGGAAGGCATCCCCCTACCAGGTTAGGATAAGCTACATTCTCTTTTCATTTTATCATCAATTAAAGGAACCTTATGAATGTGGAAAAAAGTGGTAGTATAATTTTCTTTGAATATTCCCTTCAGAAAATGGTTAAAAATGAGAAGGAAGTGACAAAATGCAAAAGATTATAGGAATAAAGGAAGGACAATCACATGATGTTACAACATTGATAAGGGATTCCAATTGCAGAGAATAAAGTAGAGAGGAAAAAGCAAATGAAAATATCAGTATGGGTTAATAGTAAATGAGTAATTGTTAAATAAAGCCACATGATATCATTTCATAATTGACAATTCCATCTATATATACCTTATTATCATTTTTTTCCTTCTGGGCTAATCCACTAGCTCTTGTTTCTTGCTCCATAATAAGAAGGCAAGGTTTCATCTTTCTTACATCATCATCTTACCCTTCTCAAGATAAAAAATAAAAGGTCAATTTTAGTCCTTATTATAGTTCTTAATATCTTACCCAATCCCAACAGAAAACATTGACTTACAATGCAAGAAAAGAAACTAGGAGTATCCCATCACACATAAAAAAGGATACAAAAAACAATGACCAATTCCCCTGGATAGAATAGGTACACCAAGACAAATTTCCAAGAGGCCCAAAGGGATCATGTATGACCTATTTCTAAAAAGTAACACTCATGAGAGTTTTTGTAAAGTGTTGCATACATTTAATAGGCAAATATTCACAACAGATTCATGAGTATTGAGTATATTAGTGAACCAAAGAAACTTTCTAGAGAATCAAGAAAAAAACTTCTTCTATTGAACCAACTGCAATCCAGAAGTGGTTTTTTAATGAACATAGATTGGTGAAAATGACATTTATTCTTGATCACAATATCAAATAGTGAATAGAATAACTGAACAACTCATATAGATATATAATACCAAATTAAACAGAGAGCCAAATATAATTATATCTTGGGCAGGGTTTAGGACTCCATGCTGTTTTAATAATAGTAGTAAAGTACCTTTATGCTACCCAAGTGCAAACACTCTTCACTATACTTAATGTGATTAATTTATGAGTGGAAGCAGCAGAGAATGGATCCAAAAAACATGGGCTAACTTTAATTTAGCTAAGGAAGAGAGAACTATATGCCCCTAACTTTAATTTCTTAAATTTCCTTTTTTCACATTCACAAATGTAAAAAATCATGTATAGTTTTTTCACATACATCCAAAAAAACACGTAGCATAGATGTAACTCATGTAGACTTCTTTAAAATAAAAAATATAGTCATGTTTTGGATTATCAGTATCAAAATTTATATTCACATCAATTTATAATTATCACATTATTTAAATTTATATTCTTTTTTCATTAAATCAATATTCTAACTTATCATAGGATAAAGTTGTGTATGTAAATTCTAAAGGATGGGATGATATCTATCTTTTTAAACATGTCTTCTTAGTTACTCACTACAAAGTGCAAACGCATGTTGAGGCTGATGAATGAATATCTCAAAATTTTATTACAAAAGATACCCAAAAGTCCAAAACCACATCAATCAGTCATGCCAACACCAACTTTTCATTCTTTGGCTAAGACTTCATGTTGTCATAAGTCATAAAAATGTTTATAAAAAAACTTAGATAGATACAAGAATCTCAAAACTTAGAACATGAAATGATCAATTGCCACCCTGTTTCTACCTAGTCTCCTTACCCCCAATTGCACTACCAATCATGGCTACTTTTACCTTAAACTGCCTAGTACATGTACCAGCAAGCCAGTAACTACTAACTAGGGAAAATGTCCAAAGACGTCATTAAAAAATTATGAAGATGCTCCCAATTGTGACTATTTTTTATAACACATGAAGGGACACACTTTTTGAGATAGAAGATGCGATCTCGTTATCCAGTGAGTCTAAATCATTATCCTCAGTGTATATCTATACATAAATGAATGAAATGAATTGTCTAATGATGAATTTTGGTTGGTCATATTTTACCTTTATTAAAATTTTATATTTCCACTTTACATCACATTCTCATTATATTTCTAAAATTAAGTATTATTATCATTGATAATAAATTTTATATATTCTATTTTTAAAATTTTAATCTTATTTATATAGTTTTTCTTTATGAAAGTGTTTCTTTATGATATTAAATCTTTTGAATTAAAAAATCGAATTAACAAACACAACAATACATATTTAAACTAGTACACTAGTGTTAAAACAAAGAAAATGGTTGGCCTGTATTGCATATTTCACATTATGTCATTATACACTCTTTCTATGCAAGAACTTTGCTATGGAAAAAAGTAAAACAATGATGAAAATGAAATATGAATCAAGGCGATGATATGAGCTACCCAATCCCCATTTCTCATATTGATGGCAACTTTTTATCTACATTTTCTAACCAAATGCATTTAACTTTAGTCTTAAGATGTGTTATGAAGGGATTGTGAGATAAAAGTCTGCAATTATATTCAGTCCAAACAAAAATATATATATATGTTAATGTAAACATATGATGTAGCACATAGAATCAAACTAAGAAAGCAAACCCTTTTAAGTTAGTTTTACTTTGCTTTATTCAGTTTAGAGTAACATCAGTGACATCATTCATTATAAGAAGATAAGAGATTTGCAATATTGTCACCTGCCAGGTGATTTTTTCAGGTGGCTCGGCATCCTCATAAATAAGACGGCTCTGTCACATATCTTCCACATTACTATCTTTAATCATTTCTTCATAAAAAATGGCTGCATGTGCCATCATTCTATTCCCTTCTATCATACCACTATAAATTAATGTTGTAGATTCTCACCTTACTTGCTCACTCCACTTCCATGCAAACCTAGCTTGCTCATATTCAAACAAAGGTTTCTCTCTAATAATGGCATCAAAAATCATCCTTTCATCTTTCATTTTGCTTGTCCTAGTGTGCTTGCTTCTCATGAGGGAAACTTCTGGTTTGTTATTAATTCAAGAACAAGTCTTTTTTATTTTCATGTTAGTTACTAGAGTCTAAGCATTCATATGATGTTTGTTTATTCACTTCTTTGGCAGATTGTGGTTCTGTGCATGAATGCATTGGTGCTAATGCAGTTCTCAAGGAGATTCGGAATAGGAAGGTTATTACTCTACTATACACTTTTAAAATACACATATAACTTAATGTACATTTAAAAGAGGTTTTTCTCTTTTTTCTTTTCCCCCTCCAAGTTTTTCTATTATCATAACATGAAAAAGATCTTTTTGTAGGTTCTATTTATATTATGGTTTATGGATTAGTATGCTAATGCATTATTATTATCCCCTTCTTAATTAGTAAAACCTGAAACAAAGAATGGTAGCTTTCTCTATTATTATTTTCTTGGCTCAATTTTTTCTATTATCACAAAATATGTGTTTCCCCCCCTAGATTCTGCATATCTTTTCGTTTATGGACTAGGATATTGATGCATTAGACAACCTTTCTTACTTACACTCAACTTATATGCCCTTCCAAGAAATAAGAGTTTTCCTATTATTTTTTCTTGCTCAAGTTTTTGTATTATATCCCTTTCCAACTTTTTGTTTTCTCCTTTTGTAACTTTTGTACTGGTCTCTTTAATATTAACTAATGCGTTTAATTTCTATAACATTTCAGGTGGTTTCTGGTTTGAAGGATAAGAAAAATAGTTTGAAGGTTAGCCTTGAAGGATCATCTAACACCAAGTATGGTGAAAAGCCACTGAGTTGGGAACTGAGGAAGGTTCCTTCAGGTCCAGACCCTCTGCATCATAATGGTGGTACCCCAAAAAAGCCTGAAACCCCTTAAACATATTAAAGTTACTAGCTAGCAAATGTAATATTGGCCTAGTTTTTCTTGTTAACAACATCCATGTCCATCTACTTATGGTTAGTTAGTTTGACAATTATGTTTACTGCTTTAGTTTTGACTTTGTACTACAATATATGTCGCCTTGTTTCTGTTCCTTTTATTATTATTAATAAGAAGTTTTTTTAAGCAAATGCTGTTATTTTTATCAGGCTAGTTGAAACGAAGTTAACAAAACTAAAGAAGTTAAGAAAGTTGCTACACCTTATCTTCTCATAATAACAAAGATCATGATTTGATACAACATACTATGTTCATCTTCTCAACCTTTATATGTGTCATAAAATTAATAATTTTAAGATAATTTAAATTATAATGTAGTTATCATCTAAAAAATAATTATGACTTTATATAATTTTAATAAAAAATTTAATTTTTGTTTAAAGTATTATGGTCTGCAATTAGTTGAAAAATGTTGACAGAAAATATAATTAATTTATAAGATTGTAATCATAAATTAATTAGTCAACCTTTTAACAATATATAAAAGTTATGGATCACCATTTATATTGTTTTGTTTCTATCTCTTTTGGTTATTAAGAAGTATTTGAGCAATAATTGAATGTGAGATTGGGGGAATGTCCACTAGAAGTTAATTGAACATATCTTGGCTCTATCGATCCAAACTAGCTTGTATTTCCTAGCTGTTGGAAGTTAGGAAGCATTGTGTATATTGCTTATTAAATTATATATATTTGCTAAAATTAAATTTGGATATTTACAAATGCATGGTGGAAGAAAATAATTGGGACCTCAATTTAAAATATATAATAAAAGCTTAAATGTAAAATAATTTAATTATGTAATATTTTTATAATAAATTTTAAATAAAAATTGATAACATACAAATGTGACAATGCAAGATATACATTCTTTTCGAGCTCGATTATTGTTATTAATGAACGTTAAACAATCTTATACATTTCTTTTTTTTTTTCAAGTCAAACTCTTGTTCCATTTATATATTAACTATTTTATAATTTAAAACAATAATCATTAACGCCTTGAACAATTTTTAATACATAAAGTTTTAATAGTTGATAATACAACAAATTTTAAAAAATAAAAACAATAGCATGCTATGTAAGGAAAAAAACTTGAACTCCATTAATTATCTGACCTGTATATAACATGCATCAATCTTTTTATTATTAATTAGAAACAATCACCTATACATTAATGGTATTGGTAAGTGCCTTTGAATATTGATATAATTTTAGTGAGGGGAATTTACTAATGACAAAGGAAATAATATAGGGTGAAATAATTTTAGCTTATTGTTAGTCCAATTAAAAGGATAAATGGTAGAGTTGCATTATTAGAAAAAAGGAAAAGAGAAAAAAGTTAAGCTACATCCATTTTGAGGATGTCTAAGGTCTCATATGATACATTGACTCAAAGCAAAAACAAATTAAAATGAAGTTACCAAACTAAAACCAGCGCGGTCGAGATACTAGTTAAGAGAAAAGAAATGGAAGTTGAATATATGTTTAGACTAGTTAATCTCTGTAATTAGAATTTGATAATTTATGTTATAATAAATTAAATTATATTTATTTTAAAGTTTGCACACATCTCAAAAAACCTATCTTAAATAATAAAACAAATATTTTATGATTATTAAAATTTGACTATAAAAATAAGGTTGAGATGTTTTGGTGTGCCGAAAATGAGTGGGTGTGGAAGATAAGATGTGATATGAAGTGAGAAATAAAAAATGACAATTTGTGAATACAGCTCATTGATGGATTAGAGTGAAAGAGATGTTAAGATTATGTGTTTTAGGCTCATAAACCATCGAATGATACATATTAATAAATATGTACTCTTCTCTGTAATAACAAACCTGGACCATCTATTCTCATATGTGACTTCATCATCACAAACACACCATATTGATGCTACCCTATAGGCTGACGCAACTCGATTACTATTTTCTTATCACAAATCAGGCCACTTCATTCTTGACACGTATCCCATATTTCTTCCATTTTTATTATTTATTTTGTAATGTTTTTAGATTGATTTAGAAGGTGGAATAGTGAAAGAAATTATAAGGAGAAAATGTCATTAGAACTAATATACTAAAATTTTGGTTTAAAATATGTTGTTTCACTTATAGCTCTTTACTCTTCTAGTATATGGTACAATGGAATTCCACAATGGTTAGAGGTTCAGAAGTGGCATTATAATGTTACGTTTTCTTAATCCATATCAACCCTTGTTTTAAGTTTTAAAACTGTTCCAATTTCTTGTACCGGTCCAATAAAAAAATGAAAATTCATCAAAAAGAAAAATTCTAAAATTGTAAAGTACTATTTTTATATTATTTGAAGAAAACTGATTAGCTAGGTACATGATAACATATTCATTTTGGGACAGCTAATCCGAATTCCAAGTTTTACCACATTAAAAATGACAATTGTTACCTCCCATGTGAATCCCACGGTACTTTTCACTATATTATTATTACCTCTACTTACAAGCAACTTAGTTTCTGTTTAGCCAACATGAAGTTAAAATGAGAGTGTAATAATGATATTTTAAACAAAAGATAAATAATACTTTGGTTTAAGCAATATAACACAAGATTAACTTGGTAAATACTGATTTTTGTTCTATAAAGAAACCAAAGATAAATGTGTAATTAATAATGATCAAACATCTCAACTTCATTCTGCAAAGTTTTATTAGCAAGTTTTGCTTCCTTTTTATGATTAAAAATTCTCATTCCCTTTTTATTCATATAATCTTGGAGTTATCTCATCAATTGTAATAACATGAATGGAATCATCACGTTTGGAAATTGGTTGAACTGTTCCCTGATGAAGTAACTGGGAAGGTACAAATCTTGCAAGTGATGCTAGTTCGTCAATTTCTTCACAAATTTTCTGAGTGCAATCCACAACATCAATTAGTAATGAAGCCACTGCAGCAACCTCTATTATATCTACATAATCTCCTCCTTCCCATGGATTTGTTCTTAGAACTGATTTAAGAGATTCAACCGCATTTTTAGCATTTGCAACATGTTGATTTGGCATTGATGACTTAGTCATGTGTCTAACTCCCAATGATGATTCTTTTAGGGTTTTACCACATTCTAAGCTAATAATAGTGCATGACTCTTGAATCATGCTTTGAATTTCATGTGGGATCTGTAGGACAAAGCATTAAACAAGGGTTTAAATATTATATAGAGGATATGATATTGAATTAACTCTTTTTATGATGCGTGAAATGTGATATACCATACTTGCTTGGAGTGAAGGAGATAGGAACTAAGAGCTTCAATTTTGTAAGCACAAACTCGTGTTTGGTTACCAATCTTTAAGTATTGCTTCCATGGATGGTGAAATTTGAACTTGCCATGACAAGGTTCCCATCTTGCCAAAACAGCCTATAAAATTATATAAAATGAATGAAATATATGATTATTGATGAGATGAATGATGCAGTGACTTTAAGGGGGAAAATCGAATGGATAAGTATATATCATGCAAGATAACATTGTTTAATATAAGTGTTCACCATTGTTTCTTCACTACTTTTTGAAGAGAGGACACTTTTATATCGATGCAGAAACGATTTATCTTGAACAGTTTGTGTAGTATCTGAATTGTTGAAGTACTCATCACTAAATCCTGTGTGTTAGGCCATAGTTCTTGTATTAATGTTAAATCCCACAAGATATTTGTACATGTATAAAAGTGATGGTACCTTCAAAAAAGAGGGCAAGCTTTTCGATGTTGGAAGAAATCTCATTGTGAAGATCCTGGCCAGCCCAAACAGGGCATATACAAATACATACCATAACAGCTATACAACTTCCAATAATTATTGTTAACAATCTTTCATGTGCAATTTCTAGCATTTCACTCTCTTTCTCATCCGAAAGAGATACCAAGCAGAAGGTCAATATAAATATGATCATCCCATAATCATATCTCACTTTGAATCTAGGGGAAAATCTCATTAATGTCACTGTTCCAGCTGCAAAATATAATAATCAACACTTATTCTTGATTACAATCCTAACTTTATGTATAAGAAAGCAAATCAACTAAAAAAATATAAAGTTGCTTCATATATATATAATTGTACTACTCTCTTTAAAAAGAATCAATTAAATGTTTGAATGAAGTATAGTAGTACCTATGAGAAAGATAAATATTGGAGTGAGCACAGCCTCTCCTTTGTCTCCAGAAAGATTTGCTAGACAATGAGCTCCAACACCAAGAGCACCAGCTAAAAACGTTGCCAACATCCTGTTTAAACCTTTTCCCAGTGTTGCACCTCAAAAAACCATATGTATAATAATAAGCTTATAATATACTTGAATATGGAGCATATATTGAACTGTAAGTACTAATAAAATCAAACTAGTGAAAACTAAAAAGGATACGTTTTATCTTTAGTGCATACCCACATACTTCAAAAATACATTAAAATATATAAGAGTAGACGTTGCCACACAATTATGGGGGGAAAATAGTGAATGATTATGTATATATATACTCACCAACAGAAAATTCTAAGACAACAACAACGGTAAGAACTGCCCACATAATATTGTCACCAAAAGCATAGAAGGAGGGACGAAAATGATGCAGAATTGAAATCAATACTAGTGCCACTCCAACCTTAAAGGAATGAATAAGTCTTCTAGGGTGATCTTCTCCAAATTTCATTGCAATCTTTGAGACTTTTACTAACCTACACCATAATTTCTCAGGTAAGGCTCTTAAGCACTGCAAGGTATGAGGGCAACTACAATCTGTAGTGTATTCAGCACCTGAAAATGCCATTTTTGTTTGCTATTTCAGTTGGACGTGATCTGAAGTAGGGGGATAATGCAAGTTGGGAAAGTGATGATGCTAATATATAGGGAGTAGTGTCTTGAAAAGTGTGGACTCTCTCTCTATCGGTACATGGAGACCTCACATAAATTCAAGCAAGAATTATTCTGTCATACCCACCATAATAAGGTGACAAGACACTTAAACTAACCACCCATTTGGTTTTGTATGGATGTTGAGAGAATCTAAAGAAACATAATGATATATCACTATGAAGAACAGTGAAGAACTGGGTACACAAGAAACAACATTGATGATGTCCACGTATCAGCACACTTGCGTCTTCTCCTTTATTGGAAAGGGCATTATTACAACTTAGGTGTTAAAATAGGGCAAGCTGGTCTTTTTTGTCTTCAACTCAGAAACTCTTCTTCCTAGCAACTCACCCATCCATAATTTATTACCTTACAAATATCAAGTCATCATCCTTCCAAAATTACTATGGTTATAATATTCATACAATCCAAAATAGAATTCCAATCGAATATTGACCCTGCATGTATACTTCAGCCACTGTAGAGAAAACAAAAACAAAAATAAAATGGAATGACACTTGCATATTTAATGAAGATGATGTAATCCACAATCTCGCAGGAATGGAAATGTGGGACAACAAAGGTTGAACTGGAACAAGGTTGAGGAAAGTCAATGTTACACATGAAAATAGACACACTAAATGTGAGAGGTCTTGGGGTGGTAAAAAGGGCTATTGGTAACTTGGTTAAAATGGAGGTCTGGGATTGATTTTTTATGTATTCAGGAAACATAAATGGAAGTGATTTTTTAGGGAAAATTTACTGGCATGGTATGAAATTTTTTAATTACCGAAGTAGTTGTTTTTTCTTGTGTTTTATGTTTTGTTTTATTAGTACATATTAAAAACAGAAAATTGAGTACATATTAAAAATAGAAAACTAAATAATAAGAGTTGATAATCAAAGTTAAAATTTTACTTAAAATGCAAATTAAGTACATATTCATAATAGAAAATGAAATGAAAAATATAATAAATCTATTTCCTAATGACGTCGATGAGATGATGTGCCGCATGGTGGTGGTTTTCTCCTTCAAGGTGGTTGGACTGTTAATTGTGGTTGTGTTGGTTGTCTTGTTCCACCTCTAACTAATTGGGGCACCTCTTCACTATCCTTGTTATCATCTTCATCATTCTCATCGTAAATGTTACCTTGTTCAACTTGTGTAGGCATTGTAGGTTGATAGTATTGTTGAGAGTTGAATGCCGACAAAGGTGTAGTTGAAGTCGTTCCAAACATAGATGGTAATGTTTCTTGATAATGTGATGAAGATCCAAATTGATGAGAGATGTAATAGTCACTCAATGCTCCAAAACTTTGAACCTGAAATGGTTGTTGTTGAGGAAGGGATGTTTGTTGTGTAAATGTCTGTAAATGTCTGTGGATGAGTATTCGTTTGAGTTTGACTCTCAAACGGTTGCTGAAACTCAGGTGCAATTGACATATCAAAGTGATGAGTCGGAGGAGCTTTGTGGAATAGGTGCACTGCAAGTAAACGCCATGCATTGTTTGCATCGGGTTGTGATGAATGTTTGATGGAGCACATTGATCTATAATTGATCTAATGAAATTATACTGGAAAAAAAAATCAATGTAAGAACATGAATCTAAATATTAAGAAAAAATAAAAGAAAAATAAAAGATGTTACCGATCCAGACGAATATGCTCTGTCTGGAGAGATGTACTTTTTTGTCCTTTGTAGGTACCACTGCATGTACTGGGAGTAATGATACAAAGGTTGTACATTAGGCAAACCATTCACAACAAAGTCTTCCCGATTATTCCATATTTGGATCCATTGATCTCGCATTCTGAGAATGCGACTCACCCCCTATGAATCTCACATTCTGAGAATGAGACTCCTGTCAGATTGTCGCATTCTGGGAATCCGACAACCAGAGTATCGTGGTCCCCATACACGTCAATCCAAAAAGTACATTACTTCAGTAATTACAATTTTCCCTACACTAAAGCTGACATAGTGTAGTCAAACTACCCAATAAATTTTCCGATTTTTAGTGCTTATGTCCAGCACTAAATATAGACTCCCACAGGTGCTATTAAAAAAATTTAGTTAAAAAAATTTAGTGGGTGAAATTTGAATTTATTTAATATATCATATTTTCATTGGTTACATAAAAGATGAAGTGAGATCCTCCCATAAATTTACACTAAGATAATTTTATTTTTATAATTTTTATATTTAAATGTGTGACACATTTTAGTTCATGGAAAACATAAATTGCAACAAAAGATCTTCATTCCATGAAGATAACGTGTGACAGCATATGTGTGTCTTTCCCAATCATAGAGTATCAGCCCTCTGTCGACAAACGAGGATCACCTTCCAAAAATTGGTATCCTCAATATCTCCTAATCTATTATTTAATGTCATATTATTTAATAACCCATTTTAACTTTTCCTTTTATTTTATATAACATGACATTAAATAATTGGTCGGGACATGATTAAGAACATTAATTTAAGACAGTTCATCGTATTATACATAAACATAAGTTGGGGCTAAGATGGTGATACATGGTAGAGTGGTGACGCCCACATAAAATTCATTCTTGCATTTAATATTCTTACGGTCACAATAATGTTCAAATGCCTGCTGCTATGTTTGACCACCCATTGCACCTTTGACAAATCTTTTATTATGGAAAAAACAAAGGAAAAATATGTCATTTTTTATTTTTATATCATATGAAAAAGGAAAATGATATATTTTTCTACTAAATTCTCTTATTAAATATTCTTACTTATCCCACAAGAAAGTGACATATGTTACTTGTAAACCAATCAATAATAAATAAAGTATCACTTTATGACATATGTCACTTTTTTATGTGTAGGAGGATTAGTATAAAGATTTAGTAGGAGGATACTCGGTCATCACTTATATTTTGAAAAACGTTAACTTTCAAGTATGGGTATAAATAATAGTAATATTCATTGAAAATAACACTTTCGTATCACCTTAAACACTTTCAAAGGAAAAAATAATGTAGCTTTTATATCACTATCATCTAGAAATCTATACTATGCTCTCTGTCACAGATCGACATGATCATATATTGATATTATACTATATAATATGATCTTAGTTTCTTACATATACATATGAGCTTAATATTTATAGAGTAACCTTCTCTTACCAAAGAAAACAAGTCCTTTTCTTCTTTCTCTTCCTTCTCATCATTCTTTTATGCTTTGCCTTATTATACGATGACTGAAGTTGAAGTTCCTCAATTTTTTGTATGTCCCATTTCTCTTCAGATCATGACCCTGTGACAACCGTTACAGGCATAACATACGAGAGAGAAAGCATTGAACATTGGTTGCAGAAAGCAAAAGATTGTGTGTGCCCAGTTACAAAGCAATCACTGCCAAGAAACTGAGTTCTTAACACCTAACCACACGCTTGGAAGGTTAATCCAATCATGGTATTCATCAAATGAATCAAACCGTGTTGATAAGATTTCAACTCCAAGATCCCTTCTTGAGAAGATCCACTTTAAGAAACTTGTTATGGATCTTGAGGTTCCTTGTTACTTTGAAAAAGCAATGGAGAAAATGCATGGTCTAGCTATAGAGAGCGAGAGAAATAGACAGTGTATGGTGGAAGCAGGAGTAGTCAATGCTATGGTTCATGTTATTACAAAGAGTTTCAAACAAGGTAATTATAGAAATAAAAAGTCATGCACATAATAGTATTTAGTTGCTAATGGCATTAATATTAAAAGGGTGCATATATTGAAATCAAAGAATTGAAATCTTATTCTTCCAACAGGTAGGACCAGGTGCCTTGAAGAAGCTCTTACAATTCTTTGTCTACTTTGGAATAGTGCAGCCATGGTCAACAATATGAAGCACTTAGTTGGTGAAAACTTGGACTTCATCAACTCGTTGACTTGGATTTTGCAACTTCATCAAGTGGATAACAATGTCAAGATGGTAAACGAAGTAATCCCTATATTGAAATCAACGATTGAAGTTGCCAATTCAACCATTTTAGGGAACTTGAAGCTTGAATTCTTCATAGAAATTATAAGTATAATAAAGAATAATAGAGCACTCTCACTACATGCTATCAAATCTGCCTTGCATGTCCTTATAGAAACGTGTTCTTTGGGTAGAAACCGTGTAAAGATTGTAGAAGCAGGTGCAGTTATGGAACTCATTGAGCTTGCACTTGAGAAACAAGAAAAGAACATAACTGAGCTTATGTTTATCCTTTTGGCACATCTATGTTCATGTGCTGATGGTAGAGAACAATTTCTACATCATGCAGCGAGCATAGCAATGCTTTCTAAAAAGACACTTAGGGTTTCATCCACGACGGATGATCAAGCTCTTCGTATATTTTCATTGATATCTAAGTTCTCAGCATCAAATGAAGTTGTTAAAGAGATGTTGAGGGTTGGTGCTGTGACAAAGCTTTGCATGGTGATGCAAGCAGATTGTGCTTCCTATTGTCAAGCACACCAATGTGAGTGAAAGAGAAGAAGTTGAAATGCAATGATGGGTCAGTGTAACTGTTTTTTTTTATCCATTCTTTTACTCCAACCATTATATTGCATTGGGAACCCCTATGTTCCTTTAATAAATTTTCCTAATAAAAAACTTGTATTTTTAATGAGCCAAAATCATAAATCATCAGGTTCTTATTTGGTTAATTATATATCATCGTACCTTTATTTTCTTAATTAGTTTTTATATCTTTGGCAATAAAAGCTATATAGTCAATCCACAACAAGCAATTAGATTTTTGAATCCACATTGTGATTTTGCTTTTTCCATTCTAGCAAGTGAAATGCATGGCTTCATGCTAACACAGTATTTCTTAATTACTTTTATTCCCAGAACTGCAAAGTAGTTACTGTGATCTCTCATCAACCTTGCACATTGCATACCAAATACCTTTCACCTGGTTCACCATAAAAGAAGTACTGTAATAATAATATAAAAATGATGAATCACATACTCAAATGAAACTTGTACTTTTACTCATACCACATAGACCTGATTCTGATAACTAGGAGCACTATGCCATTGAAAATTGTCACCTAGCCTGACTGAAAAGCTTGTCACTCACTATAAGTAATAAACTCAGTAATTGACTTTGAACAAACACAACAAAATAAATATATAGACACATTCTTTACAAGTAAAAAGCAACTAAATATCAGGGACCCTGCCCATCAATAGAGCCACATGTCATTCTTGGCTTAGATGTTAACATACCAAATACAATAGTAAGTCATGTTCATAATGAAGTTTCATAATTGTCACAGCATCTTTCATAACCTCATCCATAATTGTACAAGAATCATATACATGCTCTATCACAATATTCAAATAAAGAAATTTGATATATGGTCTTCAACATCATTTGGATTTTGGAGAATATACCTTTTTCCAAAATCCAGATATTCTATGTCTATTAGATCTATTGTGTTGCTAAAACAGTTTCTGGGAAATAATAAACTCACAATTTGTAACTACAATGCAACCGCGTTGACTGTTTGGACATAGCTAGAACCAGCTTTATTCGAAACACTCTTAGCTTTCATCTTGTTCCTTATAGTTTGGACATCATTCCACCTTTCAGCTGAAGCATAAACATTTGACAGAGCTACATAGTCCTCGCTCTTAGGAGTCGACTCTGCGCAACTCAGTTCTTGTAACTGGAGAAGATACTTCCCCACCTTTTCTCCCATCACAGCATCCCCATGAATCTTGCATGCACCAAGCAAACTCCTCCAGATTACAGCATCAGGACTAATTGGCATCTCCATGATAAAATCATAAGCTTCTTTTACCTGTCCAGTTCGACCCAGAAGGTCAACAATGCAACCATAATGTTGTATCTGAGGCGTCAAACCAAACTTGCTCTTTATATCATAGAACAATTGAAGGCCTTCTTCAACGAGCCCGGCATGACAGCAAGATGAAAGCAAGCTTGTAAAAGTTGTTTCATTCGGTTTCACACCATAAGCTTCCATCTGATATAAAACCTCCAATGCTTGCCTCCCCTTCCCATGGATGGCGAGGCCAGTAGCCATAGCTGTCCAAGTCAATACATTCTTCTGATTCATTCGCCTGAAGACAGATAAAGCACTTTCAAGACATCCACATTTCGAGTACATATCCACAAGCCCAGTGCCTATAAATACATCATCTTCAGGTGTACACACTGTTTTCTCTTTAAACCCATGTATGCATGCACCGGTTTCTAGCATACTCATTTGAGAAGCTGCTGAAAGCACACAAACTATAGTAGTACCAGTTGGTTTAACTCCACTTGGATCAACCAACATGTCATAAAACAATGTCAATGCTTCGCGAGCATATTCCTCACTCCCTTCTTTTACAGAACAATACCCCGCTATCATAGCATTCCATGTAATGCTGGTTCTTTCTGTCATTTCATCGAACACTCTTCGTGCTGATATAATATCCTTGTTGTTAGCATAAAAATGTATTTTTGTAGTCTGAACCATAATATTGGACTCAATTCCATGTTTTACTATCAATGCATGTAGTTGTTTGCCAACCCATAATGTTGAAGGTGAAGGAGAGCGAGCACCGGCTCCAAGAACAAAATTGTAAGTGTAATCATCAAATTCCATAACCCCCCTTGAAAACTCATTCCAGAAAACAACAATGGAGTCATTGGGGTGAACACATCTTATCAAAGTATTGAAGAGAAACAAATTCGGCTTGTCCAAGTACTGGAACACCAAATGTGCATTATTATTGGTAATTTGTTGGTATGGTGAGCCACAATAATGCTCAATTAACTTGGCAAATAGGGTGTGAGATTTCAGACCATTGGTGATTAATTGGGCATGAATTTGCTTCACATTGATGCTCAATTTGGGTAAAGAATATAAGTAAGAAACACATCTAAGTCTTGGAAGGAAGGTCAGCATGAACTCAAACAAGGGAATGAAATCAAACTAACTAACATAAAGTTTGACATTTAATCAAACAGATTATAGGCAAGCAAGGATGTTGAAATTCTCAAATTGTATTAGTTTATTTTGAAAAAAAAAATAGAAATACATGGTTCTGATAAGTGTAATCGATTACCATATGGTGTAGTCGACTACACCAGTTAAAAATTTAAAATACAAACTCAACGGCTTTATGTAATCGATTACCAAACATGTTGTAATCGATTACAATGTAAAAAATGCACATATCTGATGCTTTTAATATTATGTAATCGATTACTAGTATAGTGTAATCGATTACATCATGTAAAATGGACAGGTTTGATTAGTTTATCATCATGTAATCGATTACACCGCAAATAATCTTAGTTTATCGTATAGTTAAGAGATTTTAACTTCGTTTTACCTAGAAGACTTAGACTATATATTTGAGCTTCTTTGACTTTTGATTTGCTAGTCTTCTTTTTGCATTTGATGACATAATGAGCATCATCAAAACCTTAGCCATAAGTTGGGAAAGATCACCATCTTCACAAGTAACAAACCATTTATAATAATAACTTGGACTATTCTCATGTAGTTAAGTTTTCCTTCAATCAAATAATAAGAATAATGAGAAAGAAAATAATATAAAAGGTTAATGGTCGGCCAACTCATACAATTTTTATTTTTGTTTTCCTCACTTAAATTACTTAACTGATATACTAGCCAATAGTATTTTCTCACTAATTACAATTTGTGTATTTATTCCTTAGCATGTCTCTGTAGTTCTTAGGAAGTTTAAATGAGTTCATAAGCAAGTAAAGGAAAATTATAATGGGAGATACAGTTTTTATACATATTAAGGTACCTAAAAGCGCAACTAGTTGAACTCATAAACCAATATCAATCTCTATCTAAGATGTTTTTTGAAGTAGAAAGTTGAATAGAAGAATGTGAATATATCAATTATACTTACTTATTTGATGTAATAACATGAAAAAAATATTGCCAAGAACTAAAAGTGATTTTTGAGGAAAAAATTAAAATGAATCTCATGTGGTGCCTTGTTTCCTGCACAAAGTTAAGCACAAGTTCTTTCTGATTAAAATGAATCTCATGTGGTTATTGAGTCATATATTGCATAACACAAATCAAGCATAACAAGGTTTCCTTCTAATTATTCATTGTGGAGCATTATGTTTGAGTTTGGATAACCTCCAGTTACAACAAAATATAAGCTGTACAGTCTCATTTTTACTTCCTAATGCAAAAAGTTATCCACTATCTCAACAGAACCTATACCAAAAAATGTAATCAAAACATATATCATTGTGTCTTAAATTGGTTTGATTGAGTCGTTTGAATTGTAGTCACATGTCCAATTTGGCTTGCGCTCAAAACTTGGCTTCCTATCTCATAGTGACTTGCATTATGAATTAAATTGTTTGAAGATTGAATAACTGAATTATACTGTAGTTGATCCTGCATAATGTCATTGAATTTAAAAACACATTGAGTAAAATTTAAATACATTTAACTTAGAAAGATCTACTTACGGTCAATAATTGAGTAAAAGTTGTGTTTATGTTAATAGCTTCATTGACACCACTTGTAGCTACATATTGAGTCATTGGAGCTTATTCCTATATGGTTGACAATATATTAAAATCTTTAATTACATGTTAAAAATGTACAAAAGAATGAGTAAATGAAAGTGAAAGTAAAAGTTAGGAGTAAAATACCAATTTTGGTTGACATTTTCTCCATTTGAGTAATTGATTTCCCTTTCTCTTTCTAGCCATTTTTTCAACCCAAGATTGAGGGCGTTTTCTACCCTTGTGGAGGCATTCTCGCTTCTTTATTCCTTTTGGCCTACAGGATCATATGCAATTGCATTCATGTTATTCTGAATTTCGCTATTTGCAATAGATATGGATACATGACAATTTGCACAATATGATATTAAATGTCTTTCACCATGCATTAAGCACAATATGCCTTTCTTAAGCACAATATGCCTTTCTTTCTTTCAATGAAACGGTTTTCTCCAATCAAATATACATGGTACACTTTTAGGCATTTTCTCAAACACATAAGGCTCATGAAACAACATTTACAAAGAACTAAAATGTAAGAGTAAATATTATATACATGAATATATATTAAGAAATATAATTTAATGAGATGAAAATAAGTAATTTAAAACATAAGGAAAGAAGATAGGAAGATGCAACTCATAACTATGAATGGAGGGAGTTGAGATGAGTATGGAGGAAGATAGTGATACTGTTTTCATTCTCTCTTTCTTTTTGGGTGGTTCAGATGAAAATGAAGAGTAAAAATATTTGTTTACTTGTGTTTCTATTTTTAGATATGTGTTTATGGGGGTTCATAGTGAAGATGGAGATGAAGAACCCATGGGAGAGGAGTGAGACCTTCCGGTTTCATAACCATGTCTTTTTTTTTTTAAATAAACTAATACAATTTTAAATCTGAGTCCCTCCATTTTTTTTATTACACGTGTCACAATCTGAGGGCTCACTCACCTCTCCATTAGAGGAGAGGAGCCAAACTCCTCAAATTGAACGAAAACATTACTCACATTGTTTACTACTAGTTATGTATTATTGGTGCAAATTCTCCCCTAATATACCTTACCCCAAAAAATAAACATATATATTTGATATTATTAATGTTTTTATACGTTCATGAGAGTATGAGTGAAGCCCAATAATTTTAATTAATAAGAACATAAAGGCATGAGCCTATGACTTAACTAAATCTAACCAAAGTTTTGAACTCTCCTTAAAAACCATAGTTATTAAAACCGTTTCGTACCAACCGGTTAAACCGGTAAATCGGTTCCATTATCGGTACGATACAAAAATTATATCGGTCATGCAATTATACTAGTAAAAACTGTCCAAAATCGGTAAAAACCGACCATACCAACCGGTTTTCAGTTGAACCGTACCGGTCATACCGGTCGATTTTTATTTAAAATTAATTTTTTAATGAAAATAAAAATAATTATTATTTTTTATTAATTTTTCCACATTAATGTTAGTATATTATATATGTATATCTAACTTTATCGGTATGCGGTTTAATTAATGAATCACCGGTCAAACCACTATATCATTGTACCTGTACCCCTACTAGTTTGATGATCGGTACGGTATTAATAACATTGATAAAAACATTAATTTCTTCCATCATATTAATATCATTGGTAAATTTAGTCTGGTAAAATATAAAACATATTCCCTCCTTTGGTTGGGGTTTTAACCATCTCTTTTTCCTATATATTTGATATTTAAGATATTCAATGTTCAATTATAATATTTTTCATACTTATTCTTATTTATCGTATCCTATTTTTCACCTTCATTTTAGTCATTCAAAGTATTAATCTTAGGTTAAGTATTTTTCCTAGAGGCTAATGTATAATTGATTATATTACTCCAGATTTTGAGATTTTGGTGTGGATATAACTAGTCATATATCCACCACAAATTTAGCTATTGTAAGACACAACCATATATTGAAATCTAGTGTGTCCTAATTGTGTTATTCGGTGGAAAATCCACATTGCATTTATAGATAATATTTTGTTTGAGCCACATACTTTTATTCCTCTTAAACTTTAAGTTCACATGCATTTGGCTATGATAGCAACCTCAAGCATTGGTCTGTATAGTTTTCATGCTTTTGGTTACTTGACTTTTAAAAGGATTATTTTGACCCACAATTAGATTTTTTTTTTTTTGCACTATTTTAGGTTTTTCAATTTTTAAGTGACAAAACTGGTAAGGTCGAAAAACATGAGGACTAAAATGAGTATTTACTCTAAAAAAAATTATATTTGACAAAATATGTGAAGTTTTATATGACCTAGTCGTGAGCATATATTCTATCACACAATATGTGTTATTCTATGTATCATGAATTGCACAATATGTGTTAGTCGGGTAGTTCAGATTAAAAAGCAAATTTTTATTGAAGGGAATATTAGGTTGCCCTAAATAATGTCTTCTGGGACATTTAGAGAGTAATCTAAGTAGAGGATATACTTAATTAATAATTTTGAAGAGCTCAGAATATGTGATAATACAAAAAAAAACTGTTAGAAGTTGTAGTAATAGAAGAAGAAAATTGCGTTATTTTGAGGAAGCTGTAAATTGGTATGTATAAATAAAGAAAAGAAAAAGGGTCGAGTGCATGGTGAGCAAAAACTTCGGAGAGTCTAAATCATTAATGTAATTGTGAAATTCCTAAGGACAAAATTCTTTGGCTTTTTCTTTTAATATTTTGGATAATAATATCCTTATAAGATTCCCCTTAAGTAAATGGCCAAAGAAATGAACAATGCTCCATTGTCTTGTTGGATGGTTATAGATCCAATAATTAATCGTTTTCTTCAGCTGTTATTCCACATCAACTATGAATATAATTAAAAGGGTGGTGTTTACTTCACAAAAAGTGATTGTTTGCTTAATCTGTGAAAAAGAAAATTTGTCAAACTAATACAATATATATTATTAAATGCTAACGGACTATATTCATGGCTTAACATTTTTCTAAATGAATAGCTAATCTAACACTCTAGCTAGGTCAAATACAATATGGTATCCATTAAAGAATTGAGAGCTAAGTTTGTATCCATTTTATTTCTATTATTATGTTCGTACATGGAATAATAAAGAGTGAAATTCGGATTCTCAGAATATGTATAATAAACTTGCAAGTCAACCTCAAAATGATCATTCTACCAAAATAATATTAGAGAAAATATCCGGGCTTCCATTCCTTTTGTATTTCATAGTTGGTTGGAGCTAGATGTATATATTCCTACAGATATTTAATTTAATCATTCTCATTAATAAGTTAATTAGTCAACCAAGAGAAAGACTTCCATATGCATGTGTGTAATAAACACAATATATACTAAAGTCAAATAATATTTGAAAGAATAAGTTATATACCATATATTACTGGAATGTGATTCTATCATTCTTTTGTTGTTTTGAAGGATAAATTATGAGAATTTAAAAGGGCATTTAGATGGTGCATGCAAGTTTAAACTCCACCAAATGTGCTTGATCCTCCGAATATGATACCCAAATATATGTCACTATATGCTATCAATTTTATGAATTATTCATTATAATCATTTTGTAAAGTGGAAATTGATCATGTACGACCGGCTCCTAATTAAAAATCACATCCATTAATCCATATTGCGTAATAATTAATAACTAGAAGATGATTATGGTAATTTATAAAGTTGATGTAATACATATTAAATATCACATTTTTTGGGGTATACCTAAAATTTTATACAAATACAAGAAATATTATCATCATTACTATTGTTATTATGTTTGTGTACTTAAAAGGTCATTTAGATGATTTCAAGTTTAAGCTCCACCAAGTATTTAACTTTTATACATGTGCGCTCTAATTCTAACACTTGTAACCTATATGTAAAGATGTGCACTTAAAAATACTCGATACCAAACATTATTCAATGCAATATGGAGTGAAAGCCTGAAAGGGCCATACATAGTGAGAGACATGTAATAATAATAAGTCCAAAAAAGGTGTCCACAAAGCAAGAATTGACGCTCTCCATTTGTTTCCACAAATATTATTCCTTGTGATTAGACTATACTAGTTAAAATGAACATAGAATTAAAAAAAACTATACTATTTTAGCCACACAAAAAACAAAGAAAGGTAGGTCTAAGTGGAGTAAAAATTCTCAACATTAATGGAGAAACAATTACTACAAAAAAACAAAGGATAATATAATATGATAAGACATTTTTATCATTTTATATATAATGGAATAACACTTTAGCTATTAAAAATATAAGTACAAGTATTTGATTCTCCATATCTCCATTAATGGAGAATATACTTGTGAAGTGTAAGATTCTCCTAAGGCAATGGGATTGTGGGTTTCTAGCTGTCCCAATCATGTTGGCCTTTTCCAAAGTAGATACCTTTTCTTCCTTCATAAGCCATTTTCACCCAATAAAGGCCACTTCACCACTTACCTACTTGGTAATGCTCATGGTGTATCTTGTATGAACATCTTCTCAATTCAATATTTTTTAGAGTAAATTATACTCACATCCCCTGAGTTTTAATGAGATTACACAAACCACCCCTCTCTTCTTTGTCATTACACAAACCACCTCTCCCTCCTACACAAACCACCCCTAAATTTATACATACATTACACAAACTACCCCTGCATGTTATAAAAGTGTAATATTTTAAAGAAAAAATGTGTGATGAATGTAATTAAGTTAAACAAAATATTGTATATTGTGTAACACTTCAAATAGTACAAAAGCGAATGTTTCTTTATTATCTTTGTGTCATTAAAAAATACATTAATAATTTCAAATAAATGTTTAAATAACTCTTATATTATTTTATAACAAGCCAAATAATAAAGACAAATTGACTCTTATATTATTTGAATTTTTCTACATAATATACAATATTTTGTTTAATTAATTACACACATCATACGTTTTTTGTTTAAAATATTACACTTTTATATTATGTAGGGGCAGTCAGTGTAACATATGTACAAAATTAGGGGTGGTTCGTGTAAGGACAAAAAAGTGAGGGGTGGTTTGTGTAATTTCACTAAAACTCAGAGGATATGAATGTAATTTACTCTATTTTTACGATGAAGAATTGTTTTCATCAAAATTAAGTTTAATATTTCATTTAGTGGTAGATGTAGGACCCATGAGTAGGGATGTAAATTGCATTAAGTGATCGTCTAAAATACATCATAAATGAGTATAATTTAACATAATTACAAGCACACAAAATATAAACCACAAGGGACTATTTATTACATGATATGTTATTCCAAGGTTGAACCATATTCATTTTAATAAGAATAAGAGTGAACTCAGAATTCTACATGGTAAACATGTTTTTCTCTGTTGAATGTAATCATGGTAGGTTATAGGTCCCACAAATCCTCTACTTATGAGGTTATGAGTTATGACAAATACTTGGACAAATAATATCATAAGCCTGTGAACCATATACTTAAATAAACCACATACTTATATTTGTATTAGGTAACCATATATTTAAAGGGAAAAAAAACAGTATTGTCTGAATATTAAATCCAATAATACAAATGACAACATTGTTTTAGGCTTGGAATCCCGTTTACTATGATATAGGAAGAAGAAAAGAAAAGTGGAAACCAATAAAAGGAAAGGGTCTTTTCATGGTGGCATAGGGGATCTGGTTCAAGAAGCATTATTTTGGCACCCTATAAATACTCCCAACCCTCCCTTCTTTCAGTACCATCAAACTACACAGCTTTTCTCTAACAAAACCTGAAGTTGCAACTAGCACTCCTTTACTCAGGTACTTATAAATCCAACATTTTTTGTACTTCTCTTAGCATTCATGTGCCCATTTTCCATTGAAATTCTCCTACATACTTTCACTAAGATGAGCATTAAATCATTGCATAATCCTAGAGTAACAATTAACACACTCATATATAAATGCCTTCTTTAGGAATATTTCCACACTCTATGCTTTTTCTTGAAATATAATAATTAAGTATAGGAGAGACATAAATGCAAAGAAATTTTACTAAGGTAATGTCCATCTCTTACATAAATAAATTTTAGGCACATCAATGGTAAAAATCCTCGTAAAACATGCATTAGTTGATGCAGTAGTCTCCATCAACATTCTAGAATTTGTCATCTTAATGTGCAGCTTAATTGCTTAGTGTTTCTCCATTTTGGGCAATGTTTTTTTTTTGTTTTGGCATTTTCCTGAATGTTGATTATTTATTGTATGCAACTAAGTATTGATGCTTCTCTTTAGATTATTGGAGATGTCAACTTCAATGAGTAAGGAAATCCAATTACAAGGCCTATCTTCATCACTGATACAAGAGGAACAGATTATGCTCCTTCAGAAACAGGGCATTGTTACAATATTAGGCTCAGAAGAAATGAAAAACATTGCTTCATCTGAAGAATTCTCACACTCAAAAGTCACCACTACTAATGCTGATTCAAAAGCAGCACCGTTTGATCTTTGGAGCTCAATCTTATTACCCCAAAGGGCCATAGATGAAACCATCAATGCAATAATAACACCTTATATTCACCCTCTTGTGAAAAAATCAAAAAATACCTTGAGTCAAAAGAGTTTGGAAATATGCACAGAGAGCCTAGGATCTGAGACTGGCTCTGATGGGTTCTCATCTGAAGAGGACAAGGAAGAAATGGAACAAACACAACTTCAAGAAGTAGAGGAAATAACATTGCAAGTGCCAGAATTCAAGTCCCCAACCATCACCTCTTATTCGAGGGTTATATCTATGGAGATACTTGATCAAAAACCAAAAAAACACAAGTCATGGCACCATTCTTTCCCTCCTCCCATCCCATCACTCCACATGTTGTCCCACCGCGACAACGGGAGATTGTTCATACAAGCCGTGGTTGTTCCTTCTAACAACAACTTTTGCGCTAAACGCGAAGATGGTCGCCTTGTCCTCACTTTTGCTAATGAGGAAGAATCAAAAGTTCAAGAGATGGAGGAAGATTATGATGAAGAAGAAAATGAAGTTGAAAATAATGAAGAGAAGAATGATGTTAAAGATGTAGAGAGTATGATAGAGCAACCAACAATTTTGTCTAGTGACATTACAAGTGTTCATAGGCCAAAGTTGGTTAGGTTGAAACTACAATTATGGAATCAGCAACAGCAATTGAGGCTTCTTTCAATGCTTATGAAAACTGCTACTGGAGGACCAAGTTCACTGCAAAAGCTACTCCACTTCCTCAATCACTTACCTATCAACAATATATGACTCACATCCTTAAACAACAACACATGTTTCATGTAGTTTTTTGAGTCAACTTTTGTATGGCTTTAAGATTTATAACACAAATAATGGTTGAATGTAATAATACTATTGAGTTATAATATGAAAACTTGTCAATTTCTGTTAAACAAATGATGGATTAATTATATTGAACTCATTATCTCTAGGCACATTAATCAAACTTCAAATGAATAAAACAAAAGTTGTTGGAATAAATGATAGTAGTGCAAGTGTCCTTCAATCAATTTTCACTATGATACTGAAGCTAGAGTTGCAAGGATCTATGTGGTGTTTTCTGTTTGGGAACCCTGTTGCATTGTGACATGACATGAGTCACAACCTTATGATGCACTCACATTCATAATCAAGGTTTCAAAGTCCATTATTTTTTTTATGCTACCTTTGTCTTTAAAAACAAATGAAAAAAAAAGCTGAAAAGGAGGAATTTTTTTGGTGTTAGCAAAGGATATCATCTCCTAATCGAATAAAAGGAAAATATGTAATATCTATACAATATTAGTATAAAAATTTATACATAATTATTATATCATTCACCCTTAATCTAAATTATTTTTTTGTGAGATAGATAAGTAACAAGAATAGCATAGCATGATATATACTTGAAACATGAATTATATAGTGATAATAGTGACTATGTAAAATAGCATAAATCTTTTATTATGACATCTAATTTTGGGTCATTTGAGGTAAAGTTCATTGGTTTAGCTAGGAAAGGATTTTGGTGACTGACCCAAATCTTATAATGATTTATTTTGATAGTTAATGCATGTTTGATAAAATTAAGATGTGACTTATAAAATAGTCAATTAGTTTATTTGACCATAAAAATTATTTGATTGAATTTGATAGGAATAATTGTTTAGTAAGGTAATAATTTATTAAGATAAATTTTAACTTATAAGCTATAAGTTTATTTAATTTTAGATACTAGGTAGTTTGTTGAAAATCATTTTTAATCAGCTCCTACCTTATTAATTTTAAACTATTTTAATTCTGCCAAAATAGAGTTAAATTAAAAAAACAAAAAGGAAAGAGCATTTGAATAAAAAAACAAAAAAATGGTTTATGATATATAATATTTGGGAATGTAGAGTTTTATTGTCGTTTAAGCGGATTCTGTAGCACAATACTTGTTTTGGTTTGTTGAGAAGAAATGGGAGAAACAAGCAGCGTGAACGACGATTTACTTCTCAAAAATTTCTTCGCCGAAGTCAGCGAAGTTGAGAGAGATAACGAAGTCGTTAGGTATCGCTCTCTCTCTCTCTCTCTCTATATATATATATATATATATATATATATGTATATGATTTTCAATTCTAATTTAATTTGTTTCAATTCGCTATTTCTCTTCTGTTGCTTTGGTTAGTTATTCAATCCCTTGTTGTAATTATTGCATCTCACGATTCATAATTTATGCTATGTTTGTTGCTTTTTTATTAGGATCACTATAGCTTCCTCAGATCAGATATGTATTTACATAATAATCGGACAGAATTTGGGTTTTTGTTGTTGAATTTGAGTTCAGAATGTAAATATGTTATTAATTCATGGTTTTAAATACTGGTCACGGTTTTGGAAACTTGCAAAACCTTGGCGATTAGGAAAATTGCATGAAAATGCAACCGAAGCTATTTCAGCAACTCTGAAAACCTTGACATATCGGCATCATTGACTGTCGCAGATCAATATTTAAAACCTTGCTTATTATTAACAGAGAATGTTTTGGCTACGGATTACATGTGCTTGTACCTTTTAGAGTCCTTTTACTTAGACTTTAAAACATACAAGCATTTTTATTCAGAAAATCATCTTTGGCATTCGTATGTTGGTTCAGTTGGACTTTTACTCAAATACATTTATCTGGAAGAAAAAAAAACTGGAACTCAACTTTCAGGGGAAGTTAAAATACATTTATGTGAAATCACTTTTTTTGTTTTTTAAAGCCTAAACATAGAGGCCCTTAGTTTGACTGCAAACAGGCCCTTCGACTGCAACCAGAAAGAATGGTTTTAAGTTGAAGATAGTGGCTAGGATTTATTTGGATATTGTTCTGGTCACTATCTGGAATGCATTCAGTGTTGTCTTTGAGAGAAGATGTAACAAGCATGTTACGAGGCCTCGGGGATGGAAGTGTAATTAGTAATTGATGGCTCATTAACTATGAACTTTGATGGAAACATCCTTGTGAAAAATTTAGAAGCTAGTTGACTTTTCATTTTAAGTGAAATATATTTGTGACTTCGTAGTTTTGTTCTTGTTTAAGTGCTGTATACTCTTCTGATCATCATTTGCTTTGTTTTGATTTTGTCCATAGGATACTCTCTTGTTTTAAGTTAAATCCATTTGAGCATCTGAAACTATCTTTTGATTCTTCAATTGACGAAGTGAAAAAGCAGTACCGCAAGGTAACTTCTTTCTCCAGCTGAGAGCTGTTTAACTGTTATGTGAGCCTCTTATAACAGACTCTTGCTAATCTTTTGTAGTTGTCATTGATGGTTCACCCTGACAAATGTAAGCATCCGCAAGCGAAGGAGGCTTTTGGAGGTATAAGGATACATGCTTTTAAGTTACCCTGGTGGATTTGAACATTGTTGTTTATCGTTGGTCATGTCTTTTTTTTACTATACTTAGGAAAGTTATTGCTTAGCACGTGGTTTTTCATATTAAATATCTTGACTACTGTCCCCAAGAGTCATCTCAATTGATATAGTGAGAGTTGAAGTGTTAGTGCACGGGTTCAAAACCCTGGAAATGTTTGTATCAACAATTTTTTTTGCTCTAGTCCTAAAAGCTGTCACTGTGAAATATACTAGAATTTGCCAACATTTTCCTGCCAATAGGTGAATACGTGCATAAGTGCATTATGCAAAATAGAATATGATAAATATTGTATTGATCAGTGATAATGTTAATGCTATAGTTGGTGACATTGTATGGGGTTGGAGTACCCCTTGTACTCCATTTTTAATATAATTTCTTTTCTGAGAAAAAAAAAAAAGATACTGTATTAATTGATGAAAATAAAGCTAAGCTCCTTCAGTCCTTAATACCAGAAAAGTATTCTTGGAATCATTGTAATGGTAAATAACCAGGAAAAGAAGAAATTTCACAGAAAGTAGAGAGACCCGAAGAGTCTCAGCCATGGGAACAGTCAACTACACTCAATGACACTTTTTACTAATCCCCCCTCCTATGTATGCTGCCCCTCGTTATCATTGCTTCTCCATTCTGTTAGAATTCTGTTTTGGTGTTTCCCTCTGCTCCAGCTCTGGATTACTTTTCTGCCCTTTAACCAACTTCTTTGGTTACCTCCTATACACCAAAACTCCATTCTTGCATCTTCTGGAGTATAGTCTAGTGGTTATAGATCTAAATGAATATAGTATAGTTTACTATATTCATCGAAGAATTACTTTTAAAATATTATTTAGATCAAAATTCTGGCGAATTGGGAGAAGTTTCATCTTTCCTTGGCATACATAATAGAAGATAGGGCCCAAAAGTTCAACTAGTTGTGTATGTGTAAACCAATTTTCCTCACAATGGTGAAGCAAGTCGGTATTAAACAGTTCCATCAATACAGTTTTTATTAAAATATTTTTCCAATTTTTTAATACCGTTCTTATTTAATTACTTCTTTATACTATTTGACATCTTTGTTGAGTTTCAGCTTGGCCAGTCTAGTGGTAGTGTTTTTTCCATATATCAGATATATATACTTATGTCTAGAAGGGATATCATCCGTATCGTATATGTCACAAAAGTATTATTTTAAGTTTGTTTCATAAGTACCTTTTGCTGGTTACAACAATAACCTAAGAGATTCAGGGAGCAGGATCCTATTTCTGAGTCTCTGAAGAGATTGGTTCTGACATTCTGTATTTTGTATGGAATTTCTGATATTATGATGTAAAAATGGTGTTATTTTTTTATCATATTAATTAGTTTTGCAGCTAGAGGGTTCACATTAATGTTTGTATTTGTTTTTTTAACTTGTTCTATTTACTTGAGTGCAGCACTAGCGAAGGCCCAACAATTATTACTTGACCATAATGAAAGAGATTATCTTCTTAGCCAAGTTAATTCCGCAAAAGGTTAGTGTGTTTTTAGTTGTCTTGAAGGTACGAATTCTATCCACTAAGGGTGATCTTGGACTTTGATAGAAATTTTTCTGAATTGTTTTGAAACTTTGTTTACTCTATTTATCACTCTTGTGGCTAGTGCTAGTCACAAATAGTTTGCTCATATTTTTTCTTTTGAATTTTTCTGAATGATATAATGTCATTTTTGTTTGTCTCAGCTTGAGTGCTGTGACTTACTCTCCATCTCTGTAGAATTAGTAATGCATTCTTTTAATGGGAAAGGTAGGGAGTTATTAAATAAAAGAATTCATCTGTTTTTCATTGATGTGGACTGCAGATGAACTTAGAGCAAAGAGGAAGAAGCAGCTGAAGAAAGATACAGCTTCAAAACTTAAGTCTATGGTTGAAGAGGTATGCATATTTTACCAGTTTTTTGTGTAAGGCTGTGTTGTACTCACCCCTTATCTGAGTGTGTTTCTGTTTGGCCGTGTCTATCTTGTGCTGCCCTTGTGGTCTGAATACACATTGAATAGTGAGATTCCCAGTTTTTAAATATTTAAAAATTAGTTCGTTAATACTTAAAATTATTAAAGGGACAATGTACCCTTAGTTCTAAGAAGCCATATTTTGTATCTGCTGCATCCCAGGGAAAATATGATAAACAATATGAACAATCCGAGGAGTTCCAGAAGGAGCTCAAAATCAAGGTTCGTGAACTATTAACAGAACAAGAATGGAGGAGAAGAAAGATGCAAATGAGGGTATGCTCTAATTATTTGACCATAGAAAAATTATATACATATAAGAAATTGTTGTTTTTTGACCTTCTAGTTTATTCAATATGATGTAGATATCAGAGGAGGAAGGCAGATTAAAAAAGGATGAAGAGGAACAGAAAGAAATGTGGAAAAGAAAGCGTGAACATGAGGAGCAGTGGGAAGGAACGAGAGAACAAAGGGTTAGTTTTGAATCATTTCTTCTTAACCTTCATTTTATACATCAAACTGTAGTTTGTGTTTATTGATCTTTGACCAGAAAGGAATCTTAATGTCTTTTTATTTTGTAGTTTGTTCTTTTGAAGTTTAAACTTTAAAGTGTTCCAGAATATGACACTGACTGATTTCAATTCATTAAAATTTCACCAGCTGCTAAAAATAATATTAATTTTGTATAAGCACACTATTTTATGTATAAAGGATGAGTTTGCCGCAATGGTATGGTTGTTGCTTTGTAACCATGAGGTCAAATCCTGGAAACAGCCTCTTCGCTTACGGGGTAAGGCTGTGTTCATCTATCCTCCCTAGATCCCACTAAGTCTGAGCCTCATGCATTGGGCAACTCTTTTACGTGCAGTATTTTTTTTTTCTGAAAAAATTATACCACATGCAGATGAATAAAGTAACATATTTCATTATCAGGTATCCAGTTGGAGAGATTTTATGAAAGGTGGAAAGAAGGTGAGTTCCTAAATTTGATGCTTTTTGTTTAATCACACATTCCATTGAGACACAACCAGAACTAAAAAAAAGTGCTTGACTAATAATATCACCTTTTTGTTTGTCTGCAGACAAAGAAAGGAGAAATTAGGCCCCCTAAACTTAAGACAGAGGATCCCAACAAATCCTATGTTCAGAGGCCAGTAAAAAGAGGTTAAGGTTCATCCATTTGCTGAAGGATTGATTTCAATGTCAATCAAAGGACTCTAGCTAAACATTTTCGTGCAGGCTATCCTTTGTGTCAATTTATTAGATGTTGTAAGGATATATTGAATGCATACCAAGGAACTAAAATCCCATTTTGGGATGTTGCACTCTAATATTTTTAATGCATAGGAGCCAAGTTCTAATGTCATAATGATATTATAAGACCCATAAGCACAATTGACCCTGCTTCACAAATGTCCTCTAAGTTTTAAGACAGCTGGTTCACTTGAAAATCTCCGTTCACAAAGATGGGCAATTTCATCAACATTTTCTACTGCTTGCAATAATAATTAATTACAGGAATCACACATCTAAGATTTAAATATCCTTATTGCTTCAAGTACACCAAAATAAGGTGAACAAATTCAACCAAAATTAAGCCTAAACATGAAAACCAAAGACACCAGAACATGATTTCAAGCTGTATTAGAATAGGGTGTTTATTGGATATGAACACAATCTCATGGTCACTAAAAGTCATATGCAATCTTATTTCACAAGTAAAAAGACTCGTTATAGGACATCAATTCATAATCTCTTGCTTACTAAGAAACATTATTGGAGAGATTATGAAACATATGATACCATAATTTCTCATACCTTATTGCAACTCAGTGTTATTAAGATGGAATACTATTTTATTTTGACATTTAATCTAATAATGACAACATGGTGGGCACGAGGAATACTTATCCGTGCTCATGCCAAGGGTCCATTAATGGAGACAATCCGTTCCACAAGATAGATATCTATACTCATCCATGAACTATTATTATTTGTACTTACTCACCTTATGATATTTTGCCATTATCCCTAATTCTATGATGTTCATTTACTACATTTTCTATCTCAAAGGGGAAGTTGGATTAGACCTGAGCAACATCTGATAGTTGAATGCATACATGTTTAGGAATGCAAAGTTACCATAAAGCAGCCAATGGTGATTACATAAGTGTTGTAGCAATTAAGTTTTGTGTCAATTTACTTGCACAAGAAGGTAAAAGGCCATCAAATACTAAATGGTAATATTAGTATACTATATTCACCATACTTTGTACTCGTTCTTGGAACGAAGAAAAAAATGCCTAAAGCTTTAGAAGGAGAAGAAAACGAATCATTATTGTTACATGCATATAAGCCCTTCCAAAAATTCATGTCTCTTTTTTTGTCCTTGATATTAGTAATTAACAAATGACAATCCAATATAATATTACATATTTTTCCAGGTCATTAACAAAATTAAGTTAGTTGTCAGAATTAGTGTACAAGTTAAAAGCCTTCATTTTCTTCCATTGCATTGCATCATAACTAGTTAAGTATCCTACTTAACAAATATTGATTTCCTCTGTTTCTGCAACTTCAGTATAACATTTACGTAGGGTGTGTTGGTTTTGTTCAGGTAACAAGACCCTGAAAACAGCATAATGATGATTTAAGCTCTTCTCTCCCTGTAATCTGTGAACACTACCCAAGGCACCTGCGTTTGGGTTTGGAAAAGCATAAAATATCCGCCTAATTCTCTGATGGACAAGGGCCATAGCACACCTGACATTATATGAGATGTTAAATTTAGCTACTGTATAAGACAATAGCTAGATTAAACCTTCGATTCAGTCCTCGAGAAATGACAGTGTCGTCATCAGTCATCAGCTGGGTCCTAAAATGATTTATGTCACCAAATAAGTACATGAAAGTTTTAAAACATCACATCAGCACATGGGTCCATCACCTGTTAACATTTTAAAACTTAAAAGGACTTATTATTGTGTTACAACATGCTGGTATTTTACACATTTTGGTGACAGATCTTTCAAGGACCCAACCAGTAATGACATCATCATCAAAGGACTTAAGTGATCATTTAACTGCTGTAATTGTAACATGATAAATTTTGACCACCTGAGAGTAAAACTTCACCAAAAGGAAAAATCATAATTAGACAATTTCTCTCATTCTGTAATGCACAGGTATCCGGGCATTCAAAAAAGAAAAGGAGAATCAAAATCCCAGCCTTATATCCTAATATACAAGTCATAACTAAACGAGCCCTTCATAGATGACTAAACGAGCAAAAGAAATCCAATTCAAAATTCAAAGGACCTCAACAAAGTCATTTGGAAGTGCATCAAAATTAGAGAAGTATCATGTTTATAAGCTTACATTGTGCAAGGTTCCCAAACAAGATAGATGTCATAACCGGTGCATAAGTAAGGTCGCTCTGACGGCTGATTGGAAGTACAACTATGAGAATTCAATTTATCGTAATCTTCAACCTGAAACACCATAATCCAATTCCAAAAATAAACCTTTCAACATAATATACTCAATTGGAAATGATTAACAAATATGAAGGGTGGATCTAGTGCATGAGGCCCTCACCTTGTGGGGTCTAGGAAGTACATGTACATATGTTATTTCCAAAATTTAAACTCATGACCTCTAGGTCACAAGGCAAACAACATTACCATTGCGTTGTGGCTTAACCTAAATGATTAACAAATATAACCAAGGTAAATGCAATTGCATGTGTATTTTATGTCACCATAATACCAATGTTGAATTTGGTATTAAATGCTTCATTAGGTCTAAATTATCGACAATTAATCACCACAGTTATCCTTGTGAGCCACTCCTTGGACAAGCGTCACAACTTGCAGGAAAAGTGTGTCAAATAAATGCATGCTTCCGCTTTCTTAACACTCTGCATGATATTTACTTATGCAAACAATATTGAAATCACTCTAACACATAATCCAAGAACTCAATGATCTAAAAAAAGGTGGTCCCGTACACGAGGTTCCCACATAGTAGAGTCTATTGCCATAATTAAAACCTTCCATATTCCATAAAGTTTCCTACACAACAAATTACGTGAAACTGATAAAGTGCATTCAAGATGTTCAAAATACTTTTTTTAGAGCAGCATGGTTAAAAGTTCATACAGATAGGCAACTGCAGCAGGTTACTAAAGACTTAAGCAAACTTACATTTGCACAATCAGTTTTCTGTTTCTTTGTAGGAGCGCTTGGCCAAGATTTCTCAGGATCGAATTCTAAATGTTTTTCTTCAATGTTCCCCTCACCGGGGAAAAGACATCTATCCCGGGCAGCAGATGATTCTATAGCTACAATGGCAGCATGTCGCAAAGGGTGCCAATAATATGAACTCTGTGATTGTGATTTCTGCTCAGCCCATTGCCAAGGATATAAACAAGAAACACTTGTAAATGGTTGTTTGAGATGATTGGAGGACCCGTTTAAGTGGAATTGTTCACGGGGTGCAAATCCAGTTAAAATTGAATGAGAATTAAATAATCCTGGCTTTCTAGTGCAGCTTGAGTTGATGTCACTGTCTACTTCGCAAGTGTTCCAAGCAAAAACCTGATCACATGCACTAGAAATTATTTGCTTAGCTGAAGGATCCACTATCACTGCAGCATTGAGAACCTAAACATGTGAATTTTAGGTTAGTAGCAGTTAAATTAAAAATATCTCAGGCTGCTAATCTTGAAGTGAAGATTAATCAGAGGAGAAAAGAACTAAAGTTAGGCCTGTCCAGTCAGGTGTGAGTGCATTTTTCTCATGTACAAATTATATGAAAAGGAATTTACCAAGCCATCAGATGTTGCCAACTCAATAGCTGATTGCATAAACTTGAAAACTGACTGTGAGTCCTCCTCGCTAAATCCAGTAATGCCATCAATTTTACTGTAGTTTGATTAAAAATGCCAAAACCAAAAACAAAGTCAAATATTCTCAAATTAGACAAGATTTTACTCTCCTTTCTCAGTCAAAACAGAGAACAAAATATCTATTAAAACCACTGGCAAATCTTGTACATCTGATACTATAATTACAAGAAATATCATAAAGTTTGAAATATGCCCAGGTTATTTATGAAAATTGAAAACAATAATTACACACTGGAGATTTAAACACAGAGGTGGTCAGGCCACTTCGTTATTTTCATCTAGGCAGTATTAGTAAATATGGCATTGTGTGTATTACCAAGAAAGCTAGACCAAGCTAAACCCTATGGCTAACTTGTGACCAACATAGATATTATTTTAATATAAATGTTTTATTCATCTGATGATAGATTTCATTCAAAAGTTACTTGAACTTGCATATACTTCAATGGCATTAAAAGCCAACAAATACACAAAACAATATAAAGCTTACTAAGTCAGTGGATGATATGACGTTGGCCAGAATTTGCATTGCTCTTGCCACTCTTCTTTTGATGTTGCAGCATATTTGCATACCTAGTCAATAAAATTCAAGTTTAATGGTTGAAACAAACCAAGTATCCTCGGGACTCATCAACTCACAATAATCTCTAATGTTGATCAACCATTTAATCTTTATTGATAGCGCAACCAAAAATATTGGACCATCCATTCAACTAACATAGTCCTACAGCTTTGCACACATGCTAATGTTTGATGAAGTTTGCTGTTTCTTTTAATAATTTAGTCAACATGCTTTCAAAAAAGAAACAGTGTTGCTTCAACATTCAATTTTAATTATTAACATAGTACGACCATCAAAGTATGAAATTACTTAGTTGAAAATGAAAAGTAAATTACCAACCATTCCACTACCACTATCAGAAAGCTTCACAGTTTCAATGACAATCACAATAAACAAACCAAAATAGGTCAAAACTCATAAGAACCATTTAGAAATCAATATTTGATGGATTCTTCATATGTTTTTCATCTTATATATCTTCATGAACAAAACACAAAACTGATCGAGCATTAAATAATGAAAAGAAATAAAAGACTCACTTTTGTGATAAAAGGATTCAAGTGATAGGAACTGATCAACTCATGAATATGAGGTGGAAGGTTATCCAATTGATTGTCAGCTTCAGAGGCCAGACACAAGATCACCGATAGCTGTATTTCCCCTGTCAATTATTCACCACAGTATCATGGCAACGAACTTTGTCTATTATTCATTGCTCATAATTACAACATAACAGTGTCCTCATGAGAAGCTCAATTGGTAGAGCTGCGGACTCGTTTGATGGGCATGATAAGGTAGACAAGATACGATAGTTGCAATCTAGAATCTGGTGAGTCAATAGGATAGATATGTCCATCCTATTGGCCTATCCTATCCTCTTCACCCAATGCAGTTTTTTCCTCATACCCTCAAATCTGAAGACTAATGCCGCCACCACCACACTACCACCGCCACCACCACACTACCACCGCCACCACCACCACCACGTTAATTACATGATAAACCCTTATCCTGCACAATATCCTATCATATCTTCCCCACCAAATGAGCTCTAAAAGTGTGAGCACCCGAGTTCAAACGAAATAATAGCAATACAATAAAACGCCTATTTGATTCAAAACACGTGAAACACAATAATAGCATAAAATAAAAGACAGTATAAGACCTTCTTCAAGAATTTTCTTGTGAATTCGTTTGACGTGACGATGATTTTCGAGTGGCGCTATTTGATTCAAACGCCTAACATGAAATTCAAATAAGTTCCATAATTTAGTTCAGAGCAAAACATATAAGATTAGAGACTCAATTAGAACTGAGCTAACCTCACAATTTGGTTGGCATTCTTTGGAACAATCACTGAACAAACAACATTCTCTGCACACAAAACCACAACTCTTTCAATTTAATGCTAAATTCAACAAAAAACAAAGTTATGGGTTTTGATAAAGTCACCAGTGGGTTGGTGGTGAAGGTCATGTGGCTCTTTCTCTGGGATATGCACTATCTGCCACGTCCCAATGTCGTTATTCATCACTGCCGCCGCTCACGGTGGCTCCTTCTGCCACGAACGGAAGAGAAATAGAGAGATGGGGAAACCGGAACTGAAAACCGTTGATCCAGTTAAGCGGAATGGGCTTAAAACATTTGAAAATGGACCAAGCCCAAAACTGAGGAGTGGGTCAAGCCCAACACTGAGAAATGGGCCCAATAGTGAGTAATTGAAGGAATGGAGTGTGGAGGAGCAAAAGGGATAAGACAAGTTGAAAGGTAGGAATAGGAACAGCTTCTTAGATTGTTCGTTGCCAACCATTCTTGTCTTGTTTCAAATCCACGTTTACTATATAATCTTTGGTGAGGTGGGGTTGCATCAAAATTTGTTTTTTTATTCATTCTCCTTTGTTGTATTTCTGAGTTTAATGGTTGATGAATTCTTATTAATGTTATGGGAGCTCAGAAGAGCATCCTTGCTGGCAAAGGTTAGAGTTCAAAAATCATAATCTTTCATTTTTGTTCCCTGAATTGCAAAAAAATGCTAATTTTTGTTGCATTCTAATATATGTTTTGGGTTGTTTAACAGCCAAAATTGATGTTAATGTTGATCTTACTCATAAGCTATGCGCTTCTTTGATGTTTCCTGCCCTCAGGTTTGTCCTCTCAATTCCATCTTTAAGAGAGAGAAAATTACTTTTTATTTTTGTTAAGAGAAAAACTCTACTTTTAGTTATTGAAATTGCAAGTATAAATCATATTTGTCCATGGTTTTAGAAAACTATTATATTATAAATTCAGTCCTTAAAATTTTAATCATTGTTGTATGTATTAGTCCCTCATTAGTTTTCTCAAATTAGTCCATGCATACGACCAATTTGATTTACATATATAATAGTTTTAAGGAGAATAATGTATTTACTCGTACCATGAGATGACTTATCTCCTTAAATCCACTCATTTATTGTTACTTTATTTACTTAAATTATCTTACTGGTTATTACAATATGTTTTCGTGAACAGGAGTTCAAACAGTCTGCTTTCACTGGTAATTGGGAGGTAAGATTGTTATTTTGCTTCATTCATATTACCAATAGTATGAGGTTTCCATGATTAAATTATTATCATGTAGTACTCTTAGAACTCTGTTGTTTTACGTTGGTTCTTTACTCGTTAAATGAATACTTTTACTTTTCCATGATTAGTCTTTGCGTCAAACACCCAAACTTATTTGGTGGAAGTGAGAAGCTCGATGTTTCATGGGACAAGGGTTTATATGATTCGAATGTCTTGGTCGCATATAGAAGGCCTCGACCAGAATGGCTTGCTCAGCAATCTTTTGTATTGCAGGTTGGTTTTTATGATCATTATTATATTTTACGGTATAAGACTATGACACAATGCAAGGCTGTGATGCTTTACAATTATCTCTAAGATCTAAAAAATTGAGTAGAAGTGTATAGCATATTCTTAAATTATGTTTGTTGTCACCCTTTTGTGTTTTCAGCATTCTTTTTCACCTGAGATTGGAGTCCACGGTATCCCTGTAGACAATTTCTCTCGATCTGGAAGTGGAGGTGTAAATTTATCTCGATTGTCAGTGGGGCTGGACCTGAAAGAACCCGTGAGTTCAAGATGGAGCAGCACAACCAGCATAAAGTTTGAGGTTCTAGCGTACTTTTCATGAAACTGTCATTATACTATAGTGGCCTGCATGTGTTTCCTTGCTTTACATTAACCTTTTCATATGGCTATACGCAAAGTTGATAGTAATTATTGCAAACCTTCATGCAGCATGTTCGTCCATTGAGTGATGATGGCCACGCTATAAGTAGAGATTATGATGGGTTTCCTTTGACTTGCAGGTAATCAAGGATTCTGTTATTTCAGTTCTGAAATTTTTTACTGATTTTTACCGTATGTTGTACATTGCTTGTTGCAGTGGCAATCCACATGACAGTATGGTAGTGTTAAAGCAGGAGTCTCGATATGCAAAGGCGACTGATCGTAGTTTTTTCCATGTAATATATTCTTATTTCCACTTGTTTCCTATTATCTATGAGTATTGTGTATGTGTTTATTTCGCAACAGAAATTTTTTAGTGTGTTCCACTTGACTGAATGACTATCCTTTTCAGTTCAATCTTCAAATAGAACAAGGTATTCCAGTTCTTTCTAAGTGGCTAATCTTCAACCGATTTAAATTTGCTGCGTCAAAAGGAATCAAACTTGGACCAGCATTTCTCTTGACAAGGTTGGTATTCTCCAAGAAGGTCTATTTGACATAGTTAAGAGGCTAGAAACGGTGAATGCTAATAATGTTAACATATGAAATGGTTAATGTATACTGTATGAGGCTCAAATTCATTAAGAAATTGTGATATGATTGGTGCCAATGGGAATCATCACACTTTAAGTAAGAAGTAAGAACTACTAATTTGATGGGGAATTGTGTTTGCGTGTGGATGGATCCATTTACACCACTATAAACCATTTTGTACTTGAACTCAGCTGTTATATTATTTTAATCCACCGGTAATTGTGATTTGAAATTTAGTATTAGGTTAAACCGTTTTGTGGAAGTAAGGTCAACAACTGAAAGTTGGTGCAAGTGAAAAATGGTTTACATTGGTTTAAAAAGATGAATCCCTCCTATACATACTTGTTTGAATTAACTTTTAAATCATCAATGCTTGGATTTAGATATATGACACATTTTAACAAACTTTACTACCTCCTGAATTCCAATTTCAACCTGAAATCCAGTTCCCATATTTCCATTTCCTCTTCCTGTTATGGAAAAACAGTTAACGTGGTTATATCATTTGTTCATTATCATCACTACCTTTTCTATTGCCAGGCTCACTGGTGGTTCAATTGTGGGGGACATGGCACCTTACCAAGCATTTTCCATTGGAGGTCTCGGAAGTGTCCGAGGGTATGGCGAAGGAGCAGTTGGATCTGGACGATCATGTTTGGTGGCTAATACTGAACTGACACTCCCTTTGGTAAGTAATACCTTTATAAACCAAATCCCTATAAGTTGAAATTGGACAGATTAGTAGCTTTCTTTATTACTCATGGTTTTGTTGGCTTTAACGTTCAAATCTTTAGTGTCATACCTTCCTTGATAAATTAATTTTAAGGTTGTCATTTATGTGAAAATTTCATTTTTCTCCATATGGTTGATTTTCACTTTTGGAATTGAAATCCTACCCAATGTATCCGAGTCAGCCCGTCCTGCCCGTCCATGAGTTACAATGAGAATGCCTTGTATTTGATTGAAATGTTTAATATTCAGGTCTTTTATGAACTAATTCCATCTATTTTCATTAAAATTAATTTTATTTTTCATTTTCCCAGTGCACTGTAACAAGCACAAGACAGGCTTAAACATGTGCACGTTACATGCTAATCTTTTGAATGTTATCACATATATTGTTATATTGAAATGTCCTGTACTAAACTACTTGATATCTTCTTTACTACAGAATAACATGTTGGAAGGTGCTCTTTTCTTGGATTGTGGAACCGACTTGCGGTCTGGTCATCTTGTACCTGGTGAGTTACATGTTCTTGAACTGATACAAGCTGTCAAGATTATATAATCACAGTGATTTTCTCTGTATAGAGTAAACTACTATTATGTTTTGATAATTGATTGATATTATAATGCCTAAAGATATATGTTTATCTCTGTCAAAAGCATTGACTGGTTTAAAGAACCTCTGTTGAAGAACCAAGTAAAAAGACTTGATTGGGGTGGAGAGCTTCTTGTATTAGGGAATACCATGTTAACAAAAACACTGCATGCAATAAATTAACATCCAAAATTTAGCCTCTGTACTTGAAGTAATCACAACAGTTTCTACTCCTGCATAAGTTAAATCACACTTTAGTAGGGGGACATTCATTTCAGGTCTTTCCCCTATTATGGATTCGATGGAAAGAAAAGGTTCCACTATGCAATGAGAGGGTATAAAAACCATCTTGAAACAATGAGGCAGGTGGCGTGGGACTTACTTCCTCTTATTCTGTCATTCCAGTGGTAGGAGAAAGTTGCTAGGAGCCACATTTTGCATGGTAAAATAAGGGCTAGAATTATAAGAAACCGAGGGCGAGACCATATATCTAGCAACAAGTATTCCACATTATCTAGAGTTCCATCATGGAGTTTTATGAATAGTCAAGTACCCAAGTCTGAAACAAACTATAGTGTCTTAGAAGTTGAATCAGACATATAAAAGCGTATCTTCAATTGCGACTCTATATCCAAAACATCAGTCATTATATTTCAATTCTACTTTAATGAGTTTTCTTCGAAATATTTTAGTTTTGGTCTTCCTTTGGAGCTGGTGTGTTTAATTGTCAATTTGTCATAACTTGTAATTTGCTTCCTTCTGTTTTTATCTTGAATTGATTACCTGATCATGTTTTCATCTTGAATTGATGTGTTGGAAATTCAGGAAATCCAGCCTTAAGGCATGGTAAACCAGGATCTGGTGTTGGATTGGGATATGGACTTCGGTTTAAATCACAGTTTGGTCACTTTCAAGTTGATTATGCAGTTAATGCATTTCAGCAGAAAACTCTCTATTTTGGCCTCAGCAACCTTGCTTCTTGAGATCCCTAAACTATAAGGGCCTGCTTGGTTTACAAAAATGTTCCTTTTCATTAATAATTACAAGTATGCCACATTGTTTCGTTCGCTTTATATATTTTTACAGAGAAAAAAACTCAAATAAATGTTGCTTTCAGTATTTGTCGTACAAATCTTTGAAAACGGGGAACAAAGGTGACATACTTGTCTCTATTAATGAAAGCAGAAAACATGTTGGTAAACCATAAGTTTTGAGAACTGTAGTGCATTCCTGTGTTGGCTATTGATGATGAAATCCCATGGAAGATGGAATGCTGAAGCTACAGAAGCTGCACTCTTTTGTCACAATTCACTACAAACGGCTTTCTCTATATTTTATTACAGGACAGTATTAGTATATTTTGCATGTTGAGAGATAAATGATTACTACATTCTTTTTCCTATACAACTCATGATAGTTGACAATTTCCTTGCCATTTCTGCAAAGACAGATTGAATATTTATATTGTAAATTGCTACAATCTCAATGAGATAAGATTCTTCCATATAGAGAAGGATGGAGATCAAATATAGAATTCTCATTTTCCATTGAAATATGAACTAACAAAATGCAATTAAGAAACACATGTTTTATTTTAGAGAATAATATATCTTCTAGTATAAGGAGATAAGTTATCTCCTTCAGCCACTAAAATCGTGACATGTGTACTATTTAATCATCTTCTACAAAAATATTTCTAAAACTAAATAAAACAATACACATGTCATTCTTTTACTGGTTGGAGGAGGTAAGTTATCTCCTACTACGAGGAAATATATTATTCTCTTTATTTTATTACAAAGGTGCCTATGAAGTACAAGCTTTAAAATAGTATGTCATATATCCATGTTCACAAATCCTGCAAATCATAGAATGAGGCTTCATATGATCATATCATTCTCAAATCACATACCTGGAGACTAAACCCTAGAAGATGATCTCAATCAATACAAAGTTCTCGCCTATGAAGTACAAAGTTCAAAATAGTCTGTCATATATTCATGTTCACAAATCCTTCAAGCATGTTCGCTTACTAGAATGAGGCTTCATGTGACCATATCCTTCTTAAGTAAGGGACACTCATAATAATTCTCTTCCTCAAAGACTAAACTATAAAGTATAGATACCTTGAAATAATGTACTATATCTATGTTCCTCATATCCAATTGTGTGGAGCTAGTAGACTAAGTACTTTTGTTTTAATTTTACACAATCATAGATCAAAGTGTCACAATAATAAACTAAATATTAGCATTTTAATATTGAGTTAAAACTACTCATAATAAAGTGACTAGGTTATGTGGATCTGATTCCAAAGTGGGCCCTGCCTATGTGATAAGAAATAATGATGCTAGCCCAACATAAATAAATAATCATAAGTGTTGGAGGCAAATAGCTCCTCCACCCTTGGAAATTTTGAAACTTGTATCTCAAACGGTCCCCGAAAACTTTTGAATTTAATTCCATCTCCACCGTTCATTTAAACCACCCTCCACCGTTAGATAAAAGAATCTTGTCTTCTTTCACTTCTTCCCATTTTGTATTCCCCCTTCTCCATTTCACATTTGAATTTTGTGTCTCACTCTCTCTTTCACCAAATCCTTCGTTTCTTTCAAAATGTCGTTCCTATCAGAGGCTGCAAGCGCGATTAAAAACAAGTTCAGATTCAACGAACACTCCTCCGATTCTCTTTCTCTCTTTCAGAACACTCCAGATCTTCTCAAATCCACTACCAATGATAACCTAATTACACATTCTTCCATTCGTACCATTCAAAATTGGGATGAAAACGATGAAGGTGCTACTGCTTCTGTTGAATCTAGTAACACCGCTGTTGTTTCTTCTTCTCACAGATTTGAAGTCATCGAGGACCCTTCCTTCTGGAAGGATCACAATGTGCAGGTACAATACTTTCTTCATTTTAGGTTCACAATATTCAATCTCAAAAGCCATTTTTTTAAGCTTAAAACTAAGTGTTACTAGATTATGTAAAATAATTAATATACTTTTATTTGATTTTCGTTTAAATCAGTTTTAGTGTTTGGTTCAGCAAACCAATCAATTTTTATAGGGTGGTTTATCGTGCTCCTCACGTTGGCCCTGATTCAGGAAATAATCATACCCAAACATGGTTCTATTAGTGTATATAATGAATGCACTCTTAAACTAATTGGTGAAAGCTAATTGATGAGTGTTCATCACTAAATTCATGACTCAAGCAAATGACTACTTGCTTGCAATTTTCCACCTCAAATAATGGGAATCACATATTATTTATCAGGGGGTATGTTTGGTAGTAATATTACAATTTTTTACTTGGCTTGCGGTAGGATTATAACATGATTATAGTAATTACGTTTGCTTGATTGTTTTTGTGAGATAGGTTATAATTAGAATGAGGCCTCTTAGCAATGCTGAAATTTCAGTCCAAGGTTATGGCAAATGCATTAGGCAAGAGAGTTGCCAGGCAATTACTTGGACCGGGCATCCTGAGTCACGATTTACTTTTGATCTAGTTGCCGATGAGAACGTTACACAGGTAAACTTTTGCTAGATACTTCCATTCATGTTTTGGTTAGTGGTTTACTATTACTTTTGTGGTAGAGTTTTGTCTGAGCTTTATTGTCCATGTCATGGTTATATGCAGCCTTGTTTTATTGTTCTTTTCTGATTTTGAAGCTTGGTTTTCCATATTTAATGTGACAGGAGAAGCTTTTTAAAGTGGCTGGGTTACCAATGGTAGAAAATTGCATGGGAGGCTACAACAGTTGTATGTTTGCTTATGGTCAAGTGAGTATTTGTTAGAGTTATTGTTGTTCCAGTTAGTTTGATTAGATCAGTGTACTCTAAAATGAGGATTCCATGGTTCATAATATAGTGTCTAACCCAGCATAGATTGAGAAGGGAAGGTTTTTATTTCACTTCTACTTGTTCTGATTAAGAAATGTGAGACTTTTGTTATCTGGTTGATTATTTGACCTTTCTCACTTTCGAAATTTTTAGAGGTACTGAAAAATATTGTTTTTTCTTGTAGACTGGAAGCGGAAAGACTCACACGATGCTCGGTGACATTGAGGGAGGAACTAGAAGACATAGTGTCAACTGTGGGATGACACCAAGAATTTTTGAGCACTTATTTTCTAGAATCCAAAAGGTATGATTTTTTATGACTTTAGATGCAGATGATTATGAATGAAAACATTACAGAGAAGGTATGGATAACTTCTATTGTGTTAGAGATGATTTGGCTATGTGAGGAAATACCTTTACAAACCCTAGGAAGAAGAGTACACCAGATGAAGGATAGCCCAATAGTTAGAGGTAGAGGAGGACCAATAAGAACAATAGGTTATGCCACTCGAAAATCTTGTATTTAAATGACATGTCTAATGGGATAGGACACAATGGCTTTGTTTGATCCATATAGCTGACTCCACCTAGTGGGAAAAGACTTTGTTGTTTATGTTGTATGTTGCTAATGAATAATTAATGAATTTTGTGATGAAATTTTGCAATGATCATTAAGGAACCACTTCTCTAATCAATGTTTCTTACAACAGGGTCTACCACTGAATTCCACCGATGTTGCATTTTTTATTTTTAATGTTTGTCTCAATTTCTATAATACAAAGTTGAGTTTTTTAATATTCAAATTGGACTGAGGACTGGAATATTTTGGACAACTAACCAATAACTAATGTAAACTTATGTTGAGTATAGCTAGTCATATATTTATATTTGTGAGAATCTAACTTTAGTCTGTAATTGCTCTAATATACCAGGAAAAGGAGGTCCGCAGAGATGAAAAGTTAAAATTTACATGCAAATGTTCTTTCTTGGAGATATACAATGAACAGATCCTTGATCTTTTGGACCCTTCCTCTAACAATCTCCAGGTAAGGCCTAACTATTCATTGAATATGATAGAAATTCCATATCATATAAAACCACATCACTTCCCTATGCCTACCCCTCCTCTAACAATTTCCAGGTAAGGCCTAACTATTCAGTGAATATGATAGAAATTCCTTATAATATAAAATCACATCAGTTTTCTATGCCTCTGTGGAATATCTATTATCGTTTTGCTTTTTTCCCAAATCTCTAAGCAGTACCGATACTGATTCAAGTGTGCATTTGGAGAAACATTTTAAATCATATGTTGAACAATTTTTTTTTTTGGAATCATGTGGCAGATAAGAGAAGACAATAAGAAAGGAGTTTATGTTGAAAATCTCAAGGAAATTGAAGTTACTAATGGTCGAGATGTCATTCAACAACTTATACAGGTATTTTTGTTTTGTTGATAGACAAGCTTTTTCTCTTTTAGGGGAGGGGGAGAAAGTGTGCTTTGCTCTTCGGTCTTGAATATTGTTTTTGAACATTTAATGTGTTGATACTATTTACTTTTTATTAAACTTCAGTTTGTGGTTTAAAATATTCTCATTTTTTGGGCATATGCAATTTCAATGTTGAGAGAAAATACCATATATGAATTTTTTGCATTATGGTTTACTACTGCATTTTCTTGAATTTTTCACATTTTCATTGCAACATATATGCCAATAGATTAGGCACTGATTGAAAATTAATTATGTTATTTAGGGTGCTGCTAACAGAAAGGTAGCTGCTACTAATATGAATCTTGCTAGCAGTCGTTCTCATAGTGTATTTACTTGCATCATTGAGAGTCAGGTGAGTAATGTTTATGCCTTTTTACTGAGGCTGTGTCATGCAAAAAAAGGCTTGACTTTTGTAATAATGTTTTCCAAGTAAGTCTTGATATGAACTTAATTTAATTGCTTGTTGTTAGTGGGAATCTCAAGGAGTAACTCACTTCCGATTTGCTCGACTTAATCTTGTTGATTTGGCTGGATCTGAGAGGTAATTTGATCCCAAGAGTGTGAATGACATTTATGAGCAAAGAAGTGAAATGTATTTTACCTCATTTGGTACACATATGGCTGATATTCTGTACCCATTTTGATGATAGGCAGAAGAGTTCTGGCGCTGAAGGAGAACGCCTCAAGGAAGCTACTAATATCAACAAGTCTCTTTCAACCTTGGGGTTGGTTATCCTCACTGACAATCTTGAATTACTGTTTACTTATTCCATGGTTCCTACTTCCTACTAAGCATTTCATTGTTGTGCTACCCTAGAAAAGTTAACCCTGTAGGTGATATTATACTTTCAGGCTTGTGATTATGAACCTAGTAAGTATATCTAATGGGAAGTCACTCCATGTTCCTTACCGTGATTCAAAGCTCACATTTTTACTTCAGGTTGGTGCTGAAATTTTCTAGATTCATTTTGCTTGTGTTGCCAATCATAATTTGCCAATTATATTCCAGTCTGTGTAGATTGGTGGCGACATATCAATTTAAATTAAAATAGCTATTGTGGAGAATTGTATGTTTTCTGGATGTGGCTAAGTGCAAAAAATACAGAAGTTGTTATCTAAGTAATTTGGATTTATTTACATTTCTAATTCTTGTAAGTACACAATAATAACTTCGGAAATGAAATGAGGTTAACAGTTACTACACTAGATTAGTAGTTCTAAAATACTTTGGTTTTTTGCAATAATGAGTTGAGTTTTAAAATAAAATTACATTGGAAAAACCTAAGTATATAAAGGAACTCTAGATTCAGCTATGGATCCAGAAGCTGCTTAACCTGCGTAGTGCATACTAATGTATGTACGAAGAGACCAAGTTACAGCATTTTCCAATTATTTGTTGAAGTGGATGAAACTTGAAAGTGCACTTGAAACATTATGGGGTAGAAGCACCTGAAATATGTATCTTCAGGATAGATTCAATGTATAATTTTTAATAATCACAATTTTATAAGTTAGTTTGCTACTTGGAATTTTGAGAAGGAATGAGCCATGCGTATGTTGTGATATTTTGGTCTCAAAGTACTTTGAAAATTGTAACTAGGATTTCAAACGAGAATTAAATATGTAATTTTTATGAATGTTTGCCTAAAATTTAGTTAAGTTGTCTGAATTCTTTTATAAGTAAGATAGCTTGATCAGTTTGTTGATTCTTCCTTTCAGGATTCTCTTGGAGGGAATTCAAAAACAATCATAATTGCAAATATAAGCCCCTCCATTTGGTTAGTGAACCCACTTCCTTCCTTTGTTATTGCTCAAATTTTGGTGCACAAGGATTTATTGTCTCTCGCATAGAATTTTGTTCATTAGGATCATATTCACTGGATTTTGACCTCACTGTTGCTTCACAAATTTTGTGCAGTTTCGCATTTTTATCATTAACAATCTCAAATTCATTTGCAGTAAATGGTTAATTACTTTTATATCTACTAACATTTAGTAATTCTTGCAGTTGCTCGCTTGAGACATTAAGCACATTGAAGTTTGCACAGCGTGCTAAATTTATTAAGAACAATGTATGTCTTGATAGTTTCCGTATTCTTTAATTAATGTACTTCAATTTCCTGTCAACAATAAGTGGTTGGCAGTTGATTACACAATAGAAGTCGTTGTATTCCAAGGTTGTTAATTAATCGGAAATGCTGAATAGGTTTTACTGAAGAATGTTACACGGGCTTTTGTATAATAATAATAATTTTTTTAATCATTGTATATTAATCTCCAGGCCATTGTAAATGAGGATGCATCTGGAGATGTCATTGCCATGAGAGTTCAAATTCAACAACTGAAGGTACAGTTTTGGTTTATCCTTTCTTCAGTTATGTTCTAAATTGTGATTACACAGATTTTTTTTTTGCTTTTTCTATGATGTGGAAGATAATGGTTCAAAATTCTGGTTCTCCTAGTGGCTCATCTTTACAGATACTTATTCAATTAATGCTTGTATATAGATTGCTTGTCATAAAAGTATAACGTTGACAAATGTTTGCTTTCACTTTTCACTTTGAGGGGAAATAAGATTGCTCTAACAACTTAGATTTCATGTTATTCTCAGTTCCCAAGAAGATTGCTCGATTAATTAACAACTTCTTAGATACTTACTGAGTTGGTTACCATAAAAGTATAAAGTTGAGCTTGCCTTTGCTTCCACTTTTCAACTTATATTTCATGCCTTTTAATGTATAAGAATATTTTTTAATCTAATGATATACATGCTATTCAAGATACATCTTCTTAATTAACTGATATGTAATGAATACCTTTTTTCCATTGTTCAATATATTTATTGTTGTTTCAGAAAGAAGTATCCCGCTTGCAAGGTCTAGTTAGTGGAGAAGCGCAGGACAGTGGCACATCAGTAATTAGCTTTCCAGGTTCTCCAGGATCCTTCAAGTGGGAGGGTGCTCAAGGATCATTCAGTCCATTCCCATTAGCCTCTGCTAAAAAGATATCTCAGGTAGATATTTGTCTTTTGAGAAATCACCCCATTTCACAATACTATGTTTACTAAGTATGTTTTCATTTTACGCAGAAAAAAGACTATGAAATAGCCCTCATTGGGGCATTTAGGAGGGAAAAGGATAAAGAGATGGCAATGCAGGCACTAAGAGAAGAAAATCAAGCGGCCCTGAAGCTGGTATGTATGAACCTTTGTTTAAAGAGAAAGGGAGAAAACATAAGCTTTTAATCAAATAGCAATTTGTCTATGAATCTTTATTGTTAATATACTGGTAATCATAGTTTTTAACATTTTTGTGATGCAAACCTGTGTAAATTAAATGGTTGCAATATGGGATGAATCAGGCCAAACAACGGGAAGATGAGATACAAGGTCTGAAGATGAGGCTACGTTTTCGAGAAGCTGGAATAAAGAGGCTAGAAGCAGTTGCTTCTGGGAAGATCTCAGCTGAGACATACTTGCTGAATGAAAAGGAGGAGCATTTGAAGGAAATTGCGGTATTGCGTGGCCACGTGGATCGAAATCAAGAAGTGACCAGATTTGCTATGGAAAATTTGCAGCTAAAAGAAGAAATTAGACGGTACGTTTTTACATATTCAGCATGTATACTCTTTTTAGGTTAACATTACTTGTTTTATTCTTTTGTTTTAGTGTTCTTGTGCAAACAATTGATTTCATGGTTTAAAGAAAGGTTAGAAAGTGACTTGGTTTCTGTGTGGCCAAAATCGAATATTTAAGTATGATCAGTGGTATAATTTCTATACATTGCTTAATGTGTGTGTGTATATATATCCACCACTAATATATATATATATATATATATATATATATATCCACCAAGGGAAACACACCAGTTCATCCATGTTCACAAACAAATTAGTACTAGATTGCTAGTGACATTTCTATAACTCACGTATATCTTGTACACAGGTTGAAGTCTTTTTATGAGGAAGGTGAGCGGGAAATGATGAATGAACAGATCATGGTACTGCAAAACAAGGTAGGGAAGGATGATTTTGTATTACTTCATATACAAATATTTAAGTATTTGACCATTCTCCTCCTATGACGATCGTGTTTTTTCCACTTGTATGTGCAGTTATTAGAGGCACTAGATTGGAAATTTATGCATGAACAAGATCTGGTAATGGCTCAGGTTTCCGTAGTTTTTAGTGTAAATTTTGTTGCTTGTGTCTTGAAGTGAAGGGGTTTACAAACATTTGTATTAACCTCGTTATCATATGCAAATTTTGTAGAAAACAAATATTGACTCAGTGATGGAAGATGTACATAGTGATGGTAATCTTATTTCCAATGAGGTAAGAATAATAATGTTTCATGTAGTAGCCAATATCATTGTTTTTGTTGGAAGAAGCTAATGCTTTAAATCTCAGAAGAATGTCTATGTCATTAACATTTGTGAAGCATGTTTTAAATCTTAGAAGAATGGCTCAACTGGCAGAACACAAAGCAATTTTGATTTTCTATTTTTCTTCCTCATTATATGTATGTCTCTATTAGATATATGACCAGGGTGAAGGCAACCTTGACCACAATAAAATCTACATCATCTATTTTCCTCATCCGTACATGTTTTTAAATTGACAAATGCTATTAGATTTTACTAGGAGTCTTCCACCATTATCTATTTGTGGATCTTCCAAGAGCCTTGTAATTATATAGATATTTGATATGTCTAGATATTTTGTCTATCATCCTATCCATTTAGTTATTTGTAATTTTTGTGTTTGCACTTTAAGTATTTCTTGTCTATAACTTGCCAGTAATTGTCTGCAGGAGTCAAGTCCAAAATCACGTTGGCAGTCTTCCCTTAGGGCAGAAAATGAGTTTCTCCGTATTCAGGTCCCAACCAATCTTATATGTACTCTATTTTTTACTTCATTTAATTTAATGACAAAATGTTTGTCACATTATCTTGACTTGATATAATTTTGTCTGACAGGCTATTCAAAACCTGGCAGAAATGGACACTGTTCGCAAGAGGCTGGAAGTTTGCCTTGAAGAGAAAGAAAAATTAGAAAGGTAAAGATATATCCCTCTTTCTTTCTCTCTCTTCATACATATTTGTGGTTACTGTGGTCTTAGAACTTAGCTTGTAGCTAAAAGTGATTCTTGGCATATTTCCTTCATATTGTTTCTGCATGGTACATATTTCTCCTTATTGATCTTTATGATAAATTGCTGCTTTAAAATTTATCCATGTAATATTGTTTTGCAGGCATGTTGATGATTTGACAGCAAAGTCCCTCGCGACTAAAGATGGAAAGGAACAAATGGACCTTCCATCAACAACTGATATTCCTGTCATGAGCATCAATGACCAAATGGAATTGAAAGCAATGGTTGATGCTATTGCTGCTGCTAGCCAAAGAGAAGCAGAGGCTCATGAGATGGCAATTATGTTGTCAAAGGAGAATGATGAACTCAGGCTGAAGCTTAAAGCTTTGATTGAGGATAACAGTAAATTAATTGAATTGTATGAACATGCTGCTGCTGAAAGTAAGAATGGAAATGTTGATAAAGTGGAGAATGCTGGAGAAATTGGCTCCAAGGTTGAGAATGGTTCTTGTCTTCTTGAAACAAGAGAAGAGATGATTGAGTTGAAAAAAGTTATTGAGAATCTCCAGCATCAGCTTATGGAAATTAATGAAGAAAATGAAAAGCTGATGACCTTGTATGAAACAGCCATGCAAGAGAGAAATGACCTTAAAAGAGCCGAAGGAAAAATGGAATGCCTGAAAAAGCTTGTTGAAGTTGATGGAGGGGTAAGAGGTGAAAGTAAACACTTTGAGAGGTCTACTATATCCTGGTCTGCTCATGATGAAAATTTAGAGGTGGAGAATGAGGTTGACATGCACATTGAGGTCAACTCTGACATGAGCATTGAGGTATCAAATCTAACTGTGGAAAAGTTATCCCAGGAATTACATTGTGTTAGAAAGAAGCTTGAAAGTGTTGATGATAAAATTTCTGATGCTGTCATCAATCTGTCTTCTCTTGGTTGTGCTGAGAAAGCAATGGTGGAGGTTGATAAGCTCTCTAGAGAAATTGAAGTGATAGAACATGATATTCAGGTCAAGCATCAGCAGTTTGAATCCTTAAAGCTTAAGCTTTCTGAAGCACAGGAAAAAAGAACTCTAGTTGATAAAAAAATTTCTGCGCTAAAATATTCATTATCAAGCTTTTCGTTATCATTTTCTTACTTTGAGCAACGGGAAGAAAGGGCAAGAGCCGGGGTGAAGGACTTGGCATCTCATCTTGATCGAAAGAAAAAGGAATTGGCTGCTCTTCAAGCTTCCAGAGAGGGGTTGGTGAATGCTCAAAAAAAGAACCAAGAGGCTGAAGTTGAATTGGTGACAAATATTGCATCCATCAAGTCAAAATTGGAGGAAGAGAATCGCAAGCGTGAAGATGAAAAGGTTCTCTTTGCAGTCGATAATAATACACAAAATATAGATTCCTCACTGAAAAGTTGGCATTTTGGTGGGAAAGCCACTGAGTTACTGAAGTTAGAGGAAGAAAAAATAAAGCTACATGCAGAAATGAAGCTTTCTCAAGAAAAACTTGGGTTCATAAGAAAGGAGTTGGGAAATATAAGCAAGAAGGTGGCATATGTAGAGAGCAAGATACAAGCTGTTCAACTGGAAATACAGCAAGGTTTGCGGAACATGGAGGAAAAGGAGCTTGCACTTCAACGTGTCACTAAGGAGAAAGAAATGCTCATTGAGTTTAGAGATGATGGTATTCTTGAAATAGAGCATATAATCATTGAACTTCAGCAATATGTGTTTGAATATGATCTAAAGGAGGCTGAATTGGAGATTCTAGAGGAAGAATTGCAAATAGATTTTGCAAAAGCAGAGGAGTTACAGATAATCAGAGTCATTGTTGCTAACAATAGAAACAATTTCATGTCTTCATTGTCTCATTCAGGAATGTGTGAGAAGATAGAGGGGGAGATGCAAAGTCTAAGAGCTTCTATCTCGGAGACAAAATTATTGTTAGAAGGTATTTCGCATGCCACATGAACATTGTGTAACTACTATTTTTTTAACATGTTTTGTTTAGTGTCCATTCTGGATGTGCTTGAGGACACCATTGATCCATTTTCTACCTTTCCCATGTCTTTATAGTCTACTTCAGGTAGATTTTTAGATTACAATGGGGTGAGGTAAATCGAGAGAGAAACATGGCCCAAAACATGAAGCAGAAAACATTATAAAATCTGATTATCTTGGTTTTAATATAACACTATTCTTTCATTATACCAAATCTTACAAAAGGTAAATTGATTCACATTAATAAAAATATACATTAGAGGAGCCAAACCCGTGAAACCTTTACCTAAGTTGCTTAAGCTCGGTATATTTATAATGTATGAAAATGTTATGCTAATTTACCTAAGGGCTGCCCTATTCTGTATAATTTTTTCTCTTTTTTTTCACTGTTTCTTCTTTCATGTAATATTGCATTTGCATCACATAAATTGCAAATGACTTTTCACACCAAAGAATAATTCTTTCTACAACTTAAGGTCTATGGAGTGCATTAAATAACAAGTAGAAATTAATAATGGATATCATGGCTCCTATCACTTCATCTAATTTTATTTACTTTTCATCTTGATAGATTAATTCTTTTTTATCTCACATGTCTTGAAGTGGTGTTTTACTTGGTTGTGAAGTTATTCAGTTTGGAGTAGGGTATATAATTAAGCCAATGGAAACATAAAATCTTTGCAATAACCATTGCATATATGTCAAAATGTTTTTGGTCTTTTCTTTCATGCAATTGTTTACTACTGTTGTACAAAACTCTATCCAACTCAATATACCTGGAGCAATTTAAGATTTTTTGTGTAAACCTAAATGTATCCTCTTCCACACTCAACGAGTAAGGGATTAATCAATTCTAGAATACATAGTTGTTTCTCCTAACAAATGTTATTCCAAAAAATCAAACATTCAACCCTTAACATAATACATACTTAAGGATATAATGGAGTATTACACCTAAGTAGCCATATTGTGTCTATAAACTAAATGGGAATAAAAAAAAGTGGGACGACTCTGATTATTGAATTGCTGAAATTCCACTTATAAAATGAATTGCACGGCCACATATAACATGCATAAGAGATTCTCATAGACATTCACATATATCTATGTGGAATGTGGTAAGGCTATATCACATAGAATGGACCAATAACAGCACAAAAATCACATATATTCAGAAGTGGTTCAAGTAAAGTTCAGGGAACATGAGATAGTTACTAACAGATGAGTAAGAGTATATAACTGGAAGAAAGTAAAAAAAAACTTTGGGTTATTTCAACTAGGAATTCAAACTCCTTAAATATGGCTTCAACTCAACCTCAGGCTTCAAGTTGTAAACGGTAATTGAAGGCTATCCGTTGTTGAAGATATATGTACAGTTACCTTAACGGTCATTTTTTTTAAAAATGGTTTTGTCTAAAATAGTTAATTAACACAATTCAACCTCCTTTTATTATCTGCCATGAAACTTCAGAAATAACTGCTTTTTAAAGAACAATATTTAAACTCTAAAAAGAGGAAGAAATGGAAAAGAACTTTTATCTAAAGGAAAGAGAATTCTTATCAAAGAGGGGAATTCTAAGTTTTATCAGACAATAAATTTGTAGATAAGTTTTCTTAGATAAGAAATTTTCTAACTTGTCTAAATTGTTATAAAAACTGTCTGAAGTTTGATTTCATAATTCTTATGCTTATTCTATGGTATAATAATATGATTTGAAGTGCATCTATTTTCAAACTTGTCTAAAAATCACACTTACCTAAGTTTTAAGACATGTCCGATTTCTAAAGTTCAACCTTATGGACACATTATTTCATGTGTTCAATGATCATTTGCATAAACATTACATTGCCAATTGCTATTTCAAGACACTGCCTAGTTTGCATGATTGTGTATCTGCTTTGTATCAATTAGTTGGATTTGATCTACAATTTAGTTGTCGTTTGGTTTATAAATAAGACCAAATTTTGTACCTTGGATATGGCAAGATGACATACCAAATATTACATAAGCATTACCTTACCATAGAGAGACAATTACTTGATTTTACTTGTGTTTTTAATGACAAAAGTGTTATCCCATTATATATAAAACGATAAAAATGTCTCAGTATATTATTGTTTACTTTGTTTTTCATAGTAATTGTCTCTCCATTAATGTAGAAGATCCTTACTCGCTATTTCACCCTCTTAAACATTCCAAGCATCAATTCCATCTCATTCACTACAGCTAGTGAAGAATGAGATGGGGCACTCCCACCCACTCATTTTCTCAATCATAACACATCCAACTCTCTCTTTCTATCTTTCACTCACACACTCACATTCACATTCATATATGTTTATTACATACATGCATTCTTCACACTTTAGATTATATATCCTATAATCTATCTTTTCAAACATATCATCATAAATCAAAAAGGCCACTAACCCCACTTCACTACTTCACTTATTAATTCCCCGACCAGAGTTGTCCCATCCTCACCATTAAGATTCTTGTACACATATATTCTCTCCTATAATAAATAATATATCTAAATAAGAAAATAGTTATTTTTCCCCTCATCATTTTTTTTCCTTTAATATATAATAATTCATCTTTCTCATTCAATTCTCTATATCCTTGATCTATGGCCTGTTCATCACTCTAAGGAATTCTCTCTCTCTTTTTCAACTGATCTACCTATAGATCTTTCTAAACACACAAAAAGTATAATAAAAAATTGTCAATGGACATGATGGGAACCGAACGTGTTTGCTATGTTCACTGCAACTTCTGCAACACTACTCTAGCGGTACAGTTCTCAATTCTTCTCTTGTTTCTCTTTTTTTCTTTCCTCCTAAGTTTGGTATTATACCATGTCTTTCATCACCTAATTTGGCAACTCTTTCTATATTTCTTATATTGAGATTATACATATGGAGGGTTATTTCATTGAAGTGCATTTGTTGACTGGAATGTACTTTTAGATCAAGAACTGGACTCTCTTATCTTATATTTTATGAGAAAGTGGAACTGGGTTTTCCTCCATGGATTATATTATCCTACAAAAGTTCAGCTACTGTGATATTTTGGTTTGAGGTAAGTGATATATGCAGCCACAGAAATAGAAGAAGAAAAGTAAATTCAAACCCTAAGATAAATACCTAATGACAAGTAACAACAATATTATTCTCGATCTTTAACTGAGCAAGTAAGCCATTGAGAGGTAACAAAGGTACTTTGTGACCATTAATGAAGCAATTCCAAGTCATGTTTATAACAAAATGCATACCCAGAAGAGAATTGAGCGTCATGACTAGGTATAGGGCTACAGACTATTTAAGATATTAGGGTTCTTCTCTAATATATGGAGCCCTTTAATTTCTCCTGTAATTATTAATTTAATTTAATTTTTCAGAATATATACCATCTTTCTTGTTTTAATTCGTGTACTTGTGTGCTAATTAACACACATCACATAAAAATATTAAATATATGCGTACAAAAACTCCATTTATATATACTAATATTTTAATTCTTTGAGGGCAATGGTGGGTGTATCTGTTCATGATGATCTATGGCAGTGAATGGTCTTTTTAATGATCAAGATTTTTTCACAAATTCAGGCATGTTTCTATCTTTAAGTCTGATACACAGTGTCCTTCTCTCTTTTTTCTACAACAACTAGTGTCGTTGATCTGCACCAGAAAATGCTATATATGCTCTCTTCTTTCTTCATCATAATGTCTGTGTTGAAATTACTTCTTCGGAGAAAGCAATATTTTCTTTCTTTATCCTTCAAATGCTGCAGATCTAGCTAAAGACTGCAGAAAGAGCAATAAAATTTAATCAACTTCATGATGAAGAGTGATGAACTTTTCTTTATTCATGGCCTGTTGTATCATCTTTTTTGTTAGCAGCAGTAAGTGGTTAATGGTGTTCCATGGTCCTTTATGATTTCAGTTCCAGTCATGTCATTTTCACTTCTCTCTCTCTCTCTCTTTTGATTTCTCTTTGCTTGAGCTTCTGCTACAATTTCTATCTTTTATCATCTTTACCTTGCAGTGTCAGGTAAATAGTCATAATAACTCATAAGCACCAAGTGCAAAGAGACATTATGAGAGTGCTAGCCATGTCACCTCCCCTTGCTTCTATAACATTTAAGGTTTCAAATTAAAGTTGTGGTTGCAAAAACTGTTAAAACCACAAAATGGTGTGAACATTTGTGGGAATTTGGCCATGCTGTCAATGTTTTAACCCTTGGTGGCCACAACATTACGGTTATAATAGAACATGCAATCACAACTCTGGCTAATCATCCCCAATTTTTGTCACAATTATAATAAACACAATATAACTATAATTACAATTTAAAATATTGCATTTACAATTTAGGCAGAGATTGCAATATTGTAATTTAGAACCTTGATTAGATGTATTATTTGTTTGGAGTTTGGAACAAGTATAAGGTGAAATGATGTAGGAGAATGAGTCATATATTTAAAACTAATATCTAACTTAACATGTGTTTGTTCCCTTAGTATAGGCTGTTATTGATTATGATTCAGTCTTTCTAGCTGGACAATCTACATCCCATAAAAGTAGTGTTCTCTCATAATGAAAGAAAAGATGATTACTGCACTTACCTCTCTCTCAACCTCATCTGTCTTTGTCTTCAACCTCTTTCTTCTGCTTCTTCAACCTTGCTTCTTCTCCTGTCCATTTTCATCTTTCTTGGGAATGTCACTGCCTTAGTTCTCCAATACCCATTTTTATTTTGACATTATAATTAATTTAAAACTTACATATTTGGCTATGGGAATGATATTTGAAGTTTAAGGATTTATTGATTTTTATAAATTGCATGGATCATACAATAATTTCTCGTCACATAGTGAAAGTGGAAGTGTGATAAGATACATATGAATTTGTATTAATTCCCAAATTTGGTATGGCAGGTTAGTGTTCCATGCAGCAGTTTGCTGACCATAGTGACAGTTAGATGTGGGCATTGTGCCAATTTGCTATCAGTTAACATGGGAGTATCTCTTCAAACATTTCCTCCTCAACACCCTCAGGTATATACATATATACATATATATATATATATATTTTACATTCATTTTCTATATCAGCTTATGGACATTTAATTTTTTTTCCTTTTATCTGTTCTTTAAACTTTCACCCTTTTGTTCAATAGTCTAGAAAAATTATTAGATGGTCTTAGTTCAATTAATGTGTTACAATCTATATAAGCTATTTAAAACCAATGCTAAAGATGCATTGGAATATAAATTTGTGATGATTGATGTAATAAATTATCCTTGGACACTGACTACACATGAGGGTGCATATTTGTGACTCTTCTGTTATTGAATTGATCTACTATATATATATACATATATGATTGTTAATTAAGGCACAGAAACAGCACTTAAGCTTTGAAGAACAAAGTAGCAAGGAAGTGGGATCATCATCTTCAAAATGCAACAAATTTGCAGCATTTCAGACTGTAGACCACCACCAACAGCATAGAATTCCTCCCATTCGTCGTGAGTCACCTACTATAAGCACTTATCCATTACAGCTTATGACTTTTATATAAGTTTATTTCATAACCTTCTCTAAGTTTATATCAAAAGTGTGATTTCATTATAATTAAGGGGAGAGATAGTAAGTTTTTTAAATTTACTCCGCATCTTAGCCATCAATTCTAAGGAAAACTAATGGTTTGAATTAGTGGGTATATCTAAACCATTGGATTTCCCTATAATTAATGACTATGAAGTATGTTTAAAAAACTTACTCTTGGAGTAAATGAATCCCACCCTATAATTAAAAAGATAAATGCGTCATTGAATGTTACATTTGATTTTCCTTTATTTTTTGAAGCAGTTGCATTTCCATTAGTAGAGAGATACTAACTCGTAATTGATATTGCTAGTGGTAGCATTGCAGTAACTTTTTAGTATAATGATTTTAGAAAATCTTATTTAGTTAATGTGTTGTGTAAACAAATGTTTTCTCCAAACTCAAATATAGATGATTCCTATGCTATCTATGTGTTGAATATGATGCAAACTAAAGAATCTCATGATTGTCACAGCTCCTGAGAAGAAACAACGTATTCCTTCTGCATATAATCGGTTCATCAAGTAAGTAACTTCTCACTTTGCACTATTATCATTAAATATATATGATTAAAGAATTAATTGACAAATTTGTTAATTACAACTTTGTGGTTGCAGAGAAGAAATTCAAAGAATTAAGGCTAGTAATCCAGATATAAGCCACAGGGAAGCTTTCAGCACAGCAGCCAAAAACGTGAGTTTAGTTTAAGCTTTTATTGCTGCTATTTGTATTTTTCTGCATGTGCATTCTGGCTTTTTAATGCATCAAACTTCTTTATCTGTTTTCTCTCCCAACTTATGTGTTCATCACTCAATAAGTGATAACTTTGTCGTTTATATGAATTCAGTGAAGTACAAATCCAATATCCCTACAATTATTGTAGGGACTTTACCAATTAAACCAACTACACCATTTTGTTTGAGGGTATAAAGGGAATTTAATTATATTCTTCAAATGCTTCACATCATAGGGTCTGCTATTCTTTAACAAAATACAACAGGAATAAATCTAACTTTGAGTAGTGGAGATTGAAAAATGTTTGATAATTGTTATATATTTTGAACACCTAAAAAGTTGCAAAGAATTATTTTTTTTAACTTTAGCCATTTAAATAAAATCTATGGATTAAAATTACAGATTCATATTTTCTGAATTCTAGCAATAATGATTGAGAAACTCAATGCAATATCCAAAGATATTAACAAGGGACTGATCATAATCTCAAAAGGCAGCAAATAGAGGAAAAGATCGCAACTAATAATTTGAAGTGTTTATATGAAAATTTACAGCAGGAGTGAAACAATATGGAAATTTAGTAATTGGGCGATGATCAATCCATTTTTCCTCATCATGACACGCTTAAAAAAGTCCCAAACTTCAACTAAAATTTGTAAATTAACAATTACATTATTAATTAAAGAGACTATATCATAAAATTATGATGAAAATAGAAAAAAGGATTGGAGAACCTGACATGGGATTCAATACAGAAAAGATTAAAAAGTATGAGGTATTTACCTGAAACTCCTGGGATTTAGGTTTGGCTGCACAGATTACAAAGATAATGCATTTATTAATTGAATGGTTGATGGTGACCATGAAGAAGACAGTAATAATCTTCATTGCCATAATTTTGGAAATTGAATCGCAATTGAGGCATATAGAGGGAAAGGAAGAGTTTATGACTATTTTTGGTGTATGTGATAGGAATTGGGATATAAGTAATGAAGATAAATACTTCAATTTTCTTATATTTTTAATGTTAAATATGTTATTTTGTTATATTTAATGAAGTTAATTGTACAACTATTATGTAAATGGGTTTTGATTACACTTTATTTATATTAAAAATATTTTGGCTTCTAAAATAAATAAAAACAAAAAGTTTTTTTGCCAAAGTTTGTTGCCCTAGTTTGGTACTTTGGTACATGCAATTCCATTTTATGCTTACCTAAGTTACCTTCAATCAGATACTATACACTGTAACATATGTTGCACAATATTTATAACAAGGGAAGTAAATGAAAAGTGTGATTTGAATTGATAGTCAAAATTGTTATGACAATCTTAAGTCTGTGTTTTTTATTCATGCTTCTAAATTTTGTACAAAGAGCATTATTATCTACCAAACTTAGATGAGCTAATTTGGTGTTTATTATATTACATATACCCACTCTTGCTCCTTCACGAGTCTTGACTATATATGGTATAACTGCTGCTTCCTACATATTGTACTTGTACTAGTATGATAGTATCATTTGCCAGTTGGTACCCTGATTTAATATGTATGGACCAATGGTGTAAGTATTTTTCACATTCATGCATTATTAACTCTTAAACAAATATAATATAAATGATATACTCACTATATATATATTTTTACCATGAAATGTATAGATGTTAATAAACTCTTTATATGGATTCATATGCAGTGGGCTCATTTTCCTCACATTAACTATGGGTTAAAGCTTGATGCCAACAAGCAAACAAATCTGCCGGGTGAGGGAACTCCTAAGTCGAACGAATTTTACTGAAGCGTTGAAGCCTATGGTTGACCTAAATCAGTTAAAAATAAGGTTCACATCAAATTTCCTAATCATATATATAACTGGATGGGAAACTTATATTACCTCACTCTATCACTCATGTTTAATATAGTATATGTATTTCCTTTTTTCTGATTGTTATGAAATGATTGCCATTCTTGTGATTGTATTAATTATTGTTCTTATGTTGAGCTTGAGCACTTACGTAAACATTACAATTTCCTTCTCCTGTAATAATAATGTTAATGTGTCTTTTCTAATTGTAAGTGTTAATATTTGTTCTTTGATGGAGAGGAAGTGGGGCTGCTACTTTGGAATCCGGGAAAGATGTGGTTTGGAAGTAAAAGATACATGGATGAAGAATAAGATGGAAAAGTATAAGATAGTATATTAGGTGTTAAGTTGCTTATGAAGGATCTCCTCTATAAAAATAGGCATGAAATATTTTCTAGTAGGTATTGTTTGCATGGTAAATTGTTATATCAGATCTATCCCAGACAAGCATGATCTGCTTTATCTGTGTCAGGTAACCCTAACAATACCCATACCCTGACTGGTACAATGCTTTATCTAGGGTAGGTCATTTTGTCGGCTATCCCAGCTATCGTAGTCGTATATTAGGTATGTCATTGCCAACATAGCAGAGGGTGATACAGGTTCAGACGACATGTTCAGCTTGTAGCATAGGTCTGTATTGTTCATGTGACGTGACAGTTATATTCAAATGGTGTAACAATCCTATAGCATAGGTCTATGGTCTCGTACCTTACTGACTAGGTCTTGTCCTATTATTGTCATCTTTTATATGGCTAGGTCAGCCATCCAAACATGATTGGTATTTGCATGAGCCAGATCTTATTTGACCGACGAGTGGTTGTGACCTACACAGTTTGGCCGGTCATGAAGTGTCTTGAAACTGGGATGGATCAATATTATATGCATTTCTCATACATATCAAAGTACTATTGCATCTTATTTATTCTTTTGAGATGATTAACCAATGAAGCACATATGGACAACCCTCGTAGGACCACCTGAATAGTACTTTTCATATCTGAGATGGTTACTATTGGATCCTTTTCCGATAGATATTTATACATTGTTTTTCTTGCATATATCATTTTCATGTCTCTTCCTTTTTAGACAGCATAATCAAAATAAGATATCTCATATTAATATTTAAATATCAAACTTTGAATACGGATATAATATAGTATCTATTTATATGCATGTCTTATCATTTTTTTTATCACATCTATATAACCTAATTAAAAATACATAAAAAAAACGAAGAGGAAACCTGTATATCAAGCGTGTAGATTAGCTTATGAAGTTATGAGTCAGTGGTCTCAAGTCTAAGTCCCTACAAATTCAGTTGGGTTAAATATTTGGCATACAAAAATTTGCAACCAAGAGTATACCGTCATCCAATAGGTAAATAATCTTTTTTGGTCCCTAATAAGTATTGCTTCTAAATCGAACATTTGACATTTTGATTTATCTGAGCATCTAGTAAAACCTTACTTCACTAGAGCAACGTATAAGTGTGTAAATTTGTAACAATACAAGCTTTTTAATGTAATATTTTCACATTTAACCATTTAATTATATGGTATTAAAATCTATTTCCTTCCCTATATATTAGCTATTAGCTTAATTGCTATAAGCCTATAACCATCCCAACTTCAAACACAACAAGGGGACTAGGAACCAAAATTTAGTTAAGATTCCTTCATGTCTCAATAACTTTGTTAATGCAAAGAAACTGAGGTATCAGAATACATTTAAGATGATCAATTGAATATGATCATCAACCAGTAATGGTACTTCTACTACAAAAGTGAACAAATAGAAAAGTGAGCACCATTGACTTGCATATTGTAGATAAAGGAATCCCATACTTTCCTTTCCTGAATAGCCCTTTCAAAAATGGCAAGTAGCACATAATCACATATGCACTGCAAAATACTTCCCCTACCCCCTGTAGTGGTTGCCATCTCAACAAGTTGATACACAATGCTGTGAGTTGAACAAGCAAAATAGTTGTGCCAGTTAGAAAAATTGGAGATTCATTGAAAATGAACCTACCAACATTTTCATCAGAACCCTCACTAGAAGATGGTTGCTCTTTCTTTGTTATTTCAAAGACTGCTTCTGATATCCTCAAATGCTTAAGTAGGATAGTCAAAAATCCAAAAAAACATGAGTTCATGGTTGTTATTCTTCCCATCCTTTGGTTGTTCCACCATGTTTTGATTGACATCCCTGATTTCAATTGCTCTGTTAGAGTAGATATGTTGTAGAGCACAAATAGTGTAGCAGGGATCCATAAACCAGGTTCCTGCAGGACCATCAAACACAATTGAAGCAGTGAAAAATGTGCACTAATTTGAGAGGAAATTTATAAGAGAATAAAGATATTCTCACCATGACTGTTAGAATCTTAAGATTTACGATTCGAATCGCATGATTCAATACGATCCTACAAGCAAACTATTTGTATCACGATATATACCCTATTTAATTATTTCATTGATGTTTTTCATTTTTCTATAAAATCAGGGTCTTCATACATTCACTTTCCCATTCTATGCATCCTAGTTGACTACTCAAGTTGATAGCTAGACAAAATTATAATTTATGAATTATGATTTTCTTTTGTGAGACTAGTTAAGATGTTTTGTCAATTCCTACTTCCAAATCATTATGTTGAGCATTACACATCATTTATATGACAGATTTTGAGCTTCTGTTCATTGTATATCTGAATCTTACGATTCGATACGATCTAGGACTTGTGATTCAAAAATTAGCTTGGCGATTCACGATTTGAATTGAGATTTGACAACCTTGATTCTCACTTTTTTCTTTGTACCTCTCTTTACACATATTGTATAACCATCGATTATCATTCGATTATTACTTCCAAAGCAAGAGTCCTTTGACAAATGGTTACAAATATGTGTAAAAAGAGGTTCGAGGAAAAGAGTCTTACATAAATATTTTCCTTAACAGTTAGCACTATATTAATATGAAAAACTGGACCTGTTATGTGATGTTAAAAATGTCCAACAGTTCTATACAATGTGTTTTGTGCTAACCTTATTAGGCAAAAAACTGGAGTTGGTAATGATGCAATAAGCAGGGAGAACAGCATAGCAGATTTCAGGGATAGATCTTAAGGCCCAATTAGTGATCCAAATATATGCAAAACACTCTCTCAATTGAAGCTTGCCAAATAGAGTACCAAAAATTGGACAATGCTTGCTAAGGAAGATATCTAGCAACCCTGAGGCCCATCTCTTATGTTGGGACATTTGACCTATGTTATCTTGAGGTGTGCAGCCCCTAAAAGCAATTGGATCTGTTGTACAGAGTTCAGATCTCCAACCCTTCGTGTGAAATTTCAGCCCTGTAAGTACATCCTCTGATGTTGATCCATATATCCACCCCACCTAATAATATTCACCAAACACAGAGAAATAATCAGTATAATTATTAAAAAAATTACATAAGGCTTCTGGTAAGTAAATAAGGTATACTTTCAATTTTTAGTAGTTCTGATGGATGCCAATTTGTAGTAGTAGCTTTAATTTGGAAATTACTGATTCTATTGTCTACCTGTTTACCCCAAGCTGTGCAGTATTCATATCCACAACTAGCAACTTCACTTGCTGCCTCAAGATCAAGAGATTTGCAATGGTTATCATTGGGAGTGAACGTCTTTCCTTCTAAAGTATGAGCAGCTGATTCGCCAAACACCTTTGAAGCTCCAAATTTTTGAATAATTACCTTTTCTGATAATGTTTCTGCATGCACAAGACTAAGTTTTATATTTGTTAATTAGGCTAAATAATAGGAATTGCACCCCACATTAAGGCTTTACTGTTGTTGTAATAGAGATCGATTCTACTATATACTAAGATATTTTGCCTTAATAATTGTACTCATTTTAGGTGATTTTGAACAATGTTTCCAATAACAAACGCTGTCTCTTGATGTGACTGCAGTATCCACAATTTTGTGGTTGTGGTTACTATCACAACCTCATTACTGCATAATTGTGGTGTGGTTATAAATTTTTGTGATGCAATCACACCTCACCAAACTTAATTTTTAGGGGGGAAATTAATTTTTAAAACAATGCTTGAGCATGTAGTGAATCTTATATAAGTACCATTGGTGACACAATGATCCTTGTTTCTATTTTGAATGTCATGATCAGGAGAAATGCCATAAATAACTTTTCTTCTGTGAAAGCAATTTGTTCCTGCGTATATGATCCCTTGTAGTCCAGCAAACCCACCCCCTATGTACTGCATTATATAAAACAAGAAAAATATGATTTGGTTACTATTACTTCTTTCTCATAGTTCATATTAAAGCTTTATTAGCTTTTGTGGAAGGTTTTGATCTAGTGTTTGGTTTTACATACCAAAGGCAAAGCTACTAGCTGATTTCCAAAAGGATCATCCTTTAATGCATCATAGAATCGCTGAGGACATTGAGCAAAAGCAACTTCCTTTTCTCCCTTTGGATCCAACAAAACGCATAGGGCATGTAGTACTATCTTAGGATTGCTCACATACATGTCACAATCGACGTTCAACATAAAGGGTGCATTTGTCATCAATCCAGAAACTCTTGTCTGATCATAATACAACATTACAAATCATGAGAAATTTTGGATCAAAACTGAGATCGTAATGTTACTATTCTGATAGTCTTGACAATCAAATTGTGGCCGCAGAGGAGTTTAAAAGAAAACAAACTTACCAACACATTCATGGCACCGGCTTTGTAATGGTGTGAATGCTGCGGCCTCTTCTCTCGAGATATATAGATTAAGTGAGGCACCACACTTGAAACAGCTTCATTATTCTCCCATATTACCTATTAACAAAAGAGACAATATTTCTTTTAGACATTTTTAAAAAAAATATGGAATGTGATTGCTTACAGTAATACTTGATTTACCTTAATTATGGTTGGATGATTTCTCAACTGTGTTTTTGAGAAGGCTTCAAATTCTCCTACTAATGGAATTGAATTTTGAGCTGCATTTTGAATTTTACTGCTAAGTTGCTCATACTCTTCCTGTAAATTATAAAAACACAAACACTCTAGCTAAAACTTGACCTGTGTTACATTGGCAGAAAGAATACTGAGATTTGAAATTATAAAAAGGGAGAAATGTATTAATTTGTGCAAAATGTAACCTGAATCATAGACTACCAAAGTAAACAGTTGCAAGGTATCAGGCATAAGTTACCTTCATCCTTAACCATTCTTGTTTAAATTCTGGCAAGTCATTGTTGTTGGCAGTGTCCTCATCTGAGGAAAAGTATCTAAAGGGTGCTCTAACTTGAACATTATACTTCTTACAGAAAGGTATCCAAATGTGAGCAAAGATGGAAGCTTGAAGAAGGGCATAGAAGGTAATAGGAGAGCATCCATCATCAGAGACATAGCAGGCTAGCTTGTTAGTTGGGTAATCAAGTGACAATAATGACAATACTGTGTTGATTGTGATGATTGGTGGTTCAAGCACTGGGTCTGCTGTTGTCACAAATATGTCCAATAGTGGAAGTTCAGGTTCAGGTACCCTATTGTTGAAAATAAATGTATGCATAAGCCCAACATTAATAATTATGAAAGAATTAAATGTGTTGAATTTGTTCATCCTCCTCCTACAATACAAATTTGGTTTTACATATCTGAAAAAAGATGGAAATTAGTGACATTAGTCCCTACCACTAACTTCCTTTTTTTTGTTCTTACCACATGTTCTATCAACCAAATCTGTACTTAACAGAAGCTACTGAACTTCCGAGAACCAAAAATTAGGTATTTCAAGCGTTCAACAAACAACTATCAAGCTTTTATCCCACTAGGTGAGGTCGGCTACATGGATCAAACAACGTTATAAAGTTGTGTTAGGCAGAGTGAACAAGAACATAAAACTTTGTCGAAATCATTATACTTTAAACAGAAACAAGCATTTGACAATAAGAACAATCAAACTTGTAGATCAACAAATGTACTAAGGCATAAAAAATGTAGCTTAAAATGATAGAGAATTGTCTTACATGAGATAAGAGTATGTTTTAAAGTATTGAATTAATGTAGAAGATTGAATATAGGAATGTGGGATCATATGACATAAATAAAAAGAGAAAATGAAGAATACCGAAGGAAGAGACGATTAATGTAAGTGATGGTATGAGAAGGAGTCCACTTTGTGGAAATGGTAACAAACCAAGTGAAGGTGAACCATGACTCACATAACAATGCAATAAACCAAGGAAAAGTGTTGATGTTATGTGAACAAACACGATAACCAATAAGTATAACAAGTAACATCAAAATTAACGAATCCATAACTCTTGAAAATGTGTGCTTTTCCCATATTTTTTCATACAGAGGAGGGAGGAGGGTTCTTTCATTGCCCATTCACAAAGATTTATTCACCAAATCATTCACACCACCATAACACACATTCATGCATGTTCATTTTAAAGCCAAAACAAATACATTCATTTTCAAATCATTTAATTAATTTACCCTACATTTAATGTAAAAAAATTGAGGAATTAAAATAGCTATATACTCTTTTTTATTATATTACTAAAGTCACTTGTGTTAAAAATGTTATTTTTTTATTTAAATAATTATTTTGCTCTTTCTATTTTATTTTACATCTTTGTCGTGTTTTAGAAATTTAATGTATATTTTTTTTCCTATGGATCACTCCTCTTTCTCATCTTTTATTTTAGTCTCTCATCAATATTATTCTATATATTAATATAAATCAACTTGGGATATTTTAGTCTATTAATATGGAATGGAGGAGTAGTTGTGTGTGACTTTGTCCTAATTTTTACAATTAAAATAAAAAAATCCTTTATAATAACATATGCAGCTAGGTTGTGAGAAATTATTGGATGATTTAAGTGAAACTTGTATATGCATGTGTTTTTTTGTTGTTGAAAATATGGGATGGAATCGCGTATCTTAAAATGGTGTCTTCAACTTTGTCCCAACTAATAAGAGAATAAAAATAAAAAATCAAAGAAATAAATATTTTTTTAATAAAGAGTAATGTGAATTTTTAAATGACATGGTACAATATTATTGAATACCATTTTGAACATGTATTCCCATCCCAAAATATGACCTATGCTGAGAAGATTTGTGGAAGAAATTGGAATGAGCCCACATGGAGCCTAACCACTAGGAGCACAATAACAGCATATCCTGCCATCTGAACTATTGCTCACATAACAACAAATATTTTAATCATTATTCCACAACTTTATGAGCTGGACCACCTTAATCTAAATGCATGTCACAGATTCCTCTAAGATGGGATACCATATTATATGTTTTCCTTCTACAAAATGTCTAATATAAAATTACAGTCTTCAAGTTAGGGCCATATAATCAACGCGAATCACTTGTTAAGGGATCAGTAAAACCATCATGGTATAAGTTCTGTATTTAATTTGTTAATATTGATTACTATTTTTTAACCAACATACTTAGTAAACTTGTTAGCAAATTTGTTTAACATATAAATCTTGATATTTATTGCAAAATGATATTTTATTTATTAATGATTAATTAATAAGTAATACATATCATTTTGAGGGGATTAACCGGTTTTACGAGAAGATATATAATTATTCTTTATTAATAAATAATTATTTGTTAAACTAATTAACATGTTGTTATAATTAATAATATTATGTAGTTTAATCTTGTACGTAAACTTCAATTTATTTCTAGAAAATGGGATTAGGTGCATCCCAATGTGTGCCCCACAGAACCAAGTTGTTAGACGTTTGATCTTACCTATTAACATTTTCAATAAAAATGTTGAATTTTAGAATAAGAATAGATGGAACAAAGATCTCTTGTCCAATGCACGTTCCTAAGTCTGTTCCGGATCAATCAAAGTATATTATTTTAATTAAAAAAATTAAATCTTCATGACTTTTGCTATTTTTGTTTCATTTTAATTGGTATTGGACATGTTTGGGGACGTGTTTTGAGACAATAGATCGATGATCATATGTATTGTTTATGCTTCAAAGTTCAAATCCGAGTGACGGTGAGTCTTTGTCTCATGGAGAAGAGGTGTGTGTTGGACATGATTTCTAGATAGACCTTGTTTTATAATTTGTTTTTATAATTTGTGTTGGAACTTGTCATTCAGAATTATTGTATCTAAATCTTATTGGTAAAATAACAAAAGAGTAATAGCTCCATATACAGATGCAAGAGGGGCATTGCTATTAATAAAGGTTATAGTAAAAATAGAAAACAAGACAAGTAGCACAGAAAAATGGGGTCATATGTTCTGCATTCAGAGGTAATGACATGTACTCTCTGGGAAGCAATCTAAGTAGAATTTACCCAAAATGATTCTTATTTGCTTCCAGCTGGATTCATTGCACAAATTAATTAGTCCTTAGTCAAACAAAAATACAACCTATTATGTAGTGCTCACCTAAACTTTTATGAATAAGCAAAAAACTGAATCAACTTGGAAACCATGATTTTCATGCACAACTAGTACGAGTCATACATTTTTCTTACTAAAAAAGTTTATAGCAAAACATTTAATAATTGCCAGCTTTCAACAATGTATGTGTGCACTAAATTCCCAAAAAAAATTGAGGTTAGAAATACAACATTTGCATTGCTTTTTTTATTTTTACATTTTAGACTTTTCATGAATACTTTACTTTAGACTAACCCCTTAATCTAGTCCTCAAAAAATTATAGTCTAACCGAATAAATCCTCCAAAGTTTTTTTGGTCATTAATTAAGTCTTCCAATTTTATATTTTCTTAAATCTTCTAAGGATTGACGAAAAACATTTAAGCACTTATCTAACAACATAATAACATTTCCGATGCATGGATTGAGAGTTTACAGTGTATATGAAAGTATGATGATTTGACACTAGAGGCATTTAAAATCACTCCATTAAGGCTATATACTATGTCTTAGTATGAGATTTGGCAACCCCTTCTTTGAACGTTTATGATCATCTCCATTAACGGAGAGAAAAATACTACCATAAAATAAAAGAAAACATAATATGATAAGATATTTTTATCTTTATATATACAATGAAATAACATTTTAACATTAAAAATAAAATAAAATCAAGTATTTGCATATCCATTAATTGAAAAGATCTGAGCTGATTTGTTCCAAATTGTTGCATTAATATTTTTCCTGCTAACTATACATTCTAATTAAGATGTGACTATCAATTTTCCCTTTTCTCTAATTTTTCATTTCATCAGGATAAGATAACCACCATAAATGGCATTTAATTTCTTCTATAGGTCCTTCCATACACCTGATTATATACTGCATTAATCAAAACAAGAAAAAGTTCATCTATGAATACTTTTTAAGTGAAGCTAGAGTAAACTAAGAGAATTATTTTGAAATTGGAAAAGCACCTCAAATGCAGCCACCCATTTATTTCTTAAAGGGTCATATTTTATTCCATCATAGAATTGGTTGAAACATTTAACAAAAGCAACATCTTTTCCATTTTTAGGATCCATCAAAATGCACATTACGTGTACAACAATCTTGAATTTTTTCACAACCATGTCACACTCAAAGGTAGCATTGGTCATCAATCCAGAAACTCTAGTCTGCAGATATATTAATTTACAAATATGAATCAAGGAAAATGGATGAGAGAGGAAAGAGGATCAAGGAAAAGGAAGACAATTAGGACCATGCAACTAAATCAATGGATATACTGATGCAAAAATGTTTTACACCAAAGCACGAGGCAAATATGAAATGTATATATATTATATACATTACTATTCCACTCGTGGCTCAAAGTCACGAGTTTCACAAAGATGAAAAACGTTATTTTAAACGCGATAAAAGATTAAAAAAAATGAAACTTGTTGATGGAAACCATAGGTTCAATGGAAATTAGTCAACCATACCTTCGACTTCTCTATACGTATATCATTTTATATATCAAATTACATATTTATAGTTATAAGTAATATTGAGAAAACTATCTAAAATTAATATACATTATATTTAATCGGATCTATGATCGAGTTTAAAGGCTGACCCGATCAACAATTAGAGTTAGGTTAACTTCCTCTAGAGTGAAATAAGAGTTCAAAATTTATCAGGCCAACTCTTTTCCTACCAAGTCATAAGGATCACTTGTCCCAAAAAAAATTGTCTCTATATCCCAAGTCAATCGTGTTGCAACAAATAATGAAAAAAAATATTTTTCTATTTTTTAATTTTCATATTAATTACGTGACAATTTTTTAGTGTAGTGAGACACATTTGAACACCATTTTTAGAAAAGGTGAGCTCCATTTGTCTTTTGCTACCGACTCCCCTTATATTCCAAGAGAGGATTCTAAAGTTATTGAACTCTATCATTAAAATATATGATGAAAGATTCGGCCAATATCGAAATATCTATTATAATCATTAGTTCCATTGAATATGAAGCATATCATATTCATATGCATGACTGGTATAGTCCAAAGCATGAAAGTTGAAAGTCCTTTCTTCAATGGGCAAAAAAGAAGAGTATCTCCCTCTCTATGAAAAAGTTAGTCTGAAGAGAACATATAATAGAGTAATAGACTCCTTCATCTTACTCCTCCTCTTCTTGCTTCTACGTTACCGTCTTATCTCTATCAAAAATACCTTTACTATTCCATCTTTCCTTGCTTTCTTATCTGAGTCTTGGTTCACTTTCACTTGGATTGTTATTCTCAACACTAAATGGAATCCTGCAGCTACTAAAACCCACATACAACTTCTCCTACAAAGGTATATAACTATGTATTAACACATGATAAAGCTAGTCATGTTGATATATTATAATATTAAGTCAACTTCATTAGTCAAGCTGTTCTTAATTTGATTGATTTTCATTCCTACATGTCTTCCACTGTTCACTACTTGTTGTAGCAGCTATAGCTCTAAGTTGTTGAGATGTATATAACATCTTAGGATGAAATGCTAAGTTGTCTGAATCAGTTGTTTACATCATATTTTTGCTGTTATTAGTGACATGACTTATGATGATACATAATTTTTTTGTCCGAAAAGGGTACCAGATCTTCCAGCAGTGGACTTGTTTGTGACAACAGCAGACCCAATACTTGAACCTCCAATAATCACAGTGAATACTGTGTTGTCTCTATTGGCACTTGATTATCCAGCTAACAAGCTAGCTTGCTATGTTTCTGATGATGGTTGTTCCCCTCTTAACTTTTATGCTCTTTGTGAAGCTTCTAAGTTTGCTACACTTTGGGTACCTTATTGTAAGAACTATAATGTGCAACTCAGAGCACCCTTTAGATACTTTTCTGAAGCTGCCAATACAATAAGTGAAGGTGACTCACTACAATTCAAGCAACAATGGTTACAGATGAAGGTAAGTAAAAAATAGATGAGTAATTCACCAATTTGGTGCATAAGATTGAGGAGTTTGGCTTTGCACATCATTAATCATTTTGATGCAGATAAGAATACTATAAGATTTATGTCAGAGACCAAATTGAATAATGACATGTAAAGTCGCAGACATAATTAATATTTTTATAATGTAATGATCAAATCGACCGATGTTGTTATTTTCAAGAACCAATTTGATTTTTTACTATAAAAAATTGGTTATTGTTATCTATGCAATAGTTGAAGAAACATGGATAAGTATAAGCTGGTCAAAACGGTTTGTATCTTTGTGCTTTGCAGGATTTGTATGACAACCTTAGCAGAAAAATTGAAGATGCAACCCGAGAGCCAATTCTATTCCCACTTGATGGAGAATTTGAAGTTTTCTCTAACACACATCCAAAAAATCATCCAAGCATAGTCAAGGTAACAAATATATACAAGTAAAAATATTGATGCAGAGTTAAAATCATTTTTAACCTTCTACTTCACAAATTTACATTGTAGACAATTTAGCTTCAGAGTAATTCTTATATGATGTATGAAGGGTTGTGAACAATGCATCAATTTATGAAAGATGCATTTTTACAAATCAATTGTTAAATGGAATGCCTAACCAATAGTAAAATTCAAATCCTTTTTTTCTTTTAGATGAACCTATTAGGTGTTGTGGGTCAAACGTTAATTTTGGTATACATCTTTCTAAAAAAATTCCTTCCTTAGTTATGGTTCTTGCATGCTTGAAAATAAACAGCAAATAAATCCAAAAGAGTTATTTGGCAGGTTATATTGGAGAACAAAGAAGGTGTTTGTGATGGGGTGCCTCACTTAATTTACATATCCAGAGAGAAGAGGCCAAATCATCCACATCAATACAAAGCTGGAGCTATGAATGTTTTGGTAACTTTGTTTTCTAATTTTTTTAATTCAATAGAATTATAATTCTCACTGTAACAAATTAATGATCAAACTCCAATTTTTATTTTATCAATTAGTCACTTACAAATCCATTCTCATATTTTTTAATGACCAATGCAGACAAGAGTTTCTGGATTGATGACCAATGCTCTCTTTATGTTAAATGTTGACTGTGACATGATTGTGAACAATCCAAAGATTGTTCAACATGCAATGTGCATTTTGATGGATCCTAAGAAAGGGAAAGAAGTTGCTTTTGTTCAATGTTTCCAACAATTTTATGATGGAATAAAAGATGACCCGTTTGGAAATCAATGGGTGTCTGCATTTGAGGTGTGTTTCCAATTTCAAAAAAAAGTTCTTAGTTTACTATAGCTTCACTTTTATGTTTATCAGTACTTAATTTTTCTAACTCCAGAGTATAATGGACAAAAGGTTTAATCTTTTGTTTAATGCAGTACATAATAAGGGGCATGGCAGGACTTCAAGGACCTTTCTATGGAGGAACAAACACCTTCCATAGAAGAAATGCCATTTATGGTCTTTACCCTGATGAAATGGAAAATGAGAGAAAAGGTCTTACCCTCTCAAATGATACACAATATTTACTTATCAATATATCTTCATTATTCCAATGGACTCCCAAATAAAGGAAAAGGGTTAAAACCAACATGTCAAAGATTTTAAACTGTGATCATAATTATGATCATAGTATTGTGCTTTTGGTAGTAACCTCAATTGTATCACAATTCAAATTGCAATTGCATTTGTGTGTCACTGCAATAAATATAGTGTAATTGCAACAATTTCAAACCATAAAATATGCCCAAGAGGCCTTAATTATTTTGTATATTTAGCAGGAAAGATATTAATGCAACAATTCGGAAGTTCAAAGGAATTTTTCAAATCAGCAACTAGTGCTTTGGAAGGCAGTGCATATTCTTCTAAACAGATTAGTCCTTCCAACTTCATTGAGGAAGCAATACAAGTAGCTGATTGTGCATATGAAAATGGCACTAGTTGGGGTAAACAGGTATGCATCACACACACAAACACAAATGTACTTTGCAAAGAAAAAATTAACCTTTTTTCTAAAGACGATTGTATATTTTCTTACTAATTTTGAGGTAATACTGCATTTTCTTACTAGTTTTGTGGGTTTTGGGTTATATAGTTGGGTTGGATATATGGATCAATATCAGAGGATGTACCTAGTGGATTGAATATGCAAAGAAAAGGTTGGAGATCAGAAGCTTGCACTCCAGATCCAATTCCATTTACAGGATGTGCACCTGGAAATTTATCCTCTACAATGATACAACAAAAGAGGTGGACCTCAGGCCTCACTGTTGTATTTTTTAGTAAGAATTCTCCTATTATGTGTTCTCTTTTTGGTAAGGTCCAATTCAGGTCTGGTTTGTCCTATTGTTGGCTTACCAATTGGGGCTTGCGCTCTGTCTTTGAAGTAACCTATGCTGTTCTCCCTGTCTATTGCATAATTACCAACACCAATTTCTTGCCTCAGGTAACCATCCAATTTTAGTGCCAAGTTATGTTATTTCCACTTATCAAATTTCACACTTTTTGTTATCCTAATTAATTAACAATGACATTTTATCTCAGCTGTCGCCACCGGATTTTCGGTTGGAAATCAGCTTTGCGACACAATATCTTAGCAATTAAGGTGTTGTTTGGTAGCTGAGATGATTTTGAGTATATTTCTTAAACTGTGGTACATGAGCATGTGGTGTACGGGTAAATTTCATTCACTATTTGGTTATAATGGATTCATGAAATAAGAGTACATATCATGAAATAATAGGATTCACATATTTAGTTGAAAGGATTGAAAAAGTACATATTTGGTCTGTATAGGATTCATGGAATAAGAGGTTAATATAGTTTTTTTCTCCACTCTTTTCACTCAACTTTTATTGTAGGGACTTGACCTATGGATTCATGTTGCTCTTGCTGTGATTTATTACATTCATACTCTAATAGAGTACCTTGCAATGGGGTTGTCAATCCAACATTGGTGGAACAACCAAAGAATGAGCATAATAAGAACAGGAACTGCATCATTTATTGGTTTTTTGAGTGCCATGCTTAAGCTCTCAGGGATATCAGACACAGTGTTTGAAATAACACAAAAGGAACAACCAACTTCTAGTTCTAATGATGAGGTTGATGCTGGTAGGTTCACCTTTGATAAGTCACCAGTTTTTGTGGTAGGCACAACCATTTTGATGTTGCAATTGACAGCTTTGTTTATCAAGTTTATGGGGCTGCAACCATCACCAACATCCAGTAATTGTGGAAATGGTTCTGGACTAGGGGAATTGATTTGTAGTACCTATTTGGTAGTGTGTTATTGGCCTTATTTGAAAGGGCTATTTGCCACAGGAAAATATGGGATTCCCTTGTCCACTATTTTCATATCAGCAGGGATTGTATATTTTTTTCTGCTCTGTGTCAACCTTTACCCTTATTATCACTTAGTTTTAGTTAGTGAATGAATAAAATGTGACAAACTAAATTTGAAGAATGTAATGTCATCACTTTCTACAGATCCTGTTTAGACTAGTATAGATTCATGAAATAAGATGTTAATGTAGTTTTTTTCTCCACTCTTTTCACTTTATTATAGTTGTAGGACTTGGCTTATGGATTCATGTTGCTTTTGCTGTGATTTATTACATTCATACACTATGATTTATTCTTAGTAGTTATTGATTTTTGAAAAATATTCATGACCTGAAAATAAAAGGATTGAAAGAGTACATATTTGGTCTATATAAGATTAGTGAAATAAGAGGTTAATATAGTTTTTTCCTCCACTCTTTCCACTCTATTTTTATTGTAGGGACTTGCCTATGGATTCATGTTGTTTCTCTTGCTGTGATTTATTGCATTCATACTCTGTAATTTATTTTTAGTTGTTACATATTTTTAAAAAATATCCATGACCTGAATGCATCATTTACTATGACTTCACTCTTTCTTTCTCCCTAATAATCTCCACATGCATCTCTCTTCTCTTTCTCTCTCTTATTCCTTTGAAATATATGGCCACACTGGTTGTACTCTCCATTGATTCAGATCCATTTGCTATCACCTCATCCTTCCTACACGACAAAACTAGCCAACACCTCAAGTTGATAAAACATAGTCCTAAGAAGAACATCATTAACATGGATACCACAGATAGTAACAACACAAAGATACCATTCCAAGTCAACCTTATACACAGTCCTTCACCCTCTGATGATTATGATGATAACAACAACAATAATAAGAGACCCTTGATTGATGAGATGGACTTCTTCTCTGATCATAATAACAACATTAACAACAATCATGTCTCTGCCTCTACCTCTGCACCACCACCTCATCATATACTGGATCATGATCATGATCATGATTCCACCACTACTCCTATCTTGGAATTGAAAGTAAACGTCAGTGACCCTTTATCCTATATATATATATATTCTATGAATTGTATCATTCTCAATTCCTAAATATTTTCATTCATCTCATTACTATATACTTTGTAATTATAATATAGTATATACTATATACCTCTCAATCACGACGGATACGTGAATCTCTTCATGTGTCGGTGTCGGACACGTATTTGATATGAATACGCTCCCATTCGTCATGGATACGTATCCGTAGAGTATTCAAAAGTAAAAAATAAAATAAAACAATTTTTTTTTAAGATACGTATCTAAAACTTTTGAAGAAAAAACTAGGATAAATATGATATGTATCTGAAACGTTTTCAACGGAAAACTAGGATAGATATGATACGTTTTAATCAAAGCATTCCGATACCAACTTATTTAAAGGCAAACAGATAAAGATTTTGCAATTTCCATTATACTTTCTACTTTGAATATTTTGATTTCCACTTATAATTTTGTTATATTTTACTATTTTATACATGTATCTCTGAATGTATCGTATCCTATATTTTAATAAAAATGTGTATCGGCCTATAAGAAATGTCCACCGTATATATGTGCTTCATAGCTATATAGCAATAGCACATGAGTGCAACACAGTTAGCAGATAGATGAATAAATACCAAATACTGTGTATTAAAACTATTTTATTGGAAGAGGTAGCATCTCTCTACCTTAAAAGTAAGATTAGTCTCTTATTAAGGGACACTCTTATCCCTTTGGGAGCAAAAAAGGAAGTATGTGAATGGTGTTATATCTGATGTTGGTGTACTCATGAATGTTTAATTCTTTCAATAGATTGGACTGGATCTTCTTACTACCAACATAAGCAGTGATCAATCCATGGTGGACGATGATCTCTCACTAAATTCAGAAGAAAAAAGAACCAAGAGTGAGGTAAAGAAAACTGTATCCTATAAAAGTTCAGTTGTTTTTTGATGGAATTCTAATATTTTATCATTGATTTGCTCTCAATTTGTTATTTTTATAATTGATCATTTATATTTTGTGTTATGTGTTTCAATTAAGGTAGAGAATCTTCAGTTAAGGAGCCTGGTTGATGAGGCTAAATCCAATTACCAAGACTTGCATATGCATTTGTTGAATTTGATGCAGGGAAAGAAGAGTGAGGACACAGAAGAGCACCACCATCAAGTGTTTGATGAAAAAGTAAAAGACAAGAAACAAAGTGGGAAATGGTGAAGCCTTGGTGCCAAGGCTGTTTATGGATCTTGGCTTGGCTACTAATGCTGCTGGGACTGATGAAACTACTGTTTCTTCATCGGTCGGAAGAAGTAAGGATCTGTCGAATTCTCCTATGAATAATGGAGAGGTGGCTTCTAAGGAATTAGGCAGCAAAAAGAATAGCAGTGCTACTGATGAAGAACTTGTAGTGTTTGATCAAGACAAGATAGAGGAATTGAGAGAGAAGATTGTCCACCAGAGCAGGTTTTAGGTGATAATAAGGTTCCAAGGTTTAGTCCTCCTTCAAATGAACAAGCTGAGGCCACCATGAGAAAGGCTAAAGTTTCGGTTAGAGCTCGGTCAGAGGCACCCATGGTAATCAAGTCACAGTGTACTTCAATTACACAATTTGCTCCAAATTGTTTTCACAGAAGTATATCAAACCAGATTTCAGACAATCTCTTTCCATATATAATAGTTTTGTGCACAAAATATGTGTAGTTTTCTAAAAAAACTATCAAGTGTCCTGACTCCTAAGAATTTATCTAAAATCAGTTGTTCAAAACACTTTTTTTGTTTTTGTTTTTATATGTATCTCCTTTGTTTTCCTCTCTTCTGATAGAAAGTTGTTTATCTCAGACCACTGATGGGTGTCAATGGCGAAAGTATGGCCAGAAGATGGCCAAAGGAAACCCATGTCCTCGAGCATATTATCGGTGCACCATGGCTACTGGTTGCACTGTAAGAAAACAGGTATGTTTATGTTCATTCTGAAGCTTAATTTCCTGCTTTAGCTTCTGAATTCTATCAAATTTCATTATGCCATTATTAACCATATGTTATGGCTCAACTAAAAATGTGTAAATTAAGTTGCATGTTCATGTCATTATACTAATTTTTTTGATGAGTTTGAGATTAGTCTAACAAGGGTAGCAAGTATTAATGAAATTGTTTATCTTATCATATATGCACTTAAGCATATGTTTGGAAGAGTATAAGAAAATATATTATGATCTTCCTATGAGTAATTTTTAGACCTTAAAATATAATTGACATATATATGGACAGGTACAAAGGTGTGCTGAAGACAAAACAATACTCATCACAACATATGAAGGAAATCACAACCACCCTTTGCCTCCAGCAGCTATGGCAATGGCACAAACGACTTCCTCAGCTGCAAGAATGCTGCTTTCGGGATCAATGTCAAGCGCGGATGGCCTAATGAATGCAAACTTTCTCACAAGGACACTCCTTCCATACTCTTCTAACATGGCAACTATCTCAGCATCAGCACCATTCCCAACTGTTACATTGGACTTAACTCAATCTCCAAACCCTTTAGAGTTCCCTAAGCCTCAAACTCAATTCCATATCCCCTTCCCATCAGGGGTCAATTCCTCAGCCTCATTATTGCCTCAGATATTTGGTCAAACACTCTATGACCAATCACAGTTTTCTGGTCTTCAAACGTCACAAGATTGCAATCATTCTCAACAGCAATCACCACACATTGCTGAGTGCTGACACAGTTGGTGCTGCCATTGCAGCTGATCCAAACTTCACTGCTGCTTTAGCTGCAGCTCTTACTTCAATCATTGGTGGTGCTCAACCAAACAACAACAACACTATTGCATCCAATAACGGCAATGACAATATTACATCAAGCAACAAATAAAGCAATGGAAACCATAATAAAATCAACAACACTTCCAACTTCATATCATTACTCTTTCATTTTATTTTTTCTTTTACTTTCCTTTTTTAGATTAATTTATATTTGCTTCTATACTTGGCTCAAAAATGAAATGGGCTGATTAGTTTTTTGTTTACATTTGTAAGAGTCAGGGAATATTTATAATCAGACATATAGTTGATATTCTTTGTTATCTCAGTAGTATGCATATTTACTCTCTTCCCTATACTTTTGCACGAGATATTATGGAAATGAATCAAAGGTTGTTTTGTCTTGTATGTATAATTGTATATTATTGGTTAATGTGTTTGTTTGTTTTTGTTTTTGTTTTTAAAAGAACAAACAAGTAGAAGAGGTTACTTGTAGCACACGGCAATGAGAGAAAAGGAGTCAAGGAAATCTTCTGAAAGAGGATGTCATTATAGTTGATTTTTTTTGTTGGAATAACCAAGGGTATCCCCTAAACCTGTGGATATGTGTCTTTTTGAATTAAACAAAATGATTTAAGGTCTAAGTTATTTTTTCATTAGTTTTAAAGTTATTTTTTCATTTTCTACTATTAGATGGAAGATGGATAAAGAATCGAAAATTGTAAAATCTATATTAGGAAATATTGTCCTTATGAGATGAATTAAAATCAATATTTTTAGTTTCAAAAAGTTGGGTTTACATTGTAATGACAGTAACATTCATGATAAAAATGTAAATGCAAATATCATTTATGTTTATGATAAAACTGAAATAGAAGAAGATTAAGTGTTAACACATGTATAACCACTTAGGAAAAATTCCTTTAACTTAGTATCTTAGTCAAACTACTTTAATAACATGTCAATATCATTGGAAAAAGTGAACAAAGGGAATCTTTTAGGGCAACAATGAATCAAAATTAAAAAGCCTATAACATTGACAAGAATGACAAGTTGAGTGCATCCTGGCTTAATGTGCACATAGAAAGCATTGATAACAAAAATGATGATGAAATTATTTTGATGATAATTTAAAACATAAACTAGCTTATTATGCATAGGCTAAAACTCTTCATGTGAAGCCCTTTGGTGGTTTAATCCATATATAGAGTCTTATAACTCAATGGAATAGGTGTCATGGTGAAAAAGGGTCATAGAAGAATTCATATTGGTCACCATATATTGGACAATACATAAGCCATGGAAAGTAATTTAAGACACAGAACAATGAGTATACAAGATTTCTATTCTAACGGATAGTAGAATGTGAATGTTGATTGGTCAAGGGATTAGCTGAGAATAATGGTTGAGTGAGTTGTGAAAAAGATAGAAAATAATGGTATTTTAAGATTTTAAATAAACAATGACATAATTGAAAAAACAAATGTTAAGCAATGAGGGATATATAATAGTCCAATCTAAAATCAAAAGCTTCCTATATAAGAGTTTCCAAAATCTATATATTTATTTTCTAAATTGCTAACTGAACTTTACAGTCTTATATTAACTAATTATCACGTTTTTGACCTTTAGTGAAATTGCATAAGATAATCTTCTTTTCTATATTCACACAAAACTTTCTTAATCTATACACATTTTATATACTCTAGCTTTCAGTAGAAATGACTATGAGCTCCGTTGTAATTAAACTAACTTTAAGAAATGATAGTATTTTTTTTGTATAACCAAAAATATCTCTTATAAAACTAATTCTCTTCAGATAATTGATAACTATCTCTTCTAAAAAGTGTTGCTCACAAGAATTAAAATATTGATCTTTTAGTTAATGACCATGGTTGGTTGGTTTAAGAAAGAATAGAATGATTTGCTTTATTTTTTCTCTCACTTTTCAAGAATAAATAATATATAAAGAAATGAAAGCATGACCATTTATTTGTACTTATAATCATAAGTAATAGTACCAATAAACAATTTCCAATTAAAATTTAGTCATAAGTAATAGTACCAATAAATATAAATACACTTATATTCAACAAAAAAAAATCAAAACAATTTCCATTATCTTGTTATTATAATCCCTGGTTTTTTTTCCCTTTAATTTATTTCAGTCTGAACTATGCAACGAGAAGTAATTTTAAAGTTAAAATAATCCTTTTCTTAATTAAAGTGAAATATAATCTCAAATTTCTTCAAAGTTCAATTTTTTATTCAAACTTCTTTACTAGCAACTATATTTTATATGAGTTGTATCCTGGGTGAGGATGACTCAAGATGCATGCTTTAATTGTTGATAGCTGTATTAAAGTTAAATGAGAAATAATTTCATAAATTAAAATGCACATTTTCTGATTAAAGTGAAAGATAATCTCAAATTTCTCCAAGTTTAAATTTCATTCAAACTATATTTATGAGTTGTATTCTTACAGGCAATGAATCAAAATATGAATTGTTCTTGAGCTACTCAAGTGCTAACATTGATGTTTCCACAGCTACATATATATACAAACACCTTTTTTATATTTCATATTTACACTCTAAATCTACATACAACTTTTATAATTAATATTTATATTATTTCATAGTAGTTGCCTAATTACTCTTATTACCAATAATCTTAGAACTCAAATACCAGCTGTAATGTTAGTCTACCATGTAAGTACCTTAACTTTCATGGATTAGTAATAAATAATTGGTGACTTTTTAATGATATAATTTTTTTTTATCATTGATAAATAACTGAATTTCTTATGCTGAATCTCAAGTTGTTTATTCACTATAAATTAATGAACTTTTTTAAAAACGGAAATCAAACAATTGAACTGGAATGAAGAAAATTTAGTTTTCCTTTCTTATGGAGCTAGTTTATTTTCAAAAAATTAACAAATAATTTATCTACAACAAATTAACTATTTTTAAATCAATGACATTTCTTCCCTCTCACATACTTAGTTATAATACAAATTAAAAAAGATGGTATTAAAATTACTTTTCAATAACATACTCAAATATAAACAAATTTAGCTTATAATCAATTATACTAAAATAATCTAATTTTTCGCAGTGAAGTCGAAGACATGGAAATATGGAATGTTGGTGCCTATACATATAAAAATTAAATGTGTTTTTTATTTTATTTTCTTAATTAACAATTCACACGTGTTGTTCTCACACACCATTTTACCTTCCAACCCACATTACTCACGTTTTGCACTTAATTTATTTTAATCCCTTTTAAATAAAAAAAGTACCAAAATTTATGTTAACTTTTTTTCTTTCTGTTTTTTTAAACGTCTGGTTTTATTATGAAATCTAATTTATATATTTTTTATTCCTAGACAAATTTCTTTCAAAGCATAGAGACAGTCAAAGTGAGCCATAATGTGTTTTCCATTTTTACGACAAAAAAGTATTTATTATAATCTCAATTTAAAAATAAAAAATTAGCTTTGAGACTCTCTAACTAAATTGTTTTTTATAATCTCTGGGGGGAAATGGATAATAATTAAAAAGAGTCAACAGAATAAAAAGAATAATCTAAAACCTTTGAAAATGACATTAAATCATATGTCATCACACTCTTAAATTGTATAGCTGAAGTTCTTTGACCAGTACTTATTTGGTAAGCATAATATAACATATGTTTTAATTTAACAATAGTGATGTTTCCCATTAAAAACATACCAGTGATGATAGAAATTTATCTTAATGAAATTTAAATGCAAAATTGATTTTCATATAAGTTTATATTATAAGAGATTGATCTAGTAATGTAATACTCACTAGATTCACATATAAACTAAAAGGTCAAAAAATTGATTTATGAGAGTAAAACATGTACATGAAACATGATTACATGAAAACTAGCAAGTTATTCATGCATTCACCTGAGACGGTATTTTTTACCGCATGATTAAAAACACACATATTCATATGGTTAAGACTACAGTGTTACTTGTGCATTCACACGGCGGTTAAAAACGCATATGTTTCGTGTCTTCGTGTTGTTAAGAACACATATGTGACATCGTGCATTTACATGGTTAAAAACATACATGTTATCCGTACATTCGTATATTAAAAACATGCATGTCACACATGTATTTGCATGTTTAAACACATAATAAAAATAAATTAAATTTCAAATTTGAATTTTGTAATAAAAATAGGAAACCAAATATAATACTATGTGATTTTTTTGAAAATAAATTTTTTAAAATTTTTAGACAATGGATTGATTTTTCAATTTCAAATTTGACTTTTTTATAATGAAAATAGGAAAATCAAAAGTTATAATTATAATATGTAAAAATATATTTAAAAGTTATAAAAAAATTCAATTTCAAATTTGATTTTTTTAAATTATAATATGTAAAAATTAAAATTCAAAAAATCTAAAATGTGATATTAAAATTCAGTGAAAAATGTATTACAAAGCTTTAATGAGGTAAAAAATATAGTAATTCTTAGACTAATAGTGAACATTAAATAAAATAGATAGATTAATGTAAATATTGAATGTGATGAAACTGAATAGTTTTTTCAAGTTAAATTAAGGGAATGTGAAAATATTATATTAAGGTTTTGTTGGATAACAAAATTTTATAGATTATTGGTAACAAAATCTTAATACAATATTTTTTGCTTTATCTTATGTAGTTGTTTAATTTAAATCGAAAAAACTATACAGTTCCACTCATTCATTATTTGGATTAATCTATTTATTCTCTTCAACGTTTACTATTACTCTAATAATTATAGAATTTTTCACTCCATCAAAGCTTTATGATAATTTTCCAACTGAATTTTAATATCACATATTAGATTTTAATTTTGAAGTTTTTTTATAACTTTTAAATATTTTTTAATAAAAAAGACTCGTATGGTTTGATTTCCCCATTTTCATTAAAAAATCAAATTTGAAATTGAAAAAATCATTTCATTGTCTACAACTTTTAAAATATTTATTTTTAAAAAATCACATAGTATCATATTTCGGTTTCCTATTTTCATTAAAAATTTGAAATTTCATTTATTTTCCTTATGTGTTTGAATTGGCAAATACACGGGTCGCATGCGTGTTCTTAACAATATGAATACATGAGTAATATGTGTGTTTTTAACCGTTATGCGAATGCACGAATGACATATGTGTTTTTAATCACTATTATTAATTATTAAATATACATTGTACAAAAGTGATAATATAATGTAGGTAGGTACATAATAGTACTATGAAACATTGTAGGAGTGAAACAAATTAAGGATGGAGTAACATGTGGTATGTGATGATGTGTAAGGAGTTTATTTTATTATATTCTTAGTGAGTATTACATAAATATTCCTAACCCTTAGTTAATAGTGTAACCTGCTTACTCTGCTTTTAAATTCAGTTGCAACCCTTAAGCACTTTTTAAGTGGTTTCATCCTTTAGCTTCTATTTCACACCACCATTAACTAAATTGATTTAATATATTAACGTATTGATTCATCATATGTACCATCATGCATTATATGAGTATGACCTGTGCTGTTAGTTAGAGAGTTGACGTTTATTTCACGCCTAAGGTTGGACACCTGTGTTTTCCATACTATGAAATCAAGTTTCTTGGATTTAAAGAGTGCTAATACAATGTCAAAAGAGCATTCAACTTAGCTTCTAATGGTTTCTAATTGTTTTTTAAATGAAGCCTTTTCACTATAATTAATAGGAGGTGTTCCACCAGCATCTACCTTGACCAAACTGATCTAAGTAAGGATGGATATAGGCTTGATCAGGTTAGACTTTATCTTAAACAGACCCAGCCTATATAGCATATAGGAGTCTGAGCTTGACCTGTTAGCTCGTTTAAAAAAACTAAAGTCTAGGTCTCACTTGTTTAAAAATTCTGTCTGACTTGTTAGTCTGTTTAAAGGTCTGTTAAGGTACACATTATGTACAAACTAGAAAATTATTATAACTATAGCAATTAGTGTGAAATTTTTTAAATTGTTATCACAATTATTTCCACCACCTTCCAATATTGCGTAATGTATTCGAAGGATTTGTGGTGTTTTTGATGTTAGAATATACGAAACAATGTCTTTTAATATCATAGTAAAATATGATATTGTTGTAATGTTTAACCTGAGTTAGGTTATGTATTTAAGTCTAAGTCTCAAAAATTAAATGTCCAATTATTAAATATGTTAATCTCTAAGTCCTAGTGGATTTACATACATTTTTTATTATTTAGTATTTTGTACATATTAAAAATAATAATTTATAAATATATAATAACATTACATAGGTCATCTGTTAGACTTAATAAACTTTTTAAAATGTATGAGTCTGACCTATTTAGGTTAAATAAGCTATTGGAGAAGCCTAAGTCTGACGTGTTTATGCTTGACCTGTTATAGGCTAAAACATAATAGGCCCCTGATAGACGATGTGACCTATTTCCACCCTTATCTTTAAGGACCATCAGAAACACTTAAGTATATTAATACGCTCGACTGTCAAGCATCCATAGTTGTAAAAACCGTTTTGTACCGGTCGGTTCAACCAGTAAACCAGTGAACCGATCCCAATATCGATACAGTACAACAATTATACCGGTCATGCAATAATACTGGTCAAAACTGGCCAAAATCGGACAAAGCCGGTCATACTGGCCGGTTTTCAATTGAACCACACCGGTCAAACTTGTCGATTTTTATTTAAAATTAATTTTTTAATAAAAATAAAAAAATATATTGTTTTTTATTGATTTTTCAATATTAATATTAATATATTATATATATTTAACTTCGCCGGTATACGGTTTAATTAGTGAATCACTAGTTGAACCGCTATACCACTATACGAGTATCCCTACCAGTTTGATGACCGGTACGGTATTAATAACACTGCAAGTATCTATTAGATTGAGGGCAACTATTCCACAATGGTTGAGAATTTTTCCTTTAATATATGATAATGTTTTGTGAGTATTAGGATTCTCTCCATTGATAAGAGAGACAAATGTTTCAAAAATAAAAGAGAGATGCAACATTCAAAGACATATATATCCATTTGATTATAATAAAATTATATTTTTATCATTACAAAACAAGAGAAAAAGATATATTTGTCTTACCATTAATAGATAGAGAATATTAATTTATTGCCTTTATCCCCCATTACTCAACTATTTATACTTGTTTATTAACTTTGGCTCAATAACCTAAATTTGATAGTCCCATCACCACCTCAATGTGAGGGTTATTTTTTTGGATTAACTAGAAGTAGGATCAGGACATTTGGGGTTAAGTATTCCGTGCAATAGGAACAAAGATAGATAAAGTTTTCAACAACTCATTGGATTGAAGTACGTAGCACTTTTTTAAGAAATGCATGAAATGGAAATGCTCTTAATTTCACAAATACTAGGGACTTGTTGCTTTGTATTCAATTGACCAATCCAAATTCTTCAATTACTCTAATCTTTCAATTAGTTTCATATCTTTTCACATTTTAAATTAAATGCTGCAAAATATACATTCCCAAAGAACAAAAACTGCCACCATCCCCAATCCAATATCCTTTAATATTGCACTTTTGATATACACTCTCCACTTTACAAATCCCATTTACTACAAGAATAAATTGTTTGGAAAATTTATTAATTAATGTTTTTAGAGCAAAAGGATTCATTAAAACATAGAGAAATCTTATTGCTTCCTTATTAAATTGTTAGCATTCCCCAAAAGGAAAACATTACCATGTACAGAGGTCAATTTATTTGCATAGGCCAAATAATTTACTTAGTGATTAACTACATTTTTTTGGTAGAGATATTTTGCTTTTATAATTCAAGAAAAAGCTATTCTGCTTGTTTTGAGATAAAAAATAGTAACTGAATCTATCACAAGACATTGAACAGGGCAAAGTGATGAATCTTTCTGTTTCTGGTTTGTAACTTGTAAATAAGAAAAAGTGGAGGATTAATTGACTAGTACTTTTCTTATGTAGACTTCTAATTTGTAATGCTTATGTTCAACACTATGTCTATAAAATTCAAACATTTTCCAACAACAAAATAAAATAGAAGATACTAAGGTTCAACCATTTTGGTGGTTCAACCCACCTCATTATTCACCTTGCCCCTAAAACCCCATGTTCATTTTTCCAAACTTTAGCTAAGTATAATAACAAAAGATATTTCCAATATCCTATCCTCATTTGCACCAAACTAAATCCAAATCCAAATTAATACACTCTTTCCAAACTCAAAGGCTTTAATCTTAAAATTTGCTCATATGCCACTTACAAAGATATCACTCAGCAATTTATCCTTTTACAAAATCCGATTATACTTGTGAGATTATAGCTTATAACTTAGAACTAGTTGAAAGTTTTAAAATGATAGATAAATGAATATATTTATTCAAAAGCTACCTTCTTAATTATCAAAACTTACAAATGAGATATAAAGTATCTAATAAACCAATGAGTTTATCATAATGGTAGTGAAACATGACTAAGAGATCAACAATTTCCAAAATTGTCTCATTTTCTTTCTAATGTCAATCAGATATTGACACGTAAATAAAAAGAAATTTTTTAAAAACAAAACTAGTATTTTTATATTACTTATTAAAATCTGATTAGTCATCATCTTTTTTTTGTCAAACAAAAGCTAAGGAGCACATAGCCACCCAAGATTTGCCACGTCTTATGCTCCCCATTGAAGGGATAGTGACCTTATATAGAGTGACAACTAATTAAAGTAAACCAACCAATAAAACGAACCTCTTTAACTGAATAAAAAAAGATGTCTTTATTTTATTTAATACCACTAATATAAATGCCACTATAGCAAACTAAATACTCTGCATTCAGAAACAGAGGAGAAAGCCTTAAAAACTTTCACTTTCACAAAACACAACATGGAGTGGAGTAGAGGCCACATCATAGGCCATGGCTCATCAGCCACCGTCTATCTCGCCGCCTCTCACCACTCCACCACCACCACCACCATAACCGCTGTCAAGTCATCGGAGCTATCACATTCAGAACATCTTCAAAAAGAACAAAAAATCATGTCCTCTTTATCCTCTCCTTATATAGTTACCTACAAAGGCTATGATATTACCACCGAATACAAAACTCTCTACTACAATCTCTTCATGGAGTACATGCCTTATGGCACACTCTTTCAAGCCACTCGCCGCGGCCGCCATGGCCGGATTAATGAGCCACTGATAGCACTCTATACAACACAAATTGTGCATGGGCTAGAATACTTGCACTCAAAAGGGTTGGTGCATTGTGATATAAAGGGTAGCAATATATTGGCTAATGAAGATGGAGCCAAAATTAGTGACTTTGGATGTGCCAAGTATGTGAATGATAATGAGGTGGCGGTGGTGATGAGTGGCACACCAATGTTTATGTCGCCGGAGGTGGCGCGTGGAGAAGAACAAGGTTACCCATGTGATATTTGGGCACTAGGGTGCACCATAGTTGAAATTGCAACTGGGTTTGCACCATGGCCTAATGTACAAGACCCTGTTTCAATTTTGTACCATGTTGCATATTCTAATGAGGTTCCTGAGATTCCAAGTTTTCTATCTCATCAAGCAAAGGATTTCTTAGGGAAATGTTTCATGAGGAATCCAAAGGAAAGGTGGAGTGCTAGTCAACTATTGAAGCATCCATTTCTTGTGGAAATTAGTTTCAAAGGTAAGCAAATTATGGAATCTAATTCATGTTCACCAACTAGTATTCTTGACCAAGGCTTTTGGAATTCCGTTGAGGAATCAGAGTGCCAACTTGGTAACAATTTGGTTCAGACAAGTTTAGAGAATTCTGTAGCTGGTAGGATCAAATGGCTAGCCTTATGTTCAACGGATCCAAATTGGACATGGGATGATGAGAATTGGATAACAACAATAGGGAATAACAATGAAATTGTGGCTCAAGTTTAGACATCTCAATCGAAAAATTATTATATGGTCCATTATTATTCGGTACTAATCAATAACAATATGACACTTAATAATTGTGTATACTTGTCAAGTTGTTATTGGTCAGGACCACATGATCTCGAGCCATATAATAAATTTGAAGTAGAATTAGTGGTGATTTTTTTGGTGAGGATTATAAATGTAGTGATGTTAATTTCAGTGTTGTAGTTAGTACTATTAGAAGTAGTCTCAATTTTGAGAGAGGCATTGCTGGGATGGTACTCCCTTCAACATTAGATTTTTTGTAGTTATAATTCAATAATATTTTTTACACATTTACTAATGTCTCTGTCTCAATGTGTTATTAGATATCTCAATGTATTATTTTGATGCCCTCCTTCCAAAGTATATAGGCTACTTTGGCCCCAAGAGTTCAGAATTATAATTTGTTTTTGCTCTTTTAACCACATTCATACAATCATCATAAGGTTAATTTATTTTCTAAATTGGGTTTTAGTGTTGGTTCTAACATGCTTCATCACTAAGTATAATTGGATTTGAATATGGGAATTTTAGTTTTAGGGATCTGATATGACTAGCTTGTAGATTAAAGTAAAAGGAAAGATAACAACTTTGAGCTGCATGGAGAAGAAAGAAGTGTGGGGAGAACATGCAGAATCTACTTTAAGCATGTTGAACATTTTTAGACTTATAGAACTAAAATAGTTTCTAAGCTCTGGCCTTAAAAAATACACATACCTTGTTTCTAACCCTCCTCCATAAAAAACATGCACTACTCATAAAAAAACAGCTGAATCAAAAAGGAGATTGCTTTGATAAATATTTGAATGGATTAGGATTTGGTACATCAAAAAATATATTGCAGTAAACAATTCTAAGCTGCTGAATGAATATCAAACAGCTCAGGTTCCAATCTCAGCAAATCATATTCAAAATACAACTTAAAATCAAAGCTATCCAATTTTTATGGAATGGCCCAAGGCACAAACTACAACAATTTTTTTACTGCACCAAATCCAATTCCATGTTTGAACCTTCACACACATTTCTTGTTACAAAGATAGAAAGAGCTCTAGTGAACACTCTCCAACTGAATCCTAAGATTCTGATTATCTTCCAAGAGTCTATCATATTTAATAAGAAACCCCTCTGATTGTTTTTTTAAAGCCTCTAATTCAGCTTCCAAAGCCTTAACTTTGTTTCCTTTCACCTCACATTCAGATTCTAGATTCTGAACTTCGGGTTTCAGTGTGACAATCTCTTCTTTCAATGCATTTTTGCCATCACCAAAATTTGTACTTTGTTTCTTAGCAGCCCCCATGGTCTTTCTTTGTATCATAAGCTCTCTAATGTAATAGTGCAATCTATCTATCATTAAAGAGAGGAACAACACAAACCCTGCATACATGATATAGAAAGAAAAAAAAACATTACCAACTTTTCCATATAATCATATTCATAAGAACACAACATTATAATGGAACGTGCCAATTACCAAATACTTGTTATCTCAATATTTTCCAAAACATGAAAATGTAGGAGTGTTGGTGAAAAAGAGTGATTACCCAAGAGAGAAGCTTCAAGGATATGTTTAAAGATGAGTACTTGTTCAGTAGGGTTAACAACACCAAACTGAAGTGTACTACGATTCTTTATCTTAAACATGGTATAGAAGCTTGAACATAGCACCACCACCAATGTTACCACCACCGTCTTCACCACCACAGGTCCACGTCCTCTCTTCACCTTACCCAACATTATGATCACCACTTTCCTCATAGGAGTCTTGAAAATAAAGCTAAGAATCACAAATATTTCAACAAATATGACAAAGTACAAAAGGTGTAACATGCTTCTTTGCTTTTACTTTTCTTCCAATAGAATGATAGTGAAATTATGAATGAATGAAGATGTTGAATAATGTGTGTGTGATACTGATATATATTAAGTAAGAAGATATGAGCGCGTGCGTTGAGTGTGTGAAGCGTAAACAATGAAAGCCGACATAAATAATAAAATGTAGTAAAAAGGGGATGGAAGAAAATTATGAATGAAATATTGCAACATTTTCTTCCTTCTCTCTCTCTTATTTAATTCTCATTATACTCATCTTCTACCTCCATATCTCATCATTTTTCTTCCCATACTTTATTCCTACGAAAATATATACACTTAAATTACAACTTTTTAAATATTATGCACCTAATTTAAGAATATAAAAATTGAATGTATTTCTATTAAATTTTCATATTACAATTAATTTTCTACCACAAATTTGATCTTAGTTCCAATTTTTGTATTTGGAATATAAGTCATTAAAATAACAATTATGAAAAGAATAATACACTAAAAGGTGAAGAGGGTAGTATCAACTATCATCCGAATTTCAAAATGTATTAAAAAATATATTAGGAGAGTAATACATTGAAAAATGAAGGAAAAAATGGAATAGAACTTGAAACTGATTACTAAATTAGGTGGGAAAATGTGTTTAAATAAATAAAGGCTGATCCAGAAAAAAAAATGCATATAACTTATCTTGATTTTATAAAACCTTAATAAACAAAGAATAAGATAAAGAAATTAAAATATATTTTTTTAATAGATAGAGTAATGAAAAATCTTAACTTGATCAGAAGTTTTCACAAGGACTCAAATGTTTCTTATATTCCTTTAAGGCTTTACCCAAAAAAGCCTAGTGTTAAGTCCAACTCAAAATAATGATAAAAAAAACTACTAAAACAAAACCACATAAAATAGTTATGTTCTTCATAAATTCCTAAAATAATTGTACCCTTTTATTAAATAGTAATGATTTTTCCCCAGTAAACACGAGTACTGAAAGATGAGAGAAGAAATCACCAAAAAAGACAAAGGAAGAGTGTCAAGAATATAATCAAAATACTTTGCAACATTTTTATATTTTGGTCCAACAACAAGAAAAAAAAGTTAATAAATATAGTGATAATTTGATTCTGCCGTAGTAAATAGTAAAGTCGAGAAAATAGAATTTATTTCTTCGTCTTAAAAAAATAGGAGTAATTAACTGTCATATTTTGTATCTTCTAAGTTTTCATGAACTAGTTCTTCTTCGAAGTTCTCTCTAACCTAACATTTGAGAAGGAAACACATACTTTTTACATGCACCAAATTCTAATGTAAATCTTATAGTTTTTGCATATCCTTGTAGGAATAGGTATCCTCTCTATTAATAAAGAGACAAGTGATATTTTTACACTTATGAAAATGTCATTACATGTATAAATAGAAAGATATAATTCTCTTTTCATTTTCCTTTTTACTTTCTTTTATACATCACTTGCCTCTCCATCCATTAATGGAGAGGATCCATACTCCACTTATCGGAAAGTAGAGAAATGTTATTGGAAGAGAAATGTGAAGTCTTCCACAGTCAATTTCTCCAGATCTTCAAAAGAGTCGCCTATAGTCCTATCAAGAAAAGCAAAAAGTAAATATGGCAGAATATGCAGTAACTTGACATCACACTGACTTACCCTTCAAAAACTACTTCCCTCTTCTCTTGGAGCTTCAAAAGTCTCTCTTCGATTGTATTCTCGATCACAAACCTCACAATTCTGCACATCAAAATACTGTCAAGAGTCAAGGACCATGAAGAAGAAGAAGTTTTAACTTGAGTGTTAAAGTCCATTTAGTGAAACCTTGTAGGTTTGTTTTGCCCTATTCGATGAATTCTGTCTTGAGCCTGACGCTCCACAGCGGAGTTCCACCAAGGGTCCATAAAAAAAACCTGAGCACGAGAAAATGAGCTTGTCTTGGTGCAGGTTTATATGGCAAGTTACAACAATTTAAAATGAGATAACTCACATGTGACGCTACTGTCAAATTTTGTAGTCTGGATCTTCCTTAAATCTCTTGATGGCAGCATCCCTAGCAGGCAATGACATTGATCCATTCAATTGAATGCTACAGACTCCAGACTGCAATTGACACACCATGTTACCATCCTCATGCATTTTATATAACAGGTTTTAATTAAATTTACCTTGTCCAAAGAGTAACCTATGAGATCCAAGAATGGTGTGAACTGACTAAAAACAATCCCTTTTGCTGACCCATCCCTTTCGATCATGAATCTTATTTCGAGCATGAGGGGCATGATACTTGTCCCACCAAGCATGCCTGGCAAAATATATGTTGACAGGAGGTAACCTGAAACAACAAAAAGCATGAAAGGGCAGAAAAAAGGTAAAATGATATGAAATGAAACACATACTTACCACAAGATCTTCTGTTGCTTCATGACAAATGCCACATTCTTGTCCTCTTGATGTTGTAGTTTCAGAATATACCACAAGGTATGGATGGCAGAGAGCCTGTGCATTTAAGCAAGAGGATAAATGCTAATCCATTTAAGCAAGAGAGCGCGCGCAGTGATATGCTGTCTTATTACAGACTAGATATGAAAGTCTCATTTGCAAGATTTTTGGAGTTAGATGCTGGTTGAGATGATTAAAATATGGTCCAAGTTGAACAACTGAAAATTAAAACTTTCAAATTGCATGACCTATATTTCCAGTTCAAGGGGTACAAAGATGCACCTAAGAGGGAGGCATCTTTTTCTATTCCACAAGAACAATTATTCACCTGACGTAGTCGCGTGAGGATGTCAAATAAATGGCAAAAGTTCTTCATCACTGTATTTTCTACAATATACCTGTAAAGGTGAAAGCATATCAGTAAAACCATGGCGGGATTTATGTAACCATTCCAAAAAAAATTATCCCACCCCACTTGAGTATAAACAATCTCCCCTTAAGGGCAAGTAGCACACAATTACCGATCCACTCCCCTTTAACTCAATCATGTCTAAGCCGAACCATCGACTCTGATATCATTTGTTAGACAAGTCTGTGACTAGGGAACTTCCAATCATTAGGAAGATATATTGTTACTCATATCCAATGTGAGACTTCAAACTTGAATATACCCAACATATTCAATTCATCATTTCTTCTTTTTTCTTCTGCTCTGTATGTGATGGTTTCCGCAAAAAATCTGCTTTACAATATTTTCGTCATATGTTATGGACAAGATTGTGACATACGTGTTAAACTGTGCCTGAGTTTCTTTGTATAACGATTCATAATAGTCCTGCTCTTTTATATCCAGGCAATCTCTTCTCAATGAAAGCTGAAAAGACAAACATAGAAGAAATTAATATGTGGTCTTTCAGTATTTAAACTTGCACACAACCACAAGGGAAACAATAACTTACAATTCTAGGTGGAAGTGCAAGATCAGCAGCTCTACCTATTTTAGTTCGCCTCAGTAGTATGCTCTTCAGAACTCTGTTCTTAAGCAATATCTTAGCTCTTTTTCTCAAAGAATCATTTCGGTGAGATTTCATTGGTTTGCCCACATACTAGTCAAGATTCAAAATAAGTAATAAAGAACTTGTAAACATGTCAGCTGAAACTATTTCTACAAAATCAGAGTAGGTTTCATCCCGTCTCTTTCTTTGATAAGGAAAACACACAAAAAAAAGACTCACAAACTGCAGAACATACTTTCTTCCACCAACAGAAATGATTATAGGGATGGTGGGTGCAGTTTGGACATTCTTCAGAGCTGTACAAGGCATCAGAATAATAAAGACAGTTAACAATTCAGGAAGGCCAAGCATTTTAAAAATGTACAAGGACATGCATGTCTACTCCAAAGGTGATGATTTGAAGTTTAATCCTCAGCAAGTCAAGCCAGGGGGAAAACAAAACAGAAAATGGTAAGTGAGCCCTTATCAACACATTCACATATGAAGTCAATATATATATATGAGCAATTCATGCGGATCCATGCAGCTCATCAGCCACCCATAATTATCATACCTACGATCAAGAGTCATGCTCATGCAATTACATTCCGTGCACAAGTAATAGGAATAAGGAACTATTTGCAAGAACCGTACCTGCAAACATGGCATTTCAATTAAAAATCTTTAAAAACAAACTTGATACATTATTAACAAAAAAGACAGCAAACTTACCAGAGATCGCATCTCTCCAAGACTGCTCAGAATGGGAGTGCCACTTAATGCCCATTTGTAGGAAGACTCTAAGGCAAAAACTGCTTTTGCAGTTTTAGAATATATATCTTTTATTTTGTGTGCCTAATTTATTTAATTTCAATAAGAATAGTCAATAATATATAAGTGCTGAGGCTGAACCCTGATCAATAAATTGCAATCATGATTCCAGAACTAATGCTTTCAATAAAATAACAATATTCAATACTAGATTAAAGTAATGAAGTAACAATAGCTCAAACTAAGTAGTAATAGACTAACAACAGAAAGAAAACAATCATTTTTAGAATGCAAATATTGGCATCAACAGAAACAATGGAAAGATAAAATAGTCTATTATCATAACTAACCTCATCCAATATGATCCGCTCCCACTTTACAGCATGTATAAGTGACATATCCTTGCCTGTGACATCTTCATGCTCTTCAGTGACTTCCTTTTTCTTTTTCTTAAATTGCTTTGTTTTTTTTCCAGTTCTAACATTCTTAACTTCCTCATAAAGATGCATCATATCCTTCCTGTACTCAGACTCAGCAGTAGAGTAGGTAGTTATCACAAAATCATATTCTGGGAACTGTTCAACACTCTTCCCTCTCCTTGCCCCATGATAAACCAACACCTTGGTGCTTCCTTTTGAAGTGCATTGATCAATCTCATTAACCCACTGAGTGACAGCAACTACAGGACATATGACAAGTGTTCCCTTGATTAAAGGCAGAACTTTAGATGAACCTGGTGAAGGTGAGGATATCGGTTCATTTGGTTCACGATTCGTTAGGCGTAACTCGCGTTTTGCAAGGACAAGGGCAATTGCTTCAATAGTTTTCCCCATTCCCATATCATCTGCAAGGATTCCACCTCTAATTTCAGATTTTTCCTGTTTCAAAGCCCAAGATAACCATTCCTTTTGGTGTCTAAGCAAAGGCATAGTCAGATCAGAGGATGGTTCAGCAGTTTCATATATTATCTCATTCTGCTCATCTAATTTGACATCTTTAAATGGATTCTCATCAAGCCATTTGTCGTTCATCTTTTCCCACACTTTCCATAACAAAGGCGGTTCCATTCTTCCTTTTTTTGCATTTTTCTTCTTTCTAATTCCAGTCAAATCATGGGAAGCCAATTGCTGCTGAACCATTAAGTTGTTCTCATTATATCCATGCACATTATGCGGTTTGCTACCATCAGAAGCATCACCTTTTCCACCAGAAATACCAACACCTGAAGTTAGTTCTTGATTCAAGGAATCTGGGATCAATCAAATGTATGCTATTTTCATCTAAGAAATCTCCTCCTATATTCAACTATCATTTATATCATCCACTAAAATCTAACACATCTTGCAGCTTATCATAAAATGAATATCTGGAAGAAACTTAAAACCAAAGAGTAAGACATTATACCTTCCAAATTTGAATAATCTTCATTGCCTTCAACTTCTGCAAATAAATAAACAGAAAGAAAAGAATTAGATTCTTGAAATGAACAAGAAAAATCGAAATTGACTATCATGTTCTTTTCTCATAGAATCTGACGAAAGAGTGGCAAAGAGTATAAAAATAAAAAGTGGAAGTTGACTATTAAGAGAGTTTGTCAAAGTATGTGAAGATTGGAAACAATGAAAAGAAAAGCATAAAAAATGAAAAAGAGAAAAGAAGGAAATGGTTGATAGAAAAGAATACGAGAAAGAATGGAATGAGAACGAGGACGATGATCCATTGAAAAGAGAAAGAAAGAAACAATGTTCGGTTATCTGTTATCTGTTATTATTGAAATATGAAATAGCGGGAACTGACTCCACCTGCTTTGTAGAAATTGCTATGAAAATTTAACAACCACTCACTCCAATCACAAAGGTTAAACTATAACCATAATATGGACATTATATTAACAATAACCAAAGCAAAATCATTTACTACTTCTAAGCCCTTTTTAATACTTACCACTAATAACATTTGATATTATAATTTTATTAAATAAAAAAATAAAAATATGGATAAGTTTAAGAGAAAAATATTACATCTAATAATCTTATAATTTGATCTTATAAATTATAATATTAAGAGATAAGTTTAACTTAAAGAAATTCTATGTAATAGAATCCTCTAACCAAGCATTGGGATCCTCAAATGTGCAAAGGAGTGTCAAACCAATTTTCACATTTTTCAATCCACTTATATTATATCACATTTTTGCCAAATAATTTTATACACATTTTTCACCGTATATACTTGACAAATTGTGGATTTATATTCATTTATCTTCTACATCCTCTTTAATAATAGAATGACTAATAAGCTTTAAAAGCTCCTCAATCAGATATTTTTTCAATTCAAAGTATTATATCCTTCTAAGGATATTCCAATGGTAAATTTCATCAACAACATCTCCAACTCACCAACTAGATTCACTTTATCTACACTCAACTTGTATAAACTCTCAAAAGAATCCTTCAAAGCTTTTTCACCCACCAGAAATCCAACTACAATCTTGTGTTATTATCATTATCCATCACTTTTTTAAAACCATGACTCATCCTCCTTCGAGCGACACTTAAACCATTCATCATTTTCTTCAAATATCTCCACCAAAGCAAAGTTGACAGCCCATTAGACCCCGTAACTCCACCCTTGAAAATATCCTGAACTCCATACTTAGATTCTAAGACTTAACCAAAAGAGATTCCCCAACCCTCGATTCCCTAATTGTGAGTTAAAAAATATTTGTTAAATGACTAAAAGGGACATGTAATATAATATTTATATATTTATTATTTGTTCACTTATTGATTATTTAATTACTTAGATAATTAAGTAATATGAATATAATAAATTATTCAATTACTAATTATTTTAGCTTTTTTTACCTTAATTATAAAAATTACTTATATATATATAACATAAAAATAAAATTTAAATTATTATATGTAGATAATAATTTGATAAAATTTTGAAAGGGTCAAATTGGTTTGAGTTATTGGAGTTTATGGTCTTTCAAAAGCTACATAATCACTTTTAAAGCTATAAATTTCTTTCAATTTTTTTAATTAAATAAGTCTATTAACTTATCTATGCACTAATTTCAAAATGCTACAAGCTATTTACTATGATAGAAGAGTCGAGAGTATTAACATTCTATTTTCCTATATTAATATAAAATATTTATAAACATATGGGACTATGACACTTTCAAATTTTGATTACCTAAAATATCATTTTTATTATATCTTTAATATGTTTAATTTCTAATTTTAGCATTTATACTTAAATATTTAGACTTTACTAGACTGATTTTGTAATATACTAATTTCAAATATTTTAATAAAATAAATTCAGTAATAAAAAATATTAAATCATTTCTGGTCCAAAAGTAAAGTCATGAGCTAAATATTTTCTTTTATTTTTTTCATCATTTTTTATTGTAATTAATTTAAGCATAATTTTTCTATACATAATTCATAAATCATAGTCAAATTAATTCATTAAATATGTTATTTTTATATATATATTAAATTATTGTCAAAGTAATATTCAATATAATTATAGAATCTTAAAGTATCTAGCTACTGTTATTAGATTGCTAATTTTCCACTTGTCTGTGTAATGTTAGATTATTATTTTTTTTCATTTTTACTTTCATGAATTTTATATATTTTAAAATAATTTAATATATATGTATTGTTTTTTTTACTGTTTTTTGCACAATCAATATCTTATTCACTATTCATTTATATTATTTTATTAATATTAATAATTAACACATCAGTTTTGAATGATATAATAACAATATTAACAAAATTATGACTATTTTTTAGTATAATATTTATACATTGCCAATATAAATATTTATACGCAAACAGTATATCATATATCATTCATTTGCATTACTTATATTTAAAAGTCAATAATAATATAATACAAATAATAGATGATATATTAAAGATGTAAAAAACTCTTATACGGACACACCATTAGTATATAAATATTTTCTATATTTTTTTCTCAAAATGATCTTAGCTATTTATACGTGACATCAAAAGTATTTTCATCAATCTTCTCGTATGTATACGATAAAATATATTGCGGGTTAGTGGAATTGAGAAATAGATATTCTCCCAAGACTATATAAGTTATAATTAATAACAAATTGTATGTACTAAAGCAAATTATAAGGGATAATTAATAATATATATATATATATACACACCCATATATATGTATTTTAATTTTATAAAATATATGTGCTAAGCAGATTGAAATAAATATTTTCTTACAATACATTCAAACAAATAAATTAAACAAATGCATGATTCAATGGGATAGGTATTTTCTTAAAAACAATTCCATACCAAAAAAGTTAGATAAATATCTTACAATTATTAGTAGAAATATTTAATTATAAAGATAATATTAATAGTCAGGTCATTTAGGTAAACAATGACTAGAATAATTAAAATGAAGAGCAGATAGTCAAAATAGAGTGTTAATATCCTCAGGTCAACCAAATACACCTATGAAATTGCTAAGTCTTACTCATAACAATTATAATATAATACTTAAATACTTAATTTTATGAATTAAAATATAAGTGAGTTAATATTTATTAAGTAAATATAAAAAATATTTATTAAGTCTTATTCCTTGTAAATATAGTTGCCCCTCATCAGAGAAGGAAAAATATTTTATCGGCCTCTATTGTTAAAAATTTCTATAATTTTCATTTTAATGAGAAATTGGCTGGATGTATCAGGCAACAAATAAGTCTATAGATGTTCCTATCCATGTAAAAATAACATATGTGACATATATCATTTTTATTTACTAATCATCTACCAATGACAAAATACTAATATACTAACATTTGTCTATAAAAAATTTGATAGTTTTGGAAGTAGAAATGGAAGAAGTGAAGTACATTGTGAAATGCACAAAGATATGTACCTAATAAACGTGTCTATGTGAGAAGGGTAACCCTTAGCATATAAAGCGGGACGAAATGTTAGCTCACACCTATAATCACGAATCCCCTCACTTCCTTTCTTTCTTGTTTCATTTTTCTCTAAATTCAATATACTAAAAGAAAACCCCTTCCAAAGCCTTTGCCCCACACAACCTCTCTTATATCTATTACCTCATTTGTCTCTCTATTTCATGCACCTTCTCCCCCTTAGAAAATATCAATACAAAAAGAGAACAAAAGACCATAGTCCCTTTTTATCTCTTCTTGTATCTTATTCACTTTATCTCTCTCCTCTTTTTTCCCATCATTCATTCATTCATTCATAGAGAGGAGAGAACTCTAATCCACTTTTTATAACGTTCTCTTATATCTGAATCTCATAAACTAGGTACGAGGTACGAGGTACGTGGTACATATAAACGTTCATTTGATTACATGCTGAAATTGTAAGAATGAACTTTTAGGTTTTAATTATGTTGCAATATGTATTTAGAATCTATTTGGGTTTGAGTATTCTTTGTACTCATATCAATTATTTGTATATATATTTTCTAACAAAAGGTGACATTTTTATTAGGTTTGTTGAAGTGAATATGATGAGAATAATCCTGAACGACAAAAACAAAAACAATGAAGAAGTGTCAAATGATAATGAAGGTTCTTTGAAGAAGGGGCCATGGACACCAGATGAAGATTCAATATTAATAAATTATGTGAGCAAATATGGTGAAGGGAATTGGAATGCAGTTCAAAAGAATTCTGGGTTGTTAAGGTGTGGAAAAAGTTGTAGACTAAGATGGGTCAATCATCTAAGGCCTAATCTTAAGAAAGGTTCATTTTCTCTTGAAGAAGAACGAATCATTGTTGAACTTCATGCCAAGCACGGAAACAAATGGGCAAGAATGGCTTCAAAGGTAAAACATGAATTCTTCTTTGAATCTTCTTATTCATCATCTTTACATGCTTTCTCCATCACCATAAAAAACGTTTTATTTATTTTAATAGTACTTTTAAATTGTTTTGTTAACTTAGTTTGATGCAACGTATGTTTAGAGTTTTTTATGGAAAGGATGAATGAAAAGTTGATAAGGAGGATCCAAATTCAAGTGTTATGTTGTGTTGATGGACTTTAGTTTAGTCATTGTGTTGTGTTTTGGTTTGCCAAACATTACATCTCCCAAACAATGTCTTATTTCATGTCCCGAACTAATCAGAATATTATTTTTTTAAAGAATTATTTTGTTTATGTAATAATATATGATTAGTTCAGTATAAGAAATGAGACACGAGAATAGTGATCCCGTTCTGGTTTTGATCAATTTGGACTCTCATTATTTATGACTCTAATAATTTTTCCTTTTGTTTCTTCTAATTTAGATCTGCCATATGTGATTTTATTTTGACCCAACCATGTTTGAAAAACAATTAAACCCCATTTTGCCCCTTCTTGGTGTGTCTATTTTCGTGCCAGTGAATAATTACTGTACTTTAATAAAAGCTTAAAATTTTAGTCAGATCGAGAATAATTACTCTACTTTAATGAAAGCAATTTTTATAGTAAAAGATTAAATATTGAAGATTCTATTATTTGAAAAAAAAAACTTCAATTGAGTTTCGTTGATTGTTATTTATTTTCAATTTTAGTTCTATTTATATTTACTTATTGTCCAATTTTGAATTTTCAAATAGAGCACTTTCTAATTTCCATATGGTAGCCTCAGTATTTTAAAATTTACTGTCTTTTTGTTCGTTTTTTTTGTTTTTTCCTTACAAAATGTCTAAACATTGATTTATATGGTTTTTGCAGTTACATGGGAGGACTGATAATGAAATAAAGAACTTTTGGAATACTAGAATAAAAAGGTGTGAGAGAGCAGGTTTACCAATTTATCCTCCAGAAATTATACGTGAAGCTACTCTTTACCATCTTCAAGAGGAAAAATATTTTGATAAACCTTATAATAATAATAACAATAATAATAATAATAATAATAATAATAATAACAACTCTCCTCCCTCATTTTCATTATCATTTCCTTCACTGGTTTCTTCATCTTACCCTAACAAGGTCAATAACTCAAACCATTATTCTGCTCTACACCCACCACAGAATCAACAACCTATTTCCCTATATGCTTCTTCATCTTCATCATCCAATTTGTTGAAGTTGAATAACCAAAGTTTTGTTGTTGCTAATAATTCTGATTCACATGGTTACAATTACTCTGCTGGAAGCTTCAACTATAACAATGGATTTAATGCAAAATCTATGCTTCCTCCATTGGTTCCAAGCTCAGTCTCTTCAAGCCAAACACCATCTGACTCAGTTACTCCTACTTCATCCTATGTTAGTGCTGTTGATGGTTCAATGGGAGCTTCAATCATGGTATATAAAGCACTAAGATCCACTTCCTTATTATATGACAAACTATGCATTATCTTGGTATATTTAATTATAAATATGGACACTATTTTGTATCCGGGTGCAATAAGTAATAGAAATTGCCTTAATTTCCTACAGGTTAATAAGGAATACTATGAGGTTGCACCAAATTCATCTCAAGGAAATAGTGGCTTGTTGGATGCTTTAGTTGTGGAGGGTCAAAGCCTTTCACGTAACAACAAGCCAAGGAGTGAGAATTCAGCAGTAACAGTAGCAGTAGCAGTAGCAGCAGCTGCAGAGAAATCAACTAATAAGAGGAAAAGCATAGTGTTAGAGGAAAATGCAAAGGAGGGAGGAACTAGTAGTGTGTCTATGGCTGTGGAGCCAGTCTTGAAGAAAAGGAAGAAGAAGAACACTGGAGACAATAGTAATGAAACCCTCAAAGGTAAACCTCTTCATTACTCTTGTGTTTCATAAATTTGATTCCAATACTATTATTTAATTATGTAGTTTCTTTAAAAAGTTAGAACTCTAGATTTTAATCAATAAATAACAACTCACACATAATTAAAAGAAACAAAGAATGAGTGATTGATTACATGCCCTAATTTCCTAGTAAGGAATTATGTTGAGGATAACTTGTGAAGAATATAGTGTGGCCAAAACCCTTAATTATTTCACCTAAGGAGAAACTACTGAATGTTTTCACACTATCTAAATTGTTGATTTTTGAATAAATTCATATATAATCTTAACTTTGTAATATATGATCAAAGGTTTAGATATGTCTAATATAATTAATGAGAAACTATTCAATAAGTCACATTTGGTGTGTCCCTAATAATATGCATAGAGCATTAATTTGAACATTATAATTCTATGTGATATTATATATATTTTTATTTGTTATTTACTTTTTATCTTTTTATATAAATATACGTGCATTCCAAAATAGAGAATACACTATAGTTGAGACACACTTTGATGAGGTTGTGCACATTCTGAAAAAAATGTTTAATTTGTATATATTACTTTTTTAGTTAACATTTGTTGTATCCTAGTTTATATAAATTTATACTCATGTCACTTCATTTTCTCATTCTAGTACAATTTGAATTATCCAATATAACTTGCAATTGTGTATTCTGGTTTTGGATTCTCCATTGACTACAGTATCCCTTTTTAACCTTACCATAGTACTCCCTTAAATGATCATATCTTTTATTTATATATAGGAAAACCTCAATGTATGTATATATAGTTTATAACAATATTGACTAATATTATGTGAAAAACTTGAATCCACAGGGAAGAAAGAAATTGCAAAGGAGCCATTGGATATAGAGGAAACTGTGTGGGATGATGACTTGTTTAGTCTTCTCACTTATTTTCCCATAGAAATGCCAATACCGGATTGGTACCGTAAAGGAGATAAAAGTGAGTCAACAAATTAAACCTTCAAACTCAACCCAATGCTCAAACACCTGCACCCACCACTGATCAAGAACCCAAGTCAAAAAAATAAAGATCGATTATTATGCATGTAGTTAAGTTATTTACTTAAGTTTGGAGTTAGATGTTTGGTTAGTTAGTTAGCTAGCTAGGGTAATCAAAACACACATGCCAATGGAGTTTTGGGTTTGTGTGAGATCAGAATTAGACTTTTGGATATTGCAATTGTAGTTCTAGACTTTTAGTGTATTTATGGTTTGTTTTCTAAATAGATTGATATATTTAAAAGAGTGGTTTATTTTTACCCACACAGCATAATACACCTGCTATATAGCAGATTTCTCAAGCACTTCAAATGTTTTCTTTACAAGATCCTTAATTTGTGATTGATTCCTTTCAACCACATCTATTAATTTTTTAAAGAAGAGAAATCCATTGACTTAAGAGAAAATTTTTTAAATTTATTCCACATCTTAGTTATCAATTTTAGGAAAATCTAAAGGTTTAAATTAGTGAGTAGATCTAAACCATTGAATTTCCCTAAAATTGATTAAACTTACTCTTGGAATAAATTGATCCTCACCATCTTTAAAATTTTGAGTTCATTAATATATGTTATATGGTTATCTTTTGTGTTTGATAACTTATCAATTATCATCCCACCTCAGGCTGAGAAAACACGATCTAGGGGATTATAACATTAAATTTTTTTTGTTAACCAATACAAGAAAAGATCAAGATTTTTTTAATACATAGTTATACAATACTTGAATCATTACACCAATTTACAAATACTAAGGAAGATAGACCTATTTTTGAAAGAAACCATGCTCAAGATCTTGCTTGAATCGAATCCTGCATATAACTCATGGACATATTAGAAAATATTAAGTCATTCCTTATTATCAAAATAGACCAGATCACATAAAACCATAACATCCTCTACAATTTAGATCCTTTAGAGTTTCTATCAAAAACATCATGCAAATTAAAAGATTCAACTATTGTTATAGGACTCGGCGCATTTACTTGGAGTCAAGAATAGACAGCTTTCTAAACAGACGAAGCAAATTCACAATAGAGAAAAAGATGGTCAATAGATTTATCATGTTTCCTGCAAATGGCTCAATCAACATCATCAATCCTACTAATAAGGTGCCTTTTGGATAACTCTATCCTTGAGGAGTTTCCAAACAAAACAACATTATAAGATTAATGTCACCTAGGATTCGTGTGAGGTTTTAGTGTAATATTTATACATTATCATTGTAAATATTTATACATAATCAATATATTATTTATTATTTATTTATATTACTTTTTTAAAGAGTCGGTAATAATTAAATATGAATGGTAGATAATGCAGTGATAATATATAAAATTCCTACATTATAAGTGTATAAATTCTTAATTTTCTCTTCTTTAAATGATGATTTACCACATTCCTTTCTTCATTCAAAACTATCAAAATAAAAATATTGGATCCGATATCTATCTATATGATATTTTCAAAATTATTCCTTATTATACACATTGAATTGCTGAAACTCTTCCACATTTAAGGATGAACGCATAGAGTTTTAAAAATTGGAGTTCCTAGGAGGCAAGGATAATATTCATCATCTCTTGAAATCATATATTTCATTTTGTGTGTAACTTTATGTATTATAGATTTTTTATTAGTCAATGATTAATTTCAATCAATCAAAAAATTATCCAAAATGAATTGAGAGAGCAAATTTAATTACATCTACTTCAAACAAAGATTTTGATTCAATTTGAAAGAAAGGGAAGAAGTTAATCCCCTATAAGTTTTTTAATGTTAAAATTTTCCTTCAAAAATGAGGGTAATCACCTTGGTTATTTTCTTTCATATATAGTGTGTAAGTTCCATTCCTACATTAAATGTGTGAGAAAGAACCTACTTCAATTAAGGTTGACCTTTGAAACATGAGTCATGCCACCCCTTCATTTTAATGCTTTTGTTTTCACTCTTTAAAAGAAAATCACTCTTCACCTAACCCACATTTCTTTAATTACTATATATGAGCACTTGATTTTGTTTGGTCCAAAAAGCCTAACAAAAATATTTTATAATATGATAAAAATGAAATAAAAACAAATCAATGTGATACAAATATTTTAAATTTTAATCATATTTGGTGAAAAAATAATAATAAAGAAAAGAATTTGTTTTGGAAAACCTTTTGAGGGAGAAACTAATTTCAGATTTTCCATTCATATAAAAAAGATGATTTAGATGACTTAAATGGTCAAATACAACATCAAAGTTAATGTCCCTCCAAATTTTGATTTTCTCTACAAATAAAAAATATATATTTAAAGATCACATAATTGTATTAATAATGGTAGGATACTATTTAGAAATAATTTGTCCCTACAATTTGCTTTTTATTTTAAAATAAAAATAAAGAGAGATTTTAAGTGACTTAATGATATATTAGCCTTTTAAGGAAAAAATCAATTTTAGAAATCACATGCCCAAATTTTGATCAATTTTTTATTCAATTAATTAAAAATTGCATAAAATTCTGTCTACAACTCATAAAAATAAAGCAACTATTTTGACCTATGTGAGGAAATACAATAATTTTAGACTTTTATAGAAAAATAATTATTTTTTATTAAATTAGGGGTATTATTATAATATTTGGTTTTATAAAAATTATTGGACTATTTGTATAACAAAAAAGGACAAACTTTAAGGTATAGTAGGACCCAAAAATACTATATTTGAATTTTTAAATTAATAGGAAAAGTCAAATTCAAATTTTGAATTTTCAAAAATAATATTGATATAAAAAATAAAAATCTCATTGGAATATTTTTCTCTTGGTAGAATTAAATGCGAGAATCCATTTAAAATAGAACATACATATGTCAATTTCTACTATAAATATGAGATTTGACAAGTTGAAAAAATAATCGAGAAATAGAAAAAAGCATTGACAAGTGTGTAATTATAGAATAATCAGTGTGCCATCAATGCTGAATCAATCATTGTTTTGTACTTTTGTTAATTTCATGTCACAGTAGGTTTTAGAAGAGAGTGGGTATAAATTGTAACATATATATACCTTGAGATTGATGGCACCCGTATATGATTATAATTTGAAGATATATGAGTGATAGAGTGATTGAATGTTGAACAAAGTGAAGTGAAAAGACGAACGAAAGGGTGATGCAATGGACACATGAGTTGCAGAAAACAGAGGAACGTGTATATAAGTTTGTGAACAAGAAAACCTAACGCATAAAGCCATGAAATGAATTTGTGAAAGGAAAAATGATAAAGAATAGAAAAATAAAGTGCTATTTTAAAGAAGAATGATTACTTGCTTAAAGCGCCATCAAAATCTCACTCCTTATTATTGTAATTGAATCCAAACCCATACACTCTAACACAATAGTCTTCAATATCTTTTGGTCATTGAAAATAAAACTCACTAAATAGTCCTTCAAATTAAACTCAATTTCTAAAAATTGAACGCAATAGAATAAAATTATTCGTTTACTTTTTGGTCATGAACGAAATTTTCAAAAAAAAAATTACTTCAAGACTATTTTTTTAGTGATTAAATTGTCCACATTTATAGTAAATTTATAAATATGTATCCTTTCTAACAACAAGGTGCTGGAATAGCTCAGTTGGTTAGAGCGTGTGGCTGTTAACCACAAGGTCGGAGGTTCAAGCCCTCCTTCTAGCGTTTTTTATTTTTTATTTCATTTATTTATTGTTTTGGTTTATATGATGATACCTTTTCATCAGATCCAGTGCATCCAATGACCCTACAGCCTCTGATCTTAGCGAGTATCCACTCTATATTAATTACATTTTTAAGAAACGTGATAAATAATTAATTACAAGTGTTGTTGTGGCGAAATTGGCCGTTACCATTCCTATCCAAAACTAACCAAACCAATTTTCAAGTTCAAGAATGTAAGAGTTATATTTAATATTAGACTTAAAGTACAACTTGATTTAATGTTCAATCATGATTTCCAATAACAACAAATGACCCATACTTGGAATAAAATTAAGAGTAAATATATATTTACATTTCAGTCCATCATGTTTTTTGACCTTACAAATTTGTTCTTTCAAAAAAATGAAAAACCCAAAATAATCCCTAAAAAATTTCAAATGGAGATCAAGTTAGTCTTTTTAGCATATTTTACAAAACCCGATGGGGACTAATTTGACCCACATTTAAAATTTTTAGAGACCATTTTAGATTTTTCATTTTTGAGGGACCAAACTCGCAATGTCAAAAAATATGAAAAACTGAAATAAATATTTACTCTAAAATTAATTCACATATTTTAGAAAGCCACACAATAGTAAAAGTGTAAAACCAAATTGCCAATATATAGTAACCATCTCTAGTGAAATTAATAAAATCTTCAATTTAGGTAGAAACATAAGGCCAGCTATGATGAAATCATAGATAAATAATTCAAAGGACAAAATATACAACTGACTACACATTAGTTGTTTTGTTTTCAGGAAGTTCTATTCACATGGTTGTTGTCTATTAACATTTCAATTCATGATCCCAAATGTGTTTTCCCCGCTGTAAGTCATATACAGGAATCCATCTTCATCCTTATTTTCCTCATACATGGCAGACATCTTAGCCGCTGCATCAACAGAAACCAAATACTCAGTTCACAAAATTCACTACAATGTTAAGCACTATGAAGCAGCAATGGTAATAACAAAAGTAATCCATGTGTATTACCTGTTGGTGGTAAAATGTTATTGACAAAGATGAAGATGGCCTTCTCAGGACTCAGTTTGATTCTCTTTCTCACCACATAAACGAACTGGCCAACAGTAAGATCAGCAGGAACCAGATACCTATAATCATCCAACACAGAACAATAATAAATTAATAGGAGAAAAAAGGCATTATCATGAGTGGAGGAAATTAGTATCTACAATTTGTAATACACAGTATAATATTCTCACTATTGTCCATATTTTGAGTAGAATAAGAATTTCATGCATCTAAAATTTACATTTCAAGGGCAAACAGAAACATACAGCTTATTAAAATATGCACATATCTACTAAGAACAGTCTTCTGGAGTCCTTTTTGTTGCTTACTTTCTCAACATTCAAAGATCATTTTTTAAAACCATTTTAAGTTTAATTTTTGCTCATCCAACCTCTTATATTTATAATGAAGGCTTTGAAACTAAACCAAAAGACTGTTGGAGAACAAGAAATAATAAGCATATGTAAAAATTAAAATTGTACTCGAGTCAGAAAAGAGACTGAGGATATACATAATTTGAATCCATATTTACAACATAACAGATTTTGCCAGTCTCTTACCTTCAATTGGTATAACTGAAGCAATGTCGAAATCTATTAGTAGGATTTCACCTCAATGAAAGTATGAAACAACATGCATATACCGATATAAATAAGCATAGAATTGAACCTTGCTTTTTCCAATTCACTTTGTAATTGGGTTTTTCTACTCACTACAATTGTTAAGCAAACAAAGAACAGAAGACAAAGCTTCTTCCTCTGTTCATCATATTAAAAACTAATCAACAGCTTATCTGTCTAACTTCTATACCCAATTCAATAAAATAAAATTAGAAGTCATAAGGTTTGCAAGTTCCCGAACATTTCAAATTCATGCCAAAAAATTCATGGAAAAGCAACCAAATTGTATCAGTCTTAAGAACAGGTTACACCTCAACCCCGAATTAAGTAAGTTTGCAATCTCTCAAGCAAAAGTAAATGCTAACAAGCTTCAATGTAAAATAACATAGGTAACAATACATGAGAAGAAAACCAGAGTTCATAAACTACACCTATACTTGTACTTGCTATCTGCAAAAATTAGAAGAAACTTACTTTTTCTTATCAATTTCAGGAACATCACTCTTCTCAGCCCTTTCAACAATTACCTACACACAAAAGATCAAAAGAAAATGAATAATGAAGAAGTGATATCATAGCATCGTTATATATATATATATATATATATATATGTGTGTGTGTAGAGAACAGGACAGAAATCTTACTGGAATTCTATCAAGATACTTTTCCCTTATACGAGCAGATTCAGCCTGTCTCCTCTCTGGCACATCAAGTTTGCACAAATCATGATGTTTGGAGAAAACCAAAGTTATAATTTGTGATAAACAAAACGTTATAAATCAACAACTAAAGCCCGTGAAGAAAAAACGATGTTATAAATCATACATCAACAACTAAACCCCCAATTCTGAATTCCACAAAATTAAAATGGCCTAGATTATTATTAACTATGATGTGATAATGTATGAATTATCGAAAAGAGAAATTGGAGGAAAAGGGGAAATAAAAAGAAGAGTAAACGAACCAAGCGGGTGTTGGAGTTTGAAAGAACCAAGAGAGATAAAAGGATTACATATTCAAGTGAAAGCTCTAGTATATCATATACGACACCGTTTCTTTGGATATTGCAAAACAATTATTATAACCAATTATTTCTCTGGAGTAAAAGAAGAGAGGAACACGTGTACGGGCAAGAAGGTGTTTTGATAAAAGGTGCACACAGCAATGATCGTTTTCCTTCTAAAATACAAGTCCTAGTAGTGTATGCCAAGTGTTGGGTTATTATTAACTTCATTTCTCGAATGGTCATCCCTCCAATATCCTTCACCTTACACCTTACCACTTCCTTTATACTTCTCCAAATTATTTCTTTTAATACCTCTACATATATAACAACCAATAGATATCTATAATATAATGTATTTATGTTTTGGATTTACTACATCAATACTCAATGAACAAACTTACATATTACAAAGATGAAAATAAATAAATAATGACTTTACAAATAATGTAGACATTTTCACACACAAAAAGTTAACTATGTCCCACCACCTTATAGTTCTATGGCTTACATGCTTCACATTATTTTAAAATTCTAGACATGTCTCCTTTGAGTTCTATATAAAACCTACAGGGCATAGGAACCATAGCACACAAGTTAAGGAAGTGAGATTTGAGAAATATGGTTTCATGCTACTCAACTGCAACTCAGAAAGATAAACAATGTTCTTGCTCTAGGAGAAGGTGTTCTACTATGTTTAAAGAGTATAGGGGCAGGTTTTACATATTGAGAAAGTGCCTAGTCATCTTGCTTTGCTGGCACAAGTTTGGATGAGTTCCAACTTTATCAATATCGCTTAATTCGTTCATGATACATAGATATTAAACTCAAATCTTATTCCATTCAAGTGTATATGATGTATATGCATGGTCATCAACAAGTTTATTACATAGTGTAATCTTTTAGTGAAAACCTACAACCATATATGTTATGTATATACATGTATAGATATGTCATGTCATATGGTACCAAAATATCAAGGATATGGGCTTACTGTGTATTGTTGAGTTACCATTACTAATGTCAGCTTGGAAGAACAACTCTATTTATTATTTTCATTATGGTCAATTTTGTAAGCACAATAACAATTTTCAATGTGCATATAACTCGGCAAATTATACGAATTAACCTGAAATGTTGACTTTATGTAAATTTAAAATTTCAATAAAGATAAATTTGAAAAACATAATAAGAAGTAAAATGGGATATACAAAGATTTAAATAATAATGGTCTTACCCTTATTAAAATTTATATCTCACATATGTTAACACCTCAGAATTACAGTATGAAAAATGAGGCATAACCAAATAAATAAATAAATATATATATATATATATATATATATATATATATATATATTAAATATAAAGTCAAATACATAAAGTCAAAATATAATTATTAGGAAAATATATAATTCAACCAACTTAATTTCTATATTCTAATTTTGTTGCTTGTTATATCCAATGTTTTAATGGGCTCAAGATATGATTACTTCAGGTCATTGTGCTCTCTCCGACCCTCAAAAAAATTAAAAAACTTCACCTCTTATATCTTAGTTATCCCCTAAAGATTATCATAGATTCATTTTTTTCACATAAGGAATATCACACTTTTGAAGAGGTGTCAAAATACAATTAATTCAAAGATCAAACTTATTCTTTTTCGGATTTTGTAAGAAATTATAACATGTAAAGATTGTATACTCAATTTCAAATAATAAAAAAGTTTTTTGATGCCTTAGTCATACCCTGTGAAGATTATCACATGATAAATGCTTTTTTTTAATAACTTACAAGATTATAAACTCATATTTGATAATATACTTAAAATTGATTATGGGACAATTATGTCATTTTACATCAGTCAATCACTTTATCAATTAACTGTATCAAATAATTTCGGCCTATGAGGTAGCTTATCAACTTTCATCTCTTTTAGTTTCTAACTTATAAGCCAGTTGTGTTAAATGGAAATAAGAGAATTTGTAAAAATAAAATAAGAGGAGGGATTCATTGAAAATACTTACTCTACTTCCAGGGAAATCTAGTAGTTTGAATTAGTGAATAAATCTAAATCATTGGATTTCCCTAAAATTAATAGCTAAGATGTGAAGTAAGTTTAAAAAACTTACTATTGGAGTAAGTAGATCCCCACAATAAATATAATAATTGTAAAAGTGATACATATCCTTTTCTCTTAAGGCAAAGATTCTGTTATACTGGTGAATACATAAATGTTGATTGAACAGAACCAACATCCCTCTCCCTCCATAAATGCTCACATTAAAAAGCTACAAATTTGTCTCCTTTTAGCTTTATCATGATTCCTTTACTTCCTTTTAATTAATATTCCAACTTCCTCAGTTGCTGAGTTGTTGGAAACTTAATGCAACATCTTCAATGCTACCACAACCAGCCTCATTTCTTATTGCTCTCTTGTGATTGAGAAATTCTACCATGTTTCTCGAGTAACAACACAATTTATGCTCCACAGAGATTTCTACCATAAATTTAAATTGACTTGATTAAAATTTATGAAAATGTACTTCAAATTAAAGGTGAAGATCTTCTTCTGAAACATGCATTCATCAATGCTACAAAGCATGGAATAATTTGAGTACATGCACGTTATTTGTATTTGTACTTCGAGATTTGCATATTGTATTTCATCTTGGACACTAGCTAGTAAACATATTAAAAGGTGAATGTCTTTATGGAATAATTGTGAAGTTAATGTAGATTTTAGTATTTTAATGGTTTTTTAAATATTGACTTAGGGCTCCTTTGGCTTATTTCAGGAGAACTAAGGAGGAAAGTTACATTAATATGATTATTTTAATTAGGTGTATTTTTATAAAATTATCCTTCATACATTATAATTAATATGGGTATTTGATAATAAATTTTGATTTATGTGCTTAGAAATCTGAAAGTTGTCTTATAAAAAGAAGCAAAATCAATCTGTCAAATGTCTTATAAAAAGGATCCTCTTGAGTTTCAATAAGAAATCAATAAATGCAAAAAAAAACCTTAAAATGCTGAAAACTTGACTTTTCATCTATCAAACACATAAAAAAGAAAGAATTTGCATTTTTTGTTATTTAACCATTAACATACATTAAAAACAATAATATTCAAACTTAACCATTAATATACATCAACACATGCCTTTAAGGAAGAGAAAATAGTGGATAATCAAATGTCCAATCTTATAATCAAATGACAAATTTAAGTGTGAATATAACATACTCTTAAAGACAAAGGTAAGGAACATAATTTGATGTCAATGTGTACCAAAAATAATATTCAGAATAATTTCTCCTCATTTTGGTTGTACTTTCTTTAAAACTTCACATCTCTCTATCTAGCTCACTATATTTAACACAAGAATTTCACTCAATATATACCCACCCTCATGGAATGTTTTTGTTCTCCATTCATAGATCACTTTCAGTCCCTTCCACACGATCTTCTAGTGATTTAAATCAAGGATCATATGAGTGCTACCACATTCTTAACACTCCCACCATAACAACACCATTGCCCCTTCTAGATTTATTTTTTGTAAGTATCACAGTTTTAACTTTCAAGTTTTGTTTTCATGCTTTACTGTTATGTGTATGTGAGTATCATACAGCATATGGATGCAAAAGAAAGGGACATGGGGACCGTTTTAACGGGATATTGGTCAGGTTCAATGAGAAAGCAATGCTCAAAATGTCTCAGGGCTTTCCTTTTCTATTGAGCCGCGCCAATATCACGTGATTTTGATCCTAAAACCCTTGAAACCTTCTGATCAAGGTTGTTGTGTTAGCATTTTGGATGCCAAAAGAAGATGTGCATGCAGGTTCTCCTAGTTACCATTTTCTATTTGTGATCAGCAGTGAAAATTAATATGAGCCAATAACTATTTATGATAACTATAAACTACCTTTTTTGATGACATTGAAGCAAATATTGAAGATTAGTTATGAGAATATGTGCGTTAGTGTACTAAAGCAGACAAGTTTTGTATGATGCATTCACCATTAACTTCTCATATAGCTCAGTAGCTAGCTCACATAATGCTTATTGCTGTTTGATGTAATTTGGAAAGTAGAACATGCCTTGTGCATTTCATTAAGCATTGTTCTCTCTCTCTGATGAAGGAGCAAGATCTCAAAAAACATCCATTTTCAAAGTTATCATGTTATCTTCTTAACTAAAATACATAAAATATATTCATACATACTCTATAGTATATTGCCAATTGACCATGCTATCATTTTGTACACATGTTTTTATGAGATAGACCCATCAAGAATCTTCCCATGTCTTCTTATTATTAATATTTTTTAAAGTGTCTTCTTGCTTATTTTGAATGTGATATGGTAGGTGAAGAAGTGAATCAGCCAATTGCATGTGTAAGGTGGGGGCTTGCATGATTAAATATTTTATAAAGTTTCTTGTTATTTATTTTCAAGCCCACATCTTTGGTATATCTGGTTTTAACATTGGAGTTTAAGTTTTGGAAACTGTTTTTCTCTGGAGGGAACCACATACAATTTCATATACAGCATGTTTTTTTTATTTTATCATTGATGTGAATGTAATATTTACATTATAGTTTTTTCATTAGTAGTGAGAATAATATGTATATGCTTCAAGTGTTTCATTTCCTGTTAGTCATGAGGAACTACATACAATTACATATAAAATATGAATTCATGTTCATTAAAAAGTATAATTTCCTAAAATATATATTGTTTTTGCTTTTTTTATTGAATCTTTGTCAAATGAAAGTTTAAATTTTCTCAAATAAACTGTCTCTCCTTTCCTGATATGGCATTTGACTTTTCTGAGAATCCTTAGAGGTGAACACTGAAAAACTGATGTTACTAAAAGGACAAATTGCATTTTATGATTATAGTTTTATTTTTATTCCTAAAACATTGCTTTTGAGTACAATTTCTGAACAAGATTCTTCTTATCGCTCCAATATAGTTGTATAACAATCAATGAAGACAAATTAAAGATGTTACTAACTATTAAAGTTGTTACTCAAACAATTTTAAAGATTTTGCTGTAAACTTTTATATTGATAATGGTATGGGATTAAATCCATTTAATACTAGCTTTAAGAGCTGAAGCTCATATGAATTGTTCTCTCTTATGGAATTCTATACTATTAGACCATGCCAAATGTAGAGTAAGAGATAGAGAGTAATTCCAACCATTGCCAAACAGAAAATTCAAATATACTCCAAATACATATTAGCTATATTTATTAGGAGCTTGATAGCCATAGGAACTAACTATTAACATATAGAGTGGCCTTACAAGCATCAAAGAATATTATTATATCCTATTTATTTTTGGCTGCTACCATGGTCAATCTCCTCTACTAAAATGTTGAAAGTCCATGGTTTCTCTTCTCTCTCTTTCTCTTGTAAAATGAAAATTTATCTTTACTTGTCAAAAATATATAGAAAAAGGAAAGGAAATCATTGCAGCCTTGCTTCATTGCCTTAGTTTATATCATTCTGTCATAATCCAATTTTCGGTTAGAATATCGGTTATGCGACTCATCCTATTACACTTCCAGAGTTAGAAAGTGGCACTCCACAAAGCTTTCTCACCTTCACCACATCTCTTATGGACCTCTTTGATCCTCTCAGCTGACCTACAAATTCCACTGCAAGTCCAATCAAATGAAGCTACACAAACATTCCCTGCTTGGGCCTTCCATTCACAATCTGCAAAAATGTCCCTTCTAATAATCTCAATACTTATTAATAAAAACATTACTGAATAAAATATGTAAATACATTTGATTTTTTTAGACCTTCTTAAATTATCTAACTCTCTAGAATTTTATTATATGGGCTCTTATCATATCTATTCAATCATGCAACTCATTAGGAGTTCTTAAAGAGAGTGATCTTAGTAACAAAAAGTATCCAATTCTTTTATATTAGGATGTTCTTCAGAAGTGATTTGATAACATTAATAATTTACAGAAGAAAAACAATCACCTGGTGGTGTACCACAGCAGAGTCTCCTATCATCTATATGATTCACATCAAGTCCAATAAACCAAGCACCTAATGAAACATCTTCATTGGCATACTTATGAAGAACATGCCTGTCACAAACATATACACATGGGTCATCATGCATATAAACACAATACTTGTACCATTAAGTCTATAAATTTCATATCAATTATTCTTTTTTCCCTCATAAGTGAGATTAAGAAAGGACTTACTGGTTAGTTGAAATGTATGTAGCCAAATCTTTTGAAATAGCATACAACTGTCCTGTGGCGTGACGAAAATACTTGTTTCCAGTCTCACCAAATTTCCAATATTCTGGTTCATGGTACCTTACTCCTCTGCAGGAAACTAGACAGATAAGAAGCTAGAAGTGAAACAATTAACAATTTTACAACTCTTAAATTAAAATAAACAAGGATAAAAGAAAATAATTCTCACTTTTGATTAAGAACTGGACCAGATTTCATGCATCCAATGTATACCCGAGGTTTCGATCGATGTCTAACTAGAGTTGCTCCCAATGTTGCTGAAAAAAGACAGAATAGGATAGTAAAAAAATATAGTATTCATAATTACATGTTGCATACTTAGTATGGAAACATAAACACTTGTCCAAACTCTCAAGAGTTCAAAGTAAAGTCTAAGATCATTAGAGATTGAAAGACTTTAGATACCTATATTTACATGGACATCATCATCAACTTTGATATAGAAGTCAGCATCCCATAAATTAACAGCAGTGGCAAAGTAGGTCTTTGTCTTTGCTGATAATTCAAGGTATCCTTCAACATGATCCTGCAGAATCAAAGCACAAAGGTTTAAAAACTTGTTCTGTTTCTTCTTATAAATATGGTCATTCTATCTTGGCTAGTGATTATATGTGCAGGTAGTGACAAAATGAAAGAAAGAGAATCATTACCAGCCTCAGGATATCTCCATGTTTTGCATTTTCTGCTTCAATTGATCTGTCTAGGATACCCCCTGATGTAGCCCTAGAGAAATAAGAGGAAAAAATACTTCATTTTACAATGCATTCAATATACTTAGGAGAAATTTTGAAAACACCCTTTGATTGTAGCATGTAATTTACTTCCTAAATTTCAATAATATGCACAAAAAAGGACCATGAACTTTGCTTAAGGAGCAAAATAGTCCTCCACCATTTAACCGTGTGTTAAGGTCTTTTCTTACAAATGTTTTGAGGATTAGGGACTAAAATTAGTATCTTTTTAAAAATTTAAGAAAAGTAATAACCTTACTTAATTTGTATAAGTTAGTTAAAGATAGTTAGAATAAGAAGTAAGAAAGAGTATAAAGAGGGATTATATAACTTACCCGTGACCAATTACAAAGCGGATGATAATGCCTTTCTCTTCCTCTAGCTTCTTTCTCTTTTCACCTATTTTCCATGTTATCACAAGAACTAATCATCAGAATTTCACACCTAAGTGTCTCACAAATTAGACAGAATAACAGAAAATTATTCTGAAGCATGGATCAAAATTATGAACCTTGTGGCATCCATGTTGCACGAATTGAGTCCCTTCTTTTCCTGCTACTAAAAGCAGTATTAATTCCTATGACCATTAGATACCTTCTCTTACTATATGATGATTCATTCATCTTTATATCTTGTGACACAGGAGCACCACTTCTTATAGACTCCTGTGCTGATTTTGCAGCAGCTAATTCCATCTCTAAGTTTGAAATAGTCTTGTCCAACGTTCTGAATTCCAATACGATCAAACATGTTTAGCGAAAAAATATAGCAAAGAGAACAAAATCTTGTTCTGTCCAGGCACCAAACACTACCTTAAAATTAGAATAGGGTCATGTTTTTTAACTTACTGTATAGCATTATGTGTCTTGGAAACTTCCCTATAGATGTTTTTGGTTTCACGCTTCACTTCCTTCTCTTGCAACTAAGAGATGCCAACATAAAAAATATATAAGAATCTCATCTTACATACATAAATCATTGAATTCAAAACATGATGATAACTAGCAATTGATTATCAAGACTAATCAACTAACTGAAAAAATGTAACAGTGCTTACAATTCTTGAATGACAATCCTCTGAAACTAAATTCAATTTTTCAGCTTCCATAGTTGTTGTCCGTGCAAATCCTTTAGGCTCAGGAATAGTCCACATCCTTTAATTTAACACATTCAAAGTTCTCATCACAAAAATGGTACAATACCTATATCATCACTATATGTACATAAATGTCATACTTGTTAGTCAAATTCTGAAGATAATTTAATACTTGAAGTTGTTACAGAAACTATCAAGGGTGAATAACATTTATTTACTTATAAGACTTTAGTGATGCCATCTTGTGTTTGCAATTGAAAAAAGTAAAGCACCTCCAAATAGGTTGGATTATCAGCTTCAGTATTTAATATAACAAGGAAGATCCTTAAAAAAAGTGAAGATCTATCTAATGTTGTAACAACTAGAAAATATATAAATAAAGGCTTCAATTATGACTACCATAGGATAGAGTAAGTCTATGACTAAGTCTACGAGTGTCAATCAATTATGATTTATATAATAAATCATTTTACTATTTAATATTTTCAAGACAACATTTTTTTTACTTTTTCATTTAATATTTTTTAAATCAGTAGTAAGAGATTTGTAGAATTATATTCTTATATGGTAAGTTGTGAGTAGTAATTAAGATGGGTAATTTCTTTAACCTTGAAGTATAAATAAACTTATTGATAGAACTAAATTAATTGAAGCAGGAATTAATGGTTGACAAATTTGGCAGTGTTAGACCGGAATTGACTCTTCATTCATGCCAATTAAATTCAGATCCATTCCACATCTTCTATGAGTTTTAGTGAAAAGAGGCTGGTGAGAAAAGTGGAGTAGCCTTGAGAATTATATCAAATACTAATTAGTGAACTTAAAGAATTGAACTCATATAAATCATAAAATCATCACAAAGTTAAAGCCATCCAAATTAAGAAATACCAATAACCCAATGAATTAAGCACTTGAAAACCAGTGTCTAATTTGAACTTTTCATTTTATGAAGATCTGAAAACAACCTATGATATGAAAAGTCCTCATAGGACTTAGAAAAATATGAAAAACCATATAAGAAAAACAGAAGTGAACAAAACATGAAGCAATAGATAGAGAGGAGAGTTGATGTACCTGTTTGTGAAGAACATCCCAGCACAAAAGCTTCCAATACATAACAAAATCATCCATTTCTGGGAAATAACACTTCTTACAGGCACATCTCCTCTGCTTTTCAAATTCATTGTTTCATATATTTTTTCAAAACAATCTTCGAAATGATAGTACAAAAAAGGTAGCAAATTTGAAAAGAAAGAGATTTGGGATGGCAGAGTAGAGAAAGAATCAGAACAGAGAGGGTGCTCTGTTTTTTTCTTTTCTTTTCATTTTTGCTTGTGGTTTGTTCCTTTCTATATTCCTATCCTATGTTATATGGTATGGTTTTACTTTGGTTTGTGTTTTTGTGTTTCAATTTCTGTGTTCTTCTCTTTAGAGTTGTTGTTGGTAAGAGATGTGTGAGTCTTTGTAGGTAAGGGACGTTGAAGTGAACACATGGGAGACTTCCTAACCGACCTGTTTTATAATACCATATTACCAAACGCACCATGTTGGGTTCATTTGTATATCAATGATATAACGACAGTATAAAAATGTTATAGTATAGTATTTACATCTTTTCTCTTTAATCAATACTACCTCTCTAACTCAGTTTATAGAGATTTTTTTATATTAAATTGGGATTTTCCATTTTTAAAGTATCCATGTATTTTATCAAAAATCAAATTTGAGACTTTTTTGTTAGAGAAGAAGAGAAGAGTGATGTAATCTAAACCGTGAATGAAGCATTTTTATAACCAAGAACCATAGCTTTCTTCAAAGTTATTTGATACTCATGAAGAATATGTACCATGAAAGCTAACCCTTCACATGTGTTCATGTTCCTTCATGCAATTATAGAGTATCAATGAATCTTTGAAGGGACAATGTCATTATTTTGTGCATGGTCAATTATATAACTTTGCTAAGAGAAGTATAATTTGACTTAAAGAAACAAGTGAGCTTAATTTATAATTAACCTATATTTGTCAGGTGCTATTGTTAATTATTTAGATGTAAGGATAGATTACAAGTTTTAATTGAAGACAAAATTTTACTAGTTTTTATTATAATAAATAAATTTATTTTTATGCATATATGCATCTAAAAAACACAGTCCAAACATCAATAGGCATAAATGGTATATATCTTATATATTTGATGTAAAAAAATATTATTGTTTCATAAAACAATAGAAAAACTTAAAAAGGTTTTTGCCCATTTTTTGGTTTACTTTCATTTTGCTTTTTGAGTAAATGACAGAACATGGCTTTGTATCTTTGACAAGTATACATTCACGTTATCCGTGGATTTTATTTTCCTTTTCTTGAATTTTCAAGATAAGAAAGTTGATATGCTTAAGAATAAAAAGTAAAGAGGAGATGGACAGTGACACAGCAAGAAAGGTTACCCAAGTTGCATGACTCAAGCTACTTTCATTTTTTTCTTCCACTGAAATAGTATAAGAATTTAAAAGTATCAATATTTTTTTTGTCTCTATTCAATATTATTACATCAAATAATATAAAATATTATTTTATGTTTTTATAAAAAATTCAATTGAATGATATATTATGATTGTATGGAAATGATCCAAATTTAATAGAAAAAGGTAAAGAAAATATCAAGAAATGGAAATTGGGATGCATAAGTGATCAATAGAAAATAGAACATTGGATTATGAAGTAATGTACTCATATATGGTTTAATATACTTATTTGGCTGCAAATTAAATTTCAGAACAATGGAATCACTGTCAGATAAGACAAACATGTAACATATGCATGGTGTTTCGAGGTATATCTGCATATCATTAATTGCTCAGAAACAAAACGAATCTTATCCACGGTAATTATCAACTAAGTACATTAACTTACTCAAACTATTGTATACTAACAAAAAAAATTAATATGTTCCTAAGATATTGGTTTGAAAATTTAAGATGAAAATTTTACGTTAAAAAGGATAGTTCAAATACATTCAGAATTTAAGAATTGTAATTTTCAATTCATTTTTTCTATTTTTGGTTTATTAGTTATATTCTTAAAACATTCATCAATTGAAGGACCTATGAACTAATTTTCCATACGATATATGAAGCTAATTCTCCCTTTGACATGTGAGGCTAATGATAATACATAAAAATAGTACATTAATTTCTATATTCTTTTATATTTTTGTCTTCAGGTTTACTGAACATGGCATAATTAAAATACTATTTTTCAAACTGATCATACACAGGTAAGCTAAAGAGTTTAATTCTTTCATCTAATACTTTGCTTTGTTTGTTATATACAAAAGAATATTTTGATTAAAAAAAAGTTGCTGATTGAGAAATAATGATAATTTCCTTTTTAAGATCTGGTTGATCCATTAATTATTTATGTTCTATTTTATAAGGGCACATGATGAAGATCTAAGTACATTAAACGTGGCACACTATAATTAGGTGTAACCCTTCCATCGACATGAATCACGTTACGTATTCATTTCCAACATATGACCCACATCACTAGCATTTCTGACACGTGTCATCATACTTTGAGACTTTCACTTCTAAATGTCATGTTTCCTAAGCCAGTAATGTAAACATCTTACCTTTGTCATGGGAGGTCAAAATCAGATCATATGTCCCAAAATGATGTTCTCAATTCTATCTCATTCAATAACATTGTTTCATGTATTTAAAAAATTTACATCACTCTTCACTAAAAAATATATACACTTGTGATTTTTTATTTTTATTCTTTTATTGGTTGGGACATATTTGTAGACAATATTTTCACGTCCAATTTCCTCATACAAACATACCTCATTTTTTTGTTATTATTCATCGACATTAAAACATTTAAAAAATTATTATTCATCGTCATTAAAACATTTAAACATCCTAGCTTTTATTTTTCAATACACTTTTTTTCCTAACATTGCTTTGAGATCTTAGTTAGCAAAACCATTTTAAAAATGGGATGAAACACTTGTGCCTATTTTATTTTTTCGAAGTACGTAATAAGATTGTATTTCTCCAAAGAATATTTAGATAATACTATTGGAGAGTTCAAAGATTATCATATGAGGCTTCCTCTCAAAAAAAGTGTAAGATGCTTTAATATTACTCAATCAAGATTCTCTTCCTCATCTATTATCAAGATGAATAAGTATAACAGAACAAAATTGTAGAACCCCAAAAGAATCATTTCAGTCATTTGGTAATAAACACTTTTCCCTTAGTTGTAAACTAAAAACATAATGGATATCAATTACCCAGGAATTCAAGTTGGACTAAATTATTTTTAAGAATAGATCAGATTTGCATATATATCATTTTACTTGCATTATTCTTATATATATAATACCCTATTATACTTGCATTTTTATTTACCTTTCATGTATAAGTTGTGTAAATGTAATATACAAATTTAACATTATAATCATGCGAACTTTGGTTCAAACGTTAGAGTGGTTTCCACGTGTGTTTTCAAACTTGGACTGGAGCATCTAATTTGACTGATGAAGCATCAAACAAACTACTAATCGGTCTGGTTGACAAGTTAGAAGATCAATTATTTAATAAAAGTCTCAATCAGTTTCACATGCCTAATTACTCCCAAAACTGGTTCCTAAATGTACAAAAATGTCATCATTTTTTTGGTGTAGTGGATGTAGGAAGATAAACTAGAAAAATTATTAATGATGTGATATCAACGGATGATGAAAGAGATAAAAATAAGGAGAAAACTTATGTACAATTCTTTATGAACAAATGATGTTTATAGCCTATTAAAAGGTGACACAAGTTCATTCATATTATTAAGTCTTTATCTTTTTTTGCAATTAAGAATCACTCTCTTCAAAGTTTATGTGATGAGTGAACACATGTCACCTTTTAATAAGCTACAAACACTATTTGTACATAAGGAATTGTACCTAAGTTTTCTCCTTAAAATAAATCATAAATATGTTAACAACAACTATTGCCCAACTTGTCGCTTCTGAGAACAAACCATTAAGCTTATGTGATTGATTTACCACATTTTCTTAAAGGCAAGGTGAATATCTAATAATAAGTAATATCTTTCATATGTAAATTAAACACCGACAAGAAATGTTGGTCTAGTAGTGTAAGACCCTACTAGATTTTCAGGATGACAAAAAGTCAAGAATTTGATTTTTGGAAATGACACTTGTTGAGAAGGACAGTTACACATCCAAAATTGATTAGTTCTTTACCTAAAAAGTGAGAAAATATATTTGGTAGTACTTGGGAATTAAACGCATCCTTCTCCTTCATCTTTATACAAAGATAAGAGAGTAAATCACCTTACCCTATAATTAAGCCCCATGCTGGGAATTAATGTGATCATATTCTGTTACATTATATGCATGTTGATAGAATTAACTAAAGGTATTAATTATTGATTTGCATGTAGGGGCCTATATCTTGAGTGATGCATGTGGTGCAAAGCATGAAAGCACGTTACAAGACAGGGTATAATGAGGAACTCGAACCATGTGATTTGAAACTAGTTTGAATGCAACTTTCACATGTTATCATCTATTATAAGGGCAGGGTTGTAGGGAACACTTTCATGGCAAGATTATTTATAAAAGTTAACTCCCTTATAATGCCCTTATATATGGTAGACATAACATTCCAACTTGTCATGCCTCACAATTGACGAATTTATATCTCTTTTGTACTGAAGTGTCCACTACCGGATGAGAATGGTGATACGTGTCCTTCAATAAAATTATTGGTGTGGATTTTAAATTATTTTATTTTATAAATCATCAAACTCATTATAACTTCACATTTCAGTATTAAATTTTTCGGTATTGGAAAGGTCACACACCTACAATTGAGTGGTGAGAAGAAAAATGGGTGCCCACCCTCTTGAAGTGATTTTTTAAATCTTTTTTAGAAAAATATTTGATAGTATTATTTGTGGTTTGAGAAAAATGTTAATAATAACGATAACAATTTTAAGGGTCTAATGATGATTATATAGTAATTGAGGTCTTAATAAACCATATATATTACCAATGAAGGTGAAACATTTTTAACAAGTGATGTAATGGATTTGAATATGATACTTCACCTTGGGGACTTTCTCAATTTGGGTCGACCGAAAATTAGATGATTTCGATTTTAATTATGAGAATATAATATTTCATCATATCAGATAATAATTTATCTCTTTAAATTCAATTCATTTATTGTTTGATATGTGTCTTATTTCTCTTCCATCTAAAAGTTTTGATTTTAAAATATATTATAAAAGAAATAAGACATATATCAAACAATAAGTAGATTTAAGATGATAAGTTATTTCCTAGTAAGACGTATGAATATTAAAGAATAAAAGGAAAGTGTAGGTATTGTGTGGTGTTGAAAATTATGGTACGACCAAGATACCTTCCTTAGTTGCTTGTAATGTATGATTCTTTTGTTACTTTAGTATCACGTTTACTTCTACAACTACGTACTTCATTCGATGTGAAGCAACCCAAAGCTGCCATTTGCACACACTGTATTGTCAGTTTTGTCACACAAGTTAGAATAGTTTGGCTGACACATTCTCATCAACAACGTAACTAAATCATTTTTCTGTCTTTCTAGTCAAGTAGGAGTGACTCACAAACTACTTATATGTACTCAATCCAAATAAGAAATATACTATTAGTACCAGTATTTCATAAATGTGTTGTTTCTAATAAGATAACATGTTGGTGGGAGCTCCATATTTGAATTTGAAATAGAATATATCCTCAAATTAATGAATCTAGCTAACATCTAAGAGTAGAGTTAGGTTAACTACTCAACAATAATATCTAAGCTAAATACAAGTTTTGTTTATTATTCAAAGAATAGGTGATTATGATAGTGAATTGATGATATTTTCATTAGGGAATTAGTGAAGTGAGATAGAGCTAATAATATTAAGAAAATGAAGGCATGGTTGAACCATTCGAATATTGAAGAGTTGAACAGTGAAGTATAATCGTTACTCTTTTATCTTATTACCACTTACTTTTAATTTCTTATACCTTATTTTTTAACTTCAAAGAAAACCCCAACTTTATGAACTATGAATTTAAGATCTTATTAAATTGTATAATATTGGTCAAACTCGTGTGTATACCATAACTTGATATATTACTTTTGTGACAATTGAATTGGTATTTCAATGATCGTTTTACCAATTAGCAGTAATGTTACATTGTATTAGCAAATAAGCCTGAAAATGTTTTTATTATTTGTTATACAATCTTATTATTAAAAAATAAATAAAAAGTGTTATCTCGTACTAAATGCTCCCAACAAATAACAATCAAAAGAGTTTTAATTAAAGACCTAATTTGCCAATTTGCAACTTTAAGGCAAACATTCTTCTATCATTTTCTTCTTTTTGTTTGAATGGAATATTCTACTATTTCTTTTTTAGCAATAACTAAATGACACCTTTAACTTTAGCAACAAAGTATTCATCTAATAGTGTAAGACTCTTCTAGATCCTTAGTAAGAGTAACGTGTTAATGAGTCAATTCCTATGAGCGACATTTATTGGTAAGAGACAGTCACGCATGAAGGATACCCTTGATAGTATAAAAAATGAGGGCTTATGATAAAAGCATGATTGTATATGTTGCCATAATCAAATTGTACTTTTCTTCATAGATTGTATCATCTAATGGAGCCAACCATAAATCATGATTCCGTTTTATAAAATGTTACCATAAACAAACATGTAAGAGTACCACCAAAGTGGGGGTTGCTATGACCCACTCAATTTACTAACCACACAACTTTATTCAGATATGCTAATTATTCTAAGAAATAAAGAACCCTATATTGCACCACTTTAACATGTTCACATTCACAAAAGTCTAAACAAATATCTGGATGGTTCTCATAATTTATGGATATATATTACAGTAGATAAGATTTGTTCAGCTAACCAAAACCAATTTCCCCGAAGTATTGACAAAAAGATAATACTTAGCGTTATTTATTTATTTTCCTTTTTTACTTCTTCCACCATATTATGTGTTATTTAAAAATTTAATAGACCCGTGAATTTAGGTGACTGGGCCTATTAGAAAAAGTGACATAACTGAACTCCTTTTCATGTGGTCTACTTCCACCACTGCTTTCGGCCCACAAGCCAGTGCACCTTGTTTCATGTTCTCACCCAGATGTAGAGATGTATTAAACATATAAAACTTTTTAACAAAAGGTATAACTTAAGTTTAGTATTTGATAACAAGATTATTATAAAGCAACCCATAAAAATTATAATATAACAAGACGTTAGTCTAATATAATGTTTCGCTATTTGATTTATAATAACAACACTTGTTAAAAGGGACAATCACAGACCACAAAAGGATCAGTTCCTCATATAAAAAGGGAAGGAATATTCTTAATAATGCCAAAAAAAAACTAATATATTAGATTGGGCCATTGAAAATATTCTAGGGCAGATGCTACAAAAAATGTGCTGAGTGCAAGCCAGCCAAACCTTGGGCAGAACTACAAAAATGAGAATTGCCCGAATCTGAACTGCCACGCAGCTTTTTGTGACAATACATGGAAGACTAATCCAAAATGGTTATCTCATCTCACATTTATCACGAGTTTAAGAACCCTGCAATTTTAATGCACTCACTACATTATAAGAGAACACATAAACTAGTAACAATCAATTTTCGATCAAGCCTACTAATAAGCCAGTGCACAATGGGAGCAGATTAATGTGAGTCTAGTCATGTGTGCAAGAGAAATTAGCAAACAAAAACTAAACAAGCAGACAAGTGTATAGAAATGATATAACAAGATATTTTCAAGCTCAATGGCGATGAAAGAAATCAAGAAAAGTGAAATTCTTACATATAAACATATATTTCATGAGACAACAAAGTTATTCTGCCATAACTACAATTTACCCTCTAAGAACAAATAAATATCACTCAAGCCCCAGCAAGCAATTGTGGTTGCTGGCAAATGGCAATGATTGCAGAAACTAGTCAAACCCACAAAGGTCTCATTTAATCATAAGCAAAACTTGTCAGCCACATTGTGCAGAAACTCTCACCCAAGCACCAAAGTATCAAAGAAAAAACAAAAGTTACTCATTGATTTCTTATTTCAAGCTATAATAAACCTTGTTTTGAGATGCTTTGTCCTGCTATCAGCATTGCTTCTTCCCTTGCACTATCCATATTACAAAACTAACTGAATATCTTGACTAATTTCATGAGCAAATCTATTTCTCAATACAATCAGTGAAGTGACAAGGGTGTTTTAAAACAGATAACTGTAACAGGAAAAAACAAATAATTAAGACCTCCAACTTCAAACATTCCAAGTACAACATTCTAGAATAATGGACAAAAACAATCTTCCCAGCATGTGCAGAAATAAGTAATTACCTTACACAATTAAAGATCAAAGTCATGCAAATCACTTTCTTCCGAGCATCACTACATACACAAATAAGTAACTGACTAACATCACAAATGCAGAACATAAAATTAATACAGTATTTACTAATTGAAACAGAGCATACTTAACTACGCATTAATTTATCAGTCAGGAATAAAGGCATAAATTGAAGAAAAATAGAGATACAATAAAAATCTCATAAGGTTATAACGTTTTAAATAATCAGTTAGTCAAACATATAAGCTAATGGTATAACAAAGTTACAAAGTAAATGCACACATTATTGCATACCAAAACTGAAGATATAACAAATGAGACTTCAAATCCAATAACAATCACAGTAATTATGACTAAACATCAACCTGGTCTCCAACTATGTATACCATTAATCAATGTGTTCCAAACAACCATAACTGAATTTTAATACCACTAGCTGGGATTAAACACATGCATCAATGTCATAATGTTCTATCATATAAATAAAGTGCATTGACAAAATATTGATTGTCAAATCCTTCTTAATAATTTTACCTATGGTTTTTCTTAAGCTCCATACGTGTTTATGAATTTGATTAACTTCTATTTGACATATTCTCCTTATTAGGAGTTCTACTAGTCTCCTCTTCAAATTCTCAAACCACCTAAAGCAAAATTCTACCATTTTTCTACCATAAGAGAAACATCAACTTTCTCACTAATACATTCAATTTTAATCCTATCTCTTCCAGTGTCCACTCATCTAAAACAATTTATTCATATCTACTACATTGAGTTTATTATCCTATTGGCATTTAAACAAGTAACATTCAATTCCATCCAACATTCCTCAAACTTGAGTAGCACCTTCCTATCAGATATTATACTTGAATAATTATTAAATGTGCTCCCTCATGAAAATTTACAAGATCCTTGTGAGAATCAAATTAAGTCCTGATATGCAAACAGAGCATAAAATTGACATTTGTACTATCTATGATACAAAATTAAAGCATGGTGTAAATCCAAAGAACCAAATCAACATAGAAATAATTAAGCCCATGGAAACTGATGCAAAAATAGAAATTACATTGCAGTTTATTAATTTCAAATGTTTAAGAGTAAATTTTGATGTTGTTATTTTTACATAATAATAATTATGGTCTCTACGAAGAGCGAACGCATAGATCTAAAAATCTAACATCTAGAGTTGTAAACCACTCTACATGAAAGTAAACAACAAAGTAAAAAAAAGAGAGTTCAGTTAGCGACAATAATATCAGAGGCAAATGATTCAGTTACAAGATCAGGCGAATCGGTAACGGGAGTCGGAGGTAAGAAGTAGATAGACTTAGCGGCCATAAGTTTCTTTCGTTGAAGGCAGCGAGGAGAGTAGATATTAGCGAAGAAAGGAATGACATCAACGGTGAAGGAGTGTGGCGGAGATGACGGAGGTGTGGAGCGGCGGATAGGGATATGAGAGAGAGCGGTGGTGAGACGGTTGGAACGGGCGGTGATTGTGGAATCACGGATTCGGGCAAGGGTACCGGGTTTGAGATACTTGTGGAAATGAGGAATGCTTCTTCTTCTGTGGTTCATGGTTTGGAATTTGGAGAGTGTGAGTGAAAGTGAAAGAAGGATTAGGGTTATATATATATGTGGAGATAAAAGAAGAGGGAGAGAGGCGGGAAGTAATAGAAAGAAGAGCGGGGTGATGTGAGGGTTTTAAAACACACTCTCACCATGGCGGGATTTTATTTACTTTTCATATTTTTTATCCTACAAAATGTATTATTTTATATCGGGTACACTTATCAAAACAGTCATAGTATTGGTATAATGATATAGTGGTTTAATCTGTAATTTATTAATTACATCATATATCAGTCAAGTTAGATATATATATATATATATATAATATTAACATTGATATTAAAAAGTCAATAAAAACAACAATTTTTATTTTCATTAAAAATTAATTTTAAATAAAAAATCTATTGGTATGACTGGTATGGTTCAATTGAAAATCGGTCAGTATGATCGATTTTGGCCAGTTTTGACTAATAAAATTGTATAATAAGTATAATTCTTATACCATACCTGTATTAGAATCGGTTTACCAGCCAACATGAACCGGTTTTTATAACACAGCCTAATGTACCATTTATTATAATCGGGTGAAATTTTTTAATAATAAATATTTTTTAAGTTCATGTTTTATTTTGTGGAGGAGTAAAAAGTGAAGAAAATATACACTCGGATTATACTGGCCCAACACCCAAAAATCTGAAACCACTTACATTTTCATCCACTCACAACAAAAAAAGAATTAGTGGCACTCCTCATTAATATTGGGAAAATTGGTTTGGTGCGTCTACCCACTAAGGCCACATATATATATATCTAGGCAAGTAGGACATTTAGTTTATGTCCACCAGCCCATGTTTGGCTTACTGGCTTCCTTGGTTTGGCATGCGAGCTTGAAGAATAAAAAGTTAAAAGAAAAAACAAAAAGAACCTAACACGTCTTAACCCAATTTTCAACCAGAAGCCTGAGGATATGGAAGGGAAATGGAAAATTTAAGAGACGTGAAATAAATTTATAAGGTGACGCAAGCTTTCCATTTCCATTCATTTCTCTCTAAAACTTAACTCGCAAATACATTATAAAGAATATATATTTGATAAAACTTCTCTAAACTTCACTTTATGTTTATCTTAGGCATGTTATAGTATGTCAGACCAAAGATCACTCCTCCATACATGTCATGTAATTTTGTATGTTAACATAAATGGGTTGTGTTATCTTTACCAATTGACCTTTCTTTAGAACTTCTAATTTGACAATGGATTATTTTAAGAACATTGTCTTTCAAGTTTACCTTGCCTTTTATTAGCTCATATTATCACTCATGAATTTCTCCTTAAGATTGACCAAGGAAATGTGTAAATGACCGAGGGAACTAAGACAATTGATCGAGCCATTATTAGCCATGACCGAGTGAAAATGATTGAGGGAACTAAGCCAGCTGACCGAGATATTGCTAGCCATGACCGAGTGAAAATGATCGAAGGAATCAGGCCACGACCTGGTCATGACCGTGTAACCTGGTGCAGTGGCCAATCCATCTGACCCTGCTACTGTTTGATGATGTTGTTTCATATCAGTTGTGATATTGTGTCAACCAAGTTACATTTCCTTTAATCACATGTTATTTGTTTAGTAGGATTAGTTAGTGAGTTAGTTCTTTCTCTTGTATAAATAGCTTATCCTCTAATATGGAAGATTAACAATATACATACAAGAGATTGTATACATAGTTAATTTTCTTCACAATAAAATCATTCTCGAGGTATTTTCATAAGCTTCTTGTGTCTTCTTTATTTTTGTTTCTGAATCTTTTTACTAATATGGTATCAAAGCTATTTTAAACAAAGAGTTATGCCACATTCAAATGGATTCCACTATGAATGAATTCAATCCACAAGTTGATTCCTCCCAAGATCTCACTTCTCCATATTTTGTACATCCCTCAGAAAACCTACCCTTGCTTTTATTTCCCACTACTGGATGGGGGAAACTATCATCAATGAGTCAGATCCATGAAGAGGACCCTGATTTCAAAATAGAAGCTGCAATTTGTTGATAGAACAATCATGATGCCTTCCAAGACAGGTCCATCCTATGTTTCTTGGGAAAGAGCAAATAATATTATTGTATCTTGGATTGCAATGTCACTATCTCCATCTATTTCACAAAGTATTCTATGTTGATACCGACGGGTCCTTAAGTACTTACTGGATCCGTAATTGTGAGTAATTTATGCAATTGTGTTTTTCTTTATAATCCTATATGTTATTTAGGCAATCCACGAGAGAAAAACATTGTAAAACATAATTTAAAATTTTAAACAAATTTAAATTGACTATTAAACACAACCCATTTTTATTCAAACAAACATAAAAAATAACTTTTGGAAAGTAAAATTGGTGAAATGAGACCCAAAATTTAATGATTTGTGATTATATAATTGGATGTTTTGGAATGTGATATATTGTGGTCGTCTCTCATCAATGTGTTCTACCTGTGTTATTCCTCCATGTACCCCAAAGATCTCTCTTAATATATAGTTGAAAATTGCAATTCATGAGGTGGAGGTTCAAATTTGAGAGTAGTTTAAGTTTATTCTATTTTAGTTCCATATAATTAACACTTGCAATTATAAATCTAATTATAGAAGGTATTTTAAAAATGAAAGTTGAAAGTTCAAAGACTAATGCAAACCTCAATTGTATACACTGAGATTGTGTTGAACCGCATATCAGGAACATTACTAAGTTCTTTCAATTTATTAATTTTTAATAAATAATTAATTTCTTTTTATGATGGGTAATTATTTGTCCTAACAAATTTCAATTTCAGAAATCGAATTATTAATATTTTGATATTTTTAGGAATCTAACAAAATCTTACACCATTAAAATAGATCTTATTATTTGACAAACACACACTATTATTAAAGATTTCCACTTACTAACATTTTGTACCCACCTTCACTTACTAACATTTTGTACCCACCTTCTCTTTTGGGGTGTTATCTAATATTTGAACTTCTTAATAGTTATCTTCTATCTATGTTTGATATTTGTGGTTTTCCGATTTTTTTTATGTTGCAGCTTTGATATATATCAACAATATTATATTATTAATATAATATATTAATATAATTATATTTGAATAATATTATTTTAATATATTAAATTACACATTACATATTACTATATAATTACTAAAGTATATAATATATATATAAACCTTAAACATAATATATTTAAATCCATCATTCATAAATTATAATTTTTATTATTATATTAATACTCATACTTTTCTTTTGGTTAAGTTAAAAAAAATACTAATTATGCATTTGAGAAGGCTTATTGTCCAACGCTAACTACTTATGAATTAAGTTAACAAATATTAGTAAAGTAAAAGTTGTGGCCCAACACTACTTTTCAAAGTTGGTCCACGGCTGATCCAACAACTTAAAACATAGTTGGTTTTTTTACAACAAACCATAATTTAAATATAGAATCCGGCGTTGTTTTAAAAAATACAGAATTGTTTGCTGAACTTTAGCAACTGAGATTTATGGCCGATTGCATAACTTGATTAAGAGATTTCCTTTTATTATTACTAGCGTGTTGACAGGCACTGTCGTGTCTATCAACCCGCTTTCCTATCGTTTGTAATATGTATAAGAAAAACGACAATATGTCATGTTCTCAAATATAAAAACTATTATAATAATGCTTATATCCGCTCTACTCTGTAGTAAAAACTGTTATATTGGAATATAAAAAATGCATTACTTAACAATTTATAGATGAATGAATAATGTATATATATATTAAGTTATAAGTTCTGAAGGGTAAAATAGGTATTTAAAAATTATACAATGGGAAGTTATGAGAAATTATTTTAAGTTTTCCCTTTATAAGTAGTATAGATTATTGCTATTATTATTAACTAGCGTGTTGCTTTTCTATTAAATGAATTACAATTTTGTATATTAAAAAATGAAAAGGATAAAATATCGTGTTCAAATATTGTCTTAATCTATGTGGAAAAACTGTCGTGCTCAAATGAAAAATCTGTAAAAGTTACATAAAAAAACATGGAACATAGAATGAGCAAATATGTTATATGATTTTTTGGTAGAAAATATAGATTAACAAGGGCAAAATAGAAAACAAAAATTATACTATCATGGATAATTATTTTGTGTTTTCCCTTTATATTAGTATAGATATAGATATTATTGCTATTATTGCACATCTTGCCTAATTATCTATACTATTAATAAAGTCAAAACCCAAAATAACTATCCACCATGGTGTAATTAATGATTTCCTATTTTGCTCATACTATATTCTAATGTTTACAAAAAAAAAACCATATAATTCAATGCAAATTATACCAAACTCCAAAGGATGTCACACACTCATATCTCATAAAAAGATAGATAAATTCTTATCTAGTGAGGAAAGTACTATGAAAATACATAGGAAAAACAACTTAAATTGATATTTATATCATGCATATCAACTTTATAATTATGAAAATATAAAAATTATTTAACTTATGTTTTTTAAATATAAAAATATAAGAAATAAAGGTAAATTCATTTATTACGGAAGATTTCACCGGAAAAAAGCATTCATAATTCTTAAAAGATGAGATACTTTATAATTATGTAAAAAGTAAGATATTTGGATACAGAGGTGATAAAATTATTCACAATCCATACTCCATTCAATTTTAGAAAAAAAATCATCAATTATAGTTAATAAATTTAAATGAATACACTTTAATAAATATATTCAAATTCAGCTATTATATTTAATGATGATTTTTAAAATGATGATTTTTGTTAAAGTTCTTTAGTTTTAATTAAGAAATTTTGATATCTATCTAATCCATCTATTTGACCCTTATTTAGCTTTTTCATACAAAACTTACTTTCAATAAAATACTTAAAATGCATCGTAGAAATGATTTAAATACTTGTGTTATTTCTATATTGGCCATTGAATAAGTTTACCTATTTGTCTTTTACTAGGCAGAAGGGTTCTCACTCCGCACCACCACAATAACATCAAAAGCATTTGAAGACAAAATTTCACAACCAAACTCCAAAAACTGTACTCCAATGGCTTCTGTAGATGCTAATCAACCATTGTTACCCAACCATGATCAGCAAAATGAACTTGAAAATATACTCTCCAACACTACCTTGCCTTTCCTCACTCGTCTTGGAAAAGCCTTATGCATCGAATTGAAGCTTCTCTTCTTCTTAGCTGCTCCTGCTATTGTTGTTTATCTCATCAACTATCTCATGTCTATGTCCACCCAAATCTTCTCTGGTCACCTTGGTAATCTTGAACTTGCCGCGGCTTCACTTGGAAACTCCGGCGTCCAAATCTTTGCCTATGGCCTCATGGTAAACCCTATCCTCTATGCACTCTCTCTCTCTCTATATATATATATATATATATATATATATATATGCACACACACATGGTGGTCATTGTTTCTATAGAATAGTTTTTCAATATTTTTGTATGAAGGTTGCTTCTTAAGATCACCTTATTATAGTATTACTTGATATTTTTTAATTATACATTTATGTCATGAATATGTCACGATTATAACACTAATTACAATTCCACTTTATTTTTTACATACTTATATTCTAATTCTATTAGTTATATCCCATTATAATTTCTGATACTTTTGTATATTTATATTCGGATTATGTCACTGGTATAGGTGATATTGTTTTTTTTCTCAATATTAAAATGTAGCTTTGATCATAATGGGTAATTTTGATGAACAGTTAGGAATGGGGAGTGCAGTTGAGACTTTATGTGGACAAGCATTTGGTGCTAACAAGTTGGAAATGCTAGGCATATACTTGCAAAGATCAACAGTGCTTCTGTCATTGGCAGGTGTTGTTTTAACAGTGATATATGCCTTTAGTGAACCAATTTTAATATTTCTAGGACAAGCTCCAAATATTGCATCAGCTGCTGCATTATTTGTGTATGGCCTAATCCCTCAAATCTTTGCATATGCTGTGAATTTCCCAATTCAAAAGTTTCTTCAATCACAAAGCATAGTGGCACCAAGTGCATACATATCAGCAGCCACATTAGTGGTGCACTTTTTGTTGAATTGGTTGGTTGTGTACAAGGTTAGGCTTGGTTTATTAGGTGCCTCATTGGTGTTGAGTATTTCATGGTGGATCATTGTGATTGCACAATTTGTGTACATTGTGAAGAGTGAAAGGTGTAAGAATACATGGCAAGGATTCTCATGGGAAGCATTTACTGGTTTACCTGAATTTTTCAAGTTGTCAGCAGCATCTGCAGTTATGCTTTGCCTAGAGACTTGGTACTTTCAGATTTTGGTTTTACTTGCTGGGTTGCTTCCTCATCCTGAGTTGGCTCTTGATTCTCTTTCTATTGTGTAAGTCAATACTTTCTTATTCTTTTTTTACCATTTAGATCTTAATTAATTGGTAATTCTGTTTCAATGTTTTACCTAATATGTCTGGTAAATAGAAAATTTGTTATATGGAGTCTTGGTCCATAATTCATTTTAACTACATTCATTTTAAATTAATGGTAATGATACATTTAGGAGTTAGGACCATCTATTTATTGTGGTTTAATACCATATGTTTTTCTTTCTTCCTTTGCATAAATATTATTTCTCAATTTTTTTAAAGTTAAAACTGCACACACTTTTTTTATTCATATAAAAATTTCTCAACATAAAAATCAGTCTATGGAATTCTGATTAGGTGTGGTGAAAAAGAACAGGGGAAATCCTTATGTTTGGATTAAGAGGTATTGAAAGATTTCAAATGAGTTGATAGCAAAGTTTAAGACAATAAATTTAGTCTATTTTTAGATAAATTAAGACAAAACTTTATGGGGCAATATGAATAGTTAGAGGAAGCAAAATAGGCTTGAAAGTACAAATGACAAAAAAATCTCACCTAGGATACTCCTAAAAATACTCATAGTGGATATATGTGATGATGACTTATGTGTGAGAATGAATATTATGATATTCGTCCGGTACGTATTCACGTATTTATAAATTTATTTGTAATTAAATATTTTATATATTATAATTTTTATTACTTATTTAATATAATATATTATTTACTTTATTATTATTTCATAATAAATTTTAGTAATATGATATAAAGATGATATTACATATATTATTATTCATATAAAAATCATTTTTATATATTGAATGTTACAAAATAAATAAATGTATAATTAAAATAAAAAGTTTATTGGGTGCCCACGAATACCAACAAGTATTCTCCTCTTGCCATCCATACTTGCTAGTTGAGCAATTTTGTCTTTATCATTTGTCTATATGTAATAAAGTTAGGAATTTATTATTAGTTAATTATTTATAGGGTAAAGTAGTATAATAGGAGTGTTTATCCTTTCTCCTATGTTAACTTCATGTACTACTGTTTGTGATTAATTAAAAATGTATTTAAATTTGATCAATTATAAACAATGAGTGATACATTTTTTGGAATACAAAATTTCCATCCATTAATGTTCATGCCCCTCCCGGTGTATAATGTAATTTGTAAACTACAAAACCTTATGGAAATCACCTCATATTTAGAGAGAAATATTTATATTTTTTGTTATTACCATTTACAATGTTCATTCTTGGGTTGCTAACTTCCTACAAGAGTACAAATCTAGCCAAATGTCTTTGACAAGTAATACCCACGTTTTTATTTTCTTTTTTATTATATTAGTAAATTATCTTTTATATTTATCTGAATCACATGATATTATATTTTACAATGAATATAATTAAATATTAAAAAAATCATTAGACATTAATAAGTAAAAAATTAAAGCTACATAAATTAATTTACGAAATTAGTCCATAATAAATTATAATTTATGAAAAAATGTGTGTATGGTTTGGGCATTGACTTATAGGAGACTTCTTATATTCATATGATATAATGTTGTAGTAGCTTTTATTATTTATACAAGGGAGTGGTGTGGGGACATGAAGATTTAATGTTCACCTATATCATGTTATCATTTTTTTAGAAAAAATGATGGCAAAATGTGCATGAAAGTAAGAGGTTGGTAAGGGGATTTATTTGTACAAGGGAGTGGTGTGGGGACATGTAAATTTTGGATATTTTTGTGTGGCTTGACATCTTTATTGTGCTCCATGCATTCTCACGAAGGTCATAGAACTTGAAAATCTTTCTCCATTTGGGTTGACAATTCTTGAGGTGCATTGTGGAAAGAATATTAATCAAGGATATATTCATTCACCTAATCAAATGCATAACTTTTTACTGAAAAATGAAATTTTCACACTTCTTTTATTCTTGTACCCTTTAGTTTCATTTGTTTTACAACAGTGGTTTAACCCATAGATATAACTCATGTGTAAAAAGGTACAAGAAAGAAGTGTGAATACCATTACTCATTTTTACTACTGAAAATTAAACTAAATTCATTACAAGTTTTTAGTATGTCTATATAGACATTAATTTATTTACACATATATGTAAATAAATTAACACAATAATATATTTTATTGAAAATTACTACATTCTATCCAAAAATTATTTATTTGTGTAAACTGACTTCTTAATATTTGTGTGTTATATTGGTTAGCTGATCTTATTTTTTAATTCAATAATTTATTATTATAGATTAATATCAATATAAATAAAATTTATATACGTGCATCCTAATTTTAAAGATAATAAAAGTATGATATAAGATAGAAAATATATTTCTTAGTAAGAATAACATAATGAAAAACAAAATTAAACTATCTAAATGTATAGATATCTAATATAATATATTGAAAAATGAGATATTATTTCATTTTTTTTCTCCAGTTAATTATTAATTAGACTTGTTAAGCTTATTCATTATTATTGGTTATACATTGCAGTACCACAGTTTCCGGATGGGTATTCATGATATCAGTTGGATTTAACGCAGCTGCAAGGTTATATTACTTATCTTGTTTATTATAAGAAATCATATCTCTTAGAAACTCTAATAAATATTTTATTATCATTAAATGTTTTTTATCTGTACATGATGATGAAAAATAAGAATAAAACAAATCTAGAAATTGAATAGATAAATAGGAATGGATAAAGTCTCTGTATTTAATTTGATTTCCAGTTATGATAATGAACAAGTTTTGATGCAGTGTGAGAGTGAGCAATGAACTAGGAGCAGGGAATCCAAAATCAGTGTCATTTTCTGCAATAGTGGTCACATTCATTTCTTTCATCATATCAATCATTATAGGACTTGTGGTGATTGCATTAAGAGATGTTATTAGCTATGCCTTCACAGAAGGTGAAGAAGTTGCTGCAGCAGTCTCAGATCTTTGTCCATTGCTAGCACTTTCTATTGTCCTCAATGGCATTCAACCCGTTTTATCAGGTAACTAGCTATTTCTTATTTTTGTTCTTCTACGTATAGATAAAGTCTTAACCTATCTACATGCATTCTTTATATAAGTAGGTTATATATGAATAACTAATAATTAACATTTTATCATGCATCAACCATTTTTTGCTTAAATGTAACATGTTTGTTTATCTTAATTATATCACACTTGAAATTAATGGATGCAATAATGCAACATGTGAATGAAGGTGTGGCTGTGGGATGTGGATGGCAAACTTTCGTGGCCTATGTAAATGTGGGTTGTTATTATGGAGTTGGTATACCATTTGGTGCGTTTCTTGGCTTTTATTTCAATTTTGGTGCTAAGGTAAGTACAATAATATAGTTATTTTAAGTTTTAACTTAGATTCATGTTTTGCATACTTGTATCTTTCATATATAGTTTTAGCTACGATTGATTGTAGTAGAAATAAACTACTATAAAAACCAATTTCACTTGTCAGGTAAAAATAAATCAAATCCTTTAATTTTAGTGCTTTCAGTTTCACTACTTTAGCTAGAACTTTATCTAACCATCACTTTTTTATGTTCGTGAGATATTGCATGAAAGAAAAATAAATTAATTTTAGTTATTTCTTGATGTGCATTTAGATCATGTAACATGTTTTTATTGTTGCATTAGTTTTATAAATTTAAGCAATCTAAATATTCAAACGTGTATATGTTAATTATTTCGCATGTTATTTTATATTTTTACTGAGAGTGACGTATATATCTTTTGGTAGGGAATATGGCTGGGAATGCTAAGTGGCACAGCTATGCAAACATTGATTCTAATTTGGGTCACATTTCGAACAGATTGGAATAAGGAGGTAAAATAAAAAAAAAACTGTAATAATTTGTTTCCATAATACTATGCTAGGTGGAAAAGGGAGTTAATTAAAGTTATCGCCTTATGAATTCTTGAATGTAGGTAGAAAATGCAGCTAAGAGGTTGAACAAATGGGAGAACAAGAAGGAGACACTTCTTTTAAACTAAAGAATTGAATCACTTAATTCATTTGAGTGGACCTAAAGATCTTATATATATATCTTTAATATTGTTATTGTTACTAGGAACATTTCCCCTGTCGTGATGCATGGATGTATTACAACATATTAAACTATTTTGTTGTTTTATTCTCCAATATGTAATTTATAAATAATATTGTTTATATTTTTATTTATTATTGTCGAAGGTATGAATATTACAAAAACATTGTTGAACATATTAGTGGATACTTTCGTTTGGGAACAAAATAATGTGATGAATAGTTTGTATCATTATCATGTTCTATCAACTAGTACTTTTTATTAAACTTATGTTAAATGTTTTATAATGTATAAGATTTTATAAAGAAATAAGCAATATATTGAATGGTTATTGATTTGTAAATTGTTTATAAAATTAACAACTCAGATAATCTATACATTTTAAGAGTGTAGTGTTATAAAATAGAAGACTAGTAACTATAGATTATTACCTGTGGTCATGAAAGAAAAACTATAGTAATCAATACTTAAAATTTTGTTAATCTTGACTTATATGCTCTCCATGTTTATTTATTGTCCTTCTATAAAGTTTCTTTTGCACTTTAGTAATCTATTCAAAAAAATTTAATGAGACTTTCTCTAGGGTAAATCTTAGAGCAAAAGGAAAATAAATTGTGTCAAATGAGAAAAAGTGTGCAAATAAAAAATTGAGGAAGGATATGAAGTGAAAGACATAAATCTTTTCAATCGTGAAATGGAAATGGAGGTTACTTACTCAGAATGAGAACCTTTGGTGTAGAATGCTAAGGTCCAAAATACACACACGTCCATCTTTGAGTGGAATGGACTAATCCCTTCAATAAAAAATTCCTTATGGTATGTACACGGACCTAGGGAAGTTAGTACTTAAGGATGTGAAACAAGAAATTGGTTCTTGAATGGTGTAGGGAGAAAAGTTAGTGATGAGGTAAATACCAAATTTTGAAAAGATAGGGAACGATGCTATTTTGAACTAGTATTATAGGCTATATAGTGTTAATATGTGTGAAGGTGCTCTTATAAGTAATCAAGGAATAAAGTCGGAGGAGAAATGAGTGTGGACCATAACTTAGAGAAGACAATCTTTTGTTCGGGAATATGAGTTAATCAAGAGTCTTAGGCATGATCTATTACAATGTGTAATGCAGAGACATACCACAATTTCGTGGATGTGGTCCTAAGACAAAACCAACACTTATACTGTTAAATCTACTTATAAGTTTTTTTATCAACAATGAATTTTATTAAATAAAAGATAATTAGGAGAACAAGTGGTACTCATATCCATACAATGTCTCTAGAAGTTAACAACGAAGACAATTGGAGGGACTCAAGACCCACTCCACAACAGAGAATGAGAAATTATGGAACCGAGCATTGAGAATATTCCAAGCATGTAATGAAATTAGCTCCAACACTTCATCTAAGTGAAAACGTGCATTCTCAAAAATAATTTTATTCTTAGTGTGCCAAAGAGATCAAATAGTTGCAAACCAAAGGATAGCCACATTTGTTTATTTTTGTTCGCCATCCATACATTGTTTGCATGAATAAAGAAGTTGGTCTTAACATCATTATGAATGATTGAGTTGAGACCAAACCAAGAATAAAGATTTTTGCAAAAACATTGTAGGATTTAAAAAAAAGAAGTGGGTGGCTAATTCATCTAGCTCCCTACAAAGGACACAAAGTGAAGAGTCATTAGCACCTATATCTACTCTTTGCAATAGGTTTAATTTTATTGGAACTCCATCGAGAGACGCTTTCCACACTAGACATTTCAACTTTGGTGGGACATTGCTTGCCCAAACTTTCTTGAAAAAAAAAATCATTTTTCATGTTCCTATCCTTCTTTTGAAGCACTTGATATACATTTTGAACCGAATACTGACATTCTTTATCATGAATCCATATCCACCTATCATCAACATATTGTTGCATAAGTGAATCTTCAATAGTTTTTAATAGATCTTCATATTCTTCTTTCTCCCAAAGGAACAAACTCATTCTCCATTTGACTTCTCACGTCCAAAAACCATTTCTCCATTTCCCCTGGAATTGATGGTTGCATCTTTATCCAAAGCCACCTGAAACAATATTTGAAAATAAAATTGCTAAGTTTACCTAGATCTCACCACCAAGAAGAACCCCTATGATGTAACACCCTAAATTTACGTCGTTAAAATTATAGTATCAGCCCTGGGATTCTCGCTTGAGCGATGGATTCTCGCCTGGGCGAGAAAGGCTCACCTGGGAGGGTAAAATCTTGGGCTATACTGAAGGATTCTCGCCCGAGCGAGGGTTGGCTCGCTTGAGCGAGAGTGGTCTCGCCTGAGCGAGAGATTGGCTCGCCTGGGCGAGGAAATGTGATATTTTGGAGTTGTCGAGGCTGTAAGATCCTCGCTTGAGCGAGAGATGCCTCGCTTGGGCAAGAGGGTCAGATCTGAGTTTTTTTTAAAATGGGCGGGATTTTCTCGCTTGAGCGAGAATGAGCTCGCTTAAGCGAGAACCCGACACTGTTACATTAAATAGGGGACCCCAAACACATTTATGAGGGTTAAACTAGAGAGAAGAGAACATTTTCAAGAGCAAGAAGGCTTGTGAGTCATTTAGATGCTTGAGAAGAGGTAAATATCTTGATTCTAACTCTCTTCTTCCATTTGAAACTTGTTTTGGGTATGTTGGATCTTTTCTCAAAATGAGAGAAACCATGGAAACTTATTCTTTTGAGTTATGGTTCGTTTTATGTTATTTTATTTTGTAAACTCTTGGTATAAAGTTAGTATTTCAAGAAAGGAGAGAGTTTGTGGGTTGATTCATGAAAACCCCAAAACCCTAATGTGAAAATGTGGTTAAAGGGAAAATGGGTAAAATACCAGAGGTAGAAGATGAATAAGCTTTCTAATGTTGAAATATGAAATGAATATGTATGTTTTAGATGTTGTAAACTTTTGATGAAAGTAGTTTAGCAACATGAAAAATGTGTTAAATATATTGTGTGGTTAAATAATGCAATATGAGTTGTTTATGTGATATTTGGAATAAATGACTAGCATTATGTTGTATGGTGGGAATGTGAAAGATCATAGAGTTGGCGGCGGTGTTGGTGGAACTAGTGCAGTCACCAAGAACCCAACACAACACTCACCAAGGTAAGGAGAAGTCTTTAATTTGTACTTTGAATGGAAAATGTGTGTATTTTCTGGTGGTGCAATGATTAATTGGTGAATCACGTATTTATTGTAAACATATATGAGTGTGTTTGTAATAAGGATCGCGTGGATTCACCAGGTATGATTGATAGTGAAATCAATGAAAATGAAATGTATTTTTAGCCGACCATAAATGGTTAGCGACTTCGGCTCGAGATTATGTGGCAACACTTCGGCCTGAGTTTATGTGGCAACACTTCGGCCCGAGTTTATGTGGAAACACTTCGGCCCGAGTTTATGTGGCAACACTTCGGCCCGAGTTTATGTGGCAACACTTCGGCCCGAGTTTATGTGGCAACACTTCGGCCCGAGTTTATGTGGAAACACTTTGGCCCAAGTTTATGTGGCAACACTTCGGCCCGAGTTTATGTGGCATGTTTTCTTTGTAAAAGAGATGATAAATTGCTTTTAGCTAACCCTAAGGGGTGTAGCGACTTTGGCTCAAGTAATGCAGCAAAGAAAATGAATTTCAAAGTGGTTTACTAACCCTTTCTAATGTGAATTATCTTATAATGACGTTTATTGAATTATTGACTTACTCCTTTATGTGTTTTGTGCTTTTGTCATTGATAATCCCATTGCAGATAAACAAGTGGTATGAGGTGATCTCATTTTTGGAAGCTTTAGGAGCTTTATGTTTTGGTTTTTGCACTATTTTGTACATGAGTGCATATTGGATTAGTTGAAATATTTTGTAACTATGAATATATAATTTGCATGATTTAGTGTAACTATGGATACTTGTAGCTATGAGTATTTTGGAAACTCATAGCTAGTTGTATGCGGTTGTTGCAGGACATATTGAAATGAATTATGATTTTCTGTCAAATAAATGTGTATGTCATTTTGACTTATGAAACGAGTATGAATAGGAAAGTGGGAGTCAAATATGGTTATTGAAATTGTCTGTAAAATTTATAAGGAAATGAATGAAAAAGGAATAAGATAAGAAAAGAAAAATTTCAAGGTTAAAATTTCGGTCATTACATATGAACCCCGTCTAAAAATCCCAACCCCATATCTAGACGACAACATTTTCACCCATAAAAAATTCCTATCACTTAGAAATCTCCATCTTTATTCACATAATAAAGTTAAGTTAAAAATAAATAAGATTTTAATCTCTAAGCCTCCTTCCTCTTTAGGCCTACAAAACTTCTTCCAACTCACCTAGTGAATGCCTTTTCTCTCTTCCCCCTCCCCTATAGGAATATTCTTTGAATTCTATCAATGTCATTAATCACAGAAATATGAGCTTTAAAAAAAGAGAAAAAGTAAATAAGTAAATAGCGAAGTACCGATTTAAGTAGAGTTACCTGACCACCAAAGGAGAGAAACATGCCTTTCCAGAGAACGAGTTTCTTTTTGAATGAATCAATGACTAGATATCAAGTTGAGAGCCTTTTGGGTTCTGCACCAATAGGAACACCCACAAATTTGGAGTCAATTGCACAACTTAAGACTTCAGCAGCCTTTAGGATAAAATTATGGTTGGATTTAATTCCAATGAACCTGCTTTTTGTGAAAATTTACTTTCGGACCGAATATCAGTTCAAAACATTTCAAGATGCTTTTAAGAATCAAGACATTATGATCAGAATTCTTCCCAATGAGTAATTTTTCTTCCGAATAGTGAAGATAGGATATCACCACATCATCATTTCCAACCTTACATCCTTGGTATATATTTTTTGCCATTGCCGCCCTCATGATACCACTAAGAACTTCAACAACAATAAGGAAAAGAAATGGTGCCAATCTGATCTCCTTGCCTTAAACCTCTTGCCATTTTGAATTCATTGGTTGGACTGCCATTAACCAGGATAGAGACTAACGAAGATTGTAAACAACTTTTAATCCAATTCCTCCATTTGAGACAAAATCTCATCTTATCCATCATGTAAAGAAGAAAACTTCAATTAACTAAGTCATATGCCTTTTCAAAATTCCCTTCAGGATATTCATTAGGCATACTGCTTTTTTATTGTAGTTTATACCATTTAATATATTTCACATATAAATTATTTTAATTTCCAATATTTTTATACCAAAGTGAGTGAGATTAATAATTTAGTGGCCTAGAGAGAACATGCAAGTAAATTTAGTCTTCATTAACAAAATATTTTTCACATTTATATATTTATAACAAGAATCTAATTACTCTCTTCATTCATTCATAAGTGTTATAATTTAAAACAATTACTATTAAAAATGAGAATAGGTTAGGCCGAACGAATTCATAACATGAAGAAGTTTGACATGTATTTCAAACTCGAACAAACTTAGTCTATTTAACTTTTATAGCCAAATTTTAAGGCATAATTTAATACACATATATAATTTTTAATTAATATTTGAGCATTATATATTTTAATACAATAGTATTAACAATTTATTTAAGGGACAAGTTGTCTAATATTAATATCCTGTGAGTTAACTCATAAGAGATATGAGCTTAATCCATACAATGGAATAAAAAACTTTGAAAGGGAGACAGATTAAAGAGGAAAGTGAATGCTTGAAACTTGAAGCCAAGTAAACAATTCGTTGCTTTGTGCATAAAACACCTCACTTTCATTCTTTTCTCTAATAACACGAGTTGTTTCAGACTTTACTTTAAGCATTTCAATCACATGCATAAATATAACATTTAACAAGTGTTATTACAACTTGCATGTTTTAGCTTGAGGTAATCTCAGATACTCTTCTCTCCCTAACTTGCATGTTTTGGCTTGCATATTATATTATTTATTCCTCTATAATATATTAGCCATGTGAATCTCCACTTCACAAACACACCAACAAGCATTATATGGTTTTAATATTTGTTCCCTCTTTCCTAGTTATGAGATTAATATAGCTAACAATGACTTGTGATGCTACACTTTTAAACATTTAAAAAAGTCTGATATGCTTATGCGGTTATACTTTATAGTTAGGAGGGTAATGATTCATAGCAGATAAATTTTTTTCCAAATGGGGAAGTGGGTATCTAAATTTTTTATGTTACAAATTGCTGTTACAAAGATTTGTTGTTGTTGAATATGCTTTTCTGTTTTTTTGTATATAGACAATGTTAAAATATTTGTGATTCTGTTTTTTTTGTATAATCGATTAACAATATGGTTAATCGATTATCTTATTAATAATTTTTCTATTTTGTGTTTTCTTTTATTTTAGTATAAAATGTGATTTGTACACCTTTGTAAACACAATGAGAATAATGAGAAAAATTACTTTTTCTCCTTCTTCATTCTTTAAACTATTCTGTCTAATTCATGCATGGCTCCTACCATTTTAACAAGACCATGCATGCCTCCTAACAATGCTGATTCTTGGTTTCTGTTAATCTTTGTTCTGCTCATGAAATGGTTGGCACGTGAATGATTCTATAGTTCTTCTGATGATGCTTTAAATCACAGGCTTTCAGAGCTTTTCTTAGAAAATGGAGTTGCTTTGTTTCACAAGGCATTGTGTCAAATTTATGTGCAAGTTGTTATTGTTCCTCCTGGTTTTGTGCTTGTGGATTCCAAGGGAAGTAGCTGAGAGGACAGGAATTACTACCATTTCAAATTCTACTGGTTTTTCTTCAAGACCAAGTGTTTTGAGAATTGGAGCATTGTTTACTTTTAATTCTGTTATTGGAAGATCGGCTAGACCGGCAATTATGGCTGCAATTGATGATGTTAATGCTAATACCACCATTCTCCCTGGCACTAAATTGGAAGTTATTTTACATGATACAAAATGCAGTGGCTTTCTTGGTACAGTGGAAGGTACTACTTCTTCTTACTCTATTCTCCATTCAATATGTATAATCAGGATCTACTTTGTAGTAACTTAATGAATTACCTTGTAAAAAAACATGACTAAATTTTTTAGAGTATTATTCAGTTTCTTATTCTGTTGCTGTAACAATGCACTAGGCTCCACATAAAGCAGCGTATGCATAATCAATACCATCTTTGTGGATAAGCAATCATTTAGTGAACAGAAACTTGAAGTTTGAATATATTCCTATTCACTTACAATCATTTTGTGGACATAATTATGGGTTGAGATTGCCGACCCTACCTAATTGGATTAAGACTTGTTTGTTGTTGTAGAATTTTGGGTCTATGAGTTATCATTATTCATTATCTTTTTGTCTCTTCTATGCTAGTGTATGTGAAAAAGATTCATTAATTTTATTAATCATGTAGCTCTGCAGCTGATGGAAAATGATGTAGTTGTCGTGATTGGTCCACAGTCTTCAGGAATAGCACACACAATCTCTCATGTAGTTAATGAACTCCATGTACCTCTTCTTTCATTTGGTGCAACAGACCCTTCTCTATCTTCTCTTCAGTATCCTTATTTCATCAGAACCACTCAGAATGACCATTTCCAAATGTATGCAATTGCTGACTTGGTTGACTACTACAGATGGAAGGAGGTAATAGCCATCTTTGTAGATGATGATAATGGAAGGAATGGAGTTTCTGCATTGGGAGACGCTTTGGCGAAAAAGCGTGCAAAGGTTTCTTATGAGGCTGCTTTCACTCCTGGTGCAACCAAAAGTGATATTAGTGACTTGTTAAATGAAGTTAACTTAATGGAATCGCGTGTCTATGTTCTTCATGTTAATCCTGATTCTGGTTTGGAAATTTTCTCTATTGCCAAGAAGCTAGGAATGATGACAAGGGGTTATGTATGGATTTCAACGGATTGGCTTCCTTCAGTGTTGGATTCATTAGAGAATGTTGACACTGACAGTGATGCAATGAATCTCTTACAAGGGGTTATCGCTTTTCGTCATCACACTCCAGATACTAATCTTAAAAAGAGTTTTATCTCCAGGTTGAAAAGCCTTAAAGACAAGGATACTAAAAACTTCAACTCTTATGCACTATATGCATATGATTCTGTTTGGTTAGCAGCATATGCTCTTGATGTTTTTCTCAAAGAAGGTGGAAACACATCTTTCTCATCTGACCCTGTGTTGCATGACAAAAATGGAAGCATGTTACATTTATCATCGCTTCGTGTTTCCAATGGTGGCCAACAGTTTCTGCAGAAAATTTTGAAAACAAACTTCACCGGTATCAGTGGTCAGATTCAGTTTGATATGGATAAGACTTTAATCCATCCAGCATACGATATTCTGAATATCGGTGGACTCGGATCACGTAGAATTGGTTATTGGTCTAATCACTCTGGTCTATCAGTTATAGCTCCTGAAGTATTATATCAGAAACCACCTAACACTTCAATAAGCAATCAGCAATTGTACAGTGTTATATGGCCTGGAGAGACAACAACAACACCAAGGGGATGGGTATTTCCTAACAATGGAAAGCCATTGAGAATAGCAGTGCCTAACCGAGTAAGCTACTTGGAGTTTGTTTCTAAGGACAAGAACCCTCCTGGTGTAAAAGGCTATTGCATTGATGTCTTTGAAGCAGCCGTAAACTTGTTGCCATACCCTGTCCCGCGACAGTATATACTATTTGGAAACGGAGATACGAATCCTGACTATAATGACCTTGCATATCAGCTTTCACAAAGTGTAAGTTTCTAAGTCTAATTTTGTGATCCTATTGTTTAGAACCATGCTATCTGTACAACCAATCTAGACAACTTCACTTTATATAACATGTAGCACACATACTCTGCATTATAAAAAACAAAATTCGTCGAAAAGTTATCCTGAATAGTTGTTCATCTAACACTTGTGTATTGTTTATATCAAGTCTTAATAATGTGACAAGGAATTCCAGTGCGAATAAAGTGGATTCATATTGTGGATACTTTCTTAATGTAGAATAACAGAATTTTTTGTTACAAGTAGTTATGTTATTATGGTCCTTTCCTTCTTCAGAACTTAGATGCAGCTGTTGGAGATGTTACAATAATCACAAACAGGACAAGGTTTGTGGATTTTACTCAACCATTCATGGAATCAGGGTTGGTTGTTGTTGTTCCTCTGAAGAGGATAAAGTCAAGTTCTTGGTCTTTCCTCGAGCCATTCACAACTCAAATGTGGTGTGTTACTGCTGCATTCTTTCTTTTTGTGGGAATCGTTGTTTGGGTTCTTGAACACCGGCACAATAAGGAGTTTCGTGGTACACCAAGGCAACAAGTCACTACAGTCTTTTGGTTAGTATATCCTGACCATATTAAAGCCTTTTTCACATAGCTTTTGGGAGACATTGAAATTTAATAAGTTGGAGGAAAACATATAAGTTTTTTTAATGTTTGGTTTACTTTATAAACAGAGCAAAACAGAACAAGGCGTAAGATTAAAAAGTGGAACATAATGGTTCCACTGAGTTTCTGTCCTACTGTATTCGCGCATCAAACACTACCTAATTCTTTCGGAAGATGACTAGGGAACTTTCGTAATAGACTTGGTTATTGTTGGGTTGTCTATGATATTGCAAATCTGAAACATTATATGTCATAGCCTATTGTATGCCATTGAATAGGGGATTATAATGTGTTAGTAAGAAATCAGAGTTGAAACTTTTTATTTCTTTCACTCAGTATACTATTGTGAACTAATGAGTCTCTATCTGAATATAGTGCCTCAACACAGCATGTGTAGGCCAAAATCTTTTGTTTTAGCCTTAGAAGATCAATGCCTTGCTAAGTTTAGTTCCTCTTTTGCAGGTTTACTCTGTCAACAATGTTTTTCTCACACAGTATGTTCCTCACAGACTCTCATAGACATTTATTTCCTATGTTTGCCTTTAACAATGCTTATTTTACTATGGTACTTGGCAAAAGTTTCTGACTTTTTTGGTGCTATGATTTGGCACAGGAGAGAACCCTGTAAGTACTCTTGGGAGATTGGTGCTGATCATATGGCTTTTTGTTGTGTTAATAATCAATTCAAGCTACACAGCTAGCTTAACATCCATCCTAACAGTGCAACACCTTTCATCACAAATTCAAGGCATTGATAGCTTGACCTCAGGTAGTCAACTAATTGGAATTCAAGAAGGGTCATTTGCAAAGAAGTATCTCATTGATGAGCTCAATATAGCACCATCTAGGATAGTTACTTTGAAAAATCAGGATGCATATATCGATGCACTTACGCGTAGACCAAAAAATGGCGGGGTTCTGGCCATTGTTGATGAACTTCCTTATGTTGAACTCTTCATGTCCAGTACAAACTGTAAGTTCAGAACAGTTGGGAAGCAGTTCACCAAAAGTGGTTGGGGATTTGTAAGTATCTTTATTTACATGCCTATGGTTTACTTCCTAAGTGTTTATCCATTAACTAACATTTTTAGGAACACCCTCTCTTCTAATATATTACCATCATGATTCTATAAAGTTTTACGTTGGTCATTAATCGGTTAGCACGATCTTAACATTTTATTCCGAGTTAGAACCAACTATATCTAGCACAAAGCATAACATAGGCCTTATTATTTTCTTCTGATATATTTTAAGGTTTAACTGAGTTTAGTCCTTACACAAAAATTGGTTCAAGTTCTTCAACTATATGAGTACATTATTGTAATGTTTAGTACCTTGATCACAGGCATTCCAAAGGGACTCTCCCCTAGCTATTGATTTATCAACTGCAATTCTTCAACTATCTGAGAATGGTGATTTGCAAAAGATACATGACAAGTGGCTTTTGAAACATGATTGTGTAGTAGAATTCAGTGATGATGAATCATATAAACTATCTCTGAGTAGCTTTTCAGTCCTCTTTCTTTTCATTGGCATTGCATGTTTCATTGCTCTCACAGTATTCTTTATTAAAGTGATGTGTCAATATAACAAATTCAACCCTGACCCTGATGAGGAACATGTTGATGATGAAGTTCAACCTCAACCAGCCAGGTTCAAAAGGCATATCTTAACGGCTAGCTTCAGGGACTTGATGGATTTTTTGGATAAGAGAGAAGCAGATATCAAAGACATTCTTAGACACAAGAGTAAAAAAAGGAGAAGAAACCAAAACTCATAAGACACTTTGCATTAATTAGTTTTATATAATAAATTGTGAGGATTATTATTATATAAAAACTGTAACAACAATAAATTTGGGTCTTAGATAATTAAGATTAAAAATTAATTATTGGTCATATGATAGTCATGTTATGTATATTTTAATATTGATCATTCAGATAATATCCAATGATTTATGTTAACTGTTATTAAATACTACCGTGAAGTAAGTAACTCCTTTTATATATTTATATATATTAAAAGTGATAGATGCAATTTTTGTTATTGAAACAGCTATATTTATCAAGAAATGAAAGAATAACTAAAAGTTGTCACATATAAATCATGTGGTTAGATGGTATATGTTTGTCTATTTTTTGGACCCCTCCCCTTTTAGAAAAAATATAATTTTCTTGATGATCATTACGTAAGCACTTGGACATTCTAGACAATATACATAAATTTTGTAAAAACACAAAACAAACATTCCGAATTAAGAAAGTAGGTTCTGTGAAGAAACTAGTCATGTGACATGTTTGGTTAATTACCAAGACTAAGAAAGGTACTCTATTATCTACAAACACAATCTAATTTCACGTAGGTTCTTAATCCTTGGTCAAAGAGAGAGTACAATATCCATAAAGAGCAAATTCATCACGGTCTCATAATTTGATGTAGAAATACATGTCAGCTTGATGTAGAAATTGATAACATGCCCATAATTTGATACATAAGAGAAATTACCCCTTTTACCTCTATTACGAAATAGATTGATTCTCCAAAACTTAATCTTATTTGTGACACATTACCATCTAGGCTATTCATGTATGTCACATAACTAATACATAAATAATAAAGATATCTAAGTTACTGAATGAGACTAAGCAGAATGGAAGCAACATCCATTTTTAAAACCCTTAAAAAGGATAAAACACTGTGCTAGAGGCAAAAGTTTCCACCATTTACTAGCTAGTGCTAGTGCTAGTGCTAGTGCTTCTAAAGAAACTAAGAATTCAAGAAGGAACATAAGAGGTTACATTAAAGCTACACCCTACTAATAACTAGTTATTCAAAAAGCTAATAATAACTATAATTAAACATGTTGTCTTTAGAAGGTGAAGAGAAGTAAGGTCTTAATTTAAGCTCTTAGCATTTTATAATATAATATTGGGAAGTCAATTCCCGAACCTTAATCCTTTCTCAGCACTTTGTTCTTGTTGAGATGATGAGAATGGATTATGCAAGGTGCGCTCTTGACTTCTCCCCTTACTCTTGTAAATAGGCCAAAGTTCTCAACTCCTCCTCTTTTTCAAAATGCATTGTACCCTCTTATATCCTTCTTCTAAACTGCACCAGAGTTAACACCATCAAATTAAAGAATAGATACAAAGACAAAACTAGAGATAACATTACTATTTCCTACTATAGATACCCTCAAACTTAAATAACTAAACATAACACATAAAGAAGTAAAAGTCTCGATCATTAAGGTGAAAAACATAAAACATAAGGCAAAGTCTGCATAGGTATGGGAGTGTTATGATGCTCTTACCACAAGTTCCATTAATCCAGAAGCTTAAGCAGCTTCACCAGTTAGGGAAGCCTTAATTCTCTCAACAGTGCAAGCAATAAGATTATTAACAGTAGCAACAGATCCAAGTGAAAGCTTGGCTGTTGGAACTGAATCAACCAATATTTGAAATGCAACAGTTAAAAGAGAACCACCATGGTCAGTTTCAATAATGCCACTTCCATGTGTTGTGGTCCCATCAGGGAGTATTGCAAACCCAGAAGGAAGAAGGGCCACATAGTCTGGATGCCCTCCATTTAGAACAACATTCATTGCTGCAATATCTACAGGAGCATAAATTACAAAAGAGCCAGTTGAATCAGTGCAACTCTCTTGTAATATTAACATGTTGCTTTGACTTGAATTTGCACTCTGCATGGTCCAAATTTATAGGCATCAGTTAGGTTGACTGCAGATGATAGATAGCATTGTAATAAAATTGATTTTGATAAATTGTAAATATGGATATAGGATCAACTTACATTCACTCGAAGTAGAGAAACACTATTTCCAGTGTCTCTTCCATTGGCAATATGTGCCATTTCTTGAACAACTCCACCATTGGAAAGAATATCCCACTGTTTATAAAGATTAATCATAAGATACAAAACTCAAGCATTTAATAGCCCTTTTTGGCAAAAAGAAGTTTTAGGGTAAAGGTAGTCCTCTCACCCTAAGGTTAGGGTACAATCCAAGCTTAATAAACACTTACAATGTTACCAACAAATAACCTATCAAGCAACATTTATTTAAAAATATATATGAAATAATATTTCTTTTCCCCAAGACATAAATCCTTTAACATTAATTTGTGAAAAAACAAATGACAATAAAAAGAAAAGGACATGAAGCTTTAACTAAAATGTTAAATTTGAAAGAGAAATTGATATGAGGGTTTTCGTGCATCATACATCACCCCAGTGAGCAATTTTGCTATATTAAGGATGTCTAATACTAACCTATAAGAACACAATAATGCAGCCTAAAACGTTAAATAAGATAATGATTGGCAAATAATTGTTATTCCATTGACTTGTTTGCTTACCTCATTTCTTGAATTCTCATCACGGAGGAATTCAAAGACTCTTTCAGGTGACACTGGAAGCCAAAAAGAGGTTGCAGCACTAAGAACAATACCAGGTGGTCTTCCAGGATCATCTACACTCTTACGTGTCATGACCCTTACATCATCAGCACCTGTCCCTGATCCTGATAATGTTGTCCACGTATGTGCAGTTGAAGCACTCACTCCAGCACAGAAGCTTATTACCATTCTCTCTGCCAGTTTCAACATGCTTTTCCTTCCTTCTTGGTTTGTTATCACTATCATTAATATTACACTAGTTAATTAATTAAGAAGAAAAAAACCTATGAAATCAATCCTCCTTCATTTAAAGTTTTTGGTTATATTTGGATATGACTAAATTAAATATATACTATATAAAAAAGATCGGAAGTAGTCTCCCCACTACTCTCCACGGGGTAAGGTCGTATACATCTATCCTCTCCAGATCATCTATCTGAGAGACTCGTGCACTAGGCTGCCTTTTTTTAATATATAAAAAAAGTATTGATTAATACCGCCAACATCTACAGTGGGCATGTTTGTTGCCATGGAACTAGCAAGCCTTTGACATTGTCGATCCAAGGTTGAGATCCAACGTTTTGCACCAAATGCATGTCCAGAGCTAACAAGTTGTTTGTATAGATTATGAACACCTCTATCATCAACTTCCACATGCTCCACCCATGTGACCTAAGTAAGGCATATACATAGGTCACTTTAAGTTAATTAAGCTACATTGAGAACAAACCACAACATTCATTCCATAAAAGCAAACACAATACTCATTAATTCTACTAGGATATCATATGACACGATGATATTATGATCCATACATGATTATATATTCAAATTAAAATACCTTTGAGTAGCCATTGGGCAATTCTTGAATCAAGCAACCAGAAGGCCTTCTTCTACATTTAGCTGAAGGAGTAGGGCGCAAATTATCCAATGATACGTCAACTATTGCCCATGTTCCATCAGGGTGCTGCTTACAATACCTCACAAAGTAACTCTCTCTAGTTGGCACAAGAGGTGTTGGTACTTGTAATTCTGCTGTCATCTACATCATCAAATAATTGAATTAAATGTTTTTTGTTGTTGCAAAATTAACAAATTGTATGTGTACTAGTAGTTTCACTATTTAATGGTTATGAAAATGGATGTTCTATAAATATATCAATGTATATATATACCACTTGCAAGGCACCGTTGTAGTTCCCTGCAACTCCTGTTGATAGCACTTCCAGAGTCACAGCTCTTGAGACTATACCAGAGAACACTGTAGACCATTGGTGCTGAATAACACACAAAAAAGAATGACAAAGACTTCTCAAACATGATATCTCTACTATGTTCTATAAATATATAGTAAAAGGAAAACATTTCTTTAACATTAAAATAGGGAAAAAATTTAATATACTTTTTAAATTTATATTTATATATGTATACAAAAGATACTATTTTTAGAGATATACATAAATATGATAAAATAATTGAACTCCAAATAAAGATAAGAGTAATGGTATTTTCATATATTTTTTATTGTCATGCATCCTTTCTCACATCTACTTTATAATTACTATTTGAAGCAGTTTGTGTTTAAAAAATGAAAATCTTATAAAGATTAATGGTTATAAATATTTAAAGGGAATCTCAGTAAAAAGTGATATAGATTATAATTTTATTTAAAATAATGTGCAAAAAAATAGTGTAAAAGATATGATATATACCGCATCCATGAGAATCTCAACAAGGTTAACATGGTTCATGATAACCACAGCAGTTTCACGTGAAGCTTCACACTTGAACCCATTAGGTTTAGGTCCAATACCTCTAGGAAAAGACCTAACATATTCATCCTCATTTAGCACAGTGGTGGAGCCATCAAGTGTGGTCAACCAAAGAGGCTCACCCATTTGTGCCATTCCAATAAGCTCCTCCATGGCTGCAACAGCAAGCTCAATTATGATTGGTTTATCAGCATCAGTGGGCCCATTTATTGACCTTAGAAGATCTCCAGATCCATACATATCAATGCCACCTTGTTGTCCACTAAAAGCACCATTAACTCCAAGTTCTAGTGAACGTGGAGGAACAGATGGGGATGAAAGAAGTGGATAATTCACCACTGGCTTCCCTACGTACTTGGCAGCTATAGCAGAAATCCTATCAATCTGAACATCAACACCAAGTAACGGGTTAAGGAATAATTAACTAACTCATATGATAATACCATATATCTGTATTCTACTACAAGAATAATGTTTCATTCAAGAAATTTTAAATAATTAAAAATAAAATACTTTCTGATAAGTAAAGTAAAGACTAGACCTTCTTTTATTATGTTATGACAAACCCTTGAGTAGGTGTTCATAAAAAATGAGTGTATATAGAGAATTGTTGATTTTTTTTTTTACTACAACTACAAGCTTGAAGAAATTCTTAGCAAAGTCTTGTACCTCTTCTCTTAGGCGAGCATTTTCAAGCCTCAGTTGATGTTCATCAAATGACATTTCTCCTATAGCAGTTGGTCCACCACAATTAGGACAAGAAGCATTGGTAAGAGCTTCCCGGTACCTCATGTTTTCTGCACGAAGCTTATCATTTTCAGTCCTAAGTTGTGTGTTCTCATGGCGCTCATGTTGTGTCTATAACCAAAACAAAAACCACACTCTTTATGAGCAACTATGAAAGTCAAACAAAAGCTATATATATCCATAAAGTATTTTGTCTTGTATGTATATTTGTCTTCATTTTAGTTTCAACAAAAACCATCGGAATTATGTATACCTTCATCTGAGTACGCTTGTTCTGAAACCAAAACTTGACTTGTAATGGCTCTAACCCCAATTCTCTACTCAGCTCCTTCCTTTGCTTGTCATCAGGGTGAGGACACTCCTTGAAGAAACTGAAGCATAAAAATTGGAAAGAAAAAAATTAGTTAAATATATTTTCATGTGAAAAAATAATAATTTAAAAATAAAAGGTTGGGTCAAAAGTTTTGCTTACGCTTCCATTTCTTGGATCTGGTGTTGGGTGTGGCGGTGGTACCGCTTCTTCTTCTTATTAGGACGTGGATCTTGGTCCTCGCCGGAGGCACCGCCGTCATGATTTTCACTGCCGGATTTTGTGCCACTGTCAAAGTCATCGTTGCGGGTTCTAGGGATATCACTCTCTGGAGTATTCTGAGCCGCCATGTCCAAAGGGTGAAGGCCTTCCAACATGTTTGGCTGGAACATTATCTACTGATCTTTAAGATTCCAAACTCTTATTTTTAAATCTAACAAAAACAATACCCAAATATAGCATACAATACTCAGAAAACAAGTGATCAAAAAAGCACGAACATTTTTTATTATTATTTTAAATATACTACTATATTGATGAAAAATTTGATTTTGATATAAAATTTGTGCAGAAAATATGAGGATTTGACCAGGTTGATGTTTTTGAGGGAAATAAGTAGGTTCCAAGAGTGAAAATTGGAAAAAGAATAACGCGTTTTCGAATACCGAGAAGGATATTTCAACTGAGAGAGAAAGAGTTTTTTCTTCACTGAGACCAACTTTGACTAATAAAAAGATAGGAACGCTTTTTTTAGGTAAAGTAAAATAGAGAAAAGAAAAAATGAATCTTAGAAAAACAGCAATGGAATTAACATCAGAATCAGAACCAGAATTATAATTAACAAAATGGAAGAAAATGAAGAGGTAGAATAAAAAAGAAAATGAAAAGGTATCACTGACCTGACTAAGAGATAGAGATTCAAGAACGGTGCCGTTTCTTTCAATCATAGATGGCATGTTTCTCGCAGGAACCACTTCAACCCTTCTCTCTTCTGAGACCTTTATATGATGTCTTCCGAGTTTGTGTTTTCTTCTTCTTAGATTATGCTGTCAGCTAAGGATATTGTGTAACTACAAAAAAGAAAAGAAAAAGACACAAAAACGTGACATAGAAGAAAGTGAAGAAAAAAGTGGAAGTCTCAAAAAATTTCGGTGTCCTTACAATTCCCTAAACAAATGCGTTGTGTAATTAAAATGCAGATATGGATAATGTTGACGGTTTTTTATACTCTAAATCAACCCAAGCAGATTCAGAAAATATTAAAGAAATATAAGGTCCACGAAGATCTTCTATAATAATAAATAGTATATGTTATGGTAAACGTAGCGTTCCTTTCACATTCTGGTAACCCTAGCTATCGGCACCGAGTGAGATCGACAACTTAGAAATTTTGCCTGATCTTTTATAAAATAAAATATATATTTGTGAAACATTACCAATCATTTTGTTTTTGCAAAATCATTGATCTTAGACTTAGAAAGTGTGAATAATATATGAAATTATGTTATATGACAAGATTTTCAACTTACCAGTGGTTGGTAGTTGCTGAAGAAAAGAAAGGTAGAGAAAAGAAGATAAGTATTTAGATCTGCTTTTGGACTCTTTTTCCAAATATTGATATGAGAGGAGGAAAAAAGAAGAAAAAGGGCTTGAGGAAGATATGAAAAGTTTATGATATGGTAACAAAAGAAAAGGTGTAGGACATAAAAACTTGTTTAAATGGTGGGAAGAAGAAGAAGAAGATGAAGATGAAGATGAAGATGAAGATGGGGGAAGAGAAGAGAGGACAAAGGAAATGAAGAAGGGAGAGGAGAAAGTGTGAACAGAAGAGAGAAAATGTGGCAGCTATGAGTTATTGCTGAGCGTATTGAGATGGTGCAATTGCATTAAATGGTGGGAGAAAGAGGTGTAATTGCTAGAGAGAGATAATAAGAAAGTGAAAGAGAGAGATATAGCAACTTTTTTACTTTCTTTGTAAATTTTTGCCCTTGGAGAGTTCATGCTATAAATGTGTCACGGCAACCAAACTTGTTATAAGATTTTTTTTCTTTTCTCTATTATTTTAATATTAGACCCCACTAAATGAAAGTATCCGAAAATTAAATTATCCTTTATTGCTTTTGTATCACATTGAATTTGATTTACTTATCGTACACTCTACTACTTGGGGTGTCTATTTTATATATATTGTGAATGGAGAATGTTATATCTACTACTAAATTATCATACCTACAAGAGAGTGATATATGTTACTTATAAATCAATCACTAATAAATAAAGTATCATTTTATGGGTAAGAGAATTAGTAAGAGGATTTAATAGGAGAATATAACATTTGTAATTGTGAATACCACAATGCATGTTATTATATAAACTGCAGTATATGGGTTCATTTCAATCTCAAATGCTTATTAGAATTAGAATAATTCTTAATAGTTTTATATGAATCCTTACATGATACTTATGGATTGTTCAATTTGACAACGAATTCATACGAGTTAAATCCTTATCAAGTATATCAACATTTGTTGGCCAAGTTTTTTATTTTTTGAAACTATATTATAAAGCGAAAACAATGTAGTTTTTCATTCTATTATTCACTCTTCATATTTAATGAGTATAGACTTTGAAACTAAACCTAAGTAATACAGATGAATCATGGATGATGTTATGGCTATGTATAATTTTTTTACAAACAGTATAAAGATATTACACTTTATTATAAATATTATTTATCAATGAGGAATTTATTTAGTAGTGTAAGAAATTATACATCATCAAGTATCACAAAAAGGATAAATGTCAAAATTTCAATTTGGATTACAAAAATTGTTGAAGACCCAACCACATATCAAAAGAGATTACTTCAGTATTCTATTACCCATCAACATAAAAAAAAAATTATAAACTTATTTTATGCATTGACGTATTTTATTGATTAGTGAACAAATTGATTTAATGCTAGTGTTGACTTTGAAATTTGGGCATGCCCTCTCTCTCTAGCCAAGAAAATAAATTTAATACTTTTTTCAATAAAGAAAATGTAGCAAAATGGGTGAAAAGGGATGGTTATACAAGACACAGCTATAATCATGGTTGAGTATTAGGGTGGAAATATATTAGGATATGGTCTGACTTTTTCAAGAGGAGGGGAGAGTGGGGCATTTTACAAGTTGGAATCCTCACGTTAACAATATTTGCACTAAAGATCCATCAGATTATCAAATGCGATCATACCAACACTAATGCAACGGATTTGATGAGAATTATGCACTAAAAAAACTAATTAAGCACACTTTTCTCTGTAATAGTCGACTAAGTTGGTAGAGTTATGGTATGTATTTAACTATTTATACAATCTGACAATAAAGAAAAAACTAAGCCCACTTTTTTGGAAGCGTATTTAACTATGAAAGTCAACACTTGTGCTGTTAAAAATAGGTAATTTACTAGTTATTTACTACGTGATACTTTTTTGGAAGCGTATTTAACTATCGCATAGTTATTTACTAGTTACTATATATATAGTTATGTTTATTACATACAATAATAAATAAAAATAGGTAATTTTAAGCAATAATAATTAATGTAATCATATATCCAATAATAAATACTCAAATGATAAATATGAAAACGAATTCAGATTTGAAGAGGGAGAATTAACGCGGTGGTGCACTATGGTATAAATCTTGTATGGCAATATATAAAGAACTAATATTAAATAATCAAATAAAATAAAATTAAGTTTTGGAAGGGACTCAAATGATTCTTATTTCCTCGTGTCAACATCTTATCTTCTGCATAAATTATTGTTATATTATATAAGATTTTTTTATATGTGACAATCCTTATTTTTGTTGAATAAAAATTAAATTTAAAAACATATGATTAACAATGATGAATTTATTTTGGAAAGATATTAGAATGTAAGTTGGTCATGTTAGTGGGAGAAAAAAGTACGAAGGTGATAAATGAAACTTAGTCTGACATATTACAAAATAGACCATGGGTTTGGTTAGGTAAAGTTTAGCCTAATTTATTTTCACCTCATGAAGAAGTAAAAAGCTGAAATTTTTGTCCAATTAAAAATTCATTAAAAACCTTATAAAAATATAAAGGGAAGAAGAGAAGAAGAACATCTCTAAAAAAGTATTGAAGGGGTGTTTAAGTATATTAATTGCATTATTTTTTCTCTTTTTCTATATTATATGCCAAATTAGTAAAAATATTAAAAAATGTATAATATCGCAAAAGGAAATGGGGACCCTCCTTAAGAAATTAAAAAATTATTTTAGAAGGTATTATTTTAAGAAGTCGTCTAATCAATTTCTAATTTGAAATTGATTTCCTCAAAATTAACATTCTGTTTAAGAAAACCTATCCAAAGGGCATCCCACTAAAATTTATGCAGTGAATGATACTTTTCCTTCCTAGGTGAAATTATTAAGTCATGTATTATCATAATGACGGAGAATAATTCACATTTAAAAATTATCTACCAGAATAATAAATTTGACTCTTATAACTAATTATGTATAATTAAAAATTAGTTATTGCTTACATGATAGTCATGTGCATATATCTTTTAATCTTAATCATTACAATAAGATCTAATGGTCTATATTAAATGTTCTTATTTCTCACAACAGTACATTGTTCTCACGTGAGTGACTCCATATATATATTTGAATGATCAAGATTAAAAGATATATGCACATGACTATCATGTGACCAATAACTAACTTTTAATCTTAATCATCCGTGATTAATTATAAAACATGTTTCACATGAGTAATCCCTTATATATATAGTGTAATATCTATATATTTTCAATGTAAAGATTTATATACACCTACTACATAATTCATATTCATTTGCATTAATTTTTTTTAAAGTCAATAATAATTAAATAATGTAATAACAATGTATAAAACTTTGAAGCATAATATATATATTTTCAGTCATGATGTAAATTATATGATTTCTTTCTTGTGATAAAATAAATAATAGAAAAATATATATTCTGAGTTTTTTACATTGTCATTACATTATCAATTATTCATATTTAGTTATTATTAACTTTTAAATAAAAGTAATATAAATAAGTGGTCATAAATATACTGAATAAATATTATAATGAATAAATAATACAATATAATGATATATGTGACATCATGATTCTCAAACCACCTAATAACCATTTATTTATATGAAGGACGACCGTGTCCTATATCATTTCAATAGCCCGAGAGAGTTGAGAACCAATTATCTTTAAGGTCTAAGCATGTTTTCCACTAATTGGAATCATCTCCCCTATTGGATCTACGATATTTAAAGTTTTTTAATTAAAAAATAAATGTATATCTAAAGTCTAAACCATTGAAAAAATTAGAGGCACATGTTATAATCTGAACCTAGTATTGATCATTTTCATTATTAAAGAGAATCCCATCATATTTGGGTGGGGCATCAAAACTTAAAAGAAATATTTCCTAGACTATTCGCCTTAGCACTTAAATAAAAGGGCTTTAGTGGCTGATTGTGGAATGTAGAATAATGATGTACGCGTTTGAGACATATACTGGTGTCAGGACTTGTTTGATATAGAAGAGCTTATGGTCAGAAATTTGTATGATTGATTCAACATCATTCTTGCAAAAAGGATATTGTTAATAAAAGGAGATGGAGTCTTGACCCATCTGTGAGTTTTGTGGTGATGTTGGCTTACTTCATTCAAGTTGATTCAAGTATTTCGCTCATAGGTAATAATAAAGTCTTGGATTAAGAGTGCTCCTTCAAAAATATGCTGCTTTATTTAGAAACTTCTTAGACAAAGACTTCACATAAGGGTAGAGCTTTTCAAAAGGCTTGTTATCCCTAGGGTTGAAGAGTTAAAATGTGCTTTTTGCAAGAACCATGATGAAACCACTGAACATCCTTTTCTATATCGTGAATTTGCATCTTCTATTTGGAAGGGTGTTTACTCAGGCTACAAGTTTGTCAGCTGAACGTACAACAATTATCGAGTATTTGAATATGCATGATGCTATTGGTCATATTGTTAAAGAATCTAAGTTGTGGAGGATGTTATCTTTTGTTCTTATTTGGTCTATCTGGATTATGAGAAATAATATAATCTTCTGAGATAAGCTTCTGAGTTATGTGCACATAATGAATTTGATTCAAGCATGATCTTGGTCTTGGTTTCAATAAAAAATAGCTCAAACTTCTTTAGTATTTGCTAATTGGTGTAATGATCTAAAAGTTTGTATTTCTCTTTCCTCAAAAAGATTAAAAACTAATATTTTTCTTGTATTGGGATAACACCTCTTATGTTACTTTAATACAATTTTATTTATCTAACAAATGCTTAATCGTCCTATTAAAGTACAAATAAAACCATTCATGTATTATATCGATTGGATCTTCATATCGTCTTCATTGACGGCAAAAAAAGTTCCCCACTCTTTAATTTAATGAAGTTTGTGGCAGTTTAATATTTGATTGTAACCAGTCTTCCAAGTAATTGAACGAGCTATATCATAAAAATATTGTAAGATCAAAATATTATTCGTTTTCGCATGCATGTATATAAATCAATCTTCCTACTAATAACCTAACGACTTGTTACTGCACCAAATTTATTTGTGGGATTTATCTTAAATAAGAAAAAAATTACATATTATTAAAACCGTACCTGTTATCAAACCGGTCATAGTACTGATATAGTGATACAATGATTTAGTAATTAAACCGCATGCCGGTTAAACCGGACATATGTAAACCTATAACAAAAAATTTCAAACAAGTAGGTATTCAGATTTATAATCCATATTCATAACCTACTTCAAATTCACACAAACAAACAACATTAAGTCTGTAACAAAATCAAAGTCTAAAGTGCAAAACATATATTAATCCAAAATTATCATTTAACAAACGCAAAATACAAATAAATGACACAAGTATTAATCATTGAAGTTGAAGAATTGAAAATTTGAAATTTAAAAAAAATTAATGTACAAACCGGCGGTTTAAACTGGTTCACCGGTTTTGACCGGTTCTATTGCATATGCGGTATAACATACATACTGTGCCAGTTAGGGGTCCAGTTCACCAGTTTTCAGGTTGAACCGGCAGGTACAGTACGATTTTTATAACATTGCATACAACCATGAATGTATGTGATTAATTGCTATATTTCAAAATACTAAAGACTAGGTTGTCTATGTGGTAGATACTATTTAAAATTTACTATCCACAAAATTGTCTAAAAAAGTATTCCCTTGTTCTTGCACCAGGAATATTTGTGCCATTCATCTTAAATTTTGTAATTTCAAAATGTCTTACATTCAATAATGAATTTTGTTATTTCAAAATGCTTCAAAGAGTAGGTTGTCTATGTGTTAGATGCAACTCAAATTTTGTTATAAAAAATTGTTTAAAAAAGAATAGAAACAAAAAAAATTGATTTGGAAGCAATTAATGCATATCCAACATCTATTCCTTAATATAAGCCAATATGTGAAGTACATATCATTTTCGTTAATTATAGTTTTGAAAGTGGAAAAATATAAAAGCACAAAATGTGGACAAATTCTTGTGTTGTTTTGATTTTTTTACCATAAATATCGGTACATGTAAAGAATTAAAACAAAATGGCATCAAATCTTTTAACTGATCCACTTGAGCCATAAATTAACGATCAACACCAAATAAAATTGTATTCACAATCAGAAAATGGAACACAACACAAATATCAAAAAATATAGAAAAAATGCAAAATCAAACATTTAAAACTAGTGCACTTTTGGAAATAAAATATTGATCATTAATAAAGACAAAATCAGACCAAACTTCTTTAAGGTAACCCCTTTATAACTACACCATCAGTAGACACTTAGGGTATGGGACTCCAATTACTATCCATTTAACAATTGGCAATCATGGACGTTAGAGTATGTGTTATTATCCTTTGTCTTGTATTTCTATTTGTAAAAATTCTAAGAACTAGAGTTATTTTTACTTCTTTTTAATGTTTTGTATTGGGTTAGCATTCTGTGTATTCGTTTATTGCAGTCTTTTGTGTAGAAAAAATAAATTCACTTTCCGCGATTATACGTTATGTAATTTGACCCTCTATAGCATACAAAATAACATTTTTTGGGTGAACTTTTTTGCTACACAATTTTTTTCATAACGATTGATGCTTTATTTAATAGGGCCACAAAATATAAGCAAGTGCAAGTGATCAAGCCTTAAAAAAATGTTCATGGAAATTATACATGAGGGGGTAGCTATTTATTTGGTAACTTTAAAATATCAAAGAATACGAGAAATTTCAAGACTTGAAGTGGGAGACATGAGTGCAGATCACACTTTAAAACAAACACAACTTGGGAAAAAAATGTCATGCCCTAGAATCCTAGCAAACAAAGCATTCTATTATTATGAGAATTGAGTTCAATTAATATGACATTAACAATTATAGGTTCAAATATATGTAATTATTAACAATTTTTATTAAAAATAAAATGTGTGACTATGTTATGTTAATAAAAAACAATAAAATTAAAATATATTTATATTGATATATTGAAAAATAAAAATATCCAAATATTTTTTTTAAACAAAAGTCTTGTGCAATGTATGAGCCTATAAAAAATACTGCTTCCTTCTTTATAGGTCTATATTTAAGGTAAATGATTAAAAGATATAATTGATTTGATATATTTTGATTAAAATATTTCATTTATTTTTTTATCAATCTTTCATGGTGAAGAGAAATTAAGAAATAAGATATTAAAAACGTAATAAATAAAAGTATGGTGGAAAATAAAACAATAATTGAATATTTGATTTTTAAAACATCTGTTTTGAAACGAAATGAATAAAACATGAGAGATATAAAAAAAAAGGAAGATGTATAATAATCATAGAGCGAATGTGCATTGAAGCCAAAATATTTTGTGAAATAAATGAACCAAACATGCAGGGTCAATCATTAATAATGATTTTGGTATTAAATTATATCCAACTCTACCAATATGCAGATATATCGTTGTCAATTATAAAAAGATGAAACCCATTTGTACCTATGGGTGTATTTAGCGCTTACATAATTTCTAAAGATGCATTCTATATAATGCATTTATTAGAAAGGAGAAAGTTGTAAAGCATTCGAAATAAATTTTCATCATTCAAAATTAATAGCACATGGCACCACCGTATTAATTTTGGTCCTCCAAATTAAATTCGTTTTCATATTTATTGATCATATATTGGCTTAACCAGCTTCCTTACTTCATAACTCAAGGCTGGACGATTTCTATTTCTCTTTTATCAGACCTAAAGTGATATGAGTTAAATAAAAATATTGAAGTATTTAATATATTAAGCACCTTAATTTAAAAAGGCATATAACAATGGTTTCTATTTTAAAAACGTTTTTAAGTATGACGATTCATAATTCAAATATATATAGACTAAGTTGAAAACACTAGAAAATTATAAACACGAAGTCTTAATTTAACCATTCTAAGGTAATAAATTGTTTACTTAAACAAAATTGGACGTTTCCTTTTTCATTCAAACTTCTCCATCAAAACATACCAAATGACAATGTTGGGGGTGAGAATATTAGCACTCCAACATGCATAAAATTTCCCTACAAGTTTTAGTTGTGAAGCTAATTGTGTACATGGGTAATATATTACGTACATCTAAAAAATGAGATGAAATAAGAAGCCGTTTTGATCTAGAGGTTTTTGACCTACCCCACTTGACAGCTTTAACATAGACAGTGGACCTAATCATCATAAGATTCACATTCATTTTCTTAGGCAGAGAGAGGGATATATAGAGATTTTATCCATAGAAATCACAGCACACGCTCTTTCCCTGCAAATTTGCTTCCTATATTAATGCCTCTCTGCAATGCCAAACGCCATTTACTCCCCTCATGTTTACCTTGCTTTTCTTCACTTACCTCCATTATTTTCTTATCATTATTTTGTATTTCAAACTTCTAATATCTATTTATTATCATTGTAAATATTATTATACATAATTAATACATCATCATTTACTATTCATTTGTATTACTTTTTATGAAGAATCAATAATGGTTAAAAATGAATGGTAAATAATGAATTGACATTATATAAAACTCTTATTTTATCCGTGCATACGTTTTCCCTCTCATTTTCAAACTAGTATATTTATTTTTTCTAAAAATAGGAGTTAAATTAAAATAATAGTGGAAGGTTTTTATTGAAGGGCGTGAAAGGATATGGGGCCTTAGTTCAAGTTTAGAGTTCGGATGGCATGGTCCCTGGCTGCCTATAAAAGATTCAGTTACTTGGGGCAAAGTCAAAAGCTGTATTTGCTTGGATAAATATAATCAATTTTTGTTATTTTCCAAATCAAGTATCACTAAATAATTACTCTATTTTGAGATATATATTTGTTCATCTCAACAATTATTATTTATATGGATAGACAATTAATTTTTGATATTATACGATATTTGAAAATCTATCAAAGGATTACACTATTGAATTAACTATTTTTTATATAAAGTGGATCATATTTTTATCTAACATTTCTTCTGAAATTCTACATAATATTTTTTTTAAATAGTATATATTTTTATTCATAATCATATATTTTGTATACTAATAAGTAAAAGAAGTATGACACTTAGCTTATTAATCACTAAAATACCCTCATGGGAATTATAATGGGTAACGATTTTTTTATGAAGGCAGTAGATCTAATCATAGAATATGTCTTAATAATTCCAATAGAAAAGAGAAAAAACATAAACATTGTTTTTATTATTTTTGTTTTTCTGTTTTGCATTAGGTACAAAGCTTTGTTAACTAGCCAAAACTATTACAAGTTAGAAAAGCCAAACAGTTAGAAAACAAAACAATAACAAAACGGTTACAAGCTAAAACACCCAAAATGTCCAAATTCATACTAAAAGAGAATTAATGCAGAGAATGAAATAATGCAGCATTAATTCATAATGAATTGAGAATAATACAACATTAATACAGAGAATGAAATAATGTAGCATTAGTGCATAATGAATTGAGAATGAAATAATACATCATTAATGCATAATGAATTGAGAATGAAATAATGCAACATTAACGCAGAATAAACTTTTAACAATATGCTTTATGAGTTAAAGTCTTAGTTTCTAAATATGAGAGTGATTTTTTAAGGAGTGAGTGTATATTTAGTTTTGAATGCTTTAAGAGAGAGTAATTTGGTGGAGAAAGTTAGATAATATTATCCTTAGTAGAGAGGGGGTTGAGTTCAAGGAGTGATATCATAGTTTGGGAGAACTTATGGGTGGGTGGGAAACAACTTAAGTTTTCCATTGAAAGAATATACCAGGTAGCTTTGGGAAAAGAAGTCGTAGTAAGGAACTCAGGGGAATACATATGGACTCATGACAAAGGATATCAATATTTGATCACAAGTACTTTTGTTACAATATGATGAAAAGAATAATGATAAAAAATACTTCAAGAAAATTTGGTCAAAAAATGTACCAATAAAGATGACATGCTTTGTTTGGAAGATTGCCGTGAATGAATTACTACAAAACTAAACTTGCTAAAAAGAGGCGCTTTAGATCCTGATATCTCACCTATTTTGTGAAGATTGAGTTGGAGGAATCAAACGATTATATATTCTTCTCTTCTTCAAAGTCCTATGATATTTGGTAAAAAAAAATACACACTCATAGTTTAGCTTTAACTCAATCTTGGGAAAATTTACTCATATGGTATAGGTGAAAAAGTTTATTACAACGATGGTGTAACTTTTTCTAATTTTACCAAAATGGTGTGTTTTTTATGAAATGGCAGAAAAACGTGGTTGCAATCCACTAATATACCAAAAATGTGGATCACATCCACTAAGAGGCTTAGAAAACGTGAATTTAATCCACTAAGACCTAAAAAGGTGAATTTTATATACGTTTTTAGTCTTCTATGAGTATAACTTTCATCCACGTATAAATTGTAATACATATATCACTCTCATTCTTCCAGAATCTCCACATTGCGCTTTTTCCTCCATAATCTCAAATTCTAGCTTCTTTGGTTCATTTATTAAGTAAGGTAACATGAGTAATATTTTTATTACATTGTTAACATTGTTATTATATTATAAATATTGTCTCATTTTTAACCAAACACTTTATAATTTTATTAATATGGTTTACGATTATTATTAATATGGTTTTATCAATTTTATTAACATAAAATTAATGAATAGTATTAATATTGTTAACATAATTTTATGAATATTATTAACATGGTTTTATCAATATTGTTAACATGATTTTATGAATATTATTAACATGGTTTTATTAATATTGTTGACATGATTTTATGAATATTAACATTATCATAGTTGTTTTATGTAGATGACTGTCATAAGAGATATTATTAGTGATTTTAGTGCTGAAGAAGATATTGAGTTGATTGGTGATGATGAGGAAGATGTGGATGTCGAGATTGATAGTATTGAACTACACGGGAACATAATATATGTTACTCCATCATGTTTTTTCACGTCTATTAACTCTGAGGTTGGTCGTGACTATTGATCAGGATCAACTACTTCAACAACAAAGTTCAAGTCAAATACAGTTTCAACCATAACCACAACCACAAATGTCATCACCTCATCTGTAGAACAACCATATGAAGCATTCACAACATATCCAACAAACTAACATATGGGTCAAAGTTCTCAATTTCAAGGATTATTAACACCAATGTTTGCTACAACTTCAAACACGCTAATGTCGGCATATGAGACACAAGATTTTTACCGTCCTACAATGCCATCACAAGTCAGGATGGAAACAGACCAGACCACCTATCAGGTGCCTATTACCTGGCCTATAACATGTCAGGCCAGACCTTTTTAGTAAACAAGCCAGACTTAGACTTCTCCAAAAGCTTATTTAACAGAAATAGGTTAGGCCTAGGCCTTTTAAAAATCATATTAAGCCTAATAGGCCGACCTATTAATGTTATTATATATTTATAAATTATTTTTATAACATGTTCAAAAAACTAAATAATAAAAAAATTTATGAAAATCCACTAAGACTTAGAGATTAAGCTATTTAATAATTGGATATTTAATTGTTGAGACTTGAGCTTAAGTACATAACCCAACTCATGTTAAATATTAGAACAATATCATATTTTACTATGATATTAAAAGACATTGTTTTGTATATTCTAACCTCAAAGATACCACAAATCCTTTGAATACAATACGTAACATTGGAAGATGATGGAAATAATTGTGATAACAATGTAAAACAATTCACACTAATTGCTATAATTATAATAAATTTTTCTAGTTTGTACATAATTTTTTTTTAAAAAAATTACTTTTTTTTTTACCTTAGCAGGCCTTTAAACAGACTAACAGGTCAGACCAGGCTTTTAAAAAGGCCACACCTAGGCTTTGAATTTTTTTTTAAACATACTAGCAAGTCAGACTCAGGCTTCTATATGCTATATAGGCTGGGCCTGTTTAAGGCAAAGCCTAGCCTGGCCTGACCTGTTTCCACCCCTAATCACAAGGCAATATTTTTGGTAATGAGGACAATGAGGGTGATGATGATGAGGAGAAGGAAGAGGAACAACAACTACAAACACGAGGTATTGGAAGAGATGTAGAAATCCCTCAACAACAATCGAGAGTTCTTCCACCACGTAGGAGAATGCCAACACCTTGTAGTACTTCATCATATCACAAACGTCACTAATAGTTTAGAGATTGTTTGTATTTAATTTTTTAAATATAAATGCATTTTACATTTCCTTATTATTATTATATTTTACTTTTTTCTGTTTATGTATACTACTAAATAATCAACTAAAAATAAATATAATATCTTAAACATAAACTTAATTTATATACCTAATAATGGAATATTAAAAAAAAAATCGGTCCATGTCCACTAATTATACTTAATTTATATATATAATGAACAAAAAAATTCAAAATGAGAAATAAAAAAAGACACAAAAAGTGGACCTTGTCCACTAATGCCTAGGAGAGAGAGAAACTAAGACTAACAAAAGGGAATTCGGTCCTGTTGTGGACGAAGTCAGGAAAGAGAAACGAAAAAATAATAATGTGTGTCTGACATAAACGAAGTCTATAATATATACATTACATCGGTAAATATTTCAAAATCTACACCAAAGTTGTAATTTAAAAGTCAAATGACCCCATAAAAGTAAATTTTCCCTCAATCTTGCATAACAAGGTTAGGACTCATTTCTGCATAACAAGGTTAAGACTGATTTCTTAAACACAAAAATGGTGTTCGAGAACATAAACTTTCAAAACGAATGTGGTAATAGAGTTAATTTACTTGAACTCTTGCAACATTCTCAAGCTAAGATGTGAGTTTTATTGTTTCCTATGTTGAATGAGTGTTAAATCGTAGTCGTGTATCAACATTTGTCTTCTTTGCCTATAATAATAGCTCATTAAAATATTATTAGCATCAATTAGACTTTCTAAATTATTATTAATGACAACAACAACTTTGAATTAGCATAGAGCCACAAGAGTGTGTAACAAAAATTGGTAAATGTAAGCAAAATAAAAGAGCCACAAGCGTTGCTTTCACTTCTCCTTTCAACCTACGTGGCTGCTCTAACTCGAATATATTTTTGTCTTATTATCGCAACATGAGAGAAGAGGAATTAACTTAAAAGAACAACATATAAATGGCTGGAGAACAAAAAAAGAATTTATTAATATAGTTTTGCTAACTACTATTAAGTATAATGGCTATCAAATTCAACAGAGAAAAATTTATACTGAAAACAAAAATATACTTTTACTTCATTAAATACACACTTTATCAAAACAATTTTTATTTTTATTTTAAACCATAGTATGGTTAATAAAACCGTATTATATAATTACTTCTATATGATGAAAATGAATAGATTTAGAAAGAGAAGGGACACCTGCACAAGTCCACACATATTCAGGAAAATATTTGTGGTAATATTTAAACCACCAGTCCTTGTATCGTCATCATTTCTTATTAATTATTGATTGCACTTTCTATTTAACTCTTCTTCTTTTTTGATTTAGGAAAATGATATATTTTTCTACTAATTTTCTTACCTACAAGATAGTAACATATATCATAAGATGATAATTTATTTATTAATGATTGATTTATAATTGACATGAGTCACTTTCTTGTGGGTATGATAATTTAGCATGAGAATATAATATTAATTTTTTATACTACATACCAAGGGTATTCTCTCACTCTTTAATTTGGGTAAGAAATTAATCACTTTCAAATGTGCAATTGCCCCTCCCAACAAGTGTCGCTCACAAAAATCGATTTCTTGACCTTTTAGTTATCCTAAAGATCTAACGGTGTCTTATACCACTAAACCAACACCTTATTAGTATTGAATTCTTATGATCAATAACTCCTCATAAAGCTTTTTTTTATTTAATTAGAGAATGATTTTATTATCCACGATAACTTATAATCATGTGCCCCATCAATATGTATTTGTTATTCTCGTGATATCTCCCCTTGAGCTCTCTTCAATAAATAATGTATGTATGGTATGAGGCACAGCAATGAAAATTGGCCCCAATAGTAAGAAATTGGCTTAGTCCCTATCAATGCCACCTTATTAATGAGTAGTGAGTAAGTATATTTATAAGCATTATCTAAGTTACGAGTTTATGAGACATAACCAACTAACATTCTTATGTATAAAAAGTATTAATATTATTAAGAAGAATGGACACTTCAAAATGAAAATTATCAACCTTAATCAACTCTCCTTAAATTGATATTATGCTATTTACCTATATATTTCTTTTCTTTTTTTTAAAGCCCCAATTTCTGTTATTAGTGTGATTGACAAAATTCAAAGACTTTTCCTATGGGATAGTGGAGAAGAGAGAAAATGTATTCATTGGTTGAAGTGGACGAAAGTGTGTATGCCAAAAGAGAATGTGATTTAAGGCCTAAAAACTGTTTCCTTTTCAATTTATCTCTTGTAGGTAAATAGAGATGGAGCTAGATCGTTAAGCGAGAGAGATTCTCTTTGAATGAAAGTATTCAAATCTAGATATGCATGGGGATGGGTTTTTAAGGAGTGGATGGGATTGTGATTATTAGTGTTTCAAGAGAGGTTCTTCTTGGTGGAGAGAATTAGGAAATCTTAGTCAGACCAGATAAGGGACCAGTCGTGGATGGGTGAGTGACGGTATCCGTAGGTCTTTAGGTTGTGGTTCTTCTATTAAATTATGGACTGGTTTATGGGTGAGGAGAGATATCCTCAAAATTTCCTTTGCAAGATTGTTTTAGGTGACTTTGGATAAAGATGCAACTGTTGAGTCCTTTGGTGCATGGAGCAATGAGGTTAGGTCTTGGAATATCCGTTTTAAAAGGAACTTTTCGTTCAGGAGGAAGAGGATTATGACGACTTCTTAAAACTCATCCATAATTCTAAGCCTAAACAACACACTGCTGATACCTGGACTTGGATAGAGCAGTATTCGGTGAGTAATGCATACCAAATTTTACAAAAGGAGGAACAAAGTCGTGATCTTGTTTTCTTCAAGAGGCTTTGGGCGAGCAATGTTCCGACAGAGATGAAGTACTTAGTGTGAAAAATTGTCTTTGATGGAGTACCAACTAAAGTTAACCTAGCTCATAGAGGTGGTTTAGGAGTACAAGACCTTCTTCATTGCGCTCTTTGTGGTGAGTTGGAGGAATCTACAAGTCACTTTTTTTCTCTTGTTTAATATCCTATCTTGTTTCGAAAAAACTTTATTTTTGCTTTGGTCTTACATCTATTATTCATAATGATGCAAAAACTCATTTCAAAAACTTGACATGGATGGAGAACAAGAAAAAAACATTTGTGGGTGGCTCTTTGGTTTGTCAAAATGTGGAGTCTTTGACATATTAGGAATAAAATTATTTTTTAGAACTTATAGTTTCACCTAGATGAGATGATGGAGCTTATATTTCTGCATTCTTGTAGTCTTTTGAATGCTCGTTTTCCTTTCTTTTCTTACTCTTTTGTTCAATGAGTGAGACATCCATCAAATTGTCTTCGTAATTTTAGGGATTCAATAGATAGGAGGATCACTTGTTCTCATAATTTCTTTTTTACCCCTCATATTTTAATTTTATATTTTATAGAACTTTGTCTAGTAAATGATAATATGAATAAGTATTTAGGAGGGATAGTTGTCTGACAAAAGAATACATACTATTAAAATATTCCTTTTTTGATATAAATTCAGTTGGAGGACAACTAAGGTCCAAATATCCAGCCGAGTTCCAGTAAGTTGTTTGTACATTATGTTGCCCTAGAACCATGTGTGGTTTTATTTGTACAAATTGTTTGTATTTCTACCATCAACACACCTATTTTTTTTTACCAATTTCTAAATAATATTTTTTACTTTTTTTACAAATAGAAATAACATTTTCTCAGAACAATTTGAAAGTTTTTTAAATGGAATGATCATTTAATTTCCCTCATGTTGGATATATATATGTATATATATATGGTCTCAATTTCAAACTTCAAATTAATCTCCCTTTTCTCTTTTCGGGGCAGTTGGGGGTTTCATTAATTATCTGCTTCATATATATTTTTAAAGTTTTATTTGTGCTATTAGTTTATCATATTTTCTTTCTCTCTATGTCTTAGCCATGTTGTGACAAAATTGCGTGTCATTTTTGTTGTAGGGCATGATGATGTATGTCCATAATCATTTATGTTGGGATCTGCATGTTGCTGTACCTGTAGCTGTCATGGTCCTCAGAGAAAAATGCAAGTGGCTCCCATATTTGTCATCATTGACTTATAAAAGGGAAAGAGTAAGCCCTAGAAGAAACAGTCTTAACCCTATTGATTAGGTCAAACCAAGAAAGAGCTATTTAGATTAATGGTTAAGATTTTAAGTAAACAATGACATGTTAGGAGCATTTTAAGAATATCAATGAAATAATAAAAATTAAAAACAATGCATTGAAAATTACAGTTTTAAAATTCTTAAACATTTCTATTTTATATTTTTAGATGATTTTTTTGGGATATTATTTATTAGACTTTTTATTAAAAATACATCCGTGTTTAATATTTAATAGAGAGAGAATGATTTGTCCCGAACATGAATCTCTCCCATAAAAAATCCTATAATAAAATAATATTTTTTTTTTTTCAAATGAAAATTACAATTTCTTCTTTTGAGAGTACCTAAATGATTCTTAAATAATTATGCCGCTTACATATAAAAACTCTAGAATATTTAGGATTATAAAAATTGATAAAACTTTGATATGAGTTAGTCCAAACAATTTATACATAACCAAAATTGTTATAAATGATAGGATGATAATTTCAAATAATAACTAACTAAATAAACATAAATTGTAGATAAATTCAAATAAAATAAAACTAACTTAATCTTAGATAAGATAATGTTTTACTAATAATCCAAATATATCTAACACGTCTCCTCAAGCTAAAGTTTAGTAAACTTTAAACTTGTTACAAAGAATTTCTTTCAAAATGAAAATAATCAAAACTAATTATATTGTTCCATAAAATCATAAAAAATGTGTTATAATTGCGATTTTTTTGGTAGAACCACCATGGAATGATCATTAGCGATGAGAAAAAGAATTCACTAGTGACAAAATTTATCATTGGGAGAAAGTGAACTACTAGAAAGATCATTGGTGGAAAGAGAAACAGTTGGAACGATCGTTGGTGGAAAGAGAAATCGCTCGTATAATCACCATGAAAATAATCATCTCTGAGAAATTTCAATTACCATGAACATAATTCATCAATGGGAGAGAAAAAATATCACCGAAATGATTGTTGGTGGGAAGAGAACTCAGTGGTGTAATCAACATCGGAATGACTATTGATCGAAAAAGAAATTAGTGCTCATATAATTAATTACTAGGAGATAAGATATCATCAAAATTATTATCGGTGGGAGGATAAACCAATATATATAAAACAAAGAAAATCTATTTTTTTTATTGGACCATGTTGATATTTGTTTACTTGGATGACTTCTGCATGAAATTTGGAATTATTAGATTGAAGAAGAAAGTGAATACTAACTATAAAGTGAGGAAATAAAGAGAGATGACTAATCGGGGTCCCAAATTTTTGACATCTCTACAGCGGAGTAATGACCAAACGTCATAGAGGATGAAACCGCTCTGATAACCTTTAAAATATTTAGGATGATAAAAATTGATAAATTCCAATATGAGTTAGTTCAAACAATTTATTATATAAGCAAAAGTTGTTACAAATGATAGAATGATAAACCCAAATATTAACTAACTTGATAAACAAAAATTATAGATACTTCAATTAAATGAAACTAACTTTATCTTGGATAAGATAATGATCTAATACTTTGTCAATCAAAATATGTGTAACCAAAACAAAGGCCAATTTTTGTTGTTGTGGAATTAGATATGATATCATGATAGTGAATTAATGATGATAATATTTAGTACTTAAGAAGAGTTCTTGTTTTTACTTTGCTTTTAACAATAAAAATATTATCATCTTATTGTAATTAAAAGGATATAAATGTCATCGTCATGTACAATATTTTTGCTTTTGTTTGATAATGCTTCTTTCTCCACGATTATGACACATCAAATAGAACAACTAATATCGTGACCATAGTAATAGAGATTTTAACACATAGAAATGGGTAAATTTGATTAACACCCAACGAAAACTAATGGTAGTTATTCTTAGAATCCATTGAAGAAGAGAGAATTGGAAAATGCAAGATATTTTCCATAGATTTGAGTTAAAGTTTTACAAAGGTAACTACCTACTATTTATAGTAGCTAGTTAAATAACTAACCAAACAATTTGCTAAAGTAGGAAATAATTAGCCTAGACTTTGATAACTTTACACTTTAAGTTAAACTCTCATAAGCCTAAGTGAAGTTAAGCTATCCTTGAAGCCAAACACGAAAGTCAAGTTGTTATGCAACATATATAAACCAACAATTATAAATAGCTATTGCGTTATTTAAGACAAAATATGTGAATGTGTTGTTTTGTTCCGTAGTGAAAAAACAAAAAAGTAACTCAAAGATCTCTTGGAATGGTAACAAAGTCACATTATATTGGTAGGATGGCCTAGCTAGCTATCCAAAATTTACTACATTTAGGGATGCAACATAACCATGCATTTACGAGGGCGTTACTCTCGGCTCACCATTTTGGCTACGTTTGCTATGAATTATTGATTAATCATTATTATTATACTTTATTTAGGTTTGCTTACCTTGAAACTTTTATGTAGTGCCTTTTCTTTTCACTTAAAGCTCGTAGCTGTGCTCTAAGTTTAGCATTGGCTTCATATAGGCTATTCTCTCTCGCCTACATGAATTAATATTACTATAAATCTGGAATCAAATTAGCAAAGTCAAATTATTATCCTAGTACTCTAAATATATTTGTTGGAGATTTTAATGTTGTAAGGAGTATCTTTGAGAGGAGTTGTGAAGCTGGGCCGGGCCGGGCCGGGCCGGGCCGGGCCGGGCCGGGTTGTAGCAGAGAAGCTCATCTCTTTAACACTTGGATTGGATTGGGGAGATGGAGCTAATTGATCTTCTTTTAATTGAAACTTTATGTATAGTAGTGCCCTTTCTTTACTTGGTTTCATCCTCGAAATAGTTCTATGACCAGATTGAATAGATTCCTTCTTTCGTCGGATTGACTGATTGGTTGACCAAACTCAAGTCAATGTGCTCTTAATAGTAATTCTCATACCATTCTCATATTACATAACACAAGATGTGACATCCAAAACATGAACAAAACTTGTAAGTTATTCTCTTCATCCTATTAGAGGAGAAACTAAGGCTAATAGTGATCGCCAAAGAACCTACATATTCTACTATGAACATGTATTTGCATACAAGACAAATGACATGGAATTTGTGGATACATGACAAATAATGATATAAAGTTCATTCACTATATTATATATGAATATAGTAAGGTACACTTCCACTCAAGTTCTAGTTTTATATTTTTTTAATGATTTGACATGAAAGATTTTGACTATATATAATGATAGTATTGTTCATAATTTTTAGTATTATGTATATTTAAATATATAAAGTCTCACACACTAAAGTCTATATTAAAGATTTTTTCAATATGCATGACATGATTGAGGTGGTTTACAAGATACTTGCATCATAGAAATGTAAGCATATTTCTTTTGTGGTAGCTAGGTTAGTCATTCTTTCACACATTCCTACCTACTTATTATCTTTGTACCAAGATCCAAAGAAGGTTCTCTCCAAGATTGCTAGCTTGCAAACCCAAATCTCTTGGGGGTTTGAGAGTAACATAATTTACATTTGTTTATATTTCTTATACACAACCAAGGTATCTCTCAGTAGAGTTGTTTCCATTTTCATATATCAGACACAAAGTTCATGTATGAATATGTCTAGTGAGGAACAAATAAATTTCTACATTTTGTGGTTTTTGTTAATCTATTTTTAGTCCATGTTTTTGGATGCATAACATGTTCTCTTCCTCTTATCTTACTTTTTTTTCCACTTTTACATCATTATCATTATTTCACATTTTTATTTGGTAAGGGAATTTAATTTACATTGGGTTAATTCATGATGTACGTTAAGATGAAGGTTTGGGAATATCTCAGTTTGGTTACACTAAATTGATTTTCCATTAATGGGTGAAAATATTGCATAGAATCAGTTTCTTGGGAATGTATCATTGTGCTTCCTATGATTGGGAAAGTGTAAGATCAATAAAAATTGTGTTTGTGACTTACAATTCCCCTGAATATAACGAAGTGGTGAAGGTAAGTTTGAAGCCTATGGTTTGTTATGGAAAAAAAAAACAATAAGAGTTTAACGAACAGGAGTTTTGTTTTTTATTTAGTCATAGAGGTGGTATGGTGGTTAACGTGAAAGACTGATTAAAGAGAAGATATGAAAGTTGAGGATTTGAGTCTCATCTACAACAAATACTAACATTTGCCAATAAAAAAAATAGTGAGTTTTTTTATCATGCCATCGTTATTCTTCAATGACATGGTGTGAGGTTATTAAGAAGACATGGTGTGAGGAGTAAAGTTTGTGAGGTTTTAAGTGGAAATAAAGAATTAGATAAATATGGTATGGCTATTTTAGGATTATGAAAATAGTGTCTTGTGTATTTCATTAGTTTTCGGGTGTGAAAATTTCTTTCCCACTTATTCAACGGAGTCCTTTGCAGATTGTGGGCCAAATGGACTGGTCTGAAGAAAATGAAGAATTAGATAAGTTAAAAATAAGCCTAGTTGCACAATATTTTTTTCTATAATATCTCTCATACCATTAAATTAGACCTAATAAAAATAACTTGATATTTTTATTTCTTGCACGAATAACATTCTTCATGAAAGTCATTCCATGAGGAGGACGTTTATGAATAACGAGCTGATTTTACTATTTGCACTTTACAACATATTACAAACAATTTCGTTTTTTAGTACAAAAACTTTCACGTAGATGATGGGTTGGAGTTAATATATTTGAATTCTTGGAGTCTTCTAGAAGCAAGTTACACTGATTTTATTTTCCCATATGGAGAACGAATGTTAAATCCATTGACTTCCATTAATTATGTTAGTTATCTAAAAACTATATGTTCAACATCACTTATTCTCCTAATTTTCCTTCTCTTTATTAATAATTTTGTAACCATAAAAATTTGATAATTAACTTTGAATACCAATACCCTTAAAAAATAATACCCTTAGCAGAATAATCCTCCAATTAAGTAGCCAATTACTGAATTACATTATTTATTATCAGAATATTCCATGATAAATTTGGGGATTAAAAAAGAAAGAGTAGAAAATCCTTGCTTCAGCCAATACATAAAATAAAAATATAAACAAACATCTACTTAAATCAATTACTGTAAATCGAACCTATGAAATTCATGGCATGAAGTCGAAGTTAGCGGTAAGTATTTGACCCCATAGGCCAGAGGGTTCAGTTTCTCTAGTGGTCAGGTTTGCTGCTATAAAATTGAATCTGTTGAGTCTGACAGTTATGCTAAATTAGTCCAATTTTTGTACTTCGTTTTCTTATTCTCATTAATGTATTTGGTTGAAAGTTGAGTCTTCATAAGGAAAATTGCCTCTAATTTCCAATACAATTGTCTTCTCCACCACAAAGGTCAACCCTTCTTCATCTATATACTATTTTTTCCATGCACGTTCTCTACTTCTTTTCCATGGTTTTCTGTTGCCAATAATGTTTTTTTTCTTTCTTTTCATTCTATTTTATTTTCCTCTCAGATCTTGCTATCAGAAAATCGCATTAAATCCTATCTAATTCAATCTGAGTAATGAAGACCCTTATTTAAATAGTTATGATCCCACGCCATTATCTAGTGGCATGTTGTGATTGGTTAATTGACTTAAATACTAATAATTAGTATTTAGACATGATATTTATTTACCAATCATGATACATTAGTTGTTACATTTTGTCGAACAATGTTGCCCCTTTTATTCACTAGGCTTTAATTTCAAACTTTGTTTTTAGTAAGATTGATCTTTTTTGTGATTTTTGTGTTTAGTGAAATATTTGTGTTGTCCTTAATTAAATATGTAATAATAAATTTTATATTTGGAATAAAAAATTATTGAAATGATATTATGAATTTATGAGAATTTTTATTATGAACCGAGTCAACTGATTCAACCACTAATCCATTAGTCTAACCAGTGGCCTATTGATCTAGTACGATTGGTATAATGACCGATCTGAGTTTAATAACAATGCTTAATTATATCAGTCTACTTAATCCAACTATGGATCGAACTTGAAAATGGTTCTACTTTGCAAGTGTTAATTAAACGAGGACTTGCATTATTTTGTAATATGAAAATTCCAATCCCACCGTGTTAAATCAATTAATCCATAATAATTTATGAAATGAATAAGATGATTCATATAAACCTAATATGAGATTTATTCGGATGAAGTACTTGGTTTCATAATTTTTTTCTAATATTATATATCTATTTTCTCTGTTATTTTTTCTAACAACCCTTAGTTGCATGTCTACATTGCACCTTCATTCAACCGTTTATTTAACTACCAATTTTTTTTTGTGGCCCACCCCAAGATTCTACATTATGGGTTCCCTTTTCTCCACTCTTTACTCATCTTATTTAGTTATAAATAAATCCCTTTAGAAAAGGTCTTAACCTATATGGCAAAAACTCAAAATACTACTGTTATGTTAAGCTCCTCCTCTTATTAATGGAGCATTCTCAAAATTTATCATCTACGGGAAGAAAAGCAGCACCTGAAAGTGCCAATGAAGAAAGTGGTTGGACTTCTTACTTTGAAGATTTCTCTAAAGGCATGGAACAAAGTTACTGTTCCTCTTTGGTCTCAGATGCTGCTTCTTGTGCTGCATGGAAATTGTCACATCAGAATCATCACAATATTGTTTCATGTTCTTCACATAGGAACTCATCAAATCTCCCGAAGAAACTATGTTTCAAGAAAACAAGAAGCAAACAGATATTAGAAGATGACCCTTTGGAGGACACTGCTAGCTCCCCAATCAATAGTCCCAAGGTATATTATCAGTGTTTTTGTTTCGGATTATTTTTTAACACAATCACTTTATCAACGGAAGAAAAAATCACTTACACTATAATCTTAGGATTCAGATAACTTTTCAAGTAATCCTAGATTATTTTAATACAAAATAGTTTATATTTTAATTACATGAATATATATATATATAGGTGTCTCTCTCACCTAGTAAGGTATGAGATTGTAAATATACAAAGTCTTACCATCATAAGTAGAACGATTTACAAAATTTCAAACCACGTATTTCATATCTCAAGATAAATCAACCTTACAGACTACAACTATGCTGAGACTCACTCTTAATATATGGAGATTATTTTATCAAAATCTAAAAATCACTTATTTTTTAAGATTAAACAAATGGAGTATTGTATGTTTGATTTTTCTTTGTTTGTTATTTCATCATTCATGGTAAATATTTTATCCTTTTTCTACTCACAATCCTTATTATCTGCAGGTTGGAGACTTGAATCCAAAGGAAACTATTTCTAGAAAGATTGATGATCAACTAGATGGAAATAAATTTGGTTCAACATCCTAACCAAGTTTTATGTATTTTTGTGTTATTGTAATGATTCTTAGGGTAAAGGATTTAAATCAGAGAATCACTTAGAATTGAAGACAGATGAGCATGAAATAAATTTTAATGGGAAGAAAGCGAATAATATTGACTGCACTGACTTGAAGAAAAGGGACCTATGCCTGGTTCCTTTGTCCATGTTGGCTAATTATTATGGGTAACTGTACTTTTTGTATATAGACCCCTTTGCCTTTGTACCCTTTCTTGTCTCCTTTTCCTTGTGTTCTTCTATGTAGCTAAAGTTGTGGAGCTGTGTGTCCAAATCATGGTCAATATCTGATAATTTGTATTTTACAAAATCATTGATAACATGCTGACAACTTAGTCCTGAATTTTGTGTTTTGATTTATTATAATTTGTTCTTGAAAAGAAACTTAGTTACATATTGTTTCAGAGTATCCAAGGAGATAATAAATTGCTCAGTAAGTACAATAAAAGTAACTAAGAAAGTAGGCAAGCTAATTAAGATAATGTTAAGAAAGTATGTGGATGACATTACTAATTTTGAAATCAATGATCGATGTATGATATTTGAATAATTAAGTTCTTTAATTTTTTCAACTTTTCATGTTGCAAAAAAATAAGGGCCCTCCCTCTCTTTTCTTACCTCATATCTCATTTTTTACCCAACATGCAAGTTGTTGAAAAAGTTATAGAAATTTCTGAAACTGCCTAGCTAGGTTTTAGAAGGTAAGGATAAAGGGTTAAAAACATATAGAAAAAAATGTTGTAAAACTATTTTGTTGCTTATTGATGCATTATATTTAAAGTCCTTATCTTCGTCTTAGAGAACAAAAGTTAAGACATCCTTTAAATAATTTAGAAAAAAAAATACTTTAAATAATTTACATTAAAATTTAAATTTCTTCAATATTTACGTGCCTACCACTTTAGTCCTCAAAAAAATTGGAAAGTCGACCTTAGTCCCAAAGAAATTAAAAACTCACGTTGATCTCTCCATTTATTTTGACAAATGAATGCAATTTTGGAGAGGAAAAGCACCGTTCATTCTATTAAATGGTAATGGTGCAGGTGAAAAGGCTAAAGAGTAGTAGAACAACAAGTAAAATAGGTGGACTAAAATGTTTAAAGTGGTTATTCACTATATAGAATTGTTAAAAGGAAAGTGCCACATTGTAATGACTAATAATGAAAGATATAGTAATGTGGTAAGGTTTATTGAATGAGTGAGTGATGGCACATGATAGCTGGAACAATTTCAAATGGTTTCAAATGAGCAGGGAATATAAGAAATAAATGAAAGCCATAATAAAGAGACTAATGGTAAAAGACCTTATAAAAGAGAAGGGAGAGAAGAAGAAAATGAGAAAAGGTTGGAGTACATTTATAAGAATTTGAACTCACTTACCCATGCCTTTTTATGTCCCATGGTTAAACCGAATGAGTTGACACTAAGGGACTACAATGATAACCATGTTGATTAGTTAAGTAATTGAAAAGAATCAAATTTTGTAAGGGTTCTGTCAACTAATGTTGATATTGGCTAAGGAATAAAAAAAGATAAATAATTTTGAAAATCAAGTATATTATTTCTATCTATTTTCTTATTATTAAGATAAGACTTCATTACTATCTTTTTCATCATTAAGTTCTTAGTCTTAAATTCAAGATTGATACAAGAGTTTTATTAATATATGTGTTGCTGTCTTGCTGATGTAATAATGTGTAGTTGTTTGAGAAAATATCAAACTTATGTTTTTGACGAAAAGAGTTAATAAATATATATCCTACTTGTTTCATTCCCTAAAACATTAGGCTCTTATCCTTTCTTTATTGTCACTCAAGACAATTAATGAATATATTTATTCTGCCAATAAGAAAGGTGCCATAAAAAAACCACAAAAGATATATGTGTTGTATATATGTATATAGAGCATGTTTCATTGTACCCTCAAAAGTGTTAAATTTAGATAAATATGTTAGATTGGTAGGCTTAGATATTAGTGTGTCCTTTCCTACCTACTGTTGGCCATTCATTTAACAAATAATATTGAGGAAATGGCTGCAACTAAAGACCCTTCCATGTGCTCAAGCAAGGAGAAGCATTCATTTGTTAATAAATAGTCTTTCATATATACAACCCAGATTATTATTTATTTCAAACTACAGTGCACTTTATAATTAGAGGCATATTTTATAAAATATACATTCTTTCTTCTATGATACATATTAGTGAAACTTAATGCAAATTCTTTGAAAGTAGACTAATTGATATAATCATAAACACACACAAATTCTTCTATTGATGAGTATAATAGTATATATATATATGTTAAAATTGAGTATAATGTGCATGAGCCATATTTTTCATTTATAGCTAACCTTTATGTGGAAACTTTGTGGGCATATATGTGCATAGTAGTAACATTGACATTCCGTAGTTTTATTTGGGCACGATGTAAAGGTGCCCCTTTAATTTGGTCAACATCAAGTTATGGTTCAAACCTTCCAAAATGTATCAATGGGTTGTGCTCTATATTCAAAGCTGAGATTTCAATTACTAGCTACACGATTTTAAATTGCCATTATATTTGTGTATTGAAATTGTAAAATATAAGGAGAAAATATAATCAATTGATCCGATATGATTTTTTTGTCGACAAAAAGTGCAAATTAGTGATGGTTGTAATAGTAAGGAAAAGTACTACTAAATAATCAAATTGATTGGATAAGATTACCAAAACTATGGCTACATGTTTCTCTTTTAAAAATTTAAATTTAAATTATGGCTATGGTTATTTAAAACCATGCTAGCTAGCTCCTCATATATTCTTTGTATATAAACTTTACCTGTCGCCATCTCGAAGGCAATAATACAAATGGTTGAAACTGTTGGTAACGAGCAGTGTATTATTGCATAATATGCCACGATATTATCAAAGTTTTTCTCATGGTCATGGACAAGGTTTGATTAGACTACCTAATTTAATAATGTGGATTTAAGAAAAGAAAAGTCTAATGCATTTATGCGCATATATATTGGATAAGCTCATCACTAGCTTTAAGACAAATATTTATTCTGAATCAATTGGGTGGAAAATGGTTTACATCGCAGGTTAGGTAACCAATCAAATAGTTAAGGACCACCAATTAATCATGACATCTTATTTTTCAATTAATGATATTTCATTACTAAAAAATATGTATACACACTTTATTAGGCAGAAATTATTCAGTCTTGATTATGGGGGAAAACTTACTTGAGAAAGTTAATCCCACCATTCATAGATATTCCTAATTATCATCTCCATTAATTAAGTATTTGATTCTCTTTATATTTTTAATGATAAAAGTGTTATTCTATTATATACAAAATGATAAAAATGTCTTACGTATTATTTTTTCTTTGTATTTTTTGGTACTTGCCTCTTCATTAATGGAGATAATCCTTACTCAATTCAAATATGTCTTACCATTATTTAATATATCCACAAAAAATTATCATATAATTATAACTTGTTTTGTCTTATTTTTGGCATATATACCCTTATTATTAGTTTTACCACATACATGAACTAGATGTAAGGTGACACCAGATATCGACAAAGCGTTATCCTTTTGTGTTATTAGATGGTAGATCAAAGTTTTAATTAGAATCTTAAAAATGACAATTAGAGGATATTTTTCTTCATCACCACTATGGATATCAATATCATCTATCTAATCATCTTCCATCATATTACTTACATTGTTGCAATGTATCTATACAAGCTTACAAACTTGCATGATTTGAAGTGTGGCTGTACCTATTACCAAGAAAATGAAGAATTGAAAGCTTGAATGATACTATTATATTTTTAATTTCTTGTGGTCTAGATATACATTCAACAATTGAATTATGGAAGTTGTTTTAACCCTTTCTGATCAATGGCGTGCTTATGAATTCAATTTAAAATTATGGCTCCCACCTAAGTAATAAGTAACCCCATGCATGTGCCATCCTCTTCTCACCTAAACTTAGTCCATCTCGCTTGTTAATGTCGTCATGACGTTTGTATAAAACATGTTTCTCTAGTTCAATTCCCCCGCGACAGGCATAAAATCATAGGGATTTAGGTCCCTCTGAATGGAAGCAAAGTGAAAATGCAAGTTGGGATACAATCATACAATCAACAAGTTTGTGTTGCTTACATTGAATTTTCTATGGATTCCAAAATGCATTTTAATTGCGATACAATGAACAACTTTGTGTTGCTTACATACCCCTCTGTCATTATATTGTTTATGTATTGATTGTTGAAATCAATATATATTAATTATATATCAATGAATATCTAAGAGCTTAATCCAAAAAACTAGTTTATTAGGTGAGAGTACTACATGATTTAAGTATCACATTGAGTTTCTTATTCTCAACGTGGACTCCTAATACATATCTATATGATTGAACATGGCATACTATAAATGAAATTCTAATCTATATAATTACTGCTCCTAAATTTTTTCTGTAATTATGTGATTATTGTATTTTGTTGACTATTGTATTAAGGAATTCAAAACATTAAAAAATGTTAACTTTTAGTTTTCTATTGTTAACTTTGCAATTCTGAGTTGTTTTAGCAAAACCTTGAAAGTCATGTGTCTATACTCCATGGTTCTTAATTATGAGGCACCATTAAAAAAGTCAGCGTTAATTCTTCACAATTTTTATGAAGCATTTATTAGTTTTTCCTCCATATTTGCCTTTATCAATGGTTTAAGTGCTCACATTTTTTGAATTGGATAAATCAATAATAGTCCATCAATTGTAAGATTAAATTAAAAAAATTAGTTCCCCTAGACTATCAACAAAGAAGTACTACAATATTAAATGGGGTAAAATTATAAGGTAATATTTTTTTTAAAAGGTTAAATTAATCTATAGGTCCGCCCAAAAATATTTAGGAATTTTTAAATAGGTCCTTAAATTTACAAAATTTGCAATTGGGTCCTAAACTTCACAACAATTTGTAATTGGGTCCGGGGATGAGGTTTCACAAACAAACTAGCGATGCCCACTCAATCGGGAATTAAAAAAGAAAAACTTCCAAATTTTTTGTTATTGTAGTGATCTCGAAGTTATTTTAACCTCCAAAACATAAAAGAGTATAACATTATCCCATGCATGGATCCAATTACAAAAACACCACCCCAAGATCTAGTGGTTGTTCAGGCTTATATAACCATTGGAATGATCCAATTACATTGTAAAATTTAAACACATAGTTAATTACAAATTTTAAAATATTAGGGTCCTATTTAGAATTCTCAATTTAGGAACCTTAAGATTAATTATTTTAACATTTTGAAAATAGAACAAAACTAACTAAACCAGCTATTTTTATTGGTGTTTATAATTTGGTTAAAAATGTCTTATAATAAATATTAGAAGTAACTAATAGATTTGTTGACAGTAATATTATAAAAAATTCTATAATATATGATGATCTCAATTGATTGGTATTGTTTTAGTTTAATGAGAAATTTTGAGTTTGACTATGGTTAAACACCTAAATAAAAGTTTGTGACCTATAAAGCTACTAGCTTATTCTAACTTGTGAAAATACATGTGATTGATTGCATACTGTAATACTTGTGATCCCAGACAAAACAAACATTGAAGTTATAACCCAAAAAAAGTTGTTCTAAGTTTATCTTTGCCTGCAGACATTCTTTGAGACTGTATATAAAAATGGCCGGCAACCAACAACCATGTACAGAATTTTGTAGGAATATATAATGAGAACAATATCTAATCTAGGTAATCACGTAAGAGTCTAAGGTTTGGGATTTGGACACGTCCTCTTTTGACTATGTCATACAAGACAACCCTAAATTTTTTACTCTTGGAGTCAATGGATCCCTCATCTAAATTTTAATGATAAATCATTTCCGTCCTTGTAATTTATAAGGACCATGCGCATGAAATAAAGGTAAAGGGGTGAGGAAAAAACAAGGCTAAAATGGAAAATGATTTTGAAATGTTAGAAATAAAATAGTAAAAGAAAACTGTGCCTAATGGTAATGTTATCATGTATATGGTTTCTATAAGGATAGATATAATAACTATTAATAACCAAGTAGCTGAAGAGGAAAAAATGATGGCATCATAATTGATAAACCTTTTAAAGTCCTAAAGAAAAATAAATAAAAGTAGGGATTTGTTCATGAGCTCTACTCATTCATGAATACAAATATACTCCATATTATTACCTAATCCTCACCTATTAACTCCTGCACTGAGGCTTTGGCTAGATGAGGATAATGATGAAAATGTATTGGTAATGATTGAGTATAATCACCTATGATGTGCAATCCAAGAGTCTTCTAATCGGGGGCTTGTAATAATGAGTATTTTAGTCACACAAGCTTTCAAACATGTATGGCACTCATGCACAAGCCATTAAACTCACATTGATCACTTAAAAACATCTTATACATAGTCAAAACTTGGGTCAATCAACATACAACATATACAACACATTCCCCTTATTATAAAAAAACAAATGACCTAGACATGACAACCAATATACAACTCAATTTTCTTTATTACAACTCACAATGATATTAATTTATTTTTGGGCTTGAAGTGAAGAAAGCCCTTATTCCTTGGGATATGCTTTTCGGCTTCCATTTGTTTATTTTGGAACCCAAAAAATTATTAGCCAAGCATGGGCCAGCATCCTCAAAACTGACAGAGACAGAAAAGCCACCTGACTCGGTCAGCAGCGCAAGCCACGCACCATGCTTAGACACCAAAGCCAATCAACCTCGGTCAGAATGTCACAGCGTCTCGGTCACAAAAACAAGCACGCCTCGTCAGAATGTCACAGAGTCTCAGTCACAAAATCAGGCACGCCTCAGTCAGATGCTAGGCACGACTCAAACGTGACCCAACCTCCTCGGTCAGACGAAAGCCACGCAGCCACGCATGACTCGATCACACCTCACACTTGGCAAGATCATCAGGCCAAGTCTAGCTTGGTCAAGCAGAAGCCAAGACCAAGCCTTCCTCGGTCAGACGAAAGTCACGAAGCCACGCATGACTCAGTCATACCTCACACTTGGCAAAGACAGCAGGCCAAGTCTTGCTCGGTCAAGCAAAAGCCAAGACCAAGCCTTCCTCGGTCAGACGAAAGTCAGGGTGCACCATCAGAAATGCCTTGCATCACAAGCAACCTCCCACAATCTCTACAAATCTCATATAATCTTTTATAATCTTATCCTATCTTTATCATTAGGATTATTTAGCCATATCTTAGGATTAGATTTGATATGCTATTTACATATAAATACATTCTCCTTGTAATCATAATTAACATGGAATAAAATGCAAATTATTCTTACCTCATTAATTTCACATTCAAACTTCCTAACTAAATTGGTTAGAGCAACCAATTCTCACTTTATAATAAAAATTGAACACTCACAAAATGCCCTTAAATATTTCCCCTTCATTGTAGGACTTTCCCAAGCCCCAGATCCTTCTCTCTCAAACTCATACAGACTCTAATCTCAAACACGTAACATAAATCCCTAACACTATCACAGTCCCATAATCCCAAAACGTTTTGTTTGAAAAACAATACCAACAAGGTGGAATTATTTGATCAAAAACATGTCATTCATAATGTTGAAGAAGTTAAGTGTGTAATTTGCTTGAACCATGAAGAATATATTGAGCATCTTTTCTTATCTTGTGATTTTGCTTCTTCTCTATGGAAATGATTCTATTGTTTACTTCAAGTTTCATCTTCGACCCAACAATATTATTAGATTCTCTTAACATGCACGAGGCTATTAATTCTAATGATAGGGTTAAAATTATGGAGAATGTTATGGTTTGTTGTTGTTTGATTTATTTGTATTATGAAGAATTGCCTTATTTTCTCAAATAACTCAGTAAATCATGTGCATATTTTGAATCTGATCAATCTAAGTTAGATCATGAACTTGGTTTTTGTCAAAGTAGCTCATAGTGCTTTAGTTTTTTTTTACTAATTAGTGTATTGATCCAAAATCTTGTCTTATTCTATCATCTAAAAAGATCAAATATTAATCTTTCTCTCGTATTGGATTAGCATCCTTATGCTGACGTTAATGCATTTTGCTTAGTAAAAAAAGAAAACATTTAAAAACATAATCACTTCCTGCGAGTGATTTTCTGAATGAAAACTATATTTTGAAAAAATAGTATCACATACATTCTGAAACTGGTTTATGGAAATGTATACTAAAAAAACATTCTCATAATTATTAGAATGCATTGGAATAACTATTAAATATATTGGTATGATAGGTTTGATCGTTGACCGGATTTGAAAACGACCATTGCTTGTAGTCTTAATCGAAAGAGTAGTTGGAACACTTTGAACCGAAAAAATTCTGATTCGGTCATGCTAAATCCGATTAAACTGGAATAATTCGTGAAATGAACTCGACGATTCACTTAAAATTTATAGAAATGAAACATTACTCTAATGAAATTCACTTAACATTATTCGTGAAATGAAATTCTGTTTTGCTCTAATGTTTTGTTTTATATATAAAAGTTATTAATTATATTTAAAATTATTCAATCCGATCGAGCAATTTAACTGTTTAAACCGGTTAAACCTAATATAGAACATCTTCTGCTTTGATATCCGATTCGGATTTTACAATATTAGTTATCATTACAAAATTTTGACAAATGTATATATTTTTTATCAAATTACAAACCTTCCAGCACATTCAGACATTTTAATTTGGGAATATATATTTTTATTCCAGCTATTATTAATTGAAAATGATTTTTTAAAATTTCTCTTACCATTAATTGGAGTAAGTATTTTTCAGGTCTCACATTGGTCAGTGAAGTGAAATATTACTGAAGAAAATAAAAAAGGTTTGAGCTATGGGGATTGAGATGGTGTTGGGTTTTGGGATTATGTGTAGGACCGATCCTGAGTAGGGATGGCAACGAGCATGGGCAGCACAAATAGTACATACATGTGTTCATACCCATACTATTTGTTAGTGCTTGCGTGAGTAGTGGGTATCTGCGGGTACCAAACGGGTTTCCAATTTAAATTATATTTTTATATATTTTACAATAATTAATCTATAAAAATAATTTTTTACATAAATAATATGACATGTATATGCTAATTTTATGATTATAGTTTCATCACTAAATTTTATTATGAAGTAATAATAAAATAAACAAATATAATGTTAAATGGGGAGGGATCCACTTACTCCAAGAGTAAGTGAAAAAGACTTACTCTTCATCTTAGTCATCCAATCTTAGAAAATTCAATGGTTTAGATGTAGTCACCAATTCAAACCATTGGATTTCCAAAAAATGAATGATGATGATGATGAGTAAGTCTTTTCCACTTACTCTTGGAGTAATTGGATCTATCTCCATGTTAAATTAATAATAACTAAATATAAAATATTTAAATAAAATATATATACGGGTACTCGCGGGACGGATTTCATGATATCCGTTCCCACCCATGAGTTATTTGTGCAGGTGCCCATTGCAGGTATTTTAACAGGTACCTAAGGTTTGAGTATTTTTGTCATCTCTAATCCTATCTCTAATCTTGGGCAGGTATTACAAGTATGACTCTGCAGGGCCTATGATAATAAGGATCCACTTTTTAAAAAATGGTTTTAATTAAATATATTTACTTTTCATTTTTATTTTATTAATATATTTATTTTTATAAATATTTTATTTGGTGCACATGATAATAGAGACGAAATAATTACACTTTTTGGGTCATCAAAATTAAAAATTAAAAATTTAATAATATGGAGAAGCTTTGATGTTAAATTTTACATTCTAAAAAAGTTCAATTATTTTGGGAAATTATTTATTTCCATATTTTTTTCCCGTACAAAGTCTACCCGATTAATTTATACTCCAAATTGTGGGAATCCCTATTTGAGATACATCAAGTTTAAAATGATTAAATTATACTTTTTTCCCTATAACTTTCTCTCATCTTAAATTATTTCTTACAACTGTTTTGTACAGTCAGTATTCCTACTTATAATATTTTCAAAATAGCTCACTATTATGTTCCTTAAAATAAATAATTTACATATAAAGAAACGAATTTTAAAATTGTATATATATGTATTTAAAAGACTAGAATCTGGACCAGAAAAAATTGATTTAAATATGTTTTTGTAATTTTTCTTTAAAGTTGAAAGTATTAAATTGTCATTGTAAAAATGCCAAGTATGTGACTAACTATTTTTTTCTACCACCAATAGTATCATCTCATTCTATTCTACGTGTAATAAATTAATCTTTTTCAAAGTATTTGGTTGTCTTTTTTAACATGTGTCACTTTCAATAATCGATCTTTTAACATTTTTATTATTATAAAATATAGTATAACCTTATATTATTAGACCAATGATTTGGTTAATAGTTTCACACTATTTTTAAAAACATTAATTTCTAAGGATCAGAGGATTTGGAAAGTAAAACAACTATTAGAATTAAATTAAAAATAATTTAAAACTATTAGAAACACAAAATATGATTTGATTTGACATTTGTACATATGTATATAAAGTTGTTGAGGCAATAACTCATAGTTGACTTGAACCTTGATTATTTCTTCTATGGCTGTACTGCTTACTCATTTTCAATTTAGTCTTATTTATTTCAAAGCAGTCCTCCTATAGTCCTATTACAGATATCTTTAAAATGGCCCTTAAATCTTAATATTAACACGTACAATTTATGCTTTATTACATCATTTAATAGGCATGGCAAGGGGGATAATGCTTATCCATAACGGCAGTAATTATGGGTAAGGTTGAAATTATATATTTATACATTTTGTAATAAGAGGGGATTGACTTATGGGTGGAGGAGTAAGTTAAAAAAACTTATTTCATCTAGGAAAATTTAATGCTTGAATTTAGTTATTAGAACTGAACTATTAGATTTTTCTTAGAATAGATAGTTAAGATGTTGAGTATGTTTTTATAACTTACTTCTAAAATAAGTGATCACCACCATTTTGTAATAATCAATATATAAAATAAATATTACATGAATTATAATAATATATAATAAATTAATAACTTTAGTTATTATAAGATAATAATAAAGTAGATATTGTATAATCTTAAAATAATAATATATAATTAAAATATTTAATTAAAAGAATAAAATTATAAATATGTAAGAATCCATATAGCAGATATCATAAACTTGTTCTCATCCCTAAACTATTATTGTGGATATCTATTATGAGTATTTTTATGGACACCCAACGATAATTTTTTGTTGTTGCCTAATATGTAAAAACTCAATTTCCATGATTAGGAGGACAACAATTTTTTGTTAATTCACTTTGCTTAATTAATTGTGCAATTTTAGTCTCCTTAGATTATTACATACGATTTTCATACTCTAATTTATATCAATGTAAAAAATAGTTATTCTATTATTTTTTCTTGAAAACCTTACATTGTCTCCTCCTTTACATATGTTTGTCTAACCCAATATTATATATGTGATTCTCAAGTGACACCTAGAATTATAAAATATATTTTTATCAATTTTTAAATGATTAAATTAAATTTTATTATTACTTTATCCCATCTTTTAAATTAATTCTTATAATCTAGTCAGTATTAGTATTTATAGTATTTCCAAAGCTATTATTATTAACTTTCTTAAAATCAATAATTTACACAAAAAGAAAGCATTTTAATATTTTAAAAATATATCTAAACCACTACATTCCAACAAAAAAAACCATTGATTCAATATAATTTTTTCTTTAAACTTCAAGTATTAAATTTAGATTATAAAAATTCTAAATATGACACTTCTTTAAAAAAAATTAAAAAGAACTATTAGAATTAAATTAAAAATATTTTTAAACTATTAGAGACCAAATGTATTATTTGAATAATGTACATATATAATTATATATATATATATCTATTAATAAAGCCAAAATCTAAATAGTTACTCTCCAATTAATGATTTCCTATTTTATCCTCACTATATTCTAATTTATACCAAAAAAATCATATAACTCAATGCAAATTATAATATATTCAATTAAAATTATAATATATATAACACAATTTATTTATTGTATGTAGAGCATACATTACAAACAATAAGAAAGAGGGTTGACGAATACAGAAGTGTCATCAACAAGCTAGTATATATAAAAGTTGATCAGGCCATAACTCATAGTCTACTTGAACCTTGATTTTTTTTTTTCTTGTATGGATATACGTACTGCTTAGTCATTTTCAATTTAGTCATAATTTTTTGAAATCATGTCCTCCTCATAAGAAACCAACAAATTCTTTTTGCTAAATAGTCATTTTATTAATTTTTCATCCAAAATCTAACATTATATATCATACATGGCAGATGTTGTCTAACGTAATATTATATGCGTCATTCTCATGACAGTAGGTAGGCCAATACTTATTTTCAAATTTAATTATATTTTTATATATTTTATAATAATTAATATATATAATTATTACTTGAATCATATGATATTTATATGAAAATTTTATGATCATAATTTCATCCAGTGTTGTTTGGACCGGACCGGACCAGCTGGTCCAACCGGTCCAACCGTCACCCGCTTGAGTAAACGGTCCTGTACATGTAGAAAACCGGAATTGGTTTCCAGCCGTTTTGGGCCGTGGAAAATCCGGTCCAACCGGGTTAGACCGGGTAAAACTGGAATAACCCAGTTGGTTAAACCGGCCGGATTAGTAAAATTAAAAAAAAAATGTAAAAAATGCACATATCTGAGCTTTTAATATGCTGTAATCGATTACGAGTATATTGTAATCGATTACTCATGTAAAATTTACATATCTGATGCTTTTAATATGCTGTAATCGATTACGAGTATATTGTAATCGATTACATCATGTAAAATGCACATGTCTGAATAGTTTATCAACATGTAATCGATTACCAGTATTGTGTAATCGATTACACTGTTTAAAAATGCAAATAATCTTAGTTTCATGCATGAGTTTTTCAAAGATCAGTATTATACATATTTTCTAATTATTATACATATTAATCTAACGTATATTCTAATTTGTAGGTATGGTTGAAGGACAAAATATTATTATTGATGGATTGCTTAATTTAGACTCTTTTCCTCAAGAAGATGTAGATAGTTACACTCAAAGTACATTTTTAACCAACAATGTAAACTTAGGATCTAACCAAGACAATGATACATGGATGAATTAGAATGTTTACTCTCTAAATGAGATGTGTTTTGATTTATTGCTCTAATTATGTAAGACTTAAACTTTGATGCACTTTTATTTTGATTTATGTGTAAGTTTTGTGCAAAGTTATTCACTTATTTTAATTAATTATATAATATATGTATATATATATAATTATATATGATATTATATTGTCGTCCGGTCCGACCGGATGGCTTAACCGGTTAAACCGGTTAAAACCTATACAAGACCTCCTCCGGTTTGACGTCCGGCTCGGGTTTCACAACATTGGTTCCATCACTAAATTTTATTATGAAATAATAATAAAATAGACAATTATAATGTAAAAATAGTAATAATTAAATATAAAATATATAGATTATTTAATTAAAATATATATGTGGGTACCCGTGGAGCGGGTTCAGTTGAGTACCTGTACCAACCCGAATTTAACGAGGAAAATCTGACATAATTAGGTTCGGGTTTTACCGGGTTTAATATTCGAATTCGAGTTTGGTAGAGCTAAGGCCCTACCCTGAACCCGCTCCAAAGTAGTATAATTCAATTTGCAATTGAATGTTCTACCATGTATCCAATTTCTTAATGTCTAATTTGACTTTATATATTATTTGCTCTTCAAACATAAAATAACTGAAATAAAAGAAGAGAAAATAGGAATGATAGAGAAAAATGAAATTATATCATAACTCTCCTATAGTATATTCATTATTTTCATGTTTTTCGTTGGGTTCAGATTAACCAAAACCGGACAAGTTCGGGGATGATACATTTATTCTCAACCTAGCTAAGTTTGAGTTCGGGTTTTGAATTTCAGGTTCGAGTTTGAGTATGTACAAACTTGACCCCGATCCACCTGTTGTCATTTATATGTAAATACGTACCCATCAAAATTGTCCAACATTACATTCTAAGTAATTAATAAAAAACGATCCTATTTTTTTATAGCAAATACAATATATAAAAAGCAATGCAAAAAATAGTGGATAAATGTGAAAAATAGTTATTCTATTAACTTTTCTTCCAAAACCTTACAATGTCTCCTCCTTGACATATATTTGTCTAACCCAATGTGTGATTCTTAAGTGACACTTAGAATTATAAAATATATTTTATCAATTTTTAAATTAATTCTTATAATCTAGTCAGTATTAGTATTTATAGTATTTCCAAAGCTGTTGTTATTAAATTTCTTTAAATCAATACTTTATCTATAAAGAAACACATTTTAATATTTGAAAGATATATCTAAACCACTACATTCCCGAAAAAAACATTGATTTAATATACATTTTTCTTTAAAATTCAAAGTATTAAATTTAGATTATAAAAATTCTAAATTTAAAAACGTTTATAAGGAATAGAGGATTTGAAAATTTAAAAATAACTACTAGATTTAAATTAAAAATAACTTTAAACTATTAGACACCAAATATATTATTTGACCTATGTATATATTATGTAAATTTGTTTAGGCCATAACTCATAGTCGACTTGAATCTTGATTTTTTTTCTTGTATGAATATACGTACTGCTTAGTCATTTTCAATCTAGTCATAATTTTTTGAAATCATGTCCTCCTCGTAAGAAACCAACAAAATGTTTTTGCTAAAATTCATACTTAATTTTTTAATTGTGAAATTTTAGTTATATGTGCAACTTTTATTCTCTAATGAAAAAATAGTCATTTTGTTAATTTTTTATCCAAAATCTAACTATATATTTCATACATGGCAGATGTTGTCTAACACAATGTTATACATGTCATTCTCAAATAGGGATGACAATAGGATTCGGCTGACATATGTTTTCAAATTGAATTATATTTTTATATATTTTATAATAATTAATATATAAAAATAATTATTACTTGAATAATATGTTATATATATATATAAATTTTATGATTATAGTTCTATTACTAAATTTTATTATTAAATAATAATAAAATAGACAAATATAATGTTAAAATAATAATAATTAAGTATAAAATATTTAATTAAAATATATATGAAAATAATTAAGTATAAAATATGGGTTAAGGTTTTACTCAGGTTTATTTTTCGAATTCGGGTTTGATAGAGCTAAGACCTTACCTCGAACTCGCCCCGAAGTAATATAATTCAATTTGCAATTGAAAGTTCTATCTTGTATCCATTTTCTTAATTTCTAATTTGACTTCCCATACTATTGTTTCTTCAAACATAAAATAAATGATATCATAATTCTCCTTGAGTACATTCATTATTTTCAGGATTTTCGTTGGGTTCAGATTACCCAAAATCGGACAGGTTCGGGAATGATACCTTTATTTTTAATCCCGCTGAGTTCGGATTTTAAATTTCGGGTTCGAATTTGGGTATTTACATACTTGACCCGCCCTCGCCATTACTACATAAATAAAAAGTTCTACATCAAATTTGTCCAACATTACATTCTAAATAATCAATAAAAAATAAAAAACGATCATTTTTTTTTATGAGCAAATAGAATATATAATAGAGGAGAGATCCATGGACTTTAAGATTAAGTTTTTTAAATTTACTTAACATCTTAGCCATCAATTTTAGGTAAATCCAATAGTTTAAATTAGTAGATAGATCTAAACCATTAGATTTCCCTAGAATTAATGGTTAAGATGTAGAGTAAGTTTAAAAAACTTATTCTTGGAGTAAGTGAATCCTGATCCTATATAATAAACAATGCAAAATACCGTAGCTATGATACAATCAAAGCTTGATTTTGGAAATGCAATTGGTATCAGCAGTCTCAGTATATAGATTAACAGAGATGTTACATAAGAAACATCATTAAGGTTGTAGGTGAAAAATTAACAGAAAGAGTATTTTTGCATATTAATATAAGTTGGAGAATGATAATCACGCATAAAAATATGGGGATTAAAATTGCACAATTAAAAACTTGAGAGATTAAAGTTGCATTTAATATTTTTACTGATGGGTTGATAAATTATTTGGTCAAATTCAGTACGTTGAAATGAAAAGAAAAAAATTCAATCAATATATGTGTCATATTAATGATGATCATTTAGAAGATCACATTTTTAAGGTAGAAATAAGAGCACGTTTAAGGCAGCCAATTGTTAATAGGAGGTTATAGCAAAAGTTAATCGTGAGAACTATTCTGAAAAAGGAAAAAATATCTAAGCACTAATTCATATTAAAATGCACCATCATTTTTCATATATAATTATTATCAAATCTTCAAAAAATAAATAATTCAAATAAATGATACTGATGTAGTAAATATATATAAATTTTTACACATATGAAAGGGTAAAATAACTCTAGAGTCTTGATCCTTTTGCCTGTATGATTGTAGTCTTAGTATATTCTTCAGTTCCACAAAAAAAAAACAAGTAACAATAATAAAAAGATACAAGACCATAACATTTATATGTAAATAAAAACTTCTACATCAAATTCTGGCAACAGTATTACATGCAATCTAAGTAATTAATAAAAAAACGATTTTATTGTATGCTAAGCAAAAAGAATATATAATAAGCAAGCATTGTTTGGCAACATGTGCAAAAAAATCCTGGCTAAGATACATTCAAAGCTTGAGTTTGGAAATGCAATTGGTATCAGCAGTCTTAGCATATAGATTAAGAGAGATGTTACATGTGCTATAAGCCATGGCCTTGAGTTTGATAAACTTCAATACACTCACTTTCCCAGGTAATTCAGTCGTTGATGTCATATTCAATACCTTATTATTAACAAAATCTGGAAAAAACATCGGATTTTGTATCATCTTCCCTATCATGAAAACTGCATAAGTTGTCACATTGATGCTGCTACGTGCTGGGACATAATTTGACACCATTGGAATTTCAGCTACCATTGTACCACGATAATCCACATAACCTGTTGAATCTATGTACGTGAAGCTTCCATAGTTAAGATTCACCATAGTTATCAACATGCCTACACTGAGTTTACTATCGGGTTCCAAGGTAAATTTAAGGTTGTCAAGGCCAAAAGCGTGGACAGTAACAATTGGATCCTTGATTTTGAAAACGGTTAGAGACAAGGTTACAATCACAACGATAACAACGATCAACAAAAGACAACACACGGCGCAACAGGTTTTGCGTGCTCTAGATGCCATGGTTTAAGGTTTTGTGTGTATTGAAGCCTAATAACAACTAAGCTTAATATAATAACAAATATTACAATTTGAGATTTGTGTGAATTGGTAAGGCTAGTTATATTTTTAGACAAATTATGCTTTTAGGTAAAATATTCATGTGGGGATTTATACAAGGAAATTTGTGATTCTATTACAGAAAATTAATGTGGGTCTTTGTTTGAAATTTATATTAATAAACTTGGTCTATAAATCAAATGAGTTGCACTTAAAAATTAAATTATTTTAATAAACGAATCAAATTTAAGTGGAATGAAATTTTAATTATTAGATTTATAAACGTACTCAATTATATATATAAATTCACCTAGTTAATTTGACATACAACTATATATAAACAATTAAGATTAAATATTATTTAATAACTTAAAAGGTTATATACATTTATTATTTAATCTTGACTATTCAATAAGAATTATATATTTATTATTCGCATTTTCCCAAATAAGAATTATTCTTACCAACTACTTTCTATACGTATATGGTTGTATATATTTAAATGCATAATTATATATATTATCTATAATATAAATATTTTAAAAAGTACTTTATAATTATTATATATACTTTAATTAATATATATAAGTTATTTTTTATCACATTCCAATTTATATATGTACATACATAAATACGAATGTATATAAATTAGCATTATTCGAGTTAAGGATCAGCGACCCAACTTGATTCCAAGTCGCAGGGTACAATTAAATGCAGATAAAATTTACGATAAAATGTAATAACAAAAAAGAAAAAGAAACATATACAATTATATCAATAACATATTGATCTAAAATAATAATAATTAACAATAAATTATATAAGAGACGAATTCTACATTCACTATACTTCTTCATTATTTTGAAATTTGTAGCTCATCAATGCTTTAAAATTGAATTACATTCAATTAAAATCTATAATATAAAATCCTTGAGTAGTAATAAAATACAAAAAAAAGACATAATTGCATCAAATATTCAAAATAATATATTAATCCAAAATAAAAATAACAGACAATAAAAGATGCAATAGAAACAACGTAAATTTATTAAACTTTTGCTCTTCCTTATATTAAAATTAAAAGTCATTCATTATTGATTCAAAACTAAATGTTTTAACTATTAATATTTTTTAATAAAATATTTTTTTGTCAAAGATTCACATGATTCAGAAATAAATATTTGTGTGGTTGTACAAACCTGAATGGATGAAGGCATTTTAATAATAAAATAATAAAGTTGATATATCAAACTAATTTTCTCTATAAAAAATATCATGAAATTAAATAGGACATAATTTTTGGGTTATCGTAAGAATATAAAATGTTTCACAATCAACTGGTAATATTTTTTATTATTATTGATAACATATTTAAAAGTTTATTAACTTTAATTGAATTGATCTTAAGCTCTAAGAAATAATGTACATTGAATTCTACTTGTACCAATCTTTAATGAGTTAAATTGAATTTAATTCGATTGATTTTCCACCTCTAATGAATTTGAATGGGTCCGAGTAGTGCACTACTCAGACCCAATCTGTTGCTTTATTTTTAGACCTAAACCCGCCTTAAACCTATGCTAATACCCGTTAGGTATATACTCGTGGATTCTTGGTATCCAGTGGATCCATGACTACCCATAAATTCAAAAATATTAAAAATTATAAAAGAGAATATGTGTATTTATTTCCTGGGATCTTATATGTTATTTAGACAATCAACAAAGGGAAAAAATTATAAAACTTAATTTAAAGTTTTAAACACAACTTAATTTGACTATTAAACATAACTCATCTTACTCAAACAAACATTATAAACAACTTCAACATTAGAATGTAAAATTCTTTTAGTAATAACTCTTCAATTAACACAAACCTAATACATATGAATTAATAATATAATATCATTAATTAACAACATAACATCATAATTTAACAACATAACTATCACATTTTATGAATTAATATGATATTATAATTATGAATTAATATGATATTACAATTATGTTGCTACATATATATTTAGATTTAGGAAGAAATAATGGGTTCGAGTGCCCACGGGTTTGGGTAGCTCATTACCCAGACTCGGACTCATCTAATAGCGAGTCTTAAAGTCGCGAGTTTTAATTATTCATGAGTCCAAAACATGAACCCAAACCCGACCCATTGTTAATATTATTAGCGGGGATCCGCTGATCCGGATACCCATTACCATCCATACTCCTCCCCAGTTGAGTACAAAAATATTGATATATCATATCATTCCAAATTGAATTCTTCATGGTTACTTAGCTTAAACAAAAAATTGTAATTAGATGGGGTGAACCTAAACATATTTACCGAAAACATTATCATTTGACTCATAATTTTAGAACAGGCCACAATTGAAATAATTTAGCAAAATATGTATGTAGGAGGTTAAGTCACCAAATTACAAGATCCTTCTTTAATATTTAATTTGGTCACTAGTTAGTTTGCACTATTCAATACCAAATTAAGCATATTACAAAACTGCAATTAATATTATTACTATATGTAATTTTCCTCATGTTTAGCAGTCTAAAAGAGTATCTCCTGCATAAATGTGCGGGCATGTGCAAATGCACTGAAAATACAAAACAGGACACTTTCGATGAAATAAAATTATGTTGCATTTTCATATATTGTACAAGCTCAGAAACAATATTTGTTAGAGAAGACTCACACATTAAAAAAAAGGTTAATTTATGATGAATTATCTTTCATTAAAAAAAAACAGTCGATGCAACGTAATAGGCAAACAAATTCGAAGTCTAAAAACTACAATACTGACCAGAAATGAGAAAATATTAACTGATCTCTGACCACCATGTTGTCTGGTAATAATACCTTTTTTTTCTTTCTTATTTAGCCTAATAATTAAATATAATTTTTGTGTTTAAAAATGTATTTTTTTTAGTGTCTATAATTTTTTTTTGAGTTTTAATATATATGTAAAAAAAATTAGTTTTGGTCTTTTGTAATGATGTGGTATGAATATGTGACACATGTCATAATAATTGATAATGTGTTAATTGTGGTGTTCTCAAATTATGTATAAGGTCTATAACCAAAATAATCATGAACCAAAAACTAAGACAAATAATTTGTGAGAGTAAATCCGAATCACCTATATTTTAAGGGATTAAAAATATATTTAAACTAAAATATATAATCATTAAAAAACATTATTTAATTTTTTTTTTGTATTACTAATAATATCGTCTCACCAATAAGTTTAATGTGTTATGCACAAACATTTTTTTTTTTTCATTTTCCATGATATTAGTTAGTAGTTGGAGATTCTAATATTTGATAAAAATTTAAAAAATATATTCAACAAATCAAGATTCTCTTAAATCTTTATTGTGAAGGAAAGGAGAATGTTGTATTCTCATATATTTTTAAATGTGAATGTCAATGTTTGATAATAAAATATCTTCTCCATCATTCACTTTCTAATGTTATTTTTCTTAGTGAAGGATAATTTCAAACAATCAATAACATTTTCAGAAATTATGTCACCATAGAATAAACCAAATATAAGAGTATAACTTCCTTATCTATCACATCTCATTCATTATATTCAAGACAAAAATATTTGAATGTAAGTTTTTAAATGCTTTTTAGCCATTTTTAGGATGTCATTAATCAATCGTTCATCGTATCTTTGACTTTTAATTTTAGTTATTCTATATGGTCAAAAATTTAATGACGCCATCTCTTCTCTATAATATTTGGAGTAAAAAATTAGTGATAGTATATCAATATCAAACTACTTTATACTTTTTATCATCTCATCAACCAAGTATTTAGGACTTAGATTTTTTTTTCTGAGTATAAATTAATCATCTGATGGTATAAACCATCTAATAGTTGGACACCACACATGGTGGCAAATTGATAAATAGATTTATTATCATTTCAAGGATTTCTATACGAAATATTTAATATATGTGTATTTTCAAATGATCAAACTTGAAATATTTGGTTATGTTAAAATTCTTTTTGAATACTTAAGTTAGAACATTTTTACCCAGCTAATCTTAGTGGTCCATCATAGAGTTCAATATTTATTTGGGTCCAAATCTTACTTATCGTTTATTTATTGGAAGCAATACTATTTGAGTAGGACAAAAATTTAATAATTTTAAAAAACATTTTACTTTATATTTAATTAGATGACTATTTAACAAAAATTACTTTGGTTTGGTAATGTGTCTAAATTAAAATATTTTGTTACATGTTTTTTTAGGTTACATTTTTTAACATGTTTTTTTTTTTTTTATGTTTAGTCTATGTTTAAATAAAAAGAGAAAGAAAGAATCATGCATAACAATGATGATAGTATTAATAAGGCCATTGTGTGCTTGTAAATCCAAAATTCTACTTTTCTCTCATTATCTCAATACATAAAATAATATTATTTATTTTTACTCACTATCTCAATACATAAAATAATTATATAAAAATACATAAAATAATTTACAAAAAATAAAATAATAATAATAGTTTTTAGTATTAAAAAACTACTAAAACATAATATTTATTAAAATCTGTAAGTAATATTGTTTAATTTTTAAATAAAACAATAGAATCCTCAAAAAAAAGTTAATAATCATCATTAATAAATTTCTTAGATTATGATTTAGTCCATATTATTTGTGAATAATTATAAAAAATTTACTATAAAAAAATAATAATAAATATAAAGGAGATATTATTTATGAAATATAAAAAATCTATGATATATTTTTGTTTATGGTTTTTCAATAACTATAATAAATATTTTTTTAACTTTCAAATTCAAGAAAACAAATATAGGTATAAAATATAACAAAAAAAATCATACACATTAATAATATATTCCCTTTCTTATTAAATGAATATAAATAATAGAAATTAATGTTTAATAATTATTTGTGTATGAATCTTTATACTGATCATCGTATTTGCTGTATTTGTTATTAATTTATCACTAAAATTAATATAATAGAAAATCTTTGTGAAATGCAAATATTTAATATTTGTTGTAAGAAATAATTGGGAAAAGAAGATTAAGGAACAAAATCAAGAGGCATTGTTGTATTTTGGTGGGTTTGCTTTGTTGTCGTTTCGCCTGCAAACGGCAAAAACAAAAACAATTACTATTTACTTACGTTTCACTCACTCTCTCTCTCTCTCTCTTTTTGAACATCTCTCTCTCTTATTTCATATTTTCAACATGAACGACCTTCTCACTGTGAGTTCATACCTTCAATTCCATCTATTTGATGTCAAAATTCAATTTTGATAACTGGGTCTTTCAGTTTTATTGCGAAAGTTTATGTTTTTGACTTCCTTAGTTCCCTGCTTTCACTCTCACATTGTCAATTCTAAAAGAGACCCACTTTGGTCCTTGTATTAAAGGATATGAATTTGTAACCATCATGCTTTGATATTTCAAGATATTTTCTTTTTGCATTGGAAATTTTGGTAACGGTGGTATTTTGCTTCAATTCAGATCATAACTAGTAGGAGACCCGCATTCTCATGGGTGATACTGTAATCTACATAATTTAAGTTGAAAAATAAGATGATATTTGTTAATAATAATTTAATTAAAGACTACCTTGTAAATGTTGTTTTGTATTTCTTCGATTGTTGATGTAAATCTGTTGTAGAGTGAGATGATATTGAATCTGTTATTTGAAAAAAAAAATTAGTTAGAAATAAATAATATAAGCATAATGTAAAATAACTGATAGAATAGCTGTTAAAAGATTTTGGAAAACTTCCTTATAAATGAAATTTGTTGGTTTGGTAAAGGTGGTGTTTTGCTTCAATTCAGATCATAATTGGTCGCCATTTAGATTCTGAGTGGTTGTGTTCACTGCTATGCTATTAATAATACATGTTTTGGTTGATTGGATTTATATCAATTGAGTTTTGTGTGTGTTTTTGTGCTGTTTAATTACTGTTAATTTGACTTAGATTAAGTTTCATGTTGTTGTCTTCAAACTTCAAAGTCTAAGGATAACTTTTCTAATTTTTTTTTAAATTGATTTTGTTTCTTACAGGACTCATTTATTATTGAGGCTAAGAATGCCCCGCCTTCTAGACAAGGTGATATTGAAATGGGATTGCAAGGTCCAGGAAGCAACTCTGATATGGGATTGGAAGCTTTTAATAAGCAGGTAAACAATGTGCATGCTATTTAATCTTTTGATGATTCAAAAATGTGAATTTGGCATTGAACATTTTGTAGTTTGTGATCATGTGGGTATTTTTTAGATTATTCTTTTACAATAGGATAAAAAATTGTTATTAGTTAGTCTAAAGGGGTAATAAAACCGTTAAGCTTATGTGTTTCGATAATCTACCTTTTATTCAAACTGTTTGTTGATTATCTTGATTGAATATCCTCTGTTTATTGATATCCTTTATTCTGTTATTAGATCCACGAGGCTGATAAACAAATTGATAAGCTATCTGTGCTTCTTCAAAACCTGAAGGTATGCATCTTGTTCATCATTTAACACTTTTGGTGGCAATGTCTCATTTATAGCAGTTAGTAATCGGACATTTTTCAGGAAGCTAATGAGGAATCAAAAGCTGTTACCAGAGCATCTGCGATGAAAGGTATATTACAATGCACCTTCTGTTATTTTTGTTGTTGAAAGCATCTGATTCGAATTGGGCCATAAGTCATAAATCACAAGATTGTGCTGATATAAATACTATGTATTAATTTTGGTGTGTCATGTAGTTCTAGGTAGATCGACTAATGTCTTGCTGGCAACACTGTTGAGTTAAATGAATATTTCTGTTTCAAGTTAACATTTTTTTTACTTTACTGCCTTTTCCATTGTGACATTATAGGTGGCTGAAATGTAATGATTTTTATAATACTAACATACCTGTAACATCATTTTCAGCCATCAAGAAGAGGATGGAGAAAGATATTGATGAAGTTGGAAAGATTGCATATGGCGTCAAAACAAGAATAGAAGCTATAAGCAGAGATGTACTAAGATGTTGGCTGAATATTATTTTAGTTGATGTTAGTTTGTTATGAAATATTGAACACATGAGGATTATTTAGTTAGAACTTGTTTTGTGCAGAATCTGAACAATCGAAAAAATCCTGGTTGTGAGAAGGGAACCGGTATTGATAGAGCAAGGATGAATATGACAAAGTAAGTTAGAGTTGGTAGTACATATCTTTATTATTATACCTGATAAGACAACCTAGAGAGCTGAAATTTCTACTTTTCCTTGAAACCACAGTGCCTTGACTAAAAGGTTCAAGGATCTCATGACAGAGTTTCAGGTATGTTTAGTTTTTATTACTACTAACACCAGAAGCTGCCTTTCCAAGTTTGGAGCCTATTTTCTCACCATCGTGTTATGTTTTAGACTCTTAGACAAAGAATACAAGATGAATATCGTGAAGTTGTGGAGAGAAGAGTTATTACAGGTTTGAACATTTCAGCCCTTTGATAAACTGTGATGCTCAATGACTGTACTACAGTTTTAATTTTTTTATATTCTTTAAAATAAATAAATAAAAATTATTTTAAATTATATGTTCATCATAAAGGGTGAGTTGAGCATGCAAAAGTAAGGTTGCTTGCCTTTGTAATCTTGAGGTCATAGGTTCAAATCCCGGAAACGATCTCTTCGTTTGTGAGGGAAAACTGCATACATCCACTCTACTCAGGCCCCACTAGCGGGAGCCTCGTGCATTTAATTGTACTTTTATATGTTCATAATGTTCTAATGTTTTCCACTTTGTGATCGTATGATTTATTTGGACAGTCACGGGAACTAGGCCGGATGATGAGGTGAGCTTAACTCATCAATTTGTGACTTGTGATCAGATTTCCACTGCTTATGAATTTTGTTCTAATTGGCTCTTTAATGATTGTGTTAGACAATTGATCACCTGATAGAGACAGGAAATAGTGAACAGATCTTTCAGCAGGCAATTCTAGAAACAGGCAGAGGACAGGTATTTGGTTTATGATTCTTCATTTGAACATATTTTCAATTTCGGAAATTAACAATGAATTATGCTATTTTTGTTCTGTCTATCTGTTTCTTACACTTTCCCTCTTTTTCCAAGGGGCCAGGTGTAGTTAGTGGCAGAACTTACAAAGTCTAATCAGCAAACAAATATTTTATCTTCGCTTCTTAGTAGGAGGAAGAATGAAAGCTTTTATGTTGGATTAAAAGTTTTTCCATAGTTATGGTTTGTCGTTTACTTGTGCAGGTTGTAAGCACAGTTGAAGAAATTCAGGAGAGACATGATGCTGTAAAAGAAATTGAGAAAAAGCTTCTCGATTTACATCAGGTTTACTTGCATGAAGATCTTAGTTTAAATATTCAACTTACTTGACAAAGATGCCAAAAATACTGAATAATTGTTATCTAATCATATTTTATCTCTCAGGTTTATCTTGATATGGCTGTCTTAATTGATGCACAAGGAGAAATTTTAGACAACATCGAAAGTCAGGTTCGTTTGCGCTCTCTTCCTCTTGATGTTATGTTTATATGTTTGTATATAGAATTCAGGGAACATTTAGTTCGTCAATTCGCGTTAATGAGAGAGTCTTGTTCAGGTCAACAACGCAGTCGATCATGTCCAGAGAGGGACAACTGCGCTTCAGACTGCTAAGAAACTGCAGAAGAGTTCTCGAAAATGGATGTGCATTGGCATCATTATACTGTTGATAGTAATAGCCGTCATAGTTGTTGGTGTTATCAAACCTTGGAAGAAAGCTTGATTGTCTCGCTCTCTGTCCCTTGTCCATATATATAACAGTCGTCAAGTCGGTCGCGGAAACCATTTCTGTGTCAGATGTACATGTCAGTGCGGGGTTTTTATTTTTATCTTGTTTGATGTTTGATTTGTTTTGTTATTGATTTATGACTTACTATAAAATTGGTGTGTCTCACTATATGAAATTCATATTCTTTTGTAACCTTTCTAAAGTTTATCAGATGCCCCTTTAGTTTCTTGTTACATTCTGTTTTTGATGCCATTTGCTAATTGTTAATCTTGTATTATTAAGTTCCCTCTTTATAAGTTCCATCTTAGTGTGCATAATCAACTACTAAAAAGCAACGTTTTTATTCCACAAGGACTTTGATAAGTCTTACTTTCTACCTAAATAATGCCCCTAGTAAAAACCTATGAAGATGGATCTGGTATTTGAAAAATGAAACCTTTCAATATGATACGAAAAAGTCTAAAATATCAGTCAAAATTTTATTTTTTAAAGATAATTTGGGGATCATTTAGTCCTTACCAGATATCAATTTAATTAATAATTGAGATTTTTTTTTATTTTACGACCCAATTAAGTTTTCTCATATTTCAAGGTTAAACATGTGTTTTTCCATAGGCCAAGTTAGGTCTCTATTCTTTATATCTAAGAATAAGATAGGACTTTTTATTTCGATTTGCCAATGAATGCATGATACAGATAAAGTAGAATTTTGGAAAAATCACATCACGTCCCTTAATATTTGATTTAGTTATACCGAAGCACTCTTGTTTTAAAAATTATACCAATCCTTTTTTATGATGATGTTGTCCTTACGCTTAGCTCTTAAGGTTTATGTTATTGCTAGTTCAATCACCATTGTGTGAAAAGTGGAAAAACATGTTTGCAAATCTATTGTGTGATATTTCACAAGAATCTTTCTAACGAATCAAATGAATAATAATCATACATGGTTGAGTGAAGTAAGATGGGGGTGATATTTTGAAAAGTTCGATGGAAATCACACTATAAAATCAAGATGTCGAGAGGGATTAGACAAGGAGATCCCCCACCCTTTTTGCATTGCATGTTTCCACATCTCAAGTATTTGGACATTCTAGTGGGAATTAATCACAGGAAAAGAAGTATGGAAATTGTTAGTGAAAATCATATTAAAGAGATTATCATATTGAGAGGGTCGTTTATACTTAAAATTACTTTGTGGTGTTATCCAACACAATCACATACTAGAAGGTATAACCCATATGGTTTTCATATAAACAAGCATATAATTCTACAGCATAATTCATTAAGTAAGTAACAAAAATAGGTTGACAATAGAATTACATAGGCCTCCAAACTAGTTTAACAACAGAACTTTGCTGTGGAAGACTTAAAAGGTGTAGTACTGCTATTGGGTATATTGTGCAGGCTATATATCAAATATGAAACTAAACTATCAACTGCATGCTGCATAGTATTTAGAAACCATGAATCTTGATATGCTCTTTCTTTACTATCCCAGCCTGTTTGTACACAACACATGAATTGATAAATTATATATTTCACTTTTTTATAATTAACAAGTACAGTCAGATATGTTTACCTGCACAAGGAAAGTAGAAACATTCTTTCTTTGATCTCCCTGAAGTTGTATGACCTGAACCCAAACAAATTTGACATTCACATTTGGAAAATAACTTCAAATCAAATAGTGATCGATGTTATTTTCTTCTCCTTAGAAATTCAACAAGTATAAGAGGGAGGAGTTGAAAATATAAAAATAATGTGTATACATTTATAATGATTCTTGTTTAATTAGCTTTAGCCATCATCACTTTAATGTGTTTATAATAGGCAACCTAACATTGTATTTCACTATTTCTATAGGTATAATATATGATATGATAAGTTACAAATATTTTGATACCGGAAATCATTAAAAGATATATATGAACAAAAAGCATAACCCTAGGGCATCAAAGAGGTAGAATTAATGAAGCAAACCTGTCCCAACTCAGGGTCTTGAACAACAGTACCATTACAACAGAACTCTTTCTTGAGGTCCTTAAGTATCTTGGTATAGCTGAACTCTTTCTTCAAACCTTGAACCGTTGTCAGGCTTTTCCTTCCGTTACGTTGCTGAACCCGTACATGAACATACTCTTTTGTCCCAGCACCTGAGTCCTCAGCATTTGCCTCAGCAAAAGGATCAAAAGCAGTTGGGATGCTTGTTTCAAATTCAGACATCAAACTTGTCCTTGGTTATGTGTTATTACACAATTTCCTACACCAAACAAATTATTTCCGATTAAGTGACTTTACAATTAGGTGATTTTAGACCAATGTGAAATTCAATAGAGCGACTCCAATTATAAATCCAGAAATAATAATACTAAATTACTAATTAATACCTCCAATACTATTATACCACCGAATAACATTTCATACAATATAATTTCTATTGTTCAAACCAATGAATTATAAAAACCCATCTATCTACATCCTTTATTTCAAATTAAATTTTGAAAAATTTGAACATTTCTAAATATATAATTGAATAACTTCCGTTTTATATATTCTGAAAGTATAGACAAACACAATTGTCCTGCCAAGTTGAAACACGATAATACTCTTCAAATTTTATCTGGTTCTATGATTAACCATGCGTATCGAGCATAAAATTCAATTGATCTTAATGAAAATCCTATAAAAACAATGAAAATTTGATGAATCACATACAGAAATGTGCTAGGTACCTCGTACTATTATAATAACACAGATCAAATCGCAAAAAACTTCCACTCACACAGCAAAAACAAAGCACACCCCATATAAGATTTTTTTTTTATAAGTACCCATATAAGATTTTTTTTTTATAAGTACCCATATAAGAATTGTTAAACGTTTGTTGAAGGAAACCCATATTTTGGAAAGAACTATTGTTAAAAATGACAAATTTGGAATTATAACGTTATGCAGAGAAACAACGTACGGGAATCAAGAGTACAGTTAAAATAACAAAAGTAGAAATAAAAAACTTATTACTGTAACAAGAACAATACTCATTGTAGTTTCAATTAATACATTTTGCTTATAAAAAAAGTAAGAACAATACCTGAAGGTTGTCTCCAATGAAGGTGAATAAAACCAAAGTCAACTGCGTAACGCTTTTATATTGGCAGTTAGAGACAAATCCTCCCAACCACATAAGTCGGTAGCGGTTGTTAACACGCAATTAGTGAATAGTAACACGTGAACCATGTTTTAGGCAGCACTTTCTATTTTTATTTGTATCTTAGATTTCGCGTGTGATTTTTAAACATTTTTTTGGATAAAACTATGGCTTCTCTCTTTAGTTTTGAATTGGTGTACATTAACTATTATTATTATTGAACTAAATTTTATACAATTTTGAAGTAAGTTTTAGTATATAACTTATGTTATAATTTTAAAGGGGCGTGTTATAGTGTCAAGGATTTACTTCAGTGTGCTATGAATCATATAACATGGCCAATATAGGTAGGACTAACCTAACATCATTGGCAATAAAAAGTTAATATAATGGTTAGATGAAGCTAAATTTCTACATATTTATAGGAGTTATATTTGTTGAAAGTAATTAAGGCCAAATCAAGAAATAAAGGCTATATATTACTACTAATCATCGCCCATGATCCAAAAGTATTTAAGGGCATGAGAAAAAATAGGAAAAAATGAGTATATTAAGTTGGCGCAAATGGAGATAATAATGTGTATATGGGACAAATTAATATTTTAATGGAGATGTTGTACCCGAACATAATGATTTTCTCTTCACAAATTAAAATTTTGGTTTTATGTAACACAAATTGTTATTATATTCATCCTTAAACTTTTAAAACATTTGGTTTTAATTCTTGATATTAGTTGGTAAATATTATTATTGATCTAACTCAAGAATGATGTTTGACCATTAACACATAGATATAGATGATTGATTTATGGCTGTTCAATGTTGTATTGCCTTTTGTCTTTATAGGAGGGATTACCATTTTCACTGGCAAAGATGAAATTGTGCAAGTTCATCAATACTAGAGCCTACAAATATCAAAGTTGGAATGGAAGCTTAAAAAAAGTTATGACATAACTCACTTCCACCGTTACATGTGTTTTATACTAATATCTATCTATCAAAATGAAACTCACTTTATCACGGTGCATCCGTCAAATATTAAAGTATTCGGTTGAACCTTTATCTGAGTGTGTATAATCCTTGGTCAGTCGAAAAGAAGATCAACTCAACCAACATGGGATGCTCAGTTGTTTGGGTGAAAAAAACTGGAAATTGAGAGTATAACCTTAAGATAAAACAATAATTGCAAATGAGCCACTTTTCTTACATGGTGGGGAATTTGATTTGTTTCTAAATCACTAGACAACGTGGGCCCTCACTCTTGGCAATCAATATAAGGTGCACTTTAAAGCCTTTGACTCCACCAAGAGGAATGAAGCAGTGCTTTATTTATATAAAAATTGTTTTTCTTGTAATCATTGTGTATCACAAACTTGACAATATCCTCTTTAGGAAGAGAGAAAAAAAGAAACAAAAAATATTAGCATCTTTTTTCTTCTCCAAATAAAAATGAGATTGGGTCATGTACAGCAAGCAAGTGCCGGCTCCAATTTTGTTATTAATGTGTATTCAATTATTGTGTTTATTTTGTGATAATAACTATATTAGATTGTATACCACCATTTTAGTGATTAGAATAGGGACATTGTAGTTTTTTGAAGCCTTTATAGTTAAGTATATTTAGGGGTGAGCAGGGCCCTACCCGCTCACCTGGTATAGGTTCGTGTTAAAAAATTAGACCTAGTCAATATTTAGGGTCGGGTAGGGACCAAACATGACCCGTCCCAGGGTCACTCGCTCATTATGTTTGTATGTGTCTCTGTTTAAATATATACAGAATAATGATACTTTTTTGGTCGAAAATACCATTGATTCTCTAATTTTTCATCATATATATACATGTTTAATAATATATATACACATATATTATTTTATATATAAAATTACATATTCACAAAAATAAATAATATTTAAAAGACTTTATATAAAATCAGTATACGTTATATTTAATCGGGTCTAGGGTTCGGGACTAAATGCTGACCCTGTAAATATTTAGGGTCGGTTTAACTTTGGATCTAGGGTCGGGTCCGGGTTCAGAAAAATAACACAAACAACATTTAGGGTCGGGTATGGACAAACTTTAACTCGTCCCAACCCAACCCACGCTATCCCTAAGTATATTGTTATAGGTTTGAGTGAAGTTCATATTTTAGGCATTGTGTAAACTCCATATTTTTAGGTAAATATTTCGAATATGTAAATATAAATTGATAATGTTGCTCAAATGTCGATGTTAATATTACATATTGTTAGAATTTTTGGAGGACCCCAATATATTTCAGATCGGTCTAGGAAACATCCGAACCGGGTATTTTCTTATTGTATAAAATTGATTGTATAAATCATGAAGATATTTATATTGTTAAAAAGTATCATATAGTTTTGCATAATATACATGGCATGAATTATTTATCTATAACAAAATGTTGCAAAGAGATATTAAATTTGTCGAAATTTTATTAAGAAATTTATTAGATTATCTTGAGTACTTACTTCCTTATCTTCTAAATATTAAATTTATGGACATTAACTGGTGTCTTCACCCAGCTGCTGACACAATAATGATCTTGTATTCCATCTTCATGTTCCTCTCAATATATAAAACAAATTAACACCTCATTTTCTTCCTAACTCTGTCAGATTTCCAATTTTATACCGTTTCTGCAATTTACCAAAGTGCTGGTTGTTGTTGTGAAGATTCGTTTGCATGTGAAGATCCAAATTCGGGGTTTGATAGGAGAAGAAGTTTATTTTTGAATGCTGGTGGAGAAGAAGAGATTAAACAGTGTTAAAATGTCCCTTACTTTAAGAATTGGGTTGGTCACTATTTTTCTATTTACAAACATAATAAATGAAAACTGAGTGTGTCACTCTAATTTGCTTTACTGGAACATTTACTATTCCCACTTGGGTGGAGGAACGAGCTTCCCTTCTTCAATTTCCCCAAAGTCTGGTCCATTCAATATGAACCTAGCATGTCTTAAGGGTTTCTATGTAGTTTCTAGCTAGCTAGCCTTTGCTTTTTCTAACTTTCTAACTAAAATATGTCACTCAATATTAAAGCGTTTTCTTGAATTCCAGTTAGACCTGGATTTGGAATCTGCTTTAAATTTACATGCTGTATGCAATATTAATATTAATAACATAATAGGAGAGAATAAAGGACGTAAAAGTAACCCCATTTCACTTTTGCTAGCTACTACATGTAGCGATTAATTTCCATAGAAATCACTTCAATTATTTCAAATGCATGTACATAAAATGTTGAGAGATTACAACTCATAATGAGGTACAGCTCCACATGTAATTTGAGATGCATGGTCACAATTTAACCCACATATGTATAAAAGAAAGTTATGCATGTTTGCCATGGCAGACATAATTCCCTCCATAATAGTTGCTACGTACAATAATTATTCCCTAGTATGATATAACTATACTACCAGTGTTTATTTATTTTTACTTATAAGGCTCATCACTCGAACTTTTTTTTGGGTGAAGTTAATATGATTATGTTTATAGCAAACTTTACTTATACATGTCTTGAGTGAGACCTCGGCAATCTCAAGTTCTGAACTTTAATGACTAAGTGTAATTAAAGCAGATTTTCTTTTAATTTTCTACACCAGATACCCTATTGCTTAAAGTGAGTAAAACATACATCAATTTATTCTGAATTCGTAGTATCTTTCTTTGGTCTCCGAATTAGGAAATAGACAATGTATTCCCTTACTTTACACACTATCAATCATTTTGGTACCTGATGTTTAATTTGGTTAGACAGTATACAATGTCATGGATCATATTGAGATTTTTATAATATCACATTTTACTTAAATTAACTATATATTGTGCAAGTAATGGTATATGTAAAATGGAACCAGATCCTCTTCAGTATTGAATGACATTTAACATATAATTATTTTTAACTATTCAGATTTTACATTAAATTTAAATTATAAAAAAATTAATGTGAAACTTAAATTTATCTCATAATCAAGTACAAGATAGGATTTCAGCCCATTTAAAACGAGTATCATTTTATCCTCCTCTATAAAAAAAAAAACATCCCAAATTAAATTATAGGTTTCTACATATCTTTTATCATCTTTAATGTGACAATAACTTAAGATCATACACAGATCCTTTTTACCCACTCTAGTGTCACTCTTACATTATTTCTTAAAAATATTTTCCTTAGGTGGTAGCAGGTAACGTTAATTAAAACTGAAGAATAGGTGGTCCAATGTATGATGAGATTAAAATAATGGACACATTGTATAGGAGCGGGTAAACTCTGCTCTTTATTCTAATCTTCCTACTTGAGACTATGTTTATAAATTGGAATTAAAATAATATAAAGCTTAGCATATGTGATATCAAATAGTAAGATTTTGTATGGCATCCACTGACGTGTATTATATTAATACGTTGAGAATTCCAATTATTTGAAACTTAATACAATTATTTAGTTGTCCTAAAAAATAAGGGCATGCCAACTAACCATTTTTAATTAGACAAGTTGCAATTATTAAACTCAAAAGGAAGATAAAGTAGCATGTAGTATTACTTTAGCACATGTTAGTTAGCAACATGGACCATCCTCTTTGTGATTATTTGTCTTTGTTTCCTGTATTGTACCTTAATCTAAGGAGTATAAAATATATATCATCACTGACCAATGTTTTAGACACAACTAAGAGAAATAAAATTGTTTCTTTTAGGAAGAATCTGATTAACAGTTATATCTATATATAGTTAATCAGACTACTAAGTTCTCTGCCAACACTAACTATAGAAATGGAAAACCAGGGTTACTTGAAGGTTATGATTCTTTGTCTTGTTGCATTATTTGTATCAACTCATGCTCAATTGAAGCTTGGTTTCTATGCTAAAAGTTGTCCAAAAGCTGAGAATATTATTGCAGACTTTGTTCATGAGCATATCCACAATGCTCCATCACTTGCAGCTGCATTACTTAGAATGCACTTCCATGATTGTTTTGTGAGGGTATGATTTTCATGTTTATGCTTTTATTTCAACTTTTTATTAAGCATTATGTTAAAGTGAGGAATTAATATTAAGCATTTCAGGGATGTGATGCATCAGTACTTTTGAACTCAACAAGCAACCAAGCTGAAAAGAATGCACCTCCAAATCTTACAGTTAGAGGCTTTGACTTCATTGACAAAATAAAGAATCTTATTGAAGCTGAATGCCCTGGTGTTGTCTCTTGTGCTGATATTATAGCTTTGGTTGCTAGAGACTCCATTGTTCACACAGTAAGTACTATCCAATTCTAATAACAGAGCTTAAAATTAAGTGTTTAACTTATACTTTTATGAATGACACTTAAGTGATAACACTTCTCATATAAACACTATCATAATATAATGACATACATGAATGAATGATAATAATAAATCTAGCCTTAACTATTTTCATTTCTCACATTAACAAGTGTTCTCAATTAAGTTACTTCATATATATAATGACATGGGATATTCACATGATTTGAATTAGTTACTAAATCTAAACCATTAAATTTTTATTGAATAAATGAGCAAGATATAAAATATATTTTTTAACTTATTTTTGGAGTAAATAAATCTATATGGAAACAACCTTATTTATGTCATTTCTAACATGTGCTTTAATTTTAGGGTGGCCCTTCTTGGAAAGTCCCAACTGGTAGAAGGGATGGGGTGATTTCTAACAAGACAGAAGCTACAAACAACATTCCTGCTCCATCTAGCAACTTCACCACCCTACAAACATTATTTGCCAATCAGGGTCTTGATTTAAATGATCTGGTCCTTCTCTCAGGTATTATATCAAACAATTTCATGACCATTACTTTAATGCATTGCTTGCTAAATTTTGTGTTTCTAAATCTAATTAGCAATAATTAAAATTGTTTAATTTTCAGGTGCTCACACAATTGGTATTTCTCTTTGCACATCATTATCAAATCGCCTATACAATTTTACTGGTAAGGGTGATCAAGACCCATCACTAGACAGTGAATATGCAAAAAATCTAAAGACATTAAAGTGCAAGAATATAAATGATAATACCACAATAATTGAGATGGACCCTGGGAGCCGCAACACATTTGATTTAGGCTATTATCATCAAGTTGTTAAGAGAAGGGGTCTATTTGAATCAGATGCTGCATTGTTGACTAACTCTGTTACAAAATCTCTAGTCAACAAATTTCTTCAAGGCTCAATTCAAAATTTCTATGCTGAATTTGCTAAGTCTATTGAGAAAATGGGTCAAATTAATGTCAAGACTGGGACACAAGGTGAAATCAGGAAACAATGTGCATTTATAAATAGCTAAGAATATGTATTTTGTTTATGATGGATGGGTTCAACTTGTAAGATTTATTTTTTGGGTTTGTTTATTTATGCTATATCATGGTGTCTCAAAGTATATGAGAACCTATAGTGTAAGCTTTTTCTTTCTTTCTTTATTTCTTTTATGTGTGATGCAATAAGTGGTTCCATAATTATATTCTCCTTTCAAAGTTCAATGGCCTTCCTTTCATCATTAAACCTTGGACAAAAACTTCATAACAAATGTATGCAAATAATTTTAGAAAACAACAATAAATCAATTTAGGTATGCATGCCATGAAGATGAGTTTGGTGAGAGGGGTGTTTGTTGCAAATTTGATGCAGCTAAGAGGCCCTCAATTATTTTGTATGCACAAACCAAGCGATTAAAAGTTGAAGCTGCCAACTGCCACTGTTTATTCTGAAGTTTGGTTTGTTTTTTCCCAAGACAAACAATAAAGGGGTGGGACCCTATTGAAGAATGTTAGTGGCTTTAGATTTTCTATAGGAAAAGAATCTTAAACTTTCAACTGAAGTATTTGAGGGGCAGGTAGAAGTTCCAAGCTAATTTCCCTCTTCTCTTCTGTATGATGTAAAATGGACACTTGCAGAAATGACAAGTGAATAAGATAAATAGAGAATAGTAGAAGAATAATACCAAAAAATTTAACTGTGGAAAAACCTCCTCAATGTGAGAAGGAAACAATCACGGGACCTAGTCCAGAAAATATCTTCACTATAGAAAAGTAGGATTACAATATTTGTCTCTCTTTTACAAAGAGGATAACACTCAATCTCACCCAAAATGATGGAAATACAAACTCTCTCACTTTTTCTCTATGATGTTCTTTCTCACTTGCTTGTACATTTCTTCCTCACAAGTCCCATTTATATAGAGAAGGGAATCAAGGCTTCATCATAAGGATATAGTGGAGGATTAATTGTTGTCATAGTTTCAAGATACCTTGAAAATGCTATTCCAACTTTCTAAGTTGCATCTCAAGAGTCAAGGAGTAATTCCAAGACTTACTCCAACTTTCTAAGTTAGTCTTCGTACTTTCTAAGAGTCATCATGCAATGGTTCATCTACCAAGTTGCATTGGTTATACTTCCACATCAATTAGGAATGATTCCTAACACTAATATGGATTGGGCTTAATTGGATTTGTATATAATTAAATTTTATTGGGTTAAAGTTTGGTTTAAAAATTGAAAAATAAAGATACCAGAAAGAGACAAGAGAGAAGAATGTTATATTTGTAAACACAAACACCTTTATAAAAAACAAAAAAATAATAATCAAACACTATGATTATATTATATTATTATACTCCAAGGTCATATTTATCATTTCATTTCATCCAACACTTTCTACTAGTTTTCTCTTCATGTTTGGTGAGAAAGGATTATATGTGGATCCACATGCTTGCTTTTTAGTCTTTCTACTCTTTCTCTTCTCGATCAAATAAGAGAAAGCTTACTTTCTTTACAACTTCTCACTTTTTTGACTTATTTCCTCTCATTCTCTATGCAATCAAATGAATGTTTATATGTTCTCTTTGGTTGAGGGAAGAAAATAGAAGAAAAGAAGATAATAAGAAAGAGTTTGAGACTACATAAAGTGATGAGAAAAATAATAGACTTTAATAGTTGTTTGATATAAGAGAAACATAAGAGAAAGAAAAAATAATATTTTATTGTATAGACTATAATACCCTTCAAAAAAGAATATATTTTAATAGTTATTTTACAAAATTAAAAATTAAAATAATGGTTGGTTTTGTATGAATATGCATTTTACAAATTAGACACATATTCTCTCCAATACTAAATATGAGTTGTATTGGACAACACTTCTCACTCTAAATTAGAATATATATATTTCCCTTTATTTTTAATCACAAAAATATAATTTTATTGTAATTAAAATGATAAATATGTGATTGTGTTTCTCCATTATCCTAACTCGTGCTCAATCATACTCCTTTAAAACTTGACTAGTAATAGAGCCACACACGTCAACCATCCAATGAGTGGTTCCTCTAAATCAGATAACGAAACTTGGAGTACATCCTCTTATTCTCTTAACCATTCAAGTAGTTAACATCCTCTTATTCTATCATTATGGAAAGTGTAGCAACCCTTCGGTGAAACCCCAAAGATGCCCTAAATGTTAAGTGAATACTCAAACCATGGCCAGCAACTGCAGCCAGAAACAAGCAGGACCGAGCTAGACTTGCCTAGAGTACTATGTGTTCTTTCTTCCATGCTAGAGAAGTTGGTGCTGCGAAATGAAAAGCTTATGGATGATTTGAGTTATGGCTCAATGAGAATTGGGAAGAGTTTGAATGCATTTCATGGTGTAAGAGCACCAAACATAAGCATACCAAAGTACTTGGAAAGGATATATAAGTACACTAATTGTAGCCCATCTTGTTTTGTTGTTGGATATGTATACATAGATAGGCTCACACATAAACATCCTCATTCTCTTGTTATATCCTTGAATGTTCACAGATTGCTAGTTACCAGTGTCATGGTTGCTTCCAAAATGCTGGATGATGAGTGAGTCTCTACCCCTTTTTCTTTTTCTTAGAAAATATGCTATGGTCATGGTTTCCATGGTACTATATATTTCAAAACAACAATAGATAATCTTTCTTAATTCTTCTCAGTAGAACAAAAATAGAGGACAAACCAACCTAGTATTTTGTTTAGCTGACTTGTAGGGCTACTATTTCATGTTGTGGGTGTTGCACAAGACAGATGAATGAAGTGAATATGGAATTGGCATTAGTTATAGATTTACTTATCTTAAATCATATTTCAATTAAACTATGTATATATTTTGTTGTATAAATTATGATTATTCTCTAATCTTTTTTATGAAATGGAAGCAGACATTACAACAACGCGGTATATGCTAGAGTGGGAGGAGTGAGCAATGCTGAATTGAACAAACTTGAATTAGAGTTACTCTTTCTATTGGAATTTAGAGTTATGGTAAGCTCTCGTGTGTTTGAAAACTATTGTTTGCATATGGAAAAAGAGATGGTTGTGAATGGAAAGGGCCTCAAGATTCAAAGGGCATTGTTGACAACCAATGAGGCTGAAATATCATCAATTGAAGATAACCAAAGTTCTTCTCTACCACAAATTCTGGACTGTGGACTTCCCTGAACCTTTTGTTTTTGTTTTTGTTGTTTCATGTTCAAGTAAAAAACATTATATTGATGAATCGAACTCTCTAAAAAAAACTTAGGTGTAAAATGAAAAAGATAGTAAAGACATTGTTTTCCTCAAATATGGTTTTGTTCTTGGATCTTGACATGCTTAAAGGCATATTGGGCCGAAGATTCTAATTGCACTTCATCTTTCTATAAAGAAAAAATGTTTAGAAATTGTACAATCTTTTATAACTTAATATTTACAAAAGTTTATAAATAAAAAATTATTATATATCCGACAAAAAAATGATTTGCAATTGTACATCTAATTGCAATATTAGTTACTAAAAGAAGAAGGAACACACTAACATGCCACTCTCTATGTAAAATAGCATGAATATCCGCAACAATAGTTCCAAACAAGTGAGACTCAAGTACCTATGAATTCATGTATTTCATTTTAAGGGGGCAAAGCCCAATAAATAAATAAAGATACAATCATATGGGGTATAGCAACCTCAGCTATGTCATGAGAGACCAAGTCATGAAGTTCATTTTCAATCATGGTTAGTATTGCAAGTGCATAGTGAATTTATTCAATTTTTAATTATTAATTTTAAATCCAAAAGGATAATTTTCTAGCTTTTGTTCGTGATATGATATGACATCACCTATTTTGAAATTCAAAAATTAATATTAATTATGGGATGATTTTTAATTTTAAGAATTAGTTCAAGTTCTATGTTTGTGTATTAGTGTATGCAAAAACCCTAATTTGTATAATTTTTTAATGTTTACATTAGCTTATTGTATTTAAGTGTTTACACAACAATCTCTCTTGGGCTTGTTTGATAAATGCTTAAATAGATTTTTCACCCAAACATGATAAAATTTTTTAGTGTATATAAGGAGGGGTTATAAGTATTCATTTTATTTGATTGGGCAGAAAATAAAATGCTTTGTTTAGTTCGATAAAAAGTTTTAAGAAGTCATTAACTTATAAACTTTAATTTAATGAATTAATTGGAATGATATAAAACTAATTAGGGAGGGACCTAATTACTCCAATAGTAGGTGGAAAAACACTTACTCTACATCATGATCATTTATTCTTGGGAAATCCAATGGTTTGAATTGGTGAGTACATCTAAACCATTAGATTTTTCAAGATTGGATGACTAAGATGAAGAATAAGTATTTTCCACTTACTCTTGGAGTAAATAAATTCTTCCCCAAACTAATGAGTCATAGAGCATATAAACTTTATAATATTAAATTTTCTTAGATTCTCATATTTTTATGAAAATCCAATAATTCACGTAAGAATAATTTTATCATATAATGTAAAATATTTTTTAATTAATTGAGTTGTCCCCTTATCTAATTTTATGAAAGGTTCTTTTAGAACACAAACTTTCAATAAGCATTTACTTGTTTTTCTACCATGTAACCCATAAAAAATAGAATGATGGAAACATAGAACATTGTGGTGGTTAATCTTTGTCAGCCGTCAAGCTTCTACTAGGACAGTGTAATCTGAAAGTGAAAGTGTTGTTTATAGACAGACACATTCATCATCAATGGAACCTCCTCCTGTTTGTTCTATTGATTCTTTGTGTGCCAATCAAATCTCTTCTCTTCTCTCTCCACCCTCTTCTATTCTACTTGATGAATATTATCATACCCTTTTGTTTTCAACCCACTCCACTGCCATCAATGTTCAACAAGATCCAAACTTTGGAAAGGGTACTTACTTTTACCAAATGGGTTTCTTTCAAATTTGAATTTTGATTGTTTTTTATTTATACTATATTCTCTTCTGCAACTGGGCAGGTGTATATGCTGCTATGGCCTTCAAAGAAGGAGACCTTGTTCTCAAGGACCGCATCTTTGTGGGGGTTCAACACTATCATAACAAGGTTTTATTTTTAATTAAAAAGTCACTTCTAACATTCATATTCTTGTTGGTATGCATTTTTACTGAAGAGTTTTATATGATGAAAAAACTATCTGAAATTCAGCTTTAGGAGAAGCTTACTTTTCATTTTCTCAGAGGTTTAGAGGTCTTAAGTCACAGTTGTTGCTAATACTGCCTGTGGGAAATGCAATTACAATTGCAGTTGGGTGTGAATAATATCAAAACCATAATATTATAGCCTCAATTGCGGTTGCTGACTTCAATTTAAAACCTTTTTGCTAAAGTATTTTTTAAAAATCACTTATTTTTAAGCTTAAACATAATACCTTAATTGAAGTTTAATTTTGTACCTTTTCTTATTTTCTACCTTACTTTCGCAGATTGATTGCTTTGTCTGTAGCTTCTGCTTTCGTTTTATTGGTTCCATAGAACTTCAAATTGGGAGGAGGCTTTACTTGCAAGAATTAAATGCTTCTGAGAATCACGGTTGTAATGAAATGGAAATTGACTCCTCTGATGAAGAAGAGAGTACTCAGCAATGTGGTTCTGGCAGTTCCAGCAAAACTAAAATTCCTCTACCTGAAGGTGTTGTGGAATCATTAATGAATGGCCAATTGATATTGCCTTACTCTAAGGAGTTCCCTTTGCCGTCACCTGTTCCATGCCATGGTGGATGTGGAGAAGCTTACTATTGCAGGTTAGACTATGATTGCTTGAAGAAACAATAAAGGGTATCCTCATACTTTTATGAGTAAATATGTGGATCCAAATTCCAAGGCTAATTGCTTTAAATTTAAATTTTTAAGAGTAAAGCTGATTATAAGGTGTAGTCTAATTGAGCTGCTCTTAACTTTCTGCGGTTAATGGGATCTTTGTTTGTTGCTTCCTGCACATTTTTTTTTTGGGGTTTGAAATATGAAATCATATCTTCCTGTGATGTTGTCAATACTTGTAGTGCGTCATGTGCTGAGGCTGATTGGGAATCCTCTCATTCATTACTCTGTACGGGCGAGAGGTCTGATCCGGCACGTAGAGAGGCACTTCTTAAATTTGTCAAACATGCTAATGGTAAGACTCCTTCCATATGGACACTAATAATTTTAAACAGTTTAAACTTGTTCTGAATCATTTTGCTCTGTGCATTGCTTTTTAATTTTATGCTCTTTCCTTTTCCTCCCAGAAACAAATGATATATTCTTACTTGCTGCAAAGGTATTGTTTCATTTTGATCTGAATTTCTTGTCTCTTGAATGCTGCCTGAAAAACATGTGTGCATGAACACACACACAAACAAGCCATTAATGCATGTGTATCTGATATTGGCTTATAATTTCTTGAAGTTGGTCAGTCGTTGTGAAAGGGACATGTCAACAAGAACCAGACCTACTGAGCTAGTATTATTGTCATTAGTGTTTAATAAGTATTTTGTATAGTAAATGCTGGAACTTCAATTGCTAAAACAGATTTGGCAAAAATAGCTTTTATAAGAGATAGGTTCTTCCTCAATATTACATGGGGCATGGTCCTTTTATCTTTAATTATTTTACATGTCTATCTTGTTCTATCCCATCTATCCTTTAATTATTTTACATGTGCATATTTATAGATGCTCAACTTATCGAATAAGCTATTTTTATCAGTCTTGCATAAATTTTCTCCACTACTTGTACTTGACTTGAAGCCTGGTTGGATTTTATGACTAGGCTATTTCTACTACCATATTAAGGTACCGCAAGTTAAAAGCAAATAATTTTGAAGAGCAAGTGAAATGTAATAAATCTTGTGTTTCAAACAACCATGATTTCTCTCTTCTTTTGGAAGCTTGGAGGCCTATATCAATGGGATACAAGAGAAGGTAATTACTGACTAATTTACCTGCTTACAAGAGTACTAAGTGTAAATCTTACGCCTTCCTACTTCCTAGTGTGTGATGGGATTTCTTGAGGCAAACAGCACTGATGTCTTTGTTTATTATTTCAATTTTGACAATTCACACGTGTATCCATTCCTCATACGAGATACTGGACCATGGTTTCATGTAATTAAGGTTTTAAAATATTTATGGTATATATGTTGCAGGATTGTTGAAATTGATTTAAAATATTAAAATATTAAGGTTTCATGTAAACAGCACTGATGTCTTTGTTGAAATATTTACGGTATATATATGTATATGATATGATTTGGTCTATATCAATTGCTTACCAGTTTTTTATGTCCTTGTCAAATTATTCATTTTATTAAAGTGTATAGAGGGTGGAATATGTCCTTGTAAGCCTTCTTACTAAGCAAAGCAGATTTTGTTTTAACCAAAAAGAGAAGTATTGGCTTTTCTTTATGATTACTGATTAGAATATTGAACCTTTTCTTTAATATCATCATTTCTTGCAAGTTGCAAGTATAACTTTTATTTCATCAAACAACTTTGTAAAACTCATCTAGTAGCATACCAATTTCCTCATTCAAAGGAATATTTTAATATAATAAAGTCATCTAAATATCTAATAATATATCCTTCAAACGTGCTATTTTTGTGAAAGAGAATTCTTCCTTGATCTTTTGATGTGCATTTTGGTATGATTTATTTTATGCAAGTGAATAATTTCAAAGTGACTATAGGTGGTGGGACTGCGTTGCATTGCCAGAAGATATTGATTCTTCGGATGAAGCTTCATTCAGGATGCAAATAAAAGAACTGGCATTCAAGGTAGGATTCTTCATATGTTTGGTGTGTGATAGGAAATGTTATTTTCACTGATTTAATATGATATACCTACTTGTCTGGTTATTGATGTTTCAGTCTCTTCAACTTCTGAAGACAGCTATATTTGACAAGGAGTGTGAGCCATGTATCCTAAATATGCTAGTTTTGTGATATATTTGTTAATGTGTTTTCCCAGTGATATTGTGTCATCCATGACTCTTTCCAGTGTTCTCCCTTGAAATCTTTGGACATATCATTGGCATGTTTGAGCTGAATAATCTGTAAGAGTTCACTGCATGGATTTTTTTCTGTCTGCCCATCTATTAATTTGTGTCCGTTTCCGTTCAGACATTAACATAATGCTTGAATATTGTGATATAGCCACAGAACTGGTAGAAGTAAACTGAACATGAGAATCCTACTTAAAATTTCAGATTGTATTAATTTGTATAATAATCCCGAGTTTATATTTGTCAGTGATTTGGTTGTAGCTTCTCCTGTGGAGGATTACTTTTTATACATTGATGATCTGACACATCCAAATAAGGTTAGAAGATATTTGTCATTGATTTTCTACTTAAAATAAGTTCTCTTAATTTTTATGTTAACAATAATGGCAGGAAGAAGCTGAGAAAATTACACAACCTATTCTGGATGCTCTGGGTGAAGACTATTCTATTTGTTGCCAAGGTACTCAGTTTTCTACAGTTTGTCTGGTGATATCTGTAGACAAGTCTCCATTGTCTCTTTATGTAACATTTATACTTCAATTTTGGCTTCTCTCTTTCCTTTCTTAATATTTACCTTTCTTACTGTTACGATATTCATTCTCTGTTGACTAGTAGCTAAATTTCCCCATTTCCTAAGCCTCTTAAAGCTTAAATTAACAGGAAATCATGCATCTGTCATTATAGAAAATTTATTAAGTTTCACTTGCAAATGTTATGTGTCTTGAAGTTGTAGTTATGGTTATTTTATTTCACTATCTGACTCTCCAAAGAAAACATTATGATATTGCATGTATTACTGATAATTGAAATAATGCAGTTTCATTGGTGCATGGTGCTATACCTTCACCACATATGCTGTTTAATTTGATCATTATTTAGTTATAACTTGGTATTGAATTTTATTATAGGAACTGCATTTTTTCCTTTGCAAAGCTGCATGAACCATTCTTGTTGTCCTAATGCTAAAGCTTTCAAAAGAGACGAGGTATGTGGGGCAAAGCTATCTTGACTTTATTTTCTATTTTGGTGTGAGTTGGTCGCATACTTGATTTTATTTGATTTCTGAAAGAATGACTAGATAAATTTGTTTTTTAAGGTAAATATGTGATTATATTACCATTAACCAAAACAAAACATGCAACTGAGGCCTGGTTTCACATGAGCTATTCTTCAGAAAGAACAACACTAAGCCAGTCAATAGCATATAACATTCCCTCCATTATAAAAAGAACTTCAGATCAAAATCTGATACTACCATCCTATTACATGTATGCTATTTGTTTGACATAAGGTGCATAGATCATCCATGACTGGAATGCCCATTTTACTCATCCTTTCCTGTGTCAGCAGCCTATTTTTTACTGTAGCCATGCTATAAACGAGTGTTTTGGTTGGCTTAACTTCCCCTATATCACTTGAGCTCGGACCGCCTTTGGCTTATCACCGATAACCCACTTGTATCCTGCAGCAATGCTATAAACAAGTGTTTTGATTAAATAAATTTCATTGGCCTTTTGGTTTGGTTATTCTTGATTCTGTTTTAACATGAAAAAGAAATTGAGGTTCCCTTTTGTCCATATTGCCGCCATATGATGTGTTTACATGATTTCATTTTGTACCTACTTTGTTGGTTAAGCATGTGGCTTTTCATCCTTTCATAAATTACTTACAAAACAAGATCTCATCGTAACAGTTAGCTTTTTTGTATGCAGGATAGAGATGGCCAAGCAACAATAATTGCACTGAGGTCAATTTGTAAAGGAGAAGAGGTTAGTTTATGCCAATATCTAATGGCCCAATGAATATATTTTTCTTAAATGATTTTACTGAGAATTTAGCTTTTGGTACAGCCCAATGATTGATGATGTTTATGAAACCAGGGTCCTGAAAGGGACATCATATATGGAATTTACCATTGATAAATAATATTCTCAGATGTATAAATATTATTGCTTTGTTCAACTAATTAACTTCTGGATGATTTTTCAGATAACAATATCATATGTTGACGAGGACCTTTCATATGATGAGAGACAAGCATCCCTTGCAGATTATGGTTTTAGATGCAGGTGCCCAAAGTGCATCGAAGAAGAGTCATAATATATGCAAACACACATGTAGCAGAAGGGACAATGAATGAGGCATTCCTATAGATGTGACTGGGTTAAATTGCAAATAAAACATGAGGATTCTAATTTAAAGGGAACATAGTTGATTTTATTATGGGTTAATTATATAGCAGTTTTGACACTTGGGCCCTTTCAGATCAAAACTTGGTAATGAATTTTATACTCTGGCTTCTATTTCATTTGCTTGTCTTGCAAATTGCAGGGACCATGAAACGTTAGCTCACATAGGATTAGGATAATGTTTTTTTTTGTGGTAGATTCACTTATGTGGTTGTAGATTTGACTCCTGAATTTTTATGTATGAAAAAGAAATCATTAAGATGGGCCTCCACTTCAGTGTTTAAGTTTTTTACCATACAGAAATTTGTATTTCATATATTACAAAGAATGGAGTCATTGTGATGGATATTGACAATGAAATTACTCACTTCCTTCTTTACCACATTTCTTATGGATGGGAAATCAACTTTCCTCAATTGTCAATGATTGTCATAATACAGAATTTCAAATCTATATTATGGATATTGATTTGTGATAAATGGACTCTTAATATACTTCAAATGATATTGCAAAATCAGAACAAAGTTCTCTGGCCTATACATTGTAGTTGTTACTGTAATCAAGTAATTTATCTTCTTCATTTGACATTTCACCTACTGAGAGCTGAATGTGTGACTTGGAATTCATCTTGTTCCACTCATTTTCTACGCGGAAAAAGATCCATTGGAAGCGGCGGAAAATCTCCAGGGCAGCGATTGTGAACACTGTGCGGTAATTATGGCGAAGATGGGAAGACAACTTGTATGTCCAAGCGCAACGCAAAACCAGATTGCTTCCAATCACCCAAAAATAAACCTGCAATCACAATCTGTTCTGTTATTTCTTTCTATCTAGTACTAGTATTAGTCTTTTCTTTCAAGGGAAAATGAACTACTCATCTCAAGTTCTTGTCATAACAAATCCTTACCCATCTCCTTCCATGTAACAGATGTGAAAGCCGATGCGGCTTGCTGAACTTCAATATTCGAGTGAAGCCACTGCCAAAATACAAAGGAATTTTATCACAACATGTTACAAGACATTCATAATCTTATAAAACAAATAATAGCCTCACTGATAATGTGAATAAAACCAATTTTTTCTGCCTTTAAAGTGCTTGGCTAAGATATAAAATCACTCTTCACAGTAGAATCTACATGTCTGCAGTTAGAAAGAAGCTATGTTTCAAAGATACCATTAAATGTGCTTGGTAGGACAAACATTTTGGCATACCTTAGGTCCCAATCTCTATACACATCCCAGTAGAAAGAGTATAACGAGTTCACAACACTTGAAAGAAGCCATAGAGGCCTATAAAATTTTGTCCACTTATCAGGGAATATGTGATACTTAAGTGCAGAAAGAAAAATCACTGGCACTGCGCTTGAATATTTTAAAGCTGAAACCATAATCAAAGGAAAACTATATCATTACTAAGCAGTAAAATCATCTGCTTAAGAAAATATGATAAGTTGTTCATTAATGACTGAACAAATTAATCTGCAATCAAAAGAAGATAAGAAATCTGCAGTTAAAATACAAACAACATAATATAATATAATTTGAGTGTAATATCGATGTAATGTAAGCATAAAGATTTATACACATTCATTATATCAACTACTATTCATTTGTGGTTGATGCAATGACAATATAAAAAACTTATATGGTAAGTGTGTACTTTTTTCTCTCAATATAATTCTAAACAAAAGTGGCCTTAAAAAATTGAACATGACAACTCAGATTCTTAACTAGTTTGCATGAGAGCATAGGTTCAAACTTCATCACATACATTGTACCCAAAAATGAATCTTAAACCTAACCACTGTCCAACTATCATATAAAGTTATGAAAATCAAATAGTACTAATGCATAGATCAAATTTAAATTACACAATATAATAATTTATAATGAGAAGTATTAGAATAATGTTCCTCTCAGAAACACCTCAAGGAGGAAGGAAAATATTGAGAGTAGTGCCTTAACATGAATTTATAGATTAATGTATAATATGAATTTGGTAAACTTGCAAAACTTTAGATGGTAACTTAATAACTTATACAAGTTCTTAAAAGGAAACAAAAAAAAGAAGCATTAGTAAGATTAATGAAAAGGTGTTACCATTGAGAAGAGAAGTTTTGTCACCAGTATCTTTGTATTGGCGGAGACATTGGTTTAAACGGAAAAGGTAAGGCAAAACAAGAACTAAAGGGATTGCCACAGAGTGACTTCCACAAACTGAATCAGCTTCTAACCAATCAATTGTAGCAACCTACAATTTTTTTAATGTAAAAGTTCATTCCAAAAATAGAGAACTGGAGTAAAAACTAAATATACTAATCTAAAAACTGTAAACTTTTTTATATAAATGTAGATATTTTGAATGAAATGAAGGAAAATTCTTGCATGATCCCAATGATACACAAAAGATAATAGATTAAATTATCAGAACCAAACCTGTCTATGGACCATTCTACAGACAGAACGCTCCAAATCAGAAAAGACCTGCATGAATTGCAATCATAATCCGCATATAATAATATATAGTAGTACATAACTTTCTGATTGTATGATTCACCTTGTCAACTATGAATATAGTAGTACATCCTTGTCAAATATGAATTGCACTAAAATTTAATACCATTCTAACACATATGACACTTAAAACACTTCATTATTTCACCCACCCACTGGAATCATAGTTTACATCTCCTTCAATTTCTCATTCTATGATTCACCATGTGCATTATATGTAGTTTATGGTAAGTATGATTTCCAATTTTTATTCCTACATTAAGATTTGTTTAGTTTTTCTAATAACAAACAATTTAAAAGCATGCAAAAGTATATACCTTCAGATCTATAAATCAACATGTCATTGGGGTTAAAAACTTATTATATAAAAGTCATTTGTAAACAACTAAACACTAACATGGAATACGTCAAATATTATTCTAGAGAAAGATAACACTGAAAGGAAGCAAACCTTTGGCATCGAAGTTAGAATATCAGCCAAGAAAAAATCGGAGAATGATATTGCCTGCTTTCAGGAAAATACAAAAAAGATTAATAATCAAGCATGAATACTTCTGAAGCTGTTATAAACACTGAAACAGAGAGGAAGCATGTGAATTAGTTATATTGTATAGGTTAGGTTTCAGGTGGTGATAGAAGTAATAGTTGAGCATAGGAGAAGATTTCTCAGATGATGAAGACAACATACATTTGATTGATCATTAGTTGGAGTAGTAGTTTGGTAGGTTGAAGGGCCTAGATTTTCATACATAGTAGAGCACCCTTCACTACCACACACATTATAATGAACCTCATAAGTGCTATTTATAGGACCCCTCAAGAATCTCATGAAACTTCTAGACAATACACGTTATATCTATCCTAATGTAATTTATCTAGAATTCTGTAGACACAAGCTAAATATTATGCATTGCCACATTTGCCATATTCATATATAGGAAAGAGAAAACTTGCCTGTAAGGGGAAAACAATGCGCCCAAGTGTCCTTAAGAAATAATATCTAGAAGAAAGGTAAAAGATGTCAAAGGGGAATATCAAAACCAAAACTAAACCAGCATATAAGAGCACCTGCATAAAAATTCAAGGAAAACTCAAAACACTTTCAACAAGAAACAAAAGGAAATCAAAAGTTTTATTAAAAAAGCATTGTAATAAAATAAAGTACGTTAAGAAATGACAATAGTACAGTAATAAATTGAAACAAAAAGTGATAACCAAGCAGACAAAATTATACAATAACCCATAAGAGTGGATGCATCTATTACACTGGTTGTGATGCAGCATATGAGACTTCTCCTTGAGAATAAAGATAAATATACGCCGTCAAACTGGTTGGAACAATAATTGTCATCCATGTGGCACACTGCAATGGGAAGAAAGCCATGATGAGTCAGATGATATAGGTCAAAGAACCGCGCGAGAGTTGTTACCTTCCATATTTCTGTGTGAGTCAGATGATTTTGATCATGATGATCAAATATTTTTGCATAATTGACACCAGCCTGAGCAAAAAACCATAAGTTGATTCCCCAAAGCCAAACCATCAAAGCCTGAAATATAAAAAAATGAGATGAAACACAATGATACAACAAATATGTAAAGAAAGTTTAAAAATAAAATTTCATCCTCCTTGAACTTGGATGCTAAAAGATAAACTCAGTTATCTAAGAGAGGAGAAAGAACTAACCGCAAGAAGAAGAGGGTTAAAATACAAAAATGCTTCATATAGAAACAAACCCCGTTTGTCTGCACTCATTCTCATGACAGAATCCCACCCAATCTGCAATTTTCACATATGGCCAATAAGATTGTGAAGCTTCCGTGAAATGCTGTATAGAGAAAGTGTTACTAACCCTGCAACAGATGAAGCCCCAAATAAGGAACAATAGTACCTGGACAAGTAGAGCAGGAAAAAATGAATGAATATATATAGCAGAATGCGTTATAGAAGATAAATGTACAAGAAAATTCCTAAAGCTTCTTAAAAGTTAAAAAAGTATAAAAACCTTGAATCTCCAAAGTAAAACAGGAGAGGGCATTATCGCAGCGAAACTAATGGGTATTGTACCACCACCTCTTGAATCATTTGTTTCAACATCATATGCCTCTGGGAATAAATGGTTGATGTGTTGATAGAACACACGTATATATAAGCAAAAGTTAAAATAGAAGAGATCGATGGAGTTACCAATATCCGAGACAACAGCTTTGCTGCTCCCAGACTTGCGTAAGTGAGGACTACTAGAAGGAACAGAAGCACCTCCGAACATATATATGTTATGTAAGTACAAACAACTATGTTGTTCTATGTTTATATTGCACTTCTTCAATTATTCCAAGAACCTAACAACATGCAAAAGTTGATATATATTGAAACACACACACACATATAGTTATATACAAACAATGTGCCATGCAAAATCTTTGGGGTTAATCCCATTCCATTACATTATATTCGATTTCATTCCATCATCCTCCAAACACTTGTTCTATATTTGCTGTATTCTGTACAACATTGGGAAAGGGACGGAACCAAAGTAAATATAACATAATATATTTACCCGGTCTCCGAATAATTATATTTTGGTACTGTACTTCAATAGAATTCAGAACTCGGAATATATAATATAATGCATGCAAATTGATTTTCACAATAGGAATCAAACTAACAATTTTATTTCATAATATAATACAACTTTGATTACGCTTTTAACAAGAGTATGAGGTTTCTATGCATTTTGTAAACACAAAATTGGCTAGCACAAGTTTACGTATCATGCATGGCATTAGCTAACATCGTAAAATTTGACAAAGCACAAATAAAAGCTAAAAATATGTTGAAAATAATAATCATTGTTTAATTATGAATGAGTGAGGAAAAAGCGAACCTGAATGGGTGGATGAGTTGGGCGTGAGAATGGGATCTCTCTCACATGGCGGAGGAGTAAAGAAGACCAACAACCTCGAAAAATATTTGAATTGTCAAAGGACTTGTCTATAATTTTTTTTTGAAGGACTTACTTCGATCACAAATTTTAATTAGAATGTCTAAATGAGCTTCCTTGTAATAATGGGAAAATATTATGAAGATTGAAGATAGCATCATAAAAATAAATTTGAGTATTTGAAAACACCAACAAAGGTTTTGGTCTAGTGTAAGGCTCCACTATATCTCCAAATTGAAAAAAGTTAAAGGTTTGATTTATGACAGCTAGACATTCCGAAAGAGATTAGTTCATTACCCATATTTTGATGAGATACTCTTAATTAGTTAAACCAAAAGAAAGACATACTTGACAACTCAATGGATTGAAGCTTTTATGGCTTCAAAAGCCATTAAAAAGAAAAAGAGAACAAGTATCAATAGGTGCATGTAAGGGTGAATTATTAGCCACGGAAGAACACTTAAATTTTGCTTGAAAGCTTTGTTTCATGTCAGTAATGTTTGGTTGGAAATGCCGATTGCACCGCATGTCTATGACCTATCCATTCTTAGTGAGATTCAATCGTAGCGAGATTAATGTTATTGCTTTATAGTTTAAAAAATATATTTTCTTCATTTTCATATAACTTCCTATCTTACTTATGATTTTAGTATTAATAAATGATAATAGCATCTAAATGCATTTCAGAACTTTTAATAAAAGATTATTTCAAAATAATACATGAGGTATAACATTTGATATTAAAAGAACTTACACACCCCAACAAGAAGTTAATAATATATAGGTGTAAGGACTCTAAATTTTTTATATTGTTTTTATGTGGTATACTATAAGATTAATTAAAACTTCAGTTCATTTTTAGGCCGCAAATACTAAATTAATGTTAGGTGTGAAAATTACCTTAACTTATAAAGTTACTTTAACACCTTTTAATTCTAAATATTAATTTTATATATTCATATTTAGCAAATTGATATTATTGCATTAATTCTAATTGAGTTTTCATGTTCAGGACTTAAATAAGAAAAACTACAATCTCTAGTTCCATAGCCCAAACTAGAAACTCCTCTTTCAGTATAATTCTAGACGTAGTTTTATGATTAATTGTTATACGCGTTCATGTTTTAGTATGATTGCTAGATATAGACTCATATGAACATTGAAAAACTCTCAAACTTGCTACCATAACAACTAGACATAGAAGTATGTTTAACATTTCATATATAACTTAATCTGGTTAATTTAGTTGCTAGACATAAAACTATTTTAATAAGCTACTCATATGACCAAGACATTGACGATTAGTATAACTAAGGTATGTTATATGGGTCATACTTCTTCATCTTGTGTGTACGTAAATTATAGACATAAAACTTCATTGCATGAGTTGTTAAATTGACTAAGACAATAATTTTTAACAATTTTGAGGTCCCTTGTTGTATAAGAGTCATCCCCAACTTATTTTTGTATGATCAAGTCTAGTGTATAGATAATGACTAGTGAAAATCAATCCCACATCTTAATTCAAGTAATTTTATATCCTAGTTAATTTACATTTAGTTGATACTGATCACTCCAAAAATCCTTTTAAAATCAATTCAGAATAGTATTTTATTGTTGTATGGCTAAAATTCAGCAAGTCCTTATGAATATAAGAATCTATTTTCCTATACTTTTTTGTGACACCATTTAGTTATTTATATATCAATTTGCCAGTTAACAATTATGTAATATAGTAACAAGAGGGCTTGGGCCATTAAGAATTAAACTCAGGATGACAACAGACACAGGTCATGTTTGCATGTTTTCACACTTGCACCTATTTACCAATAGTCAACGAACTTTTAATATATATATACATATTATTAAATATATATTTATATATTTTTAATAATATGTATGTATATATATAATTGTTATATCATATAAAGAAATATGTGCATATGATAAATTTTTCATTATAGTTTAATCACTAAAAATCATCATCAATTATTAATAAAATAAATTATATATAATCTTAAAATAATAAAGAATTATAATACATAAAACATTTCATTAAAAAATTATAAATATGTAAATACCCATCATATCAATATGATAATACTTATTCCTACTTACAAAATATCATTTTAGTTTTTATTGCAAATATTTTTGTGGGTAATGTATGAGTATTTTTATCATATCTATACACAATTGTTCAGATTGAGATTGGGTGATTCGTGTTGCTCTTCATGAAGCTCGAGGTTTAATCTATGATAAAGACCCAACTAATTTAGATTCTCTCCATATATTAGAAAATGATGGTCAGGTGAAGAAAGTGGACCAGAAATGAAGAGAAAAAAGAAAGAAATAATCTTTTAAGTTAGGAGAGATTTGAAGGCTGTGAGAGTGTTTCTTGAATTCTCAGCAATTGAATCATTTTAAGTTTTAATATACATTGAGTTTGTTTTAGAATTGATAGCTAAACTACTAAAGATTAAACTTTTGGAAGACGTAAAAACCATCAAAGTCTTTATTTATATTTTCTAATACATAAGATAAAGATTGAATCCTTAACATAAACTCGATAGCTTATCTAAATTATTTGTAATCTATTTATGTTTTAGTTACATAAAAAAATTAAACATAGAGTGAGTATAATATATATAACTAATTAGCACCACCCAAATACCATATCATAAGTTGTTCCAATTCCCTAGCGAATATGAAATCATTCAACAATATCACCCAAACCAAACCTTTGATAAAACTCATTTTAATCTCCTCTTCAATTTGTATCATATGTCTCTTGGTATCTGCTATAATCTTGTCCACAACAAAGCTACCAGTAGAGTACTTAAAATCTTCACCACAAGATGTTTCTCCAGCCACAAATCTTGAGCATCTAGTGTTTGGACTTGGTTCAGGTAGGACTGTATGGCCAAAGAGGAAGGAATATGTCACACTCTATTGGAAACCAAATAAAATGAGAGGATGTGTATTTGTTGGTACCCTCCCAAATGAAAATAACAATGATACATCACTTCCTCCTCTATGTCTTTCTTCAAACACTTCTAAATTTCGTTATACTTGGGGCACTAAGGGTCATTTATCAGCAAACCGTATGGCACGTATGGTGAAGGACATGGTGGATATGAATTATTCTAATGTTAGATGGTATGTGTTTGGAGATGATGACACTATTTTCTTCCCTGAGAATTTGGTGAAAACATTGTACAAATATGATCATAGACTATGGTATTATCTTGGTGCACATTCTGAGAGTTATCTTTCAAGCCAATATTTTGGCTTTGGAATGGCATTTGGTGGAGGTGGTTTTGCTATAAGTTCTTCTCTAGCAAAAGTGTTAGCCAAAGTCATTGATTCATGCTTAGAAAGGTATCATTATCTCTATGGAAGTGATGCTAGGACATACTCTTGTATAACTGAGCTTGGTGTCAGATTAACAAATGAACCCGGTTTTCATCAGGTAATAACAATACTCATTTCAACTGCATGTACTAATATTATATGGGATATATATACATTGTGACTATATTTTATATCTATATATGTTAATATATTTAAAAATGAATAGAAAATGTGTTCATTTACAGTATAAAGTTATTTAGCTTATTAAACTATGAAAGGTGGATGATATACAAATACTAAAAATTATTAATGCACCACCTATTTTCTCTTTAAAAATTCAAATTAGACATGTGTCTTTTGAAGCATGGAAAGTTCATTTTAATACAAGATTTTTCTAAAGTGTGTTCAATAATATATTTTATATTCTATTAAAAGTGATAAAGTTTTATAAGGAATGTGTCCATTTTATAAAATATATCTACATTAAAATACTTATTTCATAAAACAATTCAATCTGATATTAATTGGTATCACCTCTTAATAACTTTTTATTAACTCCTTTTTCCTTTGTATTTAATGATATTATTAACTCAAAAATCAATAATAATGATAATGCAATATTTCTTAAAAGGTACAACATACTATTGATATTATTAATTAATAACTATGTATTTACTAAAGATGTAAATATGTAAAATTAACTTTTTATTAAATAAGCTGGACCTACATAGCATATAAAAGCTTAAATAAAGAATCGAAAAAGAAAAAGAAAGGAAAGGAAAAGGTAAGCTCCAAAAATGAATGTATTTTAGCTTGAAAGTGTTGTATGATCAAATAATCATGCTACCATTTTGATGTTTCATGTTTGGGGCTAATTCGATTCTAACCAATTGTGGGCTTAATGTTGTAATAAATTGTGGATCAAGATTATTTTTGGTCTACATCATATGTATTATAACCCTCAATCAAGCTGGAATTATTAAAAATAACAAAGTTTTCTCTATTAGGTATTTAATATATTTGTATTCTGAAGACTGGAAATTCAGAATTTAAGGTAAGTTAGAACAGCTATCATTTAATATATAATTAATAATTGTGTCATATTTATATTCTTTTTATGGGTAGATACTTGTTGAATTCATCCGCGTTTTTTACTAGTTTGTTTTTTGAGAGAAATGAAAGGAAGGCTAGATAGTTATCTTAGAAGTTTATCTCATGACTCATAAACATTTCTCTCCCCTCTATTATCCTCTGAAATCAACTCCCATATAGACTCTAAGTAAAATTAAAAATTGTAATCATTCTCCTCATTATTAATTAATCTTCTGTTTTGTAATTATGAAATTGGATTAGGTTGATATGAGGAGTAATATCTTTGGTCTATTGGCTGCACATCCAGTAACTCCTTTGTTGTCCCTACATCATCCAGATTTAATAGATCCAATCTTTCCTAACATGACAACTATGGAATCCCTACAACATTTGTTTGAAGCAGCAAATGTTGATTCTCAGAGGATCCTACAACAATCAGTTTGCTATCACAAGAACTTTTCATGGACCATTTCAGTGTCATGGGGATATGCTATTCAAGTATTCCCATACCATTTGACTTTGCCAGAAGCTATGAGAGTGCAATTAACAAACAAACATTGGACTACAGAAGCAAATGTTTTGGCAACTTTATATAATTATAACACAATATCACTTCACCCTGACCCATGCAAAAGGTCCATCATTTTCTATCTAGATAATGTGTCTCCTGGTAAAGATGGCATGATCATAAGCAATTATAGAACATCATTTCGAAATTGCTCCTACAACATGACATCATTGAATAAATTGGAAATAATCAAAGTATTCTCAAAGAAACTAGACCTTGACATTAAACAGGTAATCTATATTAGTCATTAGTATTTTATCATAGGTATTAGGAAGATTGATTTATATTTGTGATAGTACTTTTTTTATATAGTGATAGTACTTCTAATTTAATAACTATATTTTGTATTCAGTTGCAGAGTCCAAGAAGGCATTGTTGTGATATATTGCCCCCTAGCACTGATGACCTAATGGAAGTTGCAATAAGAGAATGCAAAGATGAAGAATTGATTTTCATGCAATGATAATGTAGATGTGTATGTTAAATCTTTTTTGATATGCCTAGACAGAAGGAGTCATCAAGTGAAGAATTTTGCTAATATTATATTTGGGATGACATCTCTATGAAAATGAACTTTATCTCTATCAACAAAGTCTTTTTCATGTACATATTTAAAGAACCTAGTTACTTGTTGAAACTTATTGGTTTAATGGCATCACCTACATCAAATATACATTTCTCAAGTTTAAATTTCTTTTTATTATTGTTAAACCTACTTTTCTTTTAAGCGAAAAGTGAAACTACACCCCAACAAATTATACGTACTTAAAAGGAATTCGATACATAGGAACCAAATTAACTAGAAAATAAGGAGACCTAACTTATTTCTAGAAAAATCATGAGAAATGAAGTTTGGAATATCATTCCACCAAGTATAAGATTTGGAAGAAATCCCGAAATTAGCTAACATATCCGCACAATATTACCCTCCCTGTATATACAATAAATTGAACAACTCATTGTTTCTAGGACTATTTTGCATCTGATCCAATGGTTTAGATGCTTCCAAGGAGTTGAGATAGACCCCAAATAGATATCCACGACAGTAGAATAAACACATTCTAACCATATAGAATTCCAACTCAATTAAGCAAATAAAGCATCTTGGATGTGATAGTAAGAAGCAAAACGACCCAGGGAATTATCAAAGTGATCTCTGAAGATAGCTCCACCGCCAGCCTGACTAGAAGCTCCATGAGCAGCTCCATCTGTGTTGATTTTAACTCTGCCCAAAGAAGAAGGCTTCCAAATAACTTATGTGATGCGTGGAACTTTCTTGTAATTAATAACCACTTCTTTAGAGACTTGAGGAGTCTGAAATCATGCAAGGAAGAGCTGGTACATTGGGAGGTTGTTTTACCAGAGAGAATGATAGCACATTTAATCCTAGCCAAAGCCTTATGAACCGAAAAACTTTTATCTTCAAATCTACACTTGTTTCTACAGTGTCAAATGTTGTAAACCAAGTTAGCACTTAAAAAAGCTTGACTTGGGGACTTCACTTTCTATTACCATTTAAAAGAATATTTGCAAAAGAGGGAGTGTCAAGGTGAATTGAGAAACAGATTATCACAAGATTCTTCATTTTTCTCCAAAGGCTGCACATTGATACCATCATACAACCCCTTTTTTAAGATTTGGAAGGAGGAATTGAAGATGACCAAATACTCTTACACCAATTCAGAGGAGACAAATTGGTAAGCACCTTTGGAGAAAGCAAACCATCATTCGAATCAATAGTTTGATGAGAAATTTGTAAAGCAATTTCAGGAAACTTGTCAGTCAAATCTGGATGAACCCTAAGCAAAGGATTACCTACAAATACTTTAACTATTTTAATTTAACATGATTATTTTCATGTAGATAATACTTGAGGCTAAACCAAAAAAATTACACTCCTCACTTTTAATGATTCATTATTCACTATCTTTCTCTTCCTCAATCACCCACGTTTACGTTTGGTTATTTCAACATTATTTTCAAATCTGCTTAATTACTTGTATTTGTTTTTTCTTCAGAATAAATATATTTAAATTACTATGATTTCATCAATCAATTGCTATAATTAAAAAATATACTTGTTTATTTTTTACATTTATTATTTTCCTATTTGGGGCAATTTTGTAATCATCCCTTAATATATAATCAAGAGCAGTAGACTAGTTGAGTCCATAAAGGCATTGTTGTGATATATTTGCCCTCTAGCCCCTATCATGGGATGTAAATTACAATTAGAGAATGCAAATATGAATAATTGATTTTCATGCACTAAGAGAACAAAATTATATGTTAAATCTCTTCTGATTTTTACACATAGCAAAAGGCATCATTTAATTGTAAACACATTCCTAATTATGGGATACAAAGCCATGGCTCCCTAAAAAAATTCAAATTTCTTAGCTATTCATAAAATAAAATAAAACTTGCCTCTCTCAAATGTATGTACTCATTTCGTTTTTTAGTAGAGACAAATTTTTAAGTATTTTTTTAATATACAGAATGTTTCTTTTTTTTTTTCCTTCTTACTACCAATGTGCCTCAATTGACGGAGATTAATCTGTTTGAAATCATAAAAATCATCAAATTATATAGTAATAATTTTTTTTCATATTAATTATGGCATACTAACACTATTACTTTAGGAGTTTAAATTAAAATTTAAGAATCTTTTTTGTGTGTAAAACTCGTGTCACACATCACAACCCACCCTTTTATGATCTTCAAATTAGGTCACTTTTCAAAATATACATGGCAGCAGGATTCAAGGATTTTTGCTAACAAAGCATAATTTATAACGTTTTTAATATCAAAAGGAGAACTAATACTTTTTTGCACATGAAATATCATCTTGCCTACCTTCAAATATGAAGAAAAGAACCCAAAATTTCTTCTTGAAAATGAATCCCTCATACATGTTACACACTTTCAGACACGCCGTACATACGCCTCATTCAACATTTTGATTTGTACCTAATCAACTCATGGAATACACACAAAAGTAACAAACTTGAAACGTTAAAGTTGTTACAAAATTGAACTGATTCATTAACGTGTTCATGTTACTTATACCTCCATAGCAGTATTTTTCTTATGCATGTATATTTTATACATTTAAAATCTTTGTTTATTGGACTTATAGTTTAATTTGAATGCATATATATTTTAAGTTCATGGTATCACATGCATCATGAGGAGTCTCACACATCTATAAATGCTTTGAAAACAAGCGTGGGAAGGTGCTAGAGCAATAATCTTCTGCATCAGCATAACTATATCCAACATAATTCTCTAGTTAACATGCTGTTACTTCATAAAATCACCAAAACCCAATCTTTGAAAAATATCATTGTACTCATCTTCTCTTCATTTTGTGGCACGTATGTCCTTGTATCATTGCTACTCCTAGGGACATCTAAGTTATTGAATGTGCACTCTTCATTAGAAGATGTGTTTGAACCAACCACTCTTGATCATCTTGTGTTTGGAATTGCTTCAAGTAAGGCTTCATGGCCTAAAAGGAAGGAATATGCCAAATTATGGTGGGAACCCAATAACAACAAAATGAGAGGATGTGTATTTGTGGATAGCATCCCTCCAAAAAAAGATCATACTAGTAATGTTACACCTCTTCCTCCTCTATGTATTTCAGAAGATACTTCTCGATTTCGATACACATTTCGAAATGGTCTAAGATCAGCAATTCGTGTGGCACGTGTCGTGAAAGAGACTATAGCGATGAATCATTCTGATGTTAGATGGTATGTTTTTGGAGATGATGATACAATTTTCTTTCCGGCAAATATAGTGAAAACTCTTTCCAAATATGATCATAGGCTTTGGTACTATGTTGGTGCAAATTCAGAAAGTTGTAGGCAAGACTGGTTTTTTAGTTTTGGAATGGCTTATGGTGGAGGTGGTTTTGCTATAAGTTCCTCTCTAGCAAAAGTCTTGGCAAAAGTTTTTGATTCATGTATTGAAAGGTATCCTCATCTCTATGGAAGTGATGGTAGAGTGTATTCTTGCATAACAGAACTTGGTGTTACATTAACACTTGAACCAGGTTTTCATCAGGTAATATATAATAATACAACCTTGAAAATTAGATTACTCAAATGAGTTATTTATATCAATAACATTGTTGAATTTTCTTAAACTTTTATTTCAATTTTTATTTGTTCAAATTTTTAATATAAGCTTTTTCACCCATAATTAAATTGGAACAGGTTGATCTGAAGGGAAATATCTTTGGCCTATTAGCTGCACATCCAGTAACTCCATTGTTATCCTTGCATCACCTTGACTCCACAAATCCAATATTTCCAAACATGACAACTACAAAATCCTTGCAACATTTATTTGAAGCTGCAAATGTTGATTCCCAGAGAATGCTACAACAAACAGTTTGCTATCACAAGCAATTTTCATGGACTATTTCAGTTTCATGGGGCTATGTTGTACAAATATTCCCAAACCATGTGTCTTTGCCAGATGTTCTTCAAGTGCAAGAAACATTCAAAGAATGGAAACCCAAAAATGATTTGGCGGGTGCATATACTTTCAACACAATACCATTTCACCATGACCCATGTAAAAGGCCCATCACTTTTTACCTAGACAAAGTGTCTTCTGGTAAAGATGGCATTACCATAAGCAGTTATAGAAAATCTTTCCAAAATTGCTCTTATAAAATGGCATCATTACAGCAAATGGAAGTGATTAAAGTGTTTACAAATAAGCTAGACCTTAGCATAAAGCAGGTAATTAATCTATTGGTATCTCAACATTTGGCTTTGTACTGGTAATAAATAACTCTTATAATTTAACTATTTTCTTTATTCAGTTGCAGGCCCCAAGAAGACATTGTTGTGATATATTGCCCTCTCGACTTCATGACCAAATGGAAATTACGACAAGAGAATGCAAAGATGATGAATTGATTTACATGGACTAAAAGTTCAGAGCTCAAATTATATGCCTGTGAAAAGGCATCATATAGAAGAACATTATTGGCATTAATATCTATGAGATGTATTGTAAATTTAAATTTTATATCCCGTGGAACATCATATATTTATGTGAGTATCAGTAATGTAGTAAAGTAATGCTAAGGAAGCAGAAAATTGTTAACTTAAGCTTCAATGTTCAATTCATGCATCACCCTATGGGGATAAGGATTTGCTATCTTAAAATATGTGTCAAACCATATCCCAAGCTATTGCTTATGTAGCAAGCGAAAGTGCAGAGAGGAAATGTGTTATATAGAAGGCTTTATTTTATTCATTAACAAGACACATGATTTATACGTCATGAAAAGGAAATTTGATGAAGAAAAAATAAATTCCTAATGATCGAATAGCATAATGAGTCACATAAGTGCTCTAACATAGAAGTTGAAACATTCTAAACTGCCATATTGGCTCTCTATTGCCTAATGAATAGAAACATAGCACCTCCTGAGTCATGCTAATCAACCATCCTCTTGACTCTAGAGCTGGAAACTTCAAGCTTCAACCTTATACTTGTTCATAGAACCATCAAGATTGAACTTCGTTCTGTAAACTCATTTGACTTCAATACCCTTCTTTTGTTTGGTCTCTTTACTAAGTCTTCTATCTACTCTTTTCAATCATCATAAGCTCCTCTTTCATTACATCTATCCTTTTCTGGTCAGTTGCAGCTTTTTCATATCTTGTAACATTTGATGGTGTACTCATAGGTCCTCTAACATCTGTATGTATAAGTTGTAGCCAGTGTTATTAATATCGTAGTGGTCATTAAAACAGTAGAGGTACTGATATAGTGGTATAGCGGTTCAACCGGTGGTTCACTAATTAAATCGCATACCAGTGAAGTTAGATATACATATATAATATATTAACATTAATGTTGAAAATTTAATAAAAAACATTAATTTTAAATAAAAATCGATCGGTTTGACCGGTACGATTCAATTGAAATCCGGACGGTATATGACCGACATAATTGTTGTACCGTACCGATATTGGAACCGGTTCACCGGTTTACCGTTTGAACCGCCCGACACGAACTGGTTTTTACAACTATGGTTGTAGCTTCTGTGTAGCCTTCCATACCTTATTTTGCGGAAAATGAAGTCTTGTTTGCTTTCCATATCGGCAGACAATGTGTGTAGGAGACTTTTTTGTGTCTTCATTGTGTACTACAATTTACCCATCTTTCATCAAATCCAAGAGAAAACTTTTGCTTTTTATTTAATTTTGAACATCTCTCTGCCTTATGAATCTTGAAACATGTAGTGCTTTCTTCAAACAAAACCTTATAGCCTTTCTCCATCAATTGAGGAACACATAGCGAGTTTTGATTAATTTCAGAAACATATAAGACATCATGAATTAATTTCAAGCTTTTCTATAACTTTTAATTGCAACTGTTTTTTTGCCTTTTGTTACAACATATGCCTGATTTCCAATTCTGACTTTGGAAATAGCAGTTTTGTCAAGCTCATTGAAGAGCTCTCGGTCATAAGTCATGTGGTTTTTACAACCACTATCAATGAGTCAACTTTCTGTAGAACTATTGGTGTCAAAACATAATACTACAAACATTTGCTCTTCTTATGGTTGATCATCAACTGTGTTAGCTTCTCCTTCTTGTTGTTGAGACATGCATATCTTTTCGATGTGCCATAACTGGCCAGACTTATAACATATGGCCTCCACCAAAATCTGTTTTGTGGAAAGACTTTGTTGTTGCTACTTTGCTTATTGTATTTGTTGTTTGCAGAAGCTGCAGTTTTGTAGTTGTTATTTTGTCTCCTTTTTTTTATTTCAACCATTGTTGTTTTGTAATTTCGTTTTAAAAGCACTCTCCATAAATATTTCTTGCCTCATAAGCCTCCTTTATTCTTGTGCCTGTAATGCATTCAATACTTCTACCAATGTGATGCTTGACTTATTCTTAGACATTTCTAAGGATGAAATTGCAACCTCATATTTTTCAGGAAGTATAACTATAATCTTTTGAACTATTCTAGAATCATAAAATTTAGTACCAATGAGTCTTACATTGTTGATAATAGCTAGAAGTTTATCAGAGTACTCCTTGATTGTTTCTGAATTTCTCATTCTTTGCATATCGAATTCTCGGATCAAATTAATCACTTGCATCCCTTTGACCCTTTCACCTCCCTCATAATTTGCTTCAAAAAATTCCAGATTTCACAAGTTGTTTTAATTGTCATTATCCTGTTAAAAATGATGGGTGAAACAACTGCATATAGACATACTCTTCCTATGGACTTTCTTTGTTTTAATTGTGCAATAGTTGGAATAACATAATCTTGTTCAATGGCTTCCCATATATCATTATCATCCAAGAAAGCTTCCATTCTAACAATTCATACATGATAATTCTTTCTGTTAAACACTGGAGGTGCAAATGCAGCAAACACTACTTTTGATTTCATTTTGACAATTTTAGGTAATTGAAGGTAATACAAAGTGTTTGGGTTGTATTTGGTTTTTGTGTTTGTTCTCACCAACAAGACACATGATTTATACAGCGTGAAAAAGAAAACTAATGCAGAAAAATAAATTCCTATATGAATAGCTTAATGAGTCACATTAGCGCTCCAACATAGAAGGTGATATATTCCTAACAGCCATATTGCCTTTTTATTGCCTAATGAATATAAACATAAAAGTTTATGAGTCATTCTAATTAACACAAACCATATCCCAATCCAATGGTAATGGTAATGAAGGGAAAACTTTGGGACAATAAATCATTGTGCACCCTTACTATACTTGTAAGGGAGGAAACAAATGGCTTAGATAAAATATTGCAACCAAAGTCTATCATTTGTTTAAGGTTTTTTTCAAACCTAGGTCTGTCTTACTTAAAAATTTGATCTCACTTCTTAGGGTATTTAAATGTCTCTTATAATCAAAGACATTTAATACGTCAATATATCTTTAAATAGGTTGAAGGCTTGTCTTTAAAATAAGCTAATAAATTAGCCTTAATTGACAAAGTTAATATCTCAAATTCCTGATATCAAATAACCTATAAGATTTATATATTTTATATTTATTATATAATAAAATTAAATAGTTCAACTTGTTATGTTAATAGGTTTTTTTTAAAGTAGTTTGTACTTTGTAATTAACCTATTTATGATATATTTTTTTTTGACAAACTTGAGTTTCACATGTTTATTGAAAAGAACTAGCAAGACCTATGATAGACTACTAGGTACTAGACCCTTATAAGTTGGCTTGTCAGTTTCCAACATTCTATATTTGTCCTCTACAACCTTGAGCAAAAATTTCCACTACTCATTGCAATGACTAATATGGTGATCCAATCCAACCCAGCTATGAAAAGTGGGCTACAATCAAGCAAAGGAATTGAGCTAGCATTACTCTTTAAGGTTTTTGTTAATCAATGTGTCCATAATGCTAAATGAAGATCATCTCATTAATGAGAAAAAAGTATGTACGCAGTAAGTGTTTGAGTTATGTACGTTATCAGTATGTCATACCAATCTTCTTTAATCATTATTAATTGTTCAAAGAAATAATCCAAAATAATAACAAATGATGTAGTATATATATAAATATTTACATTATTATACTCTTGATTAGTTTCTACTCTAAATCTTCCTTTTTATGTTGTTCCATAGTAGATTCCAACTAGGGATGCCAACATCTTTGAAAATAGTTTCATATTCTGGCACGATATGGGTTGGATACTTGGATTAGGTGCACCACTAGAAAATAGTTTCACACTTACTCTACTTATCATTGGAAATATTTTATTTCTACATCACTTGTGCTGCCAGATTTTGTTTGGTTCTCTACAATATTCCCTAATGAAAAGTTATGGTCTAATGATGGGTGCACAGGTGAACTAAGTCATAAATTTATGGTAGTGGAACTGATAAACCAATTTTCAAATCATATATAGTATGTGTAGAAGAAAAGGCCAAACTTGAGTTGTTAATCTAACTCCAACTATTGTATGATTGAACCACTAGCATACATCATCATTATCAATCTAAAGAGACTGAACCACATTCCTTGATCTCTCTATATATAGACTTGTACACTAATGGAATATGAATCATATAAGTACAATTAACCTTGACCACTTCTCATCTCTTGTGACTACTCTTCTTTGACATTCATTCCATACTTATCAAATAATATGGGTGTACTTGACATCATTATCAGGGTTTCTTTTGTGGCTATACTCATCAAATTGGGCATGGCTACAAATCATATTGTTGGAGGACCAAATGGTGGGTGGGATACTAACTCAGACCTTCAAACATGGGCATCTTCCATACCATTTTCAGTAGGAGACAATCTCAGTAAGTCACTGGCAAGGCATTTTATACTTTGATTAATCTGATAGTGCCTAGAGAACAAATTACTTTCAAATTTGAAATCATATGCTGATATGCATATTATTATTTATTTGTAAGTTGATAACATTGGCATCAATATTGCAGTTTTCCAGTACCCTCCAACCCATAATGTGGTTGAAGTTTCAAAGGCAGACTATGAATCTTGCCAACCAAGTAACCCTATTCAGTCTTACAATGATGGAACAACAACAATCCCTCTCACTTCAGCAGGGAAAAGATACTTCATCTGTGGGACAGTAGGACATTGCAGCCAAGGAATGAAGGTTGAAATAGACACTCTTGACAGTGCAACTTCTTCTGCCTCACCAGAACCATCTCCTTTTTCTCCTGAGGTTTCCACCATTCCCTCTTCTGCTCCAGAACAAACTACTACGCCTTCCGAATCTCCTAACTATATTCCTCAAGTGCCGAGTCCTTCGGTTGAAACACATCTGGAAAGTGCTACAAGCTCTCCAACCATTCCTATCACTGAATTTCCAGCAGCAGCCTCGCCCCTAGCCCGTGACCAACATTCACCAGATCTATCAAATTCATCAACCATGAAGGGTAACCTACAAGCCTCCATTGCAATAGTGTTCAGCTTTCTAATGATGCTTATGGACTTCTAAGGATGACAAAATTTCCACTCTAGTTACCTCTGTTACTATGCTTTTTCTTTCCATGTGAAAATTTGCTTTCAAGTGTTTTTCTTTGTTGCTGTGGTGTGGTTAGTGATTACAATTTCAGAAATATACATTGAGCATGCGTTTTAGATAAACTATCCAGTAATCTATTTATCTATCCATCATTAATACTCTGAAACCATGACATAAAGCATATCCATGTTATAGTTTAGATTGTAGCAGCACACATTTATTTTAATATGCAATCTCTGAGCAGATGTTCAGACAGTGACTTTAGAGAACAAACAAATAGGAGTAGTTAGATAAAGATAAAATACAATAAAGCAGTGGATGCAAAGGACTTTACGCCACTGGAGGCCGAAGCAGATGATCCTGTGATGTATCAACTACAGAAGGAGACATCAACTGCCACATGGTATGAGCAACTGTCGGATGAGGGAGGAAGCTATGATGGATATTTGTGAGTTTGATCTGCTGCTCTAACTTTTCCTTATCTCCCTTCAACACATATTCTTGTAGGACGTTTGAGCTGCTACCAAAAAATTATTAGAGAATAAGGATTACAAACTCTATCACACCTATAGGCCCAACTCCTCATGAAGTGTTTCTATTTGGTGCTTATATCTGGTGCTCATTACAACAAGGGATCTGAGTCCAATATATAACATTGGTTACTCTACTCTATTCCAATACTAGGCGATGTGGTTACTCTACTCTAGTCCAATATATAAAATTTGATTTTTCAAGTCCTATTAAAAAAAAAACAATTTTAAGTTGTTAAGGCATTAGTATACAATTTTCTAATAAAAATTGATTTTTCAAAGTCTAAGACATTAATATATTTTTTTCTAATAAAAAATTGAATTTTCATGTCCTAATAAAAATACAACCATTTTCATTTGCTAAGGTATTAGTATACAATTTTCTAATAAAAAATTATTTTTCAAGTTTAAATAAAAAAACAAACATTTTCATTTAATAAGGCTTTAATACACCATTTTCTTATAAAAATTGATTTTTCAAGTCCTAATAAAAATACAACAATTTTCATTTGTTAAGGCATTAGTATGCCATTTTCTAATTAAAATTGATTTTTCTAGTCCGAATAAAAAACAACCATTTTCATTTGATAAGGCATTAGTACACCATTTTCAAATAAAAAAAGATTCTTCAAGTCGTAATAACAAAAGCAACCATTTTCATTTGCTAAGGCATTAGTATACCATTTTCTAATAAAATTTGATTTTTCAACTCCTAATAAAAAAAACCATTTTCTTTTGCAAGGCATTAATATACCATTTTCTAATAAAAAGTTGATTTTTCAAATCATAATAAAAATACAACCATTTTCATTTGCTAAGGATTAGTATACCATTTTCTAATAAAAATTGATTTTAAAAGTCCAAATAAAAAAAACCATTTGCATTTGATAAGACATCAATACAACATTTTCTAATAAAAAATGATTTTTCAAGTCCCAATAAAAATACAACCTTTTTTCGTTTGCTAAGGCATTAGTATACCATTTTCTAATAAAAATTGATTTTTCAAGTCCAAATAAAAACAACAACCATTTTCATTTGATATGGCATTAATACAACATTTTCTTATAAAAATTAATTTTTCAAGTCCTAATAAAAATACTACCATTTTCATTTGCAAAGGCATTAGTATGTCATTTTCCAATAAAAATTGATTTTTCAAGTCCTAATCAAATAACAATCATTTTCATTTGATAAGGCATTAGTACTTCATTTTCAAATAAAAATAGATTTTTCAAGTCCTAATGAAAAAGCAACCATTTTCATTTGTTAAGGCATTAGCATACAATTTTCTAATAAAAATTGGATTTTCAAAGTCCTACTAATAAAAATTGATTTTTCAAAGTCCTAATAAAAAAACCATTTTAATTTGATAAGGCATTGATTTACCATTTTATAATAAAAATTTATTTTTCAATTACTAATAAAAAAACAACCATTTTCATTTGCTAAGGCATTAGTATATCATTTTATAATAATAATTTATTTTTCAAGTCCTAATAAAAAAACTACAATTTTCATTTGTTAAGGCATTAGTGTATAATTTTCTAATAAGAAATGATTTTTCAAGTCCTAATAAAAAAACAACAACTTTCATTTGCTAGGCATTAATATATGATTTTCTAATAAAATTTGATTTTTATACTCCTAATAATAAAAAACCATTTTCAATTTCCTAAGGCAATAGTATACCATTTTATAATAAAAAATTATTTGCAAGTCCTAATAAAAAGGCAAAAACTTTCATTTGCTAAGGCATTAATATATCATTTACTAATAAAAAATTAATTTTCAAATTCCTAATAATAAAGCAACCTTTCATTTGCTAATGCATTAAACAATTCCTAATGCATTAATATACCATTTTATAATAGTAATTGATTTTTCATGTCCTAATAAATGTACAACCTTTTTCAATTTCAAATGCATTAGTATATCATTTTCTAATAAAAATTGATTATTCTAGTCCTAATAAAAAAAATGGATTTTTCAAAGTCCGAATATATAAAAAACCATTTCATTTACTGAGGCATTAATATATCATTTTCTTATAAAAACTAGTTTTTCATGTACTTATAAAAAAAACAACCATTTTCATCTGCTAAGGCAATATTATATCATTTTATAATATGAATTTTTTTCAAGTCCTTTTAAAAACAACCTATTTTCATTTCCTAAAGCATTAATATACCCTTTTTTAATAATAATTGATTTTTTGAGTCCTATTCAAAAAACAACTATTTTCATTCATATGACATTAGTATATCATTTTCTAATAAAAATTGATTTTTCAAGTCCTAATAAAAATACAACCATATTCATATGTTAAGGCATTAGTGTATAATTTTATAATAAGAAATGTATTTTCAAGTCCTAATAAAAAAAACTACCACTTTCATTTGCTAGGCATTAATATACCATTTTCTAATAAAAATTGATTTTTATACTCCTAATAATAAAAAACCATTTTCATTTTCCTAAGACAATAGTATACCATTTTATAATAAAAAATTATTTTCAAGTCCTAATAAAAAGGCAAAAAATTTCATTTGCTAAGGCATTAATATATCATTTACCAATAAAAAATTAATTTTCAAATTCCTAATAATAAAGCAACCTTTTCATTTGCTTATGCATTAATATACCATTTTCTAATATTAAATTATTTTTCAAGTCCTAATAAAAAACAATCATTTTCATTTGCTAATGCATTAATATACAATTTTCCACTAAAAATTGAATTTTCAAGCACTAATAAAAATTGATTTTTCAAAGTCTTAATTAAAAAACAACATTTTTCATTTGTTAAAGCATTAATATACCTCTTTCTAATAAAAACTAAATTTTCAAGTCCTAATAAAAAAACAACCATTTTCATTTCCTTTGGCATTTGTATACCATCTTATAATAAAACTTTATTTTCAAGTCCTAATATAAAAGCAAATATTTATTTTTCATGTCTTAATAAAAATACGACCATTTTCATTTGCTAAGCCTTTAGTATTACATTTTCTAATAAAGATTATTTTTCAAGTACTAATAAAAGAACAATCATTTTCATTTGCTAAGGCATTAATATATCATTTTCTAATAAAAATTGATTTTTCAAGTCCTAATAAATGTACAACCATTTTCAATTCCTAATGCATTAGTATACCATTTTCTAATAAAAAATGATTTTTCTAGTGTTAATAAAAAAATGGATGTTTCAAAGTCCTAATTTATAAAAAAAAACCATTTCATTTGCTAAGACATTAATGTATCATTTTCTACTAAAAATTAGGTTTTCAAGTACTGATAAAACAATAATCATTTTCATTTGCTAAGGAAAAAGTATACCATTTTATAATATATATTTTTCATGTCCTAATAAAAAAACCTATTTTCAAATGCTAAAGCATTAATTTACCATTTTTTTTTAAAAAATTGATTTTTCGAGTCCTATTCAAAAAACAACCATTTTCATTTCTAAGGTATTAGTATACCATTTTCTAATAAAAATTGATTTTTTAATTCCATATAAAAAAGCAACTATTTTCATTTGCTAGGCAATAATGTACCATTTTCTTATAAAAATTGATTTTTCAAAGTCCCAATAAAAAAACAATTTTCATTTCATAGGCATATTAATATAACATTTTCTAATAAAAATTGATTTTTCAAGTCCTAATAAAAAAAACAACCATTTTCAATTTCCTAAGGCATTAGTATACCATTTTATAATAAAAAATTATTTTTCAGGAACTAACAAAAAAAAAAATTTCATTTGCTAAGGCATTAGTATACAATTTTATAATAAAAATTGAATTTTCAAAGTCCTAATAAAAATTGAATTTTCAATTTTGTATACCATTTTCTAATAAAAATTGATTTTTCTAGTCCTAATAAAAAAATGGATATTTCAAAGTCCTAATTTATAAAAAAAACCATTTCATTTTCTAGGCATTAATATACCATTTTCTAATAAAAATTTATTTTCCAAGTAATAATAAAAGAACGACCATTTTCATTTGCTAAGGCATTACTATACCATTTTATAATAAAAGTGGATTTTTCAAGTTCTAATAAAAAACCAACCATTTTCATTCGCTAAAGCATTAATATAAAATTTTATAATAAAAATTAATTTTTCAAGTATTGATAAAAAAAACAACTATTTCATTTGCTAAGGCATTGGTATACCATTTTCTAATAAAAATTTATTTTTCAAGTCCTAATAAAAAAAATAACCATTTTCATTTGCTAAGGCATTAGTATACCATTTTCTAATAAAAATTTCATTTTCTAGTCCTAATAAAAAATGGGATTTTTCAAAGTCCTAATTTACAAAAAAAAACCATTTCATTTGCTAAGGCATTAATATACCATTTTTTAATAAATATTATTTTTTTTCAAAGTTCTAATAAAAAAAAACAACTATTTTCATTTGTTAAGCCATTAGTACACTATTTTATAGTAAAAATTTATTTTTCAAGTCCTAATAAAAAAACCTAATTTTCATTTGCTAAGGTATTAGTATACAATTTCTAATAAAAATTGATTATTCATATCCTAATAAAAAACAACCATCTTCATTTGATAAGGCATTAATACATCATTTTCTAATAAAAATTGATTTTTCTAGTCCTAATAAAAAAATGGATTTTTCAAAGTCCTAATTTATAAAAAAAACCATTTCATTTTCTAGGCATTAATATACCATTTTCTAATAAAAATTGATTTTTCAAGTAATAATAAAAGAATGACCATTTTCATTTGTTAAGGCATTACTATACCGTTTTATAATAAAAGTGGATTTTTCAAGTTCTAATAAAAAACCAACCATTTTCATTCGCTAAAGCATTAATATAAAATTTTATTTAAAAATTAATTTTTCAAGTACTCATAAAAAAACAACCATTTTCATTTGCTAAGGCATTGGTATACCATTTTCTAATAAAAATTGATTTTTCAAGTCCTAATAAAAAAACAACCATTTTCATTTGCTAAGGCATTAGTGTATCATTTTCTAATAAAAATTTCATTTTCTAGTCCTAATAAAAAATGGGATTTTTCAAAGTCCTAATTTATAAAATAAAAAACCATTTCATTTGCTAAGGCATTAATATACCATTTTTTAATAAATATTATTTTTTCAAAGTTCTAATAAAAATAACAACTATTTTCATTTGTTAAGGCATTAGCACACCATTTTATAATAAAAATTTATTTTTCAAATCCTAATAAAAAAACAACCATTTTCATTTGATAAGGCATTAATACACCATTTTCTAATAAAAATTGATTTTTCAAGTCCTAATAAAAAACAACCATTTTCATTTGCTAAGGCATTAGAATACCATTTTATACTAAAAAATGATTTTTCAAGTTCTAATAAAAAAATAACCATTTTCATTCGCTAAGGCATTAATATACAATTTTCTAATAAAAATTAATTTTTCAAGTACTAATAAAAAATCAAACATTTTCATTTGCTATAGCATTAGTATACCACTTTCTAATAAAAATTGATTTTTCAAGTCCTAATAAAAAAACAACCATTTTCATTTGCTAAGGCATTAGTATACCATTTTCTATTAAAAATTTCTTTTTCTAGTCCTAATAAAAAAAGGGATTTTTCAAATACACCATTTTCTAATAAGAACTTATTTTTCAAGTCCTAATTAAAATACAACCATTTTCATTTGCTACGGCATTAGTATACCACTTTCTAATAAAAATTGATTTTTCAAGTCCTAATAAAAAAACAACCATTTTCATTAGCTAAGGCATATTTTATTCGTCCAAATATACTCATTTCTCATCATTCATATTCACCCTATATGATATATATCCCATGATATATATCCTATGGCATGCATATGATTTTCATTCCGACTATACACTTTTCACATCCTTCACATTCCGTAGTAATTTACCCTTGATCTCGTTCAACAATTATGCTCCGTACAAATAATCCCCATACCACATCGGGCAGGTTGAGCTCATTCCCCATACCACATCGGGCAGGTCGAGTTTCCACATTACACCCATGTCATACATAATCAACACAAGACATCTCATTATTTTATCACCATAAATAACATACAACACCTTGTATGCCTAGCTGAAATTTATGAACTAGCAAATCTTCTTAAACCACATTCGTTGTAGTATGAGTGTTTGGTTGAGTTGGATATTGACTTAGTGATTTTGATTGGTATGTGAAAGACTCCAGGAATCTTGTTTGTCTAAATGTTACTTGGATGAATACCATGTTTATGTGATTGTAGCAAGTATAAATTGAAATGCTAGTGGAGATTTTTGAGTGAACCGTAGTTATTTGCACGTATGCAATGAAATGAAGTTGTTAGTCAGTTAGTAAGTAAGTCAATCAGTAAGTCTGTCAGTAAGTCAGTCAGTAAGTAAGTCAGCCTGTCAGTCAATGAGTAAGTTAGTCAGTTAGTAAGTAAGTTAGACAATAAGTCAATCAGTAAGTCAATCAGTCAGTAAGTTAGTCAGTTATTAAGTCAGTCACTAAGTCCATATGTAAGTCAGTCAGTAAGTCCATATGTAAGTCAGTCAGTAAGTCCATGAGTAAGTCAGTAAGTCCATAAGTAAGTCAGTCAGTTAGTAAGTAATGTAGTAAGTAAGTCAGTCAGTAAGTCAGTCAGTAAGTTAGTAAGTCAGTAAGTCAGTCAGTCAATAAGTCAGTAAGTTAGTCAGTTAGTAAGTAATTCAGTCATTAAGTTAGTCAGTAAGTCATTCAGTCAATAAGTAAGTCAGTCAGTAAGTAAGTCAGTCAGTCACTCAGTAAGTCAGTCAGTTAGTAAGTAAGTTAGTCAGTAAGTCAGTCATTAAGTTCATAAGTAAGACAGTCATTTAGTTACTCAGTCAGTAAGTTAGTCAGTTAGTAAGTAAGTTAGTCAGTAAGTCAGTCAGTCAGTCAATCTGTCATTCAGTCAGTAAGCAAGTCAGTCAGTCTGTCATTCAGTAAGTCAGTCTGTAAGTAAGTAAGTCAGTCATTTAGTAAGTAAGTTAGACAGTAAGTCAGTCAGTAAGTCCATAAGTAATTCAGTCAATCAGTAAGTCAGTCTGTAAGTTAGTAAGTCAGTAAGTCAGTCAGTAAGTCAGTCATTAAGTTAGTAAGTAAGTCGATCAGTAAGTCAGTCAGTAAGTATGTCAGACAATAAGTCAGTCAGTAAGTATGTCAGACAATAAGTCAGTTAGTTAGTCAGTCCTTAAGTCAGTCAGTTAGTAAGTATGTAAGTTTGTCTGTCATTTAGTAAGTCAGTCAGTCATTAAATCAGTCAGTTTGTAAGTAAGTCAATCAGTCAGTAAGTCCATAAGTAAGTCAGTCAGACAGTAAGTCTAACAGTAAGTCAGTAAGTCAATAAGTCAGTCTGTCAATAAGTCATTCAGTCAGTAGGTTAGTCAGTTAGTAAGTACGTTAGTCAGTAAGTTAGTCAGTAAGTCAGTCAGTCAGTAAGTAATTCAGTCAGTCCATAAGTAAGTTAGTCAATCAGTAAGTTAGCCAGTTCGTAAATAAGTCAGTCAGTAAGTCATTCGGTAAGTCCATGAGTAAGTCAGTAAGTCAGTAAGTAAGTCAGTCAGTAAGTTAGTCAGTCAGTAAGTTAGTCGGTCAGTAAGTAAGTCAGTCAGTAAGTCAGACACTTATTCAGTCAATCATAAAGTCAGTCAGTTAGTAAGTAAGTAAGTCAGTGTGTCATTCTGTAAGTCAGTAAGTAAGTCAGTCAGTCAGTCAGTTTGTAAGTAAGTCAGACAGTCAGTATGTCCATAAGTAAGTCTGTCAATCTGTCATTCTGTAAGTTAGTAAGTAAGTAAGTAAGTCAGTTAGTAAGTAAGTCAGATAGTCAGTATGTCCATAAGTAAGTCTGTCAGTCAGTAACTTACTAACTAAATTACTTATTGGTTGACTAACTTATTGGCTAACTTACTGATTTACTTAGTGACAGAGTTACTAACTTACTTAGTGACTAAATTACTTACAAACTTACATACTCATTAACTTACTGGCTAACTTAGTCACTTACTTACTCACCTACGGACTTACATAGTGACTAACTTACTAATTGACCAACTTAATGACTTAGTGACTTAATGACTTACTTTCTAATTAACTTAATGATTGACTTATTGACTTACTCACTGACTTACTAACAGAATTACTGACTGACTTAGTGTGTGAATTAGTGACTTTCTGATTTACTTACTTACTAACTTACTTACTTATAGACTCACTTACTTACTAACTTCTATTGATTGTATTCGTCTAAACCTACCTTATACATGATTAGTTTAGGCAACAAAATATAAGATAGAGTTCAAACTTGACTGGGTTAGTGGCCAACTCATGCAAGTCACCAAAGTCTTACGGTGGATACATATTACATTCATACATTATTATCAATAAAGTATAGGTGTAGAGATCAAATTCATTTCCTTCTCTTCAATTATTTCATTTATCTAATTTGCAATAATGTTTTTTATTTAGGAGTATCAGAAGGGTATCCAACCTTACAGTTAACCTTTATCCCAATGACGGAAATAAGTTGATGGCATGGTATTTTTCCAAAACAAAGACCTAATATATGGTATAATACACAAACTGAGTCAGACAACAAATGTTGAACCTTTAAGGCTTTCTACCTAAATAAATATACATAAAAAAAGGTATAACTGTGAGTGTGAGGTTGGTAGTGCAGATGGCATCAAGATTCAGCATTCCCTTAGAAGGAAGGAAATAGGAGAAAAATACCACAACTTTATTTATATGGTGTCATCCAGCTAGTGTATCTAAGACTATTTGTATTGTACACCCTTAACTCCAATCTTTGAAATATCACATTTAATTAAGCACTTCATATGTGCCCAGGTAACGTGGCATGCTTATATGTGCATATAGTCATGTGATCCTGCTGTTTTAGCAATTAACACAGTACAGGTTTGCATTCAAACCATGCAATTTCAACATCATAAGAGACCACCAAATTAAATGTTACATGGTTGTATCTTTTTCACAATAATACAGACAATATCTTTAACATGAATCCATCCTACACTCCATTATAATCTGCGTCCAATATTCTAGTCTTAGTTCTCAAGACTTACAGATATTGGCATAACAAATAACTATAGATAAATATACAACGATTGTAATCACAAGATATTGGCATAAGACTTAAAATGTAACAATTTCATATAATCAATTTACACTCCTTTGCTTTTTTCACCTCCAGGCTTCTTTTGAATGTAAACTCCTAATTCCAGTTTTCTCAACAGATTTCTGATTTCTTGTTTTTTTATATCCTTTTGTGACACTTGATTGGACAGTCTTAATTTTTGCCATGTTTGCTTTGGGTGGAGTCTCAGAAGAGCTTATCAAACTCTTACTTTCTCCTCCAATTGAGGAGTTATTATCTAAGGCACTTTCCTTAGCAACTATGTTTTCCTCAGCCTCTTCATTTTCTGCAGCAGTACCTTGGAAGATGCTATGGCTCGCGTTCTCTACCAAAGGCTGTAAATAAAATGTAGGAGATAATTCTACCACACAATCCTTTCTTTCCTGCACTGTTCTTGCTATAAGTGTCTTCAACAAGTTCATCACTTGAACTGAATACACCAATGCGGTGAAAGGGTCTGCCATTTGCAGTAACACAAAGATCAAATATGCAGCAGTAACAACAAAATATAGGATATACAACATGCTTAAGATATACATGTATGTAAATATGACAAAAGTATAAGCTAAAAACCTAGGAAACATGCGTACACGACATAGGTTGATAAGGAAAAAAATCATAAATTGAAATATGGATGAATAGTATCTAAAAAGCTTCTAGCATCTGATATACAATACATATGAAAGCACAAGTTAGATTAGTGAAAGGATTAAATGGCTGATCAAAGGTGACATACTGAAAGTTTCATGTATAGAAAGATACCTAGCACTGGGAGGCCTTGTGGGCATGTCAGGTTCGAACTCAGGAGGCAAACCAAGGAAGCCATTGAACCTATCAAAGGTGACATGCGCAACGTGACGCACGTTAGTTGGGGAGCCTATGTCCATGGGCAACAACAAGCAATGGAGGAATAATTTGCTGAGAAGGGTAACGAGGAACAAGGAAAGAATGAAGAGAAGTAGGAAGAAGAGGTTGTTGTTGTTGTTGTTGTTGTTGTTGTTGTTGTTGTTGTTGTTAATGTTGGTGGTGTGGTCTGTGATGCTTGAGGATGAAGCAAAATAGGGTAGGGAGGAATGGAGGATTTCGGTCATGGCTGGCAATGAAAAAGGAGTTAACTTGGAATACAAAAAAAGAAAGCAGTAAGATTTTGTGATTTAAGAATGTTATAAGATATTTGCAAATGGGGAGTATAAAGAAAGTGTTGGAGAAAGAGGTTTGAGTTGAGTTGAAGAAATATGTGGGTCGTGAGTATCATTAACTCAATTTTTTTATCATATATTGTAAAGCCTTGGTGTGTATCCAAAACTTTGTCGTGGTCGCGTGCAACAAAAGGGATGCAAGTGTTGCTTTCATCTTAATTCAACATCTAGGGGCCACTATATATTCCACTTCAACATGGATAAAAGGGTATAAAAATGCTTTTTTGCCCTCATTTTTTCAATTCTTCTTAACCTTATCAAATCAATTTCAACAATGGTATCATTTCAGTCTCAACCACCGCCATCTCTGCTACCACTGTATTGGATTTGTGTTATGTTTTTTGGTTGGATACTATATAGTTTCCCAGAATTATCCCGGTCAGATTCACTACTTTTGTTTTATTTTAGAAATGACACTACTCCCACCTATTATATTCATAACTTCTTTGGAAGGTAAAGTCAAAGTTCATAATTGAACCTACATAACATAGTACGGGTTCAATTAGCCTTCATCCCTTAGATGTTTACTATGAACTATGAAGTGGTGTTTAATGGTTTTTCCTCCTAAACTTTATATTTGCATTGATTACGTTTTAAATAGTGTTTCATTCATTATATCTTGGAATGGTGTCTCCTTCCTTATCCTGACCAATCAAAATGTTACGTTTTGTTAATAAAAAAAATTTATTTTATTCATGTGGTAATATGTAATATGATTTTTGTACATTTCATTGATGCATATGAATTTTCCTTTAGGGTATGTTTGGTTGGGGTAAAAATGAGAAAAGAAAGTGAGAGGAAAATAATCATTTTGATTATTTGGTTGCATTGAAAAGAATGAATGAAAGAAAAAAAGTGATAGGGCTCATGCCATTATGTTTTCTCTCCAATATTAGGAGGAAAACAAGTAGAAAAAATTGGATGAGGATCGACTGTCCCAAACCTAGGGGTGAGCATGAGTCGAGTTGGGACAGGTTAAGGTTTGTTCTTACCCGGTCCTAAATGTTGGCCGAGTCATTTTTTTGAACTCGGACCCGGCCCTAGACTCAAAGTTAACCCGACCCTAAATATTCACATAGCCAGACTTTAAATTCGGACCCGACCCTAGACTCGATTAAACATAATGTATAATCATTTTAGATAAAATCTTCTAAATATATTATTTATTATTGTGAATATGTAATTTGACATATAAAATAATATATGTATATATATATATTATTAAACATTTATTTATGACGAAAAATTAGAAAATCAATGATATTTTTCACAAAAAAGTTTCATTACACATTTGAATAGAGACACATACAAACATCAAGAGTAAATGACTATGGGATGTGTCGGGTCGGGACGGACCGGGACGGGCCGGGACGGGTCATGTTTGGTCTCTGTCCATCCCTAAATATTGATTGGGTCTAATTTTTTAACCTGAATCCGGCCCTAGACCTAACCCTATTCAGACCCGATCATGATTGAGTCATACCGGGTGAGCGGGTAGGGTCGGGTCCTGCTCACCCCTACCCAAACCAATGACAATGAATAAAAAATAAAAAATAATGATGAATATTTAAAAAAAATTATTTGATATAACATGTTTTCATTAGTTTCATGGTCTTCGGATATATTGTGGGACAATAGATCCTTGTCCGAGAAAATTAGTGACAGATTTTCTCGTCGCTAACTCCTTAAAAACATTTAAAAAAATTCGTATTTCGTGTTAGACACACTTATAAATGTCGGTAATTTCCTAATATTCTTGTGATAGACTTATTGGGATGGACAATCACACATCACGAAAATGATTAGTTTATTACTCATAGGGTGGTACACTAAAAATGTCATTATTAATAATTATTATATTATTTTATTTTCATTTTTTTTTCTTCCATTTTCTATCATACCAAACAACTAAAAGTCACCATATTTTCTATCCATTTTATTTTCTAAACCAACACAATGTTAGTGTTATTAATATGTTACCGGTAAAAGTATTAATATAGTGATAATGTGATATAATCATTCTAGTAGTGATACAATAGTTAAACGGTATACCGGTTAAATACTTAAGTTATACCAACAAGATGTTGGTATAGTGATATAAGGTCCCGCTAGATCCTCAGGATGACCAAAAAGTCAAAGGTTCGATTGTTATGAGCGACACTTGTTGGAATGACAGTCACGCACCCCGAAAAAAATTAATTTCTTATTCAAAAGATGATGAAATACTCTTGGTAGTACTAAAAAAATAGTCCAGTTATTTATACTAGCATGTCGACAGACACTTCGTGTCTGCCGACTCGTATTCTTATTTTATTATATTAAGTATTCAATTTTTATATAATTTATTTTATGCAATTAGAATATTTTTGTATTAAGAGTAATTTATGTTAAAAAATGTATCTATTATAATTTAATTTAATGTGAGATAGGTGATTAATGTGTTAATGGTAGTTACTTAGGATTATATGGTTTTTTTTGTAGAAATTAAAAAATGTAAGGGCAAAATAGGAAAATAGAAATTACACTATAGTTGTAGTTATTTCATGTTTTGACTTTATATATAGTAAGATATAGATTATAATGTATATAATAAACTTAAAAATATAAATATTAGTATTTTGTAATATATGAAAAATATTTAATGTCTGGTTATGTTAGAAATATCTATCATATTAAATGTTTAATTAAATCCTTGATGTGCATTTTAAAAAATGTGAAATTTTTAGTGGCCATAGTAGTTTTAACCAATACATATAATTTAATCCATATTTTTAATTTTAACTAACTCAAACGAATTTCCATATAATTATCATACTGATATTGGTTTAAAGTGAATAATAGTTAATTTCAATAGTAATTTGTCTTTGGTAGTCTTATATTCCTTAGTCACGAAGACAGAGTTCATAAAATCTGCGGAGATCCAATTGGATACCCCTCTTAAAGTGGTAAAATAAATAACTTGTTAAATAGAATATTATTAATTTTAAGGTTTCCTTTGATAAATGGATTGAGATGAATGGAAGTTACACGTTGCAAATCCATACTCACTTTCTTAACGTGTCATCGTTCCTATCAATTCACACGCCTACAATATAGAGATAGAAGATTAAGAAACTCAAAATCAAAAATCAAAAATCAAAGAGTAGAGAAAGTAGTAACAACAACAATTATGTCTTCTTCTTCTTCTTCCTCTTATGCTCCCTCTGCCCCATCCTTACCTGATCAACATCAACAACCACAACCCCAATATTCTAACATCAACAATACTCCTTCAAATTACCACCATGCCACTGGTTACTATGGACAAGTTTCATCTTCATCTTATAGTTTTCCACAAGGGACAAACCCTGATGTTATTAGAACCTTCCAAATGTTTGATAGGGATCAAAGTGGTTTCATCGATGATAAGGAATTGCAACAAGCTCTCTCTTCTGCCTTTCATTATAACTTCAATATCGCAACTATTCGCTTTCTTATCTTCCTTTTCAAGGATCCTCCTCAACCCCTCACACTTGGTACGCTTTCTTTTTATTCAATCAAAAAGTTTCCATTTTTATTATATTTGTTACTTTACAAGTTCTTATTCTATTAACAGGGCCAAAGGAATTTGTTGCTCTCTGGAATTGCCTTGCTCAATGGCGAGTCAGTTTCTTTTCATTCTTACTTTTATTATCACATTCTCAAAGATTCACATAGATATATTAAGGGTCTTTTTGTTGAAGCTTAAAAATAACTGGTTTTCATAATTTGATTCTGTAACTTTTATGTAATTTTAAAAGCTTTCTTTGCAAAAGCTGGGAATATACCTTGTCATAAAAGATGAATTTCGGTTTTTGCTTTTCAACAAACAAACATGTAAATTTCACTACTCTCACAAGTGATTTTTTATTTACAAAACATCACTTTTTTGGAAGAAAAAAAAGCTTACATAAATGGATCCTAAAACATACTACCTGCGTTCTTCTTTCAACTCATGCTGTGACTGTAATCAGCTTTCATCTACCAACACCTATGCATGTTTCACGTTTTGTCCTTTTCGTTTTTTAGTTGTCAAAATTTTCTAAGAAGGAATGTATTAATGTAAAATCTCTACATCTCTAACTGATTGTAAACAAGGAATGTGTTTTCACTAACCTTGAGTCCTTGACCCTGCTTAGAGTTTAATTTTTGTCCAATTTAAGTTTTTTACATTTTCACTAAATAAGAAACTATCACATATACATTGCAATAACCAATTGTTTTTTCCATTTTCAGTAAAAGACTTAACTAATTTGTTAAGCTGTTGGCATTCTATTGTTCACTGACATTTTAGAAGTGGGTCAAAATTGAATCCTGCTAACCATATCATCCCATCAATGTTGTCTAGTCTAGGACTTATTTGTTAAACTTGTGAGTCTTGATAGTGTTTCAGACCTAACCGGTGTGTGGTTATGTCTAACACTTAAGTTGCCTTAATGAGACTCTTGAGGAGTGTTTGATGGTGTTTGCTTCACATTATTTTTTAGGAAAGACAGCTGTTTCTACTCTAAAACAAGAGTCTACAACAGAGAAAGATGTTTCACACCCATATACGTTGTTTTGTACCATTTTTTGGGGCAGAAAACACTGAATTCCTTGAGCTGGGTTTTTGGACGTCAAGAGTATTTGATAATCAGATTGTTTTTTAATCTAAACCAAAACACCATAGTTTTTAAGGCCTTGCATTTCTCCTAATAGGGAAAATAATAGGCACACTTGGATAGTGCCTAGCATGAGTCTTGGTATTTTCCTTCCAATACATGGTAACATGGTTCTCTCATTTACCCTAGGTACTGTTGTACCGAATTTGGCATACCACATACCGGGTTCGTCATAAAGAAAGCTTTGTAACAATAACATAAAAAATGATGAACTGCATCAAATCACATTCTGTGTAGTGTGTACCATGTAACTGTGTTGCAATTGTTGTTCTCATTCACTTCTCTTGTTAGTGTTTTGTTCGTATTGGTTTTCATTATTTACAGAAGCAGAAATACTAGTATCCATACCTATATTTCCGAGAATATTTTCTTGAACTAGTGCTGAATGAATTTTGTTTGGTGAATTTTAACAATAACTTTAATTTAATGTTTGTGATTTATAATTGAACTCTGTCCCATATAATTAATTGTCTCTGACATTATTACTTTACTTGTAGGGCATATTTGAGAGATATGATAAAGATAGGAGTGGGAAAATTGACCCATTAGAACTAAGGGATGCTCTATATGGTATTGGCTATGCCATACCAGGCTCAGTTCTACAACTTTTGCTTTCCAAGTATGGTGATGGAAGTGGTAGGAGGGTTGAACTTGGTTTTGACAATTTTGTTGAGTAAGACATTTTTATCTGAATCTTTCATGTGTATCTTATTTATTTGAAAACATTAAACACTCATTCTTGTGAATCTTTTTGGAAAAAGTTATTGGAACATGATTTTGGTCCTCAACATATTAGTACATCTGCATCAAAATAGTCCAAGCGTTACTGGTTACTTGGACAAAATGGATTAATGATTTGAGGATGAAGTTGATGTTGCTATTCTTTTTTAGCATAAAAATATTTGAAGGAGCATATTGGGGTTTACTCTGTTTGAAAATGTCATTTATATATCTCATGGTGTGTTGTTGGATGTGTACAGGTGTGGGATGATTATCAAGGTAAGAGCTCACTTTGCTTCTCATTTTTTCTATTTCTTCATCTGTGTTTCTTATTCATGCTTTCATTTATATTTTGAAGTATGATATTCATACATTTATATTTAAAACTTTCATTCATACATTTTGTGGAGAGAAAAAGTAAGAAGGATTAAGCATTTTAGATGATTTGTTGATTTGAATTTGTAAGAAGTTCCATTGTCATAGAATTCAGATTAAGTATTGGTATTACTTGTTGGATTTTCAGGGGTTGACTGAAAAATTTAAGGAGAAAGATACACATCGTACTGGTTCGGCTAAACTTTCATATGATGACTTTATGTCTATGGTCATTCCTTTCCTTGTATCATATGATTGAGAAACTATATATGCTTATGCTCAATGTCAACATTTATTTGTCAATAAAATCTTAAAGTTCAATGATTTGGTTCTAATGCCACTGCGTTCTTTTATGTAAGGCTTCAACATACATTTTGTCCCTTATTAACTCAATGGTCGCATCTGATTTTGAAGCTCAGCCATCATTGATAATAACTGAGAGGATAGACTAGGAAATCAAATCTAAATAAATTTGAAACATAATAGACTCTCCTACCATTTATTATTTTTTGTTACTTTTATTGAGAATATCAATTAACAAACTGCAAGGTTTTACCTTATTACTGTTCTCTTGTCTGCAACATCTGTGCCATATCTAAAGTGGAGTTTAATTTTAATTTATTGACGCCATTATCATACCTTACTCTTAACTCCAAGTCTAAGGCTCCACAAACCCACCTTGATTATTAGAGCAATCACTATTATATCTGTTAAAACTAATGTTTTTTTAAAACCATATATTATGTGTGTCATTCTCCCAACAATTATCCATAATTCCTTAGACCCTTATTTTTTAACTAATAGACCACAAATTTTTAGATTCACTGAAGAGATTGGCCTTCTTTTGAGTTGTTTATACTTGTAAGCATGCACAAAGCAATGTGTAAGAAATACGGCTCTTCTCAATGTTTAATTTGTAATAATGAGGATAAAAACAGAAACAGAAAGAATAAAGTTGAATGATTTATACTTAGTGGACCTTTGAGAATTGTATCTTGCACGATTACTCTTCTCTTATGTTATTTCAATTATTTTGGCCTTTATGTACACATTTGCATATTATCAAACAACTCACTGGGTTGTATATAAAACAATTTCACAACAAATCAAATAAGCAACTCATATATTTGACAAAACTAACTAAAAGGTGTGAATGGAAGGTGCGATTATATATGGACTCAAGTTGATAATTGTGTAATGTAATTGTGAAAATTCCAATGTACTCTTTATTACATATCCAATTTATCGGCTCTACCTTTGATTATTTCTAAATTGTAAAACTAATAATTATATGAATGGTTTTAGCTACTACATTTGTTTAAGGTATACGAAGTTGTAAACCTCAAACAATTGCTCCCATGCATGGATGTGTACAAAAGTGCAGGATTTGCTTTCCAAGAAGGAAAAATTTGTAATGCTTTTGTTTCCCTGCACATATGCGTCAATATCAAGTCAATAAAATTCTTATTCAATAATTCCAGTACATTATACTTAACCGTTTGGGTTATTTTAGTAAGGTAGTTTAATAACCAATATCACAATTTTGCATTGTCTAATACATTAGATTAAATATTTCATTATTAATATTATTCATTTTAAGTTCGCTATTGATTTTTTCTACCTTAATCAAATGCTTTTCTGAAGGGTATATGCAAACAGTTTGAGTACAAATTTTAGTTAGAAGGGTTTAGCATAAAAACAAGCAATTGCTAAGACGAAATGAGAAGAAAAAATGCAGTAAGGAGACTCGTTAATACAATCCTAAAAATGAAATATACATGTTTTATGAATAGAAGCAGGAAAATAAGAAAAGAAAAGAGAAGGAAGTTTGATGCAGGAAATTAAAATACGAGGAATAGAAGCAGCTAGGTAGCATTCAATTTTGTTAGGTGGATGTGTCTATCTTATTCTTATCCCTTTTGGACCATTTTCTATAAATTCAATTCCAAAGGCCTGGTCCACAATGATCTATTGTTCTAAATAGTGTTCCAAATCATATCTCAAACCAATGAAAATATAGGTAAACTAAAATAATTAACTATTTAATATTTGTGCACTTTTGTGACTCCAATAATTGCAAATCCATTCATTCTAAATCACTAATCACAACCAACCAATAATATAAGGAACGTAACTCTGACTCTATCACCAAGAGTTGGTACCTACAATAGCTGGAGATAATAGATTACACCAATAATCCTAAACATACACATCTACCCCCGTTTTCATAATTTTATGTGAATTAAAAAATATACAGATATTATTAAATTTGTAAATGATTGTATCTATTTTACTGAAATTAACAATTATTAATTAAACTAATAATATGTTGGTAACAAATCATATATTGTATATAGAACTTTAAAAATGATCCTATAAATAAGACCAAAACAAAACAGGAATAATTGGAGATATTAAAATCTATTCACCTCACACCGACATGTTTCTAATCATTGTAACACCATGTGAGTGATGTGAATAGCTATTTAGAAATTTGAATGTCTTTAGTGGAAAATTTAATGGATGAAAATATTCTATAATAACAAGTGGAAACATGGGAATTTTACATTTATGACATTTATCGAATTTTACTTTTATGACCAAATCAACCCAAACTTAGTATGGCAATCCTTTAGGAGGAACAAACAATCACTCATCCCCGAGAAATTAATATCTCAAATCAATCACATTTTATCAAGTAATATAAAAGAAAATTACTTTTTATTTTTTTAATTGGCTTATGACATACTTGAGATAACAAAAATGGGACATGTAATTTTGATTTTGTTGGGAGATCATTATAATAATTGAATCTAATTTCATTTTGGATGGATGATTAAATACTTAGCATGTATTGTGGAGCCTTTTTTTGACAACTAAATTTGGACTTTTTGTATAGCTGAAGACATGAAGAATTTTATTAACAATAAGATTCACACGCATGATTGAAAGTGACAGATCTTTTTTATTAATAAAATAATAATGAAATAAAATTGTTTTTCTGGGGGCACAATATTCCATTTGGTGCATGCACAATGCACAAGCATGAAATGGATAGGTTCTTTATGTGATATCATCTACGCAGAACATTTTCAACAAAATGGTTCCAAAACTCAGACTATTGTATTCAAAGTCAAAGAGTAACATGAAGGAATCAAAAAACGCTTTCCCTTTTGCGTTTAGAACTAGACTTTTTTCCATGAGACTTTTAGTTTTGTTATTTATTAAAAAAAGGCTTGCTGCAATGAATGTGATTGCACTATTTAATTTAGGAATCGCATGTTTGTAGCATCATGTCGCATTTTTTTGTATAAAGTTAAATTGTAATATGCAAAAATCATGGTCAAAATTGAAATTTTCCTCACCTTTAACAATCAAATGTTGCAAAAGAATCATGTATAGGAATTTCACTGTTCCCTTTTATCCATGCTACTCATATCTTCTAATCAGAATCTTGAAAGTTCCCAAGCAAACGCTAAGCATGTAACTATGTAGATGAAAAAATGGATGGACAAAGTCTGCAGAGTAACAGCAAATGGAGCATTAGATACATTCATAATTACACAATCAGATTATAATCTATTAGAACAAAAAAATAATGATCTTTTCCTTGAAAACACAAAAAAGTATTGCGCTTTCGGTTCCTAATGATTAATAGGAATCAAATCAATATTTTTATTTTTAAAAGTGAGGGACCATAAGCAAATATATATAGGGAGAAATTAAAAAAAGGATAAAAATATATTTAACCTTTGTTAATTATTAATGAAAATATAGGAAGTAAAAACTTACATTGGATTTGGATTGTATAACCATTTCTGGGAGATAACCTTGTAATCCAATGTTATAAACTGGGGTACCATCAGGATAATAAAGGCCATAGTTTCTTTCTGATGTAGGACCAGGTTTCATATCTTCATTAAAAAGTGCAAACACATATATATCAATAGGAATAGTAGGATTTGCAGGAGTGGTTTGCTTCTGCTCTATCCTCTTCAACAAATTGCTATTATATATTTCAGCATTCTCAAGTGTGGCTCCAATTTCATCAGGGTTGCCCTTTGAAGGCCAACCTGTCTCAGAAATCCTTACTTCAATATCAGTGTGGCCGAGTACCTTGATAGCAGCATACACAGCATCAATTTGAGCATACAACATGTTATCATAATGCAAATTTGTGTTTGGGTCAATTGTGCCTTGGTTTGGTTGGAATAGTACATAACTTAAGGAAATTTGATCAGGGTTGTCCTTGTATGCAAAGAAAGGATATGCATTAATTAGAAAAGGTGATTTGGTTTGAGAATGAAAACTTAGAAGGGGTTGGATATATTGTATGAGATTTTGACTAAAGGCTCCAGATGAAGGAGGGAATGAATTTGATAAGATGTTGAAAGAATGTGCTGTTGTGACAGTAACTTGTTGTGCTAGTCCAAGATTAACAAGGGCATTGTACACATTTTGCATTGCTGGGAGAAGATTTGTCATGTGCTGAGTGTCAGTGGCACTGCTATTGAAGACTTCATTTCCTACAGTGATGCATGTGATTTTGGTATTTGAAAGGTAAGGTTGAACATTCTGTTGAATCCATGTTTGTGCCTTAGAAGGGTCTCTCATGCTTTGTAGGTACTCATTTCCAACTCCTATAATGAATTCTACATTGGTATTTGAGAAGGCAGATAGAACATTTGGATTAGCATCATACAGTTTAATTCTGCTTACATTAAGTGATTTTATTAGAAGCGCCACACGTGATGGAGAAGGAAGATTGTTCGCGATTTGTCCATAGTTTATTCCAAAGTTAAGGCCTTCTGTTTGCACAAACAAATCTGTAAACACAATATTTGTGTCACACTGAAGGACTTGAATAATGATTTTACCATAAGAAAAAGAAAAACATGTATTGTAAGGGGAATAGATACTTTAGCCAAAAGAAAGAATCTGAAAGGTAAACTAAATGAATATATGATTCCTAGTGGAGTCTCTCTTTCATTCCATTGATATATGACAACTCAACTAGGCTTGAATGTTCCATTAACAAGAAAACATAAGCAGAAGAATAATATTCAAAAACTATAAAACCAAGTAGAAGTAGAGAAGATAGTAGTAATAGATATAAGAAACCTGAAAAGGTGAGAAGCGTAAATAGCAGTGTGAAGAAGAAGGGAAAGATTGCCATTAGTGATATGATCTTGGAGATAATCTGAAACCAAGACCACAACCAACAACCTTATCATATATATAAGGTTTGTCAAAAACAGAACAACTCTACCTGTTACGTTATTTTGTTTTACTTGAGTTGTTGTCTGCATTATTATCATATATATCCACTACTTAGCTCACACGTATGAAACTGTAATCACTGGATCTGAATCTCACATTCAAAGGACAACAGCTAATAATTAATATAATACACTAATTTATTAGGATTATAAAATGTGGAAGACGAAAATGCTTACGCGAATCTCAGTCATGGCCACGTGTTAAGCACCGCCTCTCTAAAACTTAGCTGTCACCTCAGCATTGGGACGTGTTTGCGTGTTAATGTCGCTTTCCATAATTAACACTACGCGCTCAACTTACTCAAAAATAAAATAACCATTTTATGTTTATAATATCTTCATAATTAGATATATAATTTATCCTATTCATTTTAAAAGCATGCTCAATTCTGATGGGTTCAGCCTCCTTTCCCATGATGACGTGACCTTGAGGAATATGAAAAAAGGAAGAAATATTTCCCTTCGTCCTTACAAAAGGCCCTTGAGTCCTCTATATTCATTTATTTCAAAACCCACAAAAAGAGCCTTGTTTAAAATCGATTATCCTTTTATTAATCATAACGTTGCATGATTATGGAACAAAAAATAAACAATATTTGAGTGAAACTGTGACTTCTCCATAAAGGAACTAACCCCTCCACCTTCCAGTTTCAAACGGTACATAAAATCAACCATCTCATTATGTGCATATTGACCAAAAGTTCTTACAAACATTTATTGGAACACAAAATTATTACAATTTATTCACAACTATACCCACTAGTAGGAATTTCAATTTATGTATTCATCATCTTATTTTATTTGGGGAGGAATCCAATTATTCCAAGAGTAAGTAGAAAAAATCTACTTCACATCTTAGCCATCCAATATTGGAAAATCTAATGGCTTAGATGTATTCACTAATTCAAACCATTGAATTTTTCAAGAATGAAAGATCATGATATAGAATAAGTTTTTACTCTTAGAGTAAGTGGATATCTCCTATTTTATTTTACTATAAACAGTTTTCATATGTAATATGTAATAATGCGTATATATAGAATGATTTTTTGCCAAGTGTTTTGTTGTGTGTGTTGCTATTCGCTAAACGACCGCTTTGAGTTTCAACACGTAAGGTTGACGTCCATGCTTACGGAAAAAGTTGGAGAATATCAGCACACCAAAATCAACTTGATAAGCAAAATAAAATAATTAATAAATAAATCCACTTGAGGACACACATTTGATTTGGTAAATGACAATGATGATAAGCTAAATTCCGTAGACATGTTTGGCAAGAAGCATGGGAAAGGAAGAAGTCGAAGAAAATGTTAGAATCAATAAAATAAAGTGTCCGTATGGCCAAATGCTAATAGATTAATAAGGAGCGAGACTCCTCTCATTGGTGGATATGAAAGTAATGTAAAATATAAAAAAAACATATACTGTATTATTTTTATCTAAAATTATATTACATTTTCACCTTTAAAACATAAAGAAAATAATCACTTCCGTTTTCATTACTTGAGAATTGTCTCATTCACATGTGGCTCTTACTATTATTCATTTATGATTGGAATATACTTTAGACTATATATATATTTTTTAGAATATAGTAATCCCATTTTGATTAGAGAAGAGGGTTGTGAATAATAGCAAAAGTTGAATAGGAATGGTGTGAATAAAAAAAGCTAATTCAGCAAACTATATTTTGTAACGCAACAAATAAAAATAGAGATAGGATTGGGTTATGTGAACCCATTTTGATAATATGAATAATAATTAGAGCCCATTAGATAGGCCCGTTTAAGAAAATGAGAGCATATATAATGGTTCTTCTGCAACAATGAAACCCTAGCTGGCTGTCTGCTACGGTATTTTACTTTCACTCTCTCCAAATTCCACTTTTCCGTTTCTTTGTTTTCAGCAAAGTCTTATCATTTTTTATTATTGTTTTGCATTAGGGCGAAGGGATTTTGAAAAACCCCAACCTTCAACCATGAGGTATCAATTCTATTCATATTTCTCTATTCCTCAACATTTTTCATTTCCTTTTTATTTTTATAATTTTCTCATTACCTTAAATAAATAATTACATTTTGAATATATTAATCTATGATATAATTTGTAACAATCACAACCTCTTTATGTTTATGTCTAATTGTCTATGTATCTAGCTGGAAATGTGATATTGCAGTAGTACTTTTTTCAAATATAAAAGCTGTTATCATAAGCTAAATTTATACCCAAAATAAACAATGACATGAAAATGAGAACAATGATGATGCACTTGTTAAAAACTTAGTATTGTGGTTGCTGTTGTTGTTGATGGTGCAGTAAGCTTTCAAGTGATGCTGTCAGAGAAGCTGTATCTGGAATCGTGACTGATTCCAAGGAGAAGAACCGTAAGTTTGTCGAGACTATTGAACTTCAAATCGGTCTCAAAAACTATGATCCTCAAAAGGACAAGCGTTTCAGTGGTTCTGTTAAGTTGCCCCACATCCCTCGCCCAAAGATGAAGATTTGTATGCTTGGTGATGCTCAACACGTTGAAGAGGTATTGTTTTTATCTCCACCATTCAATATTCAATTAGCTTAGGTCTAATATTGTTACTCCTATCCTCTACCGTATCCTGAGATTTTGACCATCAAGTTTTACAATAGACCTTAACTTATATCAGCTGTAACATGAGTTTCCTTTCCTTTTGATATTTGTTTTTATTTTATTATCATAAGTTAATGGTAGTAAATTCTGCTTAAAAACACATTCAAATGAATGACACCATGCTTCTGTAATATTTTGTAACCACAACTCATGGTAGTGTTTCTGTTTAATCAATATCTTTTATTGTTGCTAAATTTCACGTATGTTACTTTACTTGCAGGCAGAGAAGATAGGATTGGATTATATGGATGTTGAAGCCTTGAAGAAGCTCAACAAAAACAAGAAGTTGGTGAAAAAGCTAGCTAAAAAATACCATGCCTTTTTAGCCTCTGAAGCAATCATTAAGCAGATTCCTCGTCTCTTGGGTCCTGGTCTCAACAAGGCAGGCATGTATTTTATTTTAATGTTATGTTTAGGATATCAAATTTTGGATGTTCTGTGAGTAGATGTCATACTTTTTAAGTGAGTTGTGGCATATATCTCTTTTCAAGCATGAACTGTGTATAAACCCTTTCAAAGATCCTTTGTTTTATGCACTTTCATCATCTCATTGTGTTCCTTTGAGGAAATTGCTATATTTTGTGTTCCTTTCAAATTTCAGTTAGTCACTTTGCTCATTGTGATGTTTTGCATGATTTTCAGGAAAGTTCCCTACACTTGTTACTCACCAAGAATCTCTGGAGTCAAAAGTCAATGAGACAAAGGCTATGGTCAAATTTCAGCTGAAGAAGGTGCTCTGCATGGGAGTAGCCGTTGGTAATGTTAGCATGGAGGAGAAGCAAATCTTCCAGAATGTGCAACTCAGTGTTAACTTCCTCGTATCCTTGTTGAAAAAAAACTGGCAGAATGTGAGCATTCCACTCAAGCATTATGTGCTACTATAATCTGTTTATTAGCATTTCTCTTGCTATGTTTTGCTTCCTGTCTAATTTATATGTTTGACTAGTTTTTGGTCTATTTTAAACACTCAACTTTTAAAAAATGGACCACAATATTAAATTTGCATGTATGGAATCATTTAGTACTAGTTTATGGCATTGTGGTCACAAATGGTTGAGTGAAGTGCTGTTGCATTGCATTTTTGTTGATTAAATTTCTCTATTTATGCTGCATACTGCATTACCCCACTTTTTACTCCAATTTTTGATGGGTTTAATTTATGATTAGTTGCTAGTCTGGAATAATCTAACGAGAAGTGTTAAACTGATTTCAGGTAAGGTGCTTGTATTTGAAGAGTACCATGGGGAAATCCTACCGTGTCTTCTAAGTGGCTGGTTTTGTCTATTTCAAATTAGTTGATATTGTTGTTTCGCTTTAATGTACTTTTGTTATCTTATAGCTGGACAAGGAATCGTAATCTTGCTACAGTTTTGTTGTTTGAATTATTGTTGCTGCTATTTCATGTTCTTGGTGTTAAAGTGTTTGACTATGAGCTACCCGTGTTTTTTATCCCTCTTTCTTTTTAATTTATGGATTATTGATGAATCATGTTCGGTTTCACAATTTGTCATTGAGAGTTCATCACTAACAAAAAAGGTAGTTATTGGGAAATTATTTTCTAGTTTAATAATGAAACAGTTTGATATATGATACTTCTGTTGCTCCCTTGTTTATTATTGATTTCTTTTTAAATTTCTTCTTCTGATACCATTTCAGACAGTTAGATTTTTTCTTTTGACATGGATATATTTAGAACTAGAACCTTCAACTAAGGTGTCCAACTTAATTTGTAGTAGCTGATATATTTCTAGATTGCTATTTAAGTTAACACCATATAAAATTGGTTAATTAAAAGTTTTTGATACATCATTTGACATCAACACTTCTGGTGCATTGATCTCTGTTTGACATTTCAAGACCTAGTGAACTATGTTTAGTTCAGGTTTCAAATTCAGAAAATCTTTATGTTCATCCGTTAATTCATTCTATGAAATAAGTTATGTCTGCTTAAGAATTGAAATCAATTAGATAATTTTAATGTTTAAAATTCCAGCTTCTAAACTTCATAGAAAATAATTAATAATTTATTGTCAAGCCTCTTCCCACTTCAACATTTTTTTATTCCAAAAATAATTAAATAAAGATTAAGTATTCATTTTAGTCCTTATATTTTGGGCAAAATTAGTTCCTTTTAGGTGTTGTAAAATTTGTTTGAGACTGATCTAACCATGTTAGAAATTTTTGAGAATCAATGAGTTTTTTTTATTTTTGATGGACCAAACTAGTAAATTTGAAAAACGTGAGGGACTATATTCCTATGCACTGATGGGTGATGCAGTAATAGTGTATGAGCTGCATACATATTTTTCTCTATTTTGAAACTAATAGCTAATGCCTAATGACGTTAAAATAAGCTGTGATTTTACAAGTATAGAACATAATGAGTACTTGAGTAATATAAATTTACCAAACATGTGGAAAACAAACATCATTGTATTTGTAGGTGTGGTTTGATTATCTTCCTATATAACATTAAATAAACATCTATTTTCCATCAATTAGATTGCTTTTCATTGTTATATTAATATAAGGACCTGCAAATCCTTTTTCCTATTTTAAGTTTGCAAGGGAAAAATAAATGCACAGATTCATATTTTCCCGTAATTTGAAATGAATGGTCAATAATCAGAAGTTGCTTGAGAAAGTAGATCACGCTACCTTGTGTTTTTGTGGCCAAAAAAAGGCAAGCCAAATTGTAAAAATGAGTTTAAGAAAAACAAAGTTGAGTTTGAAATTCTTGATTGGTAATTAAACCTCAACTAAAGCAATAAAGATAAACAAAAGCAAAAGGCTCTGCAAATATTCACTAATGAATCAGTGACAGAGAACAAGGAGTTGTGGAAAGTAAACAATGATAGCTCAATAATAGAACCACAAACATTATCCAATGCTGCATCAAAACTGAATAAAACAAAGCTGTTACATTAAAATTCTTGTCTAGCTATTAAGATATTAAATATATGAGGTGTAATCATAAATTCACTGGAAATAAAAAACAGCCACTTAAAAGACACGGTACGATTTTCCCATGGTACTCTTCAGATACAAGCATCTAACCTGAAATTTTTTACATTTTATGTTAGAAGATTGGTTGGTTCAACCAGGTTGAATATTCCAATGATTAGGAAAGATGCAAAAAAAAAAAAAACAATTTCACATGCAGCACAATCGAAGGATTAGGCTCATTGAGAATGAGAATTTTTTTGCAAATCTGGTAATGCAACATATATCGGGTGTGCAGTGTGCTAACTATATAAAGAGGGTAGAGCTGGGGTGAAAGAAGCAGAACATCATCCAAATGATCAATTAACAAGACACAGGTTATATTGGATGTGTCCAAATGCACTGCCCTTCAAGCCAGCCATCTTAGAAACAAGCCTTGACTGGGACGGCCCAGAAAAGCCCAGGTTATATTAGTGCCAAAAACTGACTTCCTAAGCCCTATACCAGGTCTATGTTCATAGATAATTGAGCACTTTTTTGTTGTCTGGACGAGTTCGGGCCAAGGCAAATGCCTAGGGTCTATTTGGGGTTTATAAAGCTTATTCTGAACAGGACATTTTGCGGCCTCTACCAGACAGAGATGCCCAAATGATTAGCAAGGATTCAATAAATGAGGGCCTATAACAAAGCGAACTATTTTCCTACCACCGAGTGCTTAAACACCAACATACATACACTCATACTTGACAAGTAGTAATTGCAGTCAATGTTATGGAAAGCAGATTTACTCACATTTTGCCAGTTCTTTTTCAACAAGGAGACGAGAAAGTTAACGCTCAGTTGTACATTCTGGAAGATTTGCTTTTCCTCCATACTGACATTGCCAACGGCAACTCCCATACAGAGCACCTTCTTCAGCTGAAACTTGACCATAGCCTTTGTTTCATTAACCTTGGACTCCAGGGATTCTTGGTGAGTAACAAGGGTGGGGAACTTTCCTGCAAAACCATGAGAATTATCAACATCAGCAAAATCAATAACTGAAATTTTAATGAAATACATAATGTAGCAATTAGGGGGTAGTTCATGAACCAGATTATATATGATAATTATTTTAAATATTTTTATGCAGTGAGTATGCATAAAAATCAAAATTATATAAAACCAAAATGCCTGAAATAATAACTAGACTATAATGTCGTATGTAATAATATGATCAAAATCAGAAGTAAAACAGCAAGTACTCTCCAAATGCCCAGAAAGTGGAAAAGCATAAACATAGTAGACATGCCTGCCTTGTTGAGACCAGGACCCAAAAGACGAGGGATCTGCTTAATGATTGCTTCAGAAGCTAAAAAGGCATGGTATTTCTTAGCTAGTTTCTTGACCAATTTCTTATTTTTATTTAGCTTCTTCAAGGCTTCAACATCCATGTAGTCCAATCCTATCTTCTCCGCCTGAAGATTAGAATAAGACAAGAAACATAGCAACAATGAAATGATTTGTATTTTAGAAAACTCAAAAGGACAGTATAAAATGAGCACCATCAAATAAAACCTAAATGAAAGGCATTGAGAAGCATTGTTTGATTTGAAGGAAATATCGAAAAGTAATACCTCTTCAACGTGTTGAGCATCACCAAGCATACAAATCTTCATCTTGGGGCGAGGAATGTGTGGCAACTTGACAGAGCCGCTAAAACGCTTGTCCTTTTGAGGATCGTAGTTTTTGAGACCAATTTGGAGTTCAATAGTCTCAACAAACTTACGGTTCTTCTCCTTGGAATCAGTCACGATTCCAGATACAGCTTCTCTGACAGCATCACTCGAAAGCTTACTGCACCACCAACAACAATAATACTAAGTTTTGAACATAATTCTCATTCAGATGAATCTATCTCAAATGTTGGTTGAATATTAATTAAAGCATAATAAAGAACATAAACATGAACAATTTAAATATGAAGTTTGAAACAATAATACCTCATGGTTGAAGGTTGATGATGTCTTCAAATCGAAAGCTGATATAAAACCAGAATTATAAATAAGAATGCGGCGCTAGGGTTTCTCCAATCTCACTATGTTTTTATTCACAGAGAGAGAAGGTCCTTCAACTATTTTTTATTTTTTAAATAAGATCCTCAACTTACAAATATTGTAATTTTATTCTTGCCCTTCCGTATTAAAGCAAAATCATCAAACATAACTTATTTCCTTTTTACTAAATGAAGCTTACCCATTGAGATGATAGCTTTAGTAACATTAGAACTTCATTCCACGTGTTAGAAGAGGAAGGATTTGATGATTAGTGAGATTCTGATGTAAAAACACAACAACAATCACAATTAGGTGAAGACCAAAGTGGAGTGATTTTACCTCATGTTATGTAATGACAAAACAACTTCACCCTATGTGGGTCTAACCACTTTTTATAAGTGAGTTTAATAATATATTAATTATAAAATGGTTTTAACACTAAGATATTATGAGTTACATTGAGTCTTAGTGATTGAAATGTTAATGTGATATAGTTTATAAAATCTTAGCTTAAGTGTTCAATATTTCGTTAGTGTGGATTAATCTAATGTGGAACTATTCACGTATAATACATAAAAGTTACCATGAAGTCCAACTATTTATAAGCTATACAAGAGTCCTATTAAATACACTTTTAACTTGTGTTTTTAACTTGTGTTATCCATTATTAAGTCTCTTAGCACAAAATATAGGCAATAAGTATTAAAGAACGCGTGTGTGGAGCACTAATAAGCAAAGTTAGTCCAACAGAGAGAGAGAGAGAGAGAGAGAGAGATGGCGGCAAAGTCTCCGAACAACAACCTTCGATGCCATCACTGCGCAGGACCTCTTTCTAAGCACATGGTTTTATACTCTCAACCCAACTATTCTCTCTCTCTCTCTATTATTTATTTTATTCTCAATTCCCTTTCCTTATTATTTTCTTCAGGAAACCACTCAATGGACCATTGCTCCTCTTATCAGGGATAGCTTTTCCATGGTACTACTCTTTTCTTTTTTACTATCCAATCCTCTAATCAATTTTTAATCTTTTCTTGTGGGGTTTGATTGAATATTGTGCAGATTGGTTCTGCTGTTGGTGGCGTTACTAGTGCATTTTATGGATTCAACCATGGTATTCTATCCTATATCTTCTTCCATTCCTTTACTCTTTCATTTTGTTTTTATCCTCGATCCATTTATGTGTGTGTGTATATATATCAGCTTCTTGGGATAGGCTTGTTTGGTTGGCAAGATAGGATAGGCTGTTCCACCCTATTGCAATCCAGAGTTTGGTGATCAGCAAGATAGGATAAGACAATCTGTTGGGCCTTTCCTATTCACCTAATCTTGCTCTCTACCCTTTCATGTACTTATCCTATCCTGCTCACCAAACAACATTGGAGTGTAATTCATAACCAGGTTGTGTCTTAAAATTTTGGGGCCTTAATAAAAAAAATTAGAGCAGTATAGTCTAATGTAATTCATCCCTTGTTAAGGAACTTAGTCCAAAAATTATGGGAGAAAATTGTTATTTTCCAATTTATAATTGTGGCGACTAAGGTATATTATTCATTAGAAAAAATATAGCAACAACTTAGATATACTACTGAGAATTGACACCAATCATTATCTAATTGTAATTGCAGAGATAGACAGATAGTTCATATTCCAAACCGAAAGCTTCAATTTTCAATATTAAAAACATAGTCTGTAAATTTTAAAAACTAAACTACATAAACATGCGAACTTTGTTTTTATTTTCTTCAATGATTAGACTAAATCTTCCTCGTGATCATGGAGCCAACATGTTTTCATGTATGGAAAGTGTATAATCTATTCAGAAGCATTTTTTCTTCTATAATGCAGTTATGCCGGTTGTCCAGAGACGGGTAAAAGGGCCTATGTGGCTGCATTTTCTCATTGGTGTAAGTTCGTCAATGTTTTTTTTTGCCTTTTATAGTTTCCATGCTTCATCTTTATTTCCACCTTGATGTATCCTTTGTTTACTTTTGTCATTTTGCTTGTTTATGGATTTTCCTCTTTTATTGCTTTGGAGTCTTGGAGATGTGAATCTTTGAATTGTAAACTCTTAGATTAAGCATTCTAAACAGCTCATAATATTCCCTTGTACTATGACATAAGGGAGTCACATTAGTTTCTTAAAAATATTACCAATTTATGATCTTGGAAGTATAGTGTCTTTGCATAAAAAAAACTACGGAGATATTTTAACAAAGATTCTTGACTTCCTTTTTATTCCCCCCTAATCAATGGCAAACTGGTGCAGTTTTGTTGGCAACTTAGTGTAAATGCATATAGTTTGAAGCGTACTAAAGAAAACCATTTGGTCCCTACAACCAAGGTAGTTAATAGCACACTATAATGCCGCTACATTGGTGTTACAGTACCTCATGCAGCCAGGTCGCGGCACACAATGTGCCATGGGTTATTTTTAAGTTGTGGCCAATGACGCTAGCTTAGGGTTTTTGGATATTTCTATTTTGCCTTCTTTAACTCAAGGAGTCACTATTTTGCTCCTCTTCAATTTATGGGATGTGTTGTCTACCCTCACTTAAACTCAGTAAAGCCATTGCAGAGACCACCTTCTTCCTCTCACAAACCCACAGCAGAACCATCTGCTTGTTATTACTAACTTATTGTTGCTAGTTATGCTTCACATTGATGCTAATTGTCTCTGTAAGTTGTAATGATTTGCATTAGAAATTATTTTACTATAGCTTCTATCTTTGGCATAGCGGCGACCCTTCTATCCTGTATACCAGGGTTATTAGGACCGGACTGGACGGTCTGACCAGTCCAACTGTAACCCGTTGTAAGAAGTGGCTTCGTCTCGCCCAGTTAGCCGGACGCTCTTCCCGGCCGTGCAAAATTTGGTTGAACCGAGTTAAACCAGAATAACCCGGTTATTAGGCCAGACGATTCAAGTGACTTCAAAACGGAGGCCAAAAAGAGGGCTAATCTCACCGGAATAAAACATAGCAAAATAGATCTCATCCAAATGAAACCCTAGGGTAAAAACGAAGCAAAAGTGTAAAACAGAAACAGCTGTTGATCCTCCGCCGCCCGCCGTCCATCGCTCGTCCTTCGTCCACCGTCAATCACTAGAAGCTGTCGTCCAACACTGTCCAGTGCTCCTCCATCTTCAAACACTTGTCCAAGTTGGTTAACAGTCAACAAATCGTTGTATTGTTAATGAGTTATGCTAAAAGCCTTAACCATTGTTGTGCTTAGATTTTTGTTTTCATTTTGATGACAGAGATGAGAGAACAAACACCACTAAGGCATTCACCACTATTAACAGAGAAATGATGCTTTATTGACTTCACTCTCTCTATTTTTATTTTTCATGTTTTGTTTTCTATTTTAGTTTATTTTATTTTACTAAAAGTGTAATTGTATAATTTTGTTATTGTATACTGATTAGTTTAATAGTTTATTTTGCAAACTTATTACTTATTTCAATGCATAACTTGTTAGTTAATTTCCCAGTTAAATTTCATGCTTTTCAATTACGTCTATGTACGATTTGGTTAGAGCCATCCTTCTGCTGGTCCCATATTTTCCTGGTTTAATTGTGTAATTTGTAATTTTATCTTCTGGGTTGCAGCATTATGTTTATGAAATAATAATTTAGAATGTTGTTTGTTGTATATACACGGCCAGGCTCATATTCTTTGCATTCCATTTTTTCCATGTGGGAAAAATCTGAAATTGAGATCATCATAAGTGTTGAAGCATCATTGTGCTATTACTCATATTGTACATTAGAAATACTCCTGGGACTGTACTTTATGCTGCCTTGTTGATTCAGTTAAAACTTGTTTTCCTCATTCTGACATAAACTTCTCTGCAATTCAGGCACCACCTGTGATAGTGTTCTCTTCAGCTTGCGCCGGACTGGCAGGTTAGTGTCTAAATGTGTCATTTTGCTTTTTGCTTATATAGTCTTCTTGTTTTCAAATTAAGGCTGAGCTAACTTTGTAGGGAAATAATTTTCACAAGAATTTGCTATGTTTAAAAGTGAATAATGTGGTTTTTTGGTTTGCCATGTTGCTGACTTGATACTAACTGCAGGTGGTGCTATTCCTGCTGCAGCACAGCTTGTTTCCTCATCTTACTATGCAGCTTTTTCATCTCCCCCCTTACCTCCTCCATCAGAGGATGATGATAACATTCACAAGTCAAGAACTTCATCCACTCTCTCATAAATACACTACAAGTCAAGAACTTCATCCACTATCTCATAACTGCAGTGAGTGCTACACACAAAAGAAATATATAATGCCTTTTTTCGTCACATCATGCATCCATGCTGCATGTACTCAGTCTTATATTTTTCTCCTGTAAAGAAATGATACAAAGCTTTTTAGGTCTAAAGGTTCCTCTCCAATTACTATTTTGGCCTAAAATAGAAAATAAAGGTAACAACATTTCTTTATTTTCACCATTTTCTTCACAAGTTAGAAAAAAGGAACTTTTGTAATTATTATTATTATAATTTAAAATTGAGTAGACCATTATTTTATGACTAATTTTAGTTATATGTAGGTTTGAGTGAGTGACAGTGGCAGATTCTGTGTGGGGCAACTACACATTTTTATAACTTCCGATGACTATAATATGATATTTGTCACTATGTATGGATTGAGTGCTTTTCATGTTAAGTACTCATTCTATTTAATATCTTCTTTGATGCTTGAGATTAGTTTCCACACTCTAGATAAGACTAATAATAATTGAGAACATTAATCAACAAAAGAATAATTTTTCTAAAAAATATGAAGCTTAAATATTATTCTTGATCAATTGTCTAATTATTTTTCTAAAAAATAATTCCACATGAAGATTTTGTAAGATATATTGGGAACAATATACTTAGAATACAGAGTGACGTATCCCATGAAAATCATGGGCCACTAAGAGAGTGGTTGTTGGCACTTGGCTGGGTAGATATCCCTCAGCTGAATTACAAACTATCTTCCACTTGGAAATCACGGTCAGCCATAAGCAATTAAGGGCTAGACTTACATGGTTTGTGTTTGACAAAACTGGTTGAACATTGAAATACTAGGAGTTGAAGGCCAAAAGCTGATAAGCTAGCATGTTTTATCAAACTAACTAATAAACTGACTGAATATTATAACATTGAGCTAACAAGTCAGAAGATTATAAGACAAAAATCACTTTACAAATCAGCAAGATAATACCAGAATTTATGTCTTATTCTTTGAACTGTCCATAATATATATATATATATATCTGAATGTACAAGAAGGGTAAATAAGGAGAACATTAGGATAGACTGTTGATGTACATACACCTTATTGTCTCCATATGTGTATGCCAAATTTTCAATTATTATGGTTGATGCTTATTCACCAGGCTGTGCTGACACTTCTTCTTATTGCCCTCATTTTTTCTGTCCTCTTTTGAGCCTGTGTTGATTGCTTTCTGTGAAAAATCTGCATCAATACAACATAAATATATACTGTCATGTTAATAACCCTGCTTAGTATTATGAACACCAACTTGTATTTGAGATATAGTCACTGACCTCCTGTTTTCTCTTGCGCTCAGCTTCACTCTATTTAAAATTTAAATCAAAAACAGTATCTTAAACATCACAAGTACATTAAAATAAATAGGCAAAACTACTAGATTCATCATCTAAGTTCTATATTGTTTTCATCTTAGCCCTGTAACTTTTTTTCTTCATTTTGGTCCTATCCAGTAAGCTTTTCTCAAAACTCTATTTTCGACCACATTTTCAATTTTGAGGCCATTGAGGTTATAATGAAATGAACTATAAAATTTCCCTATTGTTATTTTAAGCAACAAAAAACAACTTATAAATCAAATTTTCAGCAGAAAATAAGTTAATAGGCTATTTGAAACATAAAAACTTATAGGACCAACTCGAAAACAGAAAATAACTTGGAGTTCGAATCTAGTAATTTTGCCTAAAAACAAGAACAAAAAACTTCCATTTGAATGTTGAATACCAGAATTTCTTTTAGCTTGTCATTCTCTTGTTTTAATATACCCAGTTCTGCTTCTAGCTCCACAGTATATGCCTGCATTAAAAGATTTTAGTATAAGGGAAAGGATTTCAAACAATGTGTTAAAAACATGGTCAAAAAATTGAGTAAAGCATAACATATTATAGCACAGTCCAATCTTACATGACTAATAACTAGATCAATTTGAAGTATAACAGAACAGATTATATATGATGACCGAAAAACCTGTCTTCTTGCTCGAGATCGTGCTGCTGATTCTCGATTCTTTAACATTCTGCGCTGCCTTCGCTCCACTGCCAGTTCAGGAGGACTGTCGATTATCCTCTTCCTGCCATTACTCCCACTTGACTCGGGTACACCTCGGCATTTCTCTATAGCACGGCTTGTATTTTGACCTCTTACTACCGAACTATTATTCTGTGACAGCATTTGGTATGTTGCAAGCTCATCATGGCTTCCTACATTTTGTTGGGTACAAAATCCTACCCCCATTTCAGGCCTAAATCCATAACTTGCACCCAATGGTCGATTCTGAAATGGCATTGCGATTCTTGGTAATGACGATGGTTCTTGTACTACACCAGCTTTTACTAGGAAATCCTCCAAAGTCATCTCCCCAAGTGTTCTTTGCCTTTTGAGTGTCCTATCATTCCTGCCAATGTTATTAGCTTCGTTATGTCGCGGTTGTTGTATTTCACACCATACTTCATCCACAGTTTTCTTGCAAATTGGAGGAGGGACAGAGAATGTGCCTTGGTGAGGAATGATGACTTGTTCTGTCGCAACAACACTTTTACTCTGAGAAGTAGTACCAGCTGCATCATGGGTATTAGGTAGTGAAAATTGGTTATTATCATCAGAGTTCCAAATGCTGGCTAGGAACTCATCCATGCTCATTGACCCAAAGCTCTTTCCACTCTTGCATTGGAATTCATCAAGGGTGAGTGAGAGTATTGAGTTTTGTTTGGTGAGTGAAGAAAATGTAAATTCTGGCAATTCTTGCAATGGCACCACTTGCTGTGGTTGTTGTAGAGTCATGGTTGATGATGAAGCTGCAAATTCCTGGGAAAGGTTGTCATAAGCAAAAGCTTTATTCTCAGAATTAACTACCATTGTTTAATTTGAGAAAATAGATTCTGTGATTTGAAGCTCTTAGCAGATTGAATTCTATCACCAACTTGATTTGAAGCAATTCCTGGATTACTTTTTAGCCATACCTCATCATTCCCTAAAAAAACCAGATATAATTGTCAAAATCTAATTTAATAGAGATTACAAGTAATTAAGGTGATGTAGTCATGCATTCATTCATGCAAGCATTGCACACTGCGATACAGACACAGTATTATGGATGCATACAATGCTACAACTACATCACCCCATAATTGTATCACCAACTAAGGAGTTGGTTGCATCATGCATGTAACATGCAGACATGAATCTAAATGAAAGAATCACATTAGGAGGGAAAGAACAATCATATAATAATATAGAAAGTTAAAAAGGATAGGCAATAGGCATGTATGTATGGGGTACCTGAATATGAATTAGTGAAGAGATATGAGAGAAGGGTAGGAGAAGTGATAGAGTGCAGAAGAAAGAGAGAAGTGATAGAGTGCACAAAGACATAGACTTAGCTTTAACTGCCATTGGCACCTCTTAAATAATCTTTTTTTGGAGTGAGGCTTTATCATTTTTCTTTCCCCACTTTTCACTTTTTTATTGACACGTTTGGGGACACATGCCAACACAATTCTGCTACTTTCTCTCAAATTATTCAATGACATTATAGGAATATCAGGATCCAACTTGCATGGGTATCATATCATTAATTTTAAATAAGGTCTAGTAATTTTTTATATACATTTGTCTAAAACAATGTTAATTATTAATTATAAATCATTTTTTAAATTGTGATATAGAAACAGGACAATAATCTCTTTGTACTCTCGTGTGCTTGGACAATGGATTTACATGGTTGGTGGTCTCAGAAAATTACAATCGACCAATAACTTGTTTTATTCATAAAGTGAATGCAGATGGACTTTTCCCTTTGATTCATATTGGATGATTTACTTCCCACATCATGCCCAAAATTCAGCACAACTCTAGTTGCTTTTTCTGTCTAAATTTTAAGGCTTCAATGGTTATTAACATCAAAAGTTAAAAATAAAATAAAATACCAACAAAGAGGTTGAGATATTTGGTAAAACTTTCCTCACACACATTTGCATTTTAAGGGATAATATGTCAATTCCTCTAGAATTCAGTGTTGAGCTTAGTGATTTTCTTTAACCTTGCATTAGGTTCGAGTAAATTTTATGTACAATGGCATGAAATCATCAATGTAATTTACACATATTATTACATTTTCACCCACCAAATATAATAATCTGCACAATGAGATTCTTCTGAACTTGTGACAAAGTAAGATACATAATTCCTTTGAGCATAGAGATATATATTATACTTCCCAACCCATAAGTAATAAATGTTTCTAAGGCTCAAAACATTTGTCATCATGTGGTGGGAGTGGAAATAATGATGGTGGTTTAGGCCTATATGCAAGATTTTCTTGTCCAAGTAGTAGTGACCTCAAAATGGTCTCACATAAGCCCCTATAGTATACAATTAAATGACCACCATCTGAAACTTCATGATAATTTATCCATGGCAACTTCCCTGAAACATATCTTTGCAGTTGACAGGGCACAACCTTATCTTCATAACCATGCCATATGTGAACTGAACTTCTATTATGAGGGAATGGATTACTTAGATTTAATGGATCAAAATCCCATTTCCCAAAAGCCACCCTCCAATCATGTCGGAGACTATCAAAAACAACTTGTTCCCTTAAACTGTCCTGTAAGTAACAACAACATACTATGTTATACATAGATTCTATTCACATAAAGTACAGAAATCATAGCATACCCTCCACCTTATATGTTATACATAGAGAAATCATAGATTATATGAAAAGCAACTTCTCTTCCAACAATTCAACTCTCATTTTTCAGCAAAAAACAATTTTACCCCAACCTAATATAAGATTACATGTCTTTTAAGTCTTCTAACAAATGTAAGCTAGTTGCACAACTAGTTTTGCCAAACAACTATAATTCAACCAGAGCAGGCTACACATTTACAATCTTTCAACTACAATCTCTCGGCTTTTAAATTGGCATTGCAACTATAAGTTATAATCTCAACTATGAAGTTCATGATGCATTTATTTCGGCTCAAGAAACATACAGTAATTTCACCATAAAACAAGTGCAAGAAACAAGCAAGTTTATTTACCTTGGTAAGCATTGGAAACCCAGGAATAGTCTTTAGAATATCAATATCACTTTTGTTGAAGAATGCAGGGTTCTTCTCTATGACAGAAGTTGAAGGGAGCCACTTTTGAGTCACCCACCAATGCAACATTCTAGGACAGTATTTTGCAAGCAACATAGCCCAATGTACTAGTTTCCTCCTGTAGTCCTCTCTTATCAGACTCCTTGGAAGTGAAGGCCATCTGTAATTGATCACTGGCGCTATCAACGCCAACCCTGCAAGCCTGCACAAATTTTTACATATCAGTAACAAATCCAGAAAACATTACATGAGGATCAAATATGTAAGTTATAGATACATGTTTATGTAGCAAATATTTTTTTAGCAGATTTTCCCTGATTGGAGATTGGTCCAGTTAGTTTGATGAGTAGCGATTAGTTACTACTAGTTAATTATCCATAGCTATCGAATTCTCTCATTCGTACTGCCTACATGATTCACAGTACCATGTACCAGGTCTATCTTAAAAAAAGTCTTATGAAAATCATTTAAAAAGTAACTAATCGCATACCAAAAAAGAACTATGTATTGGTACTTGTACTGTGAATTTGGTTTCAATGTGGTTACCTTTATATAGGCCATATATTGTGCTTGTAGCACACATGTCCTGTTGTTCAGCAAAAGTTCAGTTTTTCATTTCTCTACCTAACATGAATAGTCTTTTGGTAAACTTAGTATTAAGTTTTTAACATAGCTGAGCTAATAAAAGGGAAACTAAAAAATGCACATATTTAGAAGATTTAATATACCTATGAGGCAAATACTTGAGACAACTCCAGGTAGCATATGAACCCATTGAGACTCCAATCACATAAAATTGTTGTCCTATCTCTAATTGATCAGCGAGCTCTTGAATGTCAAGTGCTTCACTTTTCAGAGAGCGTTTCGGGTTTGGATCGCTTTCTCCATATCCGGGCCGGTCGTATTGCAGAATATATATTCCCAATTCATCTATTAGTTCCTGTATATCATCATCATCCAATATGATCAATTTTTATCTTATTCAACTTCTTATTTGAAATGTATACTGCTACTTCTTTCATGCTTTTTTAACTGAAGTGTATTGAAATAAATTCCTCAAAACTCAGAACAAACTACAACTTACCTGAAAAATACAAGAGGGAAATAAAATCATGATCAAATGGAATACAAATAGACACATCTTGTTTGTGAACACTGGTACAAATTTTTTGATCTGCAATGTCTCCTGATCAGTGCATAGTGCATGGTATCCTTAGAATTTTCAACCTATTCCACTTGTTTACTTTCTTCTCTAGGCCATTAAATTTTCACTTTTTCTCTGTTGATAGGAAAGCTAGTACAATTTCTGTTTCCATGGTACATTGCTAATTACATGAATGTTTGGTTAAATAATTAAATTAAACATTTATTGAATATGTTTCTTTCCAAATAAATAGAAATAGCTTATTTGGTTTAGCTTATCTAACAAGCTTATTGAGATTAGCTAAAAAGATCTTACACAAAGGTCATCAGATACTTTCATAAGTTTTCATATAAGCTCATCATAGTTTTCTATAGGCTTTGTCAAACACTTACTAGATCTAAGGCTCTCTTTCACAAAACTAGCTAATAATTATAAGTTTAGTAACTTATATATGTAAAACTAGCTGAAAGTTGTGAGATTGTAGTTGAAAGCATATAGTTGTGTAGCTAACTAATTTGAATTAGAGCCCTTTAAAAAAGAAATTCTACAACTAAGCTTATAAGGTTTTCATGCGAAACACAGAAGAAATGGAAGAGAAGATGTGAAGATAAGGAAGGAGAGAGATAGAGGGAAGTACTTGGGGTGCCAAAAAGTTCATTTCTTTGGAGCTTCCAAAACCATGCACAATTATAATCTTGTATTTTGCAATGTCCTTAGAAACCCCTCTCTCAATGTAAGCCAAGTGCCTCCCATCTCTGAGTTTAATTCTTGGTGAAATCACACCAAATCCATCATCTTCTGGTGGATTCATATCAATATTTCTGCTCAGCCTTCCCTGATAAACCATACCACATGAGTAACACTATTAGTATTAATCAATACTGCAACCATGAAGGAATCAAAGGCTACATCATATAGTCATAGTATTATATATATATATATATATATATCAAAGTATATGTGTGTGTAACGTGAAGATAACTATAAGAGTGAGTTGCTTAGTTACCTGACAGAAACCTGTGCAGATTTTCTGAGTTTGACCTTTTGGGATCTGAGTTAAGAGTTTAAGGTGATGTCTTATTCGTTTCATAATATCGATCTGGTTTTGACTTACAGATCTTTGTTAACTACCTAGTACCTACCACCTCAATTTCTGTCTTTCATTTCATCCTTTCAAAACATAGGACAAGAGCTTCTGTGTTTTTCACTTTCTTAAGTCATTTACTTTATGGGATATCCTTTCAAAGGTTCCATTACGTACCAGCATCTTTTCTTATTTTAATTAAACTAGTTATTATTAACATATTCACCATGCATTTCTATAGTATAAAAAAAACACTCACTTACTAAACTCTTGTTATTTTATTCTATTAAAATTTGTTCTTGATTTTGATTTTAGTATAAAAATATACTAAATTCATTTTAACCTTTCATAAATAATATAAACACACACCAATTTAGATAATCAATATAACTAGGGTATAGTTAAAACATAAGTAGTTTTTTTAATATTACTCTATTAATTACATCTCTTACTATAAAAATAATTATTATTAATGCTAAGGGTATAGTTAAAGAAGTAGTTTTTAATATTTTCTTGAATTAGAAAAGTAAATAGAAAGTTAAGGTCTTAAGGATTGTTTCCAAACTAAAAAGTTAAGTTCCCATCCTTTGGATTTAAATAAGATTTGAGTGGAATGCTTATTGTTTAAAAGTAATTAAATATATTATTTTTTCCAATATTAATCATTTATTGAATATAAAAATTAATTATTTAATTTATTTTGTGTAAAGGATGCCTTCCGAATGACTATTAGAACTAAACCCGTTAGATAAAGTAAAGATTCCCATTTTATCTCTACTAATTCATTATTTCCCATAAACATTAAGAAAATCAAACCACTAAGAACTAAGAAACTTGCTTATCAGCCAACAATGTTGGTTCATATTAAGATTGATTGAATTATGTTAGCAATTATTAAATATAAAAATATATCTATCAATATTTATTTATTGGTAAAAAAACCCTTCCATCTCTCATCTATATATATATATATATATATATATATATATATATATAAATGTAATTATATAAGAAACTTTTCCTGATTCAAGTTTTTTTTACATCTGTCATCTATATATAAAATTAATTTTAGCTTTTTTACATCTCCTTTTTCCAAGTAGGTAAGATGAATATTCAAGGAGTGAGAAACATCATGATACCACAGGCTACCAAAATCTACCAATGATTTCTGCAGGAACAGGAACCTTCTGCAAAGTGATGAAAACGATTTTGATCTCTGATGATAATTCGAAGGTTGTAGATTTTTGAAAACAGTCGCATGAATGTGTGACAATCACAACAAATTCTCAAGTTTTTCACTATGTGAATGGGAATGCCCTGTGGGATATTCAAGAGTCCAAAAGCAAGAGCCATCTTCTCACTGTGAAGAGTTACTTGGTTTACTTTTTCATGGTCTTCAATATCTAAAAGAACTTGATTGAGATCAGGTTCATATCCCTCCAACTTCAACTTATGCACAATCTCCTCTAATTTAGACACAACACTTTGGTTGTATTTCACATCCATTGCCTTTCCCACCAAAAACTCATAGATTTTACCATCTACAAAAATGGAGCTACATCCGGGAATTTTTTTTACTCTCCTTTTCTTCATCACTGATCTAACTTTAGTCACTTCATCCCACATTCCTGCTTTGGCATAGATATTTGAGAGTAGAACGTAGCAACTTGAATCTTGTGGAGCCAACTTTATAGCTCGTAATGCAGCAGTTTTCCCCATTACGAAGTTATTGTGCTTCATGCTGGCACTGAGAATGACCTTCCAAATTAACAAATCAGGCTCCAGAGGCATATCATGTATAATCCCAATGGCTTCTTCTAACCGACCTGCTCTACCAAGAAGGTCAATAATGCATCCATAGTGCTGTATCTTAGGAACTATCTTGTACTTCAACTGCATAGTTTCAAAATGAAATTGACCCTCTTCCATAAGGCCTCCATGGTTGCAAGCACTTAAAAGCCCCAAGAAAGTGATATCATCAGGCCTAATACCTTCCCTTTCCATGTCCTGAAAAACCTTGATAGCTTCATCACCAAGTCCATGTAAAGCAAGTCCAGATAGCATAGAATTCCAATCCCCAACATTTCTCCGCTGAGAAATGCTTCTAAACACATGGTATGCATTTTCTATTTGGCCACATTTTGCGTACATGTTTATGAGTGCCGACCCAACAAAACTAGACATATGATGTATCTTATTCATAGATATATAACTATGTATCCATTTACCCTCCTCAACAAAACCAAGGTCAGCAATGGCGGAAAGGACATTTACAATAGCAGGGGCATCGGGTCGAATTCCTAAACACAACATTTCTCTAAACAAACTCAACCCTTTCCCCGGCCGATGATCAAGAATAAAACCCGAAATCATACTGGTAAAGCTAACCACATCTTTCTGACTCATGTTGTTAAAAACCTGCTCAGCAAGCTCACACATTCCATGCTTCCCATACCCATCAATCATGGCATTACAAGAAACCAAATCCCTATGCGGCATTTTATCAAACACCTCACGCGCAATCTCTATCTCACCAAACCTCACATACCCCGTAATCAAGGAGTTCCAAGAAACCAAGTCTCTGACAGGCATTTTATCAAACACCTCACGTGCAAGCGCAAGCTGACCAACCTCCATGCACATGCGAACAAGGGAGTTGGTAACAAAGGGGTCAAACCACAAATGGGTTTTGTAAACGAAACCGAGAATCTGCTTCCCTTCTTCGAAAGCAAGAGAATTGGCACAAGCTTTGAGAACAGAGGGAACAGAGAACTGAATCACACGCAGGTCTTGGAAGCATGAATTGAGGAGTTGGGCATAGAGTGAAATTGCTTCATTAGGATTTGAAGATTCGGAAAATGCCTTCATTAGTTTAGCGACGGATAAAGGGTCAGTGAGGAGGTTTGTTTTTATCACGTGAGCATGGATCTGACGCACGTGGGATACTGTTCTCCATTTCTCAAACAACAACAACGCTGTGGGCTTTCGAGTAACTGTAATAACTGCCACTGGAACTGAAGCAAAGTTTGATGAACTCATCATGCTACTAACAACTAACGTTGTGTCTAGGCTTGTTAACTATAGTTTTCACTTAGTGAGGAGCACTTCACGGAAAAACTTATTGAATTAGGGACTGACTAACATAGTGATCGATATAGTGACTTACTCTCTGATTGAATTACTAACTTACTGGCTGATTTACAGACAATCTTATTAACTTACTTATTGACTTACTGACTGACAGGCTCACTTATTGACTAACTTGCAGACTTATTGACTTACTTAATAACTTAGGGACTTATCTATTAACTTACCCACTCATTGATTTACTGCCTAACTTATTGACTCACTCATTCACTAAGTGACATTTTGACTGACTTACTCACTAACTTATTGACTAACTTATGGACTTACTAACAGACTTAATGACTAACTTAGTGATTTACTCACTAACTTACTGACTTACTAACTGACTCAGTGACTTACTTATTGACTTATTTACTTGCAAACTTATTTGCTGTCTTATCTAATGACTGACTTAGAACGGATGACGTATTACTGGTAGTTTAATATTATTTTTTTAGATTTTTGTATTATAAAATAAGTAAACATTTGTTTGTGTTTGAATGTGCTTTTACATGTCAATTGTACATTTAAAGAAAAATAGGATTATATTTTAATAATAACTTAATTTATGCAAATGTTTTGCACAATACTGATTATTTAATCATATTTTAAAATCTACTAATTAAATATAATTTGAATTAATAACTATACTTAAATCCTGATTTTTTTTTTAGGATGTACATCATGTTTCAGACAGCCTTATAATAATTATATAAAAGCTTTAGCAATATAAAATATAAATTTTAGAAAAACTTAAATTGAGTCTTAATAATTAAAAGTCAGTGAACGAATCAAAATGTTACATCAAAATCAAATCACTACCGATAAGGCTTTAAACAACAGCCAGGCCTTTTGATATAGAATATAGTCAAGTCTCGAAGCCATTCATTGTATTTTTAAACTTGCTATTTATTCTAGTTTTATTCTTTTTTAGAACATGGCATTATTCTTTGTTTGTTAATTCAAATTCATAAATATTTTCACCCTGATTTGTAGAATAGATTCCATCTATTATGACCTTATCCAATCACCTCAACAAGGAAATGAGTAGTAAGAAACTATCAACTTGCATTCATTTTATAAGATATTTTAGTTTTGATCTTTTTGTAGGATTGAAAAACTAAATTTATTCGCTAATTGACTGAAAGAAAGAAAAATGAGTCTCATTAATAAAGTAATTTTTAAAAGTGACATCCAACTATTGACAAATATAATAATATTAAATACTTTTTTTATTTCAGTGAAACTATCCTGCATTAACAAATATATAATGTCATATATGAGAGCTTTTGAAAAAAAAAGTTAATCATAATGATAATTGTTATGAAGAAAAAGTTGAATTGTGATAAAGTGAAATGATTAGTATGAAATGAATGTTTGAGCATAAGTTATGTGAGTATAAAATATTAAATTTAGAAGAATAATATGATGGTAAGAACACCAAACAGCATCCAAAACATAAGGACCAACGACAAGGCCACCCACTGGACCACCAACATGCCATAACTCATCGGCCTACAAAATTGGTCCAATAACATAACTTATGAGGGTAAGTCCCTCTTGGAGTCATTAACATATGCATGTTAATTATGACTCTTCTCTACAACTAGAAATGTGTAAATAGAGGAGGCCTTGCATAATATCAAGAATCTTCTCAAAACTCCACGCTTTAACATTTATTTTTATCAAAAGTGTCATCCAAATGAACCAAAAAAATGGACTCTCCACAGTATAAATAATTATTTTAAAATGATATTATAATTTTCATTATTTATGATTTTTATTGGAAAATTCTAATAATGTCATTAAATATATGAGTACTATATAGATAATGTAAATAAAAAAACATTTATATTGTCCCTGTATACACACTGAACTTCTAAGAACACTCACTTAAGACTTAAGAGTATGGTGAGGAATGTAGCAAACAAATAATATGAAGCGAGAAGAATGAAAAGGAAAAACATTTTTAATATATGCTTAGTTTCCTTTATCAGTGTGTTGTAACTCTTTTTCTTGACACCGACATTCTCCTTTCCCTTGAAGACAAATGGTCGAGTGGTTTGACTACGTGGCACGCTATTATTGGCGAGATAGTGCAGCTAGCTATGGTAACTCCAATAGGCACTAGCCACACATATATATGTAGTAATATATTTGATTAGACTTTGCTATCTCTGTATCGTATGCTGAAGTTCCCAGTTAAAGAAAGCATATGGTTTCTTCTTAGAGAAGTATTATATATATATATATATATATATTATATAATACTGAATTGGTTCAGGTTTAGTTTGTAAGTTGTAACATAAAAAGGATGTGTTAGGTTGATGTTATTTTCTAGTTTTATATGTTTAGGTTTAGGCAGCTACAGTTATAGAATATATACAGTTTCCTATGAAGGCAAAAAGGAAAAGAAGAGTTACTAGTTATAGGAAAACAGTGTGTAGTTTTGATCCTAAGCCTTTTAGGGAGTCAGAATGGCGTCTAGCACGCCTAAACTCTTTTCCACTCAGTTCAATCACCAACTTACTTCAGAATCTTCTCCCCTTGAATATTGGGATTTCTACACTTCTACTTTCACAATCAATTACTTCTTTCCACACTATATTCTTCAAAATCCTTTTTCCTCCTTCAAACCATTCATGTTAGACTCACTAATATCTACATCTAGTACTTGAAGATCCTTTTTTATCTACAACATGGTGAAGTTAACTCTACTAACAAAGATTATTTATATACACAAATTGCATGCATGTTGCTAATTGTTTTCATACTCTTTTAAGTTAAAAACAAAATATGCATGTAGAATTTATTATTTTATCTCATGGATGAATTATCCGATTGGTGATATATTTTAATTTCCATTTACATACTAAAAAAATGGTAAATATTTGGACTCATATTGACCATCTATGCATTTTTTATATTGATATCTCAACCAACTTTACTCATGAGGTCAAAACTTCTGAATCTAATAGTCATCAATTTCGAGAGAGCTTTGCATCTTAATTTTGAAAAAATATGCAATATATTTATATTTGATCGGTATTATCAAGAAATATAGTTCATGTCTAGTTACACAACTAAGCGGTATTGTTAATTTTTATTTGATGTTACTACTATTATAACTAATAGATATTAGATGATCATCTAATTCATAGATTAAAAATTTAGGGTTTATATAATTCACACTTTAGTCATTGTCCTTCCACTATTGAATGTAGAAGTGACAATTCACATAACCTAGCCCAATTTGATAATGAGGTGTTAGTCTAGTGTTATTAGACCTTATTGGATCCCCAAATATAGTACAACGCCAAAGGTCAAAGATTCAATTATTGGAAACAAAACTTGTTAGGAGGATAGCAAAATAATCATTACATATAGGAGATAATAATAAAACATATAGCAAAATAACATCTTATCATATAGGAGATAATTAATTATGTTTCTAACTAATTACAAATAGTGGCACATTGTGTAGTACACTTTATGGGATAGAAGATGTTCACCCCACAATTAAGGAGAACCAATTGTGTGGAGTGAGACTCATCTCCACTAAGGCAAGAAGAAAATATTTTTTCCTTTTAATTTTAAGGATAAAAGTATAATCTTACTCTAAATCAAAAATAGAAATGTTAATGTATGTTTTCCTTGGTATTTCAGAGCACATGAAAGGAGTCGCACTCAATTTAACCAGCGCAAAAAATCAAACCCTGCATAATTGCAAACTCATGTGTTAATGTACACCTAAAATAATTTAGCTCATATGCTAGCTACCTAAGTTTTCTTGTTGTTATAATTACACCTAACTGAGTTATAAAATATAAGGCCATTCGTGTAATTATCAATAATAATAAACATTTTTCCAAACCAAACCTCTATTCCAAATTTATCTAAATCCCATGTAGAAATCCAACAGAAATCATATATGCTAAAATAATCATGTCTTTTTTGTATCAAATCAATCAAATATTATCATGTGTAAGACACTTAACTTAGAATATTAATATTTAATACATATTATTAAAATTCTATCGGTGATATTGAGTTAGGCATAAAGGAATAAATATAAGATCTCAATTAGTGAAAAAGAAGGCCAGTTGCTGGAATGTAACAGAAATACAAAGAAACTAATATATCGAGTATGAGAAATGATTTGTAGTAAGAGAATGAATTCTCAAAGCAAATATGATCATTTAGTTAAAAATAAACCATACATGTTATATTTTTATATTACATTATAATGCGACAATAAACCTACCAAGCACAATCATTGATGAAAATTGTTTGTATATATGCTTCATTTTAAATAAAAAATACTAATTAACTATATGTCAAAATTAAACTCTTGTTTAAATGTGTTGTACACGGTGAAGATGAAAAAAGCAAGTGAGGTTGAAATAGAGATGAATATACATAAGTGAAATATGTTGTTTAAATAAAAATTTAAAGTTCTAATTATGTAAGTCTAAAAAATATGTTCCCTAGGGCTGATTACATGATTAGTAAAATTTGCAGCTAGCCTATGTACTAGCTAGTATTAGGTAGAATTAATATTGATAATGTGGTTCCCATGTAACATTATTTAGTGAGAACTCAAATTAAAAACATGATTAACTAGAAAATAACTGAAAACCATAAACCAATAGTACTATATGGATAGTTGATACATGCTACCCTTACAGCCTAAACTTAACTTATTTTTCTGGCAACTACGTACCACTCCTCTATAGATAGGCCATTACTTAACTAGTGATGATTAACACAGGATTTTAGAACATGAAGTTGTATCTTTCACTTTATTTTCCATCAACGGTTTCTGGCAGCGGTTTCCCTTTGAGCATTGAAAAAAACAGCAGCCACAGGAGGACCAAGGTCATTGATATGTGCAAAGTTCCTTGCATTAAAGAGGTCCATTGAACTTGGTATTTTATTTACTGTCTGCCCCCCTTTCTGCTTGAATAGAAGGAACACAAACCTATGTATCCCTATGTTTGGTCTTGGCATTTCATATTTCACAACCTCCTTTCCTGTTCAGCAAATTCAAGATACAGATAATTTAATGTATGCCGTTTAAAAGTTCATGTACAAATAAATTTTCTCCCCCAACAAAAGGTAAATTATATATATAGTTTAATATTTGTGTAAAACTTTTATATGCACCATCATTAATATGAATTAGTTGCTTAAAAGTTGATGATTGTCAACCATAAATGAGATATGCTAACGAAATAAAAAACTTTATGTTATCATTGTCACTGCACAACCTATTTTCTCATAATAATTAATCATGTTTATGTTTAAAATTAAGGAAAAGAACTTACCAAATGTGGCATCCGTTGTGCCAGGGATATCTGTGACTATCCTGTGAAGTAATTAAATATATATGGTCAAACATTGTCTTCCTGTGGAGCTATTACATAGCTAAATGATATAGTACGACAATGCTTTTCATATCTATCTTTGCATGTATCCTAAATCCTGTACATTTTTTACTTTATTTCCTTTACTCAATTTCTGAAAACTCAGAAATTACTAATTAAAGACCTTCTATGTCAATTTATTAGTTTGTTCATCATATATGAACTATATATATCATATTAATTATTATAGATTTATAGGGTTATATATAGATACCAGTGTAAGTGTTCCCTCAGGTATGGATCACTAGGGCCAGGGACATCTGGATCTGTCATCACCTGAATGAAAATATCATGGAATATATAAAATCATGGATTATGATGAAAAATAAGAAGATGAAGAAGCTAGGGAGGATTTGGTGAAATAATTAAGTACCAGAGTGAAGAAGGATCTCATGTCACCTCCATGAACCTGAACCTTAGGCTTAGTTGTAACTGAGGAAGGAAAAAACTCAAAACCGTTGCAGACTTGCTTATTGTGGTTGTAAGTGACACTCATTTTCACATTTGGGGTGAAATAATCAACCACATCTCCAATCACCCTCCCAATTGCAAGGGGATCTGATTTCATATTCACTGCCATTTATGAAATATTAGTTAAATATAATTACTCAAAGTGAACAACTAGTCAATGTTGCCTTTTGAGGACTTGTATTGTGTGAATATGAAGTACTAGAAACCCTATATTTATACTGATGATCCCTTCTTTCAAGTTAAGAAATGGCTTGTTAGCATACTAGATTCCCTCTTAGTGGAGTTGGAATGGCATATGTATGCAACATTATCCTCGTAAACAATGATATTATTTACATGATTTGAACTCATAGTTACTAAGCACCAACCTAATTGTTACACTAAGTTCACCCTACTAAAAAGCCAATCGGGTAAATGAGATTCTCATTTAGTGGAATCCAAAGATAATAAATATAGTAACCTTATTGAGCAAATAAAGATGTTATTTTTAGGATTTGAACTCATAACTTCATAACTTCATGCTTATCGATCAAGAACCTTAATGTACATTTATTATAAAATTACATAACTTCGTAACTTACTGGAACATTCACAAACGTACTAACACACGAGAATCGTCAATCATTATATTTTTTACCATTGGTACTAATCTGGATTGAAAATGGCTTGTTGCACCCTTTTTGATGTGCAAGCTTGAATCACATAAATATATCCATATACATACATATTGAAGAATCATTAATTTAAATTATTTTGTAATTATGATTTGCAGTTCCTAGAAAGGCACATATCTATCAACTTTCCATATATTCATTAATAATGAATGAATGTTTTTTTTGAGAAAAAATGTATCAACCAATAGTATAAGAGTTTTATATTGTCATTACATCATATACAATTCATTTTCAATTATTATTGACTCTTAACTAAAAGTAACACAAAATGATACACTAACTCTGTATAAATCTTTACACTGTCGGTACATAAATATATTTTTTGTAAACTAATTAAGAAGCATGTATAGATATAATGGGTTTTTGGGTACATTTATGATGGAAGAGTAGTATAAAAATTATAAAATATTAATTTAAAAACATGAATGCTAAAATATAATAAAAAACATTTTTAAAGTAAATTAAGTCATGTTAGAGTCATTGAAACATTATATTAATTCTTCTAATCATTATGTATTTTACTTGTGTTTTAGTAATACTACAAAAAACTAAAATATTTAAAAAAATATGTTAGAAGTATTGAATAAGATGCATAGCGAATATTGATAGGACAACTTTTTGAAGGCATTGGTGGTTCATATAGCCTATGATAGTACAAGAAGTTATACCTTGCACGCGCTTCACCAAATAACTAGGCTTTAAGAAATTGAGGCATAAAATAAATATATGATTATGAACAGAAATGGATGGACAAAGATAATGTTAATTTGAACCTTTTTCAATAAGGGTATAAAAAGGTTAAATTCCTACCGTAAGTGTTAATTGAAGAATGGATTGTGATGTAGAAGGATAATTTAAGGGAGAGTTTGGGGTATAAAGGTATTCCACTCACTAAATGAATTTTCAGGTCATTTCATGTAAAAGGGGTCTTGGATGGAATATTAATAGTTCACTTTTGATATTGAAAGATGAGTAAGGAAGGGAAATGTCCATAGCTATAAGCCCAGAACCATGAATTTATACTGTCCTTTTATTTATTTTTAGTTTTTTTGTTGAACATAATTTATTTATTCATTGTCCTCTTAATTACAGTAGTATTCCTATTCCCCTTCGTAACACTTATGGGAATTATGCTGTAATCACTAACTTGTATCACTTCCACTTCCACTTCAATTATTGTTGTCATTGCTTTTGTACATGCCATAAGAAAAATCAAAATTCTTTTCTGCTAAAAAAGTTAATGCATATCCCACCTAGTTTGATGCTTTGTTATATATAATTCCCATTTCAATACACTAATCAAAATCATAATCTTACTAAAAAGAGAAATTAGTCTACATCATAACATATTGACGTGACATATTAAACTATGCACAGTACAAATAATTTATTCCAAAGCACAAAGTATAAACTGAAAAATTAGTTATATAATGAGTTGGAAATTCACTGTATTTTATTTTACATCAAATAATTTTCAATATATATATATGATAATGTTTGCCTAGCGGATTATTCACTTCAATCAAACACCTGAATCATTTGTCCAAACTAAACTATTATTTTTATTTTTTTACATTTTTTAGGAGTTAATATATATGTATTAATAATATAAAACTATAAATAATAAAGTATTACTTTACCAATATAAAAAACTTACAATTTCAACGTATAAACTACTTTACCATATTTTATCTATTTATCACAATTTCATTTCACTTATGAAGTGAAAAGACAGATTAATTATATTTTTGTACAACTTATAATTGTCAATAATTTATATCTCAATTTCACACTTTAAAATTTTATAAAAGTACATCAATTACTATAAAGTCAAAACTAACATTATTTTTTATGCAGAATATATATAAGAAATAAATGAATATAATATTTAATTTTTTAACAAGTTTCAATTATTTTTAAAATTAGTTTCATTCAACATGTGTAATTTAATCAGGTACATATATATCTATAAGTTGTAAGCTACCTTTAAAATTGTAAGCTACATAATTGCACACTACAAGGTGGTAGTTATAAACTATTTTTGTCGAATAAGGTCGTAGTTATGGTATCTTTCGGAACTATTGCCCATGAAAATATATGGGAATGGGTCAATTATAGGCGTGAATTGGATTTGATACTTGGAATAATTTATCAAAAATTGTAGTAAATATATAAGTATGTGCTTACCAAGTAAATATGTAAGTGGATATATATTATATATACATGATAGTGTAAGTACGTGCATTTTCCCATGCTGGGACAATCTTTGCTTCGAGAAGACACTTTCTTCCTCTCACTAAGCCTCCCCGAAGGAAACAGACCCGCCCCAGGCCAGTAGATTCCTATATCCTATTATCATATCAAAAGTATTGGTAATTATTATTACTGTCATCACCAAATCAGAGAGTACAGTACATTGAAGATTGAAGTTTTGACTACAACTTTAAACTCTTACATATATTGTACCTATTTGATAAAATGAATATGTAATAAGGGTACCCTTGAATATGACGAGACAATGATGCGTGACCCCGGCTAGCTATTGATGTTTACTCTACTATATATGTATAGCCTTAGAGTTTAGGGTTTGTTTTACTCAACTCATGCACCCTGTTATCATTTTCGTATTATGCTGTACTCATGTCAGTTCTTTTTGAACCCATTAACCCTCTAAAGGTTATTTGTTGTCCGTTTATAAACGTATCCACCATATCATATGTATAGTGGGTAAATGTAGAAACAAAAACATCAACAAATCATATTCTAACTCTAACAATATCTTCTTTGAAAGTAAAATCATGACTTTCCATTAGAGGGTAAACCAATCATATAATAATCACATTCTACAAATGAAACTGTAATTCATGTACATACTTTGTTAAAATATATTGTATCAATCCAACAATACTATCTCTCATATTCACATACAATGTTGAAATATATTGCATGGTGCTGAATGGGTTTGTGAAAAACTCCCTGTGATATCTCTTCAATAACTTGAGTGTGGGTAATGAAGGTAATAAGTAAGTAGTAGAAGCTATGAAATATATAATTATTGCTTTGATACTGTATATTTAAACATACTTACTTTCTTATTGTTGCTAACTTCTTATTGTAATTATTTAATTACCCACTCTCTCAGATAAATCTTATACCATTCGTACTTTATTAAAAAATACTCAAGTACTAGCCTATAAAAAAGATACTCAAATACTAGCCTATGAAAAAATGAAAAGAAAAAAAATCAATTTGTTATTAGGACTAGCTACCCCTCTACAATCCTTCTTCTATTTATTTCTCACCCTTTAACTATTTCAAAACTTGCATGTTTTTGCATAATGCGTGTGTACAATTCAAAGAATTTAACTTTATGATAAACTATATAGTATGACTTACATAATCACATTCTAGTTAAGCTAACATTTTCATCCAAAACGGTTTCACGTGTACCACTTTTGATGCACTATCTTATCCCTTCAAAAAAAATTGTACAGTTAAGAATAAATGACTATACGATTTTATTGTATCTTTAAATATTTTTTAAATTCAAAGGATAATAATGTTTGAATTCTTAAAGTAATATTGATAAGTAAGATACTCATATACCCAAATAAATTAGTTTTTTAATCTATCGAATGATGTTATATCTTTCATTCACACCAATGTTATTAAAACCGTACCGGTTATCAAACTTGTCAGGGTACTGGTATAGTGGTACAGTGGTTCAACCAGTGGTTCAATAATTAAACTGCATGCCGGTTAAACTGGACATACTTGCTTATATATATATATATATATATATATATATATATATATATATATGTGTGTGTAAACCTATAACAAAAAATTTCAAATAAGTAGATATTCATATTTATAATCCATATGCATAATTTACTTCAAATTCACACAAACAAACAACATTAAGTCTTTAATAAAATCAAAGTCTAAAGTGCAAAACATATATTAATCCAAAATTATCACTTAACAAACGCAAAATACAAATAAATGACCCAAGTATCAATCATTGAAGTTGAAGAATTGAAAATTTAAAAAAAAAAATAATGTACAAACCGACCGGTTTACCGGTTTTCACAGGTTTTGACTGGTTCTATTGCATATGCAGTATAACATACGTACCGTACCGGTTAGGGGTCCAGTTCACCGATTTTCCGGTTGAACCGGCCGGTACGGCACGGTTTTTAAAACATTAATTCACACTAACAAAAATATGATTAATCATTGGGATGTATTTCAGTGTATTGATATGGAACCATGTAATAGTTTTTAGTCAATAGCTTTTAACGTTTGATTACCAATTAGTACATTTGTTTTTATCAATTTGTATTGAAAAAACATTTAAGCTGAAGAAATATAATGTTTGTGTTAATTTACATCATAATTTATTTTGTATTTTTCAACTCCATCATTTTTCTATGTGATCTTTAATTTATTCCTCTAGCTATGTAAATCAATAAAAAATAAATAATGGTAAAAATGGAAAATAATAACTAATATATCATTGAACTTTTAAAGGAGACATATATAAATATGAAGAAAAAAAAATCAAAATGGACAATTAAATAGAGCTAGAGTAATAGCCATTGGATAGAATATAAATGGCTAAATGACTAATGGGGATCGATAAACATCCTTCGCAATTTTTTTGTTTACATCCTTCACAACATTAAAGCAGTGTTTTTTGGGGTTATTTAAATCAGTATTTTAAAAATGGATTGAATTGATTATGTGACTAGTTTAAACGATAACCGGGACTTATCTCTATTAATAGAAAGGATAGTACTCTTAAAATGTATATAAAAATTTAATTACAATGACACTTATATCATTTGCTTTACAATGAAATGATTATTTTATCCTTAAAATTACACTAAAAAACATAAATGTCCTCTCTATTACGGGAGTGGATTATGTCTCATGTTTAGTAAAGTTTTAATAATAAATTTGATTGACTGAATCAATTAAACCATAACTTGGAGTTTCACAAGTTCAGTTTTAAATTTAGGAGGCATATATATAGGGAATATATCAATTTACTCTAAGAGTGACTAGAAAAAACCTACTTCACATCATAGTCATTCGTTCTTAAAAAATTTAATGGCTTGAATTGGTGAGTACATCTAAACTATTAAATTTTTCAAGAATGAATAATTAAAATGTGGAGTATATGGATCCCCTAATATATATATATAACAGATTTTGGAAAGCAAAGTGTTGGATAAAGAACATCAATATATATAATACTATGGATGATGCCATTGCTAAAAGAACATCAATAGGGAAGAGTATTTCTGGTCAGTGATGCAGATTGGGAAATTGGAACTCTGTGCTAATATATAGCTAGCCCTACCTATATAAATGATAAATATGAATGTTTATGAATTGAGATATAAGGAATGAATATCACAACTCATTAAACTCCTCTCTACCGTGATTTGAATTTGCTTAATGATGTCCTAGCTAGGTCTTGTTTGGAAATCACAAAAATGTGGAAACCATATTGAATGAATAAGAATCCTTTCCTCTAATGCATAGTCCACATGTAGAGATAATGACATATGTTATTTACAAATTTTTAATGGTGCAGATTTCAAAAAAAAAATTAATTAATTTTTTTTTAATCTTCAAAGTAATTTGGGCCACACATTTCAGAACTATAGTATCCAGTACTGGAGATGATCTCAACACATATTGAATGGGCCTAGACATCATCACCAAATTACTCCCATTTTAATATCCATTTTTGTTGTATTTAGTTCATATAATCATATTCATTAATGGAGAGACAAATGTTTCAAAAAAAGCATATGAAAATACAATATTCAGTGACACATATATTCATTTGATTATAATGAAATCAAATTTTTGTCATTAAAAACAAAGGTAAAACTAAGCTTGACTTTTTACATTCTAATTTTGGAATGGGTGTTATAACGTGTGACTAGCCCCTTAATCGATCCTAAATGTTGGTCGGACCAGCTTTTAAACCTGACCTCGACTCATATTCGGTTAAATATAATATATATCAATTTTAAATAAAATATTATCAATATTAATTATTATTATTATGGATATGCAATTTGACATATGAAATAATATATATAGATATTTTGTTAGTCATTTAAATGTATGTATATATGATGCAAACAATTAGAGAAATATTGATATTTTGGGACAAAAAAGATGTAATTACTCTATACACGGATTGAATATGCACAAACAAATATGATGAGTGAGTGATTATTTGACAGGTCAGATCGGGAAAACCTAACCTTAAGTATTGTCTGAATATAATTTTGGAACTCAAACTTGACCCTAAACTAGATAAAAGTCAATCATATTTGCTTTCGATCATAATCAAATCAAACTAGATAAGCGGGTAGGTCACGTCCTACTCACCCCTAATTATTTTATCATATGCCACTAATTGATTTTAGCTGTGAGCTACCATGAGTATAACTAGCACCATTGAGGAATAATGGGAATGGTGTAATGTAAGGCCACTATTTCAAGTTATAGTAGAGTAATTTTGATGTATTGTGTCATTGAAGAAATGTGTAAGGGCCTTCATAGTTGAGAGTTTGTAATGGGCCGTGCGCATTGTTGGGCGTCCTATATTAGGGTAAAAGTCGCACCTTCAAATCCTTTATCCAATCCTATAAAGTATAAACGTCAACAAAGCCAATCTACACGTTGTTGAACAAGTCATCCAGCTATATATTTATTATTAGGACCTTTCATATGGTGATATGGTTATTATGGTGTATGTTACTCAATCAGTTAATAACATGCTTTGCTTCTCTCACCTAATAATCAAATTCAAAAGCACATTATAATAATGCTGCATGGATAGTGAGGGTTATGATCATATATTTCAATATTTGTGTCCTCTATAATTTAATTATATTGAAATAGCTAATGTTGGCGACCCTACTAAGACATGGACGGAAAAGAAAACAACCTATTATCCATATATTTCAACCAACCATCTAAATTAGGTTCAGGTAATTCAGCCTTCGTTTACTATTCATACCCTTAATTAGCTAGCTGTTTCGTTTTTTGGTTTAAGAAAATTGGAAATATCGATAAATTTCTTAATAAGTGCATATAATTTACCAATTTGTTATTTGTAAAATGAAATTCAAATATTTTCTTTTCTCAATCATATTTTTTGATTAAATAATTTTTTTGGTAATAGACTTATTTATTAGAGAGATAAAACATATACTTAAAAGTTTTTTACACTGTCATTACATAATTCACTATTTATTTTTATTCATCATTTACTCATAAATAAAATTGTACTACAAATGATAATAAATAATATATATTTTCAATATATAAATATTACACTCTAATTATTATGGATAAAATTTCAACAACAAAAAAAAAAAAGTTGATAATGATGTTATAAAGTAGAAAGAAAAAAAGACAATTATTTGTGCACAACTTGTCCAAGTTGAGTTAGAAGATGATTATGAAGTATATAAAATCCATTGCAATTCTGAGTATGATCTGAGTCAGCTGATATTATCTTCTCACTTTATGTGGTCCCATCTATTATTTCTTATTAGACAGCTCACTGCACTGCTGCATGTTACACTATTCGTTCCTCATCTTTATTACTTTTTTAATATTTGTTTTTGCTAAAAAAAACATGTATCATGAGATACAGCTGCAAAAAGTGCCCATCTACCACAATGTAATGTTACTTTTAAGATAATCTTTATACACTTTTACTCATCACAGATCTTGACTCATACCTCCATTCTTAGCCTTCTCGCTTATGTCACAGGTGGATCATTAGTTCAATCTCTTTTCTTGTTATTATTAAGAATGAAGATCTTATGTTCTCAAGTTCAATTGGACATATAAATAAAAAGTAACATGTTTACTTTAATTGGACAGGTAATTAGAACAAGTAGGAAAGTTTTGGATTACATGTTTGACATGCCATATGAAAATTAGCATCTTCATATTTTAACTATAGTAAAGCAGAATCTTAAATTTAACAATGGTTTCCAAATTTGAGAAACGGTTTATAGATAGAGAATTTTGCCGTTGAGGGTGAACATATCCATCTCCAACCAAAAAAAGAGAGAATCACTTTTAAAATTTATAGGAATCTTAAACCATAAAGTCCTTGATTTAAGGATACAATCACCTTCCTCCTTTTAGTTAATCTTCCAACTATAGAATCAACCCCTTCCCATTGAATCACTATCTTCAACCCATGGATGTTTTAACTAGTAACTTATTAAAAGTGATAATTGTATCCCTCCCATAATAGAACTTACATAGAATGGTGAAGCAGTCTTTTTCTTAAACATTTACTTACCATGGATGATTTTCCTTCTCATATCTCCAATATAATATCCATGACAAATTAATAAATACAGTAACCTAAATCTAAATGAATAAAAACAATAATGATATAGAAAGTAAAAAAGAAAGAGTTTGAAGAGAAATCCTATTATTTGATTTGAATAATGAAATTGAAATTATTATTATTGGCAATTACTCTGACCCTGCCATGACCAAACAATGTCTTTGAGTGAAGGCCTAACTTGGTCCTCACAAAACTTAATGTACTCTAATGTATCCCCTGCAGACTTAGTAAACTCCACCACCGCCACCTCTGGTGCCAACTCAAACACCTCCACCGTCATCCCCAGCTTCCCCTTCCTCCCCTCCTTCTCCCCCTGCATCCTCACCGTATACTCCTTCTTCCCCGTTATCCTAAAATTCAGCTTCTCCGCCACACCCTCCAGTTTCGCCACCACTTCTGAAGCCGAGAACTTTGAAATAAACATTGACGGTGATCTCTTCCTCGTCTCAAACAAGCTCCTAAGATCAAACCCATGAGACAATGACGATATTATCTCAAATGCATTGTAAAATGGGCGAGCAGGCTTTCCTCCGATATTAACATCTTCAACATCAGTATCATAGTTGAAATCAATGTTGTGTTGAACAGAATTCTCCTTCGTTAATGAAAAAGCAATGGGTCTCATGAACCCAACTTGAAACCATGGATGCTTGGTTATATCATCAATTGAATACCTCTTCTCAGGATTAACAACAAGCAATTTGGATATAAGATTCTTAGCCTGAGGTGAAATCCATTCAGGAAATGCATAATCAGCTTTGAAAGATTTTCTATAAATCCTTAAAACATTTTCACCTTGGAATGGCAGATATCCTGAAAGCAATGCATAGAGTATAACACCACAAGACCATATATCAGCTTTAGATCCATCATACCCTTTCTTCTTCAAAACCTCAGGTGCCACGTAAGCAGGTGTACCACATGGCGTGACGAGCATCCCGTCGGAGCGGCGCTGCTCCGGCAGTGCAGAAAGCCCAAAGTCGGAAACCTTAAGATCTTGGTTTTCATCGAGGAGCAAGTTTTCAGGCTTGAGATCACGGTGTGTGACGCCGCGGCTATGGCAAAAGTCGACGGCGCTGATCAATTGTTGAAAGTACTTTCGTGCTTCATCTTCATCCATTTTACCCTTTGTTACCTTGGCGAATAGTTCGCCTCCTTTGACGTATTCAACAACCATGAAGATCTTTGCTTTTGTGGCCATCACTTCTTTTAATTGCACGATGTTAGGATGGCGAACCAGATGCATCACTGATACCTCTCTTTTTATTTGTTTCACTAAACTCTCTTTCTTCAGCCTGTCTTTCTTTATCACTTTTATCGCCACGTTTTCATTTGTCGCCAGGTTTCTACCGTGATAAACTTTTGCAAAGTTACCTTGTCCTAACACCTTTCCGATCTCATATTTGTTGAATATGATGTTCCTGTTGTTGTTGTTGTTGTTTTCTTCGTCACTGCTAGTATTGGTAACCATCTTGAATAATAATAATAATAATAATAACAATAACAATAAAAATAAGAAACGGTGGAAAAGGGGGATGAACAGTAATTGAGGGTCAATTGGGGGAGCAGAATCTGAATTGGAAGAGAAGGGAGAGAGTGAAATGGCGGAAAAGGTGGATCCTTTTGAGGAAGATGGTGTCGAAGGGACACACCACGTTTTGGAGAAAGCATTCAGAAGCGTTGAAAATCTTCATGGGTAAGGTTGTAGCATACAAGGAGGGAGAGATAAGAAGAAAGGGGGATAATGAAAAAGTGAAGGATGGTGTTTGTGTTGTGAAGAATAGATTGATTATATATGAGCTGGTTAGGGTTACGTATATTTGGTAAATAAGAGATAAAGGTGTGAGACGTCATGCTGAGTATTAGGATTAGAATCCATGGATTTGGTTTACTTGGAACAGCTGTATAGGAATAACCAAATTATTATTGGTGGTATTTTGAAAGTTGAATGAGAGAATAAGAAAATGATAAACAATAGGAGGAAAAAGAGTATTATTAATAGGGGAGGGATCCACTTACTCTTGGAGTAAGTGGAAAAACACTTACTCCACATCATGACCATTCATTTTTGGAAATCCAATGGTTTGAATTGGTGAGTACATCTAAACCATTGAATTTTTCAAGATTGGATGGCTAAGATGAAGAGTAAGTGTTTTTTGGAGTAAATGGATCTCTCCCCTTATTAATAATAAAAATAGATAGGGTATGAATTAATGATTGATTAGACAGAGTGACGTGGAGGTGAGTGGAATATAGGTAGCCGCGGTTTGAATATTTGTAATTTTGAATTTTGAATGGCGTGCGTGGTCAGTTGCATGAATGGCGGTGGAGACTAGTTAGATACCCTTTCTTAACCATCAAAATTCTACATGTTAGTACCCACTCCAATTTTCATTATACTACTATCTTCTTCGCCACAACTTCCCAACAAATATTTTCATAACAATCCATAAACCATTTATCTATTTTCATTTCATTGTTGTTTAAATTATAAGTGTTGTATACATTTATCAGTGTAATGTCAATACATTTTTGATGTAAAAATTTACACACATTCAATGTATCATTCACATTCATTTTTATTATCTTTATTTAATAATCAATAATTAGTAAATATAAAAATTATTAATTGTTAGTGCATACATCTTGTTATCTATATTTATATACCATATTCTTCTCTAGACTTATATACGGTCAACAACGTACTAACTACATGTTAAATTTTTTAAATTAGAATGAATATAATATTTAATTACTAAAAGTAAAATTTTAAAAGTTAGACTGTTTTAGTGTTCATATCGATTTGATATTAAAATTATATCAGTTATATCATGAAATCGGTTTGTATAGGAAAATTTTAATATTTTTAAAATGAAATAATAAAGATTTAAACCTTCCTATTGATATTATTTATAACATAATAACTTATTAAATCATTTTAATAATTAAGTTATATATTATAAATAATATTTTATAAATTTATTATGTATATTATAATATATATATATATATATATATATATATATATATATTGTGCAATGACTCATATTCAATGGACCATACCTATTCTCATCATAACAACAATAAAAGTTATGGACTTGGGCTGATGTAAAGGGTTGTGGTAGAAAGCTATATATTTATGTTATGTAAACCTAATGTAACAAAGAGAACAATAACTAAACACAAATCCTTATTCTCTAATAATATATAGTGATAACCTCTCAAAGCTCCCGGGACGTAGGCATAATTGGCCAAACCTCGTTACCAAATTCCTTGTGTTATTCTCTTATCTTTTACTATTTGATTGATCGCTTGTTTCAAACAATATATATATATATATATATATATATATATATAGTGTGAAGATTAATTGCAAAATCATTGGTTGAATGAGTGATGTAAGAACTGGACGGTTCGACCATTGATCGAACTTAAAAACAACTATAGTTTGTCGTCTTAACTGAATAAGGTTAGACTGCTTTGAACGAGAGAAATCACAATTCGACCGTGTTAAACCAAAATAACCCGAGAAGTGAACTAGACGGTTCACTTAAAATTTATTATGTATATTATAATATATATATATATATATATTTTGTGCAATGACTCATATTCAATAGAAAGCTATATATTTATGTTATGTAAACCTAATGTAACAAAGAGAACAATAACTAAACACAAATCCTTATTCTCTAATAATATATAGTGATAACCTCTCAAAGCTCCCGGGACGTAGGCATAATTGGTCAAACCTCGTTACCAAATTCCTTGTGTTATTCTCTTATCTTTTACTATTTGATTGATCGCTTGTTTCAAACAATATATATATATAGTGTGAAGATTAATTGCAAAATCATTGGTTGAATGAGTGATGTAAGAACTGGACGGTTCGACCATTGATCGAACTTAAAAACAACTATGGTTTGCAGTCTTAAGTGAATAAGGTTAGACTGCTTTGAACGAGAGAAATCACAATTCGACCGTGTTAAACCAAAATAACCCGAGAAGTGAACTAGACGGTTCACTTAAAATTTTAAGAAGTGAAACACAACTTTAATATTTTGTTTTACCTTGATCCAAGAAAAGATAAATATATTTTACTTCAATATAATTATTAATTATAGATTTTATATTTATACATAATTATATATTTATGGATAAAAATTATTAATTATATATAAAGTTGGTTCGTCATAAAGATATAATATTTAAAACAGTTAAACTTAATATGAGATCTCTTTAGGTTTGATGTTCGACTCAAGTTTCATAACGTTGAACCATTGTACCACTAATAGTATTTTGAGAAGTATAATATACAATACCTTATTAAAAACATTGTGTAAGAGTTTTACATAATTAGCATATTATTGATTATTTATGGGTTAGTTATCATCAATTTTTATTGTGTAAAAAATTAAGTTGAATTATTGGTGAATGATTTACTTAAAATTTCGGATATTAAACTCAAATAGAAAATGTGTATTATAAGTTGTATATTCTTTTTTTTATAACAAAAAAATATTACTTTAATAATACACTAATATCGTTTGAAGGTATCTATTATCTCATCCCGAAAGATATCACTTCTAAAAGTGGAGTATTTGATCTTTTGTCAATGTGATACATATGGATCCAGTATCATCTTAATACACATTTTATATATAATGTTTTTTTTAACTTATGTAGAGACGTCTCATAGCCTGTTTCATGAAGAGAAATCGCATACAGACACAAGCCTGTTTCTGTAGGTCCGGACCCCAAATTTTCAGGACATACCCTATATTTTTATAGGTCATACAATATAATTGTTGGAAAATAAGCAAGAAAGAAAATAAATAAAAAAAGAAAATAAAATGATTTGTTAATGAGTTAATTATATGTGCCAACATTATAATAATTATTAATCAATTATCAATATATTATTAGAGAATATGATTATTACGTTGCATTTTACATAAAAATATTTATATTTGACTACCTCAACCCATTACAATTATTGAATATGTAGAATGTGTGAATCCAAGGTGGTTGTGTCAACCTCCGACCATAATGTGGATGGTTGCCGCCACACCCAAATGGTGAACATATCTCAGAGTCGTGTCTCCCCACACGGCCAACCGGTGTACCACTTCCTAACTCGTGAGTCATATGTGCCTCCACACAAGGTACCACTTCTTTACTTGCCAGTCATACATAAGATTTTAAGATGTATATGTGATTCACTTCATATGTGTCTTTCGTTGCACAATCCTTGTCAAGGCTCTATAGTCTATACTATACTACATTTAAGGCTCTATAGTCTATACTATACTACATAGTTTGTGACATGATTTAGGACACAGATCCTTAACCCACAGCGATGTGGATGCTGTGGTGTAATAAGGGCTCGGTAAAAAATGATTGGGTCGATTGGCAAGGCCTAAAAATACAGAGGCCCAAAGTTTAATCAAATTAAATTGGGTGAATGGAGGGAAGGTGATGACTGATTTTTAAATACCAAAAGAGAATGATCCAGTTGTGGAATGGGTAAGGGTCATGCTACTATGCTAGGCTGAATAGGGATTAAAATTTACTTGTTATTAGGTTACTTTCAAGGATCATGTAGGCTTATTACTCTGACATTCAGTCACATTATATACCTATTTTCTTTTTTTCCTTTGTTTACATCTTTTATTGAATTTGGTAGTGAAACACCATACAAATGCCAATATATATGTAAAAACACAAATGTCTTACAAACACAAATATATTTTTATTTCTTAAGAATGAGAACAGTAAATACACAAATACAAAACTCTAATTTTAATTACATATTTAATTTTATTGTGAATTTTTTCAATAGAATGTTAGATTTTCATTGATAATGCAGGAAACCCATAAGTACTCATGGTATCCACGGGTACCCAAAAATAACCGTGAAAAATTTGCATGTAAATACTTGTACATATATGAGTGGGTATGGATAATACTTTCCGATTTCAAAATAGGTAATGGATAACTACTACATGTGCTATGTGCTAGTTGACATCCCTATTTGTTTCCCATGTTTTCCAATTCTCTTAATTGCATGTATATTCCCTTTTAGTTTTGTTTTGGTGTTGTAACATTTATTCATACAATTCTTTATATTCTCGTTGTTTTTTTATATTTTCTTTTCAAATACAAAAAATAATATCATCTTTTACCTCTTATATTCATTCTTTTATTTTTTTTTCTCTTTTACATCTTATCACTAATCAGATATCTCTTTTCTTTAAATCTTTTAGACCCTAAAAATGTGAAAATAACTTCTTTTTAGTGTATCTTAGTTAATGTCAAGAAAGACCAAAACTATTTATTTTGAATTTATGATGTGTAGGATTCATGAAATTGAAGTTCTGCTGTAAGAAGTTTTGGGTCACACATGTAATTTTTAAATGTGTTTAGGGTCTATCTACTTCAAGTAAGGTTTATGACTATAGACATAATTATCATGAAAATTATTGTGTAGATACATAAAATCTTATTTCTATTTTTATGATGGGCAAAATTGGAAGTAAGAAAATCAAGTGACATCACCATTCATGGAATGATATACATTTCTTATAAATAAGGGATTATGATCCCTAATTGTAGACCATAGAAAGAACCACACCATGACACAAGATGTCTCACAACAAGAACACAAAATCACTATTCTCTTCATCTAATTAGAGGAGAAGCTAAGGCTAAGGGTAGTCTACAATTGGAAGACCAACAAACCTACATGTTCTACTATGAACATGCATTTGCAAACAAGACAAAGGACATGGAGAAATGAATACACTATGAATAATGATATAAAGTTTATTCTTCATATTTTATATGAATATACTAAGATACACTTCCGCTAAAGTTCTAGTTTTATACATTTATTCTTGATGATTTGACATGAAATATTTTGATTATATATTAATAATAGTATTATTCATTATCTTTAGTATTATGTATCTTTAATATATATAAAGTCTCCCACCATTATAAAAAGATTTACCCGCAAATAAAATTAATACACAACTATCCTAACCTTATGGAATCTGACTATCTATTTATTATCTATGTATGATTACTGTACAAGTTAATTTTATACTATTATAAGAATATTATTCATTAATTATGTATAATTATATAGATAATAATGTATCTTCTTATGCCAAAAGATAACTTACCTCCATCAGTTAGCAAAAGAATAACATGTGTATTGTTTTGTTTAGTTTTAGAAATATTTTTGTAAAAAGTGATTAAATGATACACATGTCATGATCTTAGTGGCTGAATGAGATAATTTATATCCGTATACTAGAAGATATATTATTCTGAATTATATATTACTATATAATTACTTCTATTGAATAATAGTCAATATCTATTGGTAGGTGTATGGTAGAAGAGAGTTTTAGCATGCAGGAATTTGTGAATTGTAGTATTCAGAAACAGGGCCCCACTATAAGTTCAACTAGATGTAGTGGACAATGAAGTGCCCTATAAGGTTTTCAATTATTGTGCTGCTCAGCTACTTGCACCAAAGTACCAAACCAAAATGAAAGAAAAGTAATTAATGAAGTCTTGATCCAAAACATGTGGTGAGGAGAATAAGAGCAATAGAACCTGAATTCCAAGTATTTTGTTGGTTTATTCGTCAACCTAGACCCGACGGTAATAGATGAATTGAATGTAAATGCCGTAGACCAATTTTAACAGGTTCAATACCATGCACTCAATATTATATTACTCCCTTTACTCTCTCTCTTTCTCTCTCTCTATATATATATATATATAAATCATCAAATATTATTGTATTTGGACTAAAACCTCCGACCAATTTTCCAAGAGATTGAAAAAGTACAATTAATAAAAAATGATAGATGTATTTACGGGATGAAAAAATAATTGAAGAATATTTCACCAAATATTGAAATTGTAAAACAAAATTAAAAATCTAAAACAAGAAAAAGGGTACCATTAACACACTTGTATCTTCTAATTTAGTTTCTCTTCAAAACATACATTCCATCCATGATTTTTGTTGTGTCTAAAGGAAGTATAAACTTAGACATTGCTATTGACTTGGTCTTTGGCCGGTGGAGTGAAGTATCCTTGCAAAAGCTTTTCATTAGACAATCTAAAACCTAATTGATTAGAAAAAGGTAAATAATAGAAGGTGGGTACAAAAAAGAAATTGAGGGAATAAAAAAAGGCGACATGAAAGTGGTGATTAGCATGCACAAAATGTATGTAGGCATATGCTTATCTTATTCTTTACAACATCCCTAAACCCTTTTACGTTGTGCTGTTTTTGGAAAAGTGTTATTTCAGAAGATTTGTTCATGTCTGTAATCACTAGTTCACTAGCAAGGGCGACTATGGTTTATTAAATATATTTCAGTCCAACAACCCAATATAAGAGACTCTCAAAACTTGTAAACAAAATATACTCCACACATTTTTAAATAATACTGAAAAGGGGTCACATATTATCAATGTGTTTGATATAAAGATATGAAAATAATATTATAAGTTGGGTTAATAACAAGTGTAGCTATCTCGTGATAGGATCACCCATAACATATCCTTAATGGTATACTATTCCTTATATAAAAAAAAATACATTTTTAAGCAGTAGAAAAATTATATAAATCAGACATTTTCATCACTCTTCAAGACAATAATTAAGTCAACAAGTAAGTTAGTAGCTAAGTAAGTAAGTCTGTCAATATGTTACTTAGTGAGTGAGTGAGCCAACCAATAAGTCAACGAGTGAGTGACTAAGATAATAAATAAGTTATTAAGTCAATCAATAAGTGTGTAAGCGTAACAATCATAAGATATTGAAGGGTAATACACTCAAATAGGTTTCAGAGAAAGGAAACTCGCAACCCGACTTTCAAGAATAAGAACCCAAAGGAGAGGTTCTCATGCCTTGAATGCGGTAAGGCTGGACACATGAAATTTAACGCAAAAAGGTTGAGTCTTGGTCATGTTGTTTGTTGAGGAGTCATGTCTTCAAGCTTTTCAGATCGCCTTTGTCTTCATCGAAACCAGACCGAAGATGTTGCAATCACGCTAGTTGACTTCTCTTGCAATATCAATCTCCCCATTTTTTATGATGATAAACATGAAATGAGTTGAGCATGTAAACAACTTGATGACTGACTGATGTACTGATTGCAACGGTTGCAGAGACATATTTGCAAAGCTCCCCCTTACTTTAATCTCCCCTTCATTCTGTGCATGAGGAATGTTAGGGTATACGAGCATTCAATCTCCCCCATACTTATCGGGTTGCGGAAGCATTTGCAACCTGCAATACACATCAAGAAAACAAACAACATTTCTCCCCCTTTTGGCATAATCAAAAAGGCCATTAACTAGACTTAATCTGCCAAAGAGTAGGAACGATAACAAAATTAACAGACTCTTTAATCGATTAAAGAAGTGGTTAATCGATGTAGAGTTGCAAAAATTGAACAAATGCACAAAGTTGAGGTGTGGTTAATCGATTAAGGACATCATTTAATGGATTAATCACAGAAGCAGAGAACATGGAGAGTTCTCCTAATTGATTTTTTAAGCATCGGTTTTAGCACATTGCCATAAAGACAATCAATCAGCACATAAAGCACAACTAAAACATCAATATAACAACATAACTTAGGAACAGATAAGCGAATTCTAAACGAAATCATCAATTAATAGCAAGCAGTTTAGTATTGTCAATACAAACCAAAAATAGACATAGAGTACTATATACAATAAGTAGAAAAACACAGACAAAGACAACACATGTAACTAAGTCTGCTAGTCAGTAAGTCAATCACTAAGTTAGTAAGATTGTCTGTAAGTCAGTTAGTAAGTTAGTTAATTAGTTAGTAAGTAAGTCAGAGAGTAAGTCACTATGTCGGTCACTATGTAAGTCAGTCCGTAATTCAGTAAGACAAAATGTAAGTAAGTCAATAAACCAGTCAATAAGTGAGCCAGTAAGTCACTAAGTGAGTCACTAAGTCACTTAATCAGTCAGTAAGTAAATTAGTAAGTAAATAAGTAAGTCATTCAGTAAGTCAGTTAGTGAAGCACTAAGTCAATAAGTAAATTAGTAAGTAAATTAGTAAGTAAATAAGTAAGTCATTGAGTAAGTAGTAAGTTAGTCAGTAAGTCAGTAAGTAAGTCAAACAGTAAGTAAGACAGAGACTAAGTAAGTTAGTAAGTAAGTGAGTAAGCCAGTCGGTAACTTAGTGAGCTAGTGAGCCAACAAGTCAACAAGTCAGTGAGTAAGTATGTCAATATGTCACTTAGTGAATGAGTGAGTCAGTCAGTAACTTATTCAGTAAGTCAATGAATGGGTGACTAAGATAATAAATAAGTCATTAAGTCAATCAATAAATCTGTAAGTTTGTGAGTTAGTCAGTCCGTAATTCAGTAAGTCAAAATGTAAGAAAGTCAATAAGTCACTCAGTAAGTGAGCTAGTAAGTCACTAAGTGAGTCAGTAAGTCACTTAGTCAGTCAGTAAGTGAGTTAGTAAGTAATTCAGTAAGTGAATGACTAAGTTAGTAAGTTAGTCAGTAAGTCAGACAGAGAGTAAGTAAGTTAGTAAGTTAGTGAGTAAGTCAGTCGGTAACTTAGTCAATAAGTCATATAGCTGTGGGTGAAATTTTTGCATGAAATTTTGTTTCCACACTTTTTTCTTCCCACATTGAAATCCAGAAAAAGCAGAATCGCTTTCCAAGCTATAGTTTATGAGATGCATCTATGCGGTGATAAGCGAATAGTTGAGAATCTATTTTTAGCATAAAATTATTTTCGTATATCAGAATTGGACGTACGATATATACACTTGGGGTAGAAGTAAGTCAACAAGTTAGTGAGTAAGTCTGTCAATATGTCACTTAGTGAGTGAGTGAGTCAGTCAGTAAGTTAGTCAGTAATTCAATTGGTGAGTGACTAAGATAATAAATAAGTCATTAAGTCAATCAATAAGTCTGTAAGTTTGTGAGTTAGTCATTAACTAAGTCTGTCAGTCAATAAGTCAATCACTAAGTTAGTAAGATTGTCTGTAAGTCACTGAGTAAGTTAGTCAATTAGTTAGTAATTCAGTCAGAGAGTAAGTCACTATGTCAGTCAGTCCGTAATTCAGTAAGTCAATAAGTCAGTAAGTAAGTGAGTCAGTAAGTCACTAAGTGAGTCAGTAAGTCACTTAGTCAGTCAGTAAGTAAGTTAGTAAGTTAATAAGTAAGTCAATAATTGAGTTAATAAGTGAAGCACTAAGTCAATAAGTTAGACAGAGACTCAGTAAGTTAGTAAGTCAGTGAGTAAGTCATATAGTTTTGGGTGAAATTTTTGCATGAGATTTTGTTTCCACACTTTTTTCTTCCCACATTGAACTCCAGAAAAAGCAGAATCACTTTCTGAGCTATAGTTTGTGAGATGCACCTAGGTGGTGAAAAATGAATAGTTGAAAATATATTTTTAGCATAACTTTGTTTCTGTATATCAGAATTGGACATATGATATATGCATTTGGGGTAAAAGTAAGTCAACAAGTCAGTAGGTAAGTCTGTCAATGTGTCACTTAGTGAGTGAGTCAGTCATCAACTGTCCGCTTCCATTCGTCGAATGAGAGTTGGTCTTCCCAATCCACAAATACTGTATGTTGTCATTTACTTTATTAGTGGCATCTGTCCGAGGGCATCTAGAATTGTCTGTTTCGGTATTCACTCTTGTGAACGGCCGAACTAAGCTAAGCGCTTGGCTTGTCTTATTAGGTTCCCAACCGACCTATACATTAAATATCGAAATCCGTTACAGAATAGAATTAACATAGCGAGACTTGGAGTATCTAAAACTAAGTCCATTCAGTCAGTAAGTTAGCCAGTAAGTCAATGAGTGAGTGACTAAGATAATAAATAAGTCATTAAGTCAATTAATAAGTCAGTAAGTTTGTGAGTAAGTCAGCAATTAATACCACTTGTTGGGTATACTACAGAACAAATAACACATAGATGAGGATGAATAGGTGTGCGCGGAAACAATTAACACTTTTGCGGTAAATAAAAAATTCTAAAATAAGCTTTGTTTTATCGATTGAAGATTCACTTAATCGATTAAATCGATCTATTATTAATCTTTTAAAAGATAGGTTTAATCGATTAACATGATTCTTGCGATCTTTGAAAATCAGCTTTCTTGCAAACTACATTCAGGCCTCCTCTTATGATCTTGGGAGATTTTCTTCAATGTTTGAATAATATTTTACAAACAATCATTCAAATAAACTTTACAAATGCTCCCTTCTCGGTCCTAGAGTCCCTCTCTTCGGTTTGACCTTCAACCCGCCTCTTTCGGATAATCCTCACCTACTCGCGGTATAGCCCTAGACGGACATTCACTCCCTACCAAGACCCTTGTAAAGGTTAAGATCGCCACCTAACCTCAACTACTGTCACCAAGTTAGTAAAATCACTAAGTCATATAGCTCTAAGTCAATCTGAATCGATGAAATTGGTTCTCATGCAATGATCATAACTCATGCATTTTATTTTTACGTAGACTATAAGATTATTTTATTATATATCAATATCATTTTATTGACCATTTTTAACCCTGGAATTTATTTATATATTTTCTTAATCAATTTCATATTTTGATGTCTATTTCTTCTAGGTATCAATAATAGTCAATTAGCATTGTTATATTATTAGTGTTGTAAGTGTGATTCTGTCAATTTTATTATTGATCTATAAGTAATTTAACAATATATTTATATATTAACCAATTTCACTAAATAATAAAATTTAAGAAATAGTTAAAATGAAAAGAACTTCAATTATCCAATTAGTCTTTTCCCATAAATTGTTACTTTTAAAAATATTTTCTACTTTATCAAGCATCCCTTTTATTCAAACATATATATTTGTTTTGATAAAAAAAAGTAATATAATAATTATATTATTAATATATGGATATAAATTTCACAAAGTTTTATATTACTTATCTATATATAATATCAAACATGTTTGAAATGTTTGAACTATATTATTATATAAAGTCTCACATTGTTTGGTATTGGAATGAATAAGAGATATAATGTTATATATTGAACTCAAGTTCATTGTTACATTTAAATCAGTATTTATTGAACTCTAGTTCATTGCTATCTTTTTTTAGTATTTATTTTTTTAAATCATTGGTTGAATATGTTAAACAAATATCGAAGAGGAGATTCAATTTAAATAAAAAATATACATAGATTTGTACCAAATATGATGCTCTAAGAAGATAAGGGTATGTGTAAGGAATTTTGATGAAGAGTGAATGGCCGACAAAAGCTATAACAAAAGAATCTCCAAAGTCTTTGCTACCATTTCCTTCACCCCATGCTTTTGTTCTCATCTTCCCTTTCTTGAAATTTAAAATGAAAAAAAGCCATTCTCTCTCACTCATTGTGGAAACCAATCAAACCCTCTTCTGATTTGAAATAAACCAAACCAACTATATATAAGACCCTACCAATATCTGAAGTCAAGTACTCCCCCCGAATCACACTAAGTAATTTAATACCACGTGTTTTTAACCACATTTTCTGTCCAATATAAAATTATTTAATTAATTTAAATATCAAACAACTTACAATATTTATATGATTTAGTATAAGTGATATATAGATTACATATTTTGAACCGGACAATTCATCACTTAGAAATATCACATTTGTTTAATGAATTATCATTTGTTAATATAAGTGTATTATTAATCCTGTTAATGCCTAATGATCATTGAAATAGGTTTTGTATTATTTAAGAAGATCTTTTCCAATGGAGTTTTATATTGTGAAAATAGATCACTTATTAAGTAGTGGGTGTATATTAGTAAAGTGTTTAATTTAGTGCATGAAGTTGTTGGTATTATTAAGCCATTGTTTTTGAATGAACACACGACACTTTTTGTTGAGACATATGTTAAGAAGTGAGAGTTGAATTGTCCATATATAATTAATTGGATGTGGACATATGAGAAAAAATAAACCCGTTGGTTGATCATGAATGTGAACCAAAGTTTTTGGGTTTTAATTCAATGAATTGATGAATTAGGTGAATATGGGTGGTGAGTGGGTGCTTTCATTAATTTGGTCATGCTCCATCATCACCTCTAGGGGTGAGTGTGGGCCGGGTTAAAACGAGTTAAAGCTTGTCCTTACCCGACCCTAAATGTTGTTCTGACCATTTTTCTGAATCCGGATCCGACCATAGACCCGGAGTTAACCCGACCCTAAAAATTCACAGGGTCAGCCTTTAAACTCGACCCGACCCTAGACCCGATTAAATATAACGTATACTCATTTTACATAAAGTTTTCTAAATATTATTTATTATTGTGAATATGTAATTTGACATATAAAATAATATATCTGCATATATATTATTAAACATGTATATATGATGAAAAATTAGAAAATCAATTATATTTTCGACCAAAAAAGTATCATTACTATGTATATATTTGAACAGAAACACATACAAACATCATGAGAAAGTGAAAATAGGACGGGTCGGGATGAGTCCTGTTTGGTCCCTACCCTAAATATTGACTGAATCTAATTTTTGAACCCAAACCCGACCATAGACCTGATGAGACCTAACTCTTTTCAAACCCGACCACGATCGAGTCATACCAGGTGAGCGGGTAGGGCCGAGTCGTGCTCACCCCTAATCACTGCATCTAATAATAACTAGCTTAGCTACTTCAAAAGCAAATTATCTACAAAATAATTTCCTCTTATTCCCAAAACAAATATAATATTTAATTAACAAGATGACCAATGGATGAATTCCGAATTATAGTTAATTCTTAATTCTCTACCCAATCAATTCTATTTGATAACTTAAAATCAACTACTTCCTTAGTCTAATTCCAACAAACTTAAATTCTATCAATCTCAGAATATATGACTTTTATAAAAGAGAACTAATTAGTTGTATTGAAGAGCAAAAAGTGATCAGAGTACGTGGATGTTCATAGTTTAATAAATAATAATGTTGCAACGTGGAAAATGTTTAACATAGTAACCGTGACAATAAACAAACACAAGTCCCCACCCCACTAATATACAAATTACGATGGTATAGAATTTCTTATCCTATTATTTATTCTTTATCATTATTCTTTTCACTAAATTCATCCATAACTTCACACTCTATTTCCATTTAAAATAGTATGTGCTTTAACACTATAACAATTTTTTACATCATTCATATATTATCATGTGTTAATCATCATTGATACTATATGAATAATGAAAAATGTTTTGATTGTTTAAAAAACTCTAGGATAAAAACAAAAGGAAGTTAAATATATTATGAAAAAGAGATAGATTTGCATATTATTTTAATTTATACACGTTTATTCTTTGAAGTTAAAATAATAATAATTCCATAGATATTATAACATTTACACATTTATTTATTTTAATGCACGTAAGTTTACCATAAAAGAGAATTTAATATGATAAGTGAAGAAAAGGAGAGACGTGGAGAAAGTATATATAGAATAATTTAATGGAGATTTTTGAAGGTGGGCTTGACTTTGAAAATTGAATTTCATTGCATGCCATGTACCAAGAATTCGTCGACATGTCACATTGTCTTTCTTTTAAAATAGATTTCCATACAATAATTAAAATATTTACTAATTAACATTAATTTAAATATAGTCACATGTCACATTGTCTTTCTTTTATTATTTTAATATTATAATTTTTTCTTTAAGATAAATTACTTTATTTTTTTATACGTACACACATCTTAAAAACAGCTTACAGAATTAAAGAATGACAAATTTTAACTCATATTTAACGTAAAAATAATTTATTTACGAACACAACAAAAATTGGCAACATGCATGTCATTCAGCTTCTTTCATGTATTTTTGTAAGAAAATTGTAAAAAAAAAATTGTTCTCCAGATAAAATATCAATGGGAACATTTTATAATTTAAACTCTTCAAATCATAAGTAAAGTGATGCAAAAGTTGATAGGACAATTTTTTTTTGAAATGCAGAAAAATAAATAACAATTGCTGAATAGAGAAAGAGATATATGAAAACACGTTCTTCTTATCTTGACCAGTTTACAATGCAAGTTGTACTTGAAATTGAAATAACAACCACTCAAGCATAAGATGAGTAAATGTATTAAACACTGTACTATTTTATTAATATCTAAATATTTTATTATTCTTTTATTTGCACCTACCAAATTAGAACAATATTAGCTCTTTTATCCATTTTTCTTAGTAACAGTAACTACGTATGTTTTTTCCTAATTTATTTATTTCTAATTTTATTTTATCCCGTTATCCAACACTACATTATCTTATGTTTAGAATGAATGAGTTTATTCTCACGTTGAAAAAATGATTTATTATTCTAAATTACATCTCAAATTATATCTCACACCAATAAAAATATTTATTATTGGTATGAAACATAATTTTTAGAGATGATTTAAATAAGATATCAATATTCCACATATGACAGCTATATAATGTGTGGCGTTTGCATTTTCAACACTTGAATTGTATGAGAAATCAGTCAATTTTGTTATGGAAATGTATTAGAATAATAGATTATGAGTGAGCAAATATAGTTAAATATGATAAAAGGTGGACCTGATTTGTTTGGTTATGCGAGGTCTAATATCTCGACACCATTTTGGGACAGGTGATCCACATCAGATATTTTCCTACTCACTCTCTTTCCACCCACTTTCCTTCTTCAACTTCTTCTATTCTCTTCTCTATATATGCTTCTTTCACTTCTTTCATTACAAACTTCACAAACCTTTTCAGCTATTTGTATGTTCTATATATAGCAGCTTTAAAAAAAAAGTGATTTGCAATTGAAAGTTGTATAGTACTTGTCTGAATTTGTTTTGGAAAAAATGGAATTTTCATCATGGATTAACACTTCATTGGATCTCAACATTAACCCTCCTAGAGTTTATGAAGAAGTTATCGTAAGTACTATAAACAATATATCCAATGATTCCCTCAAATAATATTTGGGACTAATTCTTTTTTGGATATATTTATTATTTCAGAAAAAGGAGGTGGAAACCAATTTGTTCTCATTGAGTATGGGAATGTCTTCTACCAAAGAAGAGGTTAGTTGGGTTAACTCTATTAATTTATTTTGGTACTTTTTACATTGCAATACTTTTAACGATCATCTATAATAATTGAACCTAAACATTTAACGATCATCTATACTTCATAACTAGTTTATACACAAACACAAACATAAACATAAACATAAACATAAACATAAACATTTTGAACCTTGCATGCTACCTTTTAAATGCTCTTTCTATTATTTAAGAAACAGTATTTTGATTTTGTTGTTTTGATACTAAAAAGTACATATATAAGCATTGTTGATTTGTTACTAATTAAAGTTGTATACATGTGGCAGTGTTCTAGTGCCTTGGTGGAGGAGCTGAAGAGGGTGAGTGCAGAAAACAAAAAGTTGAGTGAAATGCTTACAGATATGTGTGATAGCTACAATACTTTGAGAAGCAACTTGGTAGATTATATGACAAAGAATTCTGATAAGGATCATCAGCTCAACTTATCTTTCAAGAAAAGAAAGCCTGAAAGCAGTAACAACAACAATAGTAATCCAATGGTTGTTAATAATGGTAACTCTCAGAGCAGTTCAACTGATGAGGAATCATGCAAGAAACAAAGGGAAGATACCATCAAGTCCAAAATTTCTACAGTTTATGTCAGAACAGAAGGATCTGATACAAGCCTTGTAAGTTTCTTTACATCAAAATATAGTGCTTACAATCATACTTCATAACTAGTAGTAACTAATTAAAGTGTGTAATTGTTTGATTGACTTTTCATTTTTTTGTGTTTCTAGATTGTGAAAGATGGATATCAGTGGAGGAAATATGGACAAAAAGTGACTAGGGATAACCCTTCTCCAAGAGCATATTTCAAATGTTCCTTTGCTCCAAGCTGCCCAGTCAAAAAGAAGGTAATTATCTAAGACACATTTAAACAACCCTAACCTTTGGTGTGTAGACAGAATAAGATAAAGCATGATGTTCTGTTTTCTTAGCCTTTTATCATGTTCTATTCTGTTTACAGAATACCCCAAACATAGGATATTTCATAGGTTCTATTTGACTAACTGTATCACAAGCTAACTTTTTTTGTTATTCAGGTACAAAGAAGTGTGGAAGATCAATCCATTCTAGTTGCAACTTATGAAGGAGAGCACAATCATCCTCACTCTTCTCAAATGGAGGCAACATCAGGCTCCAGCCGCTGCATGACCCTAAATCCGGCATCGCTTAACTCTTCTGCACCAACAGACACACTTGAGCTCACAAAGTCTAAGTCCAACAATGGGTCTAAGAATGTAAATCCCAAAATTGTTACACCGAAAGTTCCGCAGACTTTGGTAGAACAAATGGCTAATTCCTTGACCAAGGATCCTAACTTCAGAGCAGCACTCATTGCTGCCATTTCAGGAAGAGCATTGCACAAGAATTAAGTAGAAGATTAGTGAAGGGTGTTTAATATCTTAGTGTCAATTTTTAAGTGTTATATAAATGGATCATTTTTAAAGCATAGGATCACTATGTAAATACAACATAGAAAAATTGGGACATGTTCCTCAATTTGATCCTTGAAGTGAGAATTGAGTTCAAATCAAGATAGCATGTTGAGCTGATTATATTATAACATGCTCAAGTTAAAGAGTCTAGGATAGCTCAAATCAGATTTCCAAAGTAAGCAAAAGCATAAAATACTTCTCTTGCCTTTTGATGATACAATTTTCGTTTTCCTTTTCCACTTCTCTCTCTCTGAAACCTTGCTTCTCTATGGCTATATTTCATTCATTCCAACATTTCAACATTTCATATAACTTTTCATGTTGTAAAACTCAAAGTTTGTCACATGTAAACATACAAATAACAGTGATGCATTGATCGGATAGATCACAAGTTGTGCAGTATATTATACTGACTTGGGTAGCTTGGGTTTTTCCACTTTAGAAACTGTAAATTCTAAGGTAATTATCTAAGAGACATTTAAAGCAATGAAATATACATCAAACTGTCAGAGGAAAAGCACATGATCTATATGATGATAACAGCTTTCATTTCTAAGGTACATATTTGAGGAGTTGATCCAAGTTACAGTTATAACAATTGATCCTAAACATACTATACACACATGTGTGTATATGTGTATCATATAATGAGTTGAAATACTATTTTGACTAATATGAATCCAAATTCATAATATATGCATGCATGTCAAACAGTTGATAAAGGCGGTTTATTCAACACTAGATCAATGTTCTTTCTTGAATAAAGAACAAGTATAATACTCGGTCTCCTTACAACATCTTTGGGTAGAAAGTATTAGGCACAACAATCCTAATGCTGGATTTAGTTAACCGCTAAGATTCAACCCAGGATGCTTAAATAAATAAAAGGGTGGCAGAGCCGCAGAGGGAATCATAAAAAATAAATAAAATTGAATATCAACTTCCAACAACTTTACTTTTTATTATGTGAAAATACTTATATGTTGTCTTGTCAATAAGAAAGTTGTCCTAAACTTATCAGAAATAAATGTACAAATGCCAATGCTAGTGAATAAAAATAACTCTAGGGAGGCCTGATCTTCATCCAACAAAATTTAGTACTGGGATGAGGTATAAACGAATCAGTACACAAGATTTAAGAAAGAACAATGGTAAATGACAAGTGGAAATTTTGGCAAAGGTCATTTTGGTTTTTTCATATACATCTAATCTATCTATCTGCCTTTCTGGCTGCTATTTCAAATCTGTATGCACTCCACAACCCACCCTTGTTAGTATATATTTGACATCTTATTTATATATTTATTCTCTTACATTTGGTAACTCATGCCACCTTGTTATATATTCTCCATGCTTATTATAAAGACAGTAATATTTATGCACTACAGTATACAAATTTATTCAATTGTGTGAAAAATTCACATTTTTAAATTATGGGGCATAATATTTGAGTGTATGTCCTCATAGCAACTGAACTTGAACATAAATAACTACAAAAAAAAAAACAAATATTGAACTTGGAAATAATGTTAAAAAATAGAGAATGGCCATTTTACAATGGTATTGAAGTATATTAATTTTTATGATTGAATGCAATCCAGCCTTTGGATAACTATATTTTGCATTTGTCTTTCAAAATAAAGAAATAAAATTAAGATATGCATGCATTCTGTCTATAATCCAAAAGGATGGATTATCCTGCACTTGTTTGTAACTTGTAATAGATGCCACTCAAAAACTGGATTCCTCAGTTGAAGGCCTAGTCAAGAAATATCTCAAGCTGTTAGAAATAACCTGAAACATAATACACATTAATTTTAATTAGTTCCTAAACTATAGTATAGGGTCATTCTGATCACATATAAAGACTTAAATCAAATTTGAACTTCAATACAAATTACAATCTACTTCACTGTATGAAGTTCTAAAAACTGCAATTGTATAGCAATATTGCCATTTTGACACTCTTATGTAAGGCAATTTAGAACTATGGAGCAATGTTTGATACTTAGCATTCAACAAAATTGTTAAAGTTACCTGCTGGAGAGGCCTGATTATGGCTTTACCCTTGTAGTTAACATGAAACTTTGCCTTAGCCAACAGCCCCTACATCCATTTGTTTGAAATAAAGCATCTTTTAGATGTAATTGACACATCTTTTTCTCATTTTCCAATTTTTAATAACTAGATTGATACAGTAGTACAATTAGTGGAATGAGGACTGAAAATAGATTTCTCCCTTGTCCAAAGTGTTGGTAAAAGTGAAAAGTTCAAGAAAATAAGAGTTAATGTAGTATCTGGTTTACTCATTAATTACACATAATACTAGCACATTTTGGCTACAATAATGTATTTACCTCCGTGTCAAATTCTCCGGATTCAACAGAAATGTTAATGTCAGTAATAATCTTAACAATATCTACCAGTAATCCTGGCCTGTCAACTGTTTCCACATAAAGCAAACTGCAAAAGGGAAAACAGGTGAGCAACATCATACATGTATTGCCTAGAAGCACCATACTATTAAGATGTTTGGAATAGATTGTAAAGAGCTTATTTCAGCTTATGAGAACAACTTACAAAAATAACTTATGAAAATAGCTTATCATCTTTCCTGTAAATCCTGTTTAGCTTATTTCAAAAAAGTTTAATGAATAAGTGCTTAATTAAGTTAAATATGCCTAACTAAAGTGTAGTATTGAGCATGCTGAGGACAGGATCATGTTATAGTTAATAACTCCAATATTTGGCTAGATTAAAATATAAACAATTATTTCTTAGACCAAAATAGCTATTATGCCAAGGAAGAAACATCACCTTCTTTCCGGGCCATCATTAGAGATGGTTAAGTGGGTTGCTATGTCCACATCAACCTGAAATATTTTAACATATTAACAAGATTATACCAATAAGGTCTTACACATTTAAACCAATAGAAGGAGAAACTAACTGCATGGCAAGCAACATAGAGAGTCTTTATCAAGTTAATTGTGATCCACTAAATATATATTAAAGACATTTTTATTTTAATATAAGAAGAAACTTCTACCTAGGATAAATATGTATTGGCAAGAGCATAGGGTAGCTTTTAACTTGCTGAAATGCAGAAGAAAATATCTGCATGCTGTTGGAGTAGGAAGAAGCCTTCTAATGAAATTCACTTCAATTGGATTTCTTGGATTGGCTTGAGAAGCAGGAGTAAAAGGGTATTTGTAGAGGTAAAACATACCTCTAGACTCATCCAATACAATGATCTTATTTAATGCACTCATTTAGCGCATGCATGGTGTGAGTACCTAGGTTCAAACCCCTACAACTGTATAATTCCATTCATGCATGCTTTGAAACTTCAAATCATATAAACTACAAGTACATGAACATCTAGATACATGCATAGCTGGTAGTTAATCAAACTTTATTTTATATTTCCAACACATGTGGTAAAAATAGAATGAGAAATTCAAGTTTTACAACTACAAGTTCAATAATAAGAATTGAATTCATTACCTCCTCCTTTGGAGGAACAAGTCCAAAAGCTGCTCCCAGAGCTAACTGGGAACTTGATTCCTTAAACACAAGTTTGAAACATGCAAAATTCAATTAGAAACACAGAATTCCCTGAAGGTATCTAATCAAACCAACCTCCAATGTTCTTAATTGAGAAGCATACATACCGGGTGATACTGAATGAGATTATTAATAATTGTCAAACGGATTGCCTCCAAATCCTCTGGATCTTCCACTTTTCTACCAGTATCTCTGCAAACAAAGCTCCACCACCATATAATTACTAGATAATCTAGTTAAAAACCTGATCCATATATATATAAGGTAATTGTCACTGCCAAGATGAAATTGAACCAAACTAATTTGGTTGTGCTAGACTAAATTTATGGCATGTAATTCCTGAGGTCCATTCTAAAGTTACATTCATTTCCTTTTCACATTTGATTAAAGATCGATGACAGCTATTAAGAAGCAGTTAGCATATTGAGCAATAATAATACAAGAGCAAGAGTAGGATGGAGTAGTAAAAGTGTATTATTACTTACATACATATCATGTAAATTGTTATACTTACGCTTTAGTGATGCAAAACTTGTTGTGCTTGCCAGAGGAATCCAGAAAGACATTTGCCTTAACAACATTGAGTCCTAAGTTTTTTAGTGCATTCATCTGCAAACCAAGTATACTGGTAGAGTTATCTCCTATTTAGTCCATAAATAATAATACTCATTTTCACTTTGGTCCATTGTATAACTTAATATTTGTACACATTTTACCTAATGGGAAGAATAATTAAGTTATGCAGATAATGGCTTACAGTGTCAAGAAGAGCCCCAAGGCGATCGCCAAAGGTTATCTCGACAACAGTTGCATCAAGATCAGAATCTTGATCAATTATAACTATTGGAGTTGGAATGGTATCAGTGTCACCTTGATTTCCATCCTGTTTCTCAAATGAAAATGTTTTAGTGATATATATATATGAGACTCACTCAACAAACAAACAAACATGAGAAAAATGAAGTATATATATAATACATACCTCCACATCAGCAACAGGTGTTGCTCGAGGTATGATTGTAATTCCTGAAGATGTCATTCTGACAAAATAGTACCACACATACAATTAACACAGAATGGACACATCATTGTGCATGGTGCACTCCTACCTCTATAGTTACTTTTTCAATATTTGATATGTCATAGATCACCTTCTACTGACTTATCAAATATACTAGTATCATATATAGTAGTAGTATCTACGTTTGATTCATACAGGAATATATGAATCTTGCACAAAATATAAGAGAAGTGCATAAAGTCATAAACATGATACTGTAGTAGAAGAAAGATATCAAGGAATGGAAGCTTTCAATACTCATCACGATTCATTCAGTCTAGGACTAACAAATAATAATAATAATAAAAGTAGCCATATCCTTGTTTTGTTAGCATATGTACCTTGTCTTGTTAAGAAGATTAATGTAACATGGTTTAGTAGTAGTAGCAGTAGCATCAAATACAGAGGAGGCTTTCAACATAAGGACACTGGCAATGTTTTTATCAGCACTGAAGTGAAGTCCTAGACTGCAAGCAGCCATAGTCACTGCCATATTATAGAGTTTGTTTCTCTTCAAATGTTTATAGAAGAATAGAAGTAGAAGAACTCAAATGATGAAGATAGATAAGATAAATAATGGAGAAAGGAAAGGGGAGTGAGTATTCATATATCTTGATGTCTTTAAATAAATTTATGACGTCCATTTATTATTTATCATGTAGTTGGGTCTTTATACATTGGATTGTGAGGGAATGCTACTCAAATAGTGACTCCTTTGGTGGAGAATGCACAGATGTTAGGATAAAAGCGGTCCCTCCTCACTTTATTATTTATATATTATTATCATATTCATATGCTAACAAACTTATAGGTTCACATAATTAATTGTGAAGTTCTTTAGTAGTTACTACCTGACATATCATTTCACAACTTTCTTACTATCCTTATGCTATCCAGATATGATAATAATTTGGATTAGTATCCAGATAATGACAAAAAGGTTTTAACTATTAAATATTTATTACCATATCTTCATTCTCACACAATAACTTTTTAAATATTAAGAATAAACAAACACTTCAGTTTAATTGGTATTTTGAAAAATGCCAAATACATCAACACAAAATCATCTTAACCATGAAAAAATAACATGTCACTTGTTTTTATTGGAAGAATATTGGTTAAGGTATGGTCCCATCACAGAGGGAGAAAACAAAAAACAAAAGATGAATGGACTTACTTACTTCTCATAAACTTGTCATATTACCATTCCGTGCAAGAGTTAGAGTTACATTCTTAGTTGCCCAAAGCTAAACATCTCATCCAAAGTTGGCTTTTATCTTTGAGAAAATGTGCTGCTGCCTCCATTCTTATTAGTTGGCCAAGCTAACTCAAACAAGAGGAAATATCACTTTCTACTTCACCAATATCCCATGTTACACTTTTTATTCATCATACTATAAAAGTCATAACACCTTCACACAATGCAACAACATAGCACCTAATAAAATCCATTTTTCTATGGATTTGGTGTTTAATCGTTTTTTTCAAGTTAACTGCTGACTTTGCCCTTTTTTTATTCTCCTTGTACTTAATCATGTCACAACTTATTCAGATTCTATTATCATTATTATTCATTGCCTTATTATGTCCATACTTCGATGATTGTTGTGGCAAATATACACAACTTTAAGCACAATAAAATAAATAAATACAGCAACCACATGCTGCAATAGAAACCCATAAATTAAATTAAGTCATTGCTTGGTGTTAACAAGATTGCTATTTGAGTTCAAGCATGCATACACTTTCACATGCTGCATTAAATTTACAAGTACTGTTGAAAAACATAAATAAAAGCCTCTTTTAGGATCAATCTGAATGACAAATATATATCTCAGGAGAAAGAAAATTCGTACTTGAGAAAAGAAGACCAAAAAGACTAAGAAAATGAAGACTGAAAAATACAAATTTGAGGGAGTGCTGCATGTTATTGCTATCACACTGTAACCTCCCAAAACCTCATTTCTAAAAATGTATTTGGACAACTGAACTTGCACCTGAGTTTCTTCTTTATTTGCCGTGAAAAATGAGTTCTCAGCCCCAACGAATAATAGCCGAACCCCACGAAAGACCAGCACCGAAGCCAGAAACTGCAATAGTTTGTCCTTCCTTAACCTTCCCACTTCGAACTGCTTCATCTAAAGCCAAGGGAATCGAAGCTGCACTTGTGTTACCATAGTTAGCCAAATTTGATATTACGCGTTCTGATGGGACTTCCAACCGAGTGGCAACTGCTTCAATAATCCTCTGGTTTGCCTGGTCAAGAAGTAAGGCACTATAAGTGTATGTATGCTATGCAATTCCCAAGTTAATAATATTCTATTTATGCAATCACAAGATTTAGCTTATCACTCAGCATATGATAGTATGATACAGATGCGCATCTATTGAATTGCATGATATAAAGGATAGCTTAGGTTTCCCACCCTTTGAATTTATATTTTGACATTCTTTTTACTAGAAAACAAAAATATGAATAAACTTGATGCCTTTAGATAATTTTGATCTATATCTCTTTCAATTTTTTTGTACATATCGACGTCACTGATTTGTGTCGTATCCATAGCCCGTATATGTATACATGCCTCTTAGGAAGCCACAAATCACAAAAAGATAGCAAATGGATGCAAAAGTGTATACTCATAGCAAGTTGTACATATAATTAAGTTCTTTGAAGAAATAATAGAAAGTTGCACCATTGGTTTAAGCAAAGATATTATCTACTACCTGGATTATCATTTGCTATAAGCAAAAGTAATACTATTAAAGTTATTTGGGGATGGGGGGTGTACGCAGTCTTATCCCCGCAAGCGGTAAGACTGTTCACAGAATATAATATTATATATCAAATGAAATGCTTGAGTTTTGTTTAAAAGATCAATTCTCTGTACCTGATGAAGAAGTAACCAATCAACGCTAGATGCAGGAAGACCGGCCTTTTCAAGGGCAGACGCAATTGACTGTGGTACACATCGTACAGCAAAACGAAAAACTTCTTTGCCGTTCATTTGAATGCATGAATATGAGGACTGCCTGGGAGGAAAGCCTAATCCGGAACCATTTGAAGAGTCTAACGTATTATTTGAATTTTTCTCTTTAATGGCAGCATTCAAATGCCTGCATGAAATGAGAGTAAATTCTTAATTACACAGCTTACAGGAAGAAGAGAATATGAGAACATGAGAAGTACACACCTTTGACCATTGCCATCACTATGCACATCAAAACCAAATAAACCATCTTCCTCACTGTTGCAGGCCTGCAACGTAACCACAAAATCTGAGCAATCACATAAACTAATATCCCCTTGCAATAAATGACTTCTTCATGTTGAAGAAAAACCACCAATTCATTATCATTCTTAAGCAATAATAAAATCTTCAGAAAAGGCAACAGATTTCAGCTCTGTTTGGCACAACTTGAAAGCTAGAAGCTTGAAGCTGAAAGTTGATAAGGTAGTTGGTTGAATTAGAACTGTTTCATAAGATTGGCTGATGAGTTAGTTGATAGGCGTAAAATGACACAAGTCCTAAGTTTATAAGCCATAAATTACCTCAAAAGCTTATCTAATAAAAGCTTATAAGCTCGTAGCCGTAACTTGTTAAAATAAGCTCCTTTACCACAAAACCTGTCGCTTACTTTTGGTCAAATAAGCTATATATCTAGCTTATAAGCTACTTGGTGATGTTACCAGACACACTCTTCATCTCAGAAGTTAGAACTATATTATTTGCAATTTTGAACAGTTAGTTGAAGGATTAGATTAATAGTTCGCCATCATCTTAAATTTTACATAAGACTCTGAAATGCCTTCATCTTAAACAAAACAAAAACAAATATAAGTTTTCTCTCTCATATAGAATGAAATATTATGCACATTTGTTTCAGGGTACAACAACAACATCGGAGATTTGCCCAGTCACCAGCAAAATGTGATATAATCAATAAACTAATAGTAACAGCCAAGAAACAATAACCAAATTAGTAACTGACATTTACTACTAATGTTGGAAAATACCTGTACCAGTACAGCACCAGCAGCATCCCCAAAAAGAATACAGCTACCTCTGTCTGTCCAATCAACATATCGTGAAAGAGCATCGGCCCCAACAACTAGAACATTCTGGAAACCACTCCCTGCATTTACACAAATTAAGGGCAATTATTTTAACCACATTTAAAAAGTATGAAGTAAACAAAATAACCAACTCATACCCCTGATGTGAGAAGCGGCTGATATTAAACCTAACACAAATCCGCTACATGCAGCAGTAATGTCATAAGCCAATGGATTTGTTTTGCAGCCAAGTTGTTTTTGAATCTGAAACTCGTAAAGACAAAAAAATTATAGGAGAGGATAAAGAAACAAAAATAAGATATCTAATCTTGGAGAGATAAGAGTACAGTAATAAACTCAATACTCAACCATCTACAAGTGCAAGAGAGCATTTGAGACATCATAACTGCTCAACTACTCCATTCATTAATAACACTGATTACTTTGCCAACTGTTCTCAATATGATACATCCTGAACGCATACCTGTGGAGCACTACCAAAAAGATCCTCCGGCGTAGACGTGCACATCAATATTAAGTCAAGATCATCAGGGTCAACATTTGCCATCTCAAGGGCTTTTCTAGCTGCCTCTGCCGCTAAATTTGTCAAGGTATCTTTACCTGCAAGCATGACAACAAGCAATAGCAAGCCAGATCCATCATCATATTATAAAACTTTCAAAATGATTTTAAACAAGTTGCAAATTCACCCCATGAACTAAAAATTTCTGGATTAACAACCCTCTACATTTGTTTCAAAATAATATCCCTTTCAATTTACCATAAAAAACACATCATAAAAGCAGAGTGTAATCTAACCATTGTATTTGTACCTAAGTGGTCGTTGCACAAGCATGGACATGAACTAACCTGAAAGAACTCGTCGTCTACGGATTCCGGTGCGAGTAGATATCCATTCATCAGAAGTTTCAACGAACTTAGAAAGATCGTCATTGGAAATTTGAAGAGACGGAACAGAAGAACCACATCCAACTAACTTGCAGCCTTGACTAACAAGCCTGTAGACACTTTGAAATAGAATTATATAAATAAGAGGAACAAATTGAAGCAATCTGATAGTAATCTCAAATTTTTTGGGGTAGAATCACCAATTTTAATCCTAAATAAACAAGTCCATAAGGTTAATGACAAGATTCAAAATCAAATCTTTGAAACAAAACTAAGAGTATTGAAAACATTGAAAGCAATAATTGAATATAATTAGATCAGAAAAATAAAAAGGACCTGGGTAAGCGAGATTGGGAAGGAGAAGCACTTTTATGAGCACCTTGAGTAGCAGAAAAGCAAAGAAGTTCAGTGGAGAAACGTTGAAATTGATGAATACCCATGGAAGGTAGAATCCTTAATGTGGAGTTGGGAACTGAAGGAGCGAAGAACCCAGATGCATTTGCCATTTAAAATTAGAAGGAATGAAAGTATTTAACAAAATATAAATATAGAGGGAAAAATGTGTATATGTATTGAGAATGTGGTTGTTATATTATATGGTGAAGAATGAGAGAGAGAGAGAGAGGGAAAAACAACAATGTTGTTGTTAACTTAGGGAGCTCCGAAGAAAGATGTTGTCGTTACAGAAAGTAAGCGATTATCTTTATGTCTATGCTACCATCTTGCCGTTCCTCTGTCCTATGAAATCATCAAATGAAAATAATTATTAAATTAAACCTAACATATTTATTTTAAAATACATAAACAAAATTATGAACTTGAATGAGATCAAAGTAAAGGAGCTAAGAGAGAAAGTTATAAGAATGTAGAATGACAACATGGTGAGGCATCGTGCATATATTGCATACACATGTTTATACTTCCATTATTTGGGAATACTCAACCATTTTTAATTTTAGCTATATTTTTATATATATTTATAATAATTAATATATAAAAATAATTATTACTCCGAATAATTATAATTTATTACTAAATTTTATTATGAAATAATAATAAAATAGCTAAATATAATGTTAAAATAATAATAATTAAATATAAAAAATTTAATTAAAATAGTACTCACGGGGTGAGTATCATAATACATGTTTCCACTTATTAGCTATTTTTCTAGGTATCCATTGTGAGTATTTGATGAGTACCCACATGTCGGTATTTTTGTCATCCCTACTAGAATAAAATATTTATATGGTGGGATGAGACCCACAATATTTAATTGTATGTCTTTAAATATGATTTGTTGGGTTGTCTCTAATTAAGTTTTATAGTTACTTGTTGTTAGACACAGTGGGAACACTCTGTCATGCATATTTCTTCCCTGATATTCGTAGTCCTAAACTAATGAATTTTACCACTGTAAAGGGTACCATTGGCCAATAAAATATTAGAATGTTCTATTGATAAAAGTGGTGGATAATAAAAGAAGAAGAAAAAGTGATAATAAGTATTAATGACAAACAGTATAGTAGTTAGTAGCTTTCCCTTTCACCATCATCACTACTTACAACCGAAATTGCAGATATATTGCATTCCTAATTTTGCATACACCGGTGATGCAAATGAACTCATAAAAATAACAAAGTAGTTGAGAAGCAAAAATCAAAATATATAACAAAGTAAATGTTCAATTTCATTTGAAGCATGATATATATTTTGCAAGAAAGTGAAGAAGAATGAAAAGAGAAAACAGCTAGTATTATAATGTGTAACACCCTTTAGTCTTCCACTTATGGTATGTGATCTTAAGTAAGAAGAGACAAATAAAGGAAGAGTGATAAATGAGAGTTGAGTGAGTTTGATGTGATTTGTATTAGAATTAAGAATTGACATATGATGTTGACTTCATTCATCAAGATGAGTAAAGTCAGGTTCTGGAGGCTTAGGGAGTTTGTGAAGTCCCCTGGAAGTTGAAGTGTGAAGCCTATGTGTACGAAGGGCATTAGCAGCAAAGAGAGTAGCATATATAGTTGTATCAAATCCAGGCCTAGTCCTGCCTGAAGTTGAACAAGTAGTTGAAGAAGTTGTATGAATACGTGGAAGTGGAACCAAGGCTCTTGAAACATCATCATTATCTTGTTCATAATAATCAGATTCATAAAACTCTTGTGCTTCATCCTTTCTGCGCTTGTCGATAATCTTCCTCCTTGAATAACGCCTCCATGCAGTTTGGATGAACATAGAAGCCCATGTTCTCCATTGCTGTGAATAGAAACGGAAGGTATGCTGAACCTGCCTGCTATGAAGGTGCCTAAACTGAGAAGCAACAAACTTCAACTCTTCTGCTTCCAAAGCAAACGCTTCTACCAAATTTAAGGCCTTCACTGTCCTTGTAGATGATGGCAAGTTACCTGCAGAATTTGGATCCAATGCCCATGTTAGTAGCTCTTCTCCACAAAAGTCACCTTCTTTCAGAAATCCTCTGTTGAAAAATCCACTTCTTCCACCATCTGTTGTGATACTCTCTAGACGCCCTCGAATTATGAACAACATCTCATTAACTGGATCCCCTTCCCGAACTACGTACGTCTTCTCTGTGTATAAGCATGGTTTCAATCGCTCACATATAGCATCAACCAACCTTTCATCCATGTTAGCAAACAGAGGAACCTGATCATTCAAAATTGAGAAAAGAATGTCTTTAATTGAAAATAGCATGCATACACATGTCAACAATGATTGAATGAATGAATCAACTTTCTCACCCTTCTGACTAAATTCAAACAAAGGTGCCGTTTGATATCCCTCCTAAGATCTTTTGGAAGACTCCTAACCAAATTATCTTCATCTACTCCTCGAGTGTTGAGCCATTTGTATTGTTCATACCGTCTAACTCTTTCCCTTAGCTCAGAAGGAAGCAACCTATGATGCATCCACTGCTCAGAGTCACGTCTTTGGATCCTCATTTCCTCAAGACGAACCGACATTGATTGGAGGTAGGTCTGTTCAATTGCATCATTGTTGCAAGTTTAGAACTATTCTGAAACACCTATAACTCAATTTTCTTCTCTTCATATACACATGTAAGCTAACTAACTGTCATGTCAAAGCTCATTTGTAATTTGTAATGCATTGATTAGGTTCCTATGATCCTATCCCAGTATAACCACTTTTAAGCACATGTACTCATAAGGTTAATACTATGCAATTTCAAGTAAAAGGGAATATTTGTGATCATTGGAGGGTTAAAGAAACTAGTGTCGTAACAGTCTTTGTACAAAGCACTTTGTTTTGAAGTTTCAGCAAATGTATTTTACTTATTCCGTTCAAACAAAGTTGAAAGCTATGTATCTTTGCTAAAACCCTTTTTTGTTAAGTCTCATGCATTGCAGTATTATTGACATTCAAGTATTAACCTGCATATAACCAATATTCCTAAATAAATGCATATTGATGACACAATTTCTGTTTTACCTGCATCTTTCCAATGAGTAGAGCGAAAAGGACAAGCCCCAAAATAGCAATTACAATGGAAAACAGAACTTCTCCAGGGTAGGTACTGGTTTGAAGCCCCTGACCAACTGTACTGTGTAAAGATAAACAGAAAGTGCTTAGGGCAGTAAAACTCATGGGACATATACCAACTTCAAGCACAATGAAATATATACATGCTTGGTAATAGCAGTATTTAACAAATAACCATAGGATATCACCATGATGATTGCATTTCTTGGATGCATGACGTAAAACTTAAAAGTCTCATCATTTTAAAGTGTTAATCATACTGAACAAAGTTCAACTTTATAGTTACTAATAACAAAATATAAGGCATACTTGATGCAACTTACTCTTTATTTTATATGTAACTATGAAAGTTTTATGCAATAGGTGAAGATCAGCATCAAGTGAATGTTGAGATAATGAGGTATAATTGATTCACTAGATGTTGCAAAAGTTTGCTTGATATAGGGTATAATTTGATAAGATAGGTGAGGTAGCTTATGACTATCAGCTTTCAGGTACCATATAAGTTTCCAGCTAACTTATAAGCTTTCAGCTAGCTTACCAGCTAGTTATGACAAACAAAGGCATGATCAACTGGTTAAGAATTCAATCCTTGTTAGATAAGGAAGATACCTTAAGTTTTGGAGCCCCCACCACAAACAGTAACAAAGTTTAGGAAAGAAATCAATGGATGCAACAATATTAGATTCTATGGCTTGACTGAAGATTCCATAATTAAATGGCGAGTTATCATCCCCAATAAAACAGTTAGTCTTAAGAACACTCATGCTGATATTTCTCCACTCATCGTAGTTAGGAACACGCTTATTTGAACTCCCACAGTACAAGAATTGTGTCTGACATATTTCAACTCCCTTACAAGCATCCCTCCAGCATCTGTCATTACGTTCTATAGCCAGTAAGTACCACACAGACCCAGTTATCTGTGCATAAACATTACACATTAGAACTATACAATTATGTAGATTTGAGGAAAGTGTCTGTGTGTATCAAACTAAATAAGGTCTACCTTAGCTAATGCTTTAAAATTGAGATAAAGTGATGCCTATCGGTAGTAGTGAGTATTAATTAGTGTGATATTGCAGTAATCTTGCAGTGAATATCACTTAAGATATGAAGTTCATGCACACAAGTAGTAGTTATGTATGTGTGAATGTATATATATTGAGAAGAAAAGGGATAAGTGAAGACTAAGTATCATTTTAAAACATATATAGACTTACATGACTACCAAGCATATACCAGATCAAATAGTATGAGGCACCGACCAGTGCATTTTCAGAAAAAACACCTGCTGTCTTGTTAACCTCTGAAGCTAAAGGTATAAAGCGTGCAAATCTTGGAAAATATTGGAGGATGACAACTCTCAACAACGCCGTTTTTGTGGCCAATACCTCTGTATGTCTTGTTCTACGAAGATATTTCCACACAATAAGCTGCATGAAATGTGTAAATATGACAAAGTACATTCTCAAAGAAAAATATTCAAATGAAACCTGAATAAATCAATCTGTCAATGTAGAATCTGAATTCAGTGCCCCTTAACAATTTTCATTCATTTCCCATCTAAAACTATATATAAAATAATAATGTTGTTCGGTAAGTAGTGTGGGTGAAAGTAGATGAACATGGATGATATGTCAAACCTGTGGGAGAGGTAAGACAGAAATGAAGTCAACCATGAAGTAACGTTGTAAATATCTCTTGGCAATCTCTGCAGGATCAATGACAAGTTCACCTCGTCCAAATACACGAGAGGAAGGCGCAATGAAAGCTGTGCGGAATTGAAAACTTATGCGAAGGAGATAAAAACAATCGAAAATTGTTCTCATGGTAATTACAGAATTTGCTAGGGAACTATCTATGGCGAGGCAAAATGATTTGTGATTGAAATAAGGAAGATAAAAGAAGAGAGGGTCACAAGATATAGAAAGAATGCATAGAATCTGTAAAAACTTATTCCAATACAAAAGGTTCTTATCTTGAGGGTCAAATACTTTTCTCTCAGACACTTTAAGATCTTCTGGGAACACTGACCACGCCACTCCACTTTTGAGTGATCTTCCAAATATCCTCCTTAGTCCATCCGATCCTTTCTTCACTCCTACCCGAAATGATTTTGATGAATTCTTTTTCCCACGCCCCGTATACCTTAATCTCATCATTCCACTTGTGCCAGATGACATTGACGCATTAGATTCCTGATCATCCAACCTGCATCATTCATCCATCTCAGAAAATTCAAGGTTCAATAATATCATCCATCTCATCAATGACACACACAACCATAATGATGAACGATTCAAGGTTCAAGTAAGAGAATTGTGTATTGGAATGTATGTATACCTTGTAAAATTCTCCTTCCTGTAAGCACCAGCACAGTCAAACATTTTGAGGAAATAAAAGAAAACTAAACGCTTCTGCAAAACAGAGAGACATGTTGTAACATGTTTCCATGTATATATTTGTCATTGTTGAATTATGAAGGATGGGATAAAGTGACAAAATGAAAGAAGAGGATGAACTTACAGTGATAATTTAAAAAAGCCTGGAAAGTGGAGAGGATATATCATAAATGTGATGTAATAATGGAGTGTATGCATAAGAATGGCACCAGCATTAGAGAGAGAAATAGTTAAGACCGTTGTTTCAGTTATGTGTTTCCCCGCCATTACAGATCCACCCTATAAATATTTTCTCTCTTTAAGAATATAATCTAAACTTATTTATACATATGTAATCTAACACTAACCAACTTATTTATACATATGTAATCTAACACTATATCAAATAATAAAGATAAAATGTAAGTACATGAATGCACACCCAAGTTACACGATTTCTTCCCTCGCTATAATTTTGTTTCTCAATTGCAGATTTTGACTCCTTCAATCATTCCCCAGAGTTAACTGTTCGCCATGACTTACGTAAGTCATTTTTCTACCGTCAATAATAATAAGAAAATATTTATTTTTTGTTGATTTAATAGTTCTACTTTGGACCCTGATCTGGAGCAGCATAAACTAATAGAAACATTTTTTGTTGGTAAGAAACATAGTTCTACTTCGGACAATATCTAATATAATTGATTATTGAAGGTTTTGATTTATGGTTTTTGTAATAAAAATGAAGAGAAACGTGTAAGTAAAATGAGGAGCGTGTGAGAGAGGTGTACTCATGCTTAGTGACTCTTCTCTTCTTCTTCTTCTTCTTCTTCTTCTTCTAACCTTTGATGAGTGTTGTGTTGTGTTGTGTTGTGTTGTGTTGTAGAATGGATAAAAGAAGGTTGAGTTTGACAACATTGTTGTCTCTCTGTTTCATAGGTTTCCCTATTTTACTCACTTTCACTCTCATCCACAGTAACTCAATCTTCTTTCCCAATATCATTCATAAACATCAATATGGAGGAATCTCACAAACAACAACAACCTCACCTATTATTATTGGTAATAATACTCTTCTTCTTCTTCTTCTTCTTCTTCTTCTTCTTCTTCTTCTTCTTCTTCTTCTTCTTCTTCTTCTTTTATTTCTTCTTTTTTATTATACAATACCAATACCAATACCAATACCAATACCAATACAACAGCATCAGTTTCAACTCAACTCATAACCTAAACCACTAGGGTTAAGGTACATTCAAATCAGCACTAGGGTTTGAAAGTAAATATTATATATGGAATTGTATATGATTGATTGTATTTACATATCTATAGGTACAAACAATCATTCATTTACAGATCAGGAGAATGATTCACACATATCTCCTAATGAAAAACTCCTTCATGGACTTCTCCCTTCCACATTTGATGATGAAGAAGATCGGGATCGGGATCGGGATCGGGATCGGGATCGGGATCGGGATCGGGATCGGGATCGGGATCGGGATCAGGATCAGGATCAGGATCAGGATCAGGATCAGGATCAGGATCAGGATCAGGATCATGCCTAAGTAGGTATGAATCTTACTTATACCGCAAACCTTCTCCTCATAAACCCACTCCATATCTCATATCCAAACTCCGAAACTACGAACATCTTCATACTATTTGTGGACCTCATACCCACTCATACAACATATTCATCACAAAGGATCCAACATTTACCCAAAACCATCATGCCACTACTAACTGCAAATACCTTCTATGGACACCTTCCAATGGCTTAGGCAACAGAATGCTAACTTTGGCTGCTGCATTCCTTTATGCTATCCTCACTCACCGTGTTCTCCTTGTTAAATTTGGGAATGATATGCTTCCTCTCTTTTGCCAGCCATTTCCTCATTCCTCATGGTTATTGCCAACGGATTTTCCTTATTGGAAATATCTTAAACGAATCCAAACATATGAAAATTTCCTAATCAAACACAGGGGAAACAACTCGAAGGAGATTTTGCCATCATTCCTTGTTCTTAATCTACAACACACTCATGATGCTCATAATAACTTTTTCCATTGTGATCATAGTCAAGAGCTTCTGCACAAAGTTCCCGTGCTGATTTTGTCATCAGATCAGTATTTTGTCCCTTCTCTTTTCATGATTCCATCATTCAGACAAGTTCTAAGCAAAATGTTCCCTGAAAAAGATACAGTTTTTCACCATATGGGACGTTACCTTTTTCATCCATCAAATGAGGCATGGGAAGTTATTACCAAGTTTCATCAGGCACACTTTGCCGAGGCAAATGAGAGGATTGGCGTGCAGATTAGAGTATTCAACACTCATAAAGCGCCACATCAAACTATAATCAATGAAATTATAGCCTGCACTGTTAAGCATAAGCTGCTCCCTGAATTAGACTTGCAAAAGCCAGCAGAAGCAGCTTCTGTTTCGAAGAACCAGACCTCAAAAGCTGTTCTGGTAGCATCTTTGTTCTCAGAATATGGTGAGAAGCTGAGGGCTTTGTATCTGAGAAATACAAGTGTGACCAATGAAGTGGTAAGAGTTTATCAGCCAAGTCATGAAGAGAGACAAAAGTCAAGTAATGGAATGCACAACATGAAGGCATGGACTGAAATATATCTGCTCAGTTTGTGTGATTCATTGATTACTAGCCGCAAGTCAACTTTTGGATATGTTGCTCAAAGTCTTGGAGGTTTGAAACCATTGATTCTACAGAGGGCATTTGGTGAAACCATCCCAAATCCACCTTGTCAGAGAGCCAGGTCCATGGAGCCTTGTTTCCATTATCCTCCCAAGTATGATTGTAGCAGGTCCAATACACCAGTTGATTTTACTTCCCTTTTTCATCATATGATGCATTGTGAAGATGTAAGTAGTGGGTTGAGAATGGTTAATGTTAAACACTAGTTAGCAAGCTATTTTTTATATTTAAGTCTTCGAAAAAAAATTGAATTTTTTTGTTTTAGTCCCTTACAAAAAATGAGTTATTAAATTAATAGATAGCTAACTTATTTAAATATGATGTGAGAGGCCACTCAGTGTGTGATTTTAATACTTCTTTGCTTTATTAATTTCACTTGTACTTGTTTTGACAGAAAAATCAGAGTTGAGACACTCTTTGCAACTGAGGATGTTGGGCTTAGTGGTTTTTGGTTGAGACTAAGCTAAATAACTAGGTGTTAGTTGTTACCATGGGGCATAAAGAAAGAGTGGTGTGAAAATATCAATCACTTCTCACCCTAGTTGGATAGATATAACAACAACATCTTAGTCCCATTAAGTGGTGAAATATCTAAAATACTATTAAAAATGGTGGCAACAAATTAAAATTGGAGTATTTTCATAAATTTATCCACCTCAAAGCCTAATGCACCTGCTAAATCACAACATCATTATATATGAAGTTCTTTTATATAAAAAAGTTCTCTTAATCCAAGACCATTACTAACTTATTTGTTAAAGGAAATTAAACTTACTTGTTATAATATCATGATTCATAAATCTTTGAATTACTCCTAATTTTCAACTTATTCGATATAATATCATTTTAGCTTCTTAAATTTTACATTTATCTTTTATTAAAAAGTATTTTAGTTTTATCTTTAGACTAGTAAATATTGAATGAGGTAAATGAAACTTGACATATCCTTTAATATTTGGTTTTAAAAATGCGAGTTGGGAAATTTTAAAAATAAAGGTAAAATGAATTTTGTTTTATTTAACCTTTTTTTTACATACTTTTACCATATTGAGCAAAAATTATATGCATTTACGATATATGAATTTATACATTGTCAATTAAATATAATATAATGAAACTAGAGGCATCATGTAAATTTGCTTGTAACTTGTAAGTAAGGAATAATGAATGAGAAAAAGATGTTTATAGAATAACATATTTACCTTGTACAAAGAAGCAGAAAGGGGAGAAGAAGAACGGTGCGTTTAACGTATATTCATTAGGGCTTGTAACTCATCGCAATTTGGCTTCATCTTATTTCCGTAATACTCATTACGGTCGTCGCGGGTACCATTCTCTATCTATCTATCTATCTATCTATCTATCTCTATTTGTTTGAATTAATTAGCATTTTAGTGATTTGATTTGGTTTATATATAGTCATAACGGTAGAAACTTCAAACACCGTGCTTATGTGAATCAATCTCTGTATTATTGTCCAGGTTGTTAATTGATTTTAGGGTTTTACTGCTCTTGTAAGACTCAATCTCAGTGAGAGTCTGTAAAGATACATTTAATTATTAAATGAATTTAATTTTTGATCTTTTAATTTTTCTTCATTATAGCCATAGGTAGTATGATTATACTAGGGATTTAGCTTATACACAAATCTGATTTTGGGAAAAGTGATTTTTTGAAGATGGAAATTATTATCTTGTCAAAATTGCAGCTTCCTCTTTTTATAAAAGCGGAACCAGACAAATGTGAAGTGTCGGAACTCAGAAGAGGTTATTTTTTATCAAAAAGTAATCACTTTTTTGTGATTTTTTTAACTAACAGACCATCAGTCTAGGTTTATTCTAGTAGTTTTAATATGCAATGGTTTCTCTTTTTTTCTCTTGGTCTGGTTATTTTTGTTTCACCTTGTATATATGCCTCAACTGTATCTCCGCTGTTGCATCTCTGGTCTGGGGATTGGGCTATAGTATATTGCTTTTGTTTTCTGTGTGCTTCTTTGTTAATGAATTATGAGTTAGGTTTGGATATCTTTCTACATGACTGTAGACTTTTAATATGATTGTCCTTAATCTCTTTTTAAATTGATTGTCCTTGGTAAGAGGCCAAGACATACTCCTTGACTCTTAGGAGATATACTGTTTGTATGTTGTTCACATTTTTAATTGCATCATTCATATCCTAATTATAATACAACAACCAAGTCTTAGTCCCATTAGGTGGGATTGACTATATTGGTTGAATAACATCATAATGTTCTATCATATATTATGTTCATTGACAAAACAATGATTTCTAGATCTTTCCTAATCGTTTCACATGTGGTTGTTTTTGACCTCCCCTTGCCTCTAGAAATTTGACTAATCTCCATCGAGTCTATTCTCCTTATTGAGGTTTCTAACGGTCTCCTCCACACATACTCAAACTACTTAAGCTATCCCATGTGAAAAAGCTATCCCAATTTTCTCCCTAATGAATTCATCCATAACCATATCTTGTCTAGTGTGTCCACTCATCAACGCAACCTTCTCATCTCTATTACATGTGTTTATTCTTTTGTTGACATTTTATTGCTCAACATTCAGTCTCATGTAATGTTGTCTCTTAAATCTATGCAGTAATGTTTTCCTTTAAGTTTTAGTGATACATTTTTGTCATATGACAGCTGAAGTACTTCGTCATTTTATTTACCTCGCTTGAATCATGTGGTTTACTTTTATCTCAATTTCCCCATCGTGTTGTATACGCTTGCGGGGTAAGGTGCTTACATCTACTTTCCCATACCCCACTAAGTGGGAGTCTTATGCATTGGCCCACCCTTTTTTCTATCGTGTTGTATGATTGATCCAAGATACTTATAAATCTAGTTACTTATAGTATGATATGATCTTAATTTCTACCTCTATAGTAGGGGTTGACTGCCTCTTCTTAAACTCATACTCCATATATTTTGTTTTGTATGAAAGCCATCTAGTTCCAAAGCTTGTTTCTATATTTCTAGCTTTTTATTTAATTCCTCTACTGAGTATCCCAACATGACTTTATCATGTGTAAAAAAAGCAGGGCATTTTTAATTTTTTTGTAATTATTTTACAAGTTCACAATAAAACACTTCTCATATGATTCTGGCCAAATGCTATTTACTTCTTTCTGACAGTGATTCTTGCAAAAACGGTATCTGGACAGCAGAAATTCATAGCAAGCACTGAAGCGGGTATGGGTATAATAAAGAGTTGCTTCTCTTTCATAGCAGGGACAGCTTGTGGAGTTTACTTGGCTCAGAATTATAAAGTTCCTAGTGTAAATAAGCTAGTTGACACTGCCTTGTTCATGGCAAGTATAATGGAGGAGACATACCGCAAGCCCAAGAAAAGGGGTGAAGATGATGATTAGTGTCTAGATATATTGGAATCAGGTTCTTGTACTCTTTTCTAAAATCCTGGATTATATAGGATTAAATATCTTAAAAAACAAAGTTTTTGGAAAACACAAATAGTACAAGGTTTTTGTGGAAGCATTCTTGGAATTTATAAGCTTATTATTTTGTCCTTTTTGAAGGGAAACAATCTCATTCTTTCTTGCTTCGTGAATCTTATCTTCAGACACATGTTACATAAGTGTGATATACTCAGTTTCTTGAATCTTTTGGATGATAAGTTAGTTTCTGGCCAGAAATATGTTCCATGGTCATCAGAGTTGTATTTAATATTCATTCGAATTTTATGTCCCTGATAAAAAATATTTTAATCTTATTGTTAGTTATATACTTTTTATATTTGTATTTCTGGTCGAAAACTTAGCTGCTGGTTTGAACATGCTACCCTGGATAAGGTGTATGGACTTTTTTTTCCCGAGAAATTTTTGTTTGTTGTTTGACAGACTCTCCTTTTCATGTACTATTGCTTCTTTCCTAATAATTCGAGTTCCATTTTATTGTGTTCCAATAAAGCCCATTTGGTGAACAAGATAAGGACCATGATAGATTATGAGTAAGATAAGGTTATGAAATTACTTGGTGATGATGGTGTTTGAAATGATGATCATGTGTGAGGGTAAGAGGGAAAACTTTACTAATCATATTTTGTTCATTTCTACTCAACTCCTTTCATATAATAGAAAAATACAGTAGATGAGCGTAATAGTATATCTTCCACAGGATAACCCAATCATATTATCATCTTTGCATGAAATGACCTTTTAAGGAAGAATTTTTAAGACTTGTCATATTGACCCACAAATCACTAGTTCCTCCACCACCCATGTTCTTTGTTCTCACTACCTGCTCAACCACACAAAATGCTAACCTTGTCTCTCTGCAATGCATTACATACTATATTCAATAACAATATCCCACCTATCATTCCTTAGTTAAACAATCTTTTTGGTCTCTGTACATAAAAAAAATCAATTAAGGCTTACTATATACAATCATGTTTTATTCGGTATATATGGACAAAAAAGTATTATGTGTTTTGCTGTGACAATCATTTCTCAATTTGATATTAATATCTTCTTAACTTCATCAAATAGTGTTATAACAAATACTAAATGATGAGAACCAGAATTTTGTTTACTTTTATGATGATGCATAAGAACAGGTTGGAAACAAGTGACACAAAAGATACTTTAACCTTATTCATGTAATACAGCTAACTATCTCTATGTGGGTTTCCCCATTTCTGTGAATGGGAGAATAAGTTAACTACCAGAGAGACATATGGCATGCATATTGCAAATGCAGATAACCCACTTTAGGCCTCCATGATGTGGACATCACTCTAAATTAAAGAAAACTTTACTTTATTGCTTTCTTTAGTGGTTCTATAAGAAAACCTCAAAGGGTATCCTAATGATATAGAGAGTACAAAGCTGATCCCCTAATACTAAAGGGACACTAATGTTATATTGAGGATAGAGTTGTATATATTTATCATCTCCAAACTTTATTAGGTAGGTTAGTAAATGTTGTTGTTCTTAAAAATATATACAACTTTAAAGAGGGGACACTAATGTTACAACCATAATTTCCCCTGGGACAAAAAGGTATACATACTCCTTTGAACTATGTTACATTTAAATCATAAAAAGAAGTGGGCTGCATTGACAAAATGGTTGAATATGATTAACTTAGCTCATGGAGTGCAAGCTCAAAAATGAATAAAAAACATGCTTGGAAACTATTGTTTTCAAGACATTTTAAATATAAAATAAACTAATTCAAATTGAGACAGAAACATATTCACAAAAGTCTTTATGAGCTGATATTTAATTTGAAGTGGAAAGTGGGACTAAGCATGTGTGAAATTACTTCTATTCACATGGTTATTATATATATTATATATTCCAGATTGCTGCTTAGAAATAGCTTATGTATTACAGAAAATCTTTTATCATTTGGTGAAATTATACTTTTGAAAATTGAAATATCTTGTGTATATATATATGATATTATGTTGTATGATAGTGCAAGGTGGGACCGGGCTAGAATGTGAGGATAAGGGAAGACAAGAAATAATTAACATTAAAGCATGTGAAATATGAAAGGGGAACCTCTGGTCAAAAATGAGAAACAAAAAAGGGAGAAGTATCTCTAGATTCTAAACAATGCACGTGCCAGAGTGATGGAGCACACACCAATAGCTGCACTGCAATGCAATGCAATCACTATGTATTTACACTTTCACTCTCATCCATTTGTATTTGTGTTTCTCTCCATTCTCTTTATCCTCTAACTAATCTAACACTATGCCACCAAAACTTTCTCTTTAGTCAAAAGCACCTTGGGTCCCCCCCTTCCTTTATTTTAATCCTTTTTATAACAATAATCATTCATATGCATAAATTATGGGACATTATTTAGTGCCATTTAAAATATCATAAAGATCCTAATAATACTAGAAAAGTGATATGCATCATGGAGTTTATATATATCAATTCAAGTAATACATAACTGTTTTTATGGTTAAAAAAGAGAGATGAAAGTGAAATGGAAAATAAAAATAGATGTTAATATATGAAATATAGAACTCTTAAGCATATAGATAGAAGAAAGGTTAGAATAAAGAGTGGAAAACATTTAAACAATAAAAGTTAGCAATAGTAGAATACAGCTCCTCTTGTGATGATTGTCTAATTGTAAAGCAATCCACTTTGGATTCTTCATTGATAATAAACCAAAATGAGCATAGATTCTTCATTCATCTTTTATTCTTCATCACTTCCTATGATCAATCAATATCTTCACCAAATCCTTGAGACCAAGTAAATAGCACTAGAATTTATCTCCAACATGCCTTCAAGACCCTTCTCTTTTAGTCCAAAACCTTCACCTCCAAGTTTTTTCACCAAAACAAGTGTCCTGTTCCTTGCACTCACTATTTCAGCTTCTGTTGTGATCTTCTGCTCAATCCTTTACTTCCTTTACCATATTTGGAACTCTCTTGTACATAGAGCTAAGACTATTCCCTTTGATGCTAGTGCTCCCTTGAAGCTTCAAAGATTCTCATACAAAGACTTAAAGCAAGCCACCAATGGCTTTGACATTTCCAATGTCATTGGTAAAGGTGGTTCCGGCACTGTTTTTAGAGGAATACTCAAAGATGGGAAATTGATTGCCATCAAGAGACTAGACTCTCTGTCTTTGCAGTCAGAAAGAGAGTTTCAGAATGAGCTTCAAACTCTTGGAGGGTTAAGATCACCATTCTTGGTGACCCTTTTGGGGTATTCTGTTGAAAAAAGCAAAAGAGTGTTGGTGTATGAATATATGCCTAACAGAAGCTTGCAAGAGTCACTATTTGGAGAAGGGTGTGTGAGTTTGAGTTGGGAGAGGAGGTTTTGCATTATATTGGATATTGCCAGAGCATTGGAGTTCTTGCACCTTGGATGTGATCCACCAGTGATCCATGGTGATATCAAGCCAAGCAATGTTCTTCTTGATGCTGAGTGCCGCGGGAAGATCTCCGATTTCGGGTTGTCAAGGATTAAAGTGGAGGGTGAATTTGGAATGGACTTGTTCAGCCAGGACTTAGGCAAGAGCCAAGACCTTTCAGGTAATCTAACTGCAGAAACTCAAACCCCTCCAGTTATTGGTACTCCAGTTGAGAGTGTTAATGAAGTGGATTTTGCTCTAGCTTTGCAAGCTTCTTCTTCATCCAAGAACAGCAGAACTTGTTTTAATGTTAGAGCATTGAACTTGAATTCTATGAATTACAATGCCAATATTATTGCCAGTGAGAGTGAAATAAGGAGTGTGAATAGTAATAATGCAAAGGGTAAGGAAATTTCAACTTTAGATATAGGAGGGGATGATTGTTGGAATAGCAAGTTTGTTCCATATGATGATGAGTTTTCTAGCATTGATTATAGTAAGGAGTTAAGTCCTAATGCTTCTTTGGTGGATGATGAGAAGGAAAATGGAAAACAATGGGGAAAAGATTGGTGGTGGAGACAAGATGGAAGTGGTGAATTATGTAGTAAAGACTATGTTAAGGAGTGGATAGGGAGTCAGATTTGTGCATCAAAGCCTACCTGGGATGATGGAAAGAAGAATATTCATGAGAAAGTAGTAGAGTTGGAGAATTCAGATCCAACAATAGATAAAGCCAATGATGCAAATGGATCTCAATTACAATTGTTTGATAATGTGGTTGATAAGAAAGAGTTGAAGGGAAAGAAGAATCAAAAGAATAAGCAGAGGAAGATGCAAGAGTGGTGGAAAGAAGAGCATGTTGCTGAATTAAGTAAGAAGGGAAGAAAACTAAAAACTTTTCAAAGTAAGTGGAAGAAAGGTTTGAAAGTGCCTCATTTTGACTTAGGTAGAAGGTTCTACATTTCCAAGAGGAAGAAGAACTTTGGAGGAGAGAAGGATTTAGAGAATGAGTGTGATCAAAATGGTGGTGAGTTTAGCTTCAGAAGAGGTTGGAGGAAGAAGAAGAGTACTCATTCGGTTGGAAGCGACATCGATCTTTTCAGCCACGAGCTTAGCAGCACAACTAGCATGAGAGGGACATTGTGTTATGTAGCACCAGAATATGGAGGGTGTGGATTCTTAATGGAGAAGGCTGATATATACAGTTTTGGAGTATTGATTCTTGTGATTGTGTCTGGTAGAAGACCATTACATGTTCTTGCATCTCCAATGAAGCTAGAGAAAGCTAATTTAATAAGCTGGTCTAGGCACTTGGCTCATGTTGGTAACATTTTAGAACTAGTAGATGAGAGATTGAAATATGATTATAACAAGGAACAAGCAAGCATGTGCATCAACTTGGCACTCACTTGCTTACAGAAAATCCCAGAATTGAGGCCAGATATTGGAGTTATTGTTAAAATTTTGAAGGGTGAGATGGACCTTCCATCATTTCCATTTCAGTTCTCACCTTCTCCTCCTCCTTCCAAATTATACACCAGATCAAGGAGAAAACAAAAGGGCAGTGTAGAATAAGTTTTCTAATGTTTTAAGGTTTCTTTATTAATCATTTTCTGACCATGTATGCTGAGTGCAATATGGAACAAATCATTGGATGTGTTTGCTTTTAGGACCTCAATACATTTGTAATGTGAGATTTATGTTGTATGTATATCACCAGATTTAAGTTATTTGTGTCTTTTCTCAACTTAAAGTTGTATAAAATTGATTTTAAGAGATTGAGTTGTATACAATATTTATTTTGTTGTGAATTTTACTCTTATTAACATATTTATCCTATTTGTTATAGTACAAGCATGATAGTTCAACTAAGTCAAGCACCACATCAACAGTGTATCCAAATAATATTTATCCACTAAAACTACTTCTAAAAAATTTCAAATATAAATCATTTAATCACAAACTCACTTTTAATTTTAGAAACTAGACTATAATATAAACACGTAGTAAATGATTTGGAAATAGCTAATAGTGATTGTAAAGTCACTTGACATTTTTTTGGTACTACCATGAGTATCTCATCACCTTCTGGGCAATGAACTAACCCCTTTCGGGTGCATGACTGTCACTCCCGATAAGTGTCGCTATCAGGAATCAAACTTTTGACATTTTTTATTATCTTGAGGTCTAATAGGACGTTACCCACTAGATTAACGTCTTAATTGAATTGATGAAGTCATTTGAGGTTGTGTAGTTATGAACCATAGAATAGAAGAAGTGATGTGATAATAATAATCATGAACTTAGTGAGCGAGTATTGAAAACAAACAGCATCATTAACCAACCCAGTGGTAAAAGTATGTGTCATAATGTGGTCGACAAAGTTCACTTTTCCATAATTTTGCATGAGACACAATCATCTTTATCCACTTCAAATCATAGTAAAGCCTTAATTGATGTTCTTAAACGTTATCAATACATGAATAATACAAAGAAACCACATTGATCACTGCATCTCTTCTAATTTAATGTATTTTGAAAAGCGTGTATATAGAAATATATATTATGCAAAGGAGACTTGTAACCAAAACCAATACTCTTTGTTTGTTTGTTGAGATAAGGCTTTTATTTCTTTGATACAAACTGTCATTCACAGATATGTGAACTAATTTGTTAAGACTCTCTTCTAATATGTTTTTGTAGGCTATATATAAAGAAGTACTCAGTGATCTGTTTGATCTCAACTCCAAACAAAATGTTAATTATTACTATATTCCCTTGATTCTGAGTTTGTAATAGTCAATCAAATACTATATTCCCTTGATTCTGGGTTTGTAATAGTCAAATACTATATTCCCTTGATTCTGAGTTTGTAATAGTCAAATAACCTCAAGTCCTGCACTTCAATATTGATGGATCCAATAAAAAATCCTCATGAACAAAAGATAAGTATTGAATTGCAAGGAAAATAAAAACACAATGAACTTATGGTCCCCAACAACAACATTGTAGTTTTGATAAAAAGAGATAAATGTAACCACAATGACATTTGCTAGATCCAATTCCAAGCAAAGCAGAATAGAGCAGAAGAGAATATTAGAGTGTGAAGCTGTGATTGGAAGGGGAGTGGAGCATGAGATATATGAGAAGAATGGTTGGCAGAAGATTGAGGAGAAAGGAGAGGATGGACAAGGACAGAAACCTTCATGCCATTGAAGCATTGGCCATTGCCACAAATGAAGTAATATCTCTTGGCCATATTCAAGGGTATGAAGTCCTTCCCTTTACTCCAATTCCCAACAGCCCCTTCTGTGCTACAATTCTCATATCCACTTTGGTTCACCTCAAACACATTGTATTCATTCTTCTGGTACCTAAATGCTATTATTCAAAACACATCATAATCAAAATTCCCTTCATTTTTCATTTTAATATTATCATGTCCATTTGTTTATTTCATTTTGAAAATCATCCTATAAAAATATCAAAAGCTAAACTTCAAAAGGTTATATTTATAAAAAGGAGAGAGGAAGTAAAAGATGAAATAAATGACTATGGGAAAGGGTCACAAGACTATAATTCAGTATATCCAAGCTAAGCAAAGCCAAATAAAGAATACCCAAAATGGAAAGCATGATTCTTTACCCAAAAAAAGTAAAGCATGTATAGATCCAGTTAAGGTGAAGTGGTTAAGAGAGAGAGACTAACAGATAAGGTCACCGACATAGAAAGTGTGATTGTTGGACCAAAGAGTGTAGTTGATACCAGGATTCCACCCATGATTAGCACCTACTATGTGGTCTGTTCCTCCAACTCCATATACCATCACAACCAACATCACCCACACACTAATGTTCAACATACTTAATTCAGGGCATCCACTTTCACAATGATAACTTTCCCTTCCTCCTTTTATATTGCATCCATTTTGGATAACTGCACTATTATTCACTATATTGCCCTAACATTTTATCTTCTATATTTTTAAAGTATAGATAAGTATTTCTTCACTAGTCTATAGGAAATAAATATACCTTCATATGATTTTAGTCAAAAAGACAATCTAACACTTTTTATAATGTCATTACATCATTCATTCGTTTTTAATAATTACCAATTCTTAAATGAAGTAAATCACTGATATATTACACTCATGATTTTATATTTTGTAATAGTGAAATTTTGAATTTATTATATTACAAAGTCCACAAAAGCTTACATATCTCACTGTAGTAGCATGAAAAAGTCCTATACTATTATTATGTTCTCTTTGATTCCAACTCATTTGGGAGAGTAAAATCAGAATATTCTACTTTGTTGTCTTCTTTTGTTTATAAACTACACCATCTTCCAGAAATGATTATCAAATACTACGTCTCAAAATAAACACTTCATTATTGCAGCAACCAGTGTAAGGCAACAATGTCACTAGATTTTTCTCCAAATGATTATTCCAGAACATGATTACATTAAACATGTTCCATTGCCAGCATCCACTAAAACATACATTATGGCTGAAAGTACACAGTTGAATCTGGAAAGATAAATAAAAAGGAACTAATAATTTTGTTGTCAATTCAACTATTAGTATACAGATAATGCTGAACAAGAATACCAACATTTCACCTAAAGTTGATACAAAATTGATTTGAAAGAATTACTCTTCATATGAGCCTGCTTTTCATTTGATTTTTTATGATTGCATCACATGCATAACATTTTTCATGGTGGTCTAGCTTTCTACAGGGGCATGAGTCTTCTGTATTTGAAGAACCACACAAATGCACTAAATATGAAGACTCCAGTAATTCCTGTTATTATAAGGACCCAGTTGAATGCATAGGGTTCATTAAATAATGGAATTTCAAAATTCATCCCAAATACTCCTGCTACCACACCAAAGATGGCAACAACAAATGTTGCTGTTGTGAGTAAAAGCTCAAACTGGATAAGCTGATTACGCACATTATCCTGTAACATGAAAAAAAAACTCAGTCAGCTATTCCTAGATTTAAACAACTACACATTGGTGTGTTTGAATTTTGAAATGTAATTACTGCCTAGACAATGGAGACATTTGATATATTGTTTCTAGATAGGAAATTAGGAAACTGTTATCGACATGGGTAATCCTTATCTTGTTAATGATAGTTTGTTCTGTGTTTGGTTGACATAAAAGTTCCTGTGAGTTGTAAATACTTGTAATAGGGGAATTGGTAGAATCATGAGAATGAGAGCAAAAAATTGCGAGTCGTGTTGCAATGGAGGGTTTGCAGTTTTATCCACAAAAATTGCTTCAGCAAGAGTTTGGGAGATAATTTGCATCTTTATCAGCACAAAAGTTGTAATCTATGAGGCTTTGCAACTTATCCATGCAAAAGTTGCATTGTAATAGTGAATTGATCTCTTCACATCCTGAATGTAGGCATACCGGGCCAAAGAACGTTAAATTTGTGTTTAATGTGTTTATGATGCTTTCCATGATCACCAATATGATGCAGGGTATGTGAAAAGGGGACATGGTATCCCCCAACACCTATATATCTCAAGGCAACAAAACTAAAAAATGCCCCTACCTCTCCGGCTCTCCCAATTATGTGCATATTTGTGTGAATATTGACTTATAAGCAACACAACCAAAACAAAATACATGAAATTAACATGAACCTTTCAGTAACTAATATGAAGGTGAAAGTAGAGAAAGAAAGCACACCAGTTGAATGTTAATGAAATCTTCGGTGTCATCGATGTACTCTTTCAACTGAAACCAAAGAAAAAACAACAGTTGGTAAACTGTGATGAAACCAGAAGGAAGAGGTTAACATTGATAACACTGTTTACCGATGTCAACTTGTTTAGCGTGCTGTCAATGACAACAAAGTATGCTTCTAGCAACATCTCAAGCTCCTCTATATTTTCTGTAGCACTATCAATACTCCTCATGCTTTCATGTCGACTCCTCGCAATGCTCAACGTCTTTTCAAGCCTCCGAAATTCAGGAGGTGATGCAACAGGAGAAACTGGAGCAGAAATGGATGCACCATCAACTGATCTATATCCAGCAAAAGACTGATCTCCGTTAAATGACAACTCCATCCGTCTTTTCTTCTCCGTAAGATACATTTCAGCCATATCACCATCATCATCCATAAGTTGCTCTATTTCATCTCTAACCTGAATATATGCATCCAAAAAAAGCAAAGCCAAAATAGTAGAAAAAATTAGAAATATATGGTACCTGTAATTTGCAACCGTGAAGAAAGAAGAAAATATAAATAAACAACACCTTCTGAACCCTCCTGGTCAGGGCTACAAGTCTGCTTTTCAACCGACGAACACGTTCCAAATTGAGAGTACTGATCTTTGATGTCAGTTCATCCAACAACGGATAAGCCTCAATTTCTAACTCTGCAGCCTTTTGGAAATGGAAAGATCAGAACAGTGAGTTACTAACTAATTTATCAAAACCAAATCAACAAGAATATAGAAAAGAGAAATATCATATGCAAGTGTATGGATCGAGAATTTGGATACAAAATTGCAGAATTTGTACATTAGCACACCATCATATGACTTCTCATGTCACCTGATTATTTAGGCTTTATAATTCTTTATCAATGAAGCCCAGGTTTAGATCTTATTTTAGTTTTCAATAATTTTCCATCAAATCTCACAATAGTTATATAACCTCCATGGCCAGCCTCCCGGACATTAAACCAAATTATTTCTCCAATATGTAAATCATGTCTTAATCTACTGCCAATTACTTTTCCCCACTCTGTCACAAATAACCTAACATGTAGGAACTCCCTTAAAGAAGGACATATCAATTCCTTTATCTGTCTATTTATTTTTCTCATATAAGTTGTAAGTAAGGAAACAGGAACAGTTATACCACCAAAAAACCATAGAAGCAACATTACACATCAAACTGAAATCATCTTAAAACAACAATGAAGCAATGGTAGTTGTTGTAATTCCTGCACAGCAAAGTGATGTTCCCATACCTTTTCAAAGCACATAAATATGAGGTGTGGTTTTGCATCTCCTATAAAGAAACCGCATATATAAATTCTAGAGCACATACGACAAACAAGACCAACCTACCTTACTACCCAATGAGGAGAAAAATAGACAACATCTGCTGATGGTTTGTTTTATGACCGTAAAAAGAAGAAAGTTCTTACGCTCAAGGCCACATAAAGGAGTAACTGAAGGAGGTGAAAAAAAATTGCAATAACAATGAACCTTTAGTGCCAACAGGAAACAAAAACAACATTCATCCATTATAGGTGGTAGTGGTAGATATACTGGCTTCCTCTAAACAATTACATCTGGAGATTCTGAGGACTTCGCATCCTACTCCCACAGAAGGGATTTCAAGCCTTAACCAATGCATACAAATTAAAACAACATATAACATGCATGATAAGATTAATGAAATTACCTACAAGTCCATTTAAATTAAATACGATAAAACCTTTCCCAAATGGCACAGGTTAATGTAGGCAGAAGTTCAATACTATTATGCATATTGTTCTATAGAAATGTAAGACCTTTATTCGTAGCAATCATTTCTCTCTTGTAGAAAAGATGTTAGAATCACACCTTAGGTTATTTGGGCATATGCGAAGGAGGCCTTTAGAAGCCCCATTAAAGAGAGTAGGCCAAATGAAGGTTGGTCCAATTTCTAAAGGCATGTGAAGACCAAGAAAAACCATAGGCAAAATCAATGTTTTGTCAATAAGACATGACATATGATACAACATTATAATGTTGTTTGATCCATGCAGTTGACCCCACCTAGTGGGACTAAGGTTTGGTTGTTGCTATTGTATATTAAATTACTGATAAAAGAAAGAGAAGTCATAATCCAAAGATCAACAGAAGTTAGCCTCAAATTTAATTCTCTACAAACCTGGGAGTCAAGAAACGTGCATGCTGCCTCGAGGGCAACTTCAAGAGCCCTGAACTCAAAAGGTAAATAATCAGGGGAAGTGTTGTTAAATGCATTTTCAAAACTCCTACTTCCTCTCCTTCGGCTCATGTCTGAACTATCTGTCTGCCAGACCTCGCCTACGCCAGTTGTTGTCAACCGTCGTTGCAGCTCCATCACATAGTGCAATACATAATTATCAAGGGAATTCAAGAGAAGAACCTCGTCTGCTGTAATAATACACCGTATCTGCTCTAGATTTACTACAATTGCCTTTTCTCTACCTAGGATGGTTGACGGGTAGACAAACAAAGGATCAAGTAGACGAAGGTCACGTGCAGGTAGATCACAGCGTCGCATCATAGTAAACTTGTCTACCTCAATGGCCTGTGAGTTTCCAGATGTATCAACACGAATCCATGATCGAAGGCCTTGGCCACGTTTCTTTAGCCCTAGAACATCAACTCCTTGAAAAGGTTGCCTTCCAGAGGCAGATGGTCGATTTGCAGGTTCTCTTAAGTTAAGAGCTGATGCAGGTTTTGGTGGTAGTAGCCGCTCTTTGAGATCTGCCATCGTCAATGTTCGCTAATTGCTGAAAGCACATGAGGTAACAACATTAGTAGCCACCTTTAGTACTTCACTGATTCCAATAGCATTTACACAGATATGATATCACACATATGATTAATTAAGTTGTTTACACAAACGTGCCCAAAATCATGATTAGCCCCGTTACAAGCTTGCTTTGGCAATACCACACTGGAGAATGGTTTTTGCTTATCAATACCTTTATCTTTGAAGAGCATTGTATGCATCTTATAATCATATAGTCAATTATATTACTGAGGATCTAATAATTATAAAAACCTGACTGAGATTATGAACTTGTTATGAAAAAGAAAATATCCAGGTTTGGAAAAACGCAAGCCCAAGGACCAGATGCCATTGGAATATCAGCAAAACATACAAATCATAAACCCCGCAATACATTTAAGCTAATAAAGTTCACCCAAAAATCAATTTAAAAAAAAAAAAGGAATAACTGAAATCCTTGAGCAAGAAAATCATGTCATCCAAAAATAATTTAAATTAAAAATAAAGAAGCAAATGAATTAGACTATTGTATAAAGAATCCATTTATACCTGGTGGAAATAGAAAAAATGGGATTGTTGTTGAAGGGAGAGTGAGATAATATGAGGAATTGGAATGAAGTTATGCAATTAACAGAAAGGGAAGGTTTTTACTTTGTACAAAGAATAAATCAAAACTAATAAAGGAGTGCGAGAGAGAAGATTAAAAAGTGGGTATGTTGGGAAGTACCTTAAACTCTGATTACAATTCAAAAGACAAAAACTTTAATCAGAACGCCCAACTTCTGTTTCTCTTTCTTGGTGTTGAGTTCATCACACTGCACACAACAACCAAATATTTATTTATATTTATTTATTTATCAACACTCAATTGTTCACATTTAATTCTACCTATCATTCCCATCTTCGTGGGCCCACCCTCTCAATTAATTTTACTCATATCTTCAACAACAATCTCCTAGGTACACAAAATTCCAATCATAATCATATTTTTGTATAGTTATCATTTTCTTAAGGTTTTTTTTTTAATTGTACTTAAGTTTTCCTTCGATTAATATAGGATTGTGTTGTTGGTCCAATCATGATGATATGCAAGAGTTATATTGATATAAATGAGTTTTGTCAACCTATTTTTTAATCTAATAAATTTGTTATTATAAATTAATATTATCAAAAACAAAATTATATAGTTAACCTTTGGTATGATTCTATTTCAAAGTGGGTGGAACTAATATATTTTTGAACCTAAACTTGAGTATATATTATATGACATTTGTCATAGTGAGCGGATAAGGTCGGGTCCGGCTCATTGATAGGTAATAGTCGACACCGAAGCCTTTAAAAGCTCCTTCATTATCTTCTTCTCCTTCTGTGAGGTGTGAAACACAGACAGTAATTGTTGTTGTTTGATGGTATGCAGCTGTAACCTAACCCTTACTTCCGTTATGTTATTATTATATAGTTCATTCGGCTTTGGATATATGCATGGTCTGATATTTGGTTCTCATTTTGTTCTTAACTCAGATTTCCTAACTTATAGGGTTGTATTTGATTACCATTACATTCAAAATTGGGAGATGGAGCATGAATGTGAAGAACATGATAAACCTAGCTTATTCAGTTTTTCAATATGAGTATGCTAATCATCTCAACACTGCAATCAGAAGAAGATGTTGTCTCTATATATGAATGATGACATAAAACATGCATGCATGCGTGCCTCACATTCATACTTATTTTCTATCAGAAAAAGAATCCAGATCAGAATCCTGTCAATATTTATTGGAAATCCCGAACAATATCTCAATCACTTATTCAATGTCATCTCGTTTCAATAATTTTTTAACTTTTTATCTAAAACTTCATTAAGAATACATAATAACTAAAAAAGGACAGTTATTATCACTTCTTATCTAAAACTTCGTTTGTAAGTTCCCTATTGAGTTTTATTATCACTATTCTTTTTTTGTGTTCTCATATTTCCTATATTATAACCTATGTCCGTTAACTTATTGCACTTCAAATTTATAATATATATTATAAATTCTCCTTGTACCATAGAAAGTGACGTTCTTATAAAATATTATTCATAATACATCATTTTTCTTATGATGTAAGAAGATGTATATATTATTTTTGTATGAGGATATCATTGATTATTTGTTTGTTTTTTCAAAAGCAAATTATCATATCTTTATTTCTTTTGTATAACAAAGAACACTTTTAAACCAACTACCATATTAATCAAATGCATAATTTGGTCTAAATTGAGGCACCTTAATCTTTTAGAAATTTCCCCCATTAAATATATGAAAATGTGTTCAAGACTTTTATTTATATAAGACATGAAGAGTTTTTTATACACCTTAGGATATTTAAATAATTATTCCATTTAAAAAAATTATTTGGTTTAGGTAAGCTTTGTAAAAAAAAACATGAAAAGGCGGAGACGAGTAGCCTTTTGGCTAAACTCATCTCCATAAGGTATTGAAGCAAATGGAAAATAAGGGAGTACATTATGGAGATGTCTAATCTCGCATTGAAACTCAAGTCACTAAAGTTAGAGTTTGTGAAAACTTGCTCGTGCACTTGGTTTTGATCTCGCTTCTTGCACACTTTGAGAAATTCAAACTGAGTTATAACACTCAAGAGGGAGAGAGGCTGCAGAGAGATAAGACTGAAAGTGCTCATTTGGTTATGACCTCTCAAGATAAGAAAAGAAAAAACAATAAGGATGCTGTGAAAGAGCTATTTGCATTTTTCCCTAAGAGAAAATGAAATTGTTCTGCAATACACTATGCCAGACAAACCTATAATGGATGGTGTTGCTGAGTGACTAAACTGAACTCTTAAGAATATAGTGAGAAATATGATTAATCATTCTTCCTTACCAAAGTCTGTTTAGGGGAAACTTTAAAGATCACAGTTTACATTCTTAATAGGGTGCCAAGTAAAGCAGTTATCAAAACCCAATATGAACTTTGGACTTGTAAAAGGCCAAGCTTAAAACACTTGCACATTTAGGGTTGTCCAGCTGAGGCGCGGCCTTATAGGCCACATGAAAGAAAATTGGATTAAAGAACAGTTAGCTGTTACTTTGTTGGCTATGCTGAACGTTCACGAGGCTATAAATTTTATGATCCTACAACAAGACTTTTCTTTGAGACGGGAAATGTGAGATTTCTTGAGGAAGTTGATTTTGGGAAGGAAGAGAACATAAAAAATGTTGTGTTTGAGGAAGAATCTGTCACTAATGGTGAACAAGTTCTTGTGCCTATTACCATTCAAGGAATAACTTCGGTAGTAGAACAAAATGTTCAGAATATTGTTCATGGCAATATTCCAGAGCAAGACAACAATGAGGTTCTCGCTGAAGTACTTGTGGAGCAAATTCAACAACCTTAAGAAGTAAAAGTGTCATTAAGGAGATCCATTAGAGAGAGGAGAAATGCAATTTCAGATGATTATATTGTATTTCTTCAAGAACATGAGGATGACATCGAGTTAACAGAAGATGATTCATTGAACCTCTTTCCAGCCATGAAAGGTTCTAACTCTCAAAAGTGGATTGATGCCATGAAGAATGAGATAAAGTCTATGCATGATAATGACTTTTGGGATCTTGTCGATTTACCTGAAGGTGCGAAACCTATTGGTTGCAAATGGATATTTAAAACCAAGAGGGACTCAAAAGGTAATATTGACAGATATAAAGCGCTTCTAGTTGCTAAAGGCTACACTCAGAGAGAAGACATTGATTATAAAGAAACATTCTCTCCAGTATCTTCGAAGGATTCATTTAGAATAATATTGGCACTAGTAGCTCATTTTAATTTAGAGCTACATCAAATGGATGTTAAGACTGCGTTTCTAAATGGTGACATTAAAGAAACAATATATATGCTGTGCAAATTAAAGAAATTCATCTATGGCCTTAAACAAGCCTCTCGTCAATGGAATCGCAAGTTTCATCAAGTTATTACCTCGTATGGTTTTGAGGCAAATAAAGTTGAAGATTGTGTGTACCACAAGTTCAGTAGGAGTAAATTTATATTCCTGGTATTATATGTCGATGATATACTACTTGCGAGCAGTGATATGAGACAATTGTATGAGACCAAGAGATTTCTAACAAAGAATTTTAAAATGAAAGATCTTGGGGAAACTTCTTTTGTATTAGGCATTCAGATACTAAGAGATCGTTCTCAAGGTATCCTAAGGTTGTCACAAGAGAGCTATATTGATAAAGTCCTAGATAGATTTGACATGAAAGACAGTAAACCAGGAGATACTCCTATAGCTAAGGGAGACAAGTTTAGTCTCGAACAGTGCCCAAAGAACGACCTTGAAAGATACGAGATGCAAAACACTCCTTATGCATCGGCAGTAGGAATTCTAATGTATGCTCAAGTTTTCACAGCCCCGACATAGCATTTGTCGTGGGAGTTTTGGGAAGATATATGAGCAATCACTGTAAGGCAGTCAAACGTGTTATGCGTTACTTGAAGAGAACAAATAAATACATGCTCACTTATCGGAGGTCTGAGAATTTAGAGATCATTGGGTATTCGGACTCCGATTTTGCAGAATGTCAAGACAGCAAACACTCCACCTTTGGATATGTGTTGGCTGGAGGTGCTATCTCTTGGAAGTCTGCTAAACATACACTCATAGCTCCTTCAACCAAGGATGTGGAGTTTATGGCTTGTTTTGAGACATTAGACTATGACATATGGTTGCGGAATTTTGTCACTGGCTTATGTGTGGTCGATGTATTGAAAGACCACTGAACATTTATTGTGACAATAAGTCCGCAGTTCTTTACTCCAACAATAATAGGAGTTCTACAAAGTCAAAATTTATTGACATCAAGTTTCTAGTTGTTAAAGAAAGTATTCAAAATGGAAAAATTTCCATAAAACATATTGGGACAAATTTTATGCTAGCTGATCCACTAACTAAGGGTCTGGAACCTAAAGTTTTTCACTAGCATGTTGCTCATATGGGTGTTGTTCCTTAAGATACCTTAATTCAGTGGGAGTCTATATGTTTTATGATTTACTTTGGTTGTTATATGCATTTTTTATGTATAATAAAGTTGATAGTTTGTTGTTCCATTTTGAATGTTTATTGTAATTGTTGTGTTGCAATTAAAGACTTTTGGATTGATCTCACTAAAGAAGGATCAGTTGGAAATAGACATGTTTGAGATCACATTGCATGAAATTTTCCATGTCACTCATCCATATTTGATTTATGTCATTAAGTATATTAATGTGGTGATCATCGTGGTCGAGTCACGCTTATATGTGATGAACATTGCGGTGGTTCCATAATTGATATATAAGATGGACCAGATTGTATTAAGGAGAAGTCTAAATACAAATAGCATATGAAAGCGCGCTTAATGAATATGTGATATAATTGGTTCAAAAAAATATGAAGCCCAAGTGGGAGATTGTTAGAAATTCATAATTTCTAATTAAGGTGGACATCATATATTTATACAATTATATCGGCTATTTATTTTATGGGTTATAAAATAAGTGATATTATTATTGACAATCATTGTGTCTTCTAAAATAAAATGAAAATAGATGAGTTTCATGAGTGAATAGCCATAGTAGTTAACCCATAGGAAATAATGGGAACCCTATTACACATCACGGATACAAAGGTATACAAAGGAAGACCAAAAGGAATCAAGGATTTGGTTGAGGAAGACCATCATACCAAAACCTCTCTACGAAGGCATACAAAGGAACAAATTTGCGAACATGGATTCAGGTATGACATTGATTGAAATTTCTGTTTTATTACCATCTTGAGCACTTATGATGTATGAATTGGAGTTTTGGGAAAGCAAAAGTAGTAGAGCTGGATATATATAAGTGAGGTTAGTATGACACGTACTTCGAAAATAACATAAAAATGTAAAATAGTATGATACTTTTATCTTTTAAAGATGATAATATTAACAAAATCAAGAATGGGAGAATATTCTTTTCCATATAAGTGTTTTTGTATTGAGTGATAATTGATTATAATAAGAAGTGTTTTGTAGAGAGAGATATAGAGAAGAAGAAGTATGGAGAGCTTCCTCTACCTTCAACTCTTTGCCAGCTCTGTTGCCTTAGCTGGTTTCACTCTTCTCTTTTTCATCTTCATACCAAAGCTCAGACCCTCCTCTTCACAAAATAGTAACAATTCCAAACTCCCTCAAGTACCAGGTAATAGTTGATCTACTTTTTTAGTTTGTAATAATATGATATATTACTATTATTATTATTATGAAATTGGATATTGTTGCAGTGGTTCCAGGTGTACCAGTGTTAGGGAATCTACTACAATTGAAGGAGAAGAAGCCATACAAGACATTCACAAAGATGGCTGAGAAATATGGACCCATTTATTCAATCAGAACAGGTGCTTCCACCCTCATTGTTCTCAACTCCACCCTCCTTGCCAAAGAGGTCAGCCAATATTCTATTTCCTATTTTCATTCTTTCCTTTCTTTCATTTCTACTCAAAGTTTACTTCTTTTTAATGCAAAGGAAAGTTTATGATCCAAGTTCTTGATGCCTAATCTACCATGTTCACAAATAAATATTTTATCAGTGTCTTGTCAATGCGAAAATGAAGTTATTTTCATACTGCTATTTTTGATTCATTTAGCTGCTCTGTCTAACAGAGAGTTGGAAGAACAAACAACCATAAAAGCTAAAGCTTTTGATACACTGAAGTGCATAGCTTTGAGTAGCATGTCATTTGAGTCCTATATAGCACATTAGTTAAGACAGTTGCCATACTCTGCTTTGTATCATTAGTTGTTTCTTTAGTTTCTATGCTAGTCAGTACTAGAAAGCAGAGAAGAAACTTCTTTGATTTCTTCATTTCTGGTTATTATGATTATAAATTATTCATAACTATGGTCATTTCAGGCTATGGTTACCAGATATCCATCAATTTCAACAAGGAAACTATCAAATGCTCTGAATATTCTGACTTATGATAAATGTATGGTTGCTATGAGTGACTACAATGAATTTCACAAAGCAGTCAAAAGACATATTCTTGCAAATGTTCTAGGAGCCAATGCACAGGTTACCTTATCAGCATCAGTACACTTGAACTCTTCTTTGTGTTGTTTTTTATTTTTAATTTTTGGATTCTGAGTGGCTCTGAAGTCCATTTCTTTTCAATATTCAGAAGCGGCACCGTTTGCACAGAGAAACTATGATGGAAAATATTTTGATGAAGTTTAATGAACATGTGAAGACCACCTATGATTTGGCTGTTAATTTTAGGAAAATTTTTGTGTCTGAACTTTTTGGACTAGCACTGAAGCAAGTGAGTAGTCTCTCCTTTTTTAATTACAACAGATGGAAGTTTTCTGAAAATACACTAACATTATAATTTTCCAAACTGAAATTTGCAGGCAGTGGGAAGTAATGTAGAATCCATTTATGTGGAGGAGCTTGGGAGTACAATATCAAAAGAGGACTTGCATAAGATTCTAGTGGTTGACCCAATGGAGGGTGCAATTGAGGTGGATTGGCGAGATTTTTTTCCATACTTGAAATGGATTCCAAATAGGAGCTTGGAGATGAAAGTTCAGAAAATGCATGTCCACAGAACAGCTGTGATGAATGCCTTGTTGAATGAGCAGAAGAAGCGAGTGGCTTCTGGAGAGGTGAGGTTTTCTTCAGTAAAAACTTCAAACCAGTGCATAGCCTAATTGCATGGTTTAGAACCATGCAATAATTACTCCTAGGATAGAATTGTCCTTATTTGATTGTTCTGGTTGTCACAGGCAGTGAATTGTTATTTTGACCACCTTTTATCGGAAGCAAAAGAACTGACCAAAGAACAACTTGCCATGCTGATTTGGGAGACCATTATTGAGACATCAGATACAACATTAGTTACAACAGAATGGGCTATCTATGAACTTGCTAAAGACAAAATTCGCCAGGTTTGTTTGTTTTTATTTGTGTTTATTGGAGCCATGCATCCGCATGTTGGTTCATTTCGTCAATTGTCGTTTATCTCATTCTTATTGACAGCATCGTTGGTCCCTCTTTGCATGGCAGGACCGTCTGTATGAGGAGCTCCAAAATGTATGTGGACATGAAAAGATTACAGAAGAGCAATTAGCTAAGCTACCCTACTTAGGAGCTGTATTCCATGAAACTTTAAGGAAGTATAGTCCAGCTCCAATTGTACCACTAAGATATGTTCATGAAGATACTCAACTGGGAGGATATCATATTCCTGCTGGAAGCGAGGTTCTATTTATCTTGTCACTGACTTTATCTTAGCCCACTTTTCTTCTTGGATTTAATTAGAAAACAATTAAAGTGTAAATGTTTTTTACATTGATCAATCATGCATGCATCACCATATCATTAAAAATCTAGAGACTTTTCTGATAACCACCTAAAAATCATACATGGCATGATACATGATTGGTTGACAGTATAAGAAACTTCTCACCAAATTAAACTCCTTCTTTGTGTATATGATTGCAACTATTGTGTACTGACAAGATAATGTTAACAGATTGCAATAAACATATATGGATGTAACATGGACAAGGAGCGGTGGCAAAAACCTTATGAGTGGATGCCTGAGAGATTTCTTGATGAGAAATATGACCCCAATGATTTGTACAAGACCATGGCCTTCGGAGCGGGAAAGAGGGTGTGTGCAGGGTCTCTTCAGGCCATGTTGATAGCTTGCACATCAATTGGAAGATTGGTTCAAGAATTTGAGTGGGAGCTGGAACAAGGGGAGGAAGATAATGTGGATACAATGGGTCTTACTACCCACAAGCTCCATCCCCTGTTAGTCAAAATCAAGCCAAGAATTCAATAAAGGAAAAATAAGTGGTGATAGAATTGTTGGCTATGTATTTACTAAGTGCACTTCATAAGTAGCCTATTTGCTGTGAAGTTTGAACTTTCAAAAGAACTTGAGTATAATAATAGTAAGAATGAGTAAGGCTTTTATGTTAGCTATACCATCTTTATTTGAGAAATAAATCACCCACTCCCCCTCAAAAGAGATGTGTATGGTAAATATGTAAACAGTAATGGAAATTTATCCAGCTAGTTGTTTTTATAAAAAATATATCCACCCTCCACTAGTGCTGCATAATTCTAGTAACATGTAATAAATAGTAAAGACAAGAGCATCAAGAAGGAGTACACAAAAATTAGTTAGAGACGATAACACAATCAAAACCATCCTTTTAATTTTCCTGATCTTGAAGGCCTCAACTCCCAACTGCTTTTATCACATACCTTACAAAAACACCGAGTCACTAATAATACTTGGTACCCAAAGACTAAGGAACGTTATAGAGCTAAGCTTAGCTGTACCACTAGTGTGCTATGATCAAGTTTGTGAGGGTGGAGGAATTTGAAACAACTTGGGACGACATGATGAAAAATAATGAAATTAGGGACCATAAGTGGCTTCAATCATTATATGAGGACCGGAAACTTAACTTTATTGGCAGGAATGAAACATTCTAGGAAGCTCTCCACTGCTGATGGGAGGCTTCAATGAGTCAGTGGATGAAAAAAGTAGCTACAGGCATAATATGAAACATTAGCTAACAAGTGTTTCATTAGGAATGTTAATGGAACAATTATCATCGTCCTAACTAGAAAAGAACAATTACATTCCACAGATTTTAAAAAGATTCGATCAACTTGTAAAAAATTGACACCTGTCTAATCCATGACAGATTTACCGATTTCTTTATCATACTCAAGTGTCACTTCGCCTTTCGATATAGAGCTATAAATAATGTCATTGTTTTAGTAACCCCGTTATAGTTAACTCATTTTTGAAAGACCCAAAAATATATCATGAAAACGAAATGGGAAAAAGAGAACACACATTCAAAATAGCAAGTAGTAGAATCAACTGCCATGCAGAAAATTTAACATGGGTGGCAAATAAAATGATTTGAATATGATAGTACCAATAAATTAACTTACAATCATACCCTTACTACTTCATGAGGGAGGACAACTCGAAAAGGCTATAACATAAACCATTTTAAAATCAATATTCTTTCAGTTAAATATGTCAATACAAATCCAAACTCTACCCGAGAAAGACACGACATTGCAGAGAAAAATGCCAAGAAAAAAAAACAGAACAAAACTAGGAATTATAGCTTGGTGATTTAATCCTCAAAGTCTCCAGCATTTTCCAATAAATAGTTGGCTGCCAATTGCTCATCACGGTCACATGCTAAAAATGCCTCTATAACAGAGTCTCTATCGAATCCCATAGCCTCAAGCTACATATCATAAGAATCAATCAAAGAAATGAAAAAAACACGTATCAGATTCAGGCTTAAAAAAATAGAGAGGGAGATATATATATATATATATATATATACCCTTGCAATTGCCTGTTGCTCAGCTGGTGTCACGTTGATGGCATGAGGCATGTCTTGCTCAGGCTGGTCAAATATATCCCTAAATGCAAAAAAGACAGTTGCATTTCCATTTATTTTATGAGCAATTAAGCATCCACAAACAAAATCAAGTAAAATGAATAAACTAGTTCAATATTAATGCTATGATTAGTTCCTAGATAGGATATCAAGCTAACAATTCAAAAGGTTACTTTCATTGTTACAAACATGACCAAGACTGTAATACATCATTGTGGCATCAAGCAATGGCTGTAAATGCATCCATGCCAAACAATACACTCACCCTTCAGAACCCTCAACAGGTTCATTTATCAACTGAAGAAACTCAGCATGATGCTCTTGAATTAGTCTTAAGAGACTGGGATTCTGTTTTCCAAGTTCCTGAAGCACTGGCTGCAATAGAAATGATCTTTAGACATTGAAAACACCAAAAGTCAGGAATTAGGTGATTGAGGAAATAAATACCTGCAGAATTTGGGGATTGGATTGTACCATTGAACGTAATGCTTGAAACTAGAAACAGAAAAAGAAACATTTACTTAAATACAACCAAAGTATAGTTTGAAGTCACATATGAATAACAAACGGTTTGCAGTAATATATTTTCTACCTGTCTACCACTAAAGATCTGCAGTAAATCCACTAGGCAATGCTGTCTATTTAGGTATAACATTTCTTACCAGCTCCAATCGTATAAAAAGGTGAAATTAAATTAAGTAAAATGTTAAACTTATTGCATATATCCCATATTTCATTTGTTCTTTTCTACAGCATATTACCAATGGGGGATATAAGTTAACCAGATTGTTAAATTTATGTTTCTCAGTCTTCAAGGCTAATGCTATTAGCTGTATAAACAAATTGTCAAACAATGACCCAGAGATTCAATTTATAAACATGGTCTACACCTCAGGTTTCATTAGTACAAGTTCAACACATTAAAACTTTCTTAAAACATGAATATGTGGATCATAAAATGTCTTCTAACACCTGGGGATTGATGGAACAGAAAGCCCACCTGGGGATTGTTTCTAAGGAAGTCAAGAGATCCAATTCCAGCACCACCACCAGAAACTGCCTCCTGAAAGAGTTCCAACGTATTAAAAAGCAAAAAAAAGTAACAAGAGATAAGGTAGAAAAACTTTTGTTATCCACTAAGGATCATAAGTTTTACCTGTGGAAACATATTTAAGGGAGACGAGTTAGGTACCCCAGGAACAGCTCCAGCAGTGACCCCACCTGTTTCAGTTGTCTGACTACTTGGGAAATGAGGAGCTGGTACAGCAACTTCTGCTGCTTCAGGAATCCCCTACAAAAAAATATAAATTGTTAAATAAAAAAAAGCACAGCAGAGACTTTAGGGAGTAAGAATCTACACTGAGCAGTTTAGGCATACAGAATACAAGTAATCTACAGCACGTTCTGGATTATTGTAAGCTGCTCGAAGAGCACGACTAACTGTATCTCTGTCCCAGTTGCCACCACCCATGTCCATAATTTCTTGAATAGTCTGCTCAAGATTACCACCAGCAACTAAATTTGAAGCAGCCTGACCATAAGTATCTGTAGCCAGACTGCAAAAATGATACAAGTGTTTTTCAAGAAGCTTGATTACTGGAAAGCAGTAATGACAAACAAGTCAAGTACACAAGGCTTACAAACAAGACCTAATGCAGCATGAGGATAAGATGTTTATGGATATCATGTTAATTCAGGATGTAACTGAATTTGCTGAGATGTGCTTAAATACCCTTATTCAGTGTATATATTATGATTAGTTACAATTTAATTAGGTTTGCACATATGTTAGGATTTTATCATGTAAATTTTAATTATTATAATCCCTAAAATCAAGGTATTTAGTTTTGCACAAATGAATTGTAAATTCGTTTCCTGGGTGTCATACCACTCAATCAATTCAGTAATATTGTTCATCCTTGCCAAGTGTAATTAGGAGATAAGGGAATTGCAGTCTAGTTGGTTGGATTAGGATTTCTTGAGCCTTAAGTTGGGTCTACTCATCTTAATAGTATAGCGGCTGCTAAAGTTGGCTGCATAAGGGATATTAACTGTCTTTGAGGGTTCTGGTTTTGTTATTTAAATGCATTTTGGGAGTTTTGAACATTTTTCATCATAAACTACTTAAAGGCAGTAAATAGTGCCATAATGGACAGACAATCATTAAAGTTTATTACTAGTGTATTCAGAGAAACATATGGATAAAATCCATACTTCGTAGTTGCGGCATCTGTTGCAGGTGGATCATTATTTGAAGCCCTGCATAACCAAATAAATAGGTTAGGACAAAAAATCAGCAGATATATAATAATAAAAAAAGAAGATAAAAAACTAACTGAAATGAACTCACTGAGTTTGAAGTTGAGGAGTAGAATTTGATGTTGATAGAGTTGTAGGTGGGTTGCTAGCAGGCTGTGAAACACATGCAGAATGAGAAAGTTATAGAGAGAGGGAAAATAAAGAAAAGTGAAATGAGAGAATATAATAAAAAAAGGAGGAAGCAACATGCCTGAGTGGATGAAGTTCCAGCAGAAGCCAATGTTTTAGTCTGAAAATGCACAAGTAAAATGCCATATCATGGTTAAATTATAAACAAAATGAAACAAGAAAGATGAATTACAGATAGATAATACACCTTACTAAGCATGACAACAAGAAAAGCGTCTTCAGAGACATTATTGTGAGCTAATGTAGTTTCATCTTTCAAAACCTTGCCATTGTGAATGAGCAATTGCTGTCCACATGGGTAATTATCTTTGCCTTGAACATCTTCAATATTCTTCTTCACGGCCATTATCTGAGGAGTAGTAATCAATTAGAGAGAGAGAGAGAGTAAGAGATTAAAGTAATAATGAGAATAGAAAATAGTTGGGAAAGAGAGAGAGAGAGAGAGAGAGATCACACAGTGTCGTAGGAATGAACCCTAATTTCGAAATGGGTGCCTTTGAGAGTCTTCACTGTCAGCTTCATAGTTGCGTTGCGGAGACAAACAAACCCTAACTCACTCACACAATCTCTCTCTCTCTCTCTCTTTCTCTATTTACCTTCAACCTTCAACCTCTTTTTTTTAAATAATTTCACAACTCATTTTAAACTAAAGTGGTGGATTCATATTTCAAACAGATTTTGACCAACCCACTTTTCAACTATATATATATATCCAAACCCTACACACCTTTCTCTTTAAAATATTAATTTGGAAGAGTATAATCACTCTTTAAATTAATTTATTATATCAATTTAATCTTTCTAATTTTTTATCTAATTGTCCGAGAAGAGTGTAATTCATACTAATATATTAATACAAATGAATGTTAAATAATACATTAACTATGTATAAATCTTTACACTAACTATATATAACTATTACACTTTATATTAAAACATTTCATTCATTACTAAAATATCATATATTTTCAAATTATTTGCTTTATAATTGTGCTCGTTTTTTAATAACATCATGCTATAAATATGAAAATGATTGAATGCCAAGGTGATTTATGGGAAAACCATGTAGTACATTCTACCATTAATACTTAAAGTTTCATGAGACTAAAGAAAAATTCCATTTCTTTTTTTATTATTATGACGAAGGTCCAATAAATATATGTTTGGAGTAAATAGAATTTTTATACTCTTTTTATAATATATCTTTATAATTTTATTTATTCTCATTTAAACACAATTTCACTACAATGCATTTAGATCTCTTAATTTTAATTCATTTTCTATTAATTCATATTTAGCCCAACTAATAAGGAATTGAATAGTAACCCATAAGTTTATGAGTGTAAATTCTATTGAGGAGGTAATGACTTTGTTGGTGAGTAATATGTAAATATATCTCTAAGCCTTTATAGAGTTGTGTTAGAGGATAATCTCTAAGTATCTATTTAGGTGCTTATAGAGTCGTTAGCCCTACACATCTTTAAGCCTTTATAGAGTTAGTCCACTTAAAACTTTTTTCATAAAAATAAAGTGTTATTAATGTGTTTTAAAAAGAGAGATATGGTTTATCATTCTTCTTAAACTATTATTAGATATATAGTGGTTGAGAATAAAGGTTTAAAATACTTCAATTAATTTTGGTTTGATGATACATTTGTTGTTTAGTGATTATCATGTAATGAGTTCAAATCTTAAAAACAATTTTTATGATCGTAAAGATAAAGTTACATACATTTACTCTCGACAGATCCTACTAAAGAGAAACATCATATACTACACTACCTTTTTATAGTAAGATTGACATTCTTAAAAGAGATTAGTTTATGACAACTAGAAGATGTTGACATAAAAAATATTATTGTATAAAATTTGTACGGTGAGATAAATGAGCTTTGATCATTAAATATTCTTTATTGAAAGTAAAAGATTAGAAGATGAAAAGTAGTAATTTCACCCTAAAACATAATTATGATTTGGTCATTTCACCTTTTTAAAAGAAAAGACACACTACATTATAATTTGGTCATAGTGGATCTTGAAGAGTGGTGTTAGTGGATAATCTAATATTAGAAAAGAGTTAAGAAGGTAGGATGTATACAATGTCAAAGTTGAAAGTAGCCAAGCTATTTAGAGAAAGCTCCACCATTTGCTCCCATCTCTGCTATTACATCCAAGTAAACTTCCTCAAAATTAGGCAGAATTAAACAAATGAAACCTCCTCATAGTCATACACTTATTTAATCACACATAATATATAACACAGAGTGATCCCCTTATCAATCATATTTGTATCAAACCAAGAAGAAGATGTCTGTGTCTTTGTTCACCTCTCTTTTTTGTACTCTCTTATTCTCATTTTCTCTTCTTCTTCTGTTCCCATGTGTCACTTGTTTTGACATAACAAAACTCCTTTCACAGTTTCCAACATACAGCACTTTCAGCAACTACCTCACTCAAACCAACCTAGCAACTGACATCAATAACAGAAACTCCATAACCATTTTGGCAGTTGATAACTCTGGCATGGCCCCTGTCTCTGGTAAATCAATGAATGTAATAAAAAATGTTCTTAGCCTTCATGTCATCCTTGACTACTTCGATGTTCAGAAGTTGCAGCACCTTCAAAACCAATCTGTCACCGTCAGGACATTGTTTGATACAAGTGGCCAAGCTCATGGCCTTCAAGGTTTTGTTAAGATAACTGATTTGAGCACTGGTGCTGTTTCATTTGTATCAGCTTTTGATACAAATGACAGCATAGGGTGTAATTTGATCAAATCACTAGTTTCACAACCCTATAATATTTCATTGGTGCATGTAAGCACAGTTATCATGCCACCTTTTATCCTTGAAAATTCCAACAATGCTCCTGCACTAGCACCAGCACCAATAACTGTAACAGTGCCAGTTCCAATGCCAGTTTTAACACCAATGCTCGTACCTGCCCCAGTGCCGGTGGTTGCGCCTGTGGTTGTGCCTGTGGTTGCGCCTGTGGTTGCGCCTGTGCTTGTGCCTGTACCTGTACCCGTACCTGTAACGATATCGGTTCCAGTTGTATCACCTGTACCAGTATCTGTGCCAGTACTTGCACCGGTCCCTGTAGCATCACCTGTGCCAGTAATGACACCATCTGCAGGACCGGCTGATGCAGCAGCAGATGCTCCTCCTAAGAAAGGGGCAGGGACCCCTAAGTGTGGTGGGGTGAATAGGGCTTTAACTATTCTCCTTACCTTGGTTTCAATGTATTTGCTGTCCAGGTCTGCCATTGGACCCATATATAATACTACACCATGATTCATGAGTGATGATTGATATAAGAGGACAAATAGCATAGGCTACCACACTATCAGTGAATTCAGAACATCATTTTTGCAAACACAACTTGCTATTCCAGAAACAATTAATGCTGACTTGTATGAGCCCCATGTTTACACCACTCTTTCCCATTTCCAGGGAAGGTTACAAGGCTCACACTCACTTCCATGAAAACTTTCCACTTGTTTTTTATTGATTTAGGTTTCTAGCAAAAGGTTTCATGAGTTTCATTCCACTACTGCCCTTTATGCCGTAATGTTCTTTCATTATGCAGAATAGTACTTCTTTACCTTTATGTAATTAGGAGGTTTTTAATAACAAAATGTTAGTATGTGTGTTTATGAGTAAGTGAGTGAGTGGTGTTAACCTGTGTAATTCAATTATTGGTTGGAATTTAAAATATATAGCATTTTTCAGATTTACAACCTGTGATAAAAATGATGACTTGTAATAGTAAAAGATATTGAGGCAATCATTCAAGACCACTATTACTTATTTTGAACACTTTGTAGTTTGTTATTAAGTTGATGTTTGATAAACAAGTCAGAACATACAAGTTTCAATCTATGTTTAAATATCAGTGACACATGAAACTTGCTTTGGTGTAACTATTGGCATATTTACATATCATAGCCTTGTTGTATTATGCATGTGTCTAGAAAGCAGTTATATTTGTAAAGCATGAAACCCAATAGTGATTTGGTGATTGTGAACTTCACTGTGGTTAGAGGACCATACAAAGATCCTCCAGAATGGAAGTTGATTGTGCTTATGGTTGTTGTGTATAACTTCATTTTGATTTCTTTGTAGCATTTCCCACATCACTTGTACATCCTCATATCCACAAGTCTGTACATCACCCTCTAGTTTCACCAAAGAATGTAAGTGTGGAAGTGGTAATATAAATGAGAAATATAGAAGAAAAGAGAGAAAGGGTAAGAAGAGAGCATTACCATGTTTGCGAGAGAAGAGAGAGCAAGCCAGAATGATCATACCATAATAATATCAATATTAATACTAGTCATGCATGTTTGACACTTAATCTTTAATTATTTATTATTCCTCTATTCCTTCCCTTTTCTTTCTATATATCACCCACTCATCATTTCTGTTTTCTTTTTTCAAGAAAGATAAACCATCTTCTACACGTTTCATATTCTAATAAACATATCACATTTTCATTCTATTTATTTTAAACCACAAAACAGCTATAACATATAACATCTACTTTCTACCAAAACAGTAACATTTACTTAAACAGGGATCGGATGATTATTATGTAATTAAAAATAGCATATGTCTTGGGTAGTTGGAAAAGGGAAAATGAGAAAATGACACTAGGATGAGTGTGTGGGACAATGTCAATATGCAAATAGGATTCATTCAACATCAACAATGTCAATATGCAAATGACACTAGGATGGCTTAAACAATAATGTAGAATACAAATAAATAAATAAGTAGAATGGTGACAAGTGGCAACGGGTGAATTATGAAGCAGACATTGAGTTGAATCAAATAGGAATAGGATTCATTCAGCATCAACAATGTTTGGAGACATAGGAAGCCTTTTGGTTTCATAGAGTTTTCTATGTAACCAAACTGTGCTTTTAAATCATTTCTTTATTTATCAAAAATGACAAATTCTCATACAATCGCTCTTCAAAGTCCAAACATGGACCCCATCTTTGAAATTAAAGGTATAGGTGTGAAGATGAATTTGCAATGGTAAAAGGTAGCAGAAAACTGAATCTATCACAGTGAATAGCAATGAAAGAATCAAAGCACTAAAAGCATGAAAAAATACCTCTTGGATAACCTTTTATTGATTGGTGAAAGAATGAGAAAATTGATTGATTATACAAGACCTCTTCTACCTTATTTATATAGGTAAGAAGAGAAGGCAAGATTCAAAGAAACAAGAAAGAAAGAAAAGAGCAAAACAGAAAAACTTTCCTAAAAGGGAATAACAGAAAAACCTAACTTTTGAAAAACTACTAAAAATGGCTTTTCTGATTTTGAGTTCTTTCTTTTGGACTTCTGGATGGCTTTTGGGCTTGTGGGATCCTTTTAGTTTCAACAATAGGGTTGGTTTGAAAGAGATTTGTAAACTTGAATTTGTCTGTGCTGATAACGCTATTTACTTAACCTGAAGGATATTAGATTAAGAATTGCTTTGGAGAGTCTAAACTAGGGAAGTTTTGGCCAATAATTCTACAAGTTTTCTTAATTTTGATTAGGCCAAATGGGTCACAGTTGGTGATAATGGAAACAAATCAATAATAAATATAAATAAATAATTACACCACCATATAAAATACTACAGGATATAATGATATATAGTAAGTAAGGGCATCAGTATATGAATAATTACATCACTCTCTTCTTTATGATCTCATTACACTATTTTCAGCAACAACACCGTTGTATGAATTAGTCTTCTATATTCTTCATATATTCCTTTGAAAGTTTACTTTCCATTACCAACTTTTGTTCTCTCAACAGAGAATAACCTGACTCCAGTAAAGCCTCCACTGTTTGCTATCAGTATCCAACCCAATAATGAATGCACACAAAAAAGCACTTCATTTTATTTTCATTCATCATTTCACATCAAACCAAAACAATATCATCAAGAGGGAAAAAGGGATAATGGGGTGATTGATTAATTTACCTCTGGAGGAATAAATACAGGAAGGCTCTCATCTTTTCTTCTCTTAATAAGTTTGTTTCCAAGATTTTCAACACCTCCAATTTCATCAACCCACTACATATGCAATGCCAGTTATCAATTATCATTGTTGGAATAATTTGTCTATGCAAGTAAATTTAATCAATTATTTGATCCAAGTTCCAACAATATTTGAAGTACATAATGATAATAATTTAGTAATAGGGATTAGGGAAGTTGAAAATGAACAAGATTCAAGAGTGACATAGTGCATCTCTGAGATTGTGTTGTCTCAGTGTTCTTTTCTTTTTTGCATGTTTGCCTTAAGGGGAGTAATAAACAAGAAAATCAACTGAAAATTAAAATTTAAAGACATGGAAATGTAAAGGGAAATATAGATGAGTGCGATGTTAATGTAAACAAATGTATCTGCGTACCTTTAAAATAGATGTGTCATATGTACGTGACCTCAGAGCTCCATAAAAGTCCAATGCTGTGTGTGAATAACCAAATCAGTATGTGGCCAACCATGCATGAAATTAAACCATGCCAATCCACACTTCAAATTTACAAATACCATAACATGTTCTTTCTAATTACTCATGTTTAAACAACACAACAAATGATACACATATAAATAACTACACCTTGATTAGGAAAAGTGTCCACAATCTTTACAACCTCATCCCTAGCTATGCCATCTTTCTCATACATTCTGTTAACGATGTTCAGAATATCTTCACGGTTAGGTTGCCTGTTCCAAATTTACAGTAAACGTCTTAGGGAAGAGTGACAAGGTTTTACTAACTCAACAAAATTATTATATTTCCAATGCAAGCAGTAAAGCTAGAATAAGAATGATAAGATGGATGAAATAATTTACCAGTAAAACTTATCCATCCTTCCATCGCGTATTAGTGGAGCATAAATAGTTGAAAAATCATTCCCTGTCACAATGATTGGAACTCTGTTTGTAATATCTGCTTCTCGCCAATCTTGCCCAACACTGACTCTTGTTGGATTGTCTGATAGATTCATGAGAGTCCCAACAACTATTTGATTGTTCACTGTCATTTGAGTATTCCCTGTTAAACCAAGAAAATCATGTTCACTGAGGTGATGACCAAATGACTGCAACTCACAGTGCAACAACAACCAAGCCATAATTCTACTAGATGGGGTCGGCTGCATGAAGCTATATTATAATGCAACACACACAATGAAAAGGAATAAAAAATGGATATGTAATAAAACTAAAGAATATTTATGTTTCTCCAGTTTAAACCAGATATTTGCTTACCAAATCTACCAAGGCCAGCATCAATGTCATTGATCATCAAACAGCTCACTTTTCCCTGTACCAATAGCATTTTTCAACTAATGAGTATTGCAGCTAGAGGTAAAAGTAGTATCAACATTTTGGAACTTTCTTTGCCAAAGTAGAAGGTGAACATTGGATACATCAGTATTCAGTATGTGTCTAATGAGTAATGCATATTAGCACACGCCAAATGTAAAATATAGTTCAAAGAAAGTGGTAGGGTTAAGGGTGGATGCAAAAATAATGACAAGCAGAAAGTTATGAAATATGCAAGAAAATCATTAGGAAACCAGAGTCAGAAGTGCCTCTATTTCTTTTGTAAACTTCTTTGGAGTCTCATCATAGATGTGATAGCCTAATGCAACAATTCTGTAATACTTACAAAATCATAGTGTTCAACTTCTTTCAACAAAAGCATAGAACATGATCATTTTCAAAGCAAATGTTGTGCAATTGATTGCATAAAGTAACATTTTAACATAGAAAGTATGGAATACTGAAAATTGAAAAACTCCTAACTTGATTCTTGACCACTTGAGATGCTGTTCTATAGCGTTCACGAATCAATTTTCCTGGCTCTCCTGTTAATGGAAATTAGTAGTGGATGGTGCAATTCTATCAGTTACACATATTGAAGTGTATCTGTGTATGTAAAGAGTATATCTATGCATGTAAGCACATGAAAGTATTTTGAGTTGAAGAGAACTTACCAGCTCTTTCTGATTCTAGTTCCCCAGCAGACATAATTACAGGTTCAACTCCCATGGCCTGAAATATAAGTTCTGTTTGAAATGATTTCCCCTGCCCTTTTCCTCCCCAAATACCTGGAAGAAAAGGAAAACAGAATGCAGGAAAATGTTTCCATATGTATAATAAATGGGTTTTGTATAATGTAAGAAGAAAAATCCAAATGTAGTTTAGTTTATACCTAGAATCAAGGGGACTTTAACATTGAGGAGATGGGAAATGTAGTTCTTGACAATATGACATACTGCATTGATTCAGAGGGAATTAGGGATGGATGCATATTCATCATATATGGATAGAGAATGAGGTTATTGAGACTTACCCACTTTGTCCTGTAAAGTGAAAAGAGAGTAAGTTAATAGTAGTAATAATGAAAATAGGAAGAAAAAGGAAAAGAAGGTTGAGTAAGAGAGTAACCAAGAAGAGAGGGGCGATGTAATAATCGCCTTGAAGATATTGAAAGGATCTGGTAAGTTTGTGGCGATAATCAAAGACAATGTCAGAATCCTGACCAAGAAAGTTACCAACGAAAACTTGATCGATGAAACCATGACGTTGACCAACTGAGATATTCATATTATCAGCTTCTTCACCAAGTCTGTATAGATAGTCTCTTCCTTCTGCGTCTTTTGCTTCCCATGATGACTGTGAAGATAACCTCTTTTTCACTTCCTTCTGCTGCTTCTTCTTCTTCTTTTCATTATTATTATTACTACTAATGCAGCAGCATCTAACACAGAATAATTGAGAAGAAGAAGAAGAAGAAATGTTAGGAGGAATTGGAATCCGTAAATTTCTCAAGTTGGGAGCAGCAGAGCAAGCCATTAGGAAGAGATAGATAAAGATCACTTCCTTTTCTATTTCCGCCACTAAATGTTACATCTCACCTATTCTCTCCCTTATTATACTAGTATCTAGTATTATTATTCATATACATTTTTTTTATTTATTTCAAACTCAATTCATTTTCAATACAAATTTCACACTATCCTACCAATTAAGTAAGTAAAATATTTAATTTTACCATACAAAATAATGTAATATTTTATTATAAGAATGTATGTAGTACATAAACAAGGTTTTTCTTTTCAAAACAACCCCTCCCTTATTATTTATTGTATAGTAATTAATGCCGATGACCTTTGAAGAATTAAGAATTGTAAAAATGGGGATATTTATATACTGATATTGTTAACTATTATTACTGCTATTTGCTACAAATGCTGGTCGGTTTAATTAATTAATTACTGCTATTTGCTACAAATGTACAGGTATTTGTTTGTGTGTGTTTCCTCAGCTAGGAAGTCAGTTTAATAAATATATATACTAGTAGTATATCTGTAGAGGAGTGAGTAACTGTAACACCATATATGCACAAATGTTTAAGATTACTTTTGTGATAAATATCTGATAATCATAACATTGCTAGTTATAAATGTTGAATATACAAATTCTAGATACAAAGAAAGAATGAAAGGAAATGTCAGCAGCAGCAATGTAACATATACTGTTAACTATTATTACTACTACTACTACTATTATGTAGCAGCAGCAGCAGCAGCAATGTAACATATATTGTTAACTATTATCACTACTACTATGTAGAAGCAGCAGCAGCAACACCACGAGATCTCTTGAATCGCATGAGTTGCTTCTTGAAGGAGCGGGACAATGGTGTTTTAGGAACTGGAATCAATTTTCCAATTATAGCAAGAGGCCAACTGTGTTACAAGCCAAAATCATCACACCTCAATTTATAATGACTCATATATATCAAAATCAAAGCAGCACTAATAATGCAATTGAAACTTTACTCAACTAACCTCGCAATCCCAATACAAAGAGAAGCAAGCCACAGCTTCCAATCAAGCCTCACCGTCGTCGTGAACTTTCCCAGGAACTCAATGATGATTATCTAACAATTCCACTTACATTCAGAAATGCATACAAAATTAAATGTTCACAATTATCAACGCAAGAATATCATTTATTCACCTGAAGCACAAAGGTGACTCCAACAATTCCCACGAAGAGACGATTCTTAGTCACTCCCCTGAACACATTCATTTCCTCTGGTTTTCGAGCATTGAACTCGTTGAATATCTGTAAGTTGAAACATTGTAAAAAAATATTAATAAGAATTTTGATGATATAAGGAGTAGACATGTTAGTGTAATGTTAAATATTCAACTTACTTGGCACAGGACGAACGTATTGAATATTAGAGTATTCTTCACTTGTATGGTTTGGGTTCTAGAGTATTGATTACTCAGGATACTTTCACCACCAAAATTAAGAACCAGAAGAACAACCACTTGATAGAGAGCCTGTAAGGTATAAATTAAATGATAAGAGTGTTCTGTTCCCTATTCCATTATGATCTTAACAACTATACATATATATATTTTACCTGTACTGTCAAGTTCCTCCACATTATATTTGTAATAAGAGGTTCTCTGAAAGGGAAACATAAGAATATAGGATAATAGTGAATTTTGATTCTCTAACATATATCTGTAGTGAGAAAACAACAGCTGTACTGCGTTTAAAGGAGCATATTTTGATGAATCCAAACCTTCGGCCAACTGGTGATCTGTGCATAAGGTTGTCTGTTGGTGGTTCCGTAGCGAGTGCAAGAGCCCCAAGTGTATCCATGATGAGGTTTACCCACAACAGTTGTACTGCGTTTAAAGGAACATCACCAGAAGATATTGCTGCTACCACATTGATTACAAGAGCAGCAACATTAACAGTGAGCTGGAATTGTATAAATTTCTGAATATTTGCATATACGGAACGTCCCCACCTAACAACCTTCACTACTGACGCAAAGTTATCATCTAGGATTATAATATCTGAGCTTTCTTTTGCAACTTCAGTTCCTGAGATGCCCATAGAAAGACCAATATCTGCCTAAAATACAAAATAGTAACAACACCATATCAACTATATAACTAGGAATTTTCTATAAAGCTTCCTCAAATGTATGCATCACCTATATATATAAAATAAAAACTTGATACTAACTACAAGCCTCAAGATTGTACATCCAAGAAAAGAAATATACAGACCTCATGAAGTGCAGGAGCATCATTGGTACCATCTCCTGTGACAGCAACAACTTCACCACCTTTACGAAGTGCTTGAACCAGTAAAAGCTTGTCATTTGGAGAAGACCTCCCCATCACCTATATATATATATATATTATTAGTGGCTGATTAACAGTCCCAAAGACTTTTATATAGTGATTTACAACATTTTGCAATGAGAGAACCATACCGTTATTTTTTTAGCAACTTGCTCCCTTTCTGTTTCAGATAATTCACGGAATGTCTTTCCTTCAATTATAGTTGGCTCAACAGCTTCTTCAGTTGAAGTCAGTATTCCGCACTCCAAAGCTATTGCCTTTGCAGTTTGAAGATTGTCCCCCGTAACCATGCGTACCTATGAGTTCACAAACATACAATAAGTTGGCTCCCCTTGATTTTCCAACTTCCAACACCCAGTAAACGGTTTCACATGAAACTACTATCTAAATATGCATATGTCAAATTTTGTTGAGTCAATATGAAAACTAAGAGGGTAAGCCTCGGCGTAATAATAAGGGTATTTGCCTCAATATCTGAAGGTCATAGGCTCCAATCCTGGAAAAAATATTTTCGCTTAAGAGCCTCGTCCACCTTGCCGTCATTTTTTTAATATGAAAACTAAAACCATCAAACATAAAATTAATGATACATTACCTTAACGCCAGCATCCGCACATATTCTTACAGCTTCTTTAACTCCTGGTCGACAAGGATCCTGAACATTCCAATTAATGTTACTTAGATGAAGGAATGTACAAGATTAATTTGAAGGCATAATAAGAAACAAGCTAACCAAGCAAGCTCTAGAGCATAACTCTTAGTTTTAGATTATAAGTACAATATAATAATAGTAACAACAAAACGGGATTTATGCCTCTAATTGCTCACAAAATGACAAATTGTAGTGCATACCTTTATTCCAACAATAGCAAGCAAAATAAGGTCGTTTTCTGGTAAGGACCACTGCTCTAAGTCCTCCTCTTTAGACGGAACTTTGTCCAATTCATATGGTCTGTATGCAATGGCAACACACCGCAGGCTCTGAGCAGCCATATCATCAATAGCATCCTTGAAAAATACCTGCAGAGAGTTTAAAAATACTATATACTTACGAAAATTCTAAATCAATTAGTAATTTCTCTCAGTTGGCAAAAGAAAATATCAATTATTATATTCTGTCAGCTTCCAACCAACAGAAACTATTCATTCTTCATTATATTCTAATTTCTGTTAGCTATCAACAAAAAGAAAATGTTTTTCTTGTAAATGTTCAATGGTTTGAATTCCATCAGAACTTTTAGCACTTGAAACTTCTGTTCCTTGCCTTATCTTCTTCAATAGATTGCAAGTGACCTTTTGAATCAAAATATCGATTACATGCTCCTAGGACTATCTCTGCAGCTCCTTTCCAATGTATATGTACTCCAGAGTCCGTCTGCCAGGAAAGTTACAACGATTATTTACTATTAGCTTATGAAAGATGATGTAAACAACACCCACGTTACGTGAATCTATCACAGAAATGTAAACAAATTCCAATTTTTGTAAATTAACCAGATTGACAGGTGAAAGTACAAAAAATGAAACCATAAGAGATGGACTTTTATGTCAGATAATCTTTATGAGATACACTAAAAAAGTATATATATCAGTAAATAGATCTATTCGATGATTATTACCTTTACAGCAATACCACCTCGCTTTTTCTCAGAATTGAAGGGGAAGACATGGAGAATTGTTGAAGCTTTTCTGAGAAGATCAAATTTCATCCCCAACTGCCACAAGGACTCAAATAAGTTCAGCTTCAACATCAACGCATTGATAAAGGGAGGCGGGGGTAGAGAACTAAAGAAGAAAGATTTAAAAACAAACAGCAAAGGTACCTTCATTGCCCATGAAAGAATTGCCTTCTCTGTAGGAGATCCTGTCACCTCTGTCTCTCCACCATCCTACCAAAGCAAACACAGTTGCAGAATGTAATCTCTATGTTTCATACATGATAATGCTTATTATTCAGAAAGAAACAAGACACAATCACACTGAAAATACCATCATTGATCTTAATATTAGCTCCAATTCCAAGAGTAACTTAAGATCAGTTTTATGTGCATCACGCAATATGTGAGCACATATGAGCATCTACTTCAAAATTCTGAATAATTGCAATTGCATGTGTATGTATTTTTCTATTTGAATTATCACAAGATGCTATTTTCTCAAACAATAGAACCAATCATATTAAACCATAAGAAACTGTTAGTATTAGACCACTAGGAGATCCTTGAGTTAATTTAGTAGGAGATAATGTCACAAAATTAAAGGAAATCCTAGATACAGTTGTTGAAATTAAGTAGAAAGTCAAACCTTGGGCACAAAAACATTGCCAGTTGTATTTTGTGCAATGCCCTCATTTATCAGAGATAAAACTTCTTGATGCATCGTTGACGAATCATCTGGTGGATTTAGTTTCTTCCTCCCAACATATGCCTCAACTACAGTCATCTATAATTCAACAATAAGTTACAATAAAATGAGGGGAGAAAATTTTAATACAAATAGGTGGCCATAGGCAGAATGAACTAATAGCTTGCAGACGTTATACATTGAGAACAGCTTGTAGCTTAATTGGCATTAGCCAAATTAATCCTTTACGAGACAACTTTTACCCAAACCTGTCTACGTGTGCTTGATGTTATATATAGCATGTCCTAAGTCTGGATGAAAGGTGAAGATTGTATTGTGCAGTCAACAACCAATGTAAAACATTTGTCGAATCTCTATGATATGGATTAACGATGTTGTTGTACGAGACAACTTTTACCCTCTCCTACTCCTACCCCAGGTGTTTGCATTTCTAACTTGAGATGCATCAATTATACAATTCTTGAAGGTCTTATCTACATGCATAATGTAAATTGTGGCCATAACTCCTTTCATACTATAAAATCCTACAACTACAGAACTCACCTGATTTAAGGTCAAAGTTCCAGTCTTATCACTGCAAATTGTTGTAGCGGAGCCCATAGTTTCACAAGCCGACAGCCTTCGTACCTGCGTAACTGTGGTTATCAGAAAATATGTTCTGAAACTAAATATGACAGAATTGTAAAACATAGAAGTAAGAATATTGTGTTGATTGTTTTTGGAGAACATAGATACTTGCCAAGGCTTTGTCTGCCATCATTTTGCGCATGGAGTATGCCAAGCTATCACCAAAGTGGGCCAAGGAGAATAAAAGATCATTAGATTGCATTTTCATTGCTATATCAATGAAGTAAACCAGCAAGAAGTACTTACGTTAAGGTAACAGCTAAAGGTAAGCCTTCGGGCACTGCAACAACCACAATTGTGACCTGCAAGGCACAATATTGTTAAAAACTATCACAATTTACAAAAGATAAAATAGGAACAAAACATAATCGAGAATTAGCACTTACTGCAATGGTAAAAATTTTGATGACCCCATCTACTGCATCACTAATACTAGTCTTTCCAGCAACAAATTGCACATTTCCATCTAAATCTTTTGTATGGCCGGAAAAGAATCTATAATTCCAAAGTTGCAACATAACTAGTCATAGTTGGCATGGAAAATATATTAATAAGTTATAACCCATATGAAACAACAATTTATTTTACCTTCCCAAGAGGACAACAAGCACAAGAACAGCTACAGTAAGTCCAACTATGCCAATAAAAGTTGCTACTCCATTTAATCGTACCTAGTGCAAGTCATCGAAAATTTAAAAGTAATAACACGTCAATGATGTGAATATCTTTAGGGTCCGTTTGTGAATTGGATTTTGAAGGGGAAGGAAGAAAAATGGAAGGCTTCATATCCTTGAAATACACTTGTGGGATGACTGTGAAACCTTTCATTTATCTTTCTTCCCTTCTAAAACCAAACTTGCAAATAAACCCTTAAGATACAATAAATCAGCTATCTTTTCTTTCTTAGTTTTAGATGGGAACCTGTAAAGGAGTCTCTTCTCCAGTATCCTCTGAGATACTTGCCATCAACAATCCCCACTCAGTATTGATGCCAACACCAGTTACCTACATATGGAAGTATACAATGTGTCAAGGTGGTAGCATTCTGAAATGTGTTGTTAGAGTCATCAGAATAATAGGACTAGTGGAGTGTTATATGTAACACCCCAACCTTGACATGTTATCTATCATTAATCCAGTGAGCGTATTACCCTATTAAATTTAAATATCCCTGCAGTATTTTATTCCCCTAGAGGGAGCCTCCCACGATTCGATGAAATCAATGACTATATGTCGCTGAGGTCATGAGCTTGAATCGTGGAGACTCGCTTTAGGGGGAATAAAATAGTGCAGATGTTATTTAAGCGTGAAGATAACACGCTCAATAAATTCATGGGTCCGATGGATTGTATGTCAAGACTGAAATGTTACATTATAGACTCTTACCCATAGCCATTAAGGGCCGTGAAAAACACAAAGACAAACAAATTGCAAAAAGAAAGACACAAGAAGACTAGTATAAAAAGATATAATATACCAGCATAGAACCAACTCCGTCTGCTACTTTGCAACCGGACATCAAAAAGGGTGCTTTGTGATCCTTGTGAACCTATAGAACACTCATTGCTTAAAAATCACAAAAATTAAAAACTAGCACTTACGTTACTAGAAGGTATAAACAGCATACAATCTTGCTTTCACCGGTCATACTGGATTCATCAATGGCAAGTGAGTGACCAGTGATTAAAACTCCATCAGCAGGAACCTGAATACACCAGTAAAGTAATTATTAATTAATGTAGAAAGAAATCTGTTCAACATCTAGAGGAATTACAAACACAAATGTTATGTAAACTCACCTGATCTCCTATTTTAAGGGGCACCACTTCACCAACAACAATATCAAATATTGATATTTTTATAGTTCTACCACCTCTAATGGCCTGTAAAATGTTCAAGAACAGTAGTAAATGATCAATTTAACTTCTCAAGATATAACTTCTAATAATATAATGTTACACACCTCTAGTTGTATATTTTGTTTTTCTGCATTCAAGTTCTGAAACTGCAGGGATTGTCGATAATCACTCACAGCTAGCAGACAAAAAGACATTAGTAAGTAACAACTTAAGGTTAATCTAAATAAATTAAGGTTATAGCCAACGATTTATCCAAGTATGCTAAATAATTTCATTTCATTACTGTATGGCCATTGCTCATGCTATAGACACCTTTAAACATTGACACTGTAAAATCCATTTTTATTCATCAATAAGAAAGAAACGATTGAATTCAGTACCTGTAACTACAATGACAAGCAAAACTGCAAAAGCAATGCTTCCCCCGTCATACCATCCTTCTTCTAAACCCTAGAGAGTACAAAACAAAGGAAAGGGATTAGCCTTCATAAACAACAACAACAACAACAACAACAAATTCAATAGAATTAAAAAGACATTCCAATGACAAGAATAATCAAATTATTCAGAAACAAGCACAGAAATACATACATAAAGTAAACTGTACAATACATCAATAGCAATAACAATTATATGTTCCCATCCATGATATTTCATTTTATTTCTTTCCACAGAACCAAGGATTTACTAAAAATTCTGAAATTAATGTTGTGATTGATGGTGTAAAGTCACACCTCTGTTTTTATTCCAAGTACCAATGACACCGCAGCTGCTATAATCAATATTATTAGGGTCAGATCTTGCCATGATTCCCATAGAAACCTCTGTAAAATAAGCACAGAAAAATGAATAGAAGCATAGGATTTGATGCATGAATTGAAATTAGAAGAAAACATGATAAAGAATATGCATATATATTACATATTATAAGCATGATGAAGAGTATACCCAGAAACTTCTGCCCTTCTTGCGAGGATATGTATTAGTGCCAAATTCATTTTTCCTTTCTATTAGATCAGCATCATCTCCACTAATGCCATTATCTGTAGTTGACTTTAGTAAATTTGATAGGCCTTTAACCTGAAACTTGGATTGTTGTAACAATAACATATATTAGGAAAGGAAAAGGGTTGAGGAAAAGATGAGATTGGAAAAAGACTTGCCCCTCCGTATTGTTGTAAGGCAGAAACACTCTGATCCTTAGACATAGAAACGAGTTGTTCAAGGCCAACTCCATAGTTACCAACTGGAGTTGGGGCCGTGACTGATGAACTTGTCACTGCAATGCAAAATGATTCAAAATAGGAATTATTGATTAATAGAAAACAAACAATAGGGAAAGCTTATATATAACAAGTATATACATGCATACCTAGTTCACGTTCACCAGCCAATCTGAAAAGCAAAGCTGCCTAATAATAGAATAAGGAATGATAACAGATAAGAAATGAGTAAAAAGTGAGTGAATGAATGAATGAATGAATGAATGAATGAGAGATGAGAAATGAATTGACTTACTCTGATGACTTGGGCATGGGCTCTAATCATGGATTTCTTTTCCTCTTTCTCCTCTTCCTTCTTCAAGTCAAGAGTATATCTAAAACGCCTTGAAGCGTTTAACACAAATGAAGCTTGCCTCCAACGCTTGAGAGACTCAGGAGGTGCATTTTTGGTTTGAGTAATATCAAAAGGATCATCCGGGTCGACGAGCAAGTCGTCATCATCATCAATAGCATTGTCATTGTCCTTAGTGGTACTATCAGCGATGGTAACGGTGAGGAGACCATTGGAAGAGGAGGTGGAAACCCGCGACGTGGATGTCATCATCTCACTCATGCTCCTATTACTTGATGCTAATTCTAAAAAATACACACAGAGAGAGAGAGAGATGGTATGTATTGTATTGTATTGTATTGTATTGTATTGTATTGGTAGGAGGCAGGGAAATGAATGCAGATAGATAAATTAGAAAGACAACAATGCATGAATCAAAATCAGGCAATGCTACCCACCACCATCTCCATCCTCCCAAAAATAGATGTATTAAAATTATTACAATTACAACAATGCAGATAGATAGAATAATTATGAGAATAGAGTAATAGAAACAAGAAACAGAATTGAGATGAATGAATGAGGTGCCTTGCTTTGGTTGTGTACTATAATTGGACAATGCTAATGGTAATGGCCGAAGCCAATGGTGCACAATAACCAATCAACCAGCCATCATCTCTCCTTCTAAATATAGTACTTACCTACATATCCCATTCCCACAACATATAAACAACAATCTCCATTCTTAAATTCAAAACTTTTAAGCAAATTTTCTAAGATTTTAATTTTGTGGATGTTCTTATTTTCTCCCATAAAAATATCCAAAAGAAAATAAGTAAATCGTAAAGTGCCAATTATTTGTTTCATGGTCTGCTAAAGGAAATAAAACTATTTCTAAAACAATAATTTTGTAAATAAATTAATTATGAAAAATCGTAAAAAATTCAAATAATAATATAGAATAATTGTGTTAATCACAATTCATGTCTTAACCAAATGATGGAACCAACTTAGTTTTCAATCCACTCATCTCATTCCACCAATCCAAGCGTAGCCTTAATAGTTGATGTTCTTCTAGAGGCATTGTTTTATGTATTCTTGTACTTCTGCATTCTCCAACTATATGAGGTTAGTTTTGTAACCATTTTGTTTTGTATTACATAGTACAGGGTTCGATTCCTTACGGCGATATTTGTTGAAAATGACAATCACACATCTTAAAATATATTAGTTTATTACCAAAAAAGGGTAAGAGATACAAAAAAACATAGTACATGAAGGAAAGATGTTTCTATTTTTTTTCCAAAGTATTCCTATTCTAAATACGCTTGCTAGGATTATTGTTTGATTAACTTAACCTGTGGGTCAATGATATGAGTTTGGTTATGAATATGATAGATACTTGTAAAAAATAATAATAAATTAATGTTCAAGAAAGTAATAAAAAAGGGACTATATCCCATCCCACCCTCCACTTTAACAGACAAATATTTGTATATTACTATTTAATAAATCTTGTGTTTATACCTTGTGGAGGCATGCATGTTTCAGTATCAAGTATCAATGAAGATCACAAACTCGGGTCCATTGAATAAACACAAAAAAATTCTCTATAGCTCAACCTAGCCATGAAGGGGTTATATTTATATACTTATATATACAATGCCTTTATTGTGTTAAACTAAGCAAACTATTCCATCTTTCTTTAAGGGCTTCATAAGCCTTAGGACACGGTATAGCCATCACTCCATGCCTTCCATCAACACAAGTTTCTGTTGCTAGGCTAAGCCTTAATAATGTGTTGAGTGCTTTGTCAATTGGCATTTCAACCTGCCATTTTCAATTTGTCATAAGGCAAATGCAATGATATTTCAAACACCCCCTCTCCCAAATAAGTAAATAAATAATCTTGTATCACCTTTACTTTGAACACTTCATACATGAACCTCTCACATTTCTCTCCCAAACTTTGCCGAGAAGTGACCTGCTGTCATCAATTTTTCAAGTATGATTTATGCTCCAGTAAGAATGTTTTCTCATATATGAATTTGCAAACAATTTTATCACCAAAACAAATTAATACATCAGAGGGCCAATTAACAAACCTGACCCTTCTCTGCATTGAGTAGGACAGCATAAGCTAGAATAGCCTCCTTGTACTGCATAAAGTAAAGTTTTGGGAGATTACATGCTAATGAAAGTCAGAATACATAATGAAAATGAGGAGAGAAATAAGTCACAGTATATTTCCAGAACATTTTACATGACAAACATTATGCACAATTGTTTATATTTGCTTCAGTTCAAGGCCAATTGATGCAAGAAAAGTTCATAAGATTATATTATGCTTTAAAGTCATCAAACAAAATCATTTATAAACAGAACAATTTTATGAAGACAGTCAAAAAATATTAAGCACCACTTAATTAAATGATCTACTCTGCAGCATTTGTTGTACCCAAAAAAAGTCAGTGAAGTTATCAGCGCTGAAAAAATAAATGCATATAAAGCATAAGAGAGAAAGTTTCTCACTTGCTGCTGTTCAGAAGCATCTAGAATAAAATGCACTGAGCCAAAGCCACTTGCCAATGTTTTTTCATAAAGTGTCTTGTTGACTAATAGCTGCAATGTAACATACTTCACAGTTCAGATATTTTCCTTTCCAACAGAATGTGAAAAACTTAACTTTCCTTATCTTCTAGCATAATAATCCCTAACAATGCAAGAAAATGTTATGTTAATCAAGGTTTTAAATAGAGGCTGCTGACACGTTTGAAGAAACTCCCAAAACATTGACATTTTGGACAATTACAGACAAATTCGACAGATACAGTCATAATTGTGGCCACAATACGATTTCAGCAACGTCCAAAACCTTAACATATCGGTGCTTGTAACAGTTGCGAACCTAAATTTAAAGCATTAATGTTAACTTACCTGATACCGATCCCATGTCTGTTTGTAGCCTAGAACCACACGACTTCCATATATTATTAGAGCACTTACTGCAACTACATCAAGTAGTATTGCTGATCTGACATAAAAATGAAGGTAAAGTATTGTTAACAAGCGGTCCAACAGTTTATCAGTAGAACTTCTAAGAAGGATAGTTAGTGGTTGAAGATAGAAAGGAGGCGTTTCCTTCGAGTCTATCAAGAAAATGTTCATTTTCCTCTTTAATAAGTGCTCATGTGTGGCATAGTCTGGTTTGGTATATATCCAGAATATCTGCTTAGGGTGCACTGCTGATATATATATTAGCTCTGCATGTGCAGTTTACTCTAAGATTTTGAAGGTTGAAATCAAAATATCCAAAGCCATATAATGAATACGCTAACAACATTTTCTTCTGCACTTCAAAATAAAATCACAGGAAGATCTAATATTAACGAAACATTGTGAAGAAATTATTACAGAAATAACAATATTTGATTTTATCACTAAAGTTTCTTTGGCGAAGATGCTATAAAATCTTAAAGGATTATTATCATATGAAACTGAGATGTACATACGGGGAAGATGAAACATTTTCAAATTTGTAGTTTATGAAGTACGCCAGCAGCCCCAGAATTGTGGCAAGATCCAAGCGCACCTGCAAATTCACAGTTAACGGTCACAAGGCTAAACAAACGACGGTGAAGATATACATACACCTTCACAATCTACTTAAATTAAGTCATTATTATATTATTGTTGAGTATGTTACAGGAAAGCCTGAGAGGTTTATCTAACTGGTGTACTAGTCTCAACTAAAGAGACATCAATGAAGTATTTGGACTAAATTCCATATCATATTCCTCTCTATAAAATAAAGACTGAATTACCTAGACACTTATTGGCTAGTCAAACTGGGCCAGCAGGCTCTGATAAATTAGATAATGCATGTTTGGAGAAAACTTATTGATAAAAGGGTGAAATTGGTTGACAAAACATGCATATGTTTGGAGGAGAAAAGGGTGAAATTATTTATGTAATTTTCAAATTGGCATATAGAAACACCACTACATATAACGCATGCAACTTTAAACAAGTTTAATACATTGATAGAAAGCAGCGAGAGTTTTAGCAGATTCCGTACCGTGTCTATGATGCGGAATGATAACTTTTTGTGAGGAAAAATTACCTGCAAATAATTTGAATACCATATGAAGAATTATACATATAACAATGCAGAGTTAAAATGTGAACAACATTAAGAAGTGCCTTCTCATCTGACAGTCCCTGTAGTGGCAAAAATATTACCGGTAAATCTGGAATAGGAATTCTCTCGTATATCTTCAACTGCAACGATGGAACCTCAGCTTTATCTTCAGCATTTGGTTCACCAACATCGTTGGTATAAAGTAGAATTAATTCTTCAAATGCTGGCTCCTATTTTGGGAACATAAAAGAATTGGATCAATTTTTCCAGCATAACTATATCAGTATAACCAGGAGACAAGACATTGTAGGTCTCCACTCTCCAGTATATTGCCCCTCCCCCGTGAAAGAAAAGTGATGTATAATCAATCTTGAACCCTATGACTAATAATATGCTGCAAAAAGGAAAGAAATCCTATTTACACATGAGGGTTATGTCCTCAAATAATGCATAAAGGTAGAGGCTGAATAGCTCTCCTAACACATTTATGTAGTTCTATAAGAGATATTATTAACAAAGGAAATAAGGATAAAGGGGAATACCTGCAGAACTGACTGTGAGAAAAGTATGGAAATGGCAGTTTTGAACATTTTCCAAGGATTACTTTGGCAATATTTCCCTGTTGCAGGTCTCCATATATCACTTAGTGATATCCTTGATAAAAAAGTAGGCCTGGATGGAGAATTCTATTGATTGATCAAGTCAAAAGATGATGGTTCAAGTAAATCTACTTATCTGTTTATAATTTATAAAACCTAAAGTGGGAATTTTGGAGTTGACATTTCACTATATTTCATCTGTATTTTTTGTGACATGTAGGCTTAGATATTTCTACATTCCAGCCATGTGATTAAGTTTTTGGAGTTTTTGGTGTACAGGGCAAAGCCATTTCATTTCAGCACACATAACATATGCTTAGACTTTTATAATTAAAAGTAACATGAACATGTAAGAGAGGTAGTTAATGCAGTAACTAAGAGATGTTTTGTGGAGCAAACCTTAAGTAAGGTTCAGGAGTGTTACTATCATTGTCAACTTCAAAAGGTGTTTGTGGTGTAGGGGGAATAAGTCCAATCCAAGAAAGTAATCTCCTAAAGAGCCTTTCACGGGGACCAACTGGTGACAAAATACCTTCATATCGAGCTACTGCTCTCTGAGCTGCAAGCCAAATAGGGATTTCTCCGTTTGTGTCTTGGTTTGCACATGTTTTCTCATCTGAAGCATGTTCATTATAAAGTATTGATTTCTGAAATACTGAAAGTTCCTTTAGCCAAAGCCTAAGTCTTTCTGTCCAACTCTGTACATGGTGTTTCTGTCCAACACAAAATGAATAATAAATAAATAAAAAGGAGTAAATGATGTAAATAATAAATAAATAAATAAAGACCTGGGTTGTCCATGTGGCAAGTTTCTGTAATGGTTTTGAAATGGCAAAGAAGATGGTCCTTAGAAGGAGAGATTGTAAGTAGTCGAGTTTTTCAACGATTAATAGGCCCTTCTGGTTCTCAGTAGCATAACCCCTCCTAAATATGATTGCATTAGATTCATAAGCTCTCTTCCAATCAACATAAATTGGCAAGGTAAGTAGGTAATCTGAATTCAAAGCAGAGGTTAGCATGAGATCCCTAACTGATAGCTCTTCGAACTGTGCTTGATAAAGGAGTTGCATTAAAGTAAGTTGGAAACGGGAAGTGAGATTGAGTGTGGGAGGGTGCGTGTGGTGTTGTTGTTGAGAATTGATTTCATAATCAGAACGCATTTCCTCTAACATAGTTTTGTGTTCAGCATGAAGTATAGAGTCTAAGTATCTGTATATTGTGTGATGAGAATGTATTAATATTGATATTATTATATTGTATAAAAAAGAGAGAGAGATGAGTTAGCAGTAGTTACTTGGAGATAAGAGGAAAGTGATTGGAATGATGTAGAGTAGGGATGTTAGAGAGGATAGCATCCAGAAGGTGGGACTTGGAAATGGGAATGTGTTTGAGTCTGGGAACTTGTATTTTGGAAATCCCAACTTGTTTATGTTCTGAAGTGGTTGAAGAAGAAGAAGAAGAAGAAAGGGAACGGGGACGAAGGAGATTACATGGTTGTTGTGAGATTGTAACAATAAGAGGAGGAAGAGTACATGTATGCCAACTCACACCTCCCATCATCATCTCCAATCCAACAAGGCAACAACTCTTCACTTCTATCCTTACAAATCAAATATCAAATATTTATTACTTTAAATTTTTAATATGGTAGAAATTTATTTTATCCTTTTCAAACATAAAAAGGGAATAAAAAAGGGAGAATGACGGGCGCGAAATGGAACGGTAAAGTGGAGGCAAAAAAAGATTGACCTAATTTAATTTAATTTAATTTAATTTCGGGTGTGATGAATTGATGAGTATTTGTAGAAATTTGAAAGGTGTGTTAAAACCCTAAGTACTCCACAACTGATATCAATGGCGAAGAGTAGAGATGAACTACTGGATCGGTGGAGGACCATTGAGGAAGAAGAAGAAGAGAACGATGACGTCAATGATTCCTCTCAACTTCATCGCCTCCACCGTCACAAAGAACAATGGTTCTTTCCCCTCTCTCTCTCTCTCTTCTTCTTCTTATGTTCAGCACGATAGCTATTAATATTAGGTTTTAGTTATCAAACACTTGCCATTTGGATATTTGGTTTCTCTTCAATTTGAATAAAATTTAACTAGTTGCTGAAAGTATATTCGAATGATGTTTACTTGTCTATGATGATGATGATGAAATTAAATAATATATAAATGAGGAGGGATTGCCATATTTTTATTATCTTACAGCCCTTCACTCTCTTTTCAGGTTTGCAGATGCATATAATTTTGTAATTTCTTTGCCAACTCAAACTCATATTTGGTGTGGCTTTTCCGATCTAATGGGTCCCCTTTTGGAGACTTTTTACAATTACTTCAAAGATGACCGTCAAGATTCACCTCTCAGGCTTTTATGGAAGAGAATCTCCAATGAAATGCGGCACTGCTTGCAATGTACTTCTCACCATCATCAAGCCCAACAAATGTATACTATGGAGTATGAATCTGACTCTGTTGGTCCTCTTCTTGGTGTCTTGCAAAAGCTTGATAACGAGAGGGTCACATCACACCTCACAGACATCAATACAAAAATAGCAGGGGAAGGATATGACCCTGCTTCTGATAATGCTGAAGTTGTTAATGTTTTGTATGAGGTGCATTATCCGTTGCTTTTCTCTGTTCCTCATTCCTTGCCAGTATAACTGACATACTATTTTAAATTATATTTATTGGAATTGCATCCTCTGATAAGATTACCTGTTTTTTTGTATACAAGATTCCTTTCCTATAGCTATATTTCTCGCTTCTGAATAAGTCCTAGAAATTTTTATTACATCCAAATTTGTTACATATATTTTTTCTTATTGGAATTTTTGCTGCTGATTGCTTTACCCCGACCATTTGACAGGTATTGATGTTCCCAATCCTCTTAGATTCCCAGCCTCTATTCAATGAGTTTGAGTTATTTGTTGAAGCTATTGACAATAAACATGAATTGGCTTTGTCTGGGAATCAACAACTTCCGGTAATATTTGTTTGGTTTTCTTTTTTCACTTGCTGTGCATTTCTGCTTGCAGATTTGCTATTTTAGATTGCTTACATGGTGAACCCATTTTATTCCAGGGAGTGTATGCATTACTCTTTTGCAAGAGAAGTGTTCGTTCTGTTGGATATCGCTTAGCAGGATCAATGGGAAAACTGAGGTACTTTTGGTTGAATGAACAGGCTTCAGAGCTTCACTATCCTTGATTTCTTATTAAAGTTGATGACGCCCCATGGAAGTTGGGTTTTCTGAACACAACTTCTCTATGTGTGTAAATCCTGAAAGAAGTATTTAATTTATCTTATCTCAAAACAAGGTGTTTCTTTTATTTTAAAAACTACCAGTTTATGTTCAATTACCATTGATGGTAATCATGGAAATTCCAATTACCATTGATGGAATCATGGAAATGAACCTCATCTCATTCATCTTTTCTTGATCGCTTTATTCAGATCTAGTTTTCTGCTCCATTTAGAAGCACTTTTGTTTGTTTATTTGTTATGATCATTTTTTTGTCTGTGCGTAGGAGAGCAATAGACTTGGAACCTTTGCAGCCATTACTTAAGAAATTTATTGGCTGTTTAGAGGCTGATGCTTTACCATCGGCACTGGAGACTTCAACAAGAGTCCAGCTGGATCGTGTGTCTTTATGGATTGGCATTAAATCACTGTAATAAGTGTGTTTTAATAGTATCAATCCTTAGACTTGTCTTTTTTTTGCTAGCATTCACATGGTTCTTTTTATATATGTTTTGTGAAGGCTTGGCTTCTTGGACCCTCCAACTTTTGAAGAAGGGATATTGGAGCGCTATCCCTTTTTTCTTGATATTGTACTCAATCATATCAGTGGTGATTCACTGGAATTTTCCCATGCTGTTACTTGCTTGAGACTACTCTTCGAAATGCTTGGTATGTATCATCCGTTTTTAGTTCCTCTTTTTATTTTAATTATATCATATTTATTTACCTGACATTTTTATTCTTTGGGCTTGGTTCAAGGCTGTAAGCTTTGGTTAAGGTCTACATTGTCACCAAGTGTAATGCGCAACACTCTCCTTGGTCAGTGTTTCCATTCTCGCAATGAGAAAATCCACAAAGATATTTTTGGTCTTTTCCAACCTTTTCTACAGGCATGTATGCATAGTAATGACCTGGGTGTTTGTTTCTGTATTGTATATATTGGGGTGGGGTGAGGATGGAGAAGGAGACCTTGTTCTTATGTTGACATTATTTACATGCTTTATCACATGTTCCAGTCTCTTGAAGCTTTGCAAGACGGGGAGCATGAAAAGCAACGGAGGCATTTTCTCTATTTCCTCCTTCATCAAGTGCCAGTGAGCAGTAACTTCAGCATTCTAATAAGAAAGTTGTCATGCCAGGTTATTACTTAGATTCTTAGATGATGGCCATATCCCATATGTAATGTGTGGCTAGTGATTTGCTTTTTGGCTTTAGTAAGTCATACTGCAAGTTGTTTTGGCTTATCACAGCTGCTATATATTTCAAGATTGTCTTTTCAGATAGCTCTTCTTGTTGTTCACCGAGGATACAAGATGAACCCACCTTGCCCACCTTCTGAGTGTTCACATATGTGGTATTGACTCTGTTTTCCTGTTTTTTCTTAAAATCAGTAACTGAATAGTGAGTAGTTGAATTTTTTGTGAAAAATAAGGAAGCTTTTTCCATGAATTAATCCAAAATTGCAAAAAGTTGGAATGAAGAAAGTGACTGAAGTAGCTGGAGGGTGTGTCAGGAAACTAAATAGATGTTCTTCAAATAACTTCTTTTTTCTTGTACCATAAGGTAATTTAAGAATAGATAAGAAAACTTGGCAGAACATAGTAGCTAGGGATGATATATAAATTTGCTGTAAAGCTGTAGTCAACCAGGTCCTATGTCCTAGAACTGAATTCAGGAAACCTCTAAAAGAATTCATATCTCCAATTCTTCATTTTGAAGATTGACCATGAGTTAAACGGATAGCTCTTAATAGAAACTGAGGGTTTTTTTTAATGCCAGATTTCCATTGCTACTTACTCCAACAGTAAGACAAGGGCTATGGTATCCTCTTTGTGTGGATGTTAATCATGTTATGTACATAGTGAACTATCTGAGCACTCAATACTAAAATGTTGCTGCATGTATAAGATGGATGAGCTTAAATGAAAAGTAACATGTCTATTGTATACTTGTACTAATCTTTTATCCACTAGGGAAGTTACCTGATTTTTTCTCAACTTTGTGTTGGACAGGGGACCTGCCCTCGTGAAATCTCTGAAGGACTCCTCGCTTCACAATTCTTTGAGGCAACCTGCTTTTGACCTTATACAGACTATCATAGTATCGGATGCTACTGCTTTAATATATTCGGTGCTGAATTGCTGCACAACTCCAACCACTGGTAATAGCATGGCATATGAGGTCATTGAGTTGGATGATGAAAATGATGATATTTGGCTGCCATCTATTCCTGATGGTGAGAAGGATAGTAGTAGTTCTTGGAGTGAATTCAGCGTGCAGAGTGGAATAACATCTCGAGAGTGCCGAGAGTGGATGTGCATTCCAATGCTATGGTTTGATGTTTTAGTTGATATCAATCCCTCAGTCCTTCCAGTATCATTTTCCAAGGCTGTTTTCTGGGCACGATCCCGTTTTCCTATGGTAGAACTTGAGAATAGTGCAGAAACGGTGCTTCCAGTCAGATCTTACTTAGCATCTTATGCTGCAGAAATTTCCTCTTCATTTGGCTGGAAGGTTCCAACTGGATCTGATGATGGTGGAGGGAACAAATCAAATAACTCAGTTGAAGTGTTGACTATGTCTTCTCCTTTAATAAAAACATTTAACAGGTTCCTAACTCCAGCTTGACTTTATATTTATGTTATATTAAACTGGAGTTTAGAATCTTGTTTTTTAAGTTAAAAAAGGTTTTCAATTTCTTGACTAATTAATTTGAATTTGCACTGCAGGTTAACTGCACATTTTTTAGCTCAGATGGGACAAGGAAAGCTTCGAAGTCAGTGGACTTGGGAACCATTGATGAGCGAAAGCTTGATCCTTTCGCTTTTGGATCCAAATGATGTAAGATACCAAATTTGTAACAAACTTGTAGAACATATCTATTACTCTGTTCTGAATTGGTGAAGTTTGTTTTCATTTTTTTCCTTATTTATGGAATACAGCTTGTTATGCATAAAATTTGTTTTCCCCACACAGGATGTTAGACAGTTTGGAAAGTCTATGTTGGAACAAATTTCAGATACCCATGGTCTTTCATATGGATTGAAGTTTCTTTATTCTCACAAACTCTCATTGTATGCAACTATGTTAGGCCTCAAACATGCTATGAAACTGGTAATACTTTCACTTCTTTAGAAAATGTTTTCTTCATAATGTGGTTGTTGCCTGCCCTCCTTTCTTTTTGTGTGTGGGTGTGTTTTCTTGAGAGAAGTACAACTGGGGGGAAGGATAAGGATACCCTGAAACAGGAGCCTAAGTTTTTAGGCTAAAAAAAGCAAGTCATCAAATCTATCCATTCCCCTAGTGTACTAGAAATGTAAACTCCCTTAAAATAGATTCAAGTGGAGTCCTCAGAGAGACAGAGAGAAATCGTGACACGCTCTTGTAGCATTTTTGAAGGCAAATGTGCCATTAAATCAAGTACACCTAGGAACTTCAAAAGTTAACTTACTACAAGTCTACGACCGAATTATGGCGTCCCTTCTCTTACAGAATCCTTTAAACTATACCTTTGAATCTACACAAGTTCTTTGGTGTCCAATTAGATCAGGTGCATTTTGATCTTTATATTTTGCAGACATGCTTCTTCATGGCAATGAATTAATGAGCTGGTATAAATAGACTTTTTTCTAGTGGTCATTTGACTCTTCCCCTTTAATTTTTCTATTCTATTAATGTCATTGTGTTTGTATGCCAGGCCCAACTGGATTCTGTTCTGTTGAAGTTTCATGCTCTACATCATTTTTGGTTTCTTTTATGCAAATTACTCAAAGATGGGGATCCACCTGCTTCAGAGTCGCTTGAAAATACACATGGTGGAAAGGTGCCGGAATTCTCTTCACAAGGCGGGTTTCTGAAGCAGCCGGCTTTTGATTCTCTGCCTTTGGGTATTGATAAACAAGTTTCTGATGCTGAAATAAAAACAAAGGAGAAATTTTGTTGCTTAATATCTGAAATGGCATGGCCTATTTTTTGTAAGTGCCTAGTAAAAGGAAAGGAGTTTATTGATTTCAATCTTTGCCAGGTAATATCTTCTTTTTAAATAAAACAAAATATGTTTTCAGTTTAGTTTTTTTAATAACTTTGATTCAACAACACTTGTAGAATAATGATTTAGAATGCTTTCTTTATCATTTGATGTCATAAAATTATGATTTTTTCCCTTTGTTCTCGTCAAGCTTATCCTTTATTACAATTCATGATATCTGAGAAACTGATGGAAAGTTAGCAGAGAGAGAGAGAAATCAGAAAAGTGTACCTATAATTCTCAACTGAATGAGTTAAGGTCCAGTACATATAGGCATGCCTAGACCTTCTTGAACACCGTAGAGTCCTAACTAACTAGCTTACGGCAAGTGACACATCATAATGCTTACAACTGAGATAATGCTTATACTCAAATGTTCTCAAAATAACATGTGATGAAGTATACTTCAACTGTCCAATTTTATGAATGAATCTTGTTTGTTGTTTATCATTTGATGCTTCAATTTTTGCTGCTGCTTTCAGAATGAAGGTTAAACTGTGTTGTGTAGTTGAGATCTAGCAGTTCTATTTATCAGATTTGGGTTTAATTTAGCTTCTTATTTACCTGTACAGTTCAATTGTTGTTTCAGATCATCATCTTGGTTTTAGCAGGAAGTTCTTCACCTTTATAGTTCCTTGTTTTTTTCAGATGACTTGTGTTCGGTTACTCGAGATTCTCCCTGTTCTTGTTGATAAACTCCATCTATTTGTTGGTAAAGAGCTTGAGAATTTCAAAATTCTTGTAAAAAAGAAGTTGGATTTCAAATGGCTTCATGATCTCATAGAATGGAGAAAGTCGTCACTTAAAGTTGTTATTGTTTATTGGAAGCGAGCAGTTACTTATTTAATGAACCTGTTCAAGGGTTCTTGTGATAAAACTTCCGTGTCGATAATCATGACCATTGAAAATATTATTTCAAGTGGTAAGTTTTGTTTATTTACTTATATGGGATCATTGTTGATTTTTCCTCATGATTTTCTGAGTGCTATATCACTGATATGTTTTGGTATGTATTGTGTTGTCAATTTAGAGGGCTATCCTTTGGAAGAATTGGCAGAACAAGTGTCTCACCTGTCTATTTCTTTATTTGGGGAAGGTTCTCGTAATTTTCAGGAGGCAAATATGAAACCCAAGTCATTGGTATCTGAAAGCTCGTATTTTGAGAAGAACTGTTTTACTTCAGATATGCGTTTTTCATCCGTTGAGGATAAAGGAGTACAATTTGTAGACTCTGAAATGATGACTGCCAAAAAAGACTCTGAAATGATGACTGCCAAAAAAGACTCTGAAAATGTAGTTATTCTTTTAGATGATGAAGAGGATCCAAATGATTTTCCTGTGGTCATTTTATCAGATACTAAGACAAGCCGCCACATGTCTGATGGCAAGTCAATGTCCTGTGATGCTGGTAAAACTTCACCAGCTTATGGCCTTGCAAAACAGAATGTTTCTTACTTGAAAACTTCCAAGGAAATGGAGTCAACCTCCCAGGAAAAGGCTATTAGTGATGATTTCAAAATTTCTTCTCAGAAACTGGACTCTGGTAATTTGCATGATAAACCTGTTGTCCCTTCGTTTATCAATTCCAAAGGAAGCCTAGACATTCGTAGCAGAAGAGAAACTAGCTCAAAATCTGACGAAAGGGTGAATTTGTCAAATTTTTTTGATGAGTCTAATAATGCTAAAAAATTCAAGAAAACTTGCAGCATTGCCACTCCTAAAACTGGTGTTTCAAGCAATATTAGTAAAATGTCAAGTGATTTTCAGGAGGCTGAAGTTAATCCGGTAGAGACTGCACTGAAATCTGTGGGATGTGTGCAGTTGCATGCACCGAAGCCTCCTTCAGTTTTAAGAAGGCAAGTTATTCAACTCAAAACACCTTTTGAAAACAGATCCAACTCTCTCCGTAAAGTAGAGGACCCATTGAAAAGATTCAAGCCGCCAAGGTTGGATGATTGGTATAAACCTATTCTTGAAATAAATTATTTTGTGGCAGTGGGGTTGTCATCCAAAAGAAAAGATGAAAACCAAACTGTTAGCAAATTAAAAGAAGTTCCTGTACATTTTCAATCACCTGAGCAGTATGTGGAGATATTTCGGCCATTGGTTTTGGAGGAGTTTAAAGCACAGCTACAAAATTATTTTCTTGAGATGTCCTCATGGGAGGAGATGTTTTATGGAAGCCTTTCTGTGATGTCAGTGGAGAGAATTGATGATTTTCATCTTGTTCGTTTTGTCCACGATGACGGTGATTCTGCAACATGCAAGAGCTTTTCAGAAAATGATCTTCTTTTGCTAACAAAAGATCCTCCACAAAAAACATCTCAAGATGTTCATATGGTTGGAAAGGTATACTGTCATATATGCGTGATTGTTATTGTCTAAAAGGGTTTTCTCAAAAGTCTATAAAGTCCTCAGGTTAGTTATTTTAGGCTATGGGTGGTGAATAGGTGGAAGATGGGGGAAGATTGAAATTTGGGAGGAAAATAATTTCGTACATTTTTGGTACAACAAAACTGCAGAAAGTTTGAAAGTGTAATGTAGCTTTTTACACTTTACCTCACATATTTTGGCCACTCCTATTTGAGATGGAAGTGAGTTAAGTTACAACCTCCCATTCCATCTTCATTCCCCTCCTTATTTACCTGGTACTCAGTTCTGCATTGCCTTAGTGTTCCTTAGAAATACTATTATAATAAGATTGATGTATGGGTCCACTTGGCATATCATGTTTTGTTGATCATCTTACCTTGTATGAAGAATTATATAGGCTTGGTTGGTAAGTTGTGTTCATTTTTCTAATAGTTGTTTGCTAATGCTTTAATCAGCCATATTTGAGGAAAGATCACAATATCTAATACACCTGGAGTTTGTTTCCCTTTGAGTTCTCATAACTGATTACTTCTGCTAATAAGATAGTTTACTCATTATGTTTTATCAAAACTAAAGTGCTTATAATAATTATCTCATTTCGGTGGTAAGTATAACTCATCAGTTGGTTCTGGCTGACTGCCAGCAGTATAATAATCTCCTTTTTGACGAACTCAAGTTATACTGGATCCTTGATGCAATCTTAAAACATGAAACCAGACAAATCACTGTCATGCTAAAGTAGTTAATATGTGTTTGCAGGTTGAAAGGCGTGAGAAAGGCAATAAAAGAAGTTTAAATATTGTTCTTGTCAAGTTCTATTTTCAAAATGGCTCTTCGCGTTTAAATCAAGCTAGGAGGAATCTCAATGAACGTAGTAAATGGCATGCATGCCGTATAATGAGCATTACCTCACATGTTCGGGAGTTTCAGGCATTGTCATCAGTAAAAGCTATCCCCTTACTCCCGCTCATTTTAAGTCCTGCCAATGATTCCTTTCGTCTTAATGATTCTAAAGAAGTAGATCTCAATAAGTTGAGCCAGCCATTGCAGCGAACTCTGAGGTCATCATTTAATGTTTGTCAGCTTCAAGCAATTAGTGTTGCTATTGGAAGGGCTAAACCAAAGAAAAATGTTGAATTATCTCTTATTCAGGGTCCTCCAGGTACTTGAGCTATCCCTATCTATCTCTTTAGATTTGGTGGATCTTATAATTTTAGTACTTAGGGTTTGTAACACGTAAATTTGCGTATGCTTATGTAAATTTAGGAACTGGGAAAACACGAACTATTGTTGCAATTGTTAGTGCCCTTCTAGCTGCTCCTTCACAGAAGGTGAATTGTCTAAAAAATCCTTCAGATGAAAATTTGAACCATAATTCTTTATCTACCTCTTCAAGACCAAAGATTAGCCAGAGTGCTGCTATTGCAAGGGCATGGCAGGATGCAGCCTTGGCTAGACACTTGAATGATGATGTCCAAAGTTCATCAAAATCTTTTGGAAATTGTGTGAAACAAAGAGTGCTTATCTGTGCTCAATCTAATGCTGCAGTGGATGAGTTGGTGTCAAGAATTTCTAGCCATGGTCTCTATGGCAATGATGGGAAAATGTACAAGCCTTATCTTGTGAGGGTTGGAAATGTAAAAACTGTCCATCCAAATTCATTGCCATTCTTTATTGATACTCTTGTTGACCAACGTGTCGCAGAAGAGAGGATGCATGTGCATGATAGGAAGGATGACTTGAGGGTAGATTCTTCAGTGGTGCTGCGGTCTAATTTAGAGAAATTAGTTGATTCTATTAGACTCTATGAAGCCAAACGCGCAAACTTAATGGATGTAAATGCTAATGTTAAAACTCATCTTCAGGATGATTGTCACCTGGAGAATGAGAAGGAAATGTCTGATGCAGAAATTGAATTGAAGTTACGTAAACTCCATGAACAGAAAAGACAAATATATAAAGATCTTACTAATGTTCAGGCTCAAGAGAAAAAAGCCAATGATGAAACCTGGACTCTTAGAAATAAACTGCGGAAATCTATATTAAGGGAAGCTGAAATAGTGGTAACTACATTAAGTGGTTGTGGTGGGGACCTTTATGGAGTTTGCTCTGAAACAATGTTAAGTTCCAAGTTTGGGGGTCCATCTGAACATACTCTGTTTGATGCTGTTGTAATTGATGAAGCTTCCCAAGTAAATCTTTGTTCTGCTATAAATATTGTGCTTGTAATCCTTTTAGCCTTTTGACCTATTTTTATTTCTACAGGCTCTTGAACCTGCTACTCTGATTCCTCTTCAGCTTTTAAAGTCAAGTGGAACCAAATGCATTATGGTAAGAGTACTTAAACTTGTAAGCTTCTGATTTTGGACATGAAGTTACACTAACTCTTTTAATTTATTCAAGGTTGGTGATCCAAAGCAGCTGCCTGCAACTGTCATCTCAAATGTTGCTAGTAAATTTCTTTATGAATGCAGTATGTTTGAACGTTTACAAAGGGCTGGGCATCCTGTGATTATGCTTACTGAACAGGTACTTAGTTTGCTGCTGGAACTGATCCTAAAATGTAATTTTGTAACTTTTACATTGAAGCTTCATTGTGTGCTATATATTTAGGTGGATTTGACAACAAACATCATAAGATTAAATTCATTCTTTGTTGTGTTAGCAATAGCGGAGCTTGAACCAAAACTCTTGGAGGAGCCAGGAAAATGTTCAAGATAAATATAAAATAATTACAATGAAAGCCTTTTTCACTGAGAGGAATTACTATCATATGGATCGAATGAAGCTATTGTGTTATGTCATAAACATTTAAAAAACATTTGGTTCTAAGTATTTCCAATGACTTTCCCATAATTTATAATTAATTTTCTATCAAAAAGTTATGCATTCAATAGTGTCAAATATTCAAAACTTAAAAGTAAGATATGAACGCAAATTTAAAGGGCACAATTTACCTTTGCATTGTGACTCCTTGATTGTCACAACTATACTTTTAGATTCACTCAAAGAAGTTATGGATTCTGGGTGACAAAAAACCTTGGGAGGGAGAGATGAAAAGGTGAGAAAATAACAGCTGTGAGAAATTCCACACTTTGTCACACCCGCTGCCAAGGTTGGGAGATTTTATTTTTCCAACTGATCACAACTTTGTGGCATATGGAGTGACACAAGATGTTAATTCATCAAATGATATGCTCTAGGAGAAAGCAATATAGAAAATAGAAGTTATAGAGACCATGTGATTCGAAGAGAGATGTCAAGGTACCAAAATGAATTTTTTACCATATTGGGTATTAATTGTAATTTTTTTATTGGATGATACTAACTAAGTCCATGCAACAACATCCAAGCCTTAGCCCCACTAGGTCAGCTACAGATGTCGAATGACACTATAATGTTCTATTATAGATCATGTCCATTGACAAAGCATCAATCTCTAAATCTTTCCTAATTATTTTGTCTATGTTTTTTCTTAGTCTCTCACCTATGAATCCATAAAAAGTTGAAAACCGCTGAAGTTGGATACTAGTTTCACTCAATTATATCTGTTTCAACTTCCAAGCATATAGCACTTGCTAGATTTTAATTTTTAGAATGATCCTAGCCATCAGGAATATGAAGCACCTTGGGGATTACTTTGTACATAATTCAATCAGATTGGAGATAACATGGATTGAACTATTTGACCATTTGGTCAATCATGGTTTGGTATTCTGTATAGTAACCATATTTCCTAAAAGTCTGACAGCTTATATTTTATTTCTCCTGATTATTAAATCTTCATTTTGGTAGGCCGGGAGGGTTATATTTTTAATTTCCCTGTTTCTATGATTGATATCTAATCCTGTCCTTTATGATCTTTCTCTCAATGGCAGTATAGAATGCATCCAGAGATATGCAAGTTTCCTTCATTGCATTTTTATGACAACAAGTTACTGAATGGCTGCCAAATGTCGAGCAAATCAGCACCATTTCATCAGACCAAGGGTCTCGGACCTTATGTATTCTATGATGTCATTGATGGCCTGGAAGTTCATGGGAAAAACTCTGGTGGAATGTCGCTTTGTAATGAGCATGAGGCTGATGCTGCAGTTGAAGTACTAAGGTTTCTCAAGAGAAGGTACAAATGTACCATCTGTTTCTCTATTTCCTTTGTTTATTATGATGACTGCTAACAAAACTCTATAATGCCTCCTAAGGTACCCAACTGAATATAATGGTTGTAGAATTGGTATTATTACTCCATACAAGTGTCAACTTTCTCTTCTGAGATCTCATTTTCTTCATGCATTTGGATCTTCGAGCGTATCTGAAATCGAATTTAATACTGTGGATGGTTTCCAAGGTCGAGAGGTGGATATCTTGTTACTTTCTACTGTAAGAGCTACTCATTCAAGCACTGCTGCATCTGAAGTCAACTCGAGCACTATTGGGTTTGTTGCTGATGTAAGACGGATGAATGTTGCCTTGACAAGGGCCAAATTATCACTTTGGATTTTTGGTAATGCAAGGACATTACAGACAAACCCTGACTGGGCTGCTCTTCTGAAGGATGCTAAAGAAAGAAACATGATCATATCAGCTAAGATGCCATATCATTCAATATTTAAAACAGCTGAAAATAAGTGCCTTATTGAAAATCCCGATAAGCATGTGAGACCATTGGAGCATGAGAAAAAGGCTAAGGATAGTTGCCAGAACAGAGCAAAAAAAAAGGGTAATGACAAGTGTACTTTTGAGAGAAAAAGGAAATGTATTTCTTCTGACGTCAAGGAGAGGAATAAGGGTAATAGAGATGAGAGAGCTATTTCACCTTTAGGAAAAGATGTTCCATTTCAGGGAAGCAATTCCGAAGAACATATTTCCATCAAGGACACAACATATCTTGTTGCAACACATGAAAACAGAAGCTCCTGTGATCAACAGGTTTGTAATAGTGGAAGAGAATGCGGGGATAAAATGAAAAATTCGGGAAGGACAACTTTGGGTAAGAGGTTGTCAAAATTTCAGAATTCAGGAAATAATTTAGACCATTCAGTGGAAGAGACAGATGATAGGCATAAGGCATCGAAACTTGAGTCAAAAAGACCAACTATGTGTTTTGGAGCAGATAGGAGCAGTCGTTGTAAAGATGTTTCTGCTCCCTCAATAGGCTGTCACAAAGGTAGTGAAGCGGATGATCAAAGTAGAGCTCCTACTCAAAGTAGAGTTTCTGAAATTTCAAAAAGGAAACGGCATCGTGAAGCTGTGGATGCTAAACTTTTAGAGTTGGAAAGAACAACTAGGAATTCTGGAGCAGATAGGAGCAGTAGTTCAAAAGAAGCGAATGCTTCCTCAAAAGGGAGAGATGTGGATCTTCAATGTAGAGCTCCTACTGAAAGTAGAGCTTCTGAAATATCAAAAAGGAAACAACAGCGTGAAGCTGTTGATGCTATTCTTTCCTCATCTTTGTTATCTACTAAGAAGGATGAGACATTAACAAAAGTTTCTGCAAAAAAACGCTTTTCCTCATCTTTTGCGAAGGGGAGTATGAAACCACCCAAGACAAGAAATGGTAAACTTATCTGTTGTGCTTACTAATTTTGTATGATGTTTCTTTACTTCATTTGATGCCACATTTTATGCTCTACTTAATTAATGCCCTTTCTTTGTTATAAAATCCTAGTTTCAGATTGTAAATTTGTTTGCATTGACCCCTGAATTTGAGAAATTGTTTCAGTGAGGTCAGATGAATGAGCGGGGAGTAAGGAAGAACCAAATTTGCATTGGTCCTGTAATAATCACCTTTTTGGCTTGCCTTGTTTGAAGATTTTTTGCTGCCTGGTGCTGCTTTCCCATCTGATATAATGGAATCGATTGGAGAGTATAATTTTGTTTGTATTGTAAATGGAGATCACTGGAAACAAGAAATTTATTATGATGCAATGGATGTTTGCTATAAAAGACAATAGTTCATTTTTTGTATAATAAACGGCAATTGTGTAAATGCGATAGATTTTGTTCATAATGGAATAACGGTATACTTTCATTATATTGAATTTTATTTTAGGGCTGATTTTGTTTATAAATTAATTTATTTTGCCAGTTTAAATGATAATATTGTTAATATAATTTTAGTAACTATTAAACATTCCAGGAAACAATATCTTATTTATTACTTTATTGTTGGTTATGAGTGTAAAGTCTCATTGAATAGGAGAGGAAGACTGAATGAGTTTATAAATAAAAAATGCATGGAATTATTGGTTTAAGATTTTGTTTTATCTGTGGCTCTTAATCTTGCTCATGTTTGGTAATAATGAGACTCCTAATTGGTTAGAGATTTAAAGGCTCTTTAGTTGTGAACTGATCCAATAAACTATGAAGCCTTTCCATGTTATGGCTAACTTGATGGAAATATTTGAATATTTTGCTCATTGGGAATAGAAATAAGTTGATCAGAGATTATCACAACTGGACTTGGGAAAAAGATCATGTAGCTTTTAAAAATATATATTATCTAGACCCCATTTTGATGATTTGTTACTTGAGTTTTGAATTTTTTTAAATAAAAGATATTTTTTCTATATTATAATTTCAACTTAGTTTTCTAATATTTTAGTTTTTAAGTTGTTATGGAAATTATTATTTATTAAGAGTTATAATTGTTGTCAATAGAGATAGCAATAAAGTTCAATTCGGCCTATCTTGGGCTTGATTAAGGTGGACCATAAAAATTTAGATGTCACTGACTCTAAGTAACAAATTATTTAACATGAATTTTTGGCCATGATGCGACCAGGGCAAAATGCTCCATCTGCTATTGCCACCATCAAATGACAGCCTCATTTGTCATTGACACCCTAACCACCTCAATTGCAGTCCTCCTCCATCCACCATCGTTACCCCATAACATTGTTACCATCATCCTTTGTCACTATCCCTATTATGTTGGAGGTGGTTATAGGCAGCTATGGTTGTCATCATCGTCAAGTTGTTCATAATTGTTAAGTTTATAGACTAAACTATATCATAGGTATCCTAAGTGTTTCATTTGACCCCACTATTTTTCTTCTTCTTCAAAACGCTCAAGTGTTCTTACTGAAATTATTACATGGGACATGATATATTCTGTTTTATTATTGGTTGAATTTCTACATGGGAAATGAAACAAAATATATATGATATTTACAACCTATCATGAGAAGCCAGAGGACACATAAATTCAGTAGCAAATTCTTCATCATTTTTTCCCAACATATCCTTTAAGCTGCACTTAATATTTCTTCCTTTGAGCATCCAATACCTTGGTTTTATCTTCTTTTCTAATGAATAGCTAAAATACCTAGGGTACCCCACCACATCTCTTACTGGCCTCTCCATTGAATTAACTAGGAATTCTATTTTTGGCCTCAGAACCTCCTCTATACTGTACCCGAGGAGAGGAGAAAATGTACGTACCATAAATGCAATGTCTTTCTCTGAAAGCCCTAACTTCATAAGGTACATAATCCTACAAAGCATCAGCTGGTCAGGTTACACTCACTTCCACAAAATAACAAGGTACCAAGGTCACGTACTTAAATATTACGATACTGCAATAATGGTAAATAGAAAATAAAAATGATGAGTCAGAACAATACCTATGCAGTAAAGTGTTATCAGTGTCACAAACGAGTAACTCTGGATACTTCCTGATAACCCTTGCAAGGTGAGTTTCAGAAACACCAATCCCAAAAAGGAACTCAATTTTCCTCTGCAGAGTTTTATTAATGCTGGTGGCAAAAATCTCAGGGCAACGAGCAAGAATTCTCCCAATATTTTCTCCATCGAAACCCATATTTTCAAAGAACAGAACAATCTGAACATAAAAACAATCAAGGTCTTATTAATAAACAAATGAAGAGCCTCATTAATCTTCAAACAAGAAAGAGCCTCATAGAACTTCAGAATAGAAAGAGTATTCACAACCCTTCTCTAAAAACAGCCATGCTAAAATAAATAGTGGAATAGTGGATATATATCATACAACAATAAGTCTGTCTAATAACACCGGTAATAGAACAATAAATCAAGATTAAGAAAGAAGAAGAATTCGATTCGAAACAAATGCGATTCCGAATACTAATGCACTTTATTCAATTTGGGAATGTGAGTTAAAGAGAAGAGAGAACCCTAATTGATTCCCATGCCAATCTTTATCCAAGAATATAATTCTCCAATGCCTTTCTACTATTACCCCTTTCCTATTTATACAATTCCCTCCATAAGAAAGGTAGTTATTAGCAGTTACATCCACTGCCACATCAGCTGCTGCAACGTGGGCAGCTCCAACTCCAGCAGAATCAGTCACACTGCCACGCGGTGTTGTGATGATGGGATAGTGCCACATCAGCTCCCTTGTTGTCGTGTGGACACCTCCTCTCATATACTCGGGTGATGGGGGGTTTAACCCTATCAATACTCCCCCAGAAGAGCCACCATGTCCTCAAGGGGAAACTGAGGAAAAACCTCTCGAATTTGAGCCACTGATTCCCACAAATTATCATACACAGACAAATTATCCAACTACACTAAAACCTCTAGATTCCCGCCAATGTCCTGCCTGCAGAATGTCAGCCGCATACACCTTCAACTTGAACTCTTCAGACAATATAGTGGGAAGAGTTTGGGACTGTTGAGCCGCTTTCAGAGCTTTCTTCAGTAACGACGCAAGAAATACCGGATGAATTCTAGCATGATCCGAAAGTTCCAACCTGTACGCCACCGAACCAATCTTCTCCAATATCCGATATGGCCCATAGAACCTAGCCGAAAGTTTGGCTGCTGGTCTTGACGCTAGCATCCTCATCTTGTACGGCTGAAGTTTCAAAAACACCCATTCTCCCACTCCAAATTCCACCACTCGCCTGGCCTTTCATCAAATCTTGCGCCCTTAACAAGTTATGTTGTAACTCCTGAATAACCAGGTCCCGAGACATTAGGAGTTGATTAACCTCTTCTACTTTAGAAGTAAAAGATAACCAGGTCCCGAGACATTAGGAGTTGATTAACCTCTTCTACTTTAGAAGTAAAAGTACAACCTTTAATTAGAGTTGGGGGGTCACGCCCGTACAACACTTTGAAAGGCGTCATACCCGCTGACACGTTGTAAGTGGTGTTGAACCAAAATTCTCCCCATGAAAGCCAATCCACCCAGGCCCTACGAAACACCGGAGGGTAAGTCTCTAAACTACGATTGACTACCTCATTTTGCCCATCCGTTTGAGGGTGGTAAGTTGTGCTGTACTTCAGCTTAGTCCCAGCCAGCCTGAAAAGCTCCTGCCAAAATTGACTCAGAAAAATCGGATCCTGATCCGAAACTATAGAAGACAGAAACCCATGAAGTCTCACGACCTCCTTCACAAAAACAGCCGCCACATCCTTAGCCGTGAATGGGTGACCAAGGGGATAAAAGTGAGCATACTTGGTGATTCGATCAACCACCACAAAAATCGTATCCTTGCCGCTGGACTTGGGCAGCCCCGAAATAAAATCCATAGAAATATCTTGCCATACCTATGTAGGGATCGACAATGGCTGCAAGACTCCCCCTGGAGCAAGAGTAGAATATTTCTGGCATTGGCACACATCACACGCCTCTACATACTACTTCACATAACTCTGCATGCCCTCCCAATAGAAAAAACTAGATACCCTTTTGTAAGTTGTGAAAAACTCTGAATGCCCCCTAGATACACTGTCGTGGCACTTAGCTAAAATCAAAGGCAGATTATTGGAGGCTTTCGTCAATACCAACCTTCCTTTGTAAAGTAACCGTCCCGATTGGAACTGGAAACCCGGATGTGAGTTTAGATCCTCCGCTAGATCATGAATCATCCTTTTCCATTTAGCATCTCGGGCGACCTCTTCAAACCATTCCTCCTCGTCAGCTACGTTGATCACTGACAGTGCGGTATATAAGGTTTTTCTAGTTAAAGTGTCGGCCACTAAATTCTCCTTGCCAGGCTTGAACTGTATTTCAAAATTCAAGCCAATTAGTTTTACCGCCCACTTGAATTGCTCCTCACTAAATAGCCTCTGCTCGGTAAGGAATTTCAAAATCCTTTGGTCAGTCTTGATCACAAAGTGTCTACCCATCAAATAATGCTTCCACTTTTGTACGACTTGCACCACAGCCATCAATTCTCTCTCGTACACTGACTTCAATTGGGACCTAGCCGAATGACCTTTACTCCAAAAGGCTAAAGGTCAACCCTTTTGCATCAAGACAACTCTTATTCCTTTACTGGAAGCATCAGTTTCCACCACAAAAGTCTTTGAAAAGTTGGGTACAGTCAACATTGGCAAACTAATCATAGCCGATTTCAAAGTCTGGAAGGCGGCAGCGGCGACATCAGTCCATACAAAACTATCATTCTTCAGCAAGTCAGTTAGAGGTTTAGCGATCTGCCCATAACCTTGCACAAACCTCAGGTAATACCCAGTGAGACCTAGAAATCCTCTCAAGCTTTTCAAATCATGGGGCCTCGGCCAAGAACTCATAGTGGCCACCTTCGACTCATCTGTGGCTACCCCCGAATGGAAAATGATATGACCCAAATACTCTAGCTTATGGATTTATGGGGGAGATCGCTCCAGAGATAGATACAGACTAATATTGTGCCTCAACTAGAGTACTTGGGTCATATCATTTCCCATTTGGGGGTAGCCGCATATGAGTCGAAGGTGGCCACTATGAGTTCTTGGCCGAGGCCCTGGGATTTGAAAAGCTTGAGAGGATTTATGGGTCTCACTGGGTATTACCTGAGGTTTGTGCAAGGTTATGGGCAGATCGCTAAACCTCTAACTGACTTGCTGAAGAATGATAGTTTTGTATGGACTGATGTCGCCGCTGCCACCTTCCAGACTTTGAAATCGGCTATGATTAGTTTGCCAATGTTCACTATACCCGACTTTTCAAAGACTTTTGTGGTGGAAAATGATGCTTCCAGTAAAGGAATAGGAGCTGTCTTGATGCAAGAGGGTCAACCTTTAGCCTTTTGGAGTAAAGGTCTTTCGGCTAGGTCCCAATTGAAATCAGTGTACGAAAGAGAATTGATGGATGTGGTGCAAGCCGTACAAAAGTGGAAGCATTATTTGATGGGTAGACACTTTGTGATCAAGACTGACCAAAGGATTTTGAAATTCCTTACCGAGCAGAGGCTATTTAGTGAGGAGCAATTCAAGTGGGCGGTAAAACTAATTGGCTTGGATTTTGAAATCCAGTTCAAGCTTGGCAAGGAGAACTCAGTGGCCGACGCTTTATCTAGAAAAGCCTTATATACCGCATTGCCAGTGATCAACTTAGTCGACGAGGAGGAATGGTTTGAAGAGGTCCCCCGAGATGCTAAATGGAAAACAGTGATTCATGATCTAGCGGAGGATCCAAACTCACATTCGGATTTCCAGTTCCAATCGGGACGGTTACTTTACAAAGGAAGGTTGGTATTGACGAAAGCCTCCAATAAGTTGCCTTTGATTTTAGCTGAGTGCCACGAGAGTGTATCTGGGGGGCATTCAGGGTTTTTCACAACTTACAAAAGGGTATCTAGTTTTTTCTATTGGGAGGGCATGCGAGTTATATGAAGTAGTATGTAGAGGCGTGTGATGTTTGCCAACGCCAGAAATATTCTACTCTTGCTCCAGGGGGAGTCTTGCAGCCATTGCCCATCCCTACACAGGTATGGCAAGATATTTCTATGGATTTTATTTCGGGGCTGCCTAAGTCCAACGGCAAGGATACGATTTTTGTAGTGGTTGATCGACTCACCAAGCATGTTCACTTTTATCCCCTTGATCACCCATTCACGGCTAAGGATGTGGCGGCTGTTTTTGTGAAGGAGGTCGTGAGACTTCATTGGTTTCCGTCTTCTATAGTTTCAGATCGGGATCCGATTTTTCTGAGTCAATTTTGGCAGGAGCTTTTCAGGCTGGCTGGGACTAAGCTGAAGTACAGCACAACTTACCACCCTCAAACGGATGGGCAAAATGAAGTAGTCAATCGCAGTTTAGAGACTTACCCTCCGGTGTTTCGTAGGGCCTAAGCCAAGGAGATGGGTGGATTGGCTTTCATGGGGAGAATTTTGGTTCATCACCACTTACAACGTGTCAGCGGGTATGACGCCTTTCAAAGTGTTGTATGGGCATAATCCCCCTACTCTAATTAAAGGTTGTACTTTTACTTCTAAAGTAGAAGAAGTTAATCAACTCCTAATGACTCGGGACTTGGTTATTCAGGAGTTACAAAGAACTTGTTAAGGACACAAGATTTGATGAAAGCCCGGCAAGTAAGCATAGGTGAGTAGTGGAATTTGAAGTGGGGGAGTGGGTGTTTTTGAAACTTCAGCCATACAAGATGAGGACGCTAGCGTCAAGACCAGCGGCCAAACTTTCAGCTAGGTTCTATGGGCCATATCGGATATTGGAGAAGATTGGTCCGGTGGCGTACAGGTTGGAACTTACGGATCATGCTAGAATTCATCTGATATTTCATGTGTCGTTACAAAAGAAAGCTCTGAAACCGAATCAAGAGTCCCAAACTCTTCCCACTATATTGTCTGAAGAGTTCGAGTTGAAGGTGTATCCGGTTGACATTCTGCAGTGCAGGGAGGACATTGGCGGAAATCTTGAGGTTTTAGTGCAGTGGGATAATTTGCCTGCGTGTGATAATTCGTGGGAATCGGTGACTCAAATTCGAAAGGTTTTTCCTCAGTTTCCCCTTGAGGACAAGGTGGATCTTCTGGGGGTATTGATAGGGTTAAACCCCCCATCACCCGAGTATATGAGAGGAGGCGTCCACACGTCAACAAGAGAGCTGATGTGGCACTGTCCCATCAGCACAGCACTGTCCCACGTGGCAGTGAGACTAATTCTACTAGAGCTGGAGTTGTCCACGTGGCAGCAGCTGATGTGGCAGTGGATTTAATTGCCAATAACTACTTTTTAGGGAGGGAATTGTAATAGGAAAGGGGTAATAGTAGAAAGGCATTTGGAGAATTATATTCTTGGATAGAGATTGGTTCATGGGAATCAATTAGGGTTCTCTCTTCTCTTGTAACTCACATTCCCAAATTGAATAAAGTGCATTAGTATTCGGAATCGCATTGATTCCGAATCGAATTCTTCTTCTTTCTTAATCTTGATTTCTTGTTCTATTACCGGTGTTATCATATGATATCTAAAAGTCTAAAGCACTCCATCATTTCATTCATCCCACTTTAACCACATGATTTACATCTTCCTTAATTTACTTATCGTATTATATGATTGACCCAAGATTAAAGGATACATAAATACCTTCAGTGGATATATATCATACACTAGATTAAAGGGATATATAAATACCTTAAGGAAGTCTTTCAGATTCTGTAGTAGTAGCTGAGGACTTTTAGTAATAACCCGATCCAACCTTTTGCTTATAACTCCTAGTTCGGCAAACTGATCCACCATCAACTTCAGCTTGCTAGTTGAACAAGCCAATAAATGAGGTTGGCTTTGGATTGCACGGTCAAGCAATGTCTTGGGGATCTACAATGAAACATTCTATTATTAGTTTAGTGCTTCCATAAATCATTCTTCTGGGCAAACTAATGAAATCTGTCTTCCTGACTTATCCTACCCAGTACCCACCCAGAATACAAGTACCACAAACTGTGTTGCCTAATTTAAATTTATAAAGAACAGTTCCTGGCAATAAATTTGGCATAACAAATGCAAGTTATGGTGGCAGTGACTACCTAGTATCTACACAAACTTGACACTCTGGACTTCACCCATATGACCATGCTTTGTGACAGTCTAGAAAGGATATCAGATTTCTGAAATACGTTGAGTTAATTATATTTCAAGTTGGCATCTTATACATATGACTCTTTCGTTTCACTATAGAATGTGTCAAAACATAAGCATAAATATGGCAAGACAGCAATTCAAATTGATATGCTTGGTTTGATTTTCAATGATCATAACTCAGCTTACATGAATACAGCTACAAAAGAATACAATATTGAAACAAGCATTCATGAGCCAACAGAGCCATACATTTTCAGTATGAAAAAAGGCAAGGACCTCCTCATAGTTTTCTTGAATGCTTGTCGATAGAACCCAAGGATAATTTAACAGTAACCTGATATAATCACCATCCACCAAATCAATCTACAAAGGAATATATTAGTAATTGTTTAGTCTAAGGTAAGAAGTGGCATTAAGAACACTCATAACATTTAATTTTAAGGCCAAAGTACCTCCTTGAGGGCTAGGACTCTATTTTTGAGGAGTCGGAGATTCCAAAGCAGAATGGGAGGAAAACACAGTATCATATATGAGATGTGAACTCTAGGGATTCCAATATTTTCAAGAAATTCCATGGTATGCATCATGTGGTCATCTACCGATAACAAAAGTAGACGAGGAAATGATTCAATTAAATAATTGAAAGCTGAATCTTTGGAAGATAACATTTTCAGACCACCACGTCTTGCTTCAACCTATGGCAAAGAAAGAGCACAATAAGATTTGAATTTGAAAGAAGACATAGGAAAGCAGGGATACATAAAGTTAATATAAAAAATAACAGAAATATTAAATTATAATTTAAAAGGTGAAGGAAGAGGATAGGGTATAGAGAAGGACCTTAGCAAAGAAGGATAAAGTGTGTTGAAGATCATCATCAATTGGAATGGATAAATAGAGGATCATACGCCGAATGTTTTTGATAAGGAAATCTTGATTATCATGAGAATGAGAATTGAAAAAGAGAAGCTTCATAGAAGTAACCTTATGAATGAGAGATGGTAGCGTCTCAGCAGATAGATACCGTGCAACATTCATAGATGAAGAGAGAGTGAAGCCTAAACTTTCTAGATATGCAACTTTCCCCTTGTCACCTTTCTCAGTAGCGATATGAATGATTTTATCTTTGAGGTTTTCTTGTTCTTGTTCTTGTTCTTGTTCTTGTTGTTGTTGTTGGATAATGGATGATAACTGATCCAAATCCTTAACCCCATCCATCAACATGTTTAAATAAGAAGGCGACTTTGACGCGATGGATATCGAATCTTCCTCTGACACTCCCAATTCTTGAAGAAATGTTGAAACGGCTTTTCGAGCTTCTTGCACTTCCGATTCAGAGGAACCATGACAACGACAACAGTGACCGTTTCTTCTTCTTCTTCTTCTTCTTGTTTCATAATAATGGAATTGAAATTGGGAGTTGTGTTTGAATATGAGGAAGGAATTGGTGTCGTTGTTGTTGTGATGTGTAAAAGGAGGAAGTGGGAGAAAGGGAATTGTAGTGTGAAATTGAAGAAACTTAGAGAACATGGTTATGGTGTTCATGTTCACATTAAAAACACTTTCTTTGTCTAACAAGGTTCTTTCAAATCCTAAAACCCTAAACACTAAAACTAAAACCCAGCAAGCGACACACACCACTCAACTCAAAACTCCCAATACATGTTAAACGGATAATTGAATTGGAGTATTATTATTATTTTGAGAAATATATGCATATATATACAACATTTTAGTGTATGAGTTTTTTTATAACCGTTACGTATTATAGATTTTACACTTTCTTATTTGTCGGTTCCATATATGCAAAAATTAAACCAAATCAAAAAGACAAATGCTATAAAAATTTCACACTATCCTTAAAATTAAAAGTTAATTTAAAAAAGAAGTCCAATTAATATTTAAGACTACATAATAAACAAATTATACTTAGTTCATGCTCACCCCTAAAGAAGTCCAATTAATATTTAAGACTACATAATAAACAAATTATACTTAGTTCATGCTCACCCCTAAATTCTTTGGCATTCTCTCCTTTCAAACTCATATTTTTATTATGAGTTATGCTCTTTTCATTTTAAATCATTTAGGTTTAAGTTTTTAAAGTATTAATTATGATTGATTTTTTCTTTTGAGTATTTTATTTTATTGGTCATATGTGATATATTAGATATTTCTCCTCTGATACTAGTGTATCAATAGGTACTTCGTGCCCCTGTATTCTTGTTAAAAGTTATAATTTATCATATGATATGTGATGTGTTATTTGTGGTTAGAAAAATTATAACTCTTTTATTTTGGTTTTGATTTTGATTATCAATTTATAATATGTGATTAATAAATAGTGTTAATGAATAAACTATACCATACATATACAATCTATTACTATATAAGAAAAGAATGTCCTTCTAGTCACATGTCCTTTCCTCATCACTTTTTTTCCCCCAAAAAATGTTCTATGCTATTATTATGCACATTATTACATTACATCCTCACTTTTTATACATTTTATATTTTAATAATTTAAATGCTAATTAAAAATACAATCTACTCTTATTAATGATTCAATTCATTCTTCCTCTTATTTTCCACCTATTTTTTCATGGACACAAATGTTCATAAATAATTTTTGTAGAGGAAAAAGAAGTTAGAAAAACTTTTATCATTGGAATTGAAAATTAGAAGCAACAAATGTATTTGATATTCATGTTTTCCGTTTTTTCTCACTTAAATGTGTAAATATGGTCACTGGATCTCTCCAATTTAACATATATTCTATTAACCAATATATCATCTAATTTGAGTAGTTGATTCGTCAATAACTCAATAAGATTAAACAAATTTGTTTATGCAACCTTCCACATTTACTAATTATATTCAAGTATATACATCTAAGCAATTCTAAATCACTAATAATATTTTATCATCCAACTAATTAGATTGAAAAAAATCATATCATTTTACCTCATTCAATATTTGTATTAATCTATCTACTTTATTTAACGTTTACTAATACTATAAGAATTAATGTACTTTATTTAAATTGAAAAAACTATATATTTTTACATCATTCAATATTTGCATTAATTTATCTACTTTTTACCTCATCAAAGTTTTGTGATACTTTACCAATTGAATTTTAATATCACATTCCTTGGATTTTAATTATTCCCTATTATAATTAAAAAAATCAAATTCGAAATTGAAGTTTTTTATAACTTATAAATATTTTTTTAGTAAAAAGACTCATAATATCAAAATTTGATTTCCCTATTTTCATTTAAAAAAATCATATTTGAAATTGAAAAAATTGTTTCATTTTCTACAACTTTTACAGTATCATGTTTCGATTTCTTATTTTCGTTATAATATTCAAATCTGAAAGTATCATTTATTTTCATCATGTGTTTGAATAGACAAATACACAGGTAACACTTGTGTTCTTAACAATGAATGTATGGTTAACATGTGTGTTTTAATTAAGTGAATGCACATGTAACATATGTTCATAGCAATGAGAATGTACGAGTAACATGTGCGTTTTTAATCATGTGAATGCATGGTTCACATGTGTTCTTAAAAATACAAATGCATGAGGAACATGTATTTTTTTAACCATGCGAATGTACGAGTAACATATGTATTCTTAACAATATGAATGCTCATATAATATACGTGTTCTTAATCATACAACAAAAAAATACTGTTTCGTGCGAATGCACGGGTAACTTACTAGTTTATATAAAAATGGTGTATTGTTTAAAAATAATATAGAATATGCATTAGGTATAAAGGGACATTGGGTTATATATAGTTTTTTTGGTAGAAATTATAAAATAAAAATGACAAAATAGGCAACCACAAATTACATCATGTTGGGTGGTTAACTTAAGTTTTGGCTTTATTAGTAATATAGAAGTATAGATATAGATATAGATATAGAAGTATCTATACTATATATAAAGGCAAAACCTCTAATAACTACCTACATGGCATAATTTTTCATTGCCTATTTTGCCCTTCTAATTAACTATTATTACAACTATACTATATAGCAAATTACAATATATAACACTTATAATATTAGGCATTTATTTCATTTTCACTACACGTTACATACGATAGGAAAGCGGGTTAACAGGCCCGATAGGGCATGTCAACACGCTAGTATATATAAATGTAGATGACCATTGAATTATATATAGTTTTTATGGTACAAATTATAAAATAATGAAGGTAAAATAGGTAACCACAAATTACACCATGGTGGGTGGTTAATTTGGATTTTGCCTTTATTAGTAGTATAGAAGTATAGAAGTAGTGGAGAGATTCACTTACTCCGAAAATAAGTGGAAAAAACTTACTCATCATCTTAGTCATCCAATTTTGGAAAATTCAATGGTTTAAATGTACTTACCAATTCAAACCATTAGATTTCCAAAAAATGAATGATTATGATGTGAATTAGGTTTTCCACCTACTATTTGAGTAAGTAGATCCCTCCCCGTAAAAGAGTATGGATATATAAAGATATTAAATATTTCTCCCATTTATGTGATATATTGGATATTTCTCTATACAAATTTTGTGGAATATATTACCATTTTTTGGCTCCATTTTATCAATGATTACCCCTTTCTATGTATATGAATATTTGTCTATGTCTTAGAGTAATAATATTAAAACAAAACAATAATGTATCTAATTTTCTTAATTGACATAAACGATTGGGATTCGGGACGCTACGTTTCTATTGAGTAATGTGGTCGAAGAACCGTTTTCCTCAGAGTTCTATTGTTGAAAATTTTCAAATTTTGAAATGCAGTGAACTCAATTGAAGATTTAAAATCCATTTGCTTTATGATATGAGTTTTTCCTTCCGATTTAATTTTGTTAGTTGAGGGATCAAAACCCAATAGTTTTATCAATAATATCATATCGTGAAACATCTAAGATGCTAAAAAATCTTGTATAATCATTTGAACCTTTGTAGATCATATTTGGTCAAGTTTGGCACTCTGAATCCATTGAGAAGGGGAGCAGTAGATCCTACAGAGTCTCCGAGATGAGAAGATGAAACTGTGAGAAGCTCCAAATCCAAGTGATGTTGAATATGGTCAGAAGCGGATATGAGTAACAACTCACATCCAAGTGATGTTGAATATGGTCAGTGTGCTGGGAACACTGCCTTCCTTTTCTTATATATATGCCACGTTCTTTCATCCTCACTCCACACATGGATGGATTATTCATTCCTTATTATTATACATATAATAATATATAATACAAATATTCATTATTATTTTATTGTAAATACAAATATATTATTTTTCAAATAAGGGGCTAATCTCATTACAAAAATACATGATGATAAATATAATATTTAACAGACGGTGACACAAATTTATTTTTACATCATACGATAGTACCAAACCAAAAATTGTTCTATGATTTACATTCTCTATCATCGTATATTCACACGATACAAAATGCCTTTCTGCTCGGTATTTTGCAACCCACACATAATGAATGCGGTCTTTCTCGTTATCATGTACAATGCATAAGACATTCTCTATCATATTTTTTTGTATGTACATTTGTCGTTGCTGCATGCATACAAAACAAACAATAACATTAAATCTATCTGGATACACTGTTTAATTAATTAATATCCATATGTTCATTTATTTATTGAAACCTGCTTAATCCTTTTCTTTTGTCGCCGTCGATAGGCTTGAGTTTCCTGATTGTTCAACATCATGGTGTGGGTTGCTCGACACATCCTGCACCAAAGTTGTCTCCACGACTTAACTTATTTATACTTTGTGACTTAATCAAGCAGCATTATTAATTTACCCTCTAATTACGTATTTACATGCACCAAGCCTCATGACTGAATGTTCGGTTTATTCAAGAGTGAAATTTCATACTGGATATTAGGGAGGAGTGAAAGAATTTATAGGTCAATGGAATTAATATCTTAAAGTTTTGGTTCTAAACGTGGTGTCTCGTTTGTGGCTCTCTACTCTTCTCATACTCCGGTAATAATGAAACTTCCTCGTGTTTGGAGGTTCCTCAGTCTCGTACAACAAGTAGTATCAGAGCCGATGGTTCGGCTAAGACATGGTGGATTAAGGGGGAGCGGACCGGAAAGTATGGTAACCACATTTGAGGGGATATTGTTGGGTTTATTTAAGTATGGAGTCCACATTGGAAATGAAGAGAATAATGAAAGACTTTAATTACATTTCACATTGGCTCAAAATGTGGTATATTACTTGTGTTCTTCACTGTTGTAATATTTAATTTAATTACATTTCACATTTCAAAATCTATACTATATACACTTATTATATCCCAATAGGTTAGTATAGCTTTTGAAACAAAACATATATCAAATGTAATTAAGTCAAATCTACAACAAAAAAAATATGAATTTTCCGTTATAAAAATGAAAGCTATCCCAAACCTGCTGTATGGAAGGTTGACTGTTGTTGGGGGAAGATGCAGTACTACTAGTACAACTAGGTCGTCCTCCTAAAAAGATGGGACACATCCTTTCTTCAGCAAACTCTCTCAATTTATTGAGCTCAGGCAATATTTCTTTGCCAAGGTCTGGCCGGTCTTTTCGCCTGAGTTCAGCACATTTGACTGCCATCTTTGCATGCCACAATGCTTGTTCAAAAGGCCATTCAGTGACAGATGGGTCTAACATTTCAGAAAATGTGCCCTTCTCAATAGACTGTTGAACATGGTGAGCCAATCCCATTGGAGGTCTTCCTGTCAGTAATTGTAGAAAAATGATCCCAAGAGAATACACATCAGATTTGACTCCAAGCATTCCTGTTTGCTGATACTCTGGATCAATGTAACAGAAAGTTCCAGCTGCTGATGTCATACACAATTGTGTTACATTTTCAGCCACAGCAGGGACTAGCCTTGCCAATCCAACATCACTCATCTTACTTACATAGTTCTGGTCTAGCAAAATGTTGCTTGGTTTTAGATCACGGTGCACTAATGGTTCAGGTTTTGTCTGATGGAGGAAGAGTAGTCCAGTCCCTATCTCTGCAGCAATTCGGACCCTCAGTTGCCAAGGCAAAGCAACATTGTTCTTTTTTCTAAAGAGACAGTCATCCAAGCTTCCATTAGACATATATTCATAAATCAGTATGCCATACTCTGGACATGCTCCTAGAAGAAGCACCATATTGGGATGACGTATGCAGCTCAGTATGTTAATCTGCAATCATACATACATACATGTAACCATGCAGTCAAATAATAAAGTGATTATATTACAACTCATTATAAACGTAGTGGTTGAGATTACCTCTTGCTGAAACTGTGATTTTCCTTGAGCAGCATCTGGTCGTAGAACCTTGACAGCGGCTGGAGTGTGATCAAGGTAACATTTATAAACAGGGCCATAACCTCCTTCACCAATTTTCTGAGATTCAGAAAAGAAGTTGGTGGCTTCTTCAATCTCCTCAATTGTGTATTTCCTATACTTTACATCAGTTTGGGCTACATTGTCCAGTACCTTTCTCAATTCCTCTGCTTCTTTAAGAGCTTTAACTTCAACACTTTCTCTTCTATGTGATTCAACCTCAGCAATTTGCTTAAGTGCTTCTGCCGTTTCCAACGCTGCCTTACTTTTTGCTTTCTCCTTCTCTGCCATTACCAGCGCAGCTTCCAGCGCCAATCGTGCCTCTTCTATCTTTATTTCTTCCTCCGTTTTCCAGTGGTTCAGTTCCATTAGCTGTAAGTAACAAAAACACAAACAAAAGTGTATTGCAGTAGTAAGTAGTGTAGTACTAATTGAAATAACATAATTAATTTTATGACTTTACCTTGTGTTGCGCCTTGAGTGCTTCCCTGCATGCCGTACTGTACATTTCCATGGTTTGCTTTAATTCGAGCTTCAACCTTCTCATATCAGCTTCTACTGCTTCATCCTACAGGTTTTAGCAAAAGGAAGTGCATAGGTTTAAGTTGTCTGCCTGCGGTTGGGCTAAGATAATGTATAAAAAAGATGTGCTCACTCACTCACCATGTTCTGAGATGAATTTGAGAATGACGTAGCAGTGCTATCCAATGACATTGGGTCATTGAACTTAAATCCCAAACGGTAAGATCCAAAGCTATGATCAGAACTTACAAATGATGAAACTGGTGAAGTTCGAGCAGAGTGAATGAAGTCATAAACAGATGATGTTCGTCCACTGCTTGGCCTGTCAGAGCTTACAAATGATATGTCTGTATCTGATTCTCCCAAATCCACCCGAGACAATGCACTCATCATGTCTCCTCTTCTTTCAAATGCTGGACTGCGAAATTATGTTGATACACATGCTTAATGATAACTGTGATTATAAGATCATTGGTTTATATTAAAGTCTTATACTTACTCAAGTGGTTCATCCTGCCAGCTGTGAGGTTTAATTGATATCATATCTCTCTCTGCACCAGTATTTGATTTATGTGGTGGAAACTAGGACGGTTAATTTGTGAGCAAATGAGAAGGAAAAAAATGTATATCTGGATGACATAAACAAATGAACCTCTGAAATTGGAACGTCTATAGGGTATGATCTCAGGTTGATTTCCTCCATTGTCTTTATTTAGGTTCTGTATATGTTTGAGCAGTGGTGAGGCATGTGGGGCTGGACGAGAAGCACTCCTAACTGTGGAGATTTTTCCCTTTGAGATCACATATACAGTACAAAAATCCGGTGTCCCCTTTGTTATGCTACTAGCAGTATTTGATGACTTGAATCTTTACAAGAAACAATATATCAGAATGATTCTATTATGAATGCAACAGCAAGGTTAATATCAATAATATGTTACCTAATGAATCCATGTCTGGATGATGCACCAAGCACCAAGTTGTCAATAGCGGCATAAGAGACATATTCTGTTATTGCTTTGACAACATCAGTGTCTTCAAGTAGGACATCAAGGCATTGTATCTAATATGTTAATTAACACGAGTAAGCAATGTCATACAAATAATAATAGGTGACAATATAAATGAATGAAGGGAAAGCATACATGTTTGCGTGTACAATAGCAACGGAAGGTAAGAAATAGATCGTTGGTAGAGTTATCAAGTTGATTATCTCTGTGGTGAGATGCAATTGAACTGCTGATATTACAAACTAAGGCGTTGCTACCTGTTGAGGATGAAGAAGTGGTAACGTGAATCAGAATAATAGTTTGTCCTCTTGAAAGAAGACTATCAGCAGCCCATTTAAGAGCATATTGGCTTCTCTTATCTTTATCTACAGCCACTGCAACCAATCCATTACCTTTTCCTCCCTTTGGATTATTATTATTATTTTGAAGCCACATTTGCTGCTATCTTATCATCTCATCATTCTTATTCTTTTGCACAAACACAGTAAACATCATCAAGATGTTAATCAATAATATAGTTCTTAACCCAATATTGAAAACGATTTTTAGATAATTATCCCTAATTTATGCCCAATCAACCAAAGTTTTCTTTTCTTGACATATCATATATTAATTAATGGATACCAACAAATGGGTGCCAATAATAGTGTACTTGTATTCGTTTAATATGAGAGAGTAGTGATGTGAGATAATCTAGTTCGTCCATCATTTTCTTTTTATTCTCTTCTACCTTTCCTGGCTACTCCATTGCTCCATCAATCATGTACGTGCTGTTTATGTCAAACTGTCCATTTCTTTTCTTTTTTGTTGATAAAGAAAAGTGGATGTAGTGAAATCAAAATGCCACTATATCTCATATTGGTATACATACTATACTCTTCTTATAAAGTATGGCTCACTTAGCTTTCACCACGAGTAGTATAAATAACATTATTATCCTAACAAGGTAAGTCTGCATACACTAAGTATATGATGCATTTTGATGGATAAATTAATGCATAACAAATCCTGCCTAGCCATGTATATGATTGAGAAATTGTACCAATTGTTCATTTAAGTTATTGGTTTAAAAATACTTTCATCTCTCACCATATAATAATTCTCCATTTTCTTCCCAATCCTCCCACAACTATTTGGTTCTAGGTAATGAAGGATACATTTCATGTCTTCAACGTTATCTCATTCCATGTCCTAAGTCAATTATTACTTTTTATTTTTTTTAAAATTATTTTATTCATGTGACGGTATATCATTGGTTTGATATGAATACCGTCTAGGATAGTGATCCATGTCCAGTAATGAAAGAGAAAGAAATAGACTAACAAGATATTGGTCTAGTGGTGTAAGATCTCACTAGATCTTCATAACGACCAAAAGGTGAAGGATTTAATTCCTATGAGTTGATTAGAAAGCATCAATTAAAATTCCTTTGATACGCAAGAATTGATAGGAAAGAAGATGTGAAAAAAAGAAGAGATTTAATGTTTTGGTTTACATGTGAAAATGAAATAGAGAAGAAATAATAAAATTTTGTGGGATCCATATCCAAAATCATTATCTCCTTAGATGCAAAAAAAATAGAAAGAGAGAATAAAATTGTTGGGCAACGACAAAAATACTCATTGTTTTCTTACACCTACTATTAGTATTAACCAATTAATTAATTGATTTCATGCCAAAGAGTAGTGATAATTACTTTAGATTATAATATTTAAGTTAAAATAAATTTAATATGTTGAGAATAAATTTTATCATTTATTTACATTTTAATTCTTAATTATTTAATTAGTAATAAAACATTCTTTTATATCCACTTTATTTTTATGGATATTTTTATCATTCAATAATTTTATTCTAGCTATTTCTCTCCTACCAAATAATAATAAAAAAAATCCACTATGAGAAAGCATAAATATTGTTTTTAAACTTCACTCTCAATACTTTTTCATGTTGGAGAGAAAATAAAATACATTTTATTTTCAATTTTACCCTTAAATATAAAAACAAGACCAATAACTTATCTAAGATACTATTTTCATAAAAAAATACCCTTGATTGAAGTTGAATATATTTGTCCTAAAAGAAAGGTACCCTAATAAAGTAGTATTATCTTAGATGTCCCAACTCAATTTTTTTATATAAAATATCACTAATCATTCTAATTTCAATTCACTTTAATTTTAAGCTTGAACTCATAATTCATATAAGGAGATACTTCCAATGTAAATATAAATTTGGGAAAAACAGTGGTTGGATAGCTGATGGATAAATATATTAAGGACTCAAATATTTTAAATAATGTTATCAATTATATCTTAAAGTATAAATTGATTACTAATACTTGCATATTTTATATACACAGTTACTAATAATACTAGTAATTAAAAAAGTGAGATAATGTTTCATAGAAAGAATTGTGAGAGGGAGAAAGATAATCTAAACCTTGTGTAGTTGTGCATAGACAAAGTAATATAATAATAAGAATACGTATATTTATGTTCATGGGGAAAGAGACATATATAAGGAGGAAAGAGACATATATAAGATGGAGAGAAAGTAATTAATAAATGAAAAAAAAATGGAGGTAAATTAATAGCATGCATATATTTATGTTCATGGGGAAAAAGCCACCTTGTACGCGTACAATTGATCATGTTCATGAAACAAGACATGTGGATAATAAAGGAATGAAAAAAAGGGTGTGAATTGAATGATGACAGTGACAGTGACACTAACACTGACACTCACACGGCTCTATAAGAATCGATTTCTGTGGTGATAAGAGTAGAAGAGTATTGATCTCCAATGATATCAGTTTCATCACCCACTTTCAATTCTTCAATCTGCTCAAGAGCTTCCTTAATATCAAACCTTCTCTCCACATTCTCCTCACAACAACTCAATCCAATCTTTAAGAGTTTGAGCAGTTCAGCTTTATTATTTCCCATTCCTCCCATCTCTACATCAAACACCTCAGTGGTTCGCTTCTCAGTAATCATGTTATTCACCCAATTGGCTATGTCAGAATCAGGATTATGCCTGTGTGTGAGATAGTTCTCTGGGAATTTACCAATCAAGATCTCAAGTATTATAATTCCTAAACTCCACACGTCAGTTTTCTTTGTAATGCGTCCAAGTTGAGCATATTCAGGTGATTTGTAAGGCATGATGACTTGTTGAGCATGGTCAAGGTTGATGACAGGACTGAAGGCATAATCAGTGAGTAGAGGCTCTAAGTTTTCATCTAAGAGAACATTTGAAGATTTAAGATGACCATGAGGGACAATTAAGCTTGGGAGTGCATTGTATAGGTAATCCAAACCACGAGCTATACCTTTGACTATTTTCAAACGGGTTGGCCAATCAAGTCCAGGCTTTTGATAGTTATGATTGCCATGAAGATGGGTAGCCAAACAACCATTGTGAAGATAGGAAGAAATCAAGAGCTTCTCTTCTTTCCTATAATAATAAGCAAGGAGAGGTAGGAGATTTGGATGATTGAGGTTGCCTAGCCTTCTCATGTGTTCATGGAATTCCTCTCTTCCTACATTGTTCATTTGTTTGTACCTTTTCACAACCACTGCTTGTCCATCCATAATCACTGCCTTGTATGATGACCCAAATCCAGCACTCCCAAGAATCTCGGCTGAGGCTCTTAGCAAATCTTGTAAGTCAAACATTTGGCCTTCATCATGCCTTAGGAATGTCAGCTTCCCAGCTTGTTCCCCTTTCCCTTTCTTGGTATGACCATGTTTAGGATGATGATGATGATCATCGTGATGGTGTTCTGCTAGGCTTTTGGTCTTCACATAAATGGGAGGAGGATTATTATTATTATCATACTTCTTCTTAGAGGGCTGCATGCCTAGGCCTCCTTGGAATGATGATTCCTCAGATGGGTTATTATTAGAATAATTATCATTGGAGCTTAAACGAGGCCATATAACCAACACTATAACCACCAGGGCTACTATCAATACTGCAATTATTACAATTATAAGTAAAATTTTCACAATGCGTATATTTCCAGCTGCTGAACTCTCCGATGTTGGGGCTTCACCTTTGCAAGGATTCTTTAGAGGAGCTCCACATAGACGTGAGTTCCCTGCATTCATTCATTCATTCATTCATTAATAACACGATTAGTATATTTTGAACAAGTATAAGAATGATAAAAATATGCATGCATGATACCTACTAACCTGTAAAGGATGATGCGTCGAAAGTGGTTAGATTGGTGGGGATGGAACCTTCAAAATCATTATTAGAGAGGTTGAGAGTGGTCAATTTTTTGTGTGGAAAATCAGGGATTTGACCTTGAAACTTGTTTGAATTGAGGGCAAGGATGAGAAGATTAGGCAAGGTAGCAAGGGAGGATGGGATTTTACCGGTGAACTCATTATTTGAGAGATAAACTTTTCTCAATTTATGCAAAGTGGAAAATGCATCATCAGGTATCTCTCCTGAGAAATGGTTATATGACAAAAAGAGTGCCTTCAAGTTAGTGAGCATTTTGATGTTAGGCAATGAGCCAACAAAGGTATTGTTCATTAGGCTAAGTGTCCTCAAGGCTGGCATTGACCCCAATGACTCAACATCGATGTTTCCTGTTAGACCCATGTTCTCAAGCCTTAACCCCCAAACTCTGTCATTCATACACAACAATCCAACCCAGTTAGGGACGTTTCCAGAGCAAGGTGGCTTTGGGTTTATTGTTGGATCCCAACTGCTGAGGGATACCACATTCCTCAATGAATTCTTGAACTTCAATAGTGCCTCTCCATCAGAGACATATTCACAGGAACATGGTATTGATAGCAATAATACCAAAACAAAAAAGTAAACATTATGATGAGAATAAATGGATGTTGGTGGTGCGCGCACAAGCATAGCAGAGCGCGCGCCCATTGGCATTCACAATTACGCAATCAAAAGACAAAACGCCCCCACAACAACAACATCATCATCATAATAATAAGGATAATAATAATAATAATAATTCTCTAACAACAAGGTATTTGTGGGTTTCGGCCACACCTTATTCTTTTCTTTTTTTCCTTATTATTATTATTGTTATCATGTTGATGCACCACCATCTCTTCTAATCATTAGTAATATGTTGGTACCAAAGGCCAATTAAGGCCAAGGTGATGGTACTGGGTGCGTTAGAAGGAGCCAAAGAAATAAAGAAAGAGGCTGGTGATGGATGAAAGAAGAAAAGATTATTATTGATAACAAGAAATAACAAAATAAAAGAATCAACGGATAATTTGTCGTTTGCATGCAGTAACAGTTTGATTTTGGGTGGTGTCCTATTTTCCAGGAGAGCTATACGGACTTCCATTAATTTGTAAATTAATTAGTTGTCATTTATTCTCCATTATTATTACATTTTTGTTATACACCCAAAATCATACCATGCAGAATCCAACTTATGGAAATAGATGGACTTGTGTTCACAGAGTTCCACGTTTTTTATTTAATTAATTATCACACAGAATTATTTATGGTTATGATAATTAATGACCTATATTTTCAAATAATTATAGTCGTACCTTACTATAAATTATATTTACTGATAATATCCCATATGATATACACATAATTAATTGTATGGGATAATCTATTTTTAGGTAAAGGACAATTTTATAAGTTTTTGAAAGATTTATCTATAACAAAAAAATTATGGGTATGAGTTTGATATTACACTGTTTATCTCAATCATTAATAATCTCTTTATCTCAATCATCAATAATACTTATTATGATATAACATCCACATGTTGTAAGTATCAACTCTCACGTGCACTTTTCTGGCTCTGATCTCACACTGCACACACTTCAGTCATCATTGTGCTTATTATTGAAATAACTTATTTACATTCTGCTTTCTTCCCTTGAAAATTGTTATATAGTAAGTATATATGAAACATCATTTGGTTGGCCAAATAACTTTATTTCCCCAACCAAATACTCACATTTCCCTAAATTAATATATGGAAATGAATATGTAATATTAAAACAAGCATTATTATCAAAAATCATAATTATTGGAATTAACCCAGGTCCAAGTTCACCCTTCCTTTCCTTAGTTGGTGTTTGAACTTTGAAGAAGTGGGTAGAGAGACAGAGAGAGTTGAAAGAAATGTTAAAATTTCAAGCTCACTCACCTTATGCTATACGATAGATATTTTTACTTGCTTACTTACTCTGAATGAACTAGTGAATGAATAATAATAAGTAGTGTAATGACCCGATTTTCTACCATTGAAAATTTTTCGTTTATTTTAATCATTTCTTACATACAGTCGTCACTTTCATTGAAAACTCTCAAGTATCATTTTCGAAAATACTCTTTACCCTATTTTCTTATCATACAAATTTATGTTGCGGAAAAACATAATTCATTCAAATAGCATTTACCACATACAACCAGTTATGGGTCTCTCAAGGTTATAAAGCCCATAACTACACATATCCGTATTGATCTAAACGGATTTACAGTCATCCCATAATACTAATAAATCAACTACAACGTCACTTAGCAATACAGACAAGCGAGTAATTAAACACAAAAGCTTCCTAATTGAGCTTCATCCTCAAAATCTTTCATTTACCTACAATGGGATTATCATAAACAACACACAAAACAAAAGGGAGTAAGTCATTAGTTTAAAAACTAATATCACATGATAATCCACATTTCAAATACGATTAAACTTTAATATAGATTATAAACGCAATTACGTAAATGCAAACATTCATCTCTTCTTTCGTTCATTTCTACGTTATCCATATTCATCCTATAGAATACATATCCCATAATATATATTCTATAGCATGCATATTATGTTTATTCGAAGCATCGTTCTTCTCATTATTCATATCCACACTATAGTATATATATATCCCATACTATATATCTTATAGCATGTATATTACTTTTATCCTTAACGTATTCATTTCCAACATTCATATTCACCCTATAGTATATATATACCATAATATATATCCTATAACATGCATATGACTTTCGCTCTTAACGTCCTCGTTTCTCATATGTCGTATTCATCCTTAATCGTATTCACCGAGTTCTTTCACAACTATAATCTCCTACCACCTCGGGTAGATCCAATTACATCTCCATACCACATCGGGTAGGTCTAGTTCACCATCCATACCACATCGGGCAGGTCTAGTTCATCATCCATACCACATCGGGCAGGTCTAGTTCATCATCCATACGACATCGGGCAGGTCTAGTTCATCATCCATACCACATCGGACAGGTCTAGTTCATCATCCATACCACATCGGGCAGGTCTACTGTTATATTCCATACCACATCGGGTAGGTCTAGTTATACTCCATACCACATCGGGCAGGTCTAGTTATACTCCATACCACATCGGGCAGGTCTAGTTATACTCCATACCACATCGGGCAGGTTTAGTTATACTCCATACCACATCGGGTAGGTCTAGTCTTATATTCCACACCACATCGGGTAGGTCTAGTGTTATGCTCCATACCACATCGGGTAGGTCTAGTGTTATACTCCATACCACATCGGGTAGGTCTAGTTATACTCCATACCACATCGGGCAGGTCTAGTTATACTCCATACCACATCGGGCATGTCTAGTTATACTCCGTACCACATCGGGCAGGTCTAGTTATACTCCATACCACATCGGGTAGGTCTAGTCTTATATTCCATACCACATCGGGTAGGTCTAGTGTTATGCTCCATACCACATCGGGTAGGTCTAGTGTTATACTCCATACCACATCGGGTAGGTCCAATTACATCTCCATACCACATCGGGTAGGTCTAGTTCACCATCCATACCACATCGGGCAGGTCTAGTTTATCATCCATACCACATCGGGCAGGTCTAGTTCATCATCCATACCACATCGGGCAGGTCTAGTTCATCATCCATACCACATCGGGCAGGTCTAGTTCATCATCCATACCACATCGGGCAGGTCTACTGTTATATTCCATACCACATCGGGTAGGTCTAGTTATACTCCATACCACATCGGGCAGGTCTAGTTATACTCCATACCACATCGGGCAGGTCTAGTTATACTCCGTACCACATCGGGCAGGTCTAGTTATACTCCGTACCACATCGGGCAGGTCTAGTTATACTCCATACCACATCGGGTAGGTCTAGTCTTATATTCCATACCACATCGGGTAGGTCTAGTGTTATGCTCCATACCACATCGGGTAGGTCTAGTGTTATACTCCATACCACATCGGGCAGGTCTAGTTATACTCCATACCACATCGGGCAGGTCTAGTTATACTCCATACCACATCGGGCAGGTCTAGTTATACTCCATACCACATCGGGTAGGTCTAGTATTATATTCCATACCACATCGGGTAGGTCTAGTATTATATTCCATACCACATCGGGTAGGTCTAGTGTTATGCTCCATACCACATCGGGTAGGTCTAGTTATAATCCATACCACATCGGGTAGGTCTAGTTCACAATTCTTCACTACCATTCCCGGTAGGATAACAATAACAGTCCACTACCACTCCGGGTAGGACACAACAACAGTCCGCTACCACTCCGGGTAGGACACGATAACAGTCCGCTACCATTTAAGGTAGGACACAATAACAGTCTACTACCACTCCGGGTAGGACACAACAAACAGTTCACTACCACTCCGGGTAGGACACAATAAACAGTTCACCACCACTCCGGGTAGGACACAATAACAGTCAACCACTACCTCTTCGAGTAGGGTAACCACAATAAACCACTACCTATTCGGGTAGGGTAACAACAATCAAACTTACAACACATTACCTCTTTCACATACCTCATTCACATCAGTGAGTATGAATTAGAGCCAGTTATCCCTTACCTCAGTGAGTTTTGGGAATCGGTTCCGAGTAACTTTAAAAGTCTCCTCCGCGATTTCCTCCAACCTTAGGATCTTTCCTCATTTCCACTAATAACAACAATGTTAGTCATTTATTCCAAATATCACATAAACAACTTATTTTGCATCATTTAATCATACAAAATATTCATCATCAATATTCAACTATCTAAAACATGCATAACATCTCATATTTCAATATTTCCAAAACTACTTCAATACAAGTTTCTAAATATCAAAGCATACATGTTCATCTCATATAACAACATCAAAGCACTACTCATTATCCACATATAACATTTCATCTCTTTCTCTTTATACTCATATTCTCATTTTGGGGGTTTTTCATGAATAACCCATAAAACTTTACATTCATCAAATACCAACTCTAAACCAAGAGTTTACAAGATAAAAACAACATAAAACGAACCATAACTCTAAAGAATGAGTTTCCATGGTTTCTCATGTTTTGAAAATAAATCCAACATACCCAAAACAAGTTAGAGAGGAAGAAGAAGAGTTAGTAACAAGAGGTTTACCTCTTCTCAAGCTCCAAGATGAGTCCTAAGGCTCCTTGCTCTTGAAAAGCTCTCCTTTCTCTCTTCTCTTCGAAGTTCTAACCCAAAAATGTGTTTTGAGTTTCTATTTTATAGACACTGCGATAGTGTAATCGATTACAAGTATAGTGTAATCGATTACACTGTGTAAATTATAGAGTCATCGTCGCTATGTAATCGATTACCAACATGGTGTAATCGATTACATTAATACGATGTAATCGATTACCATAAGTGTGTAATCGATTACAAACTGGTGTAATCGATTATATTGTGTCAGATGTACATATCTGATGCTTTTAATCATCATGTAATCGATTACCGGGACTGTGTAATCGATTACCGGGACTGTGTAATCGATTACCATGACTGTGTAATCGATTACCAGGACTGTGTAATCGATTACCAGGACTGTGTAATCGATTACCAGGACTGTGTAATCGATTACCATGACTGTGTAATCGATTACCATGACTGTGTAATCGATTACCAGGACTGTGTAATCGATTACCAGGACTGTGTAATCGATTACCATGACTGTGTAATCGATTACCATGACTGTGTAATCGATTACAAGGACTGTGTAATCGATTACAAGGACTGTGTAATCGATTACCAGGACTGTGTAATCGATTACAAGGACTGTGTAATCGATTACCAGGACTGTGTAATCGATTACAAGGACTGTGTAATCGATTACCAGGACTGTGTAATCGATTACCAGGACTGTGTAATGTGTAATCGATTACCAGGACTGTGTAATCGATTACCAGGACTGTGTAATCGATTACCAGGACTGTGTCAGATGCACAGGTCTGATTAGTTTATCAGCATGTAATCGATTACCAGAAGTGTGTAATCGATTACACTGTGTAAACAGCCCAAAATTGCCATTTCTCGCCTAGGCGAGAATCCTCCGGTATAGTCCAGGATTTCACCCTCCCAGGTGATCCTTTCTCGCTCAGGCGAGAATCTCTCGATCAAGCGAGACTTCCAGGACTGATACTATAATTTTAAAGATTAAAATTTGGGGTGTTACAAGTAGTATATCACTCCATTTCTTTTCTTTAGATAATTTGTTTCAGTGAAAATCATGACTAATATTTATATACTTTTAAAAATCTATACATAATTAATTAATGTATTATTCATCATTAATTTATATTACTTTTTTTTATAAGAATGAAATAACGATTGAAAATAAATGATAGATAATATACTAATATTATCATTTTAATAAGTTTGATTGCTCATTCATAATAAGTACCCCACTTACCTTTTTGCCCAAATTACACTCCCTTTTTTGAAAGAGTGATCATCATAATTATTTCATCTAATTAAAGAACTAAGTAAACTACTACTACTACTTCCCAACCCCGTTTCCTCTTAATTTCATCTAAGGCTAAATTTGGGGATTTAATTATAAGCACATCTAAAGATTTGTTAATATATTTTGCAATCTCCTGAATCGCATTTCCTGTGTAATGTGTTACTAGGCATTACTTGTTGCTCTTCACAAGTTAAAGGGGTCTGAGGAACAGAAGAAGCTTGCAATTGATGGCTATGAGCCTCTGTAGCTTTCGCTCTCATGCTGCGGGATGTATTCATCTCCTGCGGTAATGTATCTTAATGTTTCTTTGGATAGATTTTCATTTTTGGAAATAACAAATGTAGGTGAAGATTTACACTCGTAAAAACGTAAGGGGAGAGGTTCAAGAGGCACAACGTGATTTAATTCGTGCTGCATAGTAGAGGAAGATTGTTGATGTCCAAAATGCTTCACTGCTTCGCCAAACTTGGCTGTCTGGATATCACATTATCTTTGTGCTAGATTGTTGAGCAATGCATATCCAAGACGTGGCAGAGCATTCTAGGTTTGCTTCACATTAGAGATAGAGTCCATTTCCATATTTTATTCTTATAAATTCCCCTCTAAGAGATAGATCTGAACTACCTGTTGGACTAGAACCAACACCTAGCACTAGCAGGACAAGCTAGCATTAAGTCTGTGCTATTAATTAAAACTTAATAATAAAAAGCATTCATAATGACAAAAGAACAATAAACGGATCCATACAATATCATCAAAATACATAATAAAATATTTCACCAATTTGAAGAGTTCATCCTCTTTATAACTATTAATTAAAATACTTATAATGAGTACTTGGTGGTAACGAAAGAAATTTAAGTTCCATCGTCAACATCGCTGATCAAATTACATATATCTGAACACTCCACCAAACTGCACAAAGAAAGTATATGGAAAGTTGACATGAGCTGAAGAAGTGATTATTTTAATCTTAATTATTCATTGTTGTTATTAACCTCACTTGATTTGTACCATAATTCGTAGCAAATAGTTGAGGTAAATTACCAATATTGACGCGTTCGAAACCCTTGTTTGAAAACAACCAGAGGTCTGAAAAATAGAAGCAATAATATTGATTTAGGTAGAAGATGAAGATAATATTAGTACATATGTGTGTACCTACTACCTACCTAGTGAGATTAAGAGGGCCTTCTCCTTCACCGCCTCGGATGCAAGTGGTTACACACTTAACAGTGCATGATTCTGCTTTCCTTGATTTTGGTCTCTGTATTTTAGGTTTCTTGCAGGAGTCTTTAGTACTACACTCACCAGACAGTGTTTGAGGTATGTTGGACAGAGTCTCCTCCAATTCAGCTGCAGTTGCTATCACAGCAGTAGCTGCAAGGAAACCAGTAAGTGCTAAATTCAAAGAAAAACAACTACTTTTCACATTTTTACTCCACTTCTTCCTTCTATTCTCAACATTACTAGCCATCCAAGAGGATCCACACTGGACCGATATAGTCCACCCACAATTTAGCATTTTTTATTTACGACACCGTTATCATCTTCCGCTTTTCTATACCCTCCATTTTTATTCTTCCATAAAAAATATATATAATTTATTAATCATAATGCTACCTTGTATGGAAAACTCTACTAGATTATAGTTTGTGATGAGTTTAACTAACAAATTTATCCACGACCTCATATTATTTTGATATTGTTTGGCACCACGATTTTTTTTAATGTAATTTATAACTTTTGACTTAATCATTTTAAAACTTTTATTAAATGGTTTACCATTTATTTTTCAGACCAAATTAAAATATTAATACCCACCTTTCGAGTTTTACTTGAGTTCAATTTTATTAAATGAGTTCGAGTTTTACTTGAGTTCAATTTTCGAGTTCGAGTTTGTTATTGTTGATTCCCTACCACAAACCCGATTAATATAAAAATTATAGATAAAGACATATATAAAAGCTATATATATATAAATTTGACACACACATATATATACATATATATATATATATATATATATATATATATAATATGTTTTAGAAATATATCGGGTTCCGATTACTTAAAATTCGACGAGTTTAAAGATAATATCATTTTTTCAACCTCACTTAATTCAAGTTTGAATTTTAAATTTCAGTTCAGGATTATGTAAACACGTACCCATTGCCATTGTTACTTGAGGCCTTAAGGAGAGAGTGACATTAATGAAATAAATATATTTATTTATTTATTTGCTATGAAGAAGAAGAAAGAAAAGACAAACCCAGTGGTGGGCCAAGAGTGGGTAGAAGCCCAGGTGAGGAAAGGTAAAGTGGGTGTTTTTGTGATCCATGATAAGAAATCATATTGATTGATAATCATACCCTAGAGGAGGTTTGTTTTGATTTCTGTTTGAGGGATAGCAGTCTCGGCGGGTATGGACATTCTACCATCAGAACAACAACAGCAGAAAGGAGAAGGAAATGAAACTCCTCAAAGTAGCTTAGAACATGCTATCACTGACCTTTCTCTCACATCACAACAACAAGATGGTGATGACGACGACCCTGCTAATGCTAAAGGAGGTAATAATGTTTATCTTCTTTTTGTATGCCTTAATTTAATGCATATATATATATATATTATGCAATTTTGTTTTGTTCTGACAGAAGTTTCAAAGAAGAAAAAGAAGAAATCGAAAAGCAAGTGAGTGACCAAGAAAGAAGCCCCTAAGCAGACTGATCCTCCCTTAATTATTACTATAGAAACATGTTTATTGATTTTGTGTTTTCAGGAAAAAGAAAGAAGCCCCTAAGCAGACTGATCCTCCCTCAATTCCTATCTTGGACCTTTTCCCATCTGGAGATTTTCCTGAAGGTCAAACTCAGCACTACAAAGATGAGTAAGTTCATTACTTCATTCATTCATGCCTCAGATCTCATGCCGTGTTCTGTCAATTTTCAAATATACTTTTGTTGCTATGCTAGTAACCTTTGGAGAACTACATCAGAGGAAAAGAGGGAGCTTGAGCGCCTTCAGAAACCAATATATAATTCTGTCCGTCGAGCAGCTGAAGTTCATCGTCAGGTTCCTATTTTGTTTGTTTACTTGTTGCTTTCCAACATTAACAATGACATAACTTAGTTCATGGTTTTCTTTATCTCTAACCAGGTTCGCAAATATATGAAAGGCATAATAAAGCCTGGAATGCTCATGACTGACTTATGTGAAACATTGGAGAACACTGTTCGTAAGCTAATCTCGGAGGATGGCTTGCAAGCAGGCATTGCATTCCCCACAGGATGCTCTTTAAATTGGTGACACTTTATACTTTGTTTTTTTTCTTGTGGTTTCTTCATATCACTGGTTTCTTAAATTAAACTCTTTTTGCTCTAGGGTTGCTGCTCACTGGACCCCAAATTCAGGAGATAAAACTGTACTTCAATATGATGATGTCATGAAGTTGGATTTTGGCACTCATGTCGACGGTAATCCTCAGAATTTTTTATTATTTCAATTCTCCTAAATATGTGTTTATTTGAGTGTCACTCTCTGTTCAACTTCTTGTTATGAATTTTCTGTGTAGGATACATAGTTGACTGTGCTTTTACTGTGGCTTTCAACCCTGTATTTGATCCACTGCTGGAAGCCTCTCGGGAAGCAACCAATACTGGTATTAAGGTACTTTCTAGAAAATTACTCATCTTGTTAAGACACATAGCCAATGCTACTTGTCCAATTAAAAATGTCAAAATGCTCAACCCATGTACTACCTGTTTAAACAATGCTACTCATTCAACTGCGTTGGGTGACATGTGAATCAAAATCCCTCTGTTTGTTTTCAATAATCTCTTCAATTACAACGACAACCAAGCTGATAGCAACCTCCTTGTGGGGGTTGGTATTTTTGAATGATCTTTTGTTTGAAGTTGAGTCTCGAATGAGAATATATATTTTTGTTGGCTATTTTTGGTTGTTTATGTGGAATATGGTTGGCTTTGGGCTTTAGGCTGTGTATGGTGGAGTTTGGCCGAGAGGGGTTATGTAAGGTTGTTTGGGTGTGGAATGATTGTTTGGCCGAGAGTGGGAAAGTGTTGTGGCTTGAGTGTCTCCGGTGGGATATGTGTTTGGTTAGTACATGGCTTTGTATTTGGCTTGGGTAGATTGTGTGTGGGCTGTTTAGACCGAGGCTTGGTGGTTGTATGGCAGGGTGTTGGATAAAAGAATATGAAGAAGATAGAAGGGTGATAGCGCCACAAACAAGGTTTGTTTGATAAGCCTAATGAGGTTCGCCACAAACAAGGATGTTTGATAAGAACTACACTCTTGGTTAACCAAGAACCTTAGGAGAGAAATCTCACTAACAAGTTTTTGCATAAAATTCAAGCTACCTTTCATTCCATGTGTATGATGATTACATTCTTTAAACATAGGCTAATCTCAAGGAAAAACTTTAAAAACCATCTTGAATGTGCATTCTAGAACATGCCTAATGTATGTGGACATTGGCTTGTGCATGGCCAAGTTATACGGCCTTTCCTTATTGAATTATTCGGCTATAGATTGTTGGCTTTAAGCCTAGCCAACTCAAGGGCCTTGTCCTTTGCTTCTTCATTTAGACCGAGGCGAGATTCTAGGATGGTCATTGAATTTCCATTCAAATTTGAATGTGTGCTCATCTCCTGGCCGTGTGTATTTGTGCCTTCAATGCCGTGAGCTGAAGATGTGGGATTGTTGTCCCTCTTTATTAACTCCATAAAGCCATGGCCGATTTGGTGCTTGTTTGAAATTGAATTCTTGAGCACGTGTGAATTATGTGTCATGGCTGAGCTTTTAATGTAGGCAAATCAAATTCAAAGTCATATTAAAAACATGGGTGGAGAATAAGTAGTGCTGGCCTTGATGGCCTGGGCGGAGAATAAGGCGCCTGGCTGGCCTTCCTAGTTGATGCGGCAAGTGGCGTGTCTGGGCCAGGTTAGATGGCTGAGAATCCGGCGCCTGGTCCAGGTCATCTGCTTAGTCAGGCTAGGCCGTGGCTTCCATCCTGGCGCGGAAATTGCGGCGCCTAAGGCCAGGTCATCTCCACCTTTGGACTCCAGCGTGGCTTGGGCTTGAAACAAAGCTGGCCATGCTACTCCTATACATAAAAAGTCATAGTTAATATATGAAAACAATTTAAGGCAAAATATTATATAAAGCTTGTGGTTTAAAACCACTTATTTGAAAGAAAATAGTAAACAAGCCCTTAGTCTTCCCTTGCTTGGCCGTGGCCTTCAAGGGGAGTGTCCTCTAAGATGAGGCAAGTTATGGGCCTCGTGGTGTCACTTGGCCCAGTAGTGGCTTGGATGTCCAATATTAGTTGGTCCAATGTGCCTTGGGCCTTCTTGGCCCTAGCCCGATTTATGGCTCCCCTAGGCCCATTAGGTCATCTAGGTTGATGGGCCTTGGTGGGTTGCTATCACAAACCTTAGTCCACTAGGTTGGAATAATATTTTCAATTATTTAAAACAATAAAAAATCATATTGTTTGTTAGTGGCCAATCATACTTGTAAACTCGATATGCATTCATCTTGTTCACTACCTTGAAGATCTCTATGAATCGCCTGACCTGGAGTCCAAATATTGATGAAAGAGAAAGTGTTGGAACTTGTGTAGTTAGATGCCATTAGTGTGGACCTTTGGATGTGAAATTGAAAAACTCACAAGTCCCACATTGGAAGATTTTGTAAAAACCTCACTAGTCTCACATTGGAAGATTTTGAAAAAATCTCACAAGTCCCACATTGGAGGATGCAAGAGTCTTCACAAAATCTCATGTTATAAATAGAAGCCTCCCCCTTCATATTTTCTTGCATCAAGTTGAGTACGCTTTTACTTAACTTTTTCTTCCTCCCTCATAATTTCTGCCGATGCATTTCCGGCAAACTTCTCCCCCTTTCTTTCCGTGACACTAAGAATGGCACAAACAACCATATTGTGGGTAGTTCGGAAACTGACACTGGAAGTCAGATTGTGGGAAAAGAATTGGCACTGGTAGCCAAAGTGCGAAAATTTTGAGAACTGACACTGATAGTCAGATTGTGGGAAAAGAATTGGCACTGGTAGCTACATTGCTGGAAGTGGTTGATATTATGCTTGCACATTTTGGGCAGTGCCACGAAACGTCTTAAAGAGAGCGACCTGGTCGTGACTCAGTCAGTAAGTATTATTTCGTGCCATTTAGAATTGCTGCAAGTTACCGATACAACAAAAAGTAGTGGTACCAAGCATAGGGTCATAGTATCCGGGAATCTCATACCATGAAATGAACATCATAAATAAAATCAACCCCAACATTGACATTTTCCTAGTTTTAGTAATTAGAAATTAGGATGTTTGATATTGATGTTGATCTAAAACCAGCAGTAAGCTAGCGCAGTCACATTGGTGCACAATCCATGATAACTTTTCATGAAAGTGATTGAGAAGAATGCAATGATAATGGAATGTACCTGATTAGGAGCAGGGAGTAGCCTTTACCTCATTGATTTTTTAATAAAGTCACCAAAACTTCTGTATCTTTTAGTATTTTTTGTCTAATTATTGAAATCTTATAAATGTTTCTATGTATTTTTCCCCCATAAATTTTATTAAAATGGTCAAACTACTTCATTGACATTCAACCAGATTATTTGAATGTGTTCTTTCTGGAAAAAGTAAAACGAGAAGCATTATCAAGTTAATTGTTGATTAATTCCAAGTTGTTGTGGTCAACCTTAATTTGATCTCATGTGTTGAGAAGATGAAACCCGTTTTCCAACCAAACCCGATTTTATGGTGTCAATTTTGAATTCTTTTTATGGGCTATGCCAAAAGCTGTCACCTGATTTAAATAATAAGCTCAAAATTTACCCTTGAGTTCTTAATCAGATGTTTCTTTGTTGCATTTTGTAATGCACCCAGAACTGACCGATAGACCTGTGAATATTCAATATAGTTACTGCAGTGCTTAGAAAACGTCCACCTTGTTACTATAGGAGTGCTAATAGTAATACCCATAGCGTAAGTCATTTGAGCAATTTTCCTTCCTTGCTTGAAAAGAATGGACCCATTGTGAAGATGCTTAACACCAGTACCGAGAAAGTAGTCAAGATTTCCTAGTTGCTTGAGTTGAAAAATATTGTTTAGCTTTGTAATAAACTGTTGAACTAAATCTGCCGAGTTGTCTGTCACTAAAATATCATCCACATACACCAAAACATAAAGACTATGCAACATGTCAAACTAGACATAGGGACCAGATTGGCTTTACTGAAAACCAAAATTGATCAGAATAGCTGTCAACCTCAAAAGCCAAGTTTGAGGAGCCTTTTTTAGCCCCCAAATGTTTTTTCTTAGGTTGTAAATGTCTAGTCTGTGTTCAAATCACCTGTAGGTCATTGCATGTAAGCCCCCTCTTGTAGATGCCCATTGGGGAATTCATTGTTTATATTGAATTGCTGGATGGAACAACCCGAACAGTAACTCATTTGATTACAAGTGAGAATGTCTAAGTGGGCTCAAGTTATCAAGCCAGACTGTTGATGGCTCAAGAGTAGAAGAAGAGTAAGGCACAAGCTTAAGTACATGTAAGTCTTAGACCATAATTACTTGGGTTTCTGGGCTTTGTCATTAACTTTGCGTACCAAATTTGCCAAACTGGTTACTGGGTTCATCTTAAAGAAAGTATTGCAATGATAGTATAGTAAGTGACAAACTACTTATCTGTACTATTTTCTGGAGTTAGGTATCGTTGGCATGAATGGCTGATGGTGGGGACATATCAGTGAACAATGAAGTGTGATGTCTGTTACCCTAAAGAAGTATAACTAGGACTGAGCAAATTCAGAGGAATTAGAGATAGAATCAACAACATTAGTGGGACTGATTATATGATATAAAAGGCGAGCTGTTGAGATATTAGAAAGAGGATCAGCTGAAGGACTGTAGATAGGTGACGAGGTTGTGGGGACCTCCATGATTGGGAGAAAGAGGAGAATTAGGTGCCAGAACATTGTTGGAAGAAATAGGATTGGTTGAAACACTAGAATTTGAAGAGGCAACATCATTAGGGAGGGAGACAAGTTGGAAAATGAGAAGCAAAACCAATTAAAAGGTAGATCTCTGGACACAAAAATAAGGCCATAAGGGGATATACACTTAAATCTCTTATGGCCGGTGGTCTGACCTAGGATTAGGAAATTACACTGAATGATTCTAAATTCTAATATTTGATGATTAAAAAGCCCGTAATAGCAGTAACAAGCATGCTTGAAAACCTTAAGAAATTTGTAATTCTGAACAATATTCAACATGGTAAAAAGGAACTGATTTGAATGGCAATGAAAAGGTTTGAGGAAAAGAAACCATGGTATTTCGATCTGACATAGAAAATTGAGCCAAGCTCTGGTTTTTGTATCAAACAGAAAAATCAGTAAAAGTCTGGTGTTTGACATAAAAGGACCTTGTTTTGAATGGCAGTGACCATATTTGAGGAGGAGAATCCATGGTGTTCCGACCGGACATAAAAAATGTGCTATTTTTAAAAATATGAAATTTTTTCATGCCCAAACGTGTTTTGATTGGTACAATATGATATAATTTGACTAGTTTTGACTGGTCTAATTCCATGTTTGGTATAATTGTCATAGTATACTCGTATGAGGACCGGCTTACCAATTGAACTGGTCAATATTTAACCACAGTTAAATCTTGTTGTTCTTGACAAAGTGCTCCTATTATTTGTACATACCAGTTTATTATGTGTTTCTACTTAAAGTTTTATTGATGTGAAAATAATGAACGGACATTTCTTGTTTGATTTGTGTGATGCGTTGTCTGGGTATGCCACAATTAGGTCAAATTTTAATTTTTTGGTTCCTCCAAAATTTTGTGGTTGTGTAGGAAGCTGGAATTGATGTGCGCCTTTGTGATGTTGGTGCCGCAATTCAAGAGGTCATGGAATCTTATGAGGTTGAGATTAATGGGAAGGTTTATCAAGGTATGACACTTGTAGGGATATTTGTAGTCATTTGTTTTTATACTTTATTTTGTTCAAATATTTCATCATCCATATTCTATATGTTGAGTTTTAGGAATGGATTAAAACTGTAATTCCTATGTAGTCCATCAGGAGCACCACCACTATCATGGTAGAGTGGTGGGATTCCGCTTGGAGCATAGCAATTATCTGGAGCGGCTGTCAAGGCTGGACACTGGCCTGTAGCTGCCGTGAGCCCGTGACAGAGCAAAACCTATTTTTTTCGATGATCTGGACCTGGTTCTGAGTGGCAGCTGATTTTCTTTGCTGGTGGAACTAGTCTTTTTTTTTTATATATATTTCTGATTCCTTTGATGTCCCACAATGTATCACTCATTTTGAATGGTGAAGAAAATATAATTTAAAAATCAAATAACCTAATATTTATTAGCCTATTAGACCAAGCAAAATGAGTGGCACATCAGATATTTTCCGACAATTTTAACTTACACTTTAATTTTCACTGTTGTTGTACACTCTAACCATTCAAATCTCTATTTTCCCTCGTTTTATCTTTAGCAAATTCTAATTTATCCTCAGTTGAACTCAGTAAATATCCACCCTTTTACTACCTCCCACCTAGATCTTCTTCTACCTCATATGCTGACCTTTTCACTCTGTTCTGTTCGGCAATTGCCCCTGCCCTCTCAAACCACCTCTTGCAGCCTTTTGTTTTTATGGTTATTTTCTGGCTGCCTGCAGCAAGTACAGTGAGTTTTGCAGCTGCCACATGAAGCCTCTTTTCATTGCTCCCACATCCTGTTGTCTTGATTTGTGCTCCACTGCACCATTCCTAAAGGGTGGGGGCCATCTTCATTTGTGTTAACTTCATTTGATTGCCAAGCATAGTAAATTAAATTCTAGCCTTTAGAGGATTTGAAGGTTAAGTGAGTCTTGATTATTAATTTGGCTTTAGTCTTGTGTAGTTTTTATTATTTGAAAGTATTTACATGTGTATAGTATAAATTATTTATGTTGCTTTCATCATTATGCATCATAGATGGTGTGATATATACTGTCAATGATTATGATTTATGATAGAGCATTATGACGTCGTTCGGTCCATGTAACCGACCCACCTAATGGGATAAAGGCTTGATTGATGTTGTTTTTGTTGTTGTTGATGGTGTGATATATAATACTGTAATGGGAATGTTTGCAGTGAAGAGTATACGTAATTTGAATGGACATAGCGTAGGCCGCTACCAAATTCATGCTGGAAAATCAGTCCCAATTGTGAAAGGAGGAGAGCAGATAAAGATGGAAGAGGGTGAATTTTTTGCCATCGAGACCTTTGCATCAACTGGTAATAGTAGTTTCTCCAGATGCTGGACTTTGTTATCGTGCCTTTTGGTAATGCATTATGAATTTGGTCATTGAATGTTATGTTCAGGGAAAGGATATGTACGAGAAGACCTGGAGTGCAGCCATTACATGAAAAATTTCGACGTTGGTCATATTCCACTGAGATTACCTAGAGCTAAGCAACTTTTAGCCACTATTAACAAGAACTTCTCGACTTTGGCTTTCTGTAGACGGTATTTAGATCGCATTGGGGAGACTAAATACTTAATGGCATTGAAGAACTTGTGTGACTCTGGCATTGTTCAGGTATGTCTTAGGAGTTAGTCACCAAGAAATTTGTGGAAGTATTTTTTTTGTTTGGAAAATTAGAATGGAGTGCCTGTTGCAAATAAAAAGAAAATTGTGTCTCGATCTTATAGTTTTGAACCAAATCCCTTAGCAGGTTGCATTTCATTATGTTCTGGTTAACATTATATGTTTTTGAAAGTAGTCGTGTTGTACAAATTTTGAGAACATAAATGAAGCTTTTTACATAAGCCTTGACTTTTGTTTCATCTTGACAATGTTTTATCTCAAACTTGATGTAAGCTTCGGCCATCTTCAATTCAATATCATTGTTGTTGAAGTGATATTTTTTAGTTATCAAGGAAACTGTTTCAACTGATCTTTGTGAAAGACTAATTTCTCCTCCTTTTCCCGCTACTCCTTACAGCCTTATCCTCCTCTATGTGACGTGAAGGGAAGTTATGTATCACAGTTTGAACATACAATCCTACTCCGACCAACATGCAAAGAAGTTATATCAAAAGGTGATGACTATTAATGTGGATTTAAAGTGGTTTTTGTGTTGATGGATACTCCTCTGTTGTGCTCGTTTTGTTGTTAACTCTCTTCACTATATCATCAACAGTTTTATAAATGTGATTTTAGGTAGTCGTTTGTGTTGGTATTTTTTTTACCGAGTATGACATTACTAGTTTAATAATTTCCATATTCCCTAATCATGGTAGGATTTTATCATGTCAACCATTGACACTCTTACTAAACATTGTCAAAACTTTTAAGCCATGGAAGATTTCATTATTATACTGGAGATGGAGATTTTTTGTTAACATTGTCCTCAAAAGAATATGTAATAAAGCACTAAATATGTGTTGGTATATAAATATACTTGGAACAATCAAGAAAATAAAAATAAATAAAATACTAGCTCTTGTTTACCGGTTAATGTAAATTACCATCGATGCTCATTTCTAGTAGTATCATTACAAGAAATGATATTCATTATGTCAAATTGAAGTCTTCACTAGTTATCAGTTTGAAAACTAATAAACGAAAAAGGAAAATCCCATTCTACCTTTTTTATGCCGATTAGTTAAAATCAATTTCCATATTTTCTATATCCAGACAGATACACCATTTTTCAAATTTCGGTATATTTCTTAACTTAATATAATATCAATAGCTTGCTGATAGGGCCCAAAGGATACATAAGGCCTCAAGTGACAAAATGATTTTATCATGGAGTTATTAAGTCACTCACAAAGTGAGACAGTAAGTCAATAAGTCAGTCGGTTAGTTAGTAAGTCAGTAGGGAGTAAGTGAGTTAGCAAGTCTGTGAGTAAGACACTAAGTTAGTCAGTATGTCATTCAGTAAGTCAGTCACTAAGTTAGTCCGTCACTAAGTCAGTTAGTTAGTATGTCTGTCAGCATTTCAGTAAGTAAGTCACTTAGTAAGTCATTAAGTCAGCAAGTCAGTCAAAAGTCATTAAGTCAGTAAGTCAATCATTAAGCCACTAAGTCAATCAGTAAGTTAATAAGTTAGTGAGCCCATAAGTAAGTTAGTAAGTCACTGAGTAATTAAGTAAGTAAGTAAACCACTAAGTAAGTAAACCATTTAGTAAGTAAACCAGTAAGTAAGTCAATAAGTCAATCATTAAGTAATTCAGTAAGTAAGTTAGTAAGTCAACTAGTAAGTCTGTCAGTATGTTAGTAACTCATTGAGTAAGTCAGTGACTAAGTCATTCATTAATTCAATCAGTAAGTCAGAGAGTAAGTTACTAAGTCATTCAGTAATTCAGTTACTAAGTCAGTGAATAAGTTAGTAAGTCATTAAGTCAGCGAGTAAGTCAGTCTCTAAGTAAGTTAGTAAGTCAGTAATTTAACATGTAAGTCAGTCACTAAGTATGTTAGTAAGTCAATCAATAAGTTAGTTAATAACTTAGTAAGTCACTAAGTCAATCACTAATTCAGTAAGTCGATAAGTCAGAAAGTCAATCAGTAAGTCATTGAGTAAGCCAATCACTAAGTTAGTCAGTATGACAGTATGTAAGCTAGTATGTCATTAAGTAAGTAAGTTAATCAGTAAGTTAGTCAGTAAATGAGTAAGCCAATTGATAAGTTAGTCAGCAAGTCAGTCAATAATCATGTTAGTAAATGAGTAAGTCAGTCAGTAGGTCAGTGATTAAGTTACTAAGTCATTAAGTACGTCAATTTGGACATTTGTCACTAAGTTAGTAAGTAAGTCAGTAAATTTGTCAATAAGTCACTAAGTAAGTCACTACGTCAGTCAGTAAGTCAGTCGGTAAGTCAGTTAGTTAGTCAGTAAGTATGTCAACTAATTAGTTAGTAAGTCTCTAAGAAAGTGAATAAGTCAGTCAGAAATTGAACTAGTAAGTCATCCAGTAAATCAGTCAGTAAGTAACTCAGTAAGTTAGTAAGTTTGTAAGTAAACCAATGAGTAAATAAGTCAATAAGTTAGTAATTCAGCCAGTCAGGCAGTCACTAAGTCAATCAGTAAGTACGTCAATAAGTTAGCCAATAAGTAAGCCAATCAACAAGTCACTAAGTCAGTCAGTATGTCAGTAACTAAGTCAGTGAGTATGTCATTTATTAAGTCAGTGAGTATGTCAATAAGTCAGTTAGCAAGTTAGTCAATAAGTCACTAAGTCAGTAACTCAATTAGTAAGTTAGTCACTAAGTAAGTCCGTAGGTGAGTAAGTCATTAGGTTAACCAATAAGTTAGCCATTAAGTCAATCCGTAAGTCAGTTAGTAAGTCTATCTATAAGTCAACCAGTAAGTCAGTAAATCAGTCACTAATTCAGTAGGTATGTTAGTAGTTCGGCCACTAAGTTAGTCAATAAGTAAGTTAGTAATTAAGTTAGTCAGTAAGTCAATAACGAAGTAAACTAATAAGTCAATTAGTCAGTATGTCAGCCACTAAGTAAGTAAATCAATTAGTACGTTAGTAAGTGAGCAAGTCATTAAATCGGTTAGAAAGTCAACCAATTAGTCAATAACTCAGTCAATAAGGTAGTCAATAAGTCTTTCAGCAAGTCAGTTAGTAAGTTAGTCACTTAGTAAGTCAATTAGTAAGTAACTGAGTAAGGTAGTCAATAAGACAATCAGTAATTCAATCAGTCACTCACTAAGTTAGTAAATTAGTCACTAAGTCAATCAACATGCCAGTCAGTAAGTAAGTAAGTCACTATGTCAGTAACTCACTATGTAAGCTAGTAAGAAAGTTAGTCAATAAGTCAATCAGTAAGTGAGTCAGTAATTGAATCAGTAAGTCAATAAGTCAGTCAGTAAGTCAGTAAGGGAGTAAGTGAGTCGGTAAGTTAGTGAGTAAGACACTAATTTAGTCACTATGTTAGTTAATAAGTCTGCCAGTCACTAAGTCTGTAAGTCAGTCATTAAGGCAATAAGTCAGTGAGAAAGTCAGTCACTAAGTCAGTAAGTTTGTCAGTATTTCAGTCACTAAGTCAGTAATTAAGTTAGTAAGTCTGTCAAAAGTCATTTAGTCAGTAAGTAAGTCATTAAGTTAGTAAGTCACTGGGTCAATAAGTCACTCAATAATTAAGTAAGTAAGTCAGTAACCTAATTACTAAGTAAGTGATTAAGTCAGACATTAAGTAAGTCAGTAAGTCAACTAGTAAGTCAATAAGTATGTCAATAAGTCAGTGAGTGAGTGAGTCACTAAGTCAATAGGTCATTCAGTAAGTCAGTTAGTAAGTCAATAACTAAGTCAATTAGGATTTCAATAAGTAAGTTGGTGTGTAAGCCACTAAGTCATTCAATAAGTCAATTATTAATTTAGTCACCAAGTCAATCAGTGAGTCACTAAGTCATTCACTAAGTCAGTAAATAAGTAAATCAATATTCTGTAACCTAGTCATTAAGTCATTGAGTAAGTTAGTAAATCAGTAAGAAAACCATTAAATCAATATGTAAGTCAATAAGTCAGTAATTTAGTATGTAAGTTAGTCAATAAGTATGTCAGAAAGTCAGTCACTAAATTAGTCAGTAACTAAGTATGTCGGCAAGTTAGTCACTAATTAAGTAAGTCAGTTAGTTAGAATGTCAGCTAGTAAGTCAGTAAGTCAGTCAGTTTGTTAGTAAGTAAGCTAGTATGTCATTCAGTTAGTCTGTAAGTAAGTAAGTTGGTCAACAAGTCAAAAAGTCAGTCGGTGAGTGAGTAAGTCTGTAAGTAAGTCAATCAATAAGTGAGTAAGTCCATAAGTAAGTCAGCGATTAAGTCACTAAGTAATTCAATCATGATGTCAGTCGCTAAGTCAATCAGTAAGTCAATAACCAAGTCAGTTAATAAGTTGGTGAGTAACTTAGTGTCTGACTTAAGTCATTAAGTAAGTCAATCAAGACGCCAATTAGTAAGTCAGTAACTAAGTCAGTTAGAAATTAAGTCAGTTTGAAATTCAATCAGAAAGTCAGTAACTAAGTCAATCAAGAATTCAGTCAGTAAGTCATTTACTAAATCAATATATAAGTCAGTAAAAAACTCAATTAGTAAGTTGGTGAGTAAGTCCTTAAGTCATTCAATAAGTCTGTTATTAATTTAGTCTGTAGGTCAATAAGTATGTAAGTCATACACTATTTCAGCAAGAAAGTAAGTATCAAGTAACTCATTCATTAAGTCAGTGAGTAAGTAAGTAAATCAATATGTCGACCAATATGTAAGTCCATAATTTAGTATGTAATTAACTCACTAAGTATGCCAGTAAGTCAGTCACTATGTTAGTAAGTAACTTAGTAAGTCAGTTAGTCAGAAAGTCAGCCAATATGTCATTCTGTAAGTAAATCAGTATGTTAGTAAATAAGCTAGTATGTTATTCAGTTAGGCAGTAAGTACGTAAGTTAGTCAATAAGTCAGAAAGTTAGTAAGTAAGTGAGAAAGTCAATAAGTAAGTTAGTAAGTAAGTCAGTAAGTGAGTCAGTAAGTGAGTAAGTTCGTTAGTTAGTCACTAAGTCAGTAAGTAAGTCAATCAAGACGTCAGTCACTTAGTCAATTAGTAAGTCAGTAACAAAGTCAGTTAGAAATCCAGTCAGTAAGTTGGTGAGTAAGTCACTAAGTCATTCAAGATGTCACTCACTAACAGACTTTCCGACTTAGTGACTGACTTAAGTCAGTAAGTATGTCAATCAGGACGATAGTTAGTAAATCAGTAAGTAAGCCATTTAGTAAGTTAATAACTAAGTTTGTTAGAAATTCAATAAGTAAGTCATTCAAGACGTTAGTCAGAAAATCATTCAGTAAGTCAGTTAGTAAGTCAGTAACTAAGTTAGTTCGAAATTCAGTAACTAAGTTGGTGAGTAAGTCACTAAGTCATTCAATTAGTCAATTATTAATGTAATTAACAAGTCAATTAGTTAATTATTAATTTAGTTAGTAAGTCAGTAAGTTAATAAGTTCGTATTAAGTAACTCAGTCATTAAGTCACTGAGTAAGTTAGTAAATCAGTAAGTCAAGCAGTAAGTCAGTATGTAAATTAGTCACTAAGTCAGTATGTAAATTAGTCACTAAGTCAATAATTTAGTATATAAGTTAGTCACTAAGTATGTCAGAAAGTCAGTCACTAAGTTAGTTAGTAACTTAGTAAGCCAATCACTTATTTAGTAAGTCAATTAGTTAGAATGTCAGCCAGTAAGTCATTCTGTAAGTTAGTAAGTCAATCAGTAGGTTAGTATGTAATCTAGTATGTCTATTCATTAGTCAGTAAGTAAGTAAGTTAATTAGTAAGCCCGAAAGTTAGCCAGTAAATGAGTAAGTCACTAAGGTTTAGGGTTTAGGGTTTAGGGTTTGAGGTTTGGGGTTTAGGGGTTTGGGGTCCAGGGTCCAGGGTCCAGGGTCCAGGGTCCAGGGTCCAGGCTCTAGGGTCTAGGGTCTAGGGCTCAGGGCTCAGGGCTCAGGGCTTAGGGTCTAGGATCTAGGCTCTAGGGTCTTGGCCCTAGGCTCTAGGCTCTAGGCTCTAGGGTCTAGGGTCTAGGCTCCAGGCTCTAGGGTCTAGGGTCTAGGCTTTAGGCTCTGGGGCCTAGGGCCTAGGGCTTATGGCTTAGGGCTTAGGGGCTTAGGGGCTTAGGGGGTTAAGGGTTCAGGGTTAAGGGTTAGGGGTTATGGGTTAGGGTTTAGGGGTTAGGGCTTAGGACATAGGGTTTAGGGCATAGGGCTTAGGGTCTTGGTTCTAGGCTCTAGGCTCTAGGCTCTAGGCTCTAGGCTCTAGGCTCAAGGCTCTAGGCGCTAGGGTCTAGGCGCTAGGGTCTAGGCGCTAGGGTCTAGGTCCTGAGGCCTGGGCTCTAAGGTCTGGGTCTAGGCTCTAGGGTCTAGGGGTCCAGGGTCCAGGGTCCAGGTTCCATGGTCCAGGGTCCAGGGTCCATGGTCCAGGGTCCAGGGTACAGGGTCCAGGGTCCAGGGTCCAGGGGTCCAGGGGTCCGGGGTCCAGGGTCCAGGGGTCCGGGGTCCGGGGTCCAGGGTCCAGGGTCCAGGTTCCAGGGTCCAGGGTCCAGGGTCAGGGTCCATGGTCCAGGGTCCAGGGTCCAGGGTCCATGGTCCAGGGTCTAGGGTCCAGGGTCCAAGGTCCAGGCTCTAGGCTCTAGGCTCTAGGGTCTGGGGTCTAGGCTCTAGTCTTTTCTTCCAAACGATTCTCATTTCTTCTATTGACTTGGTGGCTTGGTACACCTACATTAGTGATAAGCATATTATACCAAACTCATTTATCATCCTCACATTAAAAGGGGACAAGTTCAAAATATTTTTCAAGTCCTAATAAAAAAATAATCATTTTCATTTGCTTGACATTAATATACAATTTTCTAATAAAATTTGATTTTTCAAAATCCTAATAAAAAAACAATTTTCAATTGCTAGGCATTGATATATTTTTTTCTAATAAAAATTTATTTTTCAAGTCCTAATGAAAAAACAACCATTTTCATTTGCTAAGGCATTAGTGTACCATTTTCTAATAAAAAATTATTTTTCAAGTCCTAATAAAAAAGCAATCATTTTAATTTGTTAATTCATAAATATATTATTTTATAAAAAAAATTTATTTTTCATGTCCTAATAAAAAAAAAGCATTTTGAGTTGCCAATGCATTAATATACAATTTTCAATTAAAAGTTGATTTTTCAAGCACTAATGAAAAAATAATCATTTTCATTTGCTAAGGGATTAGTATACCATTTCCTAATAAAAATTGATTTTTCAAGTCCTAATAAAATGTAACAATTTTCATTTGCTAAGGCATTAGTGTACAATTTTCTAATAAAAATTGATTTTTCAATTACTAATAAAAATTGATTTTTCAATTACTAATAAAAAAACAATCATTTTCATTTTGTAAGGCATTAATATACCATTTTCTAATAAAAATTGAATTTTCAAAGTACTAATAAAAAAACTCATTTTCATTTGCTAAGGCATTAATATACCATTTTCTAATAAAAATTGATTTTTGAATTAGTAATAAAAAAACAATCATTTTCATTTTCTAAGGGATTAATATACCATTTTCTAATAAAAATTTATTTTTCAAGTCCTAATAAAAAACAATCATTTTCAATTTTATAAGGCATTAGTATACCATTTTATATTAAAAATTTATTTTTTAGTAAGCCCAAGTCTACTTGAGTGATGTTGAGTCTTGACCTTGTTGTTTGTTGAGTTGCATATGTCTTCAAGCTTGCTTTGTCTTATCCTTGTCATTTCTTTGTCTTCTCTTTGTATTGACTTTGTCTTCATTAAAACAACAGAGTGATACATGTTGCATTTCCATCTCCCCAATGTAATGATGCAGACTTGCAATCTCAATAATCTTATTTTACCTAATTTATTTTTCTTTGATTCATTCTTACTACTTACATTTACATATATGTTAACTCCTTATTTTATAATATAGTAATATGCTTCAATCTAGCTAGAGTGGTGATTTACCAAACTTACAATTTATGTATGTATTCTTGTATTTAGTTGCTTTCAAGAACCTACCTTCTTTTATACGCTAAGAAACAAGAAATACTCTCATTCATTTCTATATACATATACACATATTTCTATATACAAAGTATTTAATTTTTATATATTTTATTTTAGAAAATTATATTGTTTTTTATATTGATATATTTTATCTTATAATTTTTGTATTTATTATAATGTCCAATTTAAAATGAGATATATTGTTTTTGTGTTAATAATAATTACTTATGATTATATATATTTTTATATAAATTTAAAAAATGTTAAGAGTAAAATATGAAATTGAATATTAGTCCATGCCATATATAACATATGTTTTCTCCCTTATTATTTATTAATCACTTCTATTTTCCAAAAATACACTTACCTAGAAGCCTTCACATTTTTCTCTCTCTATCATATGTATAAATTAATTTAAGGGACCAAATTATTTTCATTTTTAATGGCATTTGGTAAACATTTAAACTTGGTGAATATTAGTAAATTTTTTGAAAATAATTAAAATCTGTTTAATTTATAATCTATATTCATCGAAGTATATGTCATGTTTTTAAAAGGATGTATATTCACTTACTCCAAGATTAAGTTATTTAAATTTACTTTACATCCTAATCATCAATTCTAGGAAAAATCTAATTGTTTAGATCTATACACTAACTCAAACCATTTAATTTCCCTAAAATTGATGGTCAATATGTGAAATAAGTTTAAAAAACTTATTATTGGAGTCAATAGATCCCACATTTTTTTAAAATACCTCTATTATGAGTTTAATTGGTATGTATTTATGATTCAAAATATTTTATACTACCGATGAATCATTTATTGTTGTTAAATTTTCCATAATAAATTATTGGGTAAATATGTGTATAGTATTTTCTTTCTATGTATCAAATTAAATGCCTACCATACATCATCCTCAACTACTCCACTCCTTGATTAGAAGAATCCAAAAAAGTAGCAACTTCAAAATAAACCTTTATCCCATTGGATATCATCAAGTATATGAATGAAACTATTTCATAATTTTTTATCATAAATGATGTTCATTCACAAATAATTATTCTATAAGTCTTTTTTAATCGACTATATTTTTCCTTGCCATCTTTCTTCCTATAAGAATTAGATTAACCTTCATTTGATCTACTTTTATGACGGAGCATTTGTCGGTCTCTCACACATGTCCAAACCAAATAAAGTGTGACTACCATCTTTTCTACTATAGTAGCTACCCAAACTTTCTCCATAATGCATTCATTTATAATCATATTTTTTCTAGTGTGTCCAATCATCCAACATAATATTTTTATCTTTACTACATGTAGTTTATTATGTTGTTAACATTATACCATCCAACATTGAGTCTCATAGAATATTACAGACCTTATATTCATAGAGCAAAATTTTCCATTAATCTTGAGTGATACCTTTTTATCACATATGATACTTGAAGCATTTTGTCATTTTATCCAACTCAATAGAATCATATGATTCATATCTCCATAAGTTTCCTCATCTTCTATATGATTGACCCAAAATTAACTAAACCTTGTAACTTGTGGTATGAATTTCTAGTAGTGGTATTATATGATCAACAATTTTTACCTCTATAATAATGTTTATCCACCTCTTGCTAAACTTATAATCCATATACTTTGTCATGCTTCAACTTATAGAAAACCAATGCGCTTCTAAAGCCTATCTACACCATTTATAGTTTTTCATTTAATTTGTCTCTCTTTTGAGTCTTTCACTAAAACAATATCGTCAACAAAAATCATGCATCGTGACATTTATTCTTGAATATGCCCAGTAAGCACATCCAAGACCAATGTAATAAAGTGAGGGCTCAATGTTGACCATTGGTGTAGTCCTGTGACAATAGGAAAATCTTTTGAGATGACTTCTTGTATTCTCACACTGGTCTTGACCCATAATACATATCTTTGATTGCTCGGATGTAGGAAATTTTAACATCTTTATTCTCTAAAGTTTTCCACAAAACCTCTCTAGGCACCTTATCATACTACATCATAGATATTATACTCATATATGTGTCTAGACAATTGGACTCTCTTTATATGTCTTATTTTTATAAAACTTATAGGGATATAAGCTATTTCGGTTTAAAATGTGAAACCGTTGGACACAATCAAACCAATCCTTGTTTTGAAGATACTAATTAAGATCAGTTTGTTTTGTGGTTCTACCGATTTTGGAACAGCTCAAACTGAACCACATATTTAAAAAAACATTTTCATTATTTATATAAAGTAAATGAGTAAATGAAATATCATATTGGCTAAAATTATATTTTCAATGTGGAGTTTAACTCTTCTAGATGTGGAGTTTAAGTAAATCGAACGGAACCTTTACACCATGTACAATTATGTTTTAGTTTACTTGTAATGACTTAAAAGTCATTTTACATGTATTTAGACAAACATGTTTAAAACTAATCTCTATTGATAATAAAATAAACTAATATCATTTCAAATATGTCAAATAATTAAATTTAGACCATATTAAAAAATATAAAGGATACAATATAATAAGTAAATAAGATAATCATTCCAATTTACCTTTTTAGATTACTAAAGCTTAATAATGTCTAATAAGTCCATTGCTATTTAAATGATAAAATTAAAATTCATTTAGTACATTAAAATTATATTTTATATAAATATGGGAACAAATCCATTTTTAGCCCCAAAATGTAAACATAAAATAATTTCTAATATTTATTGAAAGAAATATTTAAACTTACTTAAAAGAGAGAAAATAATTTATGTATTGATGATCTAAGAAATAGAACAGTATCAGCACATGATAAACCATTCATCTAATTCTATTATTCACTATTGAATAAAAGAAAATTGATACATATAAATAATACATAATCATGTAAAAACTTGACTATAAAATCTATATAATGATAGTATATAATTTTATTATACTAGTTGTCGACTATCATCTAACATTCATGTGTATTACTTTATTTATTTAACAGTTAATAATGATTAATATTTTGAATAGTTAGATAATGTATTAACAATGTATTAAATTCTTCCATTATTAGTGAATGTATTATTTTTTCAAAAACCTTTACACTAATAAATATATAAATATCAAAGTCTACTTATAAGTACAAGTTTGAATGGAGATTTCTACAAATTTTATTTGGTAAATTGAGAATTTTTGTCTTGGATTTATAGGTAAATCTTGTGATCACTATTTCCAAATACAAATTTATTTTGAAGTAAATTACTAAGTTATTAGCATAAAAGTCTCTTGTCCCCAATTGTGAGCTATAGAAAGAAACAAAGCTAAGCTAATGAAAATTCGAAATTGTTATGTGATTGTGAATTGAGCAAAATTGACCATGAAATTTCCAAATTTCTATTCTCATTTCTCTTCCTTTCTAGAAATGAAGAAATTTTGTACCATAAATTGTTTCACACCTTTATTTGGAATAAACATGTTTCCATATGTAAGTAGGCAGTGTATTAGATACCATAAATTGTTTCACACAATTTCTTTCCGTTACTCATCTATTGTAGGAAAATCTAATGGTTTACATTTATTCACTAACTTAAACCATTGAATTTTTCTAGAATTGATGATTAAGTTGTGAAATAGTTTTTTCCCCACTTACTTGGAGTAATTGAATCCATTCTCTATTTAGATATGCTCAAACTTAAACCTACATTAGACTTCCTATTGCATATGCAAAGGGAACATTTTGTATCTCATCTTTTTTGATGCTTTTTTAGGCAATGTGTGGGACTAAACTTATCTCCCTTAACTATGGAAGTATCTCATCATTTACTATCTTTCGTATCAAATTTATCTAGGACTTTATATAGGAAGAAAGTTGGCGAAAAGTATATCATTGACATATACCTTGTAGCATCCCCTATGGTTTTTGAGTAAATTAAACGCAACTAAGTACCTTGTTAAGTTAGTAGAGTGTAGTAATTAGGTAAACGTTAGAAGGCAACTTCAAGCTCATAAATATAGTAGGAACTTATTAGAATGAGTAGTTGATAAAATATAACTACCAAATACAATTAAGTTATAACCGTATGTGTTGAATAGAATTAACTTGTAATGTATAAGTTTGAAGTTACCTTAATTTGAAAGACATAATCAGTTTTGTCAAACACAAACATATTTTGTAATAATAAGTATGGTGAACAACTTATCTTCAGAGGAGACATAATTGGAAAAATTACGTGGATATTCCACCATTGGTGCACCTTAAAAAATAATTACCGAAGTAGTGTAGTTTTTAGGGTGTCGTGACTGCCATTCATGACTTACAAATTTCGTGGACCAAAAATGAAATTTTCTGCTGCATTATCGTGGACCTGGTTCACAAGATTCATGCCATGAAAACGAATCTCGTGTACGTGGCATGTAACCACCCGATTTCTACCCTTGAAATTTTTTTTTTATTCATTTTAATTCCCTCTTACATACATTCATCATCTTACTTAAAACCTTCAGGAATCATTCCTTAAAAATACTCTTTACACATATTATATTATCATATAATTTAAATTGCGGAAAAACATAATTCATTCATTATTATTCTCATTGGGTACTAAGAGCCCAAAAGTTATAATACTCCAAATATAACAATACCCCTGGTTACGAATACCCAAATAAATGTCAGTCATGGTTACAATCATTCAAATCCACAAGTAGTCATTTAAAGTACAAAAACGCAAATAGTGAATCCAACGTCTAAAGCTCCTAAAGCTCCCGAACTAGCATACTCTATTCGTCTATTTACCTGCAATGGGATTATCAATGACAAAAGTACAAAACACACAAAGGAGTAAGTCGTTAATTCAATAAACGTCATTATAAGATAATCCACATTAGAAAAAGGTTTAGTAAACCAATTTCGAAATTCATTTTGTCTTGCTGCATAACTTGAGCCAAAGTCACTACACCCCTCAGGGTTAGCTAAAAGCAGATTCTCATCCTTTTTACCAATAAAACACGCCTCATAAACTCGGGCCGAAGTGTTGCTACATAAACTCGAGCCGAAGTCGCTACACCCCTTAGTGTTAGCTAAAAACAAATTCTCATCTCTTTTATAAAGAAAACATGCCGCGTAAACTCGGGTCGAAGTGTTGCTACATAAACTCGAGCCGAAGTCGCTACACCCCTTAGGGTTAGCTAAAAACAAATTCTCATCTCTTTTATAAAGAAAACATGCCGCGTAAACTCGGGCCGAAGTGTTGCTACATAAACTCGGGCCGAAGTGTTGCCTCATAAACTTGGGCCGAAGTCGCTAACCATTTCTGGTCGGCTAAAAATATATTTTTCCTTCCATCGATTTGCCATCAATCATTTCCCGTAAATCCACGTCATCTTTAGTATAAACACTCCATATCTGTTTATACTAATACGTGATTTATAATATAATTATTGCATGGTCAGGAAACACACACCTTTTCCATCTTCCGTAAATCTACGCCTACTTTAGTATAAACACATCTATATATGTTCATACTAAATGCGTAATTCACAACTCGATCATTTCATAACCAGAAAATACTCACATTTTCCTTTTCCGTAAATCTACGCCTACTTTAGTATAAACACACCCATATATGTTCATACTAAATGCGTAATTCACAACTCGATCATTTCATAACCAGAAAATACTCACATTTTCCTTTTCCGTAAATCTACGCCTACTTTAGTATAAACACACCCATATATGTTCATACTAAATGCGTAATTCACAACTCGATCATTTCATAACCAGAAAATACTCACATTTTCCTTTTCCGTAAATCTACGCCTACTTTAGTATAAACACACCCATATATGTTCATACTAAATGCGTAATTCACAACTTAGTCTTTGCATAGCCAGAAAATACACATTTTCTATTTCAAATGCAACATTAAAGACTTATCCTTACCTCGATGAGTGTTAGGTTTGGTTCTTGGCAACTTCTCGAGTTCCACCGACACCGCCTCCAACCTTAGGATCTCTCTTCATCCCACCACATCACACAATGTTAGTCATTTATTCCAAATATCACATAAACAACGTATATTGCATCATTTAATCATACAAAATATTCATCATCAATATTCAACCATCTAAAACATGCATAACATCTCATATTTCAATATTTGGGGGTAAACTCATCTTCTACCTCTAACATTTTACTCATTCTCTCCTTTTACCACATTTTCACTTTTGGGGTTTTTGGGGTTTTCATGAATCAACCCACAACCCTTTCCATTATTGAGATACTATCTCTAAACCAAGAGTTTACAAGATAAAAACAATATAAAACGAACCATAACTCTAAAGGATGAGTTTCCATGGTTTCTCATGTTTTGAAAATAAATCCAACATACCCAAAACAAGTTAGAGAGGAAGAAGAAGAGTTAGGAACAAGAGGTTTACCTCTTCCCAAGCTCTAAGATGAGTCCTAAGGCTCCTTGCTCTTGAAAAGCTCTCATCTCTCTCTTCTCTTCGAAGTTCTCACCCTAAAATGTGTTTGGGTTTCTGTTTTAAAGAGGTGTCGTCGGGTTGTAATCGATTACCAACATGGTGTAATCGATTACAACGTGAAAAATGCGCATATCTGATGCTTTTAATACGATGTAATCGATTACCAGAAATGTGTAATCGATTACCAGCAATGTGTAATCGATTACCAGCAATGTGTAATCGATTACCAGCAATGTGTAATCGATTACCAGCAATGTGTAATCGATTACACTGTGTCAGATGCACATATCTGATGCTTTTAATACGATGTAATCGATTACCAGAAATGTGTAATCGATTACCAGAAATGTGTAATCGATTACCAGCAATGTGTAATCGATTACCAGCAATGTGTAATCGATTACCAGCAATGTGTAATCGATTACCAGAAATGTGTAATCGATTACACTGTGTCAGATGCACATATCTGATGCTTTTAATACGATGTAATCGATTACCAGCAGAGTATAATCGATTACACTGTGTCAACAGCCCAAAATTGCCATTTCTCGACGCGAGAATCCTCCAGTATAGTCCAGGATTTCACCCTCCCAGCTGATCCTTTTTCGCTCAGGCGAGAATCTCTCGATCAAGCGAGGCTTCCAGGACTGATACTATATTTTTAAAGATTAAAATTTGGGGTGTTACATGGCATGGTATTTATTTAAAGTTTTACAGTTTTAAATGTGTAGGTTAAGGTTTTAGTGTTTATTTTTTTTCTAAATAATTTTAATTATGTAATATTTGAAAATAATTTTAATGCAGGCCTTTGAAAATTTGCACCGGTTGTGGTAGTTGAACTGGAGCTATTAATATATATAATTAATGCAAATAATAAATATATATAATTAATTCAAATAATAATTAACGCAAATAATAAATATATACACATTAATACATATAAACCCTATACAAATAACAATTAGTTGTGCACTATATTCACGAGATACATTTAATTACAGTGTTTAAAAAACTGTGCCGTATCGGCCGTTTCAACCGGAAAACCGGTGAACCGGACCCCTAACCGGTACGGTACGTATGTTATACCGCATATGCAATAGAACCGGTCAAAACCGGTAAACCGGTCGGTTTGTAGATTAACTTTTTTTTTTAAATTTCAAAATTTCAATTCTTCAACTTCAATGATTGATACTTGGGTCATTTATTTGTATTTTGCGTTTGTTAAGTGATAATTTTGGATTAATATATGTTTTGCACTTTAGACTTTGATTTTATTAAAGACTTAATGTTGTTTGTTTGTGTGAATTTGAAGTAAATTATAAATATGAATATCTACTTATTTGAAATTTTTTGTTATAGGTTTACATATATATATATATAAGCAAGTATGTACAGTTTAACCGGCATGCGATTTAATTATTGAACAACTGTACCACTATACCAGTACCCTGACCGGTTTGATAACATTGTTTAATTATAACATTAATTATATATATAATATTTATATATATTAATTATATATATTTATTATATTCATTAATTATATATAATAATTATTTACATTAATATTTATAACACGTTCAATAACCAAAACGGGTGCATTTTTCCAAAACCGCAGCTCGAGATTTGAGCAGGCTAGGCATGCGGGAATATTTATTATTATACATTAATTACAAAAGCCTGCACTGTTTCAACTACATTAATTACATTAATATTCACCTGTTTAACTACCAAAACTTGTGCAATTAGGGTTTAGGGTTTAGGGTTTAGGGTTTAGGGTTTAGGGTTTAGGGTTTAGGGTTTAGGGTTTAGGGTTTAGGGTTTAGGGTTTAGGGTTTAGGGTTTAGGGTTTAGGGTTTAGGGTTTAGGGTTTAGGGTTTAGGGTTTAGGGTTTAGGGTTTAGGGTTTAGGGTTTAGGGTTTAGGGTTTAGGGTTTAGGGTTTAGGGTTTAGGGTTTAGGGTTTAGGGGT